>CM030009.1:36605582-37913082 GCA_017639485.1 Pluvialis apricaria
TGCCTGACATGGCTTTTACTTTTTTAAGTGGAAAGACAAACCATGACAATGAGCTGATAACACACGGTCAAGCATAGCTTTGAATTTCCTGGCTGAACTGTTGGTAGCATGTGTCAGAAATTCAGTACTTATGTAAACAAAAAGGAAAAAAAAGAAAAAAAAAAACCTTTCAGCACATTTCCTATAAATCTTGCAGTACTTACCCTGAAGATCAAAACAGTTCCTTGGGTGAGTTTGTAATTAAAAAGTTTTACAACTGCATTTCATTTACTTCAGAGAGAAGAGCAACTCCACCGGAGCCCTTCTGGTCTGTCAACTGCATAAATATCTGCAATTAGATTTTTTTCTTTTTACTAGACAAGACATGTTATGAATCTACTGGAAAAGAGCAGTTCCAGCCCCAGTCAATATATTCACTTGATGCTTATGTAGCATGCCATTAATATTTTGAAATAATTGGATCTCAGATCTTTTTATGAACAAAAGACAAATGACATCTCCCCATCAGCATGATCATGAGACATCAAGCTTTTCAAATACAATAATAACAATTTTCAAATGTTATTCCCCCTTCCTCTGTTTCTTAGAAGATCTTAAGAGTGACTGCACTGATGCATTTAAAATTACTAGGGAAAATCATTTCTTGGCTGTCTCTTTGCCAAGTTTCACTGTGAAATGTGTTTTTATAACTCCATTATGAAACTCTGGAAGTTGGGATCAAAGAGCAAAACTAAATTGAGAGGGATATTGAGCTGCAGTCACAGTCCAGCAAAGCCGTTCACTGTGGTTATAGTTCATCTGATCCTGCTCGTCTGAGGCCGAGACAAATGTATTAGCTGAAAGACCAGGCCAGAAGCAATAAGGAAGCTTTCTTGGGAGAGCAGAGCATCCGTGCGTGCCTGCCTGTGCTTCACAGCTGCCTGCAAGCTGAGGTGAGGACTTTGAAGAGCAGCAATTGCAATTTTGTGATAGCGCTCTGTGGCACAGCCATTTTCTTTCACCTTAAATTCAATCCGAGGTAAGACACTGAAGAGTCAGCAACTATGATACCGAGTGTTAAGTCCTACATGTGGTTTTAAGAATGTCATTGTCACTTGCTTTTTCAGGAAGGCTTGTACACATTAGCAAAAAGCAAACTATTTCACTACAAAAAACATCTAAGCCAAGGTTTGCCTAAACCCTATCATTTTTAACTTTAAACTCCCAAAGCAGCTTGTTGTCTCAGAATGTGATTGACGTGTTATGAGATGCACAAGCAATTATGAAAAATTTACTGTTTCTTGCTATATACCATTGCTTCATTATTTCTAGCTGTTGAACTTGGACCAACCTGGTGGAGTGAATAGATTTTCCAACAGGTAATTGACTTGAAGAGAAGGCCTGGAATAATTCTAGCTGGCTGTTACACTGGGAATGAGTCTCCTTCCATCAATTAATCACTTTGGGGAGAATTTTTCCTTGTGAATAAACTCATTATTTTTAAACATATGACATTTAGATGTATAAATAAGCTCTAGAACTGTGATTTAAAATGTGTGCTAACTGCAGGCATAGCATGCCATGGATTGCAGAGCCTCCTCTGCATTTTCTGGAGTGACTTCATCTTCTGATTACAAAGAAATGGGGGCAGGGAAATGAACTGACTTGTAGTTTCACCCACTTATTACCAGGATTTATTTACTTGCATGACTGTTGCATTTAAAGACTCACACAAGGAGACATCAGCTGTGTACCCAGAGAGGACCAAAGTGTACCCAAAGAAAAAAGGAGCATACTCCAAGAGGACAAAACCCAACCAAATCCAAAACAAGACACAACAAAGTAATCTGGCTAACACGGAGACGCTCCCTCAGGTTCAATTGGACTAGTCCCGCAAAAGTCATTCAAAGCTTATTTAATTTTAAAAGCTGGTTTTCACAGTATGAAGCTTGGGCAGATGTTCTCTTCCAAATCTGGTTTTGCCATCTGAGGATATTACTACCCACATTGCTATCAAAAGATTACAATCTCCCAACTAATTTTATCTCAAGTGAATTGAAATTTCTCATCAGCAGAGCTGGGTGGAAGTCTGCTTCCAATGGAAAAGCTGATTTTAAAAAGATCATCCTACTAGTAAAACAAACACTGAGTGTCTGGTAACACTTTCTGGCTGCAAGTCTAAAAAAAAGTCAAAGAAAATACTTTTTCATACAATGAACTATTAAATGTGCAACTTATTCCTGTATCTGTCTAAGGGAATGGAATTAGTCCTAGTGCTCATTGCCACAAAAAGTTGTGGTGGTAAGAAGTTTATGTTGAGTTCCAGAGATTAAATACATCGATGTAGGGTAGATCCATTGTTTGCTGGACTGTGATGGTCCAGACGCTGAGGTTAGAGCCTCTGACTGCTGAAAGGATGTACATTGATGTGCCTTCTCTAAGCATCTGGTACTAGCCACAGTCACCTATGGGGCACTACCCTGACCGAGCAGGGACAGTTTTGTCCTGACAGAGTTGCTCTGCATTAGTTATTCAGAAGCACCAGTAAGTGAATACTGGCTTCGGACTCAGTCTGGACAGCTTGGCTTTTGACTTTTCTTTCTCTCTGCTTTTTTCTAGTCTTCTTACAAAGGAAGACTTCATACCCAAGCAGTCCCCCACGCCTATCCAGGCTGAATTCGACTCAAGGCAACTCTGCTCCAAAGAAACAGTCCCTGCCACTTCTACCAAAGAAGAAACGCCATCAGTCACAAGACTATTAGTACTTCATTAGAAGTCACATAAGTACTTTCCATGCCTGGTACGCTAGCCCACAATGGGCAGTAGTGCACATGGTTGGCAATGTGTCCAGACCCTTTATGGACTTGCAGACAAGCAAAGCACTTAACCCACTGGCTGCAAGTAGTCATGAAGCCATTAAAAATAAAAAGTCTTAGCCTCTTCTGGTATTAACATGATGCTCCAGAGTGTACAATTAGAACAAACATTAATATAATTACGGTTTTTTAGGGGTCCCATTCTAAAGCAGCATTTTTCCAGTAACACCACTTTGACATCTCTCCTACATTCAGCTACACACGAGGTATTAAACTGGGCCCATGCCAGTAACAACAGCAGAGCCGTCCCGCCTGGCAGTCCCGGCAGTCTGCTCCCTCAGTTCCCACAAGCCTATTGAACAGCACGTATAGGAAGAGAGCTGCAGCTGTAGCTCTGGCTGCACTTCACTCAGAAGGTACACGTTCACCATTCCAAAACATCCAGTGCTTTATTAAAACAGTACCAAAAAAAAAAAAAAAAAAAAAAGAAAAAAGAGAAAGAACCCAAAATTCATTAAATTCATTTAAACTTTTTTCAATCACTGGGGAAGCTCTAGTCTGCATGATGACTACAAAGGCAATGCACCTAACAGCCTTGCCAACCAATTTGAATGTGTCTGTACAAGATGAAAACTCAAACCTTTCCTACTTGAGCTATCAATCAAAGTGAAGCTAAAATTACAGCTTAACAAGCAGGTATACATGCTTTAGTTAGCAAATGAGGCAAGCAGGGCACATTATTTTTAGTTGTAGTGATGAGGAAAAAGAGTGAAAAATAGAAGGAGGAAGGAAGGAAAAATTGTGCCTTTCAGCTTGGCTAAGGCTTCTGAAGTTTTAGCTAACATTGGCAGCATTTGGATACGATATGTCTCCTAATGGCACTCAAGGAGTCTCTTGGACTGAACTATTGCTGTGCATGTAATTATATCGTAATTTCTTTTTAAAAAGAATGAGCTAGAAAAGAGTGATTGAACTCCCCCCAAACTTGCAATTAATTGTGAACCGCTTTATTAGGTGAGCCCACAGGACCAGGATGATTGTAAAACACTGCTTTCTCACCAAAATCTAACATACATCAACATGCATTTTCTCCTTGACTCGAAATGCCTTTCAGCTGAACCCACAGAGGACTTTCAAATTACTTATGACAAAATCTGGATCAACACTGAGCTGGTTTTCTCTTCCTTAAATTATGGCAACAATCTACCCAACTACAGCCATCATTCATCTTCTCTAATACCATACAATAACATGCCAGTTGCAGCACCACTAATGGGACTCTCTAGTCTGGGCCCTCGAACCCGAAGTTAGCCAAGTTTCCATTCTCTGCACTGTATCAGCAAAACAGCATCCCGTAACACTGGGTGATGGAGGAAGACATCTAATTTATCTTGCAGGTACACTGAACTCATTGCTGGACAAATTAATGCATGTCACAAACACATTCCTGCTTACCAAGAAGCATTAATTCCAGCAGGGTTATGGCTGCTGTTGCATGTTTTTCATACAGGCTGCTTGGTAACAGTGCTCACCCATACAGCTTTAACTCTGCCCTTCACATACATACAACACTGCAAACACAGCCACAATAGTGTTAAGAACAAACAAGTTCCTCCCAGCACTTTTTGCAACATAAAAGATCATGACTGTGGATGCCAGAACTCCGTCCTGACATCTTTTGGCACATCTTGCTCCAAAAATCCCAATCCTTTACCTTGGCTAAGACATATCCATCCATGACAGCACTGAATTCAGGTCACAGAAGGTGGACATTTTTGCTAGAATTTGATTTAAACATTTCATTTGTCCTGGTAAACTGCTTATCATAAATAATGCAAGGCTGCCTTCTCAAAAAGATGTAGCAAAAATCTTTTTGCCAAAGACAAAAGGTCACCTGTGAAATCTAAGCTGTTTTTCATAGTAAAACAATTTCTTTTTTGCTAATGTTCAGTGGGAAAGGAAGAGAAAGACTCAAGGGCACCGCTCGATCCATTTCCAAGATCATCAGCCAAACAAAACTGGAAGAAAAGGCTAGCCTGTCTCATGATATCAGAATTTTCTGAATGCTATTCTCATTCGTTTGCTGAAGGGGGAGGGGGGGAAATCTCTTTTGCTTTTCATAATTCTTTCCCCGAAAGGAATATTTTCCCAAAGGAATTATTTCATCATGAATTGCAGCTAGTAACTCAACTGAAGAGGGAAAAGAAACCAGTCAGTAGTGAAGAATCAACTTTCTGGCCCCAGCAGAGAACTGAAACAAGAAGCTTTTTTCTGTTACTATTTAGTCCATCCTGGGGTGTGACTCATTAGTGCCTTCATGCCTCATTGGGATGTTTTGGTCAGTCTTAATTTTAAAAACAGTCTGATCCATTTTTCTGTTGCTTTCAGGGTGCACACTGCATTTTCTTGCTGCTTCCAGCACTCTCCTAAACGCTGGAGGTGCTTCAGGTTCAAGACTGCACTCAGGGGAAGAAAAAAGGTCACTGAAGCAAAATGAACAGCTTTGGTGAGCTTTTGTTCCCCACCAGGAACCAAGTCAAAATTTTCACTAAAGCAGAAGTTTGAATTTCTGAGCGGCTGTCATCCCATGGGAGCGAGCAGATTCAGCAGGGCAGGAGGGTGCTGCTGGAGAGGGTCTGGAGCACGCGTGGGCTGTGACCCTGAGCGTGGAAAAAGGCCCCAGGTTGTGTTTGCAGCACAGACACACGGGCGGGCTGGATCACCGATCTGACAAGAGATGGTTTCGCTGAAGTGCAGTGCGTGCAGAAGAGTCTGGGGGTGGGATAAGGCCATTGTGTTTACCAACTTCGAAGGGCTTTTGCTGGGTTTTCAACTGGGGGGTTGAGAGATTTCAGCCACAACTGGCAAGTCTCCTGGAAAAACCAAACTTGGCCAACGAGTGTTAGTATAAACAGGTCCTCTCCCCAGCCAAAGCAACCCAGCAAGCAAACAGCACGGCCGAAATAGGAAAGTTTGAGAATGAAGTCAGAGGTAGGAGTTGCTGGGGAATGGAAAAGCAACAGCTGAGAGCCAAGCAAACTACCTGAAATACAGTCAAAGGCCTCCATTATGCGACTCCTCATCCCTGATTTATCCAAGCATCATATTTAAAGTGTTTCATTATCTTCTGAAACGTGGTGAGTTCACAGCATGGATAGTAACTTTGACAGCGATTCTCACAGCTTCATGGGCCTTTTGTCAGGATCTGGGTACGGAGAAGGACAAAGAGGGGAAAGTGAGATGCAGATTTTTGATAGCTTGGAGAGAAGCAAGAAATGTGATGGTCAGAGAAAAGAAAGATTTGATGTGGAAGAAAAAAGAAGGTAGAAGAAGGGCAGGCTGTTGGGCACATCACGAGTACCCCGAGACATGCCCTGGCAAGATTCCCAGGTGCTGGTTGGGGGCCTGACAGTTGAGAGCCATGCTGGTGAACACGGGTTTGGAGGTGGATCAATCCAGGACACACCAGTGCCAGAGAGGAGCATTCCCCCAAGCAGACCTGTGCCAACTCAAAGACCAATGCAGAGGCTGCCTTGGGCTTTCCTGGCTGAATTGAGTCCTCACGGTTGCAGGGAAATTCTGTTGCTAAACTGCTCCAGCCACAAACCTTAATCATAACTGTTGCGTGCATCTCCTCTACCATGTTTATCAGCCTGGAAAATTAAGAGACAAGGAAAACAACCAATGCCATGCTATGCTCCACCAGGTCTTTCCCCTTAACATGCAGCGTCACCAGTGCCAGCTGCAATGAACACAGGAAAGAAAATTTGGGCAGCTGCTATTTCCACTGCAACCAGGCTCATTTGTGCCTACTAAAAATATTACCTCTGATAGCACAAGAGCAGATTACTTGAACTTGTCGAAGTTGGAAATAGATCCATCCCTCAGGAAACAAATTACCACAGAAGAGTGGGAGGGGTTACCTCTCTGCCCTAGCTGAATTCTTACTGTTGGATGTGTTCAGGCTCTCCAGGAAAAGCACTGTTGTAACCCATTTCTTTCATGTCATGGGGCCTGGTACTCAGTGCTTCCTGCTCTCATCTTATTCCTTTTGCCAGGCTGTAACCACTTGGTTTGAATCGACCCCAATGGCTCTGTCCAGCTTGAATATTTTTTTTTTTCCCCACCAAAATAGTTGGTCTGTTTCCAAAGCAGAAGCTGCTGTTTGCGATTTTGTGCTTATAAGATCCTTGCACAAGCAACTCTAAACCACATGCTTTGGAGCAAGGACCAGATATTTGTCACTGACACAGCCTTTGCATCTACAGAGTGAAAACTCATATGAAAAATTCCCCTAACTATGAGTCTTTGAGGGGGAAGAAAAAGAAACTGCAAAACCAAAACCCTCCTTTAATAGCTTGCACATGCTCCATAGAAGCTTCAAGCACAAATTGACATCCCAAAAACTTCACCCACGTTTGGCACGTTCCTGCTTTTTCTGCTGCTCTGGTGGAAAAACACAGGGGACCCTGGGGAGTCTGCGGCCAGCAGACAGCTAGGTAGAAAGGGGGGAAATAGAGAGGGAGAGATTTTGTTTGTCAGAATGTAACACTGTGCTACACGCACACACTGCAGAAATGCACTCGATGTGTATTCACTGGCTTTTACCAAACACGTGTAAAGCCAGTCCCAGGATTATGATATGAAGCAATTAACAGTATTTAACACTCCCCGGTTCCACAACGTATTTCCAGCAACGCAGGAGTTAAAGAGGCTGAGCTGAAAACAGGGATGGGTTGTTCAGACTTAAGACAATAGGCTACAGAGGGAGTCGTGTGTGCCTGTGATCTGGACTTGGAGAGAATATCAGGAAGAAAACAAAAGAAATAATAACGAATTGTAGTACTTCAGGTTTTTCAAACTCAGTAGGAACATTAACTGATGAGACTAACTTGAAGGCAAATTCCAGATGATGACGGTGTAGGTAAAGAAATGAGCACAGAGGAACATTTAGCCAGCAGAAGGAGAAAGGAATTTGCTCTGTAGGACTCTGTTGGCCATGAAGGGTCAACCCGCTCTGGTGCATGCCTTCAGACAGATACTTCTGGGAATCTGCTGAGAAGCTGAGAACAGAAGTGGGAGGTTACAGTGGCCATAGGTCAGGCTCTTTTGCCAGCCACTGAAACAAGCAGGTTTCGCATTTTGCTTTTAGAGTAAGCAAAAGGTCCTGGACAAGGAGGTTGAAGAACCTTTGAACTGCCATACTGGTACAGACAAATGACCTATTTGGTCTGCTATCATGGGAACATCTATCCTGAACTCATAACTCTGTGTGTTAAGGGAAGGGAATCTGACGTCATTAATCCTGGATTAACTTTTTTTCCCCCCACAGCTGCAGAAGGAAAGTTCTGACCTTGGTGTGCCAAAGGAGTGGAAGTCACCACTGCCCTTGACTCCCCATCACCAGTGGGCTCCTGTATATTGCTGGTGTTTCTTCCCACAGTAAATCTCTCTTTCTCCTCCCATTTCCCTGACCTAACAGTGACCTTTCTATTAGATTAACAGTACCTCAGTGGAGTGTGACTAATTGGTTTGCACACTATATTGTCAAGAGAGGCATGTGCAAGTCAGAAGAAGGGAAGAACAGTACTGGTGGGCTGATAATCTCAACACAAACAGGAAGGAAGGATAGATCCATCTGTAAAAACACAGTATGTTTGGAGCTGAACTCATTAAAAATTTCTACTTTGGTTTACTCTCACTTCTTCTATGGTTTCACAGGTAAAAGTCCACTTTTTTGCAGAGACACCTGGAAAAAAATACTTTGATTCCATGTCAGTTTTACGATGGCTATGAAAGAAGGTGAAGTGATGGAGAACCGTCTGGTAGGAACTATAGATTTATACAGAGCATAATAGATAGAGCTGCATAATAACTGATTTGTCAGCCTGACAACTGCCCTGGAAAAACAAAACAGGGGAAAGATTTATTTCAGGTTGGCCTAAACTTATTTTCAGTTTTTCCTGCCAAAATGAAAAAAAAAAAAAAAAACCTACAAAAATCTGAAAACCATGAGAATTTCAGTCTAGAATAGAAGCCTGGAGTTGACTTCCAAACTGCGGCTGCTGAGCAGAGCTGTCGCACTGCCAGTTTTTGGCTTCTTGCCTAATGGACACAAGAAAGAATTTATATGGAAACCCATTGCTAATACAAGTCATATTTTAAACATTTGATCAGCAATTAAATTTTTTAGTTCTCAAGAACTGACAACTAATTCACGCTCTGTCCCAACAAACTCAGTGTTATTGAAAACATTCTAGGCCAACAATACCAATAATGTCACCAGCATGGTTTCTGTCGTGCCAAGAGTTACATTAAAAAGAAACCCATGCATAACTGGGAACAAGAAACATATGTAGGTGATTTAGACACACAATTGTTTGGGGGAGGTTTGTTTTGTTCTGTGATGTCTTCAATTATGAATCCACAGGAGATCAGTGCAAATATCAAAATCATCATAATGAAATATTTAACTTCCTAGCAGGTTCAGGCAAAAATCATGACAACAACATGCTGCTACATCCAATCTCTGCAAAGAAACCAAATGGTAAGCAGTCATTGCTTTGCTTGTCAGGCTGCAACCTTCTCCTCCTCTGAAACCAAATAGCAGTAGAGGCAAGCGAGAATGACTTGGTTGTTATGATCATGTATATAAAAAAGCTGAACATTAAAATGAGAGAGGATTTTGCTTTACTAATTGCAGTCACTTGTCCTTCCACTGGACTTTTCACCTGAAGATCAAAACCTTACTAAAAACATTAGTACATGAAGTCCCAGAGCACTCCTATGTGAAAAACATCATGAAATCCCACTCCTCACTTCTGAAGTCAGGAAACTCAAAGACAACAAACAAGCTCTAAAATTACCTCGTTTCAACTTCTGTGGCCCATGGGCTGCGTCCAAGGGCTCCAAACAAAAGATAACAAACTGTGGGATTTTGGATTATTTTGGCACAATTCATTTCTAAGCCCACAGAAGAGATGACAACACAGTGTGCAGATTGGAGCTGGAAAATGAAAGCATCTACCATTACATTGAATGACTCACTCTTAGCGGAGTTTTGCTTGCCTCTCCCAAGTCCTGTCAAGGGCTGAGCCCTGGACAAGGGGTTGTTCATATCCTGCATATTCGTTCCCATCCCTATTTCTTCATCCACTCGTGTCCACGTGCCTTGTACTGCAAACAGTTCTCCAGGCTGGCCTAGAACAATTAGGCTGTAGGACTACGAATGGCCGCACAACAAAATGAAATTATGCTTTTGTATTTGGTACTGTAAAATCCAAAATGAAGCAAGCGGAGTCTTAAGGAATTAAGCACTTAAGGAATGTGAACTACTGAACAAAGCTGCATTTATACCAAACAGTGCTTCTAATAATTTCGTAGTAATAAAGACTTTCAGTATTTATTCTGAAGTGTGACCTGCCTTTTAAAGCATGCTCTGCACCACATAAGCAGTGTGGCATGCATGTGCATATGCCTGTTTGTGCCTATGTATGTCTTTTAGCACACACACGCTTTCACGGAAATGAATGACAGTGAGACAGGAGCAACCTGATGACAGCATGCAAACCAGCATCACACCGACAGGGTGACAGCTTCACACCTGCACACGGAGAGTTGTCCAGGGGCACTGCTCTGCCCAGCAGTCTGCAAAGCGACAGCTTCAGTCTGACAAGGGACTACGTATGAATAGCTGTGATTTGTATGCATGCACCAAGAGGCGTTTTCGCTTTGGTAACAAAACCTGGGTTTGGTGCTCATTCTGTCAAGCCTTTGGGGCAACACTGCAGAGGACCTGTGAGCCCAGGCTCAGCTCTCAGAACCTAAGTCTCTCTCCCACAGCCCGGACCAAATTACAGACAGCCACACAAAAATGCAACAGCTTTTCTGTTCGCACACAGGGCATAAAAAAACACATCAAGAGACAAATGAGGGAGGTCCCAGGACACCCTGCTTGAAAGTCTCTCCGAGATCACCCAACAAATGTCTGCCCTTGTTCTGTCCCCTGAGCAGAGAGCATGTTCCTGAAAGTTACGGCAAACACAGCAGCCCTGATCAGACACCATCAGTGTTATTTGTGACAGACGCAGACCCCCAGGCTGGATTACCCCCTTACCAAGGAGAAGATGACAGCATCCCTCACCCAGGATGCATACTGCACTGGCTTGGTCCCGCCTAACACTGCATGCCCTTGGCTGTCATTAACTTCACAGAGGACCAGAGGCACGCTGTTGGGCCACCTCAGCCTGAACATATGGGGTTTTTTTAAAAGTCTTTGGCCCTGTTCTGCTACTACTGAACTTTCCCTTATTGTAGGACTGGCAGCTTTAGGAGCCTCCCGTTCTGCAGGGCAGCACCTGGACATCCTCTACTGCCTTCACTTCCTCCTGCTCTCTGCCATGGGCTTTCCCCATCTTCTCAGTAAAGCCCAGTGCTACCCCTTCTTTGTTCCAGTGCAATCAGAGGTTTCTTCATCTCCTCTTACCTTGGTCTTTATGCAGCAGGTTCTTCATGTGGAAAAGCAGAGGAGAGAGAGTGGAGCAGTACAGGCGGGTGCAACAATGGCACCGAGTACCCTGTGGCCTCCCCGTCCAACGCCATTTCTTCATCTGTGCATCACTGTCCTCCTTTCATCCCCACCGCATGCTTCCCTGGCCCCACTCTCCCCTGCCACAGAGACGGTGGAGGCCTCCTTTAGGACCAGAGGGCCCTGCCCTGGGGTCCTGGGGGTGCAAGAGGAAACAAGACAGAAAATAGCAAAAAGTATCCAGGAATCTGCTAAATGCTGAAAGAAACAAACAACAAATGGCAGAAGCTTTATAAAGAGCAATGCAACTAGACAGACTTGCCTGCTTCGTTAACGTTAGTGGTAAATAAACCCTTGAAAAGACAACTGTAGGTTTGAAGACTAGTTGCAGGCCAAATTCAGAAAGATGTTAGAGAATATTTGGTAACCAATCCCTCTTCCCTGTGTCTAAGCATGGCTTAAAGCCCAATATTTAAGGACTTGCTTAAAAATAGGATTACAAACTGTTTAACTTTGGAGAAATGCAAAAAAACCCACACAGTAAACCAGAGAAAAATTGTCTATTGTGTACCAGCGACAGTGGGTAAGACTCAAAGGTAATAACTCCCCAGCTGTTGATGAGCGGGAAGCAAAGCTCCAGGCGCTGCCGGGCAGATAACAGGGTAAGGGCACAGAAAACTGATCAGATAGTGCTGCAGTCCAACACAGGGGAAAACTGTTAAAAGGGCTGGAAAAACAACAGCATAGAAAACTGGTCACGGTACCCTTCTCCTGTGTTTCCTGCCCTCACTGGTGATGGCCAGATTTACGCTTCTTGCTGAGTTGAAGGGCCCGAGCGGCCATCTGAACTGTTTCCAGCAGAATGTGCAGATGCTGGAGGACATGTCTTAATAAATAAATAATTCATTAACTTTGACTAATGCAACCAGATAGGTGGTGCAGCAAGCCTTTTGTTTGCAATTAATGTGACGTGGCACCTGTTTAAATGACTTACATCAGGATTCAAATCCCCGTGTGTTGCTAAACCGATTGCACTCTAAACGCAATGCTTAGGGCCAAATTTTCCAGACTAGATAAAGTCAAGAGTGGGGAAAAAAATTCTGTGTTGTTCCCATGAGAAACTGTATGTTTACATCCTCTCCAAAGGAGATACCTATTTGTGGCTGGAGGGGCACAACCTGAAGCTCCCTTCAGGCAGATTACGAAAGTGTTCATAGGCTGCTTTTTACAAAAAACTTTTGTGAACATTGACTCTTACCTTTATTTTAATATCTTTAGGTCCTTCTTATTCCTGAGCTGATCTGTTCACTCTGAATTCACCTGTTCTCTGCAAAAAGAGAAAGCACGCTCCCAGTTTGTCCAATGCAACAGAGGCAGTGGGATCCAGCACAGAAGTATGCTCTAGTACCCGGTACGCAATCAGTGCTAAAATTTCTGCAGCTGAACTATATCATCATCATTTTTAGAAAGGGGAGGAAAGCATGATTTTATCATTTCCAGCATCCACTTAAATACACAGCACACAAACTTCTCAATAAGTAATAACTTTAAAGTTCTTTCCTGTCTAACACTTGCTCATCTAGAGAGAAAATTATCTTTCTCATGCACATCTCCAGGAATGTGCTGCTTTTGCACTTCACAAGATTAAAAAAAGCTCCGTCCAGTTCCTTGTGCATGTTGTATGACAGGTGTTTGCAGGGAAATCCAAAATTACCTCATATGTGCCAGTCCTTCCAATGAGCCCTTACACTGTGTCAGCTTCAGGTGGTGTTGAGTTATATATTCTGCCAAGCCACAGATGGACAGAGCACACCTACAGTCTTCAATGGGTTTGCTTCTTGAATATCTTAGGACAGCTTTTGGTTCACCCATGTCTGGTGCTTATGTGTAGGATAATGTGCAGAATAACCTCAGGATCTTAAGCAAATGCCTATCAAACTGTCTCTTCATGTAGCAGCCGATGAGTGCCAATGTACAGCAGCTCGCGAGGTATTATATCTTAAAAATGTACATATTCACTCTGGACTTGCGTTATATTTTATTGCAAGAGTCATCAGAGTCATGTACAATCTTCCTGCACGACCTATCTGAAAGGCCATGGTAAAATTTGATATCCAGAATCCTAATGAGTTAACTTTCCACATTTTTACATTAATGGCAAGTTTTAAAAGCTCAAGGCAAGGTAGGATTTTAGGGAATAATTGTTTAAAATGGTCTCTGGGTTATTGTGTTTCATTTGTGTAAGATGGCCTGGCAAGAAGCTAGATTTTTACCTGTTCTTCATATCAATGTTTTCATCTGATTATCTTCCAGTCAGCTGCTATATGTGTTATGTATACACTTACACATACACTTTGTTCCAACAAAAATTGTTCCATCATTGTGAGGTCATATTTAAGTCACTTGTATTGATGTTCTGATCTGAAACCTGTAAATCAATGTCCCAGGAAAAGATCCAATTCACATTCTCTCTGTTCATGCTGCCACCACTTCTGCTCCTGACAGGATGTCAATTACTTTAAGTCTTCAAATTCTTCAGTATTTGCATTACGATTTTTAATGGATACTGTGATATACGGTTCGCTGCATATTACGTCGCATTGATTTTGTCAGCAGTTACTTCTAAAGCCAGGCAAAATGCTGACTGCAGTATCTAAGCTCCACTTCACGGAAAACTTGAAGCCCCTTTTTACTCGTGGGTTTGAATGGAGGAATTCTACCTCTGGCACAGCCTGGCACGTCCTTGTGTGTCCCCAGATTAAGTCTTTCAGTTCTGTACCAAAAATGATGCAGCCTACTTTTCTCCTCAGGACTCATCACCACAGAGTGGGACAGAATTATCTGCTTTGATGATTTTCTTTTAAGGAATTTCCAGCCAGGGGAAAGCAAAACAAGAGAAGCAAGCTAATGAAAGTATAACTATGTTCTTCTTTAGCCAAATAACCTCTATACCCAAAATATTAAGGAATGCCCAGTTAATGATCCCCTGGTACTGCAAAAAGGAAGTCAATAAATGAGGGCCATTAAGAGGACCAATAACAACATATAGGGAAGAGAATGGTGTTAGTCATCGCTTTCTTGGAATGTTCTTATGCTTCTAAGGCTTCTGAGAGACACCTATTTTGCTGGTACTGAAGACCATGCAGACGATGTCTACATTATGAAAGATTTTACAATAAAAGAAACCTGAAAAACCTCATCACTTGTCATAGGCAGGAAACATCTTAACTCCAGTAAAATCCATAGGACAGAAGCATTTGCGTATTTCATCGCATCTATCAGCTGTATATTGCTCTAGTCAGGGGAGCCTGCCCTTGCCTCTAGTCTGTCACTAAGATCAATTTATCCAGCATGGGGTCACTTTAGCTCATTTCCTTAGCTTTCATCACCTTTCCTTACTTGATGAAACTAAAGCAAAGTGACAGGCACATAGATACTAAACAGCACGACTGAGCTAGACTTCCAAAGGACTCAGACCTTCTGATAATGCTCTTTTCATTTAGTTGGCTTGTTTGAAGACGCAGCCACCTGAGAAGAAGCTCCTGAGTTTCATCATGTGTGCCCTTGGAGATGGCACAGTCTTTGTTTTTATGCAGTCCAAAGTGGGAATCCATACAAAGTGATGCTACAGGAAACTATGTTCACAGCTTTCCCACAATATCCACAAGACCTCACCAGTTTGGTAACCCCAGCTGGCTGTGGCACCCGGCTTGGAAGGAGAAGCTGGTTCTCAGACCTGGGACCTGGCAAGGACCTCTCCAGGTAACCCAGAGGCCAGACACAATACCAGGTGGCTAATGAGGAGCCCTTGTCTTATTCTGGATTATGGGGTCCTCCCACTTTAGGTTCAGGGGTTAGTCTTAAAAGCCTCACTGCTTTTTGTCCTTGCTGTAGGGAAAGTTTTAAGAACAGTTTTTGGGCCAAATTCCAGAAAATGAATCCTATGATGGCACCAGCTACTTGAGGTAGAAAAGAAACATCCCTGTGGTTACACACAGCTTCCTAAATTCCCCCAGACAGCGGCTGGAAGGAACGGCACAGGCATCCATTTGTCCCTAACACAGTTATCTCTGCACCTGCAATTATACGCCATTTTTAGAAGTTTTCTATACAAAGGCAAATGAAGGAACTCAAAAATTAAAATCACCCCACTTAGCTGTGCTGTTTAGAACTTCCCTAAATCTATTCACCCCTGTGGGGGGAGGTGAGCCATGAGTGAGTTTGGCACACCCTTGGAGATTTCTTAAGGTGAAAATATGGAGAAGAAGAATAAGTGTCATTTCTCAAGCAGATCATAGCAAGACCAGACACTTGAGGTAGAGCCATTGACTTCAGTCAGTACCACTCAGCCAACAGACATGGGGTAAACGTGTTGCCACTGGTGTCCGGTCCATGAGTCATCTGCCATTATCCCTCAGGCCTGCACTGAGCTGAAAACAGATATAACAAGATGGAGAAAGCAATATGGGAAAAGAGGCAGAAAAATATGACATACAGTCCTTTGCATTGTATTACACATGCTCATGCTGACTTCAGGGTCCCTTAGTGAAGCTTTGCCTGGGTAGTCCTCTGACCCCAGCAATAGTCCTTCAGTATTAAGCACAATGCAGACTCTTGCATATGCATACAATTGTCCTAAGTTGAACAGGCCCCCAACAGATGTTAAAAAGCATTTGATAATTAAAGTGCATATGCTGCTCTACAGCCCACCACCTCCCAGTCATGCATTGCCCATCCTGCCAACCATAAGTTTAGCCCCAATCTTTGCTTATGTGTCCCATGCCTCTACATTTTTCAGCATACTGCTCACATTAATTTTACAAGAGCTCTGCATAGGTCTGAAAGTTGGTCTATGTTGAATCACTTACATTAATAGGGCCAACAGCGCACGCAGCTCAATTTTTTTTGTAAGCTCCAAAGTGTGTTTCTGTGTCTGTTTGCCCTCTTACCCTCTTCATTTCGTTATTTGCTACAATTAAATTAACGAGCGAGACCTCCTGAGTCCCAGCTCTGCAGTTTTCACTGCAGAACTGGGCTACACTGACTCCACCGGCTTGCTCTATTGTCTGGCTGTGAAGTTCTGCTTATCTGGTCAGCAATCCAGTCTGCAACCTTGATACTTTGCTCCTTACCACTTTCACTTATATGATCTATAAAATCACAAATGGGAATGAAAAAAAAAAAAAAGAAAAAAAAACCTGTTTTGAGACCTTTGAAGTAGTTGAAATATCTCTACAATGGGCAAACACTTTTTGTAGGAAGAAAAATCAAGAAACTTGAAGAGACATTTGGCAGTCTTCTGTCAACTAACCAGGCACTGTCACACCATGTATTAAGAATACCCATCTGAGCTGAATTTCATTTACTGGTGAGCTTTGTTTCTAGTAAAGAGGAAAAAGGGAATCTGAGAAAGAGTTAAGAATTTCCTCTTGTCTGATTACCGCTAAAGTTCCATTAGTCACCAAAAATGAAACGGCTTGTAATGAGATCTTGTGGTTTCTATGGCTCTAGAAAAGCCATTTTTATGAGGTTGCAGTATGGTGACTCCGATGAGTCACACCTCATGAAAAAAAAAAATATGCAGATTTGAGAGCAGCCAGTTCCAGCAGTGGGGGGGATGTGAAGGGTCCCCCAGGGCCTCCCTCATGGAGGAGCGCGGCCAAGGGCTGGGGAGCAGGTCCACCCTGGTCTCAGAAGGCCAGCCCAGAGCTGCTGGGGATGCCACCAGCTCACGTGCGCTCCGTGCCAGGGAGCACGTGTGAAGCCATGTTCACAAAAAGGGTGAGGAGGAACAGAGGCTGCTTCTCAGAATGTACTTGGATTTATTTGCAAGCAACCATATCAGACAGCACAGCAGCCATCATAAAATGATGTTTTTCTCTCTCTTACTATGGTTTAATATGGCATCCACAGCAAAATATCCTAACACCCAGAAGAAAATAAAAAAGGTAAAAAACCAACAACCCCAGTGATGCTGCCATCACCACCACCATCCAAACCACATCAGAACCTCATGCTACCCAAAGGTTTTGGATAAGCAGTACAATCTATATTGAATACATTGCACACATCAAATAATGTGATAACATTTACTTGTGGTTGCTCTGAGCATGTTACCCACACCTAGCATAAAGAAAATTTCTTTCCTAAAAGACATTTTTCTCCACTACTTTTGTGTAATATCTGTTAGAAAGATTTTGGGGATTTTTTTAGGATGGACTTAATGCAATAACACTCCAAGGATGAAAGTAAAACAGGCCTTGAATTATTTAACTATTACAGAAAACTTTAAATACTTTTATAGGAGTCAGCTGCTTGAATTCAACCAATTTCTGCTGGTGACTAGGAATCAAACCAAAGGGCATAGATGCTAGTACATAGTCATGCAAAATCAGCAGTAGCAGAGTTGCTTGAATCATTAATCATAGTTATTACATATTTAATCTGTTTTGTTAATGCACCATTCACAATATGAGTTTATTCTTTAGAAATATTGATAAAAGAGCTTTCACAAAAAAAAAAACCCCTTCAAACTACTCTAGATCTGAACTCTGTATTTAACATTAAAAATTTAATAACCATGATGTATGCTGACTCACCTGTTGTATGGTACCTTTTCTGCTCTATATAATTATTTAAATAGGAGACTAGCAAATCACAGAACCATTCAGGTTGCAAGGAACCTCTGGAAGTCACCTTGTCTAGCCTCTCTGCTCAAGCACAGTCAGCTAATACAGGTTGCCTGGGACTGCATCCAGTTGGGTTTTGAATATCTCTATGGATGGAGACTCCACAAGTTTTCTGGGCAAACACCTTCTTTCTGAAGGTGTTTGACCACCTTCACAGTAAAAAAGTATTTCCTCCTGTTCAGATAGTACTTCCTCTTTTTAATTCATGCCCATTGCCTCTTGTCCTGCCAGTGGGCACTACTGAGAAGAGTCTGGTTCCCTCTTCATTCCCTCCCATGAGGTATTTACATGCATTCATAGTATCCCCTCTGAGCCTTCTCGTGAAGCTGAACATACCCAGCTCTCTCATCCTTTCCTCCAGTCCCATAGTCATCCTTGTGGCTCTTCACTGGACTCTCTCCAGTATGTCTA
The DNA here is from genome assembly GCA_017639485.1 of Pluvialis apricaria. Taxonomy (NCBI): domain Eukaryota; kingdom Metazoa; phylum Chordata; class Aves; order Charadriiformes; family Charadriidae; genus Pluvialis; species Pluvialis apricaria. The sequence continues at coordinate 36,624,005 of CM030009.1, forward strand.
GGTCTCCCTCTAACTGGAGAACCCAGAACTGGACACAGTACTCCAGGTGTGGCCTCACCAGTGCTGAGTAGAGGGGAAGGATCACCTCCCCCAACCTGATGGCTACGCTCCTCCTAATGCAACCCAGGATGCTGTCAGCCTTTTTTTGTCGGGAGAGTACTCATAATTAGCTTGTTGTTCACGAAGATCCCCAGGAAGTTCTTTGCAAAGCTGCTTTCAAGCCAGTTGGCCCCCAGTATGTACTGGTGCCTGGCGTTATTTCTCCCCAGGTATAGAACTTTGCATTTCCCTTTGTTGAACTTCACAAAGCTCCTCTCTGCCCATTTCTCCATCCTGTTGAGGTCTCTCTGAATAGTGGCACAACCCTCTGGTGTATCAGCACTCCTCCCAGTTTAGTATCATCTATGAATTTGCTGAGGGTGCACTCTGTCCCATCATCTAGGTCATAAATAAAGATGTTAAACAGTATTGTTCCCCCTGTTGAACCTTGGGATACGCCACTAGTTACTTGCCTTCAGCTGGACTTTGCGCCACTGGTCACAACCCTCTGGGCCCGGTCATTTGGCCGTTTTTTCTCCACCTCACTGCCCACTTATCTAACCCCATCTTTGTTAGCTTGTCCATGAGGATATTATGGGGTACAATGTCACAAAGGCTTTACTAAAGTTGAGGTAAGCCACAACCACTGCTCTTCTCTCATCCACCACACTAGTCATGTCATTGTAGAAGGCTATTATGTTGGTCAAGCAAGATTTCACCTTTGCAAATCCATGCTGACTGTTCCCAATCACATTCTTATCCTTCCTGCATTTGGAAATGCTTTCCAGGACAATTTTCTCCATCACTTTCCTAGGGACTAAGGTGAGGACGACCAGCCTGTAGCTTCTCAGATTTTCCTTCTTGCCATCCTTGAAGATGGAGGGATATTTGCTCTGCTCCAGTCATCAGGAATCTCTCCAGTCATCATGACCATTCAAAGATCATTGAGAGCAGCCTCTCAATGACATCAGCCAGCTCCCTTACTCCTCATAGGTACATCACATCAGGCCCCATAGACTTACATATGTCCAGTTTGTTCAAGTGCTCACTAACCTGGTCATCCTCCGCTGAGGGCGTCTTCCTTGGTCCAGATTTTCCCTCTGGTCTCAGAGGTCTCCGATTCCTGGAGGGTGATTTTCCTAATAAAGTGTAAGGAAGGAAGGCATTAAGTACTTTGGCCTTTTCCATGTCATTTGTCACCAGTTCCCCTGTGCTATTCAGCAGCAGGCCCTCTTGTTCCCTAGTCCTCCTTTTGCTGTTTGTGTACTTGCAGAATATTTTCTTGCTGCCCTTCACATGCCTCACCAGATTCAACTTCAGGTCAGCCTTGGCTTTCCTAAACCCCATCCCTGCAAGTTTGGACAGCATCCCTACACTCCTCCTGGGTCACCTGCTCCTGCTTCAATGTCATACACTCCCTTTGTATGTCCGAATTCAGTTTGGCACTGCTTGCTCACCCATACAGGCCTCCTGCAACTTTTGCTTGATTTCCTACTCTTTGGGATGGTCCTTTCCTGAGCATCCATCTCTCCTGCGCCCCTCTTCTCTCTGGGTCTGTATTCCATAGGATTCTTCTAAGCAGACCTCTGAAGAGGCTGCATTTTGCTCTCCTGAAATCCAGGGCTGTGGTCCTGCTTTTTGCACTGCTCCCTCCTCTTAGGGTCTTCAACTCCACAATCTCATAGTCACTGCAACAAAGGCTGTCTCTGACTTAACGTGTTGTTTCCAACCAGCTCTTCCTTGTTGACAATATCAGGTCCAGCAAAGCACCTTTTCTTGTTCACCCCTCGATCACTTGTTTGTACAGGATCACACCTTTGCTCAGGACTGCTCTGTGTCAATTGATATCTCCCTGTGAATACTGTTTTGAGTTTGCAGCACTGATGGCGAAAGCTGTTCTCACTAGGTATGAATGCCAGGAAGCCACATGCTGCATCGCTTTGTTTCCTGACTGTACCATCGTAAGTCTTAAAATGAGACTTTTGGCACAAATAACCACAATTGCACTGACAGGATATTCTATCATCACTGTTTAAAACGTGATGTTTAGTAAAAACTCTGCCTGATGTATCTTTATAATTATTCACATGAAAAATCAAATAAAAAATAGGTGTTAAAGCCCTGATTCAGAAAAGCACTGAATAATCCCTTTAAAGCTCTTTTCTCTACCCATCTGAGTTTGGCAAAATATTAAAGTTAGCCTGCTCAAGCCCTTCACCTAATGTAAGGTTAATTCTCATAGAAGTTAAGACAAATGTTTACAAATACAATTTTACAGCCCTCATTCATCTCTACAGTGGGAGACTAAATACTCTTTAAAATATCAGCTCAGCAACACTATCAACAGAAAGCAGTGACTTTGACTGCCTAAACTGAAATAGCTAACAGTCTTCGTTTCCAAGGATGGGTGCTCAAAGCTCTTTGAACACGAGACATTTTTTAAAGGTGTCCGAACTCAAGTTCCAAAAAAACAAATGCAAGGAAAAACACGATAGCTTTGAAAAGCAGCCTGTAACCTCAGTGTTGCCTGATTTTTAATTGTTGAAAATTGGAACCTTAGTGTTATACTAACACGTGTTTTTACATTTTCCCTAGAAACAGATGGAATAATGTTGCTCGTGCTATGCCAACACCATGTTGTTACATAGTCTTTATTAAAATTGCTTCAAGGCAAAAAGCTGCATGCACAAAGGCAAGGGGTGGGGAAATTTGGCAACTCCTTTAGACTTTCAGACTTGAGTCCTTTAACTCTCAGCCAGCTCTGTGCATCATCGAGAAATACCCATAGCTTCACAAAGGGTGGGGAAGGTGGGTGCAGTGCTGGGTGAACTGCGTCCACGAGACCCTTGCCCTGACAAACACAGCCAAGACACCCAAATAAAGAGGGAGAAGAGGAGAAGGAGGAACATCTACAAAATTAAGAAAACCAAGCTTCACAAATTCAAGAAACAGAGAGAAGTATGAGAGTAATGAGAATTAAAGGAATATAATATAATTGGGGAATTAACATCAGTTTTTCTTTAAATCCATGAAAAAAACTGCCTGAATTTTCCTTTCCTATCTTGCTCAGAGATTAATCCCAGTTATGACAAATGGCATGTGGAGCAGATAGGCATCTGTGTGTGTGTGTGTATACATATATAAATATGTCTTGGATATGTGCTTCTAAAGCATGATCCAAAGCCACTGAATTAGATGGAATGATTCCCATTTGGCTTCAGTGGGTTTTGGACCAGGTCCCCAAACTTTGTAGATTCAGCTTTGAAAAGAGAAAGGGACAATAAAATGCCAGATTAATTCTCATTCTGAAAAACCTAAGCTGATTTACCAGAGAAAAAGAAAACGGGGGGAGGGGGGAAACAAAACAAAAAAAAAACCAACAAAACCCCCACAACTTTTAATCTTCCAACCATGTAAATGCCTTCAATTAACTAACATTGATTTCCCTTTGCCTATATTGAGAATTTTTATGTCCCAAAAGGAAGCAGCAAAAACATTTCCATGATAACCATAAAAATCACTGGAGAGAAAATAAAGTTTTCTGTTTCATTACCTTTTCTGTGTGGTAATCAATTACAAAGGAAGAACAGTGCAGGTTCAATTAAGTAACTAAATAAAAAGGAATTAAAAGCCACAGGGGATCTTTATTTTACTTATGTTAAAGTAGGGTCCGACTCCAGGCCTCATTGACTTGTTTGTACCATATAATGGGGTTTAATTTCTGTGAACCAGTCTGTCAGCATTAGCTGATCATAATTAGGAAAATGGGGTTAGAGAAAACAGAGCTACTGAAAATAGCTTTTCCCAAGTGTAGCCTTCCCTCCTCTCCACTTCTCTCCAAATGGGATTATCCTGAGCTCTCAGCGCATAGCAAAATAGAGATGAACCGTGTGGCAAAACAAAGGTCCTTCCTTTGAAACATAAGATACAACTCGGGAAAACACTGAATGCTCTGTCCCAGTTCAGCAAGCGCCTGAGCACACGCTCACCTTTAACCACTTGCTTAGATCTTCCACTGACTTCAGGTTTAGCATCTGCTGAAAAAAGCTCTCTGTGTCCGGCAGAACTGCAAGTTCATACTAAGTGGTGAGAGATTCATTTAAAAAGGAAATACTATTTTTTTTTTAGAACTTGAAAAAAAAATAGCTGTGGGTTTGGTTTTGGGTTTCTTATTTTGAAGTCTGAGTTCTTATTTTAGTCAAATAACTCATGACTTCATTACAGACAGTTAGCTTCACATGGGCAAAAATAAGACTCCTGGAGACATACGCAGTATTAGATTTGTGTGGATAGCTGAATGGAAAATTTCAGAGGAACTGGGACCTACAGCATGCTTTGCCAACGGAAAGCAGTTTTGTGCGGCTCTTCGATTCACATCTACATGTATGCCGGTGCATAGGTGCACGCAAAAAATCAGAGGAAAATTAGGGATTCCACTGAAGGCAATAGCAGAAGTCTTAGAGACTCCAATAAAGCCATGGTTTCATCCACAACTGTTATGTTGGCTGGGACTTGTCACCTCTAACCCCTTCAGTCTCATCGCCACTTGTCCCGGGCTACGCCAGCCACATGTGTGTGTGACTGGGGGTGGCATTTAGAGGGGGAGCCACCCCACCAGTCACAGGGGTGACAGGTAGACTGTCCTCTGGCAGTGCATGCTATAGCAAACGGATCAAAATGCCTTTTGATCTCCGCAGTCTGGTCTTGAGCTTGCAAGACACCCCTTCAGACTCAGCAGGGACCTCTGGCATCTTCATCCCTCCGTGGTTCGCTCCTTCCCGTCCTCCACAGCCACCAGCCAAGGAAGGCCTAAGTGTAAGAAAGGACCAGCACCCCTGTTACGGCAGCTGACCATCCACCAAGCATTCCACCTAGTCGTATAGAGAAAAAGAGAGCCTGTCCCATCACGTTTTATGAGCAATAGGTACAACCGTACATCTGACCAAGAGCTGCCCCTCCAAAGGGCATGGGTTGAAAAAACACTCTCAGAAATCTGCAAAAAGATAACTCAGTATTGCTCATAAATCAGGCCACTCAATTTCACTGCCAAGATATTCAACAAATTTCTTTTTTGGGCTGCTCATTTTTCATTCCTTCAGGCTACGTTTAACCAAGTAATCTCCTCATAAATCCCGGCTCCTGCTGCCATTCGCAATGCAGTGGGTCTTGTTTAGAAATTCTTAGAATCGGTGCATTCCTGCTGCATGACAACCCTCCAACCTCTTCCCTTTTGAAAGCAGTAAAATGGAAATCGGTCCTTCTCCAAGTTTATCAGAAGGGCAGCCAAACACTGATGTTATACAGTAAGATCTTGAACTGGGAACTAGGCAGCTATTTTAATCAGTGGGCTTATTTCACGTCTGTCAAGGACATTATATTTAGAACTGGACAAGCTGTTTCTTCACTGCACCTCTGATCTAAAAAAATGACCCAAGCACAGCATTTCTCAGATGGACTCTTATGCACTTTGGCAAACCCCTGTGAAAGAGAGTTTAGATAACACACCAGCTATCAACAGGGCCAGGATTTAAAAAGTGCAAAGAAATGTCCATGCAATGTAGATCTGGAGCCATCATTGCTGTTTAATCAATCATAGCTATTTAATCACGCCTTCTAGGCGCCATCAGATTGAGTGAATCACTCAGGTCAAGGCACCAAAATAAAACAAGCTCTTTTACCGCTGCTTATCTGCCCAGAGTAAAGTGTATGTGAAAGTGATGTAAGTGATGATCTCCGACCGACTGACAGTAAACAGAGGAAGAAAGCTCTCCAGCTGTCCTGCTGCACGGAGATGGAGCGTGAGCCAGAAAGAAGGAAGAGCTTCTTTAAGGTACCACTTCCCAGCCACACCACCACGCAGTGGTGCAGCAGGCGTCAGTATTTTCAGAAGAGCAACACCCACTTCTTTAGACACCAAAACAAGCAGAAGGATTTTGGAAAGAGCTTCCTTCCAAACTAGCTGTCCTTACCACAATGCAAAGGTGAGAACAACTGGATGGGGACCAGTCTCTGCTTAAAATCAGACTTTTGTTTAGCTGTTGAAATAGGAATGGACCAGATGTGAGAACAGGATCCGTAGAGAATGTTGTCAGCATGAAGGGTCTGCAGAGGTGACTGGGGTTTGTCCAGTTCTAGCTAGGGCAGTAAGAAAAGTCATCCCCCACCTCACTGCTTGGCTGTGAAACACTAAAAAAAATGAATTTAGCTGCCAAAAACAAACTGCTGCTACAATATTTGGTTGCAAGCAGTTTTCTTTCTTTTTAATCAGCCATTTGTATAGCAAAGGGATTCAAAGATGAAGGCATTACTGTCCAGCATGTTCCAATCAGCTGAGTCAAAGATACCAGCAGTGTCACCCCATCAATCTCACCCGGTCTGCCATACGCCATGTATCACCAGTTGGATGCTATGGACTACAGCAGGAAGAAATGATGCCTGTGCTATGACCACCAAAGATTTCTGCAGCTTCTGCGCTGCCTGCAAGGACTACAGCTTATCCGCTGCAGCTCGGGTCGCAGAGCTGGCTCCAAATGTCAAGGTAAAATGCAGGTACTTAGCAATACATTCTCTTCTTCATCCCCTCACTAGTAGCCAGGGAGCTTGGATTTGGGACCTACTGCAGTCAAAATCTAGAGCCTATGAGACTTTTGGACTTGCATCCTATTGATATGATGCAGTGAGAGGAAAGGACTGTCCTCTGCACTCGTGTCAGCAGATTCTCTGTCCTGTAGAGGACTTCTCAGCATGCCTTTACAAGTATATGAGTAGTAAGAAAACACTGAAGCATGATGAAATCTGGACCAGTCTCCACCAAAGAGGAGTCTGCAAGGACTTCAGTACACTTGCTACTTCTCCACTCTTCTACTTTAAGTTTTAAAGGAAGAAAAAAAAAATATCTAAGTTTGGAGTTTGGGGTTCAGATATGCTAGTGGACCATCTGCTTAGTAAGGCTGAAATGAAATTACCTGTTCACTCACCACACAGACACCACAGCCCAGGGACTGCTCCAGACTCACCCACCACAGCCCTGCAGGGTGCCCCACACTACCCACTGCACAGGGACCACTGTGGAGGGCCCGTCGCAGGTAACCACCAGACAGAAAACGCAGGAGGAAAAAAAGACCCAAAACCAAACCTCCAAAACCCCACCCTGTGCCTCCTGCTCTCATCACAAGCCACCACACGCTCTTTAACAGCACTTAACAAACATCAGGGGAAAATGCTCTGATGATGCTTAGAAGCTAGTCTCGCTCCAGGGTGCTGAGAACCACAAAAAACCTGCCTGCTGCCCTGGGATGAGGAGGAAATCCCATCCTGATCCTTGATTTGGCTGCTAATGTCACTGGGAGTAGGACAATCTGACAGGCTGGCAAAACACCTCCCCTGCCCTTCCCTGCACAGTCCCCAGCCTTCCCCTGAAGCGGGGGAGCAGCATTGCCCCTTGCCATCATCCCTTTGCCTCACCCGGTGTAGCACAAGTTTCAGCACTGTCCCTGGAACACATTCAGCAGTGCCCGGCACGGCAGGGCCCTGGCTCTGTCCTCCTGGGGGGAGGCAATGCAATGCAAACCTGTACTTTCTCTGCTGGTTTAACGTCCCTCCACTCCTCTGCACCCTCTCCTTTTCCTGCATATCAGCTCCATTCCTCCCACTATGCGTTTCGTCCATTGCAGCTCTGTCTTTCCTTCATTGCCCTTCCCATACTCCATCTTGCTTTTTACCCTCTTTGCCTACGCAGGTCACCGTTCTGTAGCCTCAGGAGTCACCCTTCGCTGCCGGATCCTCTCCGTATGAAAGTGCAACACAGGATGACACATACATTTCAACGACATGTTTTACTGCAGCTGTGAACCGCAGTATCAAGATTAAGAACTGGGGTCCTAACCGCTTCCTCCAACACCCACCAAACCTGAAGTTATTTTTAAAAAGGTATTTCACTGGAAAGAGGTATAACGCAAGCTAACAAAATACCATTTCCTCCATTAATGCCTGTGGAGTTATAACATTCTTGCCATAATCTGCCTGCAGATGTACCGTAGGTATTGAGAAAGAGCTCAGAGACTCAAAAGAATCAGGAAATGACCACTTTCTGGGGTACAGAGTCAGCTCGTTTTGTACAAACTGTCTGTTTAACTAGGACAGACTTGTCTTAGACTTGCCAGCCAAGCGATATGAGCTACTGATGTACGTCTGGAAAATATTTATGATAAAAATTATGGTTGCAAAGAGAATAGCAAGTAAGTAGCTGATCCAGCTGGCATGCAAATTGGGCACAATGTTTATCAGCACAAGGATGTTCATCAGCACTACCACCTAGTCCTTCTGGAGAACAGTAGGTACTCGGGGATCTTCATGACCATTAAGCAGTTGAGTTTCCTGCAGCCCTGATAACAATTACAGAAAACAGGAGAGGGTGTTTAACCATCTATCATACCGCTTGACACAGGGACATCAGGACTTTTGCCCTGACATACTCTGAGATGGGAAGTGAGGCACTTAAAGCCTTTGACTTCCACTGGTCTTTCATTAGACAGTGCAACACCTCAGGACTTCATCAAGCCCCTAGCACCGGGCAGAAAAACGTGCAGCAAAATTGACATTACTGGAAAACAGAGCAACTGGGCATCGTTCTAAAGGCCCAGTGCACACTCTCTGACATCCCTCCTCTGCCCAAACAAGCTCTGCAGGTTACTGGAGACAGGCTGCAGCAGCAAGTTACGTTTCAAAAGGGACCTTGCCAGGCCAGGAGGTGCATGGCAATGCCAGCCCACGCTGAGCAGGCACGACACAGGTGCAAAAGGCCAGAGGGTGTCAGAGGGGACAGAAAGGCCCTGGAAGAGGGAGGTTTCGCTTGGACATGGCAGCCTGTGTGCCCTACTGAAACTGCTCTTCTGTGCACGGGAGGAAGAGGAGGAGGAGGGAGGCCCAACTCTGAGAGGTGTTCGGAAGGCAGTGCTGGATTACAAACAAGGCAGTGCCACCGGGACCTGCTGGCTCGGCGTGTCCTGCGGCTCTGCCTGGGGCTCCCTGGCACTTCACTGGGCTCCCCAGAGCCCCCTTTCTGGGGAGAGTCCTCTGCTGCCCACGAGCGCTGCTGAGCTCACGCTGCTTTTGTGTCTCTTCCCTCTACGCAGCCACCTGTTTTCACAAAATTCAAGGAATTTAGTATTTACTTTCTGTTTAAACTGTTAAAAGACAGCCTGACACAGCATAATCAGATAAACTTTTGTTTTCTTTGGAAACCAGGCTAGTAACAGCCTGGTAAGGACCCATAGTCTTCCCTGGCTATTGAATAAAATAATTAATCTAGAAATCATTGCATTAGAGCACACCTTAATGTTGCTGAGGGAGGAGAAATCAGCTCCCAGCCATCTTCCACATTACTGTGGAAAGGTTGAAGGCGACATCTAATGAGATCTAAACCAATCAGGATCTGCTTCAGCATCTGCCCCTTCCAGAAATGTCCTGAGACCCACTTTGCCAGCAAAGCTCCGCAGAGCATCCACGCTCCCTCACTAGCCCAGTAGACCCCAGTAACAGTAGTTTTCCAGTGTAGGATTTCCAGCCCTGTGACAATCCTACATTAGATTGTTTTAAAATGGTGAGGTAACTACACATAGTATCACCAAAAAGTATGATTTGGCTCTAAATCCATAAATGGTGTGTTCAGTTCCTTGATGGGCAAGGTCTGTTAGTGAGACCTGGTTCCTTGTGCCCCCCCCCCCTATTCCTGTAATATAACAGAAAGAAAATCTCCCTGGCCATCTGATTTCATACAAACTACTTCTTTTTCTCGGCACAGCTTGGTCAGCTTTGGGACCCAAGACCAGCTTTGTGCCCACCCTGCTCAGGCTTTCTAGAAATGACTTTATTCCAGTGCAGGTCACTCAGACTGTGGGATAACTGGAAACTTCAGTGTTTATTAGTTTTCATTTTCAGTGCTGAGTGCATTTTCAATGTTGACTCAGAGAGTGATTTTTAAAGGAATAATTGCTTCCAGATGTCATGCATATTTTGCTCTGAAGGAATACTGCAATCTTTGTTAAGGTTACAGAGCTAGAAAGACTGTTTTCCCCTGTCTAAGTGGCTCTCTTGAGAGGATTTGGGAACACTACATGTCCCAGGTGGATCCTACAAATGCAGGTAAGAGTTAGACCCAAGGTGTCTGAAAAACACGCTTGGTTGGCATGACACACTTCATAAAGCTGAAATGTTGAGTGTGCATCCATGATAGTTATCAATTTGCTCTGCAGTGAGAGCATTGCGTTGGGGTGTTACAGTAAGCCCAAGTCAAACCCAGACCTTCCTAGAAGATCTAGATCTCAACTTTTACAGGAACATCCTTGGACTACAGGCAAACACACTTCTGATGATGCCAAGTCCTCTTTGACTTCAATGTGTGAAGGCTGGAAAAGATAAATGTTCTTGAAAAGGAGGCACGGGGGAAAAAAACCCTCTGCCACTAGGGACATGCTCAATCTTGACTGGTTTTAATTGCATTTCTTTAGTCAGCTAATTTCGGAACTTTCTTTCTCATTCTTGAAATATATGCACACATATCAGGGTAAGGTAAAGAATTTATATAAAAAGGTTCAAAGATAAGGTCAGAGCACAGAAGAAATACAATCGAATCCCTTCTAGGAATCAGCAGTTATATTATCCAAACTTTGAGAGCATGCTCTAAATTATTCCCGAGCGGTTCCAAAGTTGCATCTGTTTGGGTGCTGTGCTTGCAAGAGCTGTGCTCTGTTGTACTATGTATTACTTAGTGAAGGCTCCTGAATCTGTTATCCTAAATTTCCAGTTCCAGAAGGCATTATTTCCATAAACATAACTGCTTGTTGAAAGGCAGATGTGTTCTAGACATCCGGCATAAGTGTGAGCAAGATGTGAAACCCATGAAGTGGAAAGAAGGATAGGAAGAGATCACCTGCTTCAGGGCATGTTGAGAAAGCACATTTTGGACACAGGCAGATCAGCTAAAACACTCATACCAAGACAAAAATGACTGATGAAGCTAAAATAGTTACAGTTTGTTGACTGTGAAGTCCTGCAGGTTTCCTTGCTTATTTGCAAGGAAACTTTGTATGGTACCCAACTAGGGTTGTTGCAAGTTGCTGGAAAATGCTGAGCAGCTGAAAGTGAAATGTGGCAAATTTGGGGGAAAAAAAAAAATCAGTTTATAAACCGATAACAGAGAGCTTTAGTAAGATTTAAATGCATTATTTTGACCTTTCTGCAATGGAATGATCTGTTTTCTACTTTGAAAATATTTTTTTAATTCTATGAAATACAGTGAAATTCACTATGCATCATTTGATTAGCAAGATTTATGAAGTTTTCTGAGTTTTTTTCCATCCTGTATCATGAAAAAATTCAAAACTGCAAACCTCCCCACAAAATGAAAAATTAAATGATCTCATTGCTCTACAACTCAGAGTGGGTGGTGTTGAAAACTACTGTCCTAATAACACAGGACGAGACTGACAGCACTAAAAAAAGGGCTAGAAAAAAATACAGCTAGAAATAAACTGTCCTCTGCATCACAGCGCTCCATAATAGGTAGGAAAATATGTTCCTTTTCCTACAGAAATAGATTATACAGAACACCATCATTTTGTGTACAACACCTACTTCAAAATGGCCCAAGAAGCTGTAATATCTAAAATAAGAAAACAACCAAACTTGTGTCCACATTCAGCAAAACTCCACATTTCATTCTAATACTATAGCATGTGAACAGTTAGTAAGTAGATGCTAAAATATACTGAAGAACACATGGAAACACAGATTTAACTTCAGGGCTTAACTGGGTAAGTCCCAAAGACACCCAGGAGAGTTTAAGTCTGTGTTTAAGAGATTTCTTGAATAGGGTCAATTAATTTTAGTCAAAGGCATGCAAAGCTGAAGCTCTGCAAAACTTCTAATACTTATGGGAGCAGGCTGCAGCCACCAAATCTGCACCCCTAAACGCACTTAGCATTTGGCCCTCTGAGCACTAAACAACTAACTAAGTGGTATGTCCCATCACATTCACCTATTTTCAGCTGCTTATTGTCAAGATACAGTCAAATCTTTTGATACTATGTCTGATGCAATTAGATATTTCTTTGCAATCAACAAAAGACCTCTCAGTCATCACTGAGACGAGATTCTGAAGTGTGCTGTTTTGACCAGGTTGAAGTTGCCCACAGTTTTACCCATTTTGTTGAAAAGTCCTATTGCTTCCAAAATACAAAAGCCTGGGACTGAGATTTGGCACAGACTACCAAAGTGAGGAATGCCCTTTTCGGCATCCCCACAAACATTGTCCCAAACCTGATCAGGCCATGAGCCTGGTGAAAAGCAATCACCAGTTCACACAGGTCCAAGAGGACCTTGTCTCAGGGTGCAGGGCTAAATCTTCTGACATCCAGCTGCATTGGCACATGGCACAGCTCTTCTCTGCATACAGCACAGCCACAGGCTTTGTTGTAATGCACAATACACGGGACTGAGTTTACACAAGTCATAATTTAATCTGATTCCTTACATTCTGATATTCCCTAGTGCTTGAGTCCTTAACTTCATGATCTTCGAGTTCTTCAAGTTATATTAGAACATGGTATGAAGGACATCAAGCCACCCACAAAGCCTTCACAGAAAAGTATTTAAAAAAAGAATCACTGTGCCCCCAAAATGCTCCCCTAAATATTTGCATTTTAGCTAAAAGCAATGTAAAACAAGTGTCAGAAATAGTCCACAAAGAGAAAAATTAATTTCCTTTTCCTTAACAGCCAAAGGAGCTACATGTTGGAACAACCCATGCTGACCACGGCTCACGCGTGCGTAACAGGCACTTGCTCTGCTACAGAGATCCTTCCATAGGTCCCGTAAGCACAAGCAGTGCCAGGAGAGACTACACTGTGGCTCAGTACCCGGAATAGGCATTGCCTTTGCACATTTTAAATAATAGTTGGTACTATTTATTTATAGCTGCACTAACAGGTGTTACTGCAGCAGCTGGAAGAGGTGCTATGTAAAGGCCCAATTCAAATTAACGGTTAGGCTCATTTTAAAAGTACATCTTCACTTTAAAAACAGGACCAAGTCTTGACAGCACCCAAATCTTGCAACATGACTAATTCAAGCAGCAGAAATTCTATGAGATCTGATATTTTGCAAGATTTCCCATCCACATGCCTTCCAGCTTGAGAAGCAATTCAGAACCACAGCTACGGGCACGTATCCAGCTTCAAAGATACGACGTGGACTAATCTCTGTTTTAATCCCCCCTTCTCTTTTCCTGGGTATTACGAAACACAAGGTTTTGGCTTTGAAGCTTCTCACTTCATCAGCTGATACGTCTTGGTTCAGTTGAGAATGAAACACTTAGCAACCTTACCCGGCAATTAGCTTTCCCTGCTCTTTTGACTTAAGTGAAGAACGAGGCATTGCCCAGCCCAGCCTGCATGGATCAGTGGTGCTGGCAGCTGGTGGAGAGCAGAGATTGCTGTCCCTCAGGGGCAATGTCCCTCTGGGATCTCCCTCTCTCCAGCTGCGACCTCCAGAGTTCTCTTCTCACCACACCAGAACATCTCAGAAGTGCTCTAAACCTGGGTTTGCTGAGGTGGAAGCAGTGGTTTGAGCACTGCAAGGCTGCCATGTCGAACCATTGACATCGTCGACGTTCAGAGACCTGTTAAAATGAACAATACTGAGTTCTGTGTGCTGGCACTCCATATTCCAGCTCAAGATGAATGAATATGTTAAAGTGTCCTTTGACACAGTGTAATAGCAGCTTGTTTAGATTGAGTTAGTTTGTGGTAGGGATCAGATCTTTTATATATGATGCAGGACACAACAGGACTTCAAAAATCTGCTGAAGCCTCTAAGCGTTTCTGCAACACAGTAGATTAAGTTGTGGGGGAGCATAACAGTCCCAAGGAGGTGTCAGTGACTCAGTGCACCGTGCGCTGTGCAAACCTGCCTGGGGGATGGTGCATACCAGTGGTCTGACAACACCCCCACCTGTGCCACAAGGCTGGTTTCCATGAGGACATGGCAAATGACATTTCCTGCAAGTTTCTTCAGATTCCCCTCTGGGCAGGGACCGCTGCTTCTAGCGCTGTCTCATACGACAGAAGTTTCTGAGCCCAAGAAGGAGCCCTGGTTTGGCTTCCCTGACGTATTCGGCAGCCCCCTGGAAATCTGAAGCAGAGAGAGAAACCTGCTTTTCCTGACACCACCCAGCTGCCAAAACCAGTACCCCCTCCACAGTGCTCCTGCAGCCCTGCCTGGCCCCAAGGCCATCGGGCAGGGGTCCCGCAGGCAGCAGCCTGCCTCTGATTCATTCCCTGAGCAGCACCTGCTCCAGCAGAAGGTGGTGGGAGCCACTGGGGCAGGGATAGGAAGCAAATCTGTGACCCTGTGAGGAGAAGGCTGTACCATCAGGAACATAGAATAGAACAGAACAGAATATAGAACAGAATAGAATAGAATAGAATATTTCCATTGGAAGGGATCTGCAATGATCATCTAGTCCAACTGCCTGACCAAGCAAACTGCCTGAAATACAAAATATTAAGCAGCAGACTTATATCAGACATTTCCTCACTTTTAAGTCTCGGACCTTGCAACCAAACCTACTCAAAGCGTAAATTTGCATGCATAATTTATTAGACTATTTGCAGTCTTTCTCGCCACTGGAGGGTGAACACGATGTCCTGGTGCTCATAAATAATTAAGGACACAGCAGAACTCTTCACCAGCAACCACTGCAGCCCTTTCCAGAACTGATTTCTAATCCTTTCCAGGACAGCTGCACAAGTTAGTATTAAAAAAAGAAAATATAAAATTATGCTGATCCATATTTTTTGACTTGCCAGCTGCCTGCCAGGGCAGTGGCACGTGTGGTCCCAGCAGGGAGGGTAGAGCCTCAGCACCAGCCTGCCTGGAGGACCCAGGTCTGCTTGGTGCCAGCGCCTGCAGCAGTGGCTCGGGAAGGACCATCTCCCAGCTCAGCCAAAAGTACACAGGGACTCACCAGTCTGGCCACTTGGAAGAGGCATGCAGTGTAATGGGGAGGCTCCGGCACCCTGAGTTTGGGGTAGACACAGTGTGGCTGAGCTGGAGGTGCTGATCACCTTGGCCACCTCCATCCCTCTCATTTGTTAGGGCTCTGCACCTTCCCCTCCCCTGTAGGTGACAGCAAGAGATAACTATGGGCACCTGAGGGGCACAGCTGGCCATGCTCAAAGGAGTAAGCTGGTGGGCTGCAGTTTCAACAAGCTGACGGACCAAAAACACCCTAGACAGGGCCAGTAGTGAGACCCCAGTGTCAAAAATACCTGCTCCCCCTCTAACGGTGCAGCCACTCATACACTTTTTCTCCTCTTGCTTTGTCATTTGTCCAGTAGGTCAACCCATCACCTCCATCTGCTTCAAACCAAACATGCCAAGTAAATATAAAGATTATTAGAAAACTTCCCCCCTGCCCCCAAAGCAAATTAGGCAGCTGGAGGTTACATTGACAAGCCATTACCAGGCATAATGTAAAGCAGTTGGCCACACATACAGTCACGCAATGTTTCGCTGGGCTGATACAGCAAAATCAAGGAACTTGTGCCTTGCACCCAGCTGCAAATGCCGGAGAGGCTTCTGAACGCCACCAATTCTATGGCAACTGTCACACCATCAGGGCTGATCCTCCCAGACAGTGGAAGTGCACAATTAGGTCACATTAAACATTGAAAAAATACCATAGCAGTTCCACATGCCAACTAAAAGTGAGCAACACCAGAAAACAGCTCCTATCTGGCAAAAGCCATCCCAGCATCGGTACGTATTTTCTGCTAAGAGTTTATGGATGAAATCCATGGGTGTGGAAGTGTGAGCAATCGCGCAAGCAGAGGGAGTCATAACATTTTCCCACAAGGCGGTGAAGCAAGACAGGCAAGCATGGCGCGCAGGGAGGGTTTATTCCCCATGGAAGTCGCCGCTACCTCTGCGCTCACAGGGGCAGAGGCTGGGTACCCCTCTCCTTCACTGCTCATTTTGATGCATCCCCAGGTCCTTCAGGAGGGTTTCCTTTAGGGTCAGAATGAACAAACTGATGCTCGCGGCTGAGGCTTCAGGCTTGGGTAGGGGTTTTTTTTTCCTGTGTACAGAACCAAGCGTAGCGACTGGAGCTCTCAGCCCTACCACAGTAGGAAAAGCGTTTGCAATGTCTTTATCATTGCACCCACACGCTACAAAGCCTGTCCTTGGCTGGAGGTGGTCTAGCAAGAAAAGCACAGATCACTCTGCTTTCAGAAACCGTTCTGCGTCCCATCAGCATCACCTAATTATGCTCAGTTGATTTCACTCTTGCAAAGATTAATGAAAGACAGTCCTTGTTTTGGCTATCAGCTCTGTCTCAGGTAAAAGACACTCTGTTGCATGACATTTGGTGCTCGCCACAAACTAATTGCGCTGAAGGACTTCTATGCCATTGCCACACCAGTGGTAATTACTTAAAACGTTAATAAAAGGGCTCTGTGCAGGACCTCAAAAAGAGGGCAACGCTGTATGGGGAGAGAACACACCAAAACCTACAAACTTCAACACTGTGGAAAGTGTTGGTCCATGTATTTTACTCCCATGTACCACAAAGTTACTTGTAGAGTCCGCTGATTTCAAAAACATGCTTAATTTTGCCTGCAATCAAACGCATGTCCATGATGCAGCAGCAAACAGCACACCTCAGGGAAATGTCACACAGTTTTGGGGATGGTGAGTGGGCAGCACAGTTCTCTCAGCACATGAATTAACACCACAATTCTTTACACGTTTCCATTTTTCTGTTTCTTCACCATGCTTTTTCAGTGGAAACACTAGCTGTCACGATCAGCATTCCTGTTGCAACATCTCTGTGTGCATCCTCACAGAGCATCCCCATGGCTCACACCCAAACATAAGAGCAGGACTATCCTTAATACTTTAAGTCAGCAGCTGAAAAGCGCCCTTTAGCCCAGGCCAAAAGCAGCATCTCCTCCCAAAAGCAGCCACCAGAAAGGCGCAGCTGGAGGTGTGTGCAGGAAGCACCCTCCCGAGGTTTTGCTGCTGCTGCGGTACCCGTGACCAGGGTCTGAAAGCAAAGCCACGCACCAGCACACACTAAGAACCAAGCCGACCGCTGAGAGGAAACAACCGACCTCCAAAGTATTTTGAATTGGGAAACTTAATTTAGGCTCCAGCCCAGAGCAAATTAAGGTTGGTCAAGTTACGACACCCTCATAAATCCCAGTTGATACGGCCTGTTGTGGTACAAGACCGTGATGCTGCGTTTTGTCTGCAAGGAGGAGGCCGGTACAAGAACTCGCACAATGGAATCACAGAATTGTCTAGCTTGGAAGGGACCTTTAAGATCATCGAGTCCAACCATTAACCTAGCACTGCCGTCCTCCCCATTAACCTGCCTCCTGCCTGCTGCAACAGCACTGCCCAGCAAAGCCGCTTGGCCAGCAGTACTGGGGCAATCCCCGAGCAGGGAGAGAGCCCAGGAGGGAGCAGGGAGCGGGAGCGGCTCCGTGGCGGAGGGGATGCGGGAGCGGCTCCGTGGCGGAGGGGATGCGGGAGCGGCTCCGTGGCGGAGGGGATGCGGGAGCGGCTCCGTGGCGGTGGGGATGCGGGAGCGGCTCCGTGGCGGTGGGGATGCGGGAGCGGCTCCGTGGCAGTGGGGGATGCGGTGCCTCTGACGGAGCTGTGCAAGCTCCCTCTCGCGGCTGTTCTGCGCTCTGCTGGGAAGGCGCAGAGGACTCGGAGGGCTGCCATCCGGGCCCCCAAAAACTGGGCAAACCCAAGAGGCCTGGCCCTGGGGTGGGCAGGGACCCCCTGCAGCCCCCCGGGCAGCATCGCTGCTGCCGGAGCACCCGCCGGCTGGTTTCACCTCCTGGGGAAAACAGGCTCTCGTCCCTCCCCCTGCCCCCCACTTACAACAAATTAAGTGATAACTGAGGGCTGGGTTTTGACAGGTTCAGTGAGAAGAGCATGCTGGAAAAAAGAAAATCAAACAGAAAACTCTCCCCCAAGTTATTATAGGCTAGTCTATTGAGAGCAAGACCTTATCAAAACGTTTCAGAAAACAACTCGGGACAATTTAAAAGGCCAATCCTAACCTTGGGGGAGACTTGGGACAGGAGCTTGAATATCTGATACCTGGCAAAAGCAGACAAAAAGCAGGTTAAGTGATCAAATTCACTTCCCTTTGGAGTAACTTTTCATTTCTGACTCAGCATGCTATCCTCACCGTCTCAGCCTGCTCTGGGTTTTGTGCAGTAATTTAATTTGCGTCTCCTGTGTTTCTGATCAGAACTCATCTACTGTAAGCGCTGTGATACGTTAGCATAGCGCAGCAAGTTAAGCCTGGAATGCCTCCAGCCCACAGACACCCAAGAAAATCTAAGGTTTCTTTGCTGTTCGTGCAGTTTTCTCAGACTGTTTGACAAAAGTTATTGGTGGCTATTTTTTAAACGAAAGGAGTAGTGAGAAAATAACTTTGCGGCATATTGGGCTAGCAGATTGTTCAGACATTGTACAGTGACAATAAAGCCTTTAGGATCCTTTGATTGACATATATAATGAATGTAGCTGTCAAACTTTTGTGCAGCAATTTTATTTGGCATTGACAAGCTATTTCAACTGGCCAGGGTTTTGCATAAGAGGAGTAATTCACATTGTTGTGGTGCTGCTATTTGCAGAGCCTGGAGGACAGTGGCATCGCTACAATATAAATATTAATATCCAAATTTCTTTTGAAATACAGAGTTCTGTACACAACGTATACTACGTGCACATCTTGATAGAGGGAGTCATTGTTCTGCAGAGAGAAGGGGGCCTGGAGCTGCTGGGGGTTGTTGTTCATTCACTGATTCATTATGTGGCCTTTGAGAAGGCACTTAGTCATTCTGCAGTTTAATGTTTCTCTCTGTAGAGTGGAGAACAAAGCCCCAACACAAACTGCGCCCGCTGTTATCAGTCAGAGTGGCAGCAGGGTCAAGGGGGCTCCTCTGAGCAGCCCTTGTGTGCAGGAAGCCCAGAGTCGCGCTCGGGATGGCTGTGCTCTTCTCAAACAGCTTCTTCCTCCTACCAAAGCAGGGCCAGGGTCGGTTTGGGCTACCTAGCACAGCAGCTACCTTACCTTGGTTATGAGCAATAACTTGCCATGGGTAGACAGACACCGAAATCACTAGCCTTGGAGAAAACAGGCAGAAAATGACCCAGCAGGCAAAGCAGAACATAAAGGTGGGGGGGGATAAAATCATATAAGGAAGGATGACTGTCACACTGCGTTCGCTACACACGAAGCCCACAAGCGGGTTGTGCATCTAAAGGCAGGAAATCACAACGACATGTCCTGTTCCCTGGGCAAAGGTAAGCAACTTCTGAAATGGTCTTTAGAGGCTATTATTAGCCCCGCACTAACACTGAAGTACCCCGTGCCCAAAGCCACAGCACGCAAACACTGTACACATAAAGAGAGATATTCACGGCTCTGCAGCTAATAAAAATGCTGGGCCCATGCTGTGGTACCAGTATCGTTTGAGAAAACTGCTAAGTAGCAAGAGACGTTACGGAAAGGATTTGCACAGCACAACCTTGGAAAGGGCACAGTAATCCAGCTTGAGGTGCTGAGGTCAGTAGGCACACCTTTTTTTTAAGAGTGAAAGTGGTTTTGTTTGTTCAGTCATTTATTTATTCATTTTCAAATGAAATTTTAAAGACATTTTAGAATTTAATATCAAATATCAAGAAATCTCTACTTTCTGTGATGAAGCCAATTTAGCAAAGGGTGCCAGAGCATTTCAAAATCCATTTATGTACCAAAGCACTATATATACCCAGGACGGAGAACAGGAGCTGCATGTCACTCTGCCTCGGGTCCTAAAAACAGAGGAAGGAGCCAGGGCTCCTGGAGGAGCGAAGAGAGAATGAGCCTTGTCCTCATTCACATCACAACCCTGGAAAGGCTTTAAACCAAAAGATGTAACTATATGGTGAAACACCATGGGGGACATAGTTGTTTGGCACAGAGGGGTTCTGCAGATGTACTTCCCAGGTGGGATATGAGCACCAGGGTGGCAATACAGATGACTTCAGGCCAAACTCCAATATACATCTATAGATTCCACATATAGATCCAGCCTTAAGCCCAGGACTGATAAAGGTGGAGAGGAAGAGCCTGAATGGTTTAAAGGGCAGATTTTAGCAGTCCAAGCAAGCTGGAAACAGCACTGATGCTTGTGGGTTGCCATGTTCACTATTTAAGAAGAAGGCAACGATCGCACAGCACATTGGGTACACGAGCACAGGGATTTCCTTGCTGGCTTCAAGCTGACAGTTTCTTAAAAGCAACACTTGTTGGTTGGAGTCGGTTTTCCGACCAGCAGTGCCACCTCTTCTTCCTCCTTCCCCGGTGTCAATGACAGAAAATGGCACATTACTCAACTTGGCCAAATTTTAGCCCTGAGAATTTGATTCCAAGCAGTTTGGCATCTGCTTTAGCCAAAACAGTTCAGCCATTTCCAGGAATATTATTATGGGAAAAATACATTGCTTGGCACACGTTAAATAAATCCAGACAACCTTTCATATGAGGATCTCCAGCTTCAGAAGGCGAGTTTTGAAATTTGGCAGAGAGGCACCCTTTGTGGTAGAAATGTGTCGATCCCTATTAAAATCTACCAAACTTTGGCCAGATTACAGAACAAAGAAAAAAAACTGCAGTTAAGGGCTCAGTAAAGGCTTTTGAGACTAGCGGTTACCTGCTATTTCTGCTGTGGGCAAGAAGTCCCTTATCTCCTGCAGAGCCGCAGGAACACGGCTCACTTTGAGCTGGGAAGGAGGAGGTCGGACACAGACCTATTGCAGCAAGAGGTGCAACTGAAACCCAAGGAGCTCAGGAGCAAGGAGGAGACAGGGCCTGGAGCCCTGGCAAAGGGGAAGGACTTCAAGATGATCTTTAAGGTCCCTTCCAACCTAAACCATTCTATGACGACCAAAAAAGAGACTTGTTTGAAAACGGGCCTGCCCTTGGGAGCTAGCGGGAGCAGAGGAAAGTGGAGGGAAGATGGAAAGGGGTGGGGAATAGAAGCGGCAAGGGATGGAGACCTGGACTTGCAGAGATGGAAGAGGAGGTGAGGCAGGTGAGAAAGTGGTTTGCTTTCTGCTAGCTGGTGGCAGCTTGCACTGACCCATAATCTTGGCTTGTTGTGCCTGCACAGCCCCTCTGTGGCTAGATGGTGGAGGTAAGGGGCCAAGGATGGGTGGTTGGCCGGAAAGACCAGCATTTCCATCTGACATCTCCATATTTTTCCAAATTTGATTAAATTTCAATGCGAAACAAGCCCAAACTTCCATGACAATTTTTTAGCTGATAAGAGCTGAAGAAACACTGACTTGTGCTCATTAAACGACCGCATTCACCCACCCTCAGAGAGTCAACAAGAGCAGCAGTTTCCACTGGTGGCTGGAGGACACTTAGTGCCTCTGCCCCACCAGCCAGGCACTGCTGCTCCTTGGCCAGCTGGTCGCTGTGACAGCCTGAGAGTGGGCCTGACACACCACGGCCCCGTCTGCCTCACAGCCCAGGTCCAACCTCAGCGCCACGAGTGCTGAGTGGGCAAGGGGACGCTGCAGAAAACAAACCGTGACCAAATAAATCAGGGCGATTGCAGTACATAGATGCACAGCTGGAAGAATTCGTGTCGAACAGACGATCTCATTGCTGACATCTCCCAATAATGAAGGCTTGAATGTGCCGTTTCAGTAAAACTCTCTAAACGGGGTTTGTATGCAGTATAGTGAGACTTTCTAGAAGAAATATAAATATAGGTCCTCATTCTGCAAACAGTTTCACACACCCAATCCCTCGCATTCAGATGGCATCTCACTGACTCCACTGCAAAATCAAGGCCATTCGCTTTAAAAGTACATACCAGAACAACTGTTCAAACTGCCGCAATGGTAACTGTGTTAGTTTCATTACCCAGACAACTCTTCTTATATCATGGAAATAGGGTATGAGGACTGGCAGATAAATGCTCTTGTGTTTAAAAGGGAGAAATCAGTACTTGCATTGTGTCTGTGGCATGAATGGGCCTGATGGTCTACAAGAAGGTGGGCTCGCAGGGCTCCTATTCATCTCTTACAAATAGGGGTTAAGAGGATTTACAGATTTACAACGAAAGCACTTACCCGCTTGATAATATTGCAGCATTTCAGTAATTCTTCAGTCTTGGCTCATGGAGAATGGACAAAGCCAATCAACCTCCATCTGAATGAGTGTGTTAAGTGGAGTTTATCTAGACCATGCTGTTCCTTCATCACTGGCCCCAGGGATTTACAGCCCAGCACACCAAGGGGATGGTTTCAAGGCAAGCAGAAGGATCTGCAGAGGAAACACACATGTGAAGCAGCCATCGGACAGAACCACCCCACCTTTCGCAGAAGGTTATCTTGTCCGTGATCTTCAGATGACTATGCAGTCCTTTCCTGTGAGACCTCAGATGTCATTTTCCACATACAGAGAGCTGGCGTGTCAACATCACCCTAGATAACAGTTTCAGTTCATTAACTGCTGCTAGGAAAAGGATTATTATTCCTTTTACCAAAAACCTCATGAGTGTGAAGGACAAATCAAAGGAAAAGTTAGCACGCCTCAACTCCTTTCCACAGGACATGTTCACCTCAAAGCAGGAGCAACACCAGGACTTCAATATATATATATATATACACACACACACACACTTTATACTTCAGTATACAAATGTAGCGGAAGTGCAAGGTCTGGTTAAAGCATGGTGGCGAGCAGACGGACTTGGCGGTGCTTTTGCTCCTGTGGGAGAGGGGAGCCATTCCTCCTGCAGAAGGCCAAGACTCCGTGCAGTCTGCAAAAGGCACTCAAACATTTTTGCTTTGCCAGACTCAAGTGCTTGGTTAATGATTCACCCTAAACAACCGGGCAGGGAATTAAGGCAGGGAATAAGAGAGCTTGTTCCCCCTTCCATGTATTGGCTGCATTAAGGAGAAAAAGCTCTATGTGGAGCCAGTGCAAGAGAAACTTCACACCCTCAAGTGCTGCTGTGAACTCTTCCCAGGAGCATGAACCGGGTTTATGTATCACAACAGTAGGTATGGCCAGACCTAAGGAGTCAACCCAGCAACATGTGGACCTTGTGTTATATTTTTTCATTAGCAGAACCCAAATGCTTTACACAACCATTGCCTCCCAAATGGGGAAGTTGAGGCACAGAAAGCACATTTGGGTGACTTCCCAATGGGCAACTGAAGAGGCACAGCTTGGATCTCCCCCATCCCCAGGCTTGGAGTGACTGCAAAATCCTCCTTTCCTCTTATGCCTCCGAAAACCGTCTGCACAGTTAAGGCAACATGGCTAGCCATTTTACAAGGGATTTCAAGAAAATGACATGCTGTTTGTTTACATGTTTTTGCCCATGAGACAACTTCGATATGCCTTGTGAAACACATGTTTTCACATAAATCTGAGGAGGAAAACCACATAACCAAGAATTCAGTAAAACATCTTTCTGTTTGGAGCAGACAACTTTAACAAGACTGTTTTAATGGAAAGAGGATTTGGTAGATATTTTAAAATGTTGGCAGCAGTTTTTGCTAGACGGAATTTTATGATATCATTCATCGTATAGATTGCTAACTTGCAAAGTAAAAAAAAAAAATCATTTGAGACCCAGTGAAGACCACACTAACAGTACAGAAGTGCTATGATTTTCATGTGCAGTTTGGGAGGCAGTGGCATGAGGTCAGGCCAATTCCAAGTGTAAGGTCTACTTGATTCTTGCAGGTCTCACACACCATGCCACTTCGCTGTTTGGAGGACAACTTGAGCTATTACAATGCTTCCACAAGGGACTGCACAGAATGACTATGCTCTCCTTCCCTTTTAAGAGCCGCATAAGCAGATAAGTGATTCCATGTTCAATAACTAAAATTAAAATTCCCTCTGCCCGTAGCCTCCTGCAAGAATGTGGCTGTTCTGCTTGAGAAACCACATCCTGCTCTGCATCATAGTCAAACAGCTCTCTGTCAAAAGACAGACCCCAAGTTCAGCAGCCTTCCAGGACTGCTGCTGATCTCTTGGAGTCCACAGCAAGTGCTTCTTTGCAGTCCCAACAACTGGGTCAGATCTGATGAGCTATAAAATTTCACATCACCCAGGAAAATGTATGGGACTGACTTTTTAACCAAAGCAGATGCAGGCGTGCACTTGTGAGCCAAATACACTCAGCATCCCCGAGGAAAAAAAAAATTAATACCTCTTTCTCACTCAGAGCTTCTGTCCAGATGGATAACAATTGTCCATGTTTTCTCAGGACTTCTGTGTGTCCAACAGTGGTTGGAACCACCATGCAGTAAATCCACTCAGGCTTACCAGAAAAACGGGAATCCAAGACACACGTGCCCTATAGTGCATACAATATCCTCAGTGGAGGCAGAGCATAACACTTTTGGAAAGTCTTACCCACATATTGTTCAAGGTTGCATGGTGGATTCACATAAGTCTGATCCTGGGGGAAAATGGGTTGTACCGAGCAGGTATAATTCACACACATACCATCAAGGACCTCCCAGAGCATCAGGTAACACATGTAGCACCTGGGCCACTGTCCTGGTTCCGGCAGGGATGGGGTTAATTTCCCCAAGGATGGGAGACAACACAGGTATTCCATGCCATGTGAGCCATGCCCGGGCGATAGGGAGGTGCTGCTGGGGGAAGGGGCAGGAAGTCTCGGCTCAGCAGGGGCGGCGGCGGTGCGGGTCCGGTCAGTGAGCGGCGGTGCCCTGATCGCGTTTGTATATTCCTCTATCCGTGTTATTGTTACTGTTTTCTCTTCCCTTTGCTGTTCTGTTAAACTGCCTTTATCTCAACCCATGAGTTTTGCCTTTTTCTTCGTATTTCCCCCCCACGGCTGTGGGGGGTTGAGCGAGTGGCCGCGTGGTTCTTTGTTGCCAGCTGAGGCCAAACCACGACAGCCACATTCCCAGCTTAGGCAAGGGAGATTTGATATTTCTTGGATAAAGTCCTGTATTGGCAAATTCAGATAGATATTAATACAGATAGTAGCACTATAGAGTCTGTTTTCAGACCCGACTGGTTGAGATACCTTCAAACAGTTCTTTCTCCACCTACCTCCTACATGCCTCAGCACAGAAGAAAATCAGACTGAAGTGTCTAACTTCTGCCTTTGGCCAGCTGATTTGCACAGACCTAGTGCTTTGAAATCTCCCAGAGACCTAGCAGGCGGCCTCCAGCATTGGTGATATGGACAATGGTTTTGGGACACAGTTTAGTGGTGGTTTTGGCAGTGTTAGGTTGATGGTTGGACTTGATGATCTTAAAGGTCCCTTCCAACCTAGACAATTCTATGATTCTATGACAGGCAGGCAGGGTGGATGGTCACGTTGGTACCACAGTGACTGATCCCCTGGGCGCCACCATGCTTCACTTGGAGGATGCTTCATGGGTATTTGGTCTTGAAGGTGATCTTAATCCCACCTGATGAGGCCAGCAATGGACTGATGGTCAGGCTCAGGTCCCAAGCCTGTGCAAACACCTGCCGGCCATCAGGCAAATGGGATTTTGCTGTAGAAAAAAAGTCTGATTTTGAGGCCTGCCCTAGCTATCAGTAGGAGGCAGAGCCTTCGATGCACAGGCTGAGGCATCACGTCACAAGCAGTCTCAGTCAAACATGCCTATTTATGGTGGCAAGTTAAAGGTGCTATGACTCAGGTACCTGAACAGGGATCTCTAATAATACCTTCCAACTACATGGAATATGTAAATACACTATGTAGGCAGGAAATGTATGAAATAAGGTGGCATTTATTATAATTATTTTAAAGGAACTTAAAAAATATTTAAGTATTTAAACTTTATTTACAGCACGGCAATAGCTGCTGGGAAGAGAGCGAGAAGTGGATAACCTCCTTTTCGCCAGCTTTCTTACTGGCCACTTGGCAACGCGAGGTGAACTCCACTTTTCTGCCTCAGTTTCTTTACTTTTACAGCCACACCAAGCAATACTTAGCTGTTCAATCAACTGATTTGAGTTCTACCGATGGAAAGGAATTTATAAAGCCTGATGAGATTTCTAACACTGTAATACAAGGGTATTTAAGCTGTGGCTTCTTCTGACAAAGTGGACAAATTCCCAGACTTCTCGGTTGGTGTTTATAACAAACTCGCCTACTGGGGAAAATGCTGGAAGGAAAGCAGCAAGGAGCAGAGCGGAGAGGCAAAAGCAGCTCTGCACAAGGGGGATGAGCAGAGGTAGGAAGGCTCCCCGGGCCCACACCCGCCTTCAGGAGAGGGTCCCGGGTGACACCGGTGACTCACGCAACTGCTCCCATGCAACGTCCGTATTTATCTGCTGTGCTGTGGGGTGAGATCACTGCATGTGCCCATCTCTGGCCAAGACGTGGCTCCTTGGGGACAGCCTGCTCCTCTGTCCCCGGCTCAGGAGCATGCAACATAGGATATGCCTATGCAAACTCCAGGAGACCCATCTAACAGGGCCACAACATAGCTGCCTGACCAGAAGGGGACTTCCTGATAACAGAGTAGAGGATATTCAGAAGAATTTTAGAACCGTCTCTTTTAAGAGGGGTTTGAACCTAAGGGATGTTTTTGGACAGTGACTCATGGTGCCCAGTGCACAGCTGGAGCAGGACTGCACATACAGTTACAGTTACTAAAGTCACTCAGCTATAAACAACCGCCGCTTCAAAGTGGCATCTGAGAAACCACAATTATTTCCCGTTCAAACTGTAGAAGCAAAATGTGGTATTTTTTGGTACCAGCATGCAGCAGTGTTTGCAACAGCTGTACATGTTCAACTGAAAGGGGAAATTATGTTTTCTGAAAAACTGTTTCTGATATTAAAAGTCTGGTCAGTACAAGAAGATCCATCAGCCATGAAATGTATGCATTACAGATGCAACTTTCAGTCCCTCACTGTCACGGTAAGATCTGGACCAGCAATGTAGTCATACCTACGGTAAAGTACCATTTAGCAAACCCTGGCATCATCTGTCCCCTCCTTTCTAATTTACAGAGAGAACCAAGCTCACTGATAGAATTACAACTTTCTAAAGAAAAAAAACATCTATGAAAATCAAGGACAGGAAAGAATTTGAGGAAAATAACTGTTGAAGTAAACTCTCAATTAAAGCAGAGAATCTTTGATAGCAACTGTGGTTTCAGGCTCCCAAGACGTAGAGAGAAGCAAGTGAAGCAAACAGTCTTGTACCCGGCTTGTTTCCAAACATGCACCTGGGGAACTCCTTGCACGGGGCTGGCATGGAATCTTCATGGCAGGATGACCGCTCAGAGGCTTTCCAGCAAGCACACCACAGAGAAGAAAGGTGTCCTGTACCTACCCCAGGGATTCAGTGGAACCATCACTCCAAAGTAGACATCAACGGAGAGATCTAAGAGTGAGGAGCAACCGCATCAGATGTCCTCGGGCCAGCTAAGCTGCAGTCCTCCTTGTCCAGTTTGTAACTGCCCCAACACTTTGGGTTTTAGCAGTTTTAAACAGTCAAACCGAGGTGGGGAGGGAGAAGTAGCATGAAATAACAGTTGTCCATGTACTATGCTATCCAGCTTCTTCTGATAGCAAAATGATCTCTTTGGGAGGGCTTACTACCGCTTCTACTAGCTTAAAACCCTGGCTAGGTACAACAGCTACTGACCTGGGCCTTTCGCCTGCCGTCAAATTTCTCCGGAATGTGATTTTGCCTTGCTGGAATCACACACCTGACAGGCAAAGAAATCTTGAAGCTTTGAGACGGGCTGTTCCAAGCTGCCCACAGCAGGGTTTCCTCAGAGTCTCTAAAGAACATCGTGGTAACAGGCTGACTTTGCTGGAGCAATGCACTCCACACCCATTCGGCAGTCCCCAGCTTCTGTTAAGGTTTCCCAGAGAAGCTCGGGTGTGAGGGGATTTGAATTATCTCTAAATTCAGAAAAAAAACAAACCTGTTGTCAGCATTCAGCCACTGTAACAAGGGCAAGAGCATCCCTACAACAGCACTACATCTCTGCTTATCTCCACGCTTACGACTTAGCAGAATATTTTCTCCATTACCTCAAATCATTCAGCACATCTCTAAGAGTATCTTCTAGTTTAACCAGCCAGATTCTCCTCTTTACAGTATCAAGCCTGGAGACTAACATAATTTTTATGTGACGAATTCAGTATTTTCAGGCCTCCCTGGCTTCAGAAGAGACTTTAAATAAATCTGCAAATAATGCAGATTGCTGTAACGAAAAAAAAATTAACCCTTAACATGAAACACACACTACTGGGGCTTTGTGTACTGAGAAGTAATCAAGGTTAGATCAGTCTGACTTCCTTCATTATCACAAACAAAATTCAATGTAAAGATGGCACATATTTAGACTATCATCTCCAGCTCTGTTAACAGAAAGATTGTCTGGTTAATTGATTTTTTTTTTCTTTGCCTTTTACAATAAAAGACACTACAGTACTCCCACTAGTTTTAATGTGTCTCTTTACAGATTGAACTTTTCAGGTGTTGCCATTAAGGGACATTACTGTTCCATGTGATAAACAGGATTTACAAATAGGAGATTTCATCCCAAAATGAATGGAAATGCGGGTATGTCCTGGTTTGCTGTGCAAAGTTCTAATGTCACAGCTACTAATCTATAATTTTAAAAAACTACAGTTTCTGAAGTTTTTCTCCTATGTACACATTTAACATTTTTTTTGGTAAGTAAGTTTTACATAAATCTTAACTAAATAGAGGTTAAAAAAAAATCCCAGCAAGCATCATCACCGCAACAGCAGGTCTAGTCTGTTTAAATTTCAACAATCACTATGTGAAAGAAAAGGCAGTGAATTACTTACACTGTTTGTCTCCATGCCAGCTTAAAAAAAAAAAAAATATCTGAGTTTATTTTTAAGTATGTCCATATTTTCAGTCATAATTATACACTCAAAGCACAGAGAAACATAGTACCTTGTTCAAGCGATAACACACGTAGGTGAGTTACCACGCTTCACGTTCGCATGACCTTTTTTAATCATCTTTGGGAGGCTGAAGACCCTTTCTGTTGCATGAGTGATTGCTGGCATCACGATCAAAACTCTTTGGGGTATGTCCTGAGGGAGAAATTTATACAAATGACAATTACCTACAACGTCTCCCAAAGCCCATTCCATACATTGGCAGATGCCAGGCTGAACCTTCGCCCACCTCAACTCCATGACAGTGTGAGTTGAGTGTTTGGCCTTTGCTGTGGCCACGTATGACTGCTTTTGACGAGCATGTTCCAGGACAATCATGCGTGTCATCCCAAAATATGTTGGTTTGACTGTAAATACCCACAGAAGACCTGGGAGCAAGAGGGAACGCCGAAGCACAATCCTAGCTGCTCTGCTGAGGACAAAGAGGCAGCTGAGTCAGCCCATAACGTGATAATATGACACAGAGGATGAGTACACAGGCAGTGTAACAGGCCACCAAATAGCACTGGGTCCCAAGCCAGATGTGGTAAGCAAGGAATAATGGAGGCTCAGGCTTTCCTCCAGCAAAGGCACAACAAGAAATCTCTTATTTGGATGAGTGACCTAATGCTAACAGGGAACAAAGCACAACTGTGTTCCTGAAGGACTGTGGCCTCACAGACCAGGGTCTGGAACAGCACGTCCGTGCTGTGAGACATTTTGAGCAAAGAGGTGAGCATGCACCTTCCCCCCGATCATGGCTCCCGCGCAAACAACACGCAAGCAGGCAGCTCAAAAGCCACAACGACCGGACAGGCTGGCTGCCTGGGGGGCTGGGGCTGCGGGGTGCCCCTTAGAAGGTAACCCACCAATGCTCCACAGCCCCACACAGACAGGCAGCGCTGCCTAACCCAGTCCACCCTTTGAGTCTAGTTACTCAAGTTCCCAAAATAAATCAAAACACTCCCTCAAAGCTTTCCCGTAAGTCCCCATTGTAAACTCACAGTAATTTCCTATCTCAAACTACAGCATTTAATCACTGTAGAATAAACCAACTGAATCAAGACAATACACATAATTAAAACCTTCAGCTTCAAATTCCATATTTTTAGATCTAAAAGCTATCCTACAGAAAAATCGCAGGTGACATGCTGATCCAGGTCTGCTTGGCACTTCCAGAATCTCGCAGAACTCAGAAGGAATCCCAGTCCTGTCACTTTTCCTCCAGGTTACAATACCTGCTGACCTATCACGCACATGCCGAGCAGAACATCTGCCTTTTGCCTAATGTCTATGCTGACCACCAACAACTGCACAGTGGGATGGGAGGGGGGAAGCTGGAGATATGGAGAGGTAGATATATAGAGAGATATATATATGCACAAATATATTAGATTAAGTAAACTGTAGAATGAAGATGCAGCTTTGGAAGCTCATTCTGTACATGAAAATATTGTATGAAAGTTTTAAACTCTTTTTGCATATTTACTGATTCGTTCAAAAAGCTTTAAGTGAAGTCATACACTTGAAGTTTTCCAGCCTTTTCCTCATCCATGCAAAGAGGTTGGTTTGGCACAGAAAATCATCCTCTCAAGTATGACTTCAGTAAGCTTGAAATTTTTCAGAAAATAAATAAATAAATAAATAAATAAATAGTATAAATCTATCTGTTAAGGCACGTATTCGCTACATCCCAGTTGAAATGTATTGGAGTACTCCTGCAGCCATTTGCACAATGCCCAGCGACATGCGCTTTGCTTGCCTTGTGTCTGGAGCAGATGTAGCATATATATTTCCCCCCTCATTAAAAATCACTCTGATTAAACAGATCTTCAACAGGTCACAGAAGCAGCATTTTTCCAGGAGCAGCGTCCATTTCCACAGACTATTCACTTGGTAGACAACCCTGCCACCCCCTGAACCTGAGCAAACAATGCAGTGAAGTATTTTGCAGCCCTTCGTTGAGCAGTGTACCCTTCTGCTGAAACCACACCGTACCTGGAAGCCCCCACATCAGCACGTTCCTCCATAAAGATGTCAACCACAGTTCCAAGTAGCTGCTTTCCTCACCCTGTCCATCCGAGCTGTCCAAGATGTGCTGGATGGTATTTTAACCACATTTAATATTTCCATCCTCTCACTTTCGTTATAGGTGATGTCACAACCAGCTCTCTGGTACCACAATCTTTAGACAAAATAGCTGAGCCCTGGACTTCTGTTGTGGAAGGTCCTCCCGACCAGTTTCATGGTGTTCCAATGGAAAACCAAAAGGTTCCTCAATATCCAAGATAAAATGGAACGATTCAGACATGAACATCTGCCGCTTTGGAAGAAACAAAGAGTAATTAGCACCAACAAAATTCACCTCAGATAGAAGAGTAAAGCAAGTGCAAAAAGGTAGTTTTGTCAAAACAGAGACAGCACGGGGAGGGCCAGCAGTAAGGGCATGTGCTGCTCACCCTTTTCATCAATTTGACAGCCATCAGAATGGTTGCCATGGGCTCAGCAATCTGATCTTCACAGATGTCTAAACCAGCCCAAATATCCCCTAAGGAAAGAGATTTTACAATAACACAGGGAGAGGAAAATTAAGAGGGAATGAAAGGGAGCGTTTCTAAATCCTTAAGGCTTCTAATTGTTGCAGGACGAGAGAGGAAAAGCAGTGTTTGAGCAGCAAAGATGGCTGCAGACAAACTTTTAACTAAGCAGCTCAGGCACCAAACAGCGTGCCAGAACGAAAGGGGAGGAACCCGGCCCTGAGGAAAAGAGATGACTAAACTTCAAGCAGAGAATCTAATTACTTGGCTTTGGCATTCATTCTACTGTTAATTAGGGTATCTCCCAACAGAAAAGCAGAGCCATGATTTAACACTGAGGACCCTATGACTCACTGACTGAGGGCAAAGAATGGAGCTTTGAGTGGAGATGCCAAATTTAAAAATCCGTGAGCCGGTCTGAAACACACTGTTGATCAGTGCCTGCTTGATCAATATTACTGATTAGCTAATTGCTTAGTTATTTTTGACAAAACTTGCTGTAAACGAGAAGAAACAAAAGAAAACAAAGACGTTATAAGCTACTACTGACTCAAGTTACAATGGACATGACGAGACTAGACACTGTCTTGAGAAAGCCAAGAAGAGCCCTTTGGAATGACCTGAAGGGGACAATAATACTGCAGAAATTCTCCTTATGCAAAAGCGAAGGAGCTCGCTGCTTTGAATGCAAATTGCTCGTGATATGGGTGCAGAGGCATTATCTCCGTACTCTGAAAAAAGACAGCCTGAGGAGAGCCCTGTTCGGTTACCCTTAACCAAGGCAGCTGGGCAGAATCCCTTATCCTGCACGTGGCATGGAGGATGCCAAAACTGGTCCTGTTAGGACAGAGGGATTTGGTCAGCAGGCTCACTCAGGCAGGACCCAAGCCAGATTTTCTCCTGTGAACCTGAGACTTCTGGCTACAGGAGGGTAGTAAAAGCTCTCTAACTGCAGGGGATGGAAAGCAGGGTTGGCCAGGAGATCCATTCTCTGTCCAGTCTGAGATGGGGATCAACTCTTGTGCCTGGCCCTCTCTTTCCACCTACAATAGGTCTCCCCAAGAAGCAAAGGAAGGTTGAGCCACATTCAGAGCCTCAGACCATCTTGGGCTGTTTCATTTGGTGGCATTAGTGCCAAGAGGAGCGTGAGTATTAGAAATGGGACCTTTGTTAAAAGGTCTAAACTGCCAGAAAACAGGATCTAGAGCAAGCTCCGGAGGGCACCAATGTCAATGAAGTACATAGTGCAGTAAGTGATGACCTGCTGGAAAGTGACTTCCAAGGCATCTACCAAGAGCCGCAGCCAAGTAGTGTTTCAGGGCACTAAAGTTCTCTAGGCAACTGTATCTCGGGAGCTGATGCCAGTCTTGAATTCCTGTGAGAGATACCAGACACCTGAGAAATTCAGGAGGTCTTAAAGTGATACAGATACCAGTCTTGGAAATTGTTCTTTCGAAATTTGTGCTGGAATTATTTACCTTTTCCCTTCTTTTCCTTTCCCCTCTGATGTAAAAAGAAAATCTAGTTGATGTGACCCGGCATAAGGATTAAGACTCCTTGAAGTACGGAATCAAGATGAAGCTAAAATCTTCCAGGAAAAAAAATAAATATCTGAAGCTGGTGATGCTTCTTGCAAACTCTTGGCTTGAAATCCCTGCTCACAGAATGGTTCCCACTGGCTTTTCCTGAACAGCATGAACAGTGGCAGTACTCATCTGATGGTCAGCAGTGGCTCCGACACATCTGGAACAGCTTAAAGCACAGCCTTTATACAAAGCCATGCCCACAAAGACAAGAAAGCAAATTTTCAGTTAAAAAGAAAAGTGTGATAGCTCTGGCTCAACTGGACAGTTAGAAGAACAAGGGTGAAAGCATCCTGCAACCAACAGTACACAAAACGTGTTCCAGGCTGGGGAGGAGGGAAGGAAAGTACCCTTACCAACATTGCTAGGGCAGAAAAGTATTTGGCTTAAGCATCGGGCATCCACACGCCCATAGTATGAATGGTTATACAAGCAATCGCTTGAAGGAAAAGTCTGGCTTTTTTCTTCTTGGCACATAATGAAACTGAAGACAAACGGTGTATAAATAAAACAGGGTGCTTCTGTAGTACAGAATGATAACAATCTCAGCAATTCATCGGCTCATGCCAGAAAATTCTCCTCGCACACTGCTTGCAGGTTATCAGCCTTATCAGATTGGATGCAAAAAATAAAACGACAGAAGCGAGGCAAAAACCGTGTCTCCACAACAGAGCTTGCAAGGAGAAAATACCACTTTATGCGGGGAGAACCCAAACTATGGCTTGACAAAGGGCTGGGTTAGGAAATAAAGGGCGTATGGCACCCAGTACCCTACATACCTGTGCATCCTACATATTGTGTCCACAGCAGTCAGTTACTACATGAGTGAAACACCAAATTACAAATACTGAGAGTGGACACATACCTACTTCGGGTCTACCGCGCAGTGAAGGGGATCAGCCATTCCCAAATAACACAGGCTAGTTCTTCAGTTCTTCTATTATGCTGCTCATCACTGGAGCGCAAAGGAGTTCACAACGGATCAAGTATCATCATTCTTCTTTCACTAGAGGGAAACTTGAGCTCGCAAGCAGCAACATGTCCAACTTACCCCACATCTAACAAGTCCAATTCCAAGCAGCCCTTTGTGACCTTCTTAAAAAGTCTGTCCCCCACTCTTAAAACTGAGATGAATTTACATATTCCTCCTAACATAGCAGATGAGAGCTACATCTAATGCTATTCTGAAGATTAGAGACCCTACAAATAGTAATTTTAATTCATTTTGGCAAGTTTTAAGAAGAAACTGCGAAAGTCCTACTGAAGGTTTACAACCCTGACTTCCCAGATGCCACAGGACACCAGATGGGAGAGTGAAGTGAGAACACTCTCATAAGCAGGTCATGCCCGCACTTCTTCACCCACTCCTGAGCTATGCCATGGACTGTCGGGAAGCTCAGATGTGGAGCCATTCTAATGGTCCCTCACACCACCACCTGCTTCAGAAGTGAAGTGACACCACGAACCCTTCTTAAAAATGCGTCTGTCCAGGTGCTCTGGGTTGGGCCACAGTAACGTTGCTTCAGGAATCTCTACTGCGTGGAAAGCTCCGGTGTTGCTTCTCAGCATTTGATCTGGGTGACCAAATAAATGCTTGTGTGGAGAACTGGAAGCCCAAGGAACACCACTACAGGTACATATTCTTTTCTGCACAACTTGCACTAGTGTAGCCAGCCATGTTCATTCTAAAGCCTCTCCTGGATTTATTCTATATACCTATATATTCCATTCTAGATACCAATGTACTTTTGACATCCTACAAAGTCACAACACAAACAGCTTTCTGAGACAGACTCCTAAAATTCCTTCCTCTAGGGAAAGTGACACAGAAGAGAGTGATTCTGGAAGTCTTAGCTTCAGACCACCTGGTGTTTTTAAACCCTTTTGAAATATTATTGTGCCTGCATCTTCCTTATCTAAACACTCAAAATACTTAATCATATAATATTATGAATTATGATCTTTGCCATATGTTTAACAGAATTAGAGCTTCATATTTCAAACACACCACTGTAATAGGTAAATTAATTCCTATAGCTTTAATTTATTAATCAATTTTGGTTTTATTTTAGCCGCGTTTAAGACAATCGACCTCCTGCATGTTTCAATAAAGCTAAACCTACAAAGGCAATGTCTATACAAAGCAGCCAGAACCCCACAGTTTTGTTTTCAGGGTTTTGGTTTTCTATTAGTTCACTAGAGATGAGAGAGAAAGACTTCAAAGGAGCCTAGACTAAATGTATTTTTAGGAGCAATGCTCTAGAAAATATATAATTAACAAATCAAGAAGCCTGAAATAGTTCTGCAGAGCAGCCCACAATACTTTTTCAGCTTGTCACATGGCCGTTGTCGTGCCCAGCTATAACTCCCCACCAGCAGCATTTTGCCCAGTTTTCATCCTCTGTAGAGTCTGCACTGATTTGCTTCAGGAGTAGCTCCCATCAGGCACAAAGGAGAAACTCTCTGAGTTTACAGGATGACAGCTATGTCTGTCCCTTAGTTTGTGCTCATGGCTGCTGTGCTCTACAATACACACGTTCGTGTCACAAAAACATGCACTCAGCCCACAACCGGGGAGAAAAACCCTTAAGGCTTAAGTGAAAACTCGCTAAATTAAGAGCTCGCTGGAATTTCAGAGTGTGATAAAACTTCTAAAGATGATAATTATCAGTCTCTGGATCTCTTCACTCAAGTATTTTAGATGCAACAGAAACAGACAGAAATAAACACCAGTTACTGATTATTTTCATCTAACTACTTATCCCTTTGACATGTACAACAACTAAATATTTGTAAAAATATGTATTCACAGTATAGACTTAAAATAAACTCATTAAAACCACAACTTTTTGCTCAGAAACAAATATAAAAAGAAAACAATATGGTCATTTATACCCCATTTATTAAGACAGAGCCATCTATTACTTAATACACTGGTTGGGTAGCCATAAATCACATTATTTTCTTATTATATTAAGACGCAAGACAGTCTGGCAACCAGATAACAAAAACAAATTAGGCAGGGTGGAGAAGCATGTAAGCTGCAGCGGGTTAAAAAAACCATCTAAGCGAGGGAGACCTAAACCAGCGCAGTTACACAAGGCGCTGGCATTGGGCGCCGCTCGGCACAGCACGCTTGCCGGCCAACTCCTCGAGTGCCCAGCGGGTCTGCCAGGGCCCCTTCAGCTGGAATGTCAGGAAAAGGTCCAGGGACCGTCTGGGTGCCGCTTTTTTTGGACACCTACCAAAAAGCACAGCACACCACCAAAGCTACAGGGTGGGGTGGTTTTTTTTTTTCTGTGCAGAGATCGCATAGTTTTTTTGTAAGAATGAAGGCTTCTGGTAAGAAAGTTTATAGTGCAATCTGAATTAATTTGTGCCCACAGTGTCATTATTCATTCTCCCAAAACAGTTTAAATATAATCATGTAGGAATGTGCTATCTCCGTAAGGATATTAAAAGTAGTGCTTATACAGTTGGTGACTACATAGATTCAATTTTAAGAAATAAATCTCTTCATGCTTTTGCAAAACTACAAGTACGAAAGCAAGAAGTGACAAAGCAGCCAAGTACTTTTGTGTCTTCCAAAAGCTATTAGAATTCTCAGGGCTCTAAAAAGTTAATATACCTTATCGCACAGGAAACACACACCACGTTCAATTTAACAGCTGCTCCGAGAAGACCAAAACCCAGTTCTGCTTCCTCTTTGCCAACATGCCACCAAGGTACAACTCCTGCTGAGAAATCAGAGAGGTTGCTTTGCTCCAGACATGCAAGTTCAGGCACGGTTCTGCTTGTCAGTGTAGCTGTGTGCTTAACAAGGAAATTTGCAACATTAGCTATACCACACATACACAATTATGTTGGTTTTTTTTTTTGTGTCTAAAGATGACAAGAAAAAGGTCAAGCACCAGGAGCTTCAGCTCATAAATACACTGTGTGGGCCCTAAGCAACCTAGCTGGTAACAGCTGTGGCTTTAATGCAAATTTACAGAGTGAACATTTATTCAGCTTGAAAAGCACATACACAATAGTTACCTTGATAACGATTTAAAGACAGTATCAGGTTAACATCCTATTGGTACACAATTTTTGCAAATGGAATATTTTATTAAAAAAATAAGAAATGGCAATGCTTCATTGAAATAACAGATTTAAAATTTGCTTCTTGAAGCAACTACTCTGAAATCAGTACGGCAACATGCAAGCAAATTAAGTGAAAGCAACACATTGATTTTCATTCTTTAAATGATTGTAAGGTTAAAGTCACCAAGAGGTGAGCTTGGTGGTTTGTTTTTGTTGAGTCTTGATATAAGACATAGTGAGTGGGGGAAACTGCTTAAAAGAATCTTCCAGAGATCCTTACCTCATTGAAAAACATTTGCTTCATGTATCTTGCTGTGAAAACATCAAGCCTTTTTATTCACAAAGCCCTCATGAGTAGCATTTTCATTAAAAATGAAAAAAAAAAGCATTAAATTCAGATATTTTAAGTCAACTGCATTTGGTAGACACAATCCATGGCCAAGCTAAATGATTCTTCATACATCAATATTGTGAAGAGGGAGAGCAATTAAGCATGTTATACCATGCTTTGTAAACAGGGTTAACGCTTTAAAAGCCAATTGATTTGACTTCTGTCTATTGTAAGATTTTTTTAAAAAGTAATTATGAACAAAAACTCTCCTGTGGTCACAGTCAGGAGACAACTGTTTAGGCAAGCGTGGCAATAGTAGGAAAACAAACAGCAATCAATGGGCTATAATATACAAATACAGCTGAAGATACAAATAAAATAGTCCTTTTATTTGCAATGTATGCCATGCACAGACAGAGAGAGAATTTTTAAAATGCCACTATATTAATGCTCACCATATTTGCGTACTTCAGGTAGCTTCAAGAAAGACCATGAATACACACATGCTTGGAGGCATCTTATTGACATATATATCCATGGGCTATGCAGATGCTCGCAGACTAAGGTTTGGCACACACACGATCATTTCACAATAAGCCTTCAGGAAAATGAGACTCAAAGCACTTTCATCATTTGAAACATGAATGGTTTTAAAGTGAGATGGATATTGTTATTTTAGAAAGAATGACAGAAGATTCAGTTAATATTTTTTTCTATTAAATACTGTATTTCAAGGTCGCTCTGAAAAAACAAAGGACCATGCTCCCTGCGGATTCATCTCTCTGGTACTCAGCAACTTCTGACTTGACAGCTTCAGTCTTGCATGCAACTTTGCAGCAGAGACAAGCTTTAAAGCATTCTGCAAATATTTTGGCTTGCACACAGAGACTAAAGCAAACTGGTTTTCTATCACAGACACTCAGAATCTTTGCTTGTTTCCAAACAGTACAGAACCTTAAACACGGGCTTAAGGATGTGACTGACTGTCAGGATGACATCTAGCAAAGGCTTGAATTCACCTTGTCAAACACTATGGATACACAGGTCTTTCAAAGACTGGATGCTTCTGATTTAAAGACTATTGTTTCGTAAGAAAGAAGTCTTCAAATACACACCAAATTTGAAGTACATAAATGCAAAAACATGGCATTGTAACATTTTCTTAAGAGAAGTTTCATTTTGACAAGCAAATTATTTGGACCACAAGAGTCTACGTGTCTTTAAGAGTATTTTCAGAAGGGTCATGCCTTTAAAACCTATTTTTAAAAAAAAAAAACAAAAAACAACAAACAACCCATAGACCCTCAGGTATAGTCAAAATATAGTCAAAATATAGTATAGCTACTTTTCTCCAATTCCACGTGGACATACAGATTTCTAAAAAGATCTGGATTTAATGCCTTGATTTTTTAAAGTGTAATTCTGCTCCACAAACAATGATCCACTTATAAACACCTCCATACGCTGTATGTCAATGACATTGGAAAATTATTGTGTAAATAGAACGATGTTAGATAACATGTTATATGGAAATTAAAATAATTTTACTTCCTGTATCTTCATAAAGTAGAACTGCTGCTGACTCTCTAAAGTATAACGATGTGTGTATTTATACATAACAAAACCACTAAGTTGTGCTAAGTGTTTAAAGATCTTAATTCCCATATAGCACCACCACCCTGTTCTTTTCAAATATGGTGAAAGATCTCTGGTTTTTGCAAAACAATCCCACCAAGTAAGCCCCTTCTGTAGAAATGAGAATCATCTTGAAAGAACACTTTACAAGATTGAGGCTCAAATACTTCTCTGTCATGTAACCATATTAGCCTGGAATCATGCTAGCATACCTTATTACACTGAATCCTATTGTTAAAAAAATAAAATTAAAATCAGTGGTTTGTGCACATCTTTTGAAGATGACACTTCAGATTTTCTAAACAAAATCAGAATGTTAAAGTTAAAGCATACTCCTCAAACAGAAATGAGGAATCAACTACTTGCATTCTCAACATACCAATGTTTTAGTGCCTTTAGGACTGAAAATAAATGTATTCGTTAAGAAATACATTGCAACTTGAGTAGTCAACACTCAAGTTTACCATAGTTTAAAAAGTGATTATTTTTAACATAACCACATTAGCAAGGTATTCTGTAAACTTCAGTGAAGCAAAGCTTTAAAAAAGTTGTAGAGAAATAGACCAGTCCTTTTTTGTGTGTTTTAAGGGAGCAATAAATCCTCTCCATAAAGACTATTTACACAAAATGCAAGAGCAAACTTTCTGAGATCAGGGTTTGGGGTTTTTATTTTTTTTTTCTCTCCAAAGATTCCACCACATGATAAAAAAATTAAATGAATGTGTATTCCTGACCACATTGATAATGTCACAGCTGGAATCTCATCAGCTAGTTTATGACAAGCAACTGCAACGGGTGTAAACAAAAAACACGTCCCTACACTGGGACAAAGCTCAGTTGCAAGTTGACTGTATGATACTAATATTGAAAGCAAGAGTTAAAGTAAACTCATCTGGAATTCAGATCTAACTGAGGAAACAGTGAGAACAACACAGTGAAGGTACACTTGGGTGCAATTTCATGCTGGTGACATTTTTCCTATTTTATGCTTAAGAGCAGATTTTAACCCAGGAGTTGCATATCCAATGACACACACACAATTCAAAACTTAAGTGACCATTAGCACATTTGTACACATACTTACATAAACTTAGTATTTACATATTCTAAACAAAGTTCCATTTTAACAGTTGAAGTCTTTTAACACATGAAAGAGGATAAGCTACTACAAAGAATGCATAATGGGATCACAAATTTTCCACAAGCATATAAACACATGTTTTAAAGTGCTTTCTGGGTGCTTCAGATTAACCCCTTGCAGTACAAGCTTCTATGTAGTGCTGTTCCAGTCATTACAAAATTATTTAAACCATTCCCCTTCAGGTGCATTGGGAGTTCAAGAAAAATGACAACACTGTTGATGTAAAAGTTAAGCTCTACCAACATACATGTATATATCGCTAAGTTCAGATGAAGTTGTCAAATACTTTGGTTTATCATAGCTTGGGATAAATATTCGACAGAAGAGAAATTGCACCTCTCCACTTTAAGTTTTTCACTAAAAAAATACCCCAACATAAATTGACAGTATTCTTTGGTAAAAACAGGACATTTGGCCAGTTTGCGTGTACATCTATTTATTAAAATAGTCTAAAAGTGAACAAATGCCACTGCTGTACTGTCAATTTACAGGAATAATCATCCCTTACTCAGTGGGGAGTATCAAAACAATAAGCTTAGCAGTTACCTATATAACAAGCTGAAACACCTTCAGCAACCATTACAGGGGATCAATAATGTTTTAGAATACTTTCTGCTTAACAATTTATCCTTTACGTTACAAAAAAAAATTTAAAATGCTCTATGCCTGCAGACAAGTCCACTACTTTGCAGTGACTACAGAAACATTATTCAACGGTGTACACTGTTAGGTTTCCAATAAGCGTGTAACAAAAACCAGGAATATGGTGTGCTGACCAACCAATATGCAGCTGCACAGTATTTGTGCATTACCTATACTAAGGACTAAGAAAAGCCTATTAAAAATTCAGTTAACTGCTACAAGTTATGTGAATATATAAAAACAGAGCAGATATACAAGTATAACACTGAACATACTGTACTTTATTAGCACAAAAAGCCAGAACAAGGCACAGCAAGCAGAAAAATACATCAATAGAAGGGTTAGTGTAGCATACAAGAATAACGTTTATTGTACTTGCAGCCAAAATGTTCCCTACCTCGCACAGGTCACTGCCATAGAGAAAGTAAGTAATAATGTACTGTAGCAGCTGGTAAAGAAACTAGGGAGCACTCATAATTGGTACAAAACATAAACAGGGGTCAGGGCATTCCAAAAAATTTTTAGTGCAAAAATGTCTAAGACAGAACTCTTAAGTTCCATCTCCGATTAAATAAGCAAACAGAACTTAGAATCTTGTTTCCAAGTAATCTGTTGAAACTATAATCAGTGCATATTACTTTAAAACATTTTAAAAAGCGCAAATGGAAAGATATTTACAAGTAAAGTGTAACAGTACCTTTGAAATCTGACATTTATTTCAGACATGTCAGATTTTGTGTTCTGATTATAATAATTCAACCACCTTGTCATTTTCTCCATAAAAATATCAGACGACTTTAAATAATTAAACATTTTTTTCTCCTGACTATTACCTTCCATTTTAAGTTACGAAGAGTCAGGCCACCTAATTCTGTTTTAGAAAAAACCCACAACCCTTTTGTGTCATGGCAATAATCTAAATGCCACTGAATCAGTAATTCACACTGGAAGGTATTTAACTGTCCAAGACAGTATTACTTTTGCTAACAATGCCACTTAAATCTCCAAGTGTTTAAAATAGAATTACAGTACTGAGCAGGCATATTCAAGTCTTAATGATTAGGAAACCTTATACACTGAGAAAAGCATGATTCATCTGTTAGCATCAAAACCCCATTAACTCTTAATGGGCTGCTTCTAATGAACTGCTCTTCATTAAAAGAAAATACTCTTATTCACTAGTATTTGGAAACTTGTTTTTGAGCTAAATTAGCACTTTGAGTAGTGGAAAGTTTTCAAGAAGATAATTTTTAAAAAATACTTCAAATATTAGCAAAAATGCTCCTCTAATAAAGCATTTCTTTATTAGCATTACATGAATGCCCCATGGAAAATGCCTCATAGTTTCTTCATCCAATTACTACAGCTATAAAAGGGAAACAAAATATTTAGAAATTAGAAAAAATATTTTCATTAGGCCTTAATGAAAAACGTGCAGAATTGTGTCTGCTTATTGTTTCCAAGAGGCATCACAACTTAGTTTGATTAACAGCAGGCAGCATCTGACAGGATACTAACACTCAGCTTAAATAGGATATTGCAGGGAAGCTAGACATTGTTGGTGCGCTTGCTGCAGTTAAACTGTAACACACACAAAAAAAAAAGCATATTCTAGAAGCTTATTCCGATTTCCATTTACTTTGTTTTTATAGGTTCCCGCTCCAGCCATCGCACCCTGACTTTTTGTTTATAGTGATACTCCTTTAGAAAGTCTTGCAACATTGAGGGTAGAGGAAGGTCATCAATTCCATCATACGTAGTGCATCTGCAGATTACTGCCCGGCAGATATACTGCAGACTAAAGGGGAAAGTCCTGTTCAGAGATACAGTAAGTAACGGTTCAAAGAACATGCAGGAGCTAGGGTCTTTGTAGTGTTCCAGAAGCCCTGTAACAGTGGAGGAGTGAAACACACAGGGATCGTGGGCATCGAAACTAAAGTTGTGGTTCCACTGCTCAATGCGTGCATGTAGCGATCGGTTATAACGACGGAAGCTCACAGAGAAGAGGTAGTCCTCCTGCGCAGAATCCCTGAGCAAAAAAGTGCCTTCGGGTTTACCCTCCAGAAGTGCTTCTGCTTCATAGCGGTCCATCACACCCCAGTAACATGGGTTACCTGTGATCTGAAGTAAGTCTGGCACAAGGCAATGGAATGTAATCAATCTGAGTATGCACTTTCCAAGCCCCCCTGCCTGCTGATATGGCCGTGGCTCTCTCCAGACATCTGACGCTGTTTCTGCCTGCGCGACTGCAGACAAAGCGTCGTTGTGTCCTCTTCAGAGTCACAGTTCCCTGGAGGTGTTATGTTTTTGTCCCCGGTCAGCTCAGTCATACCAGGGGCTAACTTTGGTCCCAGTTTATACAATGGATTAACCTGTGCTGTAGCTTCAAACGTATGGGATTTGGGCATTGGGAGGGGGATCAACCCCTTCTTCAATACTAAGTCTACGTCTTTCTCTGAGCCTGTCTTCTTCATCTTCTGTGGAAATCAAGGAAGGATCAAATGTGTCAAAAAAAAGTTGAATGAGGACTCACAGGCGCTGTGTGCTGTTTAATCAGATGCCACTTTGAGCCAGATCTGAGCCTGCAGGAAAAGGGCATTTCTCAAGCATCAGTTCCGAGAGATGGATCTTTCTTTTGTTAGAAAACAGAGGTTTGGACTGTTTGCTGTAAGTTCTCATGGGAAAGCACAGCCCAACAGTATCTTGTAGACGCTGTCGCAGAGAACGGCTCCCTACTGTCCTGTTTGATACTGCATCCATATCATGGACAGAGCTCACCCCATACCTTCTCTCCCCTCCTCTGCAAACCACTTCGTGTTCTACCAAACCTTTTTTTCAGTATCCAAGGAGCTCTGGGTTTTGGTAGAGCAGGAATGCTTTTTCTTCCCACCCCAAGGAGCATGCCGAGAATAAGAGTCCCCTTCGAGCAAGTCTA
Source organism: Pluvialis apricaria (assembly GCA_017639485.1). NCBI lineage: Eukaryota > Metazoa > Chordata > Aves > Charadriiformes > Charadriidae > Pluvialis > Pluvialis apricaria. Next base: position 36,667,967 of record CM030009.1, read on the forward strand.
GCTCCCGTGGTGACACATGAGTCATTCTCTTTCTCGATGCTTATTTCAACAATCTGAGGAATTTCTGTGACACAGTTTTGGTTCCGCCTTGCCGAATCTCTTTGAAGGACTTAAACCTAATTGCAAAGCAACATTTTCTCTCAAAGGGCTGCTGGGTTGCTGTTGAGCCAAATCGGTTATCTGGATAGCTTTCTCTTTAGCAGATGAACAACTACTGGAGTTCACAACTACATTTTCATTTTGGCTTCCACCCTCATGACTGAAGAGATTCTGGCACCTGTACTTGAAATTGTTCCACATCTTTCCCACTTTATCCATGGATTACGTTATCCTAAATTCAAGAGGAGAAGAAATATTAAAATAAAAACATAGTTTTAAGAAAATGAGGATACATCTTCAGTTATCCAATTAAGTTATAGACACAAGACAATTGTTAATTGAACACACTGCATTTGGAAAAGTGCCCTAATGCTTGTATAGTTATGTGGAACTGATATGCATCACACCACTTTGATACTCAGAAAAATCACCATGAAGAAAATGTCTGGGAAATTACAAACATTTTATTTACTAGCACACCCCTCACATTTTTTCTGTAGGCATGTAGGTAGGTCTGCATAGTTGTATTTGATAGCTAGGAAACATGAAGTCTAAAATTCTTTGTTTTAGGAAGAATTTGTAAGTCATGTGTAAGGTATCACTCCCTGATAATCCTGAAAAAGAGCTATTCAAGTCACTCCAAACTATGAGAGCAGTTAGTGAAATCCAACAAGTGCACTGCAAATGTCTAAATACACCATCTAAAAGCAAAAGCTGCAGCCACAGGTCAGATAAATTCCAAGCTATAACTGACAAGAATTAAAAAAATTAGCACAAAAATAGAAATTTAGGAGGGAAAAAAAAGTACTCAGCATTCTTAGATGAGGCAATCACCAAAAGACATGGAAATGCAGGAAGGCAACAGCAGAATTTCAGAACTATAAAAGTCTCTGATATGTTAATAAAAGCCATACATATGAAAAACCTAAAAAAACCCACCCTGTCTGGCTTTATTACTTAAGATATAGAAGAATGAAAGACCCCAAGGAGCCTTTTCAATCTTTAGTAAGAGCACTTAAAAAGAAAGCAGCTCGGCAGCAGAAACACGATGACGGTGAATCACAAAGATACAGTAAAAAGATAAAAACATTAGCAGTGTGTATTCTGCAACTACTTCTTTAGAAACAGAGTTTGATAATTGGAACAAGACTGCCAAAAACACAGGACTGCCCTAGGACAGAGAGAAACAGGCTAATTCTGTACTAAAAAAGTCAGGCAATGCCAAGCTAAATTAGATCTAATTAAGTTCTGAGAGAACTGCTAAACTTAAAGGACTAAAAACATGTCATCTTATCTAATTTAACTCTTAACAGAAAACTGCTCTGTTCTTTGGAAACGTATTATTTTGAAGCAACATTCCTCTGTTGCTGCAGTTCTTTCCTCTTCACAGCTAGGAAGGAATCTGAAGCAATAACTGAATGCACTGAGTCTCATGAAATAATATGGATGATAAACAAGTAAGCAATACTCCAGTGAACCAGTCTAGAAGTCCCCTTAAGATAGAAGCACAGCTGTAAGCCCATGACTTTATAGCAGAATCCACAGAGACTGGAGAGAGTCAGAGGTATATCTTACATGAAAATCATGAAGGATAATAAACGCGAAACACCTAACTGTTACAGGAACAGAAAGCAAAAGCTTTCTCTCCCACCCCCTCCTCAGATACTTCAGCAAACCCAGCAAGCTAGGTATCTACATCCAATTGCATAAAATAAAAACTTAAGAATTTAGTGTGGTTGTGGGGACAAGTGGGAGGAAGCAGGGAAATCCGGCCTTAACAGTCTCTGGAGATTACTGGTATCAGTTACCTAGAACACAGCGCTAATGACAATCCAAACACCACCCACAAGCAGTTATTGAGGGAGACACTTGCAGAGAAATGTTATACATAGAAGATGCTATGGAGATCTGTGCATACATAAAATTGAAAGTATATAAGCAAATGCACAAGGAATGTCTTCCTGATTAACAAAATAAAAAAGATTCCTAAAATTGTTTTTTCTAGAGTTGTTTGGACCGAGCTGAGGGAGTTCTAAGAGCAGCAGAACTAAAAGTCAGATGACATACAGATTTGTAGGAATCATACAACCATGTATCATGCCATTGCAGTAATCATAGCTGTTTGTGTGTGTGTCAGAATATCCACACTGACCAGAAGGCAGCATATGTTTGCTGGCTGCCAGTCTGTCAACACAGTGTATATATAAGGTTGACTTCAACCCACTTTTCTCTCTCTTCCTAGTTACCAAGATGGTTAACATTTTTGGGAAGGGAAAAGGAAGAGAGAGTATATAACCTCCAGTCCCTTGAGAAATCAGGCTACAAACAGTACACACCTTTGCAAACAATGAACTGTAATTACTTTTCTAACCAGTCATACACTATTCAGTGGTGTCTTTTATTCTAAAATTGCTCATTATTGCTCTTCTTTGCACTATTAAGTCTAGAATGTTAGGTGGGTGGAAGTTCTCTACAGTTGCCCAGAAAGCTTCAAGAACAAAGGAAAAAACCAAACAAAACAACCCCCTCACCCACAAAACCCCCACCATACTGGCTTGCCAGACTGTACTTTTTCAAAAGTTAGATTTAAAAAGTTAAGTACTTTTTGTCATACTCAAGAGAACATAGATACTCTTCTTACCCAGAAAAGCATAAGAGTCACTGGTATCTTGTCTTGAGAATATACTTCAACATGAACTTGCTAGATTCCTTCTCTGAGCTGTAGACATGATTACTACAAAGAGAAAAAACAGTATTTTTTGTTAGGTGTTAGAATATGTTTTATTTTAGATACTTACAGTTAGTCACCAGTATCAAGGGATATTTTACTACTTACATCTAAAATGTGTGCATGGAACTGCCTGCTCATTACAGATTTTTAATGCATATTAACATAAACAAAAAGCTTCACAGAACTTTCTTTTTCATCCATTAACAATCTTTGTCAAATAGGGTCCGGGGGGGGACCCTCAAATGATGCATTTGAGAATGAAGAGTGAAGCCACAGCATCTGGATCATTGAAGTGCCAGGCACAATGGGCTTTACTCAGGCCTGTAAAAATGGTTTCCCCACATTTGGTCTCAAGTCCAAAGCAGTGGTTCCCAATTTGTGGTTGGGCAGTGCTGTCAGATCACCTCACACTGCCTCTCCTCCTTGTTTCCCAGCTGCTACATCACATCAAAAGGCAGCTAAAAATAACACACTTTTCTAATATTTACTTTTCCAGGTAAGCAACTGCTGTACTTGCCACAAGGAGGTTATATGATTTGTGAAGCAAGAGGAATACGAACCATGATTCTAAAAATGGGAAAGTAAGTGGAATACAAGACAAGTTCTTTATTAAAAGAGTAGGTCAGCACTTCCCTAAAATAATCACCATTGTGTTTTCAGAAATCCAAGAGGAAGTTGAGGGATTTAGTATGCTCATGCCACTGTCAGAAATCTAACAGTAACAGGACAGAGGAGAATAATTTGCTTCTCCATACTAGAAACCAAGCCCAGGACAGCAGTAAGAGTTACCAGGAAACATTGGGAACTTGTGTTAAAAGTTTATATGTAGAACAGGAAGAAAAATATTCAAATATGATGTATATTTACTGGAATAAAGAACTATGGGGTTGAGTAGTCACTAGTTGAATATTAGAAATTAATATTCCTAGGCAGAAATTCCAGAGTAATGTCAGCGAAGTACAAAACTGATTAGTTTCCGCTCACCCCTGGGAAGCACTAAATTGCTGAAAACGCTTTTAAAGTCAGGCCATACTACTACTATTGAAAGATTCCATAAAAGTAACTTTTCCAGCGAGCACAGTTACAGGTACAAAATCCTAGTACAAAATGAAGATTAAAGCAAAAGTTAAAGTTCCTTTGCAACTAAAACGTTTACCCCCATTTCTTTTTTCCCCATTAAGTTCCTAGCAAGTCTACAAACACAAGACAGTAAAACGTACTATAATTGATCAAGAGCAAGGCCTTAACAGAGCAAATTAAAGGTAAAGTTGCTAGAATGAGGGCTATACAATTTTAAATAAAGCCTTACTCAGAACATTAGGTCATACAGGCCTCTGAAGACACAACTTGCATTCTCCAAAATAAAACCAGTAATGCCTGTTTTTACTGGGCACAGCTGGCAAAGGGGCCTGCATGCTAACCATTTTAACTCATTAAAAATACAAAAAGGACGCAGAAGTTATCTTGAAGTTTCATGTTTAATGGTACTTATCTTAACTTTGTACATCACTATTATTCCTCACTTCTGCTCACGAAACACTGAACAGTCAATGTACCGCCCTATCACATCACCGTTGCCAGCCAGCTGACACCAGCCTGCTGGACAAGCTGCCAGGTGGCTCCGGGAGGCGAGTGGTTGCTTTGGGAAAACCATCCCTTCACTAATGGAAAACAGTTTCTTGAATTCGGGTGACTGTATCAGTTAAACCTCCCAACCTCATGTTAGAATAAAACTTGAGTCATTGGTAAAGTATTTAATATTCAATCTAGCAACTTTAAATTAGTTTAAATCAATGTGCAACAGATGTGTGGTTTTCACAGATTTCTTGTGGCAGTGCTAAGGTTGACAAAATACAAATAAACTTTTGAACTGGCCCTAAAGCCATCCCAGTTTTACAAAGGAGCACTGCCAGCGGTTTCTTTAGCTTAAGAAGAAAATAAATTTGATTCCATCAAAATGCACGAAGTGAATTCATCAATTTGTAGATTTTTCTCAGAAAAATTAAAATTATACTAATGTTCCTAAAGCAATCTCTTTTTAACTAAAAAGAATTTCTATCTACTATAAATTGGGCATAAGTTATCCTTCAAAAAAATAACCAGTTGTAAGCCACCCCTACAGGATTACAGAAGCAACGAGCAGTAGTATCTTAACACTGTATTCCCACTCTGCAATAAGTTTAGGAGACATTCAAAGCCACGAAGTTTGCATGAGTGTATGTCTTCAAGTATTCTGAGTGCACAAATGATGAAGCTACAAAGAGAGCTAGGAAAACCCATTCATGTAATATGACTTAAATAAAAGGCAACAGTTACAGCCTGTTTGTAATCCTGAAACACTACATATTAACAGGTTACTGTGAAAACTCAGACCACTCTTTACATAAGTGTCACAAGATCTAGCCAGAGCTTTCCGACTGTGACTTCCTAGGAGGAACATCCAAAGCCAAGGTTGTGCTCTCTCCTAAAGATAATATACTTGCTTCACTATCACAGTGTTACCCAATTTAAAAATTAGTTGATATGGTAAATTACATTCAAAATATTAACTCCCCAAAATGTACCATCTTCACAAAAGCTGAAACACTGCATAATGTATGACACCTTACAAAACAGGTATAATATGCTTATTTCAAAAACAAGAATCTACAAGGGTCTTTGTTTTGGTATTTTCACATGATGATAGCTTCAAAACATTGAAAGATAACATGGACAAAACATTGAAGGAAAACAAAACCCAGACAATTCTTACTAGCCAAAAAACCCAATAACCTAAGAGGGGAGGGAGACAAATCACAGCCTCTCTGCTCCTTGCACGCTGTTTAGTGCAATGCTAGCACAAGCATACAGAGGCGAGCAGGCTAGCACATTCGGTCGGTACCGGGAACATCACCTTGGACCATGGAGGTAGAAAATAAAGGCATGGAGAGAGACTACACTTCTGTTTGGATTGTTCCTTACTTTAAAATGATTCACTTAGCAGTGACAAAGAGACTCCATTATTAAAAACATTTGCTTCCATTAAGGTATGCTGCTGAAGAGGTTAATGTCCTATTTGCACATTGCCAAATGCCTGCTATAGGCTACTGCTCCTAGCCATGCACTAGGTAAAGCTGCTCACATAAGCACGCCTCAGCCTTATTCAGTCAAAATGAATAAGGCTGGCAAACACCTACCGTTTTAAAGTAACCCACTTGTGGAAGGAAAAAAAGGGCAATACTAAGGATTACAACGCAACTTCCTCCCTTCCACTACATGTTCCAGAAATAATAAATTACTACTGTACTACTAGAGACAACTTTTCTTAAAAAAAACCAAGGAATACATTAGCTTAAGTGGAACCATGCATTTTTCTACACACACAAATAATGTGCTCACTACAGACAGCTTGAAGAACTGATCTGGAGGACTTAAAGGAAGAGGTGGCTGCTAGGTGTTTTTTTTTTTAAACTAGACAAGGTTAAGGGGCCAAGCGTCTCAAGTGTTCATGAAAGCCTTAGTACAGCAAAGTACTACTGTTCCTTTCCTAGCAGGACTCTGATAATTTGGAAGTGTAGTTGCATTGGGAGAAGAATCTGAAGGTCTGAACCCCCAAATCAAACTCAAACCTGCCAGAAGAGGTAAACAATATCGAGCTGTTAATTCCAACAAGACACAAAATTGGCCGTAAGTCAGCATTGCAATCGAAAGAAAATGGCATCAGCCTCTTCCTAGCCACCTGTGCTGGTGCAGGAGGTGGTCTGCACGCCCGTACAGCTGCTCAGTCAACCAGCTCAAGTAACAGATCCAGACTAAAAAGAATTCTCAGAAAAGTCTCAATCATTTACTCCATCTGGTTTATGACTTCTTTATAAACATTCATACTAACACAAGGGAGGAGCAGATGAGGAGGGAGGAAGCCAGCGGCCAGGGCAAGACTGCTTCCTTCCACAGCAGCACTGGTTTGTTCCTGCTCATGATATTGAGACCTTAGACAGCTACTTTGAAGAGAAATCTGAATTTGAAGCCTATGTATTAATCATCTGTGGCGTTCCGGCTGTGAAGAGAGAGATTAGGACTCTATTTAAGGTGTTGCTTTGAACATTCATATTGAAAGTTCAGCCACTGAAAACATTTACTTCAAAAATAAATGCTGACTTGGCTTGACGTGTCCTGCTAAACACAGGGAAAGCTAAGCTACAAGTTTCAAGGACTTAAGCTGGCAGACTGTCAAATCAAAGAAAAATAATGATATTTTTCCATTGTTCCAACCTGAAAGTAAGAAGTAATCTCCTCCCCCTCCTTGACGTAGATTCACAATGAGCAAAAAGCAGCCTTAGCTTGGATAGCTGACGTTCTGCCAGTTTCTTTCCAAGCAGCTACACATTGGTAACTCCAGTTCAAATATGTCGTTCCAAGATATTTTGAACAGTGGGGTACATCCTTGTAGCCCCTTACTAGGCTTTGGGTTTCAAAAAGGACACTGTCAGGACTACAGGTATTCACATGTTAGATTAGAAAATAGTGTACAGTTGCCATCCATTTCATTTTCTGTTCAGAACATCTAAAATCCCTGAGAACAGAAAAGCCATCAATGGAAGAACAGAACATGAACACTAAACCAAAAATAAAGAGACAGTTGTTTCTGAAGTACTCTTTCCCCTGTACTTACACAAATCTAGCGGATAATAATACAATCATCATGAACAAAGCTAGCATTTCTAACTATATAAGGATCACAGGAACTACACATAGCAAGCATAAATTTCAGCTATTAATACAGAAGTAATGCTATACAGATCTACTGAGAACTCCACATACTGGTAAGGTATCTACGGCAGAAGCTCTACAAATTCAAAAACAATGATGCATATTAATTCCAAGTAAAGACGCCCTCAAATCGTTTAGGAAGTATCCTGATGGCCACTCATAACAACATGGTAAATCCACACAAGCAACATTAAACAGAAGCAGTTTCCTTTAAATTACCCTCCACACACCCCTAAGTAGGCAACTCATAACTTCACCTTATCATTTGAAAAAGTAAAAGAAAAAGCATTTAGTAGCAAAGTAATGGTACCCACTACAGAAGAGAACTCTAGGTCACTTGCTCAATAATGTTTTCTGTACTGCTATGTTTAACTTTCCTCAAACAGAAGCTGCCAATATACTTTTTTTAAATACATGTGGGCAGAATAAATGGTTCCAGTTAGCGTTCAAGTTCAGTACAACAGCCCTCTTGATGACCTCTGCAAAAGCTGTAAGTACTCTGAGAAAAAGTTACGGAGCTCTTCCACAGCAGGGCAGAATTTGTTTTTACTTTTAAAAACACTAACGAAGCATATCCTTCTCTATCAAGTTCTAAAATATAAATAGGTCTCAAATTGATATAAAGAGTGATCTAATGGTTACTCATATGTAATTATAGGGAGTTCTGAGTTAAGGAAAAGCCATACCTTAATAGCTATGCCTCACTAGAAGAAAAGGCAATTGGAAGCAAAGTTGAAAAGATGGGTCAATCATATCCACATCCTTGACTAAGCCCCAGTAGAAACATCCAATTTAAGGTATCTTGTAAACAGAGCATTTCTTTCAATTGCAAAATGGCTATTTTGCAAACAGCTAGTTCCTCTGTTCCCGGATCAATTTATACTGTTTTACCAGTCTTATTTCTTCTCACTTGATACTCTACATTTTTCAAAACACCAGCCAGCCTGCCTAATGCCCTCTCCCCTCACCTTAGTACCCTTGCTCCCCACCAGCTTACAAGCATCTCTTTCACAGAAAGAGCTCTTCTCATGCACCCAGCTACTTCCCATGTTTCCTTTCTATCTGACCAAGCAAAAGATCATATTCTCTAATACAAACTAGCTAACTGCCACCTCTTAAAATTAATAAAAAGAAAGTTCTACTTGCCTTTCTCTAGTGATATATCTACCATGGTGAAATACATAGAAAAAGCAGTATTGCTATTCATGCAATTTGCAAGACATTAAAAAAAAGCCACCCTTCTTTCAAATTTGAGTGGAAATGGACCCAAAAGTTCAAAAGTTTCTAGAACCACAACAACTAAGAAGAGTGACAAGCCTAAGCTGTGATTTCCTTAGGAACTGCAGTTAGAAGAAGTTAGTGTTAACCTGAAGACTAAATATTGCTACACGGACTTAAAAAATAAACATTAAAAATCTCTTGCACTATGAGTTCCTCAGTTCATAAATTTGCCATTTCTGATGAAAAATAAAAAAAAACATCTGAGGTTTTATGGATAGCATCTGTATTTTCTGTTCACTGCTAACATTACTGGAGCAAAGCACTTGATAGTAGCAAGAGGTCATACGCACATGGAAAAGACAAGAAAACTCAGGAAAATTCCACAATGAAAAATGAGCTTCTGTTTGCAGCAACATAAATGACTCGAAATGTTTAAAAATAGGAAACATTTAACTGTAATCTACAGTACAACTATATTGTAAATTGGTCAAACTTCCTTGTGCCACTGCAATACTGAAGAGATATTAAACTTCAAGCTACTGGGGAGAAAACTGCTGGACCAGGCCTGGTGTCCTACACAGCTACAGCTATGCTCTACATCAAGTAGAAGATGGCCTGGAATGAACAGTTCTGATAGTATCCACAGATTTATAAGTGACCTTTTGTAATGACTTAACTCCCCAACTTACACTCTTTCATGCCAGACGTTTGACAAGTAAACCCTGTCCCTGTAGCACCACTGGCAATCTTAGATCCGTTTCTGTATAAAACATGTTTTCATAAAAAGAAGCGTATTTGAATTACTGCAGAATGAGACCAGGGGATTTAACCTGCAAAGTATTTGGGTAAGCAAGGAGTTAAAATCCTGCCTAAGACTACCCCACAGCTGCTGTCAGCAGTCAGGCTTGTCAAGAGAAGCTCTGGGCTGTCTTGACAAGACTAATTGGCAGCAAGCACCTGGTTCCCCAGGCTGGGCCTGGGTAGGTAAAAGAATATAAAACCCCTGCAAAGAAGAAGGAAGAAGGAGCTGGAAGGCTGCCAGCAGGTCTAGCCTGTTTCATGTCTTCACTTTGATCCACAGGCAACCTTTATCCTAGCCTATACCCAGTTAGAGCTATCAGAAACATTTTTCTGCAACTTTGCAGCTGAAAGGAACCCCATGCTTTGTGGTTCCGTACCTGCGAGCTCTGCCAACTGAGCGCCCACCAAGCCTCGCTGGGCAGGGTCACACTGCAGCACAGCCAACTGCAACATCAACACTACTATTAAATTGCAGTGGAACTGAAATTTTGGTTTTCAAATGCCACCAAGAATTATCTTAAAGACGTTATTATAATTTTAAAAATTATGGACTAATATGCCAGAAATAAAAACTAAGACTGTCCTGGATATTCTGTATATTGGACATATAAAGCATGTTGCAATGACAGCTTATGATACCATAGCAAATTACAGCGCATCTTTAAAGAAAGGAAAACAAAAGTAAAAAAACAACCCCCAACATTCTGGAAACCTAGCTAAAAAGTAGACTGCATAAGGAACTTCCCAGCGGGACTTCCAGGAGTGTGGAAGACACTTAGAATGTATTTTGAACTCTACTAGGATCACAATTTCAGTGAATTTGAAGCTTCTGAAATTCTGCCCTTTGTTTTTTCACAATATTAAAACTCAAGCAAAGAAAAAAATTAAAGCATTAGCCTTGCAGGTTCAGCCCCTGAGGCAGGCAGATTTCTCTTAAGAGTAAGTGGAAAAAAATATCAGCTTGTCAGCTTATTATTGAATCACCTAGTGTCTACTTATATATACACATACACCAAAATAAATATATTTCAAAATATATATACATGACATCAATATACTTCAGATTTTTTATTTTTGTGCAAGACAGTTTAAGGTATAAATATTGAAGAGCCCAAACAAAATGTCTTTAAAGCAAAGTGCTCAGCAGAGACTTTATCTATGCCTCTGCTAAGTTCACATTTTAGGCACTTTACTCAGTTATTTAAGTTAAAAGGCAAAGTCAGTACTTGTACACAGTCTCTGCATGAAAGATGTTTCAATCTATAACATCAATGCAGAATTACAGTGTTTGTGAAAACAGGTGACTGTAATGGAACTGCTTGATTAGTCCAAACCACTGGTATCACTAGAACAAACTCGCCCAAAGATCACAGAGTATGCCGCATCTGTGTTAATTGAACATGTTTATATAAACAATTGCATCATTCCTTTAACTGATAGTGATGTTAAACAGTATAATACAAAGATCCATTAGGCAATCTTTAAAAAGAAAAAGCTCATGGCAATGAGATTATTACATTACTAAGTTTAGGAGTTACTGTTTAACAATAACAAAAAATGTTTCTAGAGTGAGAGGACAGTAAAGGATCCAGCTCTTTGCAAAACCTGCTCTCCTTCTGTATTCTGCACCTTTACACAAAGAATAATAATGAGTAAATGTAGAGGCTCTCCTTGGTCTCTACTCATGAGCAAGTAGACTTCCCTGGTTTAAATTATTTTTTTTTTTAAAAAGTAACACACTTCTCTATTGCAATGCAAAACAGGAATGCCCATGATTCCAAACATAGTATCAGGATGTACCACAAAGCTTCAAGCGAAAAATTTAACTCTTTGCATTGTCAAATATGTAGGACTATGACCTATATGCACAGGATATGCATTAGAGAGACTGAAGAATCATTGATAAGAAAATCAGGTCTGTCTTTCCTCTTAAGAACATCTATTGCCTCAGCCCGTTAAACCTGAGGTGTTAACTAGATTATTATGCTACTATCTTACCTTTAGGGAGCTGGATCTTATTACATAGTAAGATGTAAAGGAAGTTACACTTTTTGTCAGGATGTGGCTAGATCTTTCTTCTTGGCCTTACATAATGCAATCAGTTACAATGAAAACTATCCGAATTAAATGCTTCTCCTTACAAAGCAGCACCTGTGTATGTTAAGTAAGTGAGTCCCCACAGGATGAGAATTTTCTAAGAAAAATGTACTTGTTCTGTTAGCGCCTAAATTCTCCTGAAAATAAAATAGATAAATGTTTTGCCTTTTGATGTTGTCTATCTAATCCTCAAGTCAACTCCAGTTTTCACTAAAGATTGTTGCACCAAGACCTAGTCATAGACCAATAACCCACTGGTTAGCTAATGAGTCATTCCTATTAATCAACAGGAAAATGTCTTACCTGAAAAAAGGCAACTCTCTAACCTGGGATACCACTCTAATACCCACGCACAACAGCTCATTTGTATTGGAAAGTCCCTAAGTATCTAAAGGGCTCCTGCCTAATACAGTTAAGTTTAAATTATAGGCTGCAGGAACTGCAAGAAGATGCAGCAAAGGAAAGAACTAGAAAAATGAAACTTTACAACAGCAACTATCTAGCTGCACGAGACCAATATAACTAATATTCCTCATTTGCCCTTAATCAGGTCTATGAAAGCAGAGATTCAGTTTTATGAATGGTTTAAGAAACTTCATTTCATGCAGAGTTTGCAGCACCACAAAACCAGAGCAAACCTAAATCACACAATGATTAATGGATGATGAACTGGTGAGAGAGCAGGTATTTTAAAAAAAAAAACACCACAAAAACAAAACAAACAAAACCCCACACAAAACCAAACAAAACACCAAAACCACAACAAGAGAAACTGACGTGACTGATGCTATTTCACCATATCAGCTTGAGATGATAATTTACCATCCCCCGCATGAAAGGAACAGAAGAGTACAAGGTCTTTCTAGGTTGCTTCTCATTAACAGAATTTAGGCAATATCCAGAGCACCCTAAGGGTGATAGTCCATGATAAGTAGCATACCATGGCTTTGTACTATTAAAAGGGATATTCCTGCTTTCTCCCCTACCCCTTTGCATCAGTTCCAATATTCATCTGACCTCTATTTTCACTATAAGCTAATTAATGGAAGCACCAGACAGACAAACAGCACTTCAGCTAGGAAAAAGAAGCCAGAAAAGGACAAGTGACATGCGTGAGGGTAAGAGAAGCTCCAGGGTCTTATGCAAAGAGAGAGAGGGAGAAGAACCATCTCTACGAGCAGCAGTAAGCTGTTAATGCTGGTCTTAGCCATTTCTGTGGAAAACCCCACACCTTAATGTTTAACCAGATCTTATACCAGGAAACATGTTTTATTAAATGAAAGTCATAATTGTGCAGCAAAGAGACAAAATGAAGCCTTGAGACTAAGACTCATCTAGAAAAAACACTGTACATTTCAGAAGATCCAGAAGCCATAGCACTTAAAGGAAAAACTATTAACATCAGAATATAGAACTGTTCATCTTTTTTTTTTTAAAAAAAGATGGTTCAACTGTTACTTAAAATACCAGACAATCTACACAAACATTTTCAAGATGACAGGGACAACCTGTTTCAATAAATGATTTCAGGAAGCTATGATCCTTAAGTATTCTCCATGTTGAAAAAGAATTTTGATTCTTGATGTAGAAATATTAAGTTTCCTCAATTTATCATTAACAGGACACGTAAGCAGTTTCCACATCTAGCTACTGTCATACAGTGGCCAGGATTTCCTGATGGAAAACATGCACGGTGATCACAAGAATGAGAATTCCAAATTCTTACTCGTAAAGGACAAACTAAGACATTTTCGGAGATACCCACGGATTAGCCACAGCTTGAGCACCCCCAAAACCCTTTTGATAAAGCTGAAGGGTTTGCATAACTAAAACCAGTTGCGCAACTTCACACAGATCTCAAACTCTTCTGCTATAGATTGGCAGGAGTCTACTAGTTAGGTGCAGGGAAGGAGGAGAAAAACAGAGAATACTTTTTAGTGTCTGAATGCAAGTAAGACCACAAATTTCCTGATAGTGCTCGCACCAGTGGCACATAGGCCTATAGGACTAACCTGTAGGTAACTTAAAATCCATCACAATTTGAAGAAAAATGAAGATTTACCTTTCATAAGAGTCATGATAACCAGTCAGACTGGAACATCTTTCAGCAAAATCCGTCTGCTCTCTCATATACAGAACAAACATGGAAAAGAAACTCCTGCTCAACCGAGTACTAACTTCCTGTGCAGTCCACACTGCTGCAGTGGGCTCTGCTGCTAATTCAGGGGAAGGACAGCAATAGAACTCAGTGAAGGTTCTCTCACACAACTTCCAAGTGCCTACATAATTGACGTGGATTTTGCTACAGGGGAAACAATATAAAAAAGGGTACTTTAGGCTGTACGGTTTCAACAGGCAAAGGCCATCTTTCCTAAAGCTTGAACTAGCCATCTCAAAAGCAGCAGAGAAATTCAGCCTAGGTGGGCCTAAAGTCAACTAGACAGCCATGCCTTTGAAAACATTTTTTTCCCCCCCCTTTTTTTTCAATAGTTTGTTTGCCATCACCTAATGCTTCCCATTATCAAACCATATTCAGTGGCCTTCTATAGCTTTCTGATTTGGTCTGAATTTTATAGGCTGGGTAGCTACCTAAAATTGTTCTTTGAAGTTGTATGGAAAATGTCCAAAAAAAGTTGCATTTTAGTTGTCTTAAAAAGAACCCCACCACCTCCTCTTTATAAATTCAGGGAGTGTGGACTTTGTGTAGAAACATCTGCTATCCTTATAGAAGTATAGCCAAACTTGGTCCAGTTTGGAACTCCTGAAGAAAAAACCCCTTTAGGTTCATTGTCTCCATAGTCTTTCCAGATTTTATGTTAAGATCTCCAAAGAATCAGATTGAGCTTTTTTTTGGACGACTGTCACAGCAATCAGTACTGACCAAATGTGTATAATCCTACATGTATGAAGTGATTGAGAATACTTCCTACAATCCACAGTCCCACATTAGTATGACAAATGGTTATCCTTGTTATGCTCAGAAGTAATATATCTGTTTGCACACAGAAGTAGTCAAGCTTTAGCCCAGTATGGATACCTCACCTTCTCTAAAATAAGCCTTAACACATTCAAGAGTAAAGGTGTTGGTAGGAGTCTGGAGGTATTGGGGTGCTGATGGGACAGGAAAGGAGGAGGAACGAGCGCATGATTCTGGAGCTGACATGTGCCAGGGTTGTCTCACGGAGATTTCCCACCTGGCCTTTGTGCCCATAAGACCGCTCCTCAACACCCTTAATAACATGCAATAATTCTGGTTCCCAGGCTCTGCACAGCTCGCTGCAGTCCAGAGATGCACTTGAAAGCAAAATCATGCTGAGCACACAGAGTGCAGACAGGTCTCCCAGGGAATTCCACAAAGAAATGTTGCCATGTCCAGACAACAAACTTTCAAATTGAGAATTGGCTCAATTTTTGGCAGATTTCATATAAAATTAAAACATTACAGCTCAGCCAGAGGTCATCCACTGACAAATTTCAAGTAGATGTTCCAGTTCAGATGTGCACTACAATATTTCAAAGATGAGACTGCCATGAAAAAAAAAAAGACACAGAATTATTCTGGTTTTGTTTCTGAAAACAGATGAAGAATTTTGGCTGAAAGCTTTAAACAAATTAAACTCAGGGCAAAGAAAAGGCATAAGTATTTCAGTCCAAAAGATTAGAGTTCAGCAAAGTTATAAACAACTGAATACAGCATCCTCTTAAAAAATTTCTAAACACTTCCTATTATCTATGGAAGAAAGATGAAGGAAGAACATGGATGGGAACAATGACTCATGTGAACTCCCATTCCCACTTATGCAGCAATGCACTTTGCATACAAAAGTTTACAGCTATGCAACAAAATAGGAGACTTTGTCAATGATACAGAATCACAACTATTCAAATAGTCTATTAAGAGTTTGCAAAATGACAAGTGAACAACTAGACGCTCTCCGAGTTACTTGTGGACATCAGGTTCAGTGAAATGACAGAGCAGGATTATCCAGCAAACACAAATAAAACATAAAACTATCTTACTCCCTAAAAATTCCAACTGTTTGTTTACTTACTGATAACAGGTACATTACACGCTCTATGCCATCTTGTTTTCTCCAGAAAACATTGTGTGAAAGGCAAATCAGAGTGACCCTCGCAACCCTCAGAGTATACTACGTTGAATTGAAAGATAACAGCCTTGATCTTCTATAATGGTATACTCCATTCTAAGAGTACTGAGGGGAGGCCACGCGATACAAGAAAGCAAAGCAACATGGACATCTACAGAAGACAATTTCTCTTAAGTTTTTTATAGAACATGGGAGGACTCAGACCCACAGCAAGCAGAAGTTAAAGTCCGCAAGGACCCAGATTCAGACACTGCAGGGTCTTAAGAAGGGGAAGAAAACCCCACCTCAACAGTAAGAAAAACACAAGGGACCAGGGACCAGGGTTTTCTTCACTTTTCTGACTCTCTTCCAAGTAGTCCTGGACATTCTATTTAACCTCAATTAATATATAAATAAAACCAGAAACAGCCATGGCCACTAACTCTTTACTTCCAGTTACCATTGCTCAACTTCCATTACCAGCAATTTAAAGCTATTTGAAGTATCACGAGACAAGCACTACAACACAGCCAGCCTAAAATTGCAATGCCTCTGAATATAGCTACAACCCGGTCCAAAGTTGCACCTGTGTCCAAATACTGGTTGCTTGTTGTTGGATGTTCCCCCAACAGATTTCCCAGTTATACGTCCTTTGTACCTGACAATAGAGCAGAAAGATGCAAAAGCAGCAATAACCTAGCAGCACCACGTGTTGGCACTAGGGTACAGCCCAGGGATCGCACACAAGATTGGTATCACCATCACCAGAGGTTGTACTACTACTGACACGCTTACAGGCCTGAGCTCTGCAGACTCCACACACACAGAACTTGATTTCACCTCCTTCTCCCTCACTACATGATACGCTTCCTTGCTGCTGCTCCTCACCAAGGAGGCTTAAGTCTATCTTCTTGCTGTGTACTCCCATACAACAACCAAAGTAGACAGTTTACTCCTATCAACTGTAATTCCTGCAAGTATAGGATAGGTATGCTTGCAAAACCTTTGAGTAGCAGTTTTCTACACGTGTTTATTTGAGCCCCAGGCTTAGCTCCTTGCATAGAGGCATTTAACTACCTATGCTGCCTTGGATGTTGAAGTACAATCACTTCCCATTAGAGCTAATACACGGTTCAACTCCAAAATTAGTAAAAAGATTATAAAATACACATGCAAAGCTAAATGAGTAGGAAACAAGGGTCAGAAGCACTGGATTCATCTATGCTTAAGGGATTTGCAAATGGTGCTGTATCAGTAGGCCTACCTGGTAAGATTTTAAAACAGGGAGGTAGCTCTGTACATTGACATTCCTTTCCCGATTTGGCTTCCATCACTGTCCCCAAATCAAAGACCAGAATTTTCTGCCAACGTAGCTGTATCTGTAACACCACCACAACTCCTGTTATACGCAAACAGTGAGGGTTTTCTGACAGCCCAGTAATGACAGCTAAGGTCAAGACTACTTTTCCATGCTAATAACAAACTCAACTATGTTTGCCAGGTGTTGCCCTCTAGATCATTCCTTATATCACTTACTATGGTGTTTTAATAAAAGAAAAGTGCATACTGAGCATTAGGAAAATTTTACAGTCATTAATGAAACTGCAGAACTAAAATATCCTTCAGAAGAGAGGCATCAGCTGAATACTATCACACACTAGTCAACGCTAGAGTACAATCATCATGCTGCTGCAGAGCACCGCCGTTGCCTCCTCAGCCCCTCCAGGACACTAAAGCAATGCGCATGAACTAGGAAAGCAGAATAGAAGAAATCTGTTAGGTAAGTTATCCATGGTGTCAGATATTCTTAAATCAAAAGCTGTTAATTTACTGTCCTCTCTGAATTCAGAATAACTTGAAAAGAGACAGGGTACCCATGCTTTAGAGATGACAACCTCAATCTTGGGAGGCAGTAGGCTTTAAAAATGCCTTGTTTCTAAGGAGTAAGAATTAGAAAATTCCACAAAATTGCTATTTGTTTTACAAGTAGGCTGTACCCCAATAACTTTCTCACTAAATTAAATCAGTTTAATACTTCCCTTGAGCAAGAGCTTACAGTAGACCTACAAATTACCTAGGTAACAGACTTTTGAAAACCTTACTAGCACCAACTCCTATGTTTGCCTTTGGGCCAGAAAGAAGTTTTGACTCATTTAATGTTCAATTAATCCACAGTCACAATTCTTCATAGAAAGACTGCCTGGGAAAAACTCACTTGCTGGAAACAGTAAACTATAATTACTGACCCTCTTCAAGTCAGCCAAAATTAAATTGCGAAGTAGATTTTTTGGCAATTAGAGCTATAACATAATGGTAACAAAAAAACGCAAGTCTGTGAGTAACAGAAGAAACCCAAGCCCAAAATTTGTGAGAACTCAGAAAATGAAATACAAGCGGTGAGTTTACAGGACACAATTGAGAACGGACCCTGAACAAGACCTATCTTCTTTCTAGATTTCTACTGCATAACAAAAAAGGCAAAACTATTCTTTGCACATCTTTGCTGTATGAAACTTTTGTCAAACAAAGCATTAATATTAAAAAAGAGAAAAAATAATTTTACCAAATTTCATAGCAATGAACAAATTGTAAACTACAGCTGTATGCCATTTTATCCCTTACATAACAATATTATCTTTTCTCCACAATTTTGAGGTTTACTTTACTCACTGCTCTCTGGGATTACGGGGGGGGGGGGGGGGGGGGGGGGGGGGGGGGGGGGGGGGGGGGGGGGGGGGGGGGGGGGGGGGGGGGGGGGTGGGGGGGGGGGGGGGGGGGGGGGGGGGGGGGGGGTGGGAATCTTAGTGCCTCTGTATATTTCTCAGGAAAAAGAAAATGCTATTGCAGGTGTCCCATTAAGAAACTTGTATGAAATGATACGTGTCTCTGCCAATGAAACTGGCAAATTGAGATTCTTTTCACTTATCCCTGTACTTGCTTTAAAGCCTGTGATGACACCTTTCTCAACCATGCGTAGATAATACTAGTAGTATGCCCATGTTAAACTTTACTAGCATTGAGATGAATGCTTATCACGGTACAAAATTGGTTCCTCTACATATTTGACTAGAATTTAAAAATATTATAGAATTCATGGCTACGTAGATCTTTTGCAGTCTTTGTTTCTAACTGCTACACAGTCAAAAATAAGGGAATTATTCATATAACTGAAACAAAATTGTGATTTCATAACATGGTAATTTTGACCCTACAAGCAAGAACTTACAGGACTAAGACTAAAGTAATTTCTATTTTAAGAAACCATTTACAAAATAGGTATAACTGCAAATCCTCAGCTTATCTGTTGTCATCTATGATGCACACAGAGAGTATTTTCTACCCAAATAAACCAACCTGCATTGCTGAACACAGGGCTGTAAAGTTCCTCTGGAGCCTCACTACCAACAAGGATTTCCAAATATCAGTTAAATATAGATAGCCTCAAAAAGACAACTGATGACATACTACTATACTAATTTTTTCCATTCTTAAAATCCTGACCAAAACTAGTTGCAAAAAAAGCCAAACACACATTCACCCAAAAAAATACAGCAGCGAATCACAGTGCAGAGAAGGGACAACCAAACACTAACACAAAAGCAGGGAGATTTCAAACTTTCAGATCATTTAAGAGTTAGCCCCCTAGAGCTGGCTTCCCAGACCTAGCCCTGAAAAACAAGTATAAGTTTAATCAAACAAAAAGTCAGTTTTTGCCTGAATTATATCCATTCTCTATGGTCTACAGCAGAACAAAATGTTTTTCCAAACCACACGCCATAGTAAATCTAAGTCCAAACCTTATATCTAAAAATACATGAAGATGACCACTACTTTTTTCAGACACAAATTACTCTACTGGTCTGGACCTTAAGGCCCCTAACCTCATTTATTCTGTTCACAACTGGTTGGACAAATATAAAAAAAACCCAAACTTGTTCAATGCAGTGATCATCAGTCATCACCACATAAGCAACTCTGAGTTATAGATGAGCATAATTACTTGATAGTTTTGAATTTTAGTCACATTTCTTGCAACAAAAAAAAACACCAAAAAAACACTGAAAATCCTTTAACAGATGCTTCCACTCCCAAAGGAGTTTGAGAGAACAAAACCATGTCACACACATATAAGGACTAACAGTTCTCCCGACAAAAATGCTAAATCCTCTAACAGATGCTTCAGACCCCCAAGGAATTCGAGAGGACAAAACCGTATCATCTGCACATGAGAAACTGACACTGGTCAACCCCGACTCTATGAGGCCAAAGCAGTTTTCTCTCACTTCTTATAGCATAACTATATCAGCATTAATATAAATTAAAACTTCTGGCAGATGCCCAGATTTTTCTCTTTTAGATCCAGTAAAGGAAGAAACAGTAGATCAGCAGTTCAATACTGAGAGTCCTTGTATTTATTCAAATAAATTTTGTTAGAATACAATTCAATGGGCAATAAAAAATACTCTCTAGAACATAGACTACCACGTGGATTTACTGAAACTTGCAAGCATTTTAATGGAGACATGAAAGCGTCATAGAAGACCGTAAGAGAAGTTATTTTGGAATTGTCATAACTGGAGGACTAATTGCTAAGTTATCTTTATAATAAAGAACAGAAAGGAATTTTTCATCCTGAAAGTGAATAGTAATTACAAAACTCAGTATTTATTACAATTTTACCAGGGCACAATACATTAAGCTTCCAGAATAACGTAGATTTTCTCCAAAAGTCCATTTTAAACATTCATCTTCTAAACATAACTAAGTCATCAAAAGAAACCCAACAATCACAATGTCATAATCCAAGATGGGACAGAATTTTATTAATTGCCAAAGCAGGCCGTAAGATATAATGTCAGCAAATACTAACAGGCAGACAATGCACTCCTGAAATAACATTAATGGGATATAACACAAGAATAAGCCCAGGCTACACACTAGTAAAAAACCTGTCTGCCCAATACATGCTGCTCAGCAAAGAATACAAGAACAGGTGAACTATTCATTTAATATATCCCTGATATCCTCTCCAGAGTCAGTACTTTGCAGGTCTAGAGCCTTAATACCCAGAGACAGTACCTTTGCATTCTCCAAGGACTATATTAACAGAAATTTTAATCTCATGATACTTAATCTACATTACTACATATAATTTGTCTTGTATCTGTAAGAACCAGAGGTCCTGTTGTCCAGCTTTTGCTTCCATAAGTAAGGCATCACAGATCTTAAGAACAATAGTTATGAGAACTTCTTCACTAGATATAATCACATAACGTTTTTGAAGATAAAGCTGGTCTGATACTGAAACTTTAAATCCAATTTATATCCAAATCTACCTAGCATTGTGACAATCTGCACTAAGGCCTTGATATACTATTAATAACTAAAACAACAAAAATAAAACAAAATCAAAGCAGGTCATGTTTGTTGCCAAAGTTTTAAAAGAATGTCATATGTCCAAAGGAGTTAAGCCACTGGCGAGAACTTGCAGAAACACCCAGTGAGATCCTGACAGCAGAAGCTTTGCTCACTGGATTCAGGAGACCCTTCTTACACTAAGATGTGGCTAGATGGGATAGACTTAAGAGAGAACAAGTCACTGCAGTCTGAAGGGACAGCACACCACCATCACCCCTCTGCACCCCCTTGCCCCATCACACACCGCCGCCCACTCTCTTAGGCCAACGCCGGCACTCAGAGCTGGCCTCCCTGGCAAGTTGGTATCCCTCAACAAGCTGTTATCCAACTAACCCAGAAAGAAAGGAGAACCTCATGGATCCAAATGAACTGGTTGACTTAAAATTGAGAAAACTGTGTCGGAGATTCTGGGCTTCGAGTGCATAAATAAATGCAGGTACAATTTAGGGACAGGTCAGACAGCAGCTTTATTAACTACGATCACAGTGAGAGAACATTGACAGCATCTCTCCTGGTTCTCTGCCAAGTGATCACAGAGACCCAACCTGGATTACTATTTCAGAAAAAGCAAAAAGGCGGAGAAAAACAATCATTTCAATGTTAACCAAAAGCCATGGTACCCATCCCTGGGAGGGATGGACTCCTTAAGTCCCTTGCTAAACAACCACAATTCTAAGGAAGACACAAGCAGTAAATAACAATGACAATATGAAGGACGTCTCTTGGTGGAACCTACAGGAAGTGGCACACCCCGGTATTCTGCTAGCTCAGAAGTGGGGAGTGGAAACAATCACAGACTGCTAGCTTTTAGTTGAAAGGAACGTTCTTTTAGTGAAGATAAGATTGCGAGTCTGGCGAAGAGGTTAAGTACTAAAAATTTTTACCACCAGAACTTAAAAATAGTTATTACATGCTTAAAAATACATAGTTATTTTCCTCTTTCAGGCCATGAGTAAGACCCATGAATGAGAAATGAGATCTAACAAGTATAAAATACTGCAAGACACAAGTGAATAGAAATTTTAACTTATGAGCAAATTTTAAATAAAAAAAAATGTTTTTATAAAATTGTTGGTTTAACTACTCATCCAGCACATCTGAAGTAATAAACTACAAAACTAATTTTAAAATGCTATTTATATATTTTATTGAATTCCACTTTCTATCCCAAGTGAGGCTTAACATATGTTTATAAAAGAGTAATTCACCAGTCCCCAACAGAAATGCGAAAATTAAAAGATCTAAGAAAACAAAGCATCAACTAAGCAGTATAGTGTTTTAACCAAATACTATCACACAAAGATTCCAGTCAACTGAAGATTAAAGATAATTTGCAGTCTAAAATTAATTCACTTTATCCATATGCTACTTCAAAAGAATAAGAGACCCTTCCTATTGCACCTAGTGGATGATTAAAATACTTCCTTCTTCACAGAGGCCAAATGTAAAAGCTCTTCAAAACCAAAGTTTAACTATTGGGTACTTTTTCCTTAAGTGAGTCAGTCAATAAATCAGACTCTGCTCTGCACTGTCCTTACTGCAAAACCAAAAACCTAAGGTGCAGAGGCAGAGTGTATTAGTTAGATTAAAAAAGCTGATGTACCTAAGCAGATAGAATCCAAGGTATCGGAGACATCTTGGAGATGCAAAGCCTGGTGTTCAAGTTCTTTTCATCAACCAGACCACTTGCAGGGTCTGCCCTAATTAAACATGTTCATCCTTATCTAGCCAAAAATTAAGTCAAACCATCATAAGCAATCACTACAACCTAAGGTTTTGTTATTAAAGGCCAAATATTCTAAGATATTACCTTGATTTGTTTTTACTACAATCTTGATCAAGCCTAATTCATTCAACTGCAGTCTTTGAGTCTCTACTAGCTTAATGGAAATATGTAAAAGGTACTAAGTGCCAGACCTTTTTATCCCAGAATTACAATTCTTAATCTATTGATTGACATTTGGGCCTTGAGCAATGAGGCCCAAATGATTTCATCGGGGAGCCAGGTTGACTGTTGAATTACTATAGAATTCATTCTGCTGAGGAGAAACAAAAAATGTTATCAGATTTAGGACTGCAGAATAACTATTTTTCATTGCTTCTACTGTTTCTTAATTTTTAAGCAATCTTTCAAATTTTCACCTCTGTAAATATACTCCAATCACAAACCACCGAAGCACTTCCCCAACATTGTAAAAGCTTCTTTCTGCCTGTAAGAAACTGGTGCTTGCCATAAGTATTGCAATACAACAATATTCTAAGAATGCTCCATGCATCTTCAACAACAGTGAGAATATTTATTATAAAAACCTTGTGTTTATGAAGAGACCGTATGCACTGCACTGGCATTTTTCTTATTTTGCTGCAGCAAGAAGAAAAGCAAATTCCTGAACCTCTTTGATTCTTCGACTACTGTAGAGACCCAAACTTTCACAAGAAAGGACTACTGGTTTTAAAATACTTCAGCTGATAACATAGTACATAATCAAGTAGTATCCAGCTAGCCCAAGAACCACACCGTATATGGCTACATAAAGAAAGTGCTTCAGAGTCCTCAAGAAGTATTACTTATCTGGGCAGCCTCCATCTCCCCCTCCTTCTTATCCCAATCTTAAAAGACAGGCTTTAAATGTTTTGCAGCTGTCCAACATTAAGGCTACAGAATTCAACAACCAAGGCTGTGTAAAAGCACAGGGTGAAAAGCAAACTACCACGTTATCCAGGAATTCAGGACCAGTTCTAGATCCAGAAGGTCCCTTAATTGCAAGCTTCTTTAACAAAATCTGGATGAAGGTCCCAAGAGCAGATTAAAACCTGTAAAATTATTGTTTCTTTCCTTTCAGATAATTCTTCAAAGGAGTTTCTACCATTATAAACTAGTGCAGACTATGCATAACTACATTGAGTTTTAGCCAACCTCTCCCACAGCCAAAAATATCAACCACCACTGCACACATTTTCTTACTGAGATTTTCAGAAAGGTCTGGCATAATCTTATAACCATGAAGTTAGTGAGCCATTTCACATTTCCTGAAACTAAAACTGCACATTAGATGATTCACCAATTAGTGTATTCATGAAGCTTTAAAAAGCAATCAAAATTTCATTATTTGTTGAAAACTTTAACAGAGATGTCCAGCTGTATGCATGGAGAGAGCATGTGGGCTTTTCTCCTTTATTTAACTTAACTAACAGCTACGTTAGCTGGTGAAAAATATTCAGTGTGTCAGAGTTAATTTATAGAGCTGACAAAGTATAAGGGCTCCAGAAGGTATAGCATACATTTACTAAACTTTAAATACAATATTTTAACTAGATATAGCTCAAAGATTAAAATAAGCTGTCCAACAACCAAACCACACAAATACATATCGTTTCAGGGCACTTCTTATTTAATGGAGCAATCGCATGTTTGTTTCAAACTACTGCATAGGTTAAGAGTATCACAAAAGTTGATAACCCTTCTAACCCCAAAATCCATAAATATTTTTTTTTAAACTAGGTAGAAGACAGCAGGCATCTCAATACAGTGCAGGCCATGACCAGATGGAGGGGAGGCACTGGCTATTGCTCAACACAACCAGACCTTGTGGCCTTAATGAAGCCTCTAGGCACAAATACCACAACATAATACTAAGTGTTAATTTCCCCTTAAGGGTGAAGAAACTACCAAGCGTAGCTCTTGGGGAAACAAGGCAAGGAAATCAGCCTAAAATAGACAACTACTCAAGAATTACTTAACTAGCCAGCCTATTCCAATATTTTGGAAAAGCCTTTACATCAAAGTTTCTTTCTTTCATTCTACAAAGTCAGGAATGTAGATTTTAGTAAAGAAAAAGGTATCCTATTTATATTTTACATTTGTTTTCACTATTTGTAGCATCGATACTTTAACTAAATCTTAAGAACAGATAAACCTACTGCATGAAAGTCACATAGAGCCATCTGAGTCCCACAAAGTATCTACCAAAAAATCAAGCTATTTAGCAACAAGCTATCACAGGACAAGGTGGTTTACAACTATTAGGAGCAATCATCACTATCCTTTGATTAGACTAAAATAACTTAACTTTAAACATAATGAATGAGACCAGAAAAATGTATGTTATACCATCTTGGGTTATTAGCCCATCAGGGAAACGTGAATTGCCACATCAAATCTGATGAACAGTTCATCTCTCCAGAACTTTGCATCAGAGTGACAGGTTTCACATGTTTCAAAGAAGATTAAAAAAACCTAACTAGAACACAGTTGATTTGCCTAATCCCTTCCATCTGCTCTCTCTTTCTTAGATGTACCTGCCATCATTAAAAGACCAATAGAAGAGAAATTTTAGATATTCCTCTAAGGACTAACCCAGCCATTTTTCCCAATGCGCTCATACATTGTCAATGTCATGTATGAAGTCATGTCAAGCTATTGCATACTACCCAAGCTGTCTAAATTCACTAGTTGGTTGTATTGCTAATGCAAGTCTTGAAACCAGAATAGACGCAAGACATTTAGACCAACTGGAAAATCAGAACAGATTTCAGCAGCTCAGTCCATCAGGTCTCAGATTGTTTTGTTTTCTCTTTTTTTGTAGTTTGCTTTGGACTGACATAGAATGCACTCTAGAAGTATGGTCAATGCACTCTGCCATCCTTATTACAAAACCCACAAAGAGACAGAATTAAATCTCTTCTGACAGAGACTCTATTGCTAAGGCTATTGCTTTGATACCAGGTTCACTTGAATATCTTGGTTTACAGCTTGACAACTGAATGAATTAGGAGGTTGTTAACTTGGAAACTTGCCCTCTTTCAATATCTCACTGTAGCAACCTCATCAACTGAGGATAACAGGGGTTATATTCAGGCTGAGGGCTGCATGACATCTTCCGCAGGAAGCCTTTACTGGCACAAACCTGCACGACACAAGATCTCGAGGTGTGGTTCACACACCTCAAGATTTCTATGGCTGTAACACAATTTAACTACAAAATTCCCCTAATGTCATCTGTGTACACAGTGGACCATGAGAGATTTGAACTCAGAAGAAAAGTTACAAGATCTAAGTGAGAAAGACAAACGGCATTTGGGGGGTTATGACGTACTCCATGGTCACTACCTAGTGACACAACCCCAACTTCCCTTCCTGAAACGGATTTATGAAAGGACATTCCATTCTCCTCAATAATTTGTTGGACTCAAAACTTCTGGCACCCATAAATTACAGTCTCAATGTTGCATAAATAACAGTTTACTCAAGTTCACCAGATTTTACATGAAAGGAAATTAGTAATTACACCCTCATTGTATAATCCCGTAATAAAAATAAAAGCACTTCTAGAAAGGCACTGATTCTGTAAAGAAGTTCACACTAAAAGGTCCAGCAACTGAAAAACCTCCTTCCAGTATTGGGTCCTACTCATAAGATATTAACAAAATTATTCAAGTCAAACTACTGTAAAGCTACATTTTAAATGATAAAAAACTTAAAACCTAGTAAAATATTTACTATGGTACTTGCAACCACAGAAGGGTCTTTCTTGCTATTCACCCAGAAGGAAAAGAAAAAAAAAAGTCCCGAAATGCCATTGCTCATCTCTAACAGAATCTGAAGCTTAAAAAACAATAACACAAATGATGTTAAGTTACAGTAAAAATTCAAGAAAACAGAACACTCGAATGTATTTGAAGTATTTAGATAGCCATGAAAACCCAGTTTAGTCTTCTGCACAATGTTTTAAAGCCAGTAAAAAAATATCTTCAGATTTTCACTCTCATCTTGATATCCAACGCACATACTTAGTTCACCTGTCTTCTGAAGGAGGCAGATCAAATTAAAACGATATCCAGTCAACTTCCGTGCAAATTTGGGGAACATATTTATTTAAAAATAAGGTTATATAAATGCAAGCTTTAGCAGTCCTCTCTATTCCTATCTTCTCCCTGCAAGTAGTTTACTTGGGCCAAATCTACCCCCAAAATATTTTTCTTTTACAGGAGCATACCACATCAACAAAAGCACTCCTGAAGTGTTGCAATTTATGTAAGAAAAACTATACCTTTACCAAAATCACAAACTAGACTGGAATTAGCTTCAGTGGGAAGCACTGTCTTTGTCGTAAGAGGGTGTGTGTGGCACAGCCAGGTATCACACCACACATGATGGGGTATGGTACCCCATATGATGATTAGACTAAAATTTATAGCTTATAATCATTGCAGAAACTTTCAACAAGGTTTAAAGAGAAAGTAGGAGGGGGGGAAAAAGAAAGAAAAAAAGGGAGAAGCATTCTGTAAGTATTCAGGGAATGGAAACATAACTACTGTACATGCTGTGTTCATAAGAACACATGATTAGACAATACACAAAGCTGATGAAACAAACATATCGGAGACAGAAATGTATTCCACGATATTAAGCTATTGTGATTCAGTGCAAGTATTGAATTACGAAGTTAACAACAGCAGAAATAATACGATTTACTGCTTCTACAATTCCAAGAAACCATTCATAACTTTTGAGCTAGATGCGTAACGACGCCTTCCAAACTTTCGTGAGAGCACCCCGAGGGAGGCAGCCCGACGTTTAGCGTGCCCCCCTCCACACAAGGGGGTTAACAGCAGGTTGCGTGCCCCGAAGCCTCTTTAATAGCAGTTTTGCCAGGGTGATTTCCATATGGACGAACACGCGCGCAAACCCGACTACAGCAGCCCACCGACCAAACCTCCCCCTGCCCCCTGCACCAGCTTCAAAATTAACCTGGAAGCCCCAGAGGCAGCAGCAGCAGCAGCCCGGGGCCGCCCGGCCCGCCCGCCACGGGGCACCCCCGCCCGCCTGCGCTGGGGGGCGCCGGCACCCCCACGAGGGGCTGGGGCGGTTTAACCCCCAGACCGCCCCCACCCCCCGGGCTCCGCTGCGAACGCTAACCCCAGTTCCCCCCCGCCCCCCTCGGGAGGGCGGCGGCACCGAGCGGGGCTGCCCCCCTTACTGTCCCGTCCCACCACCGCCCCCCGGCACCCACACACCCGGGGGCGGCCTTCTCCCCCCTCAGGCACCCCGCCGAGCCCGGCCCGGCCGAGCCCCGCGGCGGCGGTCGGTAGCCCAACCCTCTCCCTCCCGTTCGCCCAGGCCTCCCCCCCGCTCCCTTTTCCCTGCTGCCTCGGGCGCTCGGCCGCCCGCGGCCGGGAGACGGGCGGCAGCTCCCCGCCTCCCTCACGGAGCAGCGGCCTCGGCGGGGCAGCGCGCCGGGGCCGGGGCCGCGGCGGGGGAGCGGCCGCCTCTCGCCGCCGGGGGTCAAGCGGCGCAGGTCCCGTCCCCGAGCCCCGATCGGGAGGGCACCTACCGCTGCGCCGGCGGCGGGGACAGCGACCCCTCAGGCGCCGTCCCGGCGGCCCCAACGGCCGCAGTATCCTCCGTCGCCCCGCCCGGGCCCGCCGCCTTGCCGCTCGGCGCGGACGGAGCGATCAGCGGAGCCCCCTCCCCGGCCCCCCTCCGCCCGAATGGAAAATAGTTCCCCGGGCCCCGGAGCGGCGAACCGGCGGGAGCGACACCTCGCTAGCCAATGAGAGCGGGCCTGGCCCTCCGCAACGCCAATGGGATGCGGCAGGCTGGCATGATGCGGGCTTCGCCCAGGCCTATCGGGCCGCAGCGTTCGGACTGACCCGCTAGGATGTCTCCCGGCTAGCCACCATTGACGACCATCTTGGAATCGGGCACGATGCCCAGTCTGGGAAGGGGCTCGCCGTCGGCCATTTGGGTTCGGGCGAGGGGCGCGGGGAGGTGCTGGGGTCACGTGTGCGGGGGCCGGACGGGAGGAAGCGGCGGGGGAGGGGTCGGTGGGTGGCGGCGGTTGGCTGCGGCCGGGCGGGGCGGGGCGGGGGCGGAGCTCGGCCCGGCCCGGCCCGGCCTCGGCCCCGGGGCTCGTCCACCGGGCCCTGTCGCGCCCGGCAGAAGCAGGCCGTGCCGAAATCCACCCCTGACGCCCGGCGTCAGAACAGGAGCGGCGGTGGCCTGCCAAGGGACGGGGCCGGCGGGTGCCGCCGCCGGCGCTTCTCCCCGCCCCGCAGCGGAGGCCGAAGGGGCTCCCCGCGGGCGCCGTTAAGACGTTCCCGGGCCCGGCGGCGCTGTGGGCCTCGGCCCCCGCTCCCCGCCGCCCCGCCGGCGGCATCAGCCCTCGGAAGGCTGTAAGGAGCGCTGAGAGCGGCTCCCCAGCGAGGCCCGAGTGCCGTGTTTTCTTTCTTTTCCTCCACCGCGATGGCTGCCCGGCTGGCAGACCTGCTGCGGCAGCTGCTGGGGGCGGGTAACGCCTGCGGCTGCCCCAGCGTTCGGTCTTGAAGAAGTCAAACGGTTCCTCGTAAGCAGAGGGACTACTAAATGCTTACTTACTAATTGAGACTCTTGGAGACACGTGGGTGTCGTTGGATGGGATTAATACCCCGTTCAAAAGAGTTTCCCTCCCTCCAACAGGGGGCAAACTCATTGCTTGGCTAAAGTACAGATGAAGTACGTTTTGATCACATCAGAGGAAGGAATCGCTCGTCGTTGGCACCAGTACAAAAAGGCAACTTGGTATTCCAAGTAAACAGAAGGGCATCTCCTCTTTCTGCATCTAGCAGGCAAACTGGGGCGCTACAGGATGGAGGGGTGGACAGTTAGATGGGGAAAAACGGCTAGATCCTCAGGCTCAGAGGGTGGGGGGCGGTGGGTTGTACTCTACTGGAAGCCCAGCAGCAAGCAGAGCACCGCCGGGGCTAGCGCTGTTTTGACATCTGTCTCAGTGACTTCTGAGGAGGAGATGGAGTGTGTGCTCATCAAGTTTGCAGGTGGTGTCAAAGTGGGACGGTGGCAGTGACAGAGGATGGAGCTGCCATTCCAAGGGATCTAGACTGGTTGGAGGAACGGCCTGGCAGGAAGCCTATGAAATTCAGCAAGGATAAATGCAAGGCAACAAGTCCAGCACTTGGGAAGGAACAGCCCTCTGCAACAATACAGGCTGGGGACTAGTGGGCTGGGGAGCAGCTTTGCAGGAAGGGACATGGGGTCTTGGTGAACAGCAAGTTGGCCACGAGCCAGCAGTGTGTCCTGGCAGCAAAGGAGGCCAAGAGTATCCTGGCGTTGTACCACCAGGAGCGTAGCCGGTAGGCCAGGGAAAGTGGTTATCTGAGTCTACTCAGCCACAATGTGTCCAGTTTTGGGTCCCCAAATGCAAGGAAAACCTCAACAAACTGTAGCGAGTTCAGTGGAGGCCACCAAGCTGTCCAGGGAAGCTGCAGCACTTACCCCATGAGGAGAGGCTGAGGGTAACAGGCCTCTTTCAGCGTGGAGAAGAGGCAGGCTTCAGAATACTTCTGCATACAGAACACAGCCTAGCATATACATTACCAGCAAAAACCCCAAAGATGAAATAATAACACTGTATAAGCAAATCTGCACCTTGGAAGAGGATGAAAAATATAATGAAACATACATAATTGATGTTAGTTGCATTCAAAATGATACTGATGAGGCCCAATGTGTGAATTTACATTTCTAGAACAGGGTAGCACTCATGAAGGATTCATGTGCACCCAGCACAGATTGCAGCTCAATTGCCACATGGCAGTACTACATAAACAGTGCAAGAAAGAATGAGCTAACAAGTAGTAACAACAGGCAAAATAAATACAGAGGCAGCATAGCAGGATCTACTCAACAGCTCAACGAGGGGGAAATGCAAAGTCCTGCACCTGGGGAGCAACAGCCCCAGGCGCCCATACATGCTAGCTAGAAAGCGGCTTTGCAGAGAAGGACCTGAGGGTCCTGGTGAACACCAAGTTGAGCGTGAGCCAGCGAGGTGCCCTTGCCGTGGAGAAGGATAACGGTATCCTTGGCTGCATTAGGAGGAATGTTGCCAGGCAGGTTGAGGGAGGTGATCCTTGCCTTCTACTCTGCACTGGTGAGGGCCACACCTGGAGTACTCTGTCCAGTTCTGGGCTCCCCAGTATACAGAGCCACTGGAGAGAGTCCAACAGAGGGCCACTAAGATGATTAGAGGATTGGAGCACCCTCCTATGAGGAGAAGCTGGAAAAGCTGGGACTGTTCAGCCTGGAGAAGAGAATGCTCAGGGGGATCTCATCAATTTATATAAATATCTGATGTAAAGAAGACAGAGACAGGCTCTTTACAGTGGTGCCCAGTGACAGGACCAGAGGCCATGGGCACAAACTGAAACACAGGGTGTTCTGCCTGAACATCAGGAAACACTTTTTCACAGTGAGGGTGACCAAGCACTGGAACAGGTTGCCCCAGGGAGATTGTGGAGTCCCCATCCTTGGAGATATTCAAAAGCCATCTGGACATGGTCCTGGGCAGCCAGCTTTAGCTGATCCTGCATGACCAGGGGAGGTTGGACAAGATGACTTCCAGAAGTCCCTTCCAACCTCTACCATTCTCTGATTCTATAACATTTAATATCACCACATCACCTTGAGAGATTTTGCTTCTAAAGCATCACTTATCTTTGTGCTGCTTTTGGCTGGGGATAGCATTAATTTTCTTCATAGTAGCTAGTATGGAGCTATGTTTTGGATTTGTGCTGGAAACAGGGATGTTTTCATTACTACTTACGAAGACTCAAGGCCTTTTCTGCTTCTTACACCACCCTGCCAGCAAGGGAGACGGGGAGGTGTGCGCAAGAAGTTGGGATGGGACACAGCTGGGACAGCTGGCTGCACTGAGCAAAGGGGTATTCCATATCATATGATGTCATGCTCAGCAGTAAGAAGCTGGGGGCAGAAGAAGGAAGAGGGGGACATTCGAGTTAAGGTGTTTTGTCTCCCCAAGTAACCATTATGCGTGATGCAGCCCTCCTTTCCTGGAGGTGGCTGAACGCCTGCCTGCTAATGGGAAGTAGTGAGTGAATTCCTCATTTTGCTTTGCTTGCATGCGTGGCTTTTGCTTTACCTATTAAACAGCCTTCACCTCAAACCTTGAGTTCCCTCACTTTTACCTTTCCAATTCTCTCCAATGTCACTGGGGGTGAGCATGCAAGCAGCTGTGTGGTGATTAGTTGATGGCTGGGGTTTAAACCATGACAACCTTTTCTGCAGTTACCCAGTACTGACTCCACTTGTATAAAAGTTCCACAAGTCAGTTTTAACTTCAACTTGTAGGCTGTTTCCCTTTTTAATTACTTCTATAGCAAACTAGCATTCATTTTCATTTCTAGTATATAGTAAATATTGTTATGCTAGATTCTTACAAACTTCTCAGAAGTATAAAGTTTTAGTAACAGAAAAAACCAAGATTTTCTATAATCTCTTCTTATTCATAGAGAAAATCCTCTTGATATTACCATTTTTGTCAGGATTATGGTTCGGCTACAGTCGTCTTCATCTAATGAAAACACCTGCCATTCTGGTTTGCTACTCTGGCAAAGAACTAGTTACTGAATAGCGGGAAATAATCAACTGCTTTGTTCTAACCATCATATGTTTCATTTTGGGGATCTGATGATAGGATGGAGGAAATGAAAGAAAATAGGCTGCTAGTTGCTATAACAAGAAGAACATTTAATAGCAGAAGAGCTAGGCTGTAGCCAGAGCCCAGGCAGGATGGAGACTGTGCGACTGGTGGTTATCATCCCCAGGCTGCACCAGCCTGACCCCCACAGCTGTGGGATCTGCTTAGATTTTGGAAGGAAGCACTGGTGCAAGGGACCAACACTGAGACCTCAAAGCATGATGCTACTTGCTGTGGTATTTCTGTACTAATGTGTTGGTGTGAACATCTTAAAGAGCTGTATCAGTTAGACTCAGAAGGATATGAGAAAGCCATGGGCAATTGTGGATGCCTCTAGACTATGAGGCTGCAATGAGTCTATTAAAAGAAATCAGATCACCTTCTTTCTCAGGATGTGCACACACCCTTGAATGCAAAGCAGTTCTCTGGGGAAAACATCGGGGACAATGCCTTTTTTCGTAAGGCAATTAATTTTCCCAGCGGGAGGGCAACGATCCATCCATTGTGGGAGGACAAGGGGACATTGTGAAGAAACAGGGCTTGGAAGAAGGTGATCAGAGGCTGGAAACCGAGCAGGCTGCTACCTCCCACATTGGCCTGCTTTCATCTTTTGATGTTTATTTCCCAGGCATGCCGCCAGCTCCTGTGTGTGCTGGCCAACAATGCAGTTGCAGCACTGCTGGGCATGCCATGCCACAGTGCCCTCAGCCTGCCACTCCTGGGTGACACTGCCCACTTTCTGTGCTATCAACCACCATGGTTTGCTTCACCAGCGCTGAGCTACCACACTAACTGCGTTTTCCCTAGCCCAGCTCTGCCGGGTCGTTTGCTTCTCAGTTTGTCCCTGACTGATCCTGGTTCTGCGTAAAAATTGCCTGACCCTGGCAAGCTTTGCAGCGCTAGCTCTGAGCACCTTCTCCCACTCCCTTCTCCAGGTTTATCTTTTCTGCAGCTTAGAGCAATTCTGAGAAAGCAAATGCAGGCATAGACCTCAAATAAAACTTTTTAATTCCAAACAGAACTTCACAAAGTTTGAAAAAGTTAGTCAAGGTACATGTTGTTCCCTCACTCCTAGCAGCAGCATCAGTCATAGAATCATAGAATAATAGAATCATAGAATCGTCTAGGTTGGAAGGGACCTTTAAGATCATCAAGTCCAATCATTAACCTAACACTGCCAAAACCCACCACTAAACCATGTCCCTAAGCCCCATGTCTACCTGTCTTTTAAATACCTCCAGGGCTGGTGATTCAACCACTTCCCTGGGCAGACTGTTCCGATGTTTGATAACCCTTTCTGGGAAGAAATTTTTTCCTAATATCCATCCTAAACCTCCCCTGGCACAACTTGAGGCCATTCCTCTTGTCCTATCACTTGGTACTTGGGAGAAGAGACCAACCCCCACCTCACTACAACCTCCTTTCAGGTAGTTGTTGAGAGCAATAAGGTCTCCCCTCAGCCTCCTTTTCTCCAGGCTAAACAACCTCAGTTCCCTCAGCTGCTCCTCATAAGACTTGTGCTCTAGACCCCTCACCAGCTTTGTTGCCTTTCTCTGAACCATGCTCCAGAACCTCAATGTCTTTCCTGTAGTGAGGGGCCCAAACCATTTGTCACGTACCAAACCGTAGCGTGTCAGGAGTACAACTGAATTGTAGTACAGCAAAGCAAAATAGCGCCTTCCAGTTCTGGCTGGCGTAGCAAACTGCTTTCTCTGCAGACCCAGCATCCCCGCCCTGGGCCCAGAAGTCTGTGTGTCTGTGAGAACTGTGGTGCAGCTATAGTGGTAGACTTTCCTGTGGTAGGGTGCTTCTCCTAGGCCATAGAGATACACAGCTAGAGGATTGCATGTGAAAGTCACAGCAGTTGTCAGAAGTGTTATCATTTGATGCTGCCTCCTTACTTCCAGGCCTTTTTCCTTCAGACTGGAACTAGGTACAACGCTCCTCTCTCCTTCAGCCAGGCAGAGGAGAAGAATTAACGATGGAAAATCCAAGATAACAGTGAGGAAAGACAGCTGGAGTAAACCAGTAACCGCTTTCATTATCCTGCTGAGGAAATCTTGGGTGTCTATGGATAAATCCTGTCAGCAAAGGACACCTTGAAGCAAAAGGCTGATGAGCATGTACTAAATAAACCCCAAGATTTGGGAAGAGGGACTTGCAGTAGGGAAGAGACCTCTGCAAAGCAAAAGTGGACAATCCTGGGGAAGGTAGAGCAAGCTCACACAAGTGCAGAGCCTTGCCTGGTTTTCTAA
This sequence comes from Pluvialis apricaria, assembly GCA_017639485.1. Lineage (NCBI taxonomy): Eukaryota > Metazoa > Chordata > Aves > Charadriiformes > Charadriidae > Pluvialis > Pluvialis apricaria. The sequence goes on from CM030009.1 coordinate 36,702,918, forward strand.
TCCAACAAAAATACTCCCAACATGGGACAGATTTAGGATTAACCCACTCAGGAACCCCCCCCATCAGCAGGCCATCCAGTTCCATGAAGCTGGCACCTTGAGATACCAAGTGCTACCCTGCTTTGCCTTCACTGACCTCTGACAGTTTTGCTTGCATGTAAAATCAGCTGCAGCGTGCTGATCTGGTTGTTTGCAAGCACACTCATTGTTAATTTTACAGGATCAAAAGTTGCATCTTGCCAAAATTAATGGAAGGCAAATTTTCACCTAAAAATGTGAGAACCTCAGGTATCAGAACAGAACTATATTTTTGAATTGTTGACCTGAAACATCCAGCACACCTGCCCTGGCCAGGGACTGCCCTTTGAAGAAAAGACAAGGCTGCTTAAATGACTGGAACCAAGCTGGGGAGACATAGGTCCAAAGGTTTTTAATCCGGGCTAACTGGACATGACTAGAAGTAGAGGGGTGTGAAATAAGGATGCCCTGGTGCAATCACTGTGGTGCAGGAACAGCTCAGTAGCAGTTACTTGCTTTGTCCTTCAGTCCTTTGCTTTCTCCTGCCTGCTCCAGTGCAGCTGAGCTGGGGGAAAGACCTAGAAACCTTTCTGGATTTTTCTGAAGCTGAGTCATTTGGGTGGATGAAATAAGAACATCTATGATGCTCCTTTCTCCATCATTGCATACCTTGAATGAGCATTAACACCAAGGCTGACACATCAGCTTTCTGATGCAGTTGCAGGTTCCCCACTTTTGCACAGGTGTTAATAGTGTTTCCTCCTGCCAGGCAAAGGACAGCCAGGCTCCAGGACAGCTTCAGGCAGGCGCAATGCACACAGTGACATTCAAAAGTACTCTGACATGTCCAAGCACCACCCAAGACTGTAGGATGTGGTCTTGATCTTTCTTTTACTGAGTAATACAAAACAACTGCTAGAACCGGTCCCTAGCCTACCCTCTTTTGCTTACATGCTTGTTCATTAAGTAGCTTCCAATCATCCTAAGAGTCTAGAAGTCTGTTCTTGCCGGTGCAAGGAAGGTATCATTTTGAAATATTTTCCTTTGAAATGGATTTATTTGTGATCTTCTCTGGTGCTCTATTACTAATTTGTGAATTGACATACTTTTCTTTTGTTACCAGTAAACAGCATCTACCATGACCTTAAAATGACAGGGTCTGAAGGTTTTAAGAGGAAAGTAGACAATTTGCAGAAAGTCAGAGCTTAGCATTTTTAGAAAACCAGGTCTCTCTTTAAGGTATTTCAGACTGAACACATAAAAGCAAAGAAACCCCAAATCATTAGTTACTTTTGAAAATTTTAGCCAGGGAACACTTTTTTAGTGCTGGTTGTGGAGTCATTAATTATCATTGCATAGAACGTAATAACAAACCAGAGCTCCCCAATGGGCAAAAGCAAACCACTTCTCCTCTAGCTTTTCTTTTTTTTTTTTTTACAGCAATAATAAAACATATTCTTATGCACTTCCAACCATGAATGTTCTCCAAAGCAACTTGATATTAAAACCCCAATCATCTGACTGGATGAGTTTTTACAGATTGTTACAGTAGGGCAAGCCAGGAATGTTATTAGAGTGGCCTGAGGCACGGTGCTATTCCATGGAAACTGAAAAACAGTTAAAAATTTAGTGTGTTCCAAAATTCATTTTCTCAAAGGGGATTTGTTGCACTGCTGAGATTAGAGCCATTCCTACTCAAGCAGCTATACTCCCAATGAGACCTTCATTTGTGCCTATTTTGTCTTAACGATCTGGTTTATTTCACTGTGGCAGAATACTAATGGGAGCTGGCGGTTCTGTTGTCTGGACTTGTTTCTTTTTCCCTCCTTTCTTCAGCAGCAATGCATTTGCATAGCTTTTCAGGCTACAGCAACAGTAGAAAAAAGATTGGGTTGAAACCTAGTTAATGCCACCCAAATACATTCCAGGTTTGTATTTTCAGTGCTTGGTCCCTGTGCCTGCGTACTGTGCTGCAAGATTGGCAGATGGTGCCTTCCACAAATCAACATGGAAGACCAGTTTTCAGCATTGATGTAGCACTTTTCATCTGCAGGAGTCATAGTTAGTTAGAAAGAGGGTAAACAAAACGATGTGTAAATCAGTTGCCTGACACCAGCATGAACAGGATTGCGTTATTTCATCTTTCTGAGTTTCAGAACAAAATTAAGTGCAAACAGGTAAGGAATCAGTGCAAGAGACATGGGCCAAGGTTTTTGAATATAGGTATGAGCAACCTACAAAGTTGCTTTAAAACATCTCTTTGTTCCTCAGGTCATTTGACTGTCAGCATAATTTGCATATAAATTGAAGCAGCTGAACAGTCCCCAAGAATATCTGTGCAGGCTATATTCTTCTGTGGCAGTGCCTACCAGGAGGTGGTTTGGGAGACGTTCTGGTTGGTGGCTTTGCTCCACTTGTAGATTTCCACACTTCCAGCAAAGATGTTTTGAACTTGCTCTGTGTTTTCAGAGCACTGAAGATCAGTGATGTAGGACTGAGGGTTTAGATCTCTTACTCTCATAAAAATGTTCTCAGTATATTCAGTGTTAGTGGCTACTAATATGATTCCTGGAGACTGACAGCTAAACTTAAAGAATGGAATAAAGTGTTGACAGAGTCCATACAATGTCAAAACACCTGAATGATTTAACTTAAATGATCTTGTGTCTGAGCATGTGCATGTACATATGCATAAATATAAATATAAATATAAATATAAATATAAATATAAATATAAATATAAATATAAATATAAATTTAGTAATCAATAGCAAAAGAGTGAAAAAAGAGAGAACACATCTCAAATTTTCTTAACTCTTCATCAAGAAACTTAGAAAATATACAGTGTATTTATTTCTTTGGATTTGGGATTTATTTTTTTGTTGTTGAGGGAGAATACAAACTGGGAAATACAACTACTGCCAACACAAAGAGAGCTACACAAATGAAAATTATAGGCAAATGAGAGTGAAAGGGATAGAATACTAATAAACATACAATTCATGTGAATCCAGTGTCATTTATGTAAGGGTAAGCCAGGTTTATGTTAAAATTAGCACCTATTTCCTGTATCAGGGGCTGTCTGGATTTACTACAGCTTGGACATTAAAAGATGTTGTCCTTATAGTACCAACTCAATAAAGACTCGAAGCTTTCTTTTCTTGAAGCAAATTCACAGAATCACAGTCACAGAATGACTGAGGTTGGAAGGGACCTCTGGAGGTCATCATGTCCAAGCCCCTGCTCAAGCAGGGCCAGCTACTGCAGGTTGCCAAGGACTGTGTCCAGCTGAGTTTTGAGTATCTCCAAAGATGGAGACTCCACAACCTCTCTGGCCAACTTGTGCCACAGTAAAAAAGTGTTTTCTTGTGTTCGGGTAGAATTTCGTGTGTTTCAGTTTGTGCCCATTGCCTCTTGTCTTGTTTCTGGGCACCCCTGAGAAAAGTTAGCCTCACTCTTCTTCATTCCCTCCCATCAGGTATTTGTATACATAGATAAGATCCCCCTGCACCTCCTTTTCTCCAGGATGAACAGTCCCACCTCTCCCAGCCTCTTCTGCTATGAAAGAGGCTCCAGTCCCTTAATGATCTTTGTGGCCCTGTGCTGGCCACACTCTCTCCAATAAGTCTACATGTCTGTTGTACTGGGCAGCCCAGAACTGGACACACTACTGCAGGTGTGGCCTCACCAGTGCTGAGTAGAGGGGAAGGATCACCTCCCTTGACTAATGCTCCTCCTAATGCAGTCCAGGATGCTTTTGGCATGCTGTTTTCTGGGCACAGTGGTGCCTGCCTGCAGTCCCAGCTACCTGTGAGACTGAGTCCGCCAGATCGCTTGAGCCCAAGAGTCACGGGCTGCATTGCGCTATGCCAAGCAGATGTCTGCACTAAGGCCAGAATCAGCATGGTGATCCCCAGGGAGCTCAGGGTCACCAGGCTGCCTATGGGGGAGTGAACTAGGCTAGGCTGGAAAAGGAAAGGGTCAAAATTCCTTGCAACAGACAAATTAAAGAAGTTGAGAAAGTTTTAGATGTGAATTTTAAACATAAAGGGGGAATTAAATTGTCTTAAATGTGCTATACTTTGAAAATACGTCATGATAGTTTGACTTTTTAATGAGGGGAGACTTTTATTCACATGTTCAGCTAACTAAATAGTAGCTACTCATTTTCTAAATTAGTTTTCTAAGCTTTATCTCCTACGTTAGAACAGGATATATTACCCTACCTACCTTGCCATTGACACAAAGGCAGCATAGGTGACTAGTTTAGGCAAGATACCTGGCGCTCAGGTAATAGAGCTAGGCAAGACAACTCCCTGATCTCCTACCTCACACACCCACATACACACACACACACACACACACACAGAGTGGTTTGGCAATGTAATTAGCGCTGAGCCAAGCACATTTGTCAAGCACATACCTCTTCCCAAGCTTGCACAGCTGGGCAGCGATACACCACCGCTGTGGCTGTACTTGCTCAAGGTAAGGCTAGGCACTGCTTCATCTGGGTCACCCTGTACTGCTGGAGTGACAGTGAAAACAGTGAGCTTTGGGGCATTGTTGTTGTTTCCCACAGGCATACCACACTGTTCGGGAAACTTCTGCAGTTGCTCAGCTGGACTTCAAATGGATTGTTGGGATGGACTTTGGTTAAATGATTCGGGTTGCCAAATGGGCTGAACAACAAATGGCATGTCTCATCAGACCTTCACTTCACCAGTGAGTATTTCCATGCGTGCCATGCTTCGTTGCCAGCTACACAGACCACTTTTGCATCTAGGATGGAGTCTGCTTTTAGGACATGTCTATCAGGACCAACATCGACTCCAGGAATGTAGACATAGACATGTCTGAGAAAGCAAGCAGCAAGTTATGGTTGTTTTCAAGCCTCTTCTGAGGCAAGAGGAGGCCTCAGGGGTACATCTCAAAGTGTAAAACAGTGGCCAGATTAAAGGAGATTTAAAGCACAGATTAAAGGAGCCCTTATTAGAGTACACATTAGAAGAAGTAGGACAACTAGAACATTTTCTCAGGATGTGCTCAGAACCACACAGGAATTGTTTTCAAAGACCAGTGGCTTATGACTAAAAGAGACAGTTTAAAGTGTTTTTGGACATCATATGTCTCTCATCTTTACCACAGGTTTAGCCTTGCATGGACAAACAGTCCAACACCAGCACAAGGGGCACTTAATTTCTTATTAAATGATGCTATTTAAATGTTGACAGTTTGAAGCAATGGTGCAATGCTAGATTTTTATGCTCTGACTCTTATGACCCCTTTTCTCTACCCTTCTTGTGTTGAAAGCCCATTTCGGTTAACCTGCACGTATTGGCTGGGTGGGAGCACAACCTATGATCAAATAATACTACAGGTTCCAGTGCTTACTTTTCTAAACAATCCTATTGTCTCCAGTTGGGCTATTTCCATTGATAAGGACCATTCTTGTAGTAAAGGAATGTACGATTAGATTTTTTTATTTGTAACTGACAAATAGATGGCCTTTTAGCTGGCAATATCCCTAAAGTGTATGTAGCTATATAACTACAATAAGATTTACTTGAAGAAGCTTAAACATTCATGACGATCTCTCCTTAAAACTTAAATGTCAGAGTTCCCTATCTCTGAAATAACTAACTCCCACTGATTCCAGTGAAATAGATACTAATTACCCTTTGAGGATTTGAACCTGGAGCACAACAGAAGGCAAAATGTAACTCACAGAAATGCATAATAGGAAAATAATTATGATATTATAAAAATAACTTGTAGTGCTGTTGTAGTGAATATTCTGCACTTAGATGTTTCCTTTAAAAGGATTTACAAGATATATAAATCTGGTTCTATAATGTTTCAGAATTCAAATCTGAGATAGATGATGTCCTTTAAAATGCATCAGCCGCCTGAATTTAGGTTAAAACAGTTCAACTTACAAGAACAACTATGATTTTTTCAACAGGCTCAACAGTATTTGATAACGCAAGCTACTGAATCACTCAGTTGTTCCTATAAAAGACTACGCTTCTGCAAAGTTCTAAAAGCAAGCTCTCAAATCAGCTTATTGTAGTACCTGTTAGAGACAAGAAGCTATACTGTCTGTTATTAGGAACTAGATATGTACCAAGCTTTGCTGTTAGCTACCACCTGTGGGAAACATTGAAAGAAATTGGCAATAGTCAGCATTTAACTCTGTATAATAGGAAATGCAAGCTATGAGGCTAGTCCCAAAATCTAGCTGAATCAAATTTTCATTTTTAGGCACAAAACACTATAGTTATAAACAGCCAGTTTATATCTGCAGACAGATATTGAACCATCCGGTTGCCTAGATGACACATAGCATTTTTGGCGTGCTTTTGAGCGAGATGGTTTTAGATATATTGAATCTGGATATCCTTACCTTGGGTTCAACAGAACATGACAGGTTTTCAGGTGCCTTGTGGTCTCACATAACAGGTTTTCAGGTGCCTTGTGGTCTCATTTGGTGAAATAAAAGCATTCTGGTAGTTTTCCACAGTTGTCTTCATCATATATATTATATCACTTATCAACCTACTAAAGGCTATATATTATAATCCTTGGAAAGACCGCTATGTCTCATAATCCTCAGAATCTACTCGGGCCACCCAGGTAAAATTTAGATGGCAAATCTGAGCTGCCCATTCACAGGTGGACCCGAGTCCATCTTTCCCTGAGCTTGGCCTATGCTTTTTGGTGAAAATTACTGTAGTGCCACCTAGTGCTACTCTGCTGATCCTTGTGTTTGCTGTATAGCATTTCCAAGGACATCATCACTCTGGATTCATTACTTCTAGCTCTAAACACCCTGAAATCTTAAAAATGCAATTAACTTCCTCGGGAACATCCCCCATCCCCGACTTTTACTCATGCAAGTCATAATATAGATCATATATATTTCTATAACAGACCTTCCAGCAATGCAATAAATTGGCACTGAGCAGCGTGACTGTGTGGAATGGGGAAGGAACTAGAGATTATCTTGCAAAGAGCACGTGTTCCCATATCTTCAAAATGTGCAACTTTTAAAAATAGGAATGCAGAAGTTGCTCAGGAAAGCATGCCTAGAGAAGGAACCTGACACCTTCCAGCATGGCCAGTCTGTGTGCGGGCCTGGAGAGCACCAGGGAGGAGAGGGGAGATATCCCTGCTTGCAAAGATGATTTTGAAGCACCAAGCCCAGGCCAAATGGTGATGAAACTATTCTTTTCCCTGCATATATATATATATATCTGTTGAAAAATCCACAGGGATTACCACACCCCAGGAGATGAAAAAGACTTCCAAGACTTTTCAGTGCAATTCTGTTAACTAAAATGTACCTGGTTGATGGAGCAATTGTCCCTGTTAACTCACCTAGGTCTCCTGTGTTCCCAGACTAGGAGCCCTAGAGGATTTTGGCATGGACATGGGACAGCTGCCCTAAAAGTAACTGTAGCTGAAGATCAGTTATCCATCTGGCAGCTTCTGGCTTTCTGCAGCCTGGAGCAAGTATGTGTGCCTTGAGGCACCTAACGCCACATTTTTGAAGTATTTTTAAAGTATTACTAGAAAGACAGTCCTAGTGAGAAACCAATGGGAAATAAGGACTTAGGAGCTTGTGAAAATCCTACTGGGTTCCTGTCTACATCTGAAGAAGCTTTTAAATCTGACCTCAAGACACCTTGTGGTCAAGTAAACGTGCTTTGCTAAATGTGACACTGATTTTGTGTGCTGTGGTACAATGTGACCTGTGGCCCGTGTGATTAAAAGTAGCTGCTGTCGCCAGATGTTCCACGTGTCTCCCTAGGCTGCTTATTTAAAGTGCTGGCAGCACCTACCACCAAGCAATCCAGCACCCAGTGGGCCAAAAGACTATTTCTGTTTTCTTGAAGAGCTATAACGTCGAAGCATTTATCTGAAGTAGTTTGAGGCTATGCCCATGATAACAACTATGGGGTGAATAATTTCAGGTACATAACAGGTTCCACTTAGACCAGTAAAGTCTATTCTACGATTTCTTTCATCTCACAATCATTGTAGTTTGAGAACTATACTGGCCTTGCTCTTGAAAAGTCCTACTGACGCCCCCAGCATTCGCATTTTCATCGCACCTTCAATACCGATCTAAAATTAGACTGTTCCTGAAATGAATATATTGCTCTTCAATACACAAGCTGCAAATTGAACAATAAATTCTTGTCTTATATACTTAGCGTTGAATTAGCTTGAGGTAGGATAGGAAGATTTACTTTTTGCCACATCTAAGGTCATAAAGTAAATAATAGAAACTGTTTTCCGTGCAGTTTGCTTGAAAGTTATAGCAATTTATTAGCCAACAGAGCAAATTTTGCCTGGCAGCAGAACTGTAGGTAAGATAGTAAAAAATGTAAGAAAGCTAATATTATAAAATTCTAAATAAATATATATCAAGAATTTAACCCAGCATACAAATCTAGAAGCATTATTGCTACTTTATTTTAAATTTAGGAATAGGCACAAACTTCCACATACTTGATATAAATGTCTAGACCTTATCTTATTTGAGTGAATTCATGTCTTGTTTAATAAGCAGAATGGTGCCAACAATTTTATAGAAAGCCCCACATGGTTTTTTCCTCTGGAATGTCTCCAAGCAAGTCACACTCTTAAAAAAAATTTTTTGGCCCTCATCCTGCAAAGGCTTGTGTGTGTGTCAAGTTTTACATGCTGTGAAGAGCCTCATTGATTTAAACGGAGCTACTCACAAAGTAAAATGTTAAGCGTCTGCACAAATTTCACCAGGTTTAGAACTTTTGTTTGAAATACATTGATGTGTTCTTAACCTTCATTTTGAAAGGGCCCCTACTGCCCACTGTTCAGTTTTTGTCTATCCAACACTTTCTGTAGCTATTCTACTATTATTGCAGCCTGAATTTGCTGGAACATTTCACAGGATCCTGTAAACTGTGAAAAAGGAAACTGCAAGTAGGAAACCTACCTAGTCTATACTTTTCACAGATCAAGAGTGCAATACATGATCCTTCGAACAATATTAATAGATCTCTGTGAGTTACTGACAGATAGAAGAATTTGATCCAATAAGAAATGTCTAAAATCCACTAAGGACGTCCCTGCATGAATGCCAATAACTTTCATTTTTTAAAAGAGTTTCTAGTGCTGCTACTGAACAAAAATTCAAATGTGACTTGAGAATGACACAGTATAGTACCATCTTCCTGAGTCTGCAGAAGATAATTCCAGAGTCTCCGGTGCTGCCCAATGCCTTCTCAAATTGCAAAGGAGTGAATAAACCTGATGTGAGAAGACACTTTTCAGATTTTGCCATGTGAGTCCTACAGAATGACAGCAAACCTAACGTCTTCTTGAAGCCTTCAAGGTGACTGTATAAGCTATTTCAGAGGTGTTCACTGCCTATCTTGGATAGCGCTCAAGTTAGAGAACTGAAAGCAATGATTTATAATTACCATCTGACTGGCACCCATTTGGAACATATCACAGGAACTGTGGAAAAGACTGATACAGTTTCATTTAGGGACATTCTTACTGAATTTTACTTTCCACTTTACGTTAGCTCTGATAAGAGTCTCAGTTTTAGGACTGTGCTAAATATGTCTTAGCAGTAAAATATACCAAATGTGCAAGTGAACTATCTAGATTTTACTCTTTTTTAAAGGTCAGGATTACATTCCCATTGTATCTAGAAAACATTTCACACATTTTGTGAGCACAATGTATTAAACATAAAAATGAGCTGATTGACAGTGTCACAGCTAAAGACAGTACACAACTGTCTCATTCTTGTAAATGTCAAACAGATGTTCCACTCTGGTGTACTTCAAACTGGTTAAGAGATTTAGATATAACAGGTGTAGATCAATTTTTCACTGTCAAGAAATAAATATAACTTAAGAAACAATATAGAAACAGAAGGCTTTAAATATAAATATTTCCTTCCCCTAGGAACTGTGCAGAGGATGTCAACACATGTGACTTCTGAAGATTCAGTGACATGTGGCTTCACATTTTTACCACATATGATGTGATATTTGGCATATAAAGTTTTCCGTGATACTGTTCCTACTGCTAAACCTTTGACCTGGCCTGATTTCTGTTGGAAGAACTTTGATCTCATCTGCTTTCTTTTGCGTGTTTTATTTGTTTGCTTGTTTGTTTCTCTTTGCTGCTTTTACCCTTGGGACAGAAGCGGTCTAATCTGTCCTTTCCTTTCTGGATGATCTGGAACATGGTATCAAGCAACAGAGTGGGGAACAAACCACTGCTCTGATACAACTCCTCTCCAAAGAGCAGGTACCTGTGTGAATAAATCTTCTCTCTCAACTCAACCTGATGAATGAAGATAACTAACCTTTCACTTCCGTATTAAGCATGTCTTTTTACATGTAAGTCACATAATGGGTGTGTGCGCATGTGCATGAAGTGAGAGGTCAAAACATACTGTTAAAGAAGATATGGTGTTGGATATTAGAGGGGGATGTGGTGAGGCACTGAGGTTTGTTTAAGGAGGTGAAGAAAGGAAGGAGAAACTGTGTAGGAAGGAGGCTGGACAGAGGAGTGAGACTGAAAACCAGGATAGGCAGGGAAAGTGAAGAGTGGGTGAATAAACTGAAGGAGAAGCAGCAAACAACAGCAATGGGCCAGACAAATGGAGGCTGGTGCAGAAATAGCCAACACCCAGATTTTGGAGTCCAGGGCATGGTTGCATCCAGGAGGACAAGGCCCTTCCCAGCTGCTGCTGTACATCTCTTTAAACGATGAGAGAAAGGAAGGTGTTTGAAGGTTATGGCTTTTACTCCCTGATCTCAGCCTTAAATGTCTGCTTTAAGGAAGAATAAGATTTTAAATTGCTGAGGGAGAGAGAAAGGAACAAGGGAGAGGGAGATAGGAGTTGAGCCTCAATGTGACTTGTGATTTTAATTCAGGCTGCTTGCCAATGCATAGTTTATTTATTTTTCTGGTTACTGTTGGGTAATACTAAGACGTGTGTCAAGTTGTGACCTGTTAAAGGTGTTCAGAAGGCTTTCAGTCCTTAGCAGGGGAAAGATTTTGCCACTCCCCAGGTTAAATATTTAATATGGCCACAGGCTGTCCTTGAGTACAGTGGAGGATCCAGCTGGAGTGGAGTGGGGTGGAGGTGGTCTTTGCTAAAGAGAGGTGAGATCAAACTGGAGACTGAGCTGTGCAGAAGCCTGTAAGTGAATGTCATCTGTAGCCTAACATCACATCGAAATAAAATACATTTATAATGAATTCTTCAGGCCTTAAGAAAGATTCAGATGCCTTGATGCCCTAAAGCATGGCAGATGAGTGCCTGGGATCCTCTTCCCAGCTGCTGCTCCCCCAGTAGGAGGGGGGCCCTCTCACCTGCACTGTCTGGCCAGCTGGGGCACAGAAGTTCAGAAACCCCACTAAGCACCTGAGGCCTTGACTATGATTAGTTTTGATGGTACCAGGGAGCCCCCTTCAAACTCTCTCTCTCACCCCCGATATCTTCTTTTTCCCTTATCCCATCACCTTTAAGAGTGAAGAGGAAATTGGTGAATGCTCACTGGATACGATCACTAAGATTCAGGGATTCTGGGCTCCGGTGCAAAGGTGCTGCAGCACCTATCTCCCTGAGGCATGGGGTCCTCTATCAGCTTTCACTACTACAGCAGGAGGCTCCCAGAGTCAGTGCTACAAAGCAGCTCTGCTGGCCAGCCTGTGGAGCCAGGGAAGGATGAAGGGAGTTAGTTTAGCCATTCTCTGTTCCCTGTTGTCAAGTAATAGCGCATGGGCAAGTCGGCTTTCATAACTCACTACGGATGATCTGATATTTAATAAGAGTTGCTGGTTTGGCTTTGAAAAGAATTGACATGTTGCAGGATTGTCAGCTCTGGAGCCTCTCTTACAAAGAGTATTCCATTTCACGCACGCCCATCTCTCAGTGGCACCATTTCCTATCCCCTCCATTTAATAGTCAGATTCATTTTCATTCTTTATTACCATTCCTTTAGCTTTACACCGTCCACTGCTGTAACTCCAAATAATCTCCATCTGGAATATCACTTTGGCTCTCTTTTTTTCATACTACTGGCAACTCATTTAGTTTTGTCAGTGTTTCAGTTTAACTCTGCTTCAATTTTTTTTTTTCTTTTTAATTTTGGTGGTGAGTTGCTGGGAGATTGTTAGCTGAGTTTCTGGGTGGATTGCATTAGCTTCTGATTCTGATTTAAAGGTACCAAATGCTAAAAGTTAACAGGTTGTGTCACAGCAGAGATTTCACAGGTTTTTTTCAACAACCATAAATAATGCTTATAATGAACTTCTTTTTTGTCTTCCTAATGCTTGCAGAATACTTGTGATGGACACTGTCAAGATAGCAAGTTCAGACATGAGCTTTCACAGCTGTTCAGTTGTGTTCCCAAATCTCTGTAACTCTTCCTTGGTAGTAGGATGCCATTTTCCCCTCCTCCCATGATTATGTATTTTCATGTTTCAGTAATTCTAAATAATTATTTTTACTTACTAGCAATAACGTGGACTTTTATATAACTTTTCTTGACTTTCTGTAAGATTTGCTTCATTCTATTATTCCTTTCCCTTTTATCCCTAAAAATATAACAAGTGTGTTAGAACAGACTTGCCTCTTTACCAAAGTGCTTGATTAAAATCAGCTAAATCCTTCTTCTCTTTATGATTTCTGCGCATGCAGAGCAGAAAGCAATAAACTCATTCAGGACCAGACTCTGTCATCTTTTTCACAGGAGTAAATCCAGATATCTCTGCTGACTGCTCTGGAGTTGTGGTTGAGGTATCTCAGTTCAAATGAGACCAAAATTTCTGCTTTAATGTGTAGCCAGCAGTGTAGTTCTCATTATCAGGAAGATGATCATTCCTATTAGTGTTTAAACTATGTTTTCAGAATGATTTCAAAGATGGTCATATCTTCTTTTCAGCATGCTCTGAGTTTACATTGATAATTAAAGGCGTTTTACAAAGTACTGCAGAAATTCATTACACTATGAATAAAGACAACTGATTTTTTTCACTTTCCCTTCAAATTCGAATGCATTTGAAATCTCTGACTCTCTTGGCCATCCTTTCACACGGTATATAATTATGGTGCTGTTGCAGCAGGTTGATACCTACTGGTGCAGCAACACAGCGTGCTCTGATTGGAGGAATTACCTGCAGATCTCTCCTAACATTCTTCCCCTTCCTTGGGCCTAAAATTTGGCAGATTCTTATTCTGCTCAGAGGGTTTTCTGTAATATGACTGAAACGTGTTTCATGATGAAGTGAGCCCAGAAAAAGACTTAGAAATTATTATTTTTCTTTTCTATTCATTTAGCACTGCTGTGTGATGTGAGATTCTCTGGCAGAAAACAAATACTCAGTTTGCTGATGTGACTTCTGTGATCTGCAGTAAATACTCAAAATTCAAAAGTTTGAAAAGAAGTTTTCACTCTCCTCGCATTTTCAATAGTCTACCCTTATCCAACACTGTAGATTTCATTCTGGGCTTCTACACATAACTTAAGGAAGTTCTGCCCCAATACTTTCCTTTAGTAAGAGGGACTGTGAGGGAATCCTTCCTACTTTCCTATTCTTTTGCACATCACTCACTCCACACAGGTAAGTTCCTTTCTTTTGCGGGGCCTACATCGAGGGCTGCAGAGAAATTGGAGAAAGCTGGCTTGAGGACACCGCGGCATTCACCATTTTGAAAGCCAGATTGGGTATCTTGCTAGTGGAAGTGGTGGGCTTGATTTGTGAAATCCAACTGCCTCTATTATCTCAGAGTGAGTCAAGATGATCTGCGATGATTCTTTCTGGCTGCAGGGCTTATGAATTAATGAAGAGATGAAGAGGCGTAGAGAAAGAGCCCGTGTTCCTGGGGAGTTCCCTCAGACATGAGGAACAGTAAATGTGTTCACATGCACAAGAAGCAGTGTTAGACAGGCCTAAATGACCTTCAAATTATTATTTCCGAAGATTCACGTACTTTGCTTTATACTTTTTTAAGGTAAAGGTTTTCCCTGGAATTCATCTGTAATTTGAACACTTCTGACACCTTTATTGCTACATTTAGAAAATCTGAAAAGATTTTTCTTGTGTAGTAATTGCCTTCTGCTCCTGACAGAGTAGTACTGACACAGCACTGTAACAGCACTGACACTGTGGCTGGGGGATTCCCATGTGTCATTCATTCTATCCCAACATATTTTTCCACCTCTGAAATTTTCTTCAATTTTTATTGACTGATCTCATCAATACACTACAATAGCAAGACACTGAAAAACAATTGCAAATTCTGGTCTAATATGTTGGCTTGCTAGAAAGATTTACTCTTTTCTGAGATATTCACTAAAAACTAATTAAATTTGGTTTAGAAAACATATGAGTTGCATTATTGTTTTTAAAAATTGCAATGATTTCAAGAAAGCCTCTTTTTTATAACTTCTAGACTCTTAAGGAACATAAGTTTTACATAAAGTAATGTTTTATTTTTTAAAAAGAGTTGGTTTTACTCCAAACGCCAAAAGCTAAGACATTTGAGAATGCAAAAATCTTTTTCTATTTTCATTGGCAAAGAATCCTCACTTCTAATGATATATGATTTTACAGCTTTGTAAGGTGATACGAGCCACTATTATGGCTAACATTTATTTTGCTTTAGAGGAAAAATCAGCAGGGAAGAATACAGGGCTTTGCAAGAGTAGAGAGCATTGTAACTACATTAATTATTCTGGCACTTTTAATATTTCTTCAAATAAATTTGTCTTAGTATTACAACTCCATTACAGTTAAATGCCAGTCAGCTTTTCAGTGTTCTAACACGATTTTTAGGATTTAGAATGGCATCATATGAAATTGTCTCTTGAATCCCACTGTATATTTTTGCAATAAAGCTAATTGTTTAGATAATTGTTTACCTTGTCTGGTTTTAATCATTTCCCTTTCATTTAAAAAAATCCAAAACATTATTTGAACTAATGATGTCTGCTTAACTGACATACACATTTAGTAGTTATTTTTAGATGTACAGATCCTCGAGAATGACTTGGTGGCAGCATTTCAAGTGCATCATCGTTGTGCATACCCGAAGCTCACCTCCCATGTATTGTTCAATCCGTTTGTGCAATGTGCTGATTCTGTGTGCTCCATCCCTTCTCCTCTCCTTGTCTGTCCACGCAATAAACTAAAGGCTTGTGGTCACGCAGTGACCACTGAGGCAGTTTTTGTGTACACCTGCATGAGCAGGTGCATTTTAGCTCTTTAAGCATCTGGCCTTTATGGACATATAGAGGAAATTCCACCTTGGAAAGCTAAGGATCTAGAGCAAAGCTATGGATAAATTAGGAAGGCCCCAGAAAAAAAGGAGACTAGAGGCCTAGCTCTCACCTCCTTGGTATTTATTCCATACACTCCATCAAAGTCAGTCTTTCATACTGATTCAAAAGAGACCAAAACAAAGCTCTGAGTTTGCAGAAGTCTGCATACTTCTGAAGTAAACAATTCTGCCTGTCTCCAAGTCTCTTCCCTATTGTCCTGCCCTCCATGACCTGTTGCTCCCTCACTCTTCCTGCTCCCCCTCTGCTCCTTCAGTAGATCCTGCAATTTTGCACAGGTGCTTCTCTCTCCAGGCCTATTTACCTCTTTCCCCGCAGGAGAGAAGGAGCTTTTTGAGAGAGCAGCAATGCATATATATGTTAAAAAAAGACAAGTCTGGTCATAAGGAAGCCATTCAATAACTTTTTTATGTACAAAATTTCATTGTAGATTCAAAATCCAAGTTAGAGGAGAACACTGCTAGCTTGATTTCACATGAGTGACTTGAGGTAGAAGTAA
Source organism: Pluvialis apricaria (assembly GCA_017639485.1). Lineage (NCBI taxonomy): Eukaryota > Metazoa > Chordata > Aves > Charadriiformes > Charadriidae > Pluvialis > Pluvialis apricaria. The sequence continues at coordinate 36,718,791 of CM030009.1, forward strand.
ACAAATCCCAGAGATGCTACTTCTGTCATCTCTGTACATTGCTGTGTGAATCAGGGAGTATGGATGTGAAAGTCAGTTAAGTGCCTCACAGAGAAGTGAAGGCGGCACAATTAGCTCTTCCTGAATACATCCATGGCTTTGAAGCTTGCTATCAAACCCACTTGCAAGGTCAAAGTTGCTGTTTGTCCGCAAGCTGTCCAGAAGCCACAATGTACTCAGACTCAAGTCTTGCACAGCCCATCTGACTTGCTTTGCACTGAAAAGTGGGGTTTTATCCAGATCTCAAGAAATTGCATACCAGAAGTATGTGTGCCACGTGCCTCAATCTAGCTGCGCCATCAGCCTTCCAGGAGGTGTGCCCATCCCTGGTACTACTGTCCCAGGCATGCCCACCCTGTGCAACCAGACTTAGACCAGTGTATGTCTGGGCAAGTCTAATGAGGAATTTGGGAAGGCAGAGAGTAAGAAACAGCCTGGTTTCTCTCCTCTAGTTTCATCTGGGAGTCCACAGCCCATCACAATGTCCATCAGAGTGTTTCTAAATACTGCATAGTAGTACACCTGTTCTTTCAGTTTTTATCCCGAGGGTCAGTTCTGGGTAACATTTTTCGGCTCTTATTTACAACAAGCCATATTATTTTTCTCAAGAGTTACATCTTCTTCCAGGACAAGGCTTGTCATAGTGTGTACCATAGTTTAAAGAATGTTTTATTACCTTACAAGGCATGCTGTCTCACCTAATCCTTTGCTTTCTACTCCCCCAAGGCCAGCTGAGGTGGAATGTTTTCAGTCCACCCAGGCTGGAAGACGGTAACCAGAACAGACTGCGACCCCAGAGGGGAAGTGCTAGCAACAAGGGGGTACCAAATTTAGGTCTTCCCAAGACAGGATTTATCAAGTGTGACAAAGCCCACCAAGCACAGCAGATGCGCTGTGTCACACAGGACACACAAACCTTGATGGAAAGCACAGAAAAGGCTGCAGAAGAACTGACAAGGGCTTTGGCTAATTTGTGCCTCTCTGTGTCCAGTTTCTCTAGTGCATGCAGAAGAGAACCAAGATAGGCTTGCTAGCTGGCCAGTTAAAAAAAAATTAAAATAACAAAACAAACCACAAAAAGACACAAACTCCAGATTTTCTTGCAGTTGACTGCTGCATGTGCAGTACCTTTAGCCAGTCAAGGCTATGCTGGAGTTACTGAGCGAACTGATTTGAATGAGAACATGCAAAGCCCAAGTGGCTGTGTGTCACAGATCAACTTCTAGGCTAGTCACAGTAGTGGCACTACTGCTGACAAGTCCAGCAAATAAGGTTGCCTTTTCAGCAGCCAGTGTGGTGATGGCCAAAATGGCCACAACAGTTGATTGACTTGTAGCTCTAAGCCAAGCAGGAAGGAAACATCCAGGATGTTGCTGAGGGCAAAAGGTTGGGATTGCTGGCACACCAGGTTCACTACTGCTGAAATTCTGCCTGGAGCTACCAGAAAAACTGAGGTCTCCAGTATAGACCAGTGGAGCAAAACACAGGGTGCACTGTGCTTGAGCAGCCATAACAACCTCAAGACCCTGACAAGTTAAAACCCAACATCTTATTTCAGTATTGCTCATGACACGTATTCAAAATTCATGAGGCAGCACCCCAAAATCATAAGGGTTTGGTGGTTTTTTGTTAATGTTTTTAGTGTTTTAGAATATATCACTTTTCTTTGCCATTACATATGATATAGCTTAGATTTAAGAACTCCATGTCACCCTACTATTGTAAGATACGTAATAGAATTACATGCTTCTACAGCAATGATTAAGATTTTGGGTTATTTCCATTTTATTTCATTTCACTTATTTCATGAAATTGCTTGAGTCACATGGCATGAAGCATATTTAAATCATCTCTAGAAAGAAACCCATAAATTTAGAAAACTGCAATGACGCATGCAAGTCATATAACCACTACATTCTTCTTATCACACAATGGCTTGACGTCTCACAAGAGTCTAATCACATTTAAATAGTCTTTGCTGCCACTGAAATCTCACAAATTCTTAATCAAAGGACCCTACAGCCTTTGATTGCATGAAAACAGTCAGGTGACATCAAAACTGGCACTTTTCATTGTGGTTTACATACAGATTACAGATATACTATATACTTACAGTTTTTCATTGCATGTGACATCTTATGACCTTCTGGGTTTCCTTTCATGAGCAAAAACATGAAGGGCTTATAGTTCTCCTAATGACCCATTTAACTAAGACAAAGGAAACCCTTTTATTCTACACAGAAAATACAATCTATGAACTTCAAATGTATCCCATTTTCCCAGCTACACAGACATCTTGGGAGTGATCAGGACAGATCTGACCTAGGGATCTATGCCTGTTTAGATGACCTAAGTTGTCCAAGACATATGCATTAGTCTGGCAGGTATGATAAGGACTTACAGGAGATCCAAGCCCTTTTGCAGCAGCAGCTGGAGGCTGGTCAGTATCTAAGAAGACACTAGATGCTTCTGAGTGGGGAACTGAATCACCTAGTGTCTAACATTCAAAGCTGCACCTCAGCGGGATTGTTGATGAAATCCATACACTGTGGTGCCCACCAGCTCCTGCATCTGCATGTGCAAGCAATCGTTTTTAGAAGAGTTGTCAATTTTGTATATGCACATTTTGGGGACTGTGCCTTGTTCAGGAGCCAGTGTTGATCAGTTGCTTCTTTGTCCTTTACATTTTTCCTATTAATCTTTCATTAAATCTTGTGAAGATGGTAGAAGGCACAGACAGGAGCCAAAAATTGAGGTAACTCACATACCATACCACTGAGCAGACAACAGAACTGGTATGTAACTGAACAGGATCATTTCAGAGACACAAGCAGTGATGCAGGAGTAGTAAGTCCTTAGATGAGGTTCTCATCTCTTCCCTGTGCCAGTGGGCCTGGTGCTTAGTATGGTCATGAAGATGAAAGAGAAGTAGCTGCTCAGCCAGTCTTTGGCAGGCTCCTCCAGCAAGCTACCACATGCCTCCAAATAAGGCTTTTTTTTTTTTCCAGTATGGACACCATGGCAGGATGTTACAGGATAACAGCTAAAGAATCCAGCACAGAGGAACCCTTTACCCCTGGAGAAGCAGATGGAACTTCTTAAAGATCTTCCTTAAACCTAACACTCAGGGTGAAAGGGCTGAGTAGGTTACATGCAGGATGACCTGCAGCCTCTCCACTTATTGCCTTTGAGACCAAGCTGAGAGTTATGAGGGCCTCCATCTAGATCCAGGATGGAAGAGGAGTCCTCATAGTCCCTGCTCCCCAGCAAGGCAGGCTCTGTCCCTCCTCTGGGACTGCTGGAGGAAACACTGCCTGCTACCCATGTTTCTCCCTGCTGAGAAGAATTCCTGTCTTTATTCAAAACAGTAGCAAAACTCCTTTTGACTTAGCGGAAGCAAAGTTTCATCCTTGGAGAAACTAAGGAGTAGTTTTGCATTTCCAGCCTGAGTAGCTCGTATGCCAAGGAAGTGGAAAACACTCCAGTACCTCAGTAGCTCAGCAGTGGATGCTCAGGAAGCAGTCTCTTTTTCCTTGAAATGATTGATGGAAATTGCCAGAATCTGACCTATTAAGGCTGGAAAGTTACTCCTGAACTTTGAATACATCCTTCTTGATCCTAACTAATTCTTGTCAGCTATAATCTTGTTGAGTGGACAACTTGAAATAAAGTGCATAGAAGGTAACACGCAGCTACAATCAACCCTTTGTAATATGTCTGTATTAATTTTTTTCACTCATGAACATTCAGGCTGCCTGTACAGTCCACATACCTATCCTAAAGTACTAAATTCTCTGAATGCAAACACTCACGAAACAATTGGGGGGTATGAGGGGTGGGGGAATGCTACAGACATCTGTGGTTGTGATAACCGAGTTAAGTACTTTGCTCTGACTTCAGTTTCCTGATGACCAGAGTGGAAAACAATTACCATTTTCCCAACTGAATTCTGAGTTTATTGTCTTGGGAACATTCCTTGAAGATGACAGAAAGAGAAGAAAGTATCCTACCAGATGTACTTCTAGCTCTTCCACTATTTATCTCTCCAGCTAATTTGGAAGCCTGTTTATTTGGTTCATTAAATACTACAGCTTACTATTTAAAATACCATACAGCAGGACTGGAAGAACTACATGCTTAACTACTATGTTATCCTCCTTTGTTCAGCTCTTATCTGACAAGGTCATTATTTTAAGAGTGTAGGTACATATAACATTCAAGACACAATATGGCAATAAACTATTCTCTTTTCAGTATCAGCTGTAAAATCTGCAGGATGACTGGCAATTATAAACATCTTAGGAAGTGAGCTATGAGATCCCTTTTAATACTGGATTCTGGTATCTATATTCTGTGTTGGAGGCATGGTCCCTCTAGCAGGAGGAGTGTAAGCAAATAAATGGGAGCATATGAAAAGTTTCATTCGTATGGCTCCATTGCCTCTTCCTCTTACCAAAGGACAGTCACCATTAGTAACTTTTCCTCCCCTCTTCTGTTTCTGCATCAGACAGAAAAAGCTTATTATTGCCTTTCAGATATCTGCGCAGCTGGAGAACTTCTTAGAGCACTTTACAATAAAGTGTAAACTCGTGCCTCTGTGGCCCCTACATGGCACAATTCAGTGAGGAATGTATCTTTCACAGGACCTTACGTTCTGTATTGGTCTGTACTTTAATTTAAATATATGTGATGCAAACATTTAAATAGGTTCACTGCATTTAGTTTTTACTGGCTCTTTACTGAGACAAGGCATTACATTGATTAACCCCCACGCCATGCCATTATCTGTGTATGATACAATACAGAGTACAGGTAGACACTTCTGAATTAACTCAGATTACCTTTGCTCTTACGCAAATGAGTGCAGTGATCCAGGATGGAAGTGAGAAATGCATGGAGGAAGGCAGCACAGCCCTTGTCCAAGACAGGTACTCACAGGTTGGTAGTCAGGCACAAGGGGGTTCCAGCCTCCACTGCAATTTGCACATCCAGAGGCAGCCAAGGAATGCAAGCTCTAGGGAAAATAAGGTAGGCATATCATTAAACTGATGGGAAAGTTCATATATATCTGTCACAGCATCTGAGCAAAATAAATACAGTTTTTCCTGAATTTTGACAGCATTTACAAGACTTAGAGATCTATAGCTGGAAGGGATTTCCTGGTATCATTTACTCCATTCTCCAGCACCAGCACAGAATGACATATATCAAGCTATTCCTGACAGATGCTTACTTCTTAACAGCTTCCAATTAAGGTGATTCCACAACGATGGCAGGCAGCATCCCATCACACTACTTCGTTCCCCTTCTAACTAGGATTTTTAATCTAAACCTCTCGTTAAAAATTAAGGTAATTACTTCTTAACTTCATACCTGCACTGGACATAGACAATAGTTGAATCAACTTCATGACAACTGAAAACACACTCAGCAGATTGCTGTATTTCCCTTTCCCTCAGTTTCCTCTTTTTTTTCAGCCTAGCTTCCTTCTGTCCTTTCTCAGAGCTCAGGATTTCTGAACTGCCTGTCATCTCCATTGCTTTTCTCTCAGCTCCCTCTAGTTTTTCACTCTTTTTAAACACAGTGCCCAAAACAGGACTCTCAATTCCAGCTGTGAAAGAAAAATCCAGTGCCAAACAGACCCCCAGAAATGACCTTCTTTGGGTCATGTATCACCCTATTATTAACACTTCCCAGAACATCGTTTGTCTGTTTTGCAATCCTGCCACATATCTGACTCACACTCAGCTTGTGACCCATGTAACCCCGGGTTCTCCTCTGCAGAAAGGACCGTGACAAGCCCTGGGTAAGACCCTTGAGCTGACTCTGAGGGACAGACGAGGGTAGACCGTGTTGTGCTGTGACAGCTGTGAGGAAAGAGAGCCTCGGGGCTGTATCCACCAGCCACAATTAGTTTGCACTGGGTGCAATCAGTACCGAGAGAAAGGCTTGATCTTACCACTGGTTTTACGACTAGATCCTTGTATTCATCAGATCATTTAATACAACAAAAAATTGACTGAAACAAATGGAGTCCATGGGCAGAGGGCAGTGGGGGACAGAGATGTCAAGCACATGCAGGTCAGTTTATATACTTAGAGGCAGGGCATGGGTCTCAAGACTGTCATGCTTATTGCTTTTTTTTACCCTCGGTATGCTGAATAAAGTACAGAGAAGCGGGTTCACACCACTAATGGTGCACTTTTCTTTAGATGTCTTCTCCACGCCTTGCTTCTATTTCTGACTTAGCAGAGGAGTCATCCCACCTAACTGATCTAAAATTGGAGTCACATCTAAGCCCCTTTTCGTCTCCTCTACAGTCTGGGAAAGGAAGAATTACCTCCCTAGCTCTGGATTCACCCCATTCTGAAATAAATGTCTTGAGACACAGCATGAATCACCTCCCAAACACTCTCTGTTCACCAGCAAGGGAGTGACCAGGACAGCCTTAGGCCAGGTGTCCAATTCTTTGATAGCCATGGAAATGCAATCATAATTAATTCCTTAATGACAGGCCAGGCTTTCTAGTCCAGCTGATTACTTTTCCAGGAAAGCACTCCATGCATAGCCAGATTCAGTATACATATGAAAATCCATAAAGTTTAATTTAAATGCTGAATATCCTCTCTGTTCTCTGTCTTCCACACATCCTCTGCCTCTAGCTCTAGTCGTCTATAGCAGATTGTCTTTTCCCAGCCATTCCTGGCAATACCTCAATAACCAGCAGCTGGGTCACATTCATGGAGTCACAAGAACAAGACAAAGCTATCAGTTGAAAATGAGATCTCCTCTCCCTAGCTTTCATTCACTCTAGCATAAACTGACAAAGGGATGTCATTTTTTTGCCTGACCACATTTCTCCTAGCACGTAGAAGGAAGTGTAATTTGCTATCACAGCAATTTTTCCTTTTCACACTTGGCTAACCACACGGTACGTTTCACATGATCTTTTCACTCAGCTGCTGCAAGTAATGGTCCCGAGGTACCAGAAATCAGAGACTACACTGTCTCAGCTTTGTTAGACGCCATAGAAATCTATACTAAAACTATACACACTTTATTTATCTTATTAAAACAAATGTTTTGGTAGCAAACTCATGAAGTACAAACTGTTGTCAGAAAAGCTTTGCTGGTAGATTTTTGCAGAGTGGCATATGCAATTATACAGTACATAGATATGTAATTATGGTCCTGTTTCTGTAGAACTCCATGCAAGAACTGGGAGGTCAACATCATTACCTCAAAAGGGGTAAAATTAGCAGCTAGATTTGGAATGCAGATGGCTGCTGTTATGGTTTGGGTCAGAAGATGCCACTATCTACAACAGGAACGGAAAACTGTTTTCTCCATCCAAGCTGTGCTTGAAGATTTATCTAACACCACACTTATTTCACTGAAAAGTACTGTACTTTTGCCACTAGCAGACACATAGATGTCCATTTCTGACACTGAATTGATCTATAAGTTCCAGTGTAACATCACAGGAGAGACAAGGGGTTGGAAATCACAAGCATGGAAAGGCTTTTGCATATCCTGCTCTGGTAAATGTGTGTTCTGTAACTGGAAAAACTTAATTGTGTGAAATTATTTAGGTGATGGCTCCCAGCACTACTAGCTTTTATTATGACTCAAACCTATTTGTAGTGATGTTCTGTGCTCAGTGGTCTAGAGTTGGTCTACATTTTCAAACACTAGATGGTGCCAAGGGTCCACACATAAAGAAAAGCTGACTTTAAAACAAAAATGTTCTATTTAATGGCAACACTGGCATAGTTTGGTCTCTGTGCAGTTCTGTGAATTAGTTCAAAATCTACTGTTAAAATGTCTCATTACCTAGGAAGTGACAGAAAAAAATTCTGTACAAGATGACAGTAACCTACAGGTTAACTCACAGGTAATTTGGTCCTGGAGTCTACAGAGGGGACAGCAATTCAGAAATGAAGTTTCAATGCAGGGATGTTACCAGCATGGGGAGGTCCAGATTCCTCTAGTCCAAAACCTTTTCTCTGACAGTGACTGGTTCAAAGCGCTTCAAAGAAACCTGTAAGAGCCCTGTGGCAAGCAGACAACCAGAGTCGTACCCTTGGTCTTACGCTGGTGCCTGACACTTACAAGTTGGCTTAAGCTCTAACATACAAAGCTAAACTTTCCAAAAACATGTTTCTAATTCAAAAATGGGATGTAAAAATACTAGTTGACCTACTTTATAACTTAACTACAGACACTGATTGCAAGGTTAAAAAATGCAAACGGCTGCAAACTGTATCTGTGCCTATATAATAACAAAGATGCTAAAAATCTTTAACTTCTAGATTTAGTGCTTTCTTGAATAGAAAATATATTCATCCATGTGATAGTCTTACTGGTCTCACTATATGACCAAACTCTAGTGAATGAAAAACAAATTACCATAACTTTAACTGAGAAATGCATGATATCCACTGCATACTGCTTTACAGCAATATTTGGTGAAAAAATCTGTAGCTGTTCTGCAAGCCAGTATCATACTTTCCTGAAGCGGTTTGTATGAGACTATTATCCGTGAGATAATGATCTTGATAGTTTTCAGGAAGACTGTTATTAAATTACTAGCAAGAAAGGGCAGAAAAAGAAGGAATATTTGACACCTCATTAGCATTTCTATTGTGATACTCTATTGTTTCAAGTTATCGACACTGTTCTCTTTTCCCAGTCCAGATTTTCCTGTTTGTACACAGTTGGAGTTCTGTGGGAAAAGGAATTTCTGTCTGCCAAGGATATGCAAGAGGGTGCAATTATCTTTTTCTGAGTCCTGGGGGAAGGGCTCAGTTCATGTTGTTATTTTTCAGTACAAATGCTAGATCCTGGTCCTGCTATCAGAAGGGTTATCATAAGGAACATCTCATACCTGCCAATGTAGCTGGACACAGAGTCTGTTTTCTCGGTGGAGAAGTAAGTACCATTTCTTAAATCCTTCTGACACAAGTGTTAGAGAAGGTTCCTTGGATCCACTCTTGATATAAAATTGTCCCATGAGAAGTGGGCTGTGATGCTCACACAGTGCTGTGTCTCCATGTCTCTTGTGGCAGCAGCATGTATGTAAATAAATCAAGTTACTTTTAGAAGATTGGTCTGCAAGACTACAGGTATCTCTTACTAAGTAGGCTTACAGGCTTACAGAGCGAGGCCCAGTCCACAGGCAACAGAAACGATGTGATATAGCCCACCATAAAGCAGACCGAGCAAACAGAAGGTACCGTGTCTCTGTTGTTTGTACATCATGCATTTACCAGAACTATGTTGCCTCAACAAACTTGTGTACAGAAGCTGTGGTGGGAGGGTGCAGAGGACAGACAAACATCCCAAAGGGAAAACAACAGTATACCTATGCCTAACTGATGATGAAGTTTAGAGATAACAACAAAGATTACAGGAATTGTGAAGAATGAAGACAGGTCAATAATACAGAATAATCTGGGTGGTATGGTAAACTGGACACAAGCAGAAGATATAATCAAACATGAAGTTACACGGCTAGGATGAAAACATGCAGATCGTATTCAGAAAACAGGTGAAAGCTGGAAGATCTGTCCTGTGAAGATGTGACATTGGAAAGGATTTGGCAATGAGTAAGGCAGATATTGTCTGCTGAGCTTTCAGCTTCTGATGGGATTCTGTAGCCAACAGCACTAATGCAATCCATAAATGTACATATAAATCAAAAGTGAAGGGGCCTATTTGACATTTGTGTGATTGATCTCCACTAAACTCAGTGTTGAGACACTGAGAAGGTTTAGAGAAGACTCACAATTACCATTAAGAATTGGAAAACAACTTTTAGTGCAATATTTCAGGAATTTGCTTTGCTTTGCTTATGAAACAAACATAAGTCTATAACCTTCTGTGCAGTTCCTCTGCAGATTAGCATTACTTCACATGCCCACTGGGTGCACTGTGTCACTCTTACAGTATATGGGTAGATCAGGTTCCTAAGATGGGGTAATTTTCAATCTCATTTTGAGACATTTACATTTTGCAAAGTTAGGTTAAATATTCTTAAAGAAGGAGAAGGCCAGTGACAGAAGATTAATCTATTACCATTCATTAGGGATCTAATGGAAATAAGGACTTTGGTTAAAAACCCTGTTCTGATAATCAACCACCTCAAGGTTCAAGTTGTGTCTATCCGAGCAGCTAATTGCTGCAACACCTCTCCCTGAAATCCAGGGAAGCCCTGAATACATAGGCAAGTGCTACTGAGACATGGCTAGAATTCACGCAATCTGGGGATGAGCACGAGCTGGAGAGAAGTACTGCATTTGTGGGCCAAATGCAGCCTTGTTGACCAGATGTTAAGCAATCCTGCTTTAAGCACTCCTTTGCAGACAGAATCTCATTTCCTAACATTGCAATTGTAGATCATCTGCCAAAGACTGATAAGCTTCAAAAGGCTAACTTCCATTTCTAGGTGTCCTTACAAAACCACCTACACAGCATCAACTCAAGCCCAAAGCCAGGAATCTGCAAACTAAATGATAATGCTGCAATGCTCAATAAGCAAAACTACCCCACTAGCAAGCAAAACATCAAATAAATGGTTTTAATTTAACTCTTTTTTTACTGGGGACAAGAGAAAAGGAAAAATAACAACATATCCACTATATATGCCTGAATAGTACATAATGCACAGGTCAACCACCTCACTCCTAATATGAGGCTGGAAATAGATTCATCATAATTCTCCTCCAAAAGCTATCAGGGATGGCTGAGATAAACAGCTACTGCTCACATTTCGATGTTTAGGCTCAGAAGGGATGAATTGGTGGGTGCATCTATGAGCTGCCTGTAAAGAGGATGCTCATTCTCTAGACTTGGCAAGCAGCTTACAAAAATAAAGCAATTTTGTGATAGAGACCACATCAGTATTTTCAACCTACAAGACAGAACTATTCTAGAGCATTAAAATGGCCATGGGTGTTAGAACTGTGTTTCCTAACTTTCTGTCCCAACTTAAAACTAAACTTGTTATGTGATATAGATCATGCCAGAATTTTCACCTCCAAAAGTGTGAGCTTCACACACATTCACCTAGGAAACTCTGCTCATGTATCAGGTAAGTAGGAGTTAAGCTCAGGCTAAGGCATAATGACATATTGAATCAGGTCACAGCTCATGTACTAGTTTATAACCATTAATAAATTATGTAAGTTACCATATCTGAATTTTTCATTTGAAAAAACCCAACAAATCTTAGTATTTACACGCTTCATAGTGAAGTTATAAGGTCTAATCTATTAAACTGTAAAGTGTGATGAGATCCTTAGCTAGAAGATGTTAGGAACAAATAAGATTTGTTTGAAAGTACAGAAAATGATCTGAACAAAAACCAGATTTGGGTAAATTAATAGGAGGAAAATATACTCTGGTTCACTCTATTAGGATGAGTGGCATTTTGCCTGGAACATGAGTCACGGAGAACATTATATTCTGAATGTGAGACAGGGCCAGGCAAGAAGGAAAGAGGAATAGTAATCTGGAAGACAAATTGCAGGAAGAAATAAGTAGGAATACACTGAAGTGATAGTGATACTGCATGAAGAGATACTTAAGACTAAAAGCTAAATTATATCTTATCACTTTGAAAGCCATTCGAGTTAAAAGGCTCAAGGATTCTGATGAGGGAATGAATCAGATCTCAAAGTCTGGCATATAGCGCGTGAGAGCGTAGGATGAGCATTCTCAGTCTGGGAGACCTAGCTCTGGAAAGAATTTTCAGTAGAGGCTAGATGAATCACGGTCTGAGCTCTCATGAGTCATTGCAAAACCTTCATTAACATTTGAAGACCAGAACAAACATTTACAATACTAACTGAAAACTCCCAGCTCTCCCACAGAACAATGAAGGATTAGCAGAAACAGCCTGGTCCAAAACAAAGCTTTGAAGAAAGTGAAATGTGAGAAAAACCAGAGACTCAAAACTGAAACATTATTCATTGCTTCTATAAAGAATCCCCCAGAATTAGTGATGCCGTTTCCATCTTCTCTGGTCGCATGTAGACATCTTATTGGTACTTAGACATTTTGGCAAAATGGGGATAGCAATGCTGGCATCTATCCCCACACACAGTAGTATCTCAGCTTGTGGTGGCAGCAGTTTCCATTCACTCTTTTTTTGTGGACGAGGGTCTCTCAGGCTTCATCTGCCACTGGAACCATATGACATTACTGTAATCCTCACCAGTACATCTGTTCAAAAGTAAGGACACTAGAAACACAAAAGCATGTCAGGACTGAAATGGGGAAAGCTGGGAGCATATCTGAGTGGCAGCAGGACAAAGCAGTCAAGCTGCCAGCGTACAGTTACTATACTTTATCTGTACTGCTTGCCAAACGCAGTCCTATGCAGTGTCATTAACAGAATCCAGTCTTAATAAATGTAATTTGTGTAGAGTATTCACAGGCCCTGATTTTACATGTCTATTACTGACATTACACAAGTCCTGCTTTGAGTCATTTTTGATTATATGTGCTGATACAGACTGCAGCCAGACCTGCAGATATTACTTCCATAGGACTTTCGGAAAATTACTTCTTGCAGCAATAACCTAGTCAAAAGATGCATCTAGTATTTTTTACACATTAAATAGTCTAAAAATAAGTTTGATAATTGCATTTAAGTTTGATTTTTAAGCTGCTATATTTAAATCTATTCACTTATACTTTCAACAACAAAGCAATTCCCCACACACTTTGATGCACTCTGCCTGCATTTTTTTGTACTGCTGTGCGCACGCCCTCTGAATTTTGGTTTGGCAATGTATTAAGCTTATTACCTAGAACCTCTCTAGAGGCTATCAGTTTTATTTAGATTCCATGCAGATTTTAAATTTATGGCTAGGCTTCGATTTATCTGGCTTGATTCAATGCCCAGTGAAGTCAATGGAAAGTTCCTGTTGCTCTAAAAAGAAGTTAGATTGAGGATTGTTTGTGTGCCTGATTTGATCGGACATTAAAGTTCTTTTTTCCCATTAGGTTCCCCATATTTAAAGTGGGTTAGCAAAATTGTCACAAAGTACTGAACTGTTTTCTGAACACACAGATGTGAAGAAAAAAGCATTGCTCACCAGGGTCTGCCCCAGCTCTCACTGAAATCAGCAGAAGATGTTTCATTTACTGCAGTGGAAGCTGAGCTAGACCTGAAAATCAGAACTACATTTATTCCAGGATTTGTTCCAGAAAGTGAAAACCTAATGTAAAAACCAGATGGTTTTGCTCTTTCTAGGTCTTTATTGAGTTGGAGAGAAGGTAGGACCCCAGTACTGTTCACAACTGCATGAATTTAATGAAATACAATCCATTTATTTAAGTTTCCAGAGTTCTGTGAAACTCTCAGCTTTCATCTTAAAAAAGAAAAAGAACAAAAGGAAAAAAGTAAGTTAACTGCTTTTAAGACTACAGAGAAAGGTGGAAAACCATAAATCCTAAGAGCTCAAAAATAAGAAGGCCAAGTCCCTCCTCCCAAAACGATTTGTGGCAAAATGCTATGATTTTTAAATCAGCTTCATAGTTTGGAGGTCTGATTCACTTTGAAATGCTTAGTATTGTTAATGCCTCTGTCTCACTGTGCTGGATAATTATTCTCTGTGCCATGACATTTCCCAAAGATTCTCAACAGAGTCAGCACTCCCATCATTCCAGAGGCTGTCCAAAAAGTCAAAATTAAAAAAGGGGAAAAGTCATGTAACTAGTCAGCAAAATTAATTTTACCATAAGCTAATATGTAAATGGATTTTAAAATGCTGTTTAAACTACAACATTATAGTCTGCCTCGATCCTTGCATAAAATCAAGCTGGAAGAGATGTTAGAAGACCTTCTGCAGAAATATCTAAGAATGCATCAGGTTATTTTTTCCTAGAGGGAAACCTCTGTCATATGCAGAATATAATATAGCTTTGGCAAACATTTATATATGCAAATGCTTATGCATATATGAATAGCTATTTGAAATTCCAAGGCTCTGTTACTGGTACAAAAAAGATTACTGACAGCCCCATCTAATCCTGTATATGATCTGCTGCTTATCCGCTGTACCCAAATTTCTTCAACAGACAAAACTATTGCAAGAGCAACTATATAATATCCTGCTCATAAAATGTCTAAGTACTTTATTAGCTCTGCATACCTAGTTATCTTATGCTACTCTGCTATTCATAAGGAAACTGCTTGCTGTTTTGACAGGAACGATTTTGTGGTATCACCTGTGAATTTCCCCTGCGTTCTGATCCATAAGGGGCATGCAGACTCTCCCACCAAATCAGGGGACCATGGATGAAATTTCAAGGAGCTTCTTGTGTGTTACTTATTATTCTTTATCTGTCTGATTAACACCTAAGTCTGCAAGTCATAATACAATATTTTAGGTTCATCTTTGCTGGAAAACCTTGATACAACACTAGTAGGAAAAGGAACTTCCTTTACGGCACCTACCCTGTTTTATGATTAGGGGATTTTCATCAATATTTTCAGCGCTGAAGTTCAGAAGAAGTAACAGTCAATGTATTAGAATTCCACTCCTACAGCCCGCTGCCAGCTGATTTCACTGGCTGACAGTTGATATATGCACAAAGTACAGCAGTACTATCTGAATATCCGGCCATGACTTACTTTCATTTTCTGTACATCTCTCCTACCATCTGCAGTCTAAAGGGCATCCAGTTTTATTTCTCAAGCCAGGCAGGGAATGAGAAGGGAACATGAGGTAAATTCACAGAGGGCATAAAAGTCCAGTTTGAAGGTTCCACTGAAACCCCAAGATCCTCATTTCAGTCTGCAGTGGGTGTCTGAGTTTCAGCCACTGGCCATGCACAAAGCCATCTCCTGAGCCAGTTGCTGAGGGGCGCTCACCCCGTGTGTTTCCAGCCTGCAGGAGCCATGCCGGGGAAGATGTGTAAGATGCGCATCTAAGATGGGATGAATCACAGTCTGGAAATAGATATTTCTCTCCACTGATGGTAAGAAGAAAACAAGGTGATTAGCTCAGACCAGACATCAAACTTCTGGGTGATGTGTGATGAATCACTGCATTGGGTTTGCATGGTAAGGTTTTGGTAGCGGGGGGCTATAGGGGTGGCTTCTGTGAGAAGCTGCTAGAAGCTTTCCTTAAGTCTGATAGAGCCAATGCCAGCCAGATCCAAGATGGACCTGCTGCTGGCCAAGGCCAAGCCCATCAGTGATGGTGGTAGCACCTCTGGGATAACATCTTTAAGAAGGGGGGGAAACCCTGCTGTGCAACAGCAGCCAGAGACAGGAGTGAGAATATGTGAGAGAAACAACTCTGCAGACACCAAGGTCGGTGAAGAAGGAGGGGGAGGAGGTGCTCCACGTGCTGGAGCAGAGATTCCCCTGCAGCCTGTGGTGAAGACCACAGTGAGGCAGGCTGTCCCCCTGCAGCCCATGGAGGTTAACGGTGGAGCAGATATCCAACTGCAGCCCATGGAGGACCCCATGCCAGAGCAGGTGGATGCCCCAAAGGAGGCTGTGATCCCATGGGAAGCCCATGCTGGAGCAGGCTCCTGGCAGGACCTGTGGCCCTGTGGAGAGAGATGAGCCCACACTGGAGCCAGTTTGCTGGCAGGACTCGTGACCCTGTGGGGGACCCACGCTGGAGCAGTCTGTTCCTGAAGGACTGCACCCTGTGGAAGGGAACTGTGCTGTAGCAGTTCATGAAGAACTGCAACCCATAGGAAGGACCCACATTGGAGTAGTCCTTCCGTGCCACTCACAGGAAGGAGGTGAGAATTTGGGATTGAAGTGGAGCCCAGGAAGAGGGAAGGGGTGGGGGGAAGGTGTTTTAAGATTTAGTTCTATTTCTAATTACTCTACTCTGATTTGATTGGCAATAAATTACACTAATTTCCCCAAGTCAAGTCTGTTTTGATTGTGATGGTAATTGCTGAGTGACCTCCCTGTCCTTATCCTGACCCACGAGCCTTTCGTTCATACTTTCTCTCCCCTGGCCAGCCAAGGAGGGGGAGCCACAGGGTAGCTTGGTGGGCACCTGGCATCCAGCCAAGGTCAACCCACCACAATCACCACAAAGGAAAAGGGGAAAAAAGCAGTAGCACAGCAGTCTAGCGAATGTATAGGGAGACTAGGTTAGCTAGCTCATATGTATACCCCTGTTGACATCTAGATTTTGACATTTAGATGTTGACATCTAGATTTACTCAGATGCATCCCACCTTTCTTAGCAGGCGAAACTTCCTCTCCAATTGACTGGCCATTCTGTAACTCTGAGCACAGGCTCTGGTCTTAGCTGGGTTTCTGCCTGGAGATGGAGATATGCCTCTAGAGCAGCTTCTGCCTCTCAAATTATGCTTCTCCATGTTCAGTCTGCAGGCTTCACATGCCTGTCAGAGTGGCAGGGTTTGAGTCAACAGTTTTTGGTATAGGTCCAGGAATTTACACAGCCGCTCCAAGGATCCAATTAATCTAGCTCTTCTTGTGACTTTTGCCACTCCTTTCATTTCTGGCTTTGGAAACACCCATGACTCTGCTTAACTCTGTGACCTAAGCCTGAGCTAAAATAGGGATTTAGCAGAAGTAATAATAGGTAAGCAAGAAAAGTTTTCTAAAACAAACCAGTATCTAGTAATCCAGATTCATATGGCCAAAATCCCAGGTCAGCAAGCATAGTAGGCCATGCTTACTTTAACAGCTAGACATGAGTTCTGTATGGATTGCTCTTCTCCTTGTGGGCTGGTAGATTCTCCCTATTTGTCTTTCCAACTGCTCTGCTCTAAACACTTACATTCTTATTCATAAGGTGTATCCCAGCTGGAGGTGGCAATCAGGCTCTTTTGAAACACAGTTGGGGAGCTTCAATGTGCTGGTCTGATTCCAGTAAACCAGGCATCCCTACCCAAGTACCCTTCACCCCATGCGAGTGCTACAAGAAGGAAGCTGTTTGGGGATTGGGAAGGGATCCTCCTTCGAGTAGGACTAAGGGTGCTCATGGTTAGTTCGTTAAGATTTTGGATTTGTTTTTTATGGGAAGCTGTGAAAACTGGTGGAAGTTCCACACTGTGGAATAACACTACTCCTGTTTTGTAAAGTTTATGAGACAGGAAAATTTTCTGTACCCGGCTTTAATCACATGTGGGTGGATCAAAGGTTGTAGGGAAACTTTGGAAGAATTAGAACAATTTTCTTTTCCATAGCATGCCAATCAATTAAAACTAGAGCTTTGTAAAAATACTGTTAATAATCTTATCTTAGCTAAATGATGCTAAAGCATCACAGGCCAGAAAAAAATGGTATACAGATTAAGATACAATATAAAAACATAGAGAAGATCTGTATCTGTATACATGCATACCAGAAAATATAAACAAATAAAATTAAATGCATATCTTAGATAACCATCCTAGGTATATTTACGTTATCTTTTCCAGTGTATTACTTGTCATTACATTAGCTTTTGTGATCTGCAGCATTGATTCTTGAGTTCTCTCTAGATAATTATGCAGGCAGACGTACTATATAGGACATCATTTTTTCAGGCACTGCACAAACACAATGGTGACACACCCTGCCTCAAAGAGTTCTCTGTCTAAAAGATGAACTAGAACAGAATTGTTGAAACATAAGACTGCAGAGCCAGAAAGGACTTCAGGAGATAGTCTAGTCCAACTCCATACATTAAGGCCGGCTAAAGTGTGTTCAGATCAACCACAAAGCTATTTGTCCATTTTCTTGAAAAACTGCAATGAAGGCTATTATACGACCTATCTATACAAAAATCAAATGATGAAAAGAAATCATCCTCATTTAGAGCAAAGAAGATATATGTTTAACATATTGAAATATTTTACTGTTGTAAGGATGAAGAACAGCTGAGCACATCCATTCATGCACTGAAAAATTGTTAAAACATCTACCCATAACCTTCTCTTTTTTAAGTGAACAAACTAATTCCTTAAGCTTTGCTTTAAGTTGTGTTTTCTAAAATCTGCCATCAGGACAAAGTTTTCCAACTGAGTCTTTAAAAGGATCACGTAAAGCAGAATAATTACTCTGCTTGTTTAAAATATGACAGCCCTGTTCATTCATCCCAGAATGACACTATTTAGTTGACTCATCTGTAGTTGTAAAATACTTTTGTTCCCACATACTCTTCTGTACTGCTACATAGGTGGTTATTTTCTATACATACATCTACAATTTCTCCGTTCCTTGCTAGGCTAGTTATCCTCTTAAAGAAGAAAATTGGACTGGCTCATCTAATGACAGATTGGGCAGGGGGGGAGGTGTTGTGGGCAGGTGCTTATCAGTGCCTTATCTTGGCACTCACACATTCATTCTTCAGTGTTTTATGCCAAAACTCTCCAGGGCATAAAGTTAGGCTGACGAGTTTATAATTTCTGACTTCTCTTTGGAGCTGAATGTGTATCATTTCCCTTTTCCAGACCTTGTAGATATCTATGAGATGATTGCCAATGGTTCAGAGATTAATTTCAGCTAATTGCTTGAGTAAAAGGCAAATCAATAATGTCATACTTTAGGTGAACGGCAAAATCAGAGAGCAATTGCAGACCATCTACTGTTTGATCCAGAACAGCCACTGCTATACATAAAGATGTCGTCTCAAATTAATAGATACGAACAGATTTTACCTTGTTCTGATTTGGCCAATACAGAGCCTCACAGGTTCCCCCTGCGTACCAAGCCCGGCAAGCGTGCCTTGTGCTTACTGCTGTGTGCACAGCTCATGCTGGTACTGGGAGCCCCACACCAGTTCTGCTAGCTTTACAATTTTCTTTGTAATGAAGATTTTCCAAACACAGTACTAGATTAATTCCGTAATAGCATGGGTTAAAGTGCAAATGTGCCATTAGGGAAAGCCTGGATGGTTAGAGTGGCAGGATACATGAATCAAGACTCAGGAAAATAGGCTGTTTTGCGTTGCTCAAAGGTAGCTTCAGTTGGATGCAGGATGCAGGGAGGGAGAGCTGGGCTGGGGCTGGACCAGAGAAACATGAGGTCTGTGGGGGCCAGGCAGCGTGCAGCTGAGCCGATGGGTGGGCAGCTGGGCCATGCCACACTGAGCCATGCTGTGCTGGGCAATAATGGCGCAGCTCATGCCATACTGCTGGACTGTGCTATGCCATGCTGTGCTGGTACGTCCCACACCAGGACAGGCCATACTCAGTTGTGACAGGTCATGCCATACTGGCACGTGCTGGGCTATAGTGGGCTGAAAGTCCTCACAATCTCACTACCAGGCTGGGGGATGACTGGGGGAGGCAGGGGTGCTCCAGGAATGGCAAGCTGTGCTTCAGGCAAGGGCACCTATGGGGCAGCATAGAACCATAGAATTGTCTAAGTTGGAAAGGACCTTTAAGATCATCAAGTCCAACCATTAACCTAACACTGCCAAAACCACCACTAAACCATCCCTAAGCACCACGTCTGCCCATCTTTTAAATTCAACCACTTCTCTGGGCAGACTGTTCCAACGTTCCATAACCCTTTCCGGGAAGAAATTTTTTCCTAATATCCATCCTAAACCTCCCCTGGCACAACTTGAGGCCATTCCTCTTGTCGTATCACTTGGTACTTGGGAGAAGAGATCAACCCCCACCTCTATACAGGCTCCTCTCAGGTAGTCTTAGAGAGCGATAAGGTCTCCCCTCAGCCTCCTTTTCTCCAGACAAAACAACCCCACTTCCCTCAGCTGCTCCCCATAAGACTTGCACTCTAGACCCCTCACCAGCTTTGTTGCCCTTCTCTGGACACAGCATGGTCCTTTCTCAGCTGCAGGCAAGCCCATCTGACTGGCACCACACTGCTCTTACCTCCACTGTGTTTTCCTCTCCCACTGGTGTATGAGTATGCCCCCCTAGATTTGCCTTTTCCTAATTTCTCCATCCTAGGCAATATCGGCAGAAAGTGCAATCTGTAATGGGAAATCAGTTGTTGAGATCAAGGGTGTTTGGATTTTCCTGGCTCAAACTGTTGGTAGAGCCAGGTTTCACTCAGATCTGCACCTTCTGATGGAAATTTTTGTGAGTTGTGTAAAGACAGCCTTTCCCCAAAGAAGATAAATTTCGATACCAGTCACCTAGGAGAAAGTTGTGGTAACAGGATTATTTTCTTCTTGCTCCCTTGCTAGTCAAGTTGCTGTAAATAGAGGTCCTTTTCCCTGTCAGAAGGTCTAAACTTAAGGATGTCCTGTTCTGGTAGGGCTGTGGAGGAGGGCGCCCAGGGCCTCCTCTTGCTTCAGTTTTAATGTCAGATGCAAAAAGGAGTGAGCCATCTAAGGCTCCTGGTGCCCTCATCTTGGGGATGCTCTAGGGCTCAGCAGGACATTCAGACCAGTTATGTCCTTATCCTGTGATGGGGCAGGAGGGCCCTTGGGCAGTAATTGTCATTTCCTAGCTATAAACTGCTTCAGAAGCTTCTCCACCCATTGTCTCCTGCAGTACATGAAATATGCCTTACAGCTCTCAGCTGTAAGATTTTCACGCATGCCTCCCAAGGCCAGGAAAACCAGCCATTCCTGATACAAAGGGTGCACCCAAGGGGCTGGCTGGTTTCCTCTTTTCTGGACAGCACCATATTCCTACTTCTTGAGAAATCATTTTTACTTAATGAGATATCCTGATGCTGTAATGGTCTATTTTAACTCATGGGTCTGCGCGTAAAGAATCTTTTTAACAGAAAAATTTTGTTTCTTTTTTAAAAGGTCCTGCTTCCAAAATTGCCCAGAGTTTTTATTTCTTTTTCTTCATTTTTAATAACATGGATGATAAATAATCTGAGCTTTACTCCCACAGATTACATTTGTATGCTTTAAAATCTTCATTTTCCTTTGGAAATCCATTGTACATATTAGTTCTACCATTGCTATTGTTATCTTTTATATTATGGATATTCACACAGCGGTAGGTTAGAAAGTCCTCCTATTCTTTTGTTAAAACTATGTCAAGGATAACCCTTTTAGTAGGGGTTCTTTATGAGTCAGTACTTAAAGATCAACTGAAAAAGCTATCTGCATGTGAAGGGAAAATCAGCAAGTAGTTACAAACGTATTTATCATTAATGAAATGAAAATAAGAACAAACACCAACATACACAATTTTGTTTATCTTCCATTCTGAGAATCTATTCCAGAGCCATCTTTTAAGATGCTTCCCCTTCAATATGTATGATAACTTGATACTAAAGCCAAAAACCAGATCTCAAAAGTGTTTACATGTATGTATTATCTCTGTTCACATAAGAGTTTGCCTGGACTAACATGATTAAAGTGATGCTGGTGCCACAGTGTTCACTGAATCAGGTCATACATCAGGTCAGTCACAGCCAGTGCTCGAGACTAAAAAAATATTGAGTAGCAATTTAAAAAAAAACCACCATTTAGTGGGTGATAAGAAGAGCGATTTGCAGAGCTCATCCTGTGTACTTAGTCTGACAGTGCTTTGCCTTTCTGTCCCTAAATTCATTTGGCATTTACCTCTGCTTTTCCCGTGACAAGCTGCTCAGCTCTTTGGCAAGTTTAAGGCTATGATAATATTGTAACATTGTTAATAATTGGTAAAGGCATTTTTTAGGCAGTACTGCAGTGATGAGTTAAGGGAAGGATATGAATGAAGAATGTGGCAGATAAGCTGCTGGGAAGAAGTACGTATAAAAGAAAGGCACATTATGGAAACTGCGAAAACTGCCTTACTAAAAAAAAAACAAAACCTCCAACCCTCCTTAAATCAACTGCATCTTCTTCTGCCCAGTTTCTCTAGTCCTGGGAAATTTCCTTCCTCTCAAATAAACATTCATTCTTTTTTATCACTGCTTTCTGGACTGCAGCCTTTTATTTGTGAAACCAAAAATAATGATTTATCTAGTGCTTTTGCTGTGACTCTCACTTCATTCAGGGATTATGGCTTCTGTATGCCAATTTGATTTTGCTCTCATGGTAATTCAAATGTTTGGGAAGAGGTTCCTCTACTGCTGCAGTGCACATGGGAGACCTATTTTCTCATCCCCTCACCTCAGCACATCCAATACTTGTAAACTTGGGATTATAGTTTGATTTTCAGAGTTTATTTGGTTTTTTTTCTATATAATAAATCCATGTCATTTGTCAAAATATTGAAAAAATACCTTACAAGTATTGTAAGACTTCACATTTAGAAGGGCATGTCACTGTGCCTTGATTTGCAATCAGTAAACCAAACCATTAAACAAATCAAGCTTAACCCTAGAAATTTATCACATTGTGACCAGGACTGAAACTGGTCAGAGCTCAACCTTGATGATGTCTCGGCAATATTCAGATCCAGGTGAATGGTTCAAGACTGGAAATGTACCCAAGTCACAGATTTGAACCCAGAACAGAATCCTCACCTTCTTGAATGCATGGAAAGAGGAAAGGGCAGGTCTGGATGCAAACTCTGACTTCCTCTTAGTGCTACTGCGTCTTCAGAGTAACCCCAGAGTTCAACCGCAGGTTTCTTCATTAAAGCCATTTTCAAGGGCTGGAATGTACACCTGCAGTTCCCACTTGGCAAATTTCTCTTTTGCTCTTTGGGCTGTACAGTTCATTTGTTGCATTACAACCGTAAATTCCTTTAGAGCAGAGTTTTCTGTAGGTCAGATATTTCCTTTCCAGTAAAAGCTCGACTCTGTCCTTTCAAGTACACTTAGTGATGCTGTCTTGATGAAGGTCATGATGAGATGATGACCATCAAGGATATTGACAGGTTCTCCCTTTATAAGCACCACTTACTACCCTTTTGTAAGTTAATTATTCTCCAGCTGTTTTATGGAAAAGATCTGTTTTCCAGAGTTTTGGATGTTGTGTCAAATAAAAGGAAATAAAATGAGAGATAACAGTAAAGAGAATAAAGGAAGAAAAAAATGCTGTGAGTTCTTAGTGCCCAGCGAGGTAAACCAGAACAGCTAATACTTATCCCTACAGGGATATGTAAAATAGTAGCTTCTTTGGAAGGTAGTTTTAGGAGCATGAAATGGGAAAGTAGTTGTATCTGTGGCATAAAGCGGTCCAGAGCTGGTCACTCTAGATATCCACCAAAAGTGACAGAGTAACATTTACTTCTGTAGCTAGATAGCTGTAAGGTGATGCCCTAGAAAGGAGTAAAGCTGTTCTCCTTCAGGCATTCAGAATTCCCACTGAAGTGAATTACTGTAACAGGAGTATTGTTCATGTAAACACTGTGCAAGCTACACCAAGGAAATATCTCTACCCAAAGTCAGACAAACTTAACCCAAATTTTACAGTCACTGGCATAATCTTGAGATCTGTCCACAACTGAAACTCCCACTGCATTTATTTGCTAGAATGACATTTAAACAAACCAGATGATGTTTCTCTCTCCAGTAGAACTTTCTTTTTTTTGCTTCAGCCATATGCTTTTCTATACAAGTGGTGCTTAGCTAAAGCTTTCTTTGTTTATGGCCCCAGTACTTACTCCATGCAAATCCCTGGCAGTTTGAATCATCTGGAATGTATAAAAATATACCCGCCTGCTTTCCTCCTTACCAAAAATCCTACTTGTGATCCAGACATGCACAAACTGTGCCTCAGAGTAGACTGATTAATAATTTGAATCACTGTTTTAATTATGATTTAATTTGGGAAATATAAATTCCTGACCTGACTAGTTTATCACTTTCCATTCCCATGTTTTTCACACTTCCCAATAAAAGTTGGATTCTCATTGATTAGTAATCTAGCGTTCATTTGCAGCATAATGTCACCTCCACATTAAATTGGTCCTTCTTTTTGCTAATCAGTAAGACACATTCTCTGTATACACAAGCACTTATTTAACATGACATATTTATTCAGATTTCTAATGTGTATATTTTATGATGATAGAAAAAGGTAACTGATAATTCTTTGAGTTGATTTCTTTTTGATTCCTGATTAGTGTTAAGCTACATTTAGGTGCAAACTGGAATTCAAATATAGTACAAACATTCAAAATATTAAAGTAGTGTTTTATTAACTGGATAAAATCAGGTTAAATTCCTAGCTATAGGAATAAAAAGGCTTGTCAAAACAAAATTTCCATTTAAAATGTCACCTTATCTTCATGAACTGAATGACTGTTCCTAGGCATTCCATCCCTCACAATGTTAAAGGTACTTTTATTCTGAAACCAGAGGAAACTGAGTTTCTCAGCTTCTTAACATCTCAGCTGTAAACCACCGTTGTGCCTGCAGCTTACCTCTACAACTACCATGCTTTATTCTGACTTATTGACAACCTTTTCAGAATTTCAGATGCAGTATTGAATTTCCTATTGGTATTCCCATGGCAGGGGGGTTGGAACTAGATGATCTTTAAGGTCCCTCCCAACCTAAACCATTCTATGATTAACAGGAAGGCATGCAGGCTTGAAGACCACAGCTCAAGAGCTCAGCATTTACAGTTTCTGATTAGCACCTATGCTGTTGAGACCATGGGCAGCGCCATAGACTTTGCACAGAAATCCTTTTCAGTCCTTACTTTATTTATACTTCACCTTTCCTTCTAGGATCACTCCTACTAGTCATTAAGCACTTATACCCTTTCTTTTTGCAGGTATGCATCGGATACTTATGAAGAAAGTGGTTGCACTAAGCAAGTTTGCAAGGTAACCAGATGTACGTAAACAACCAAATCCGTGGAATACTATAGTTAAGGTGCAAGAGGCAAATCTCATTTTCAGAACTGAGACTGAGTGGTGGCGAACCATTCAAAAGGACAGATTCAGAGCTAGGACTGAAGTCTTGACACTGTGATACTGTAGTGCTGTACCTCCTCCTTTGACCCATGAAAAAACTGGCAGATAGCTCTGCAGTGTCTCCCAACCTGAAAAAGTAGAAAGACCTCCAGGCAGCAGCTCCAAGGTACACAGGTGAAACTCCACCTCCATCTCAAGCTCTGGGAATACTTTCCCCTTCTCATGGGAGGCAAGGGTCTTTTACAGGTAACAGGAATGGTGATGATAGATTGTCTGTGGTTTGTTGATACCAGTAACAAAGATTATGACAGTAATCTCAAAATAATACTTTTTTAGTAGGAAATTAGGGTTTACATAGTATGATTTTATTATAGTTTATATAGTTATTTGCAGCTTTTTCATGGCAGGACTTTTTCATGCCACGGAAATGCTGTCTTTTCTGATGCCATTTCCCGATCAGACTTGTTGAAAGCTTGCAAACAAAACAATTGCCATCATCTACAAGCAGCAAGAGATTGGCAGGAGGGTGTTCTCTCTGAGAGGTACTTAATTGAGGAGTTGGCACCTCACCCTGAACTGAAATAGCCTCATGGGCATGCTGCAAATATTTTCCTATTGCCCAGACTTCGCAGTGGGGAAGGACTTGGCAGGAAGCTAAGGTCTGTATGAAGGGTAGATTCTGTGATCTGTTTAGTTAAGATCTTACCACCAAGCGTACATATTTTACTGGCAGCTGCTGATGGCCCTGCTGCTCATCTGTTACGTTTGCCAGATTAGTTTTGTAAGCAAATCAGGTATATCTGTAACTTTCAGACTGGTGCCTCTTTCTGGATAGAAAAAAAAGATTTCTCACAAGTGAGGAGCCCTACTTTCTGTTGAAAGGGCTGAGGCTATCAAATAATGAACATACTCCTTACATTTGAAAGAATGGTCCACATACTAGAGCCAAAAATAATAAAAATATTTGCCGGTGGATCATACTATATTTCTACTGCAATGAACACACTGTGATATTGGAGGTTGCTTTATAATTGTGATAGCAAGGTTGATAACGCACTGCAAATAGATCACGCTGGTAGAATATGACCTCTTTGTTTTGGCTGACAGATGTCTCACGGAAAAAGCAGAAGTTTTCATATGCTGACCTTAGAAGATTGTAACTACATTTTAAAAAGACATGGATTAAAATAAGTGGGTGCTGGTGTAACTTTGGCCTGACAAAAACTAGGCTGGAGGGAAGTAGCATACGGGTTCCACCATAGCTGAAGCACAGAATGTGAGGCATGTACTTCCCTGGCTTATGCTAATAGGGGTGGGAGTCCCTAATGCCTTCTTTGAATGCACCCCAGAACAGCCATACCAGTCACCTAATCTAAACTGCAATAGCAGCTGAGTGTTAAAAAAAAACCAAATAAAAATATTTTGAGAGAGAATTCTACAAAGAAGGATATAGTAATGGTAATTGGTACATAAGATATTATAAATAGGCCTGGATATGTAACAAATTTTTAATCAGATCACATATGGTGGTGTACAATCATTTATATTCACTAACAGTCAGGGCACCATTTCTAAATACTCAGAGCTTTAGAGCTGCCAGCCCAGTACTCCTCATTAGCACTACACTTACTGGCTTTACAAAGCATTAAAGAAATGCTTCTAGCACAAGAGCTCACTTAGTTACTTGGTGTTAGAATTTGTTGTTGTGAACCTGGAGTGCAGTAGGACCATCTCAATGTCACTTCACAAGTACTGGCAGTAGCAGCAGGGTTTGCGAGATCCTACTTTTCTTCCTCTAGTTTAAGACCAGCTTACGAAACAGATTACTCTTACAGTCACTGAAGTTCTGAAACCTGCTGGGGTGCCCACAGTTGTAGAAGTAAAATAATTCCTGGAGTTTAATCATAGTGCCTGCTATTAAAAAGTCGGGAACAGCTACACAGTCCCAGTATATCACTGTCATCTCCTTTTGGGAGATTTTAGGGGAGAGTTTAAGCCAGCTCCCAAAGCTGATTTTGCCAATGATCCAGATACCATCACCTTGGTGAGGTCATTTGCAGCTAGCTCCACAAAAGAAACATCTGTTCCAGTGTTTCATTGTGAGGCCAACTCACGAGCAATAGGATCTTCAGCCTTGAGATGGGCACTGCAGCTTTCCTGCACAAAAGCCTGTGTGCTGTTGGGCACTGAAGGATGAGATCCTCAAAAAGCAACAATCTGAGTGAGAAGCTACCTAAGCTGTGGTAAGGTCTTAACGCTTAAAGGTTGCTAGGTATCAAATTGCCAAGATGAGGAAGAGGAACATGTCTTCAGTTAGACTTCCACCATAAACTCCCTTCTAAAGATAAAAGGCAGATCATTCATATATGAAAGAGGAATACACAGTGGGTGATATATGGGTTTTCTGATTAACTGAAGCATGTTTAAATATTGACTACTGAAAAACAGCAGTTCATTTCAGAGCTGTTCTCAGAAGTTAAGAATGATACTCCTGTGAACTTTAATCCAGATTTGTAATATTTTAGAATATTAAACTATGGTCAAACATTTAACAAATCAGTTTGTGGACGCATATGCATGGTATTGCTCAGTGTTGACAAACAGCAAGACAGTTACCAGCATAATTCTTGCAGAAGATCCAAAATCCAAGGAAGAATTTTCTCATGCTGATCAAGAATTAAATGGAAACAGATTCTGAATCACAGTTTGACGGCACTAACAGTAAAAACAATTGCTAGACACTGATTACCATATGTGGTATGTTTGGAGAATCTGTACAAGAGAAACAGCTATTTCACAGCTTTGTTCTCACCTCTTGTTAGCACCTTGCAGTCTCCTAAAATTCCTGCTAAAGGATAAACGTATTTAATTCATAGCTACCCAACAAAAAACAGACAAGGTGTTTTCTCACTGTTCGCGGTATAATGCCACTGTAACATTTTACTAGCCGGAATCTAAAATGACCTACTATCCCCACACAAGAAATCAAAACCAAACCAGTTCATCCCAACTACTAACAAAGCCGACAGAAGACAAACTTAACTACATATTCCCAAAGACACTCAGGCACTACCCAGATTTCAGTAAGAGCTGACTGACCACACACCTTTGAGGATCCAAACCCCTAATCCTTGCTCCTAAGGATTCTGTCCCATTTCAAAGGATTCTATGAGTTACTTTCCAAAAGATGCTTTGATCAAAAAAAAAAAATAGGTCTCCCCAGCCAGGATCCTCCCTATGAACAGCCAGAACATACAGGTTTGATGGAATCTGCTTCTACACTGCCTGCTATCCTTTCTGGCTGGCAGAATTAGGGTGCAAGCTAAGATTCCCAGCTGTCATGGCAAAACAAGCATGCCACAGTGCTTCAGAAACTCTTGTCTCGCAAGCTGCCCTTTGGAAGTCATAGCCCAACGGAAAAATAGTACAGCAATTATATGCCTGTTCCTAAAAGTGACCAGCAGAAATTTGGTTAATTGGACTACAATGAAATATGGATAAGAGGCTACAGAGAGCCATTCTTCTCCAGAACTGCCCCTTTGCTCCACACAAATGCTTCTACATCCTGAAATTAGTACTCTCAAATACATAGACATGCTAGGAGGCCTTCTGTGGGATTCAAAGAATAGGACAAAGCTGTATTTGTTTAGCCCTCAAAAAATTTTTTTAATCCTTTTCCTTAATCTAAAGCAATTTCTTAGGACAGATTGGAAAAGGGCTGAATGATATACTGTATCATGTGATGATATACCACCCAATGTACGTACTATAGTAAGTCAGTACTGCACTATCAGCCTGTTTTGATATATGGAGAATGCTCAATGATCAGTTAGCAGGATGCCTCATTCCTCCTCTGAAGGCAATTTATTTATCACTAGCTGGAAATTCCAGCTCAGAGGTTCTGTTTGCCACTTTTTGAGGGGAATACAGAACCAATACAGTAACACGATGCTGTTTCTTAACATCTCTGGGATCAAATAGTCTCTCCAGATCCTTATGCACAGGGAAAAGATGAGCTGCTATTGTACTGCTATTTACCTGTTAGTGGCAAGCCGAATTTTTATTAAAGCTTTATTGGAAATAAACCTGCACTAACTGTAAATCAGATATAAATTCTAAATGAGACAGAACAAATGGCATTTTTTATATACCATGACTAATATGCCACATTTTGTATCTTATTCATCCTGTGCAGTACCTTGTTACACAGATAGATGTGAGCACCCGTTCTCAATGAAACCAATTTAATGGGAATTAGGTCCCTAACTACCTTTAAATATCTGCACCTCTGAGCCAAACTAGGAGCAACAC
This sequence comes from Pluvialis apricaria, assembly GCA_017639485.1. NCBI lineage: Eukaryota > Metazoa > Chordata > Aves > Charadriiformes > Charadriidae > Pluvialis > Pluvialis apricaria. The sequence goes on from CM030009.1 coordinate 36,747,873, forward strand.
TTGGAGAAAAAGATACTATTCTAATCAAGAGTGGCAAAATCTGACTGTTAACCTGACATTGAATCAAAAGTTTATCTTCTACAGATGTTTGGGGTTTTTTCCTGTCAGATTATCAATTTATTTTAATACCTGCTCTTTCTTCAACATTCTTAGTTGTGTCATGCAAATGTACTTTGAAATATAGTTGTGTGTTCCTCAATGCACTGCAATCCTGTTGACCCATCTTCTTGATAAAATATTGCCCTACAACAACCTGGATATGCCTTAATCTTTGGCAGAATGGAGATAATATATCATAACCAGTAAGTGTCCAAATAAGAACAAGTTAAACTGATAGTTTTATTTATGAAATGTTCAATAAATATCACATTTCCTGCCTAACTTTAATCAGCGATGAAACCTGAATAATTATACAGAGAAAGCGTTCACACAAATAGAACAGCTGCATAGCCCAAAGTACTAAGTACTGGTGATGAAACTTACATACGCGCACATACACACACATAAAATGTTACGGAAAACTCTTTGAATGGACCTTGAGAGGGAAAAAAAAATCCCACATGAAAACTATGCTCTATTTGTTTTCCAAATCAACTAATTCCCTCATTGAAGCAGTTCTTGTGTCAAACTCTTGTCTTAGTCTGCTCTGGTCACACAGGTATCGAAAGCATTACACACACAAAAGACAAAGAGAGACAAGCTATCTCCTAGCAATCTACATATACCATAGGTTTTTTAAATGAGTTCTAACCCCAACCTGACACCAACTTCCTCAGCAGCCTTGGACAAATGAGCTGAATGGTTCTTATTTATCTACCCGGCATGGCGTTGTGATGCAAAATTAACGCTTACCGAGTGCTCAATGATAGAAGCGTGCACTTGTGCTCCACACGCTTTTACTGTTGCTAGTACTACAATTTCCCTCCTCAATCTAAGCATTGATTTTTCAATACGAATATAAAGGCAGGAATAAAGCCAGAGCATATGGCACTTTATGGTACAGCAGTCTTTCTAAAATTGCATTTCACAGTTAGCATGTGACAGGCGCACTTGTCAAAACCTGGCTAACCTATATATTCACCTCCAAGCAATCTTCATGACCTTGCCAAAACAGTCTTATATGGAAAGGATTTTAAACTTTTAATTATTTGCTTAAATAAACTTAGCAACCTTTAAAAACATTGTCCCTGGCACCCAGCTGTTTCTGAAGAAAAGTCCAATCTTCAGAAACCTTTTCTGGAATAAAAAGGAATGGGGATTGCAAGCTAGTTTGTATCCTTAATATTTGCATGATCATTTGTTTTTCATTTAGCTAAGATAAATAGTTTTAAAAATTTTCTCTCTTATAATGAATGTATGTGACAGTCTTTAAAAACTAAGTTTTTTTTCTTCATGTACCATAATACCTGGTTGTCTATTTTTAACTCAGTGCAACTATTAACGCGGCACCTATTCGAAGTTCAGCAATAACATATGCTTATATGTTAGCCAGGTGCAGAGAGGTAATAGGAAATAACAGGAAATTTGGATAAAACAGAAAGAAACAGAGGTATTATCAGCAAAATCTTAAGAAATCAATTGCCTTCACTGTGCTCTATAGAGTTTTCCTAGAAGCTTCAAAGATTCACTCACACAGTTCACCATTCGTAATGTTTTAGAATCCAGACAGATATTAAATTTGAACAGTTTGACTCCTAAAGTCTGAATTCTGCTCTCCTTGCTAGCAGACGCTTTTTTTTCTTAGCTACCGCCAGGACAGGCACACAGAGCCTCTCTGCCCAGAGCCTCCACAACAGCAGTGCAGGATGCCACTCTGAGCGAGTGCACAATGCCCCTTCTTCCTCTTCACTGCAGCCCTACCAAATCCATGTAAATCCATATTGGTCTACTTGCCTGTCCACTATTCCTGACCTAGGCTGGGAAATGTGCCAGTTTGGCAAGTTTCTGAATTTAGATTTTACATGTCCTGATGAGAATGGCAACAATTAACATTACTAATATCTCATTATCCAAACAAGGATTTATAGTAAGACTAGAGCAACTAATCTCTCAGTCAGTGCTTCAGGCTGTCTGCAAATTCAGGCTGACACCACCACATACAGAAAATATGCCCGACCTTTTAAAAAATTCTGTGAAACCTTAGTAAGTAGGGACTACCTGAAAAAAAACCAAGACAAAACAAACAAAAAATTCTGAAAATCAGTAAGAATTACTATTCCTTTATATCACTTTTGCTTCCTTCCCATCCTTTAGGAAACAATGATTTTGGAAGTCATATAAGGAAGCTAGTCATCACTGAAATGTCATGTCATAGAATCATAGAATAAGTGAGGTTGGAAGGGACCATTAAGATCATCAAGTCCAACCGTTAACCTACCCTGATTTAAAAACACCCACTTCTAAACCATGTCCCTAAGCACCTCATCTACCCTTTTCTTAAACACCTCCAGGGATGGTGAATCCACCACCTCTCTGGGCAGCCCACTCCAATGTTTAATAACCCTTTGAGTGAAAAAATGCTTCCTAATATCCAATCTAAACCTGCCCTGACATAACTTGAACCCGTTTCCTCTTGTCCTATCACTTGCCACGTGGGAGAAGAGGTCAGCCCCCATCTCTATAAAACCTCCCTTCAGGTAGTTGTAGAGGGTGATAAGGTCACCCCTCAGCCTCCTCTTCTCCAGGCTAAACAACCCCAGCTCCCTCAGTCGTTCCTCATAAGGCTTGTCCTCCAGACCCCTCACCAGCCTGGTAGCCCTTCTCTGGACACGCTCCAGCACCTCAATGTCCTTCTTGTAGTGAGGGGCCCAAAACTGAACACAGTACTCGAGGTGAGGCCTCACCAGTGCCGAGTACAGGGGGATGATTACTTCCCTACTCCGGCTCACTACACTATTCCTGATGCAGGCCAGGATGTTGTTGGCCCTCTTGGCTGCCTGGGCACACTGCTGGCTCATACTCAGCCGGCTGTCCACCAACACCCCCAGATCCTTCTCTGCCAGGCAGCTTTCGAGCCACTCCGCCCCCAGTCTGTAGCACTGCATGGGGTTGTTGTGACCCAAGTGCAGGACCCGACACTTGGCCTTGTTGAACCTCATACCATTGGCCTCAGCCCATCTGTCCAGCCTGTCCAGATCTCTCTGCAGAGCCAATCTACCCTCAAGCAGATCAACACGCCCCGCCAGTTTAGTGTCGTCTGCGAACTTACTGAGTGTGCACTCAATCCCCTCATCCAGATCATTAATAAAGATATTAAAGAGAACCGGTCCCAGCACCGATCCCTGGGGGACACCACTTGTCACTGGACACCAACTGGATTTAACTCCATTTATCACCACTCTCTGGGTACGGCCATCCAACCAGTTTTTTACCCAGCGAAGGGTACACCTGTCCAGGCCACGAGCAGCCAGTTTCTCCAGTAGAATGCTATGGGAATGTCATCACTTTTTAAAAAGCCTTCCATAGAAAGACAGAGATTTAAGATGGCAGTTAAGTCTTTGCTTAATCCAATTAGCATTTAAATATTTTAATCAATAAAAGATGACAATTGGACTGGGCTAGATGCCAACTCCCTGAGAGCCATGCCTTTCGTCACACATAGTCTCAGTTGCACTGATGTGTTACTGAACAGTAGTAAACATACAAGAACAGTAAATCTGGGAGCTGTATAAACTTAAAATCTTTATCTTTTCTGGCAGCAAAAGGAGTAACAGAAAATTAACAGCAAGGAATGACTTCCTGAAGACTGCACTGAAAACGATTTGTTTAAGATGCCTGTGATGAGACCCATTAGCCAGTAGAAAGCGGCAACTGTGAGTTCTGTATGTTTGCATGTCACCTGAAACAGTTAAAAAGACTGATATGTAATCACCATAACCATGATGAGGCAGAAAAAAAAAAATCTTAACATTTGTTTTCCCAATACCACTTGGCAGACGAGCATACAGTAAGTGCATTTGCTGGAAGTGCTTACGCTTAATGAATCGCTAGCATTGCTAAGTTCAGTCTGCATCTTTCAGTGCAAAGAGAGACACAGAAAGGAAAAAGTAGTTTCTAGAGGTTTTCTACTAGAAAGCCAATCTGGAAATGTCTGCTTAATTAGGTAGTTATTTGGCCATCAATTCAGTGGTGCCTGAAAAATCTACTTGCTATTTATTGCAAATGAATGGCAGCAAGGCAAAAAAATAAGTGTCAGAAGTGTCTTCATGAACCACGTAAGAAAGTACTCTTTACCAGCAATACCCACATGGAGAATACTCCACTCAGCTCTTCCTTCAGTTTCTTGGCAAGATTTCAAACAAATTCTTCCAGGTCCCATCAACACATCTGTTCCTGTTGCCCTAAAGTGGGTGAAAGAAGTGCTCCTTGTCAACAGAGAACTCCCGTTTTCTGCAGGTGTTAGCCAGACGTGATGAACACATGTATACCTCGTGCAAGTTCTGCAAAGTGAACGAACTATGGCCCCCATCCATAAAAGTTGAAGAAAAATCAGTTTCTGATGAATTTCAGATGATAACTTCTTCCATAAAAGCACAAGTCTGGGAGGAAGACAAGCAGTTCAAAACCAATTGGTCTTCATATGAGGCACATTTATAAACCCTCACTAAAAGAAACATTTGGCTCTGTTATTTGAAAGGGCTGTCATCATGCCTTATCAGATTGTCCAACCAGTTCTGCTGATCGGGAAAGCAAAAATATTTTTGCTTTATAGCAAACCTCAGCTGTGATGCGGCAATATGTTCATTCTCTCATGATATTCAGGGTGAATTTCGTCGTCGCCAGTATTACATTTTGCACCCTGCCACATTTTGTTTCTAAACCAGTGATCTGGTAAGATCCGGTAAAAAACACCTGCACGATCCCATGCTGGATCAGTGCTCGCTGAGCAGACAGTTCTATTAAGCAACCTGCAAGTCAGTGACTGGGCAGAAACATCCAAAGTAAATGACAGAAAGGGGCCCATCTTTAGGCCATATGTACTTACAGGAGATCAGGAAGCCCAGTTTCAATCCAGGGAAAACAATGACTTGTCTGAGAGATTTTTTTAAAGACTTTATTAGCCCCCGATTCTCGGGGTAGAGGCCCTATCACAAATTGAGTTTTGCCATACCAAATGCAAAGAGACACAGCTCCTGCTCTTGGCTGACTGTCTTTCCATGAATAATGAATCTCTCATGCTGGGGATTCTTTCAGCAGCTGGGAAACTTACAGCTTGGTATTAGGAAAATACAGCAACATGTTTCATTGCATTACTTCGTGCAGCTGCTTAATTCAATCTACTGGTTTTTAATTTTTGCACATAACCTCTAGCATCCACTGATAATACAATGGCATTCTTGCCCAGAATTTACGATGGTGAGATTGGCAGAGGGTCCTGGCCTAAGCGTCTCTGGGTAGAGCAATGCTCAGCTAGTACAGAACTGGAATATTTGTGCAATCTGAGGCACTGCGGAGAGATGGGCTGACGATAGGAGTGATATGAGAACAAGCATGTAGGTGCAACAGATTTACAATCTGAAACTTGTACATCTCTTATTTTGCTAAATAAGAGATTTTTGGTGCAAGTCTGGGCCATTCTCAAGAAAAACTGAATGCAAAGCGGTAAGTGACATCCCTGTATATAAGAAAAAGTCTTTCTTGCTATCATTTTGATAATGAAGGAACAGAATAAACCTAAGAGGGGAAAAAAACCTGCCCCATTTCTACAGGTAAACAATTAAAATAGGCCTAGTGCCTTGGACCAGTAGTGACAAATGACTATCCTGGATGGTCCTTTCCCCAGCTTCTGCAGCAGAAAGAACAGGGTTAAAAATAAAATAAATAATCACAGTAGCAAATGGTAAGGATGGGGAGAATGTGAGAACACCCTGTTCAATTTTCATCTGACTGGCTGCTACAGGCACAGTAACATTTTCATGGCTAATCTGTTCTTTTCTCTTAATAATCTGCATCAAAATGCTGCTTATAGTTAGCTCAGTAATAGCTCTGGCCAATGAACACACAGAAACAGCAAGGACAGTACAGGAATTCAGCAGTACTGAGGAAAATTCTAATCCTACTAAATTTGGCAGCACAAATCTCTTATGTAAGATGTGATTTAGAGGACAGTTTGATCATCTGGGAACATTACCATGTTCTTCTCAGTACATTAAACAAAAATGGCAACTTTCCATTACAGATTTTCTTTTGCTTTTCACTGCATAATGTCTCAGGAAAGGTGTCCCATGCTAACAAGACACTTTTAGTATCAACAAAAATGCTTTTATATGACAATTCAATTATACTGAAAGTGTATAAAATTTTAAAAGCTAAGTTTAAGTGCTTCTTCGCCAAGATTGCCTTGAACTGTGGTGCATCTCAGAGATGCAGGAGAGGGCTTGTGATCTAAATTTAAAGCAATGGGTCTCCAAAACAATGCTTGGAAAATGGGCTTTTCTGAAAGTTGACTATTACACCAGCAAATTTTACAGATCTCAGGAACTGAACCTCTCATGACACTTAAGAAGGTTTGAGAGCTACAGATGGAAGATCCCGAGCATGTACAAACCACTAGAACAACAAAGCACTGTTTGTAGCAACTAGTAAAACACAAAATGAAACATAACAAAACCTGTCCTCCTTTTCCAACAAAAATACATTTTCACATGTAACAGCAGCTGCCCAGTAACAGGATACAGGTGCATAAAAGCTCTATTCACAAAATAATTATGAACAAACGATTATACTATTTAAAACCCTGTTGTTCTTAAATCAGTTACAAAATGAGGTAAGATTTCATTCAGTGCCAACATTTATAGACTGCAATAAACATTCGATTCATACTATGTATGCAAGAATTACAAACAGTAATGCTTTTGAAGTATAGATACTGACAAGTTTTAGGAAGACAAGAAAAGAAGTTTTATTCACAGAATAGCAAAAAAAAAAATCAATCTTATAGAACACACCCATAAAGCGTGAAGAGTTCAGAGTATATCAGAGAATCTGCCATTTGAAATCGCCACACATTCTGGCAACAAGCACTTGCTGCAAAACTTGAAGCTAATTATAGACTTTTTCTTTTCATCCATACAAAGGGTGTGCCATAAAGATGTACACTAATACTAGAATTCCTTGATGTGTTTTGAAACAAGTGGCCAGCACCATGTGGAAATAACTTTGCAGGATGCCAGCTACCGCCAGCTAGCTAATCCACATACTTCCACTCAATTGTTAAAGTAGGTGAAGCTTTTAAAATGAAAAGCAGCAGCATTCCTCTCTTCTTTTGGGGGACCCTGCTCATTCCACTATCCTGACAAAGCTTCTTAGTAGATAAAATGCTGAAAAGACTTGTGATTTTAGCAACTGCAGGATGTCAACACATTCGGAACAAGAAACTTTGGTGACAAATGCTCAATAATGGATAGTTAAGGGTGACAGGAAATGTCAGGCAACTCCCTTTAGAGGGCTACTTACAGCAAAGAGGATAACTATATCCCCAGTACTCTTTATTTTCTCCCACTAAGACACAGAAAGAACAGCAATTTTTCAGTCTCTATTGGTCATGCAGTTGTCTCAGTAATAGATATGAGAACAAAAGGAAACCGAAAACAGAGTATCTATTCATAGGGAAATTCCCATTGATAGTTTTTCTGTTACAGTTGAAAGTTGCAAAAGCGTAAGAGATCGCCAAGAGGAGATTGTTCGGAGGAGTAAACACTTAAATAGGTCTAGTTAAAACCCCACCATGAATTAAGAGTACCATTTTTTCCCCTAAAATGCACGCATAGTGAACACATTACTCTACATAACAGAAATTGCTTTTTATGTAGAAACGAACCAAAGGACAAAAGAAATGCAGAGCTATACTCAGCCTCTCACATTCAGACAGGCTCACTTCAAGTCTTATATCAAACCAATGCTGAAGAGAAGGCAGCCTGTTTTGATCTTTCAAATTTGACGTGTATATAAGCAATTACATCATAGAATTCAAGAGCCAGTTTCAAACCAAGTATTTAAAAGCCAGACTAACTTAGGAAATTATGAGACTGAGACCTGCCATTAGAAATCGATGCTGATTATTTTATCAGCAGATGCCGTATGTAAAGCCTCTGTAGAGGCTGACAGGGGAACAGCTGATCAGTCTTACTGCCAAAATAAGAACTGGCAGAGTAACACATTAGATTTCAGTAGTTCAACAATTTGTGATTTAAGCAACCCTACTGTAGGCAGAAACAAAATTCAACAGAAAAATTGCTTTAAAATCTGAAGAGCAATACTTAGAAGGGAAAACATAACAGTTTGGGGTGAGAGTAATTATAAATAACTATAAGCATAGAACTAAATGAAGATACTATTTTAATGAGGTGATACAAGCTTATATTTTATACATCTATAAAATATTACTACCAGACAAGCAGAAGACTCAAGATACTGCAAAAGAATAACAGTGTTAATCTCCAGGACCTGTGTTATGATGGTAACATAGTTTCAATCTATCCACGAGGATCCTCTCACGCACTTTGAACTGTATCAGTTGCTGCAAACCATTATCTTTAAATATCAGTTAACATAAGTGCTAAAACAACAAAAATCAAATATTATATACATTTCTAGGCAAACAATCAGGCTATCTTTACCTCTCATCTCATTCCAAGTAAATGTATTATCTTCCAGAAACTAATATTCACAAATGATTTTAGAGAAAAGTTAACTGTACAAAGACGTAAATGTTAAAGTTCATAAAAAGACTAGTCAATACAATTAGACAGAAGTTTGCTTGTAGTTCTTCGTATCCAAGACCTTCTTGCCACACATTGAGCAGATGCCTATAAGCACACAAAAGGTGTGTAAATTATTTTAAAATAATTAGTTTTTCTTCAAAAACATAGTTGCTATGTTTTTGCAAAGATAATTTTCAAAAAATTGTTTAAATGACCTCTCATTGACAATCTATTGTGCATTTTCTCACCAGATATTGCAAATTCAGAAGTAATAATATGACTTCTAATACAAATTAGTATTTCCACCATATGTGTAATGCTACCACTTTAAAAAAAAAAAGCAGCTCTATTTTGAGAGCATTATGATTCACAACACTACCGAAAGCCTCTGTAATTTGCTGGAATACTGGAAGAGAGCCAGGAACGGCTCCCATCTGGCAAACAGGTAAAAATAGTGTATTATCAAACTTTCTAAACTAACTAACCAAGGCTCAAGACAGAGAGAGAGTAGCTAGGCTAAGAAAATCTAGTCACTGATGAACTGACTGCTAAATGGAAGATTAACAGGTGGGGAGCTTCAGACAATCGAGAAAGTTGAGAAAAATATGGTTTCATAGAATTAAGCTATAGAGCAGTAGAAGTGAGAAACAAAGGACACCAAGAATATCCGAGAGTTGAAGTGAAGATGACAACTGATGTCCCAGAGGACTTGGACCTAAACCAAAATACTGGCAAGTCAGAAGACTAGAGCAGCAAAAAGCACACAAGTTTGGCAGGGGCAGAGGGGTGGGTTGTCTCAATTATTTCCCTCTTCTTCTAAAGCAGAAAGCTGCTAAATCTTTTGTCTGGTAGGGCCCCATCTCATTCGACAGGACCATTCATCAGCAGACAAAAAAAAATGTCAAGTGGCAATTATTCCTGTTAACTTTTTTCAAATCACATGCTTTCGTATATTGACATCATGTGACTGGACCTGTATCTATGAGTCTATTAGGAAAGAGAACAGCGTGGAAAATGCCACATGATTTACTTTATAGAGCAAAATCCAGCCCACTTCAGGTCTAGGAGGAGTAACTAACTTTAGATTGCCTCTCAATTTCAGAGATATGCAACAGTTGAAGAACTAAGCTATATGACTGGATTTGATTCAAGGAACATGCCACAACCACATCTTTGATGGTCAGAACTAGAACTTAAAGCGCTTAGAGTTCTGAATTTTATGAAGAAACCAGATTCAACATGAGAGGATACACAAGCAGACAAACACAAAATCCTGAAGCCCACCCAAACCAGCCATAAGTTTAAGAAAGAGAACAAGGTTCTACCATATGGGATACAGGCAGCCATCTGGTGAGCATCTAGCAACTAGAAAACGCAACCCTCCTACAGCAGGCTGCTAAATCACTGACTCAGTGACACAGTGCACATTTATAGAACAATTAAAGTAATTTCATAAACAAACCTTACTACTGGTTAGCTATAACTCTACATCTAACAACTGGTTGACTCCATGTCTGTGTGCTATGTGGAATCCTCGGTATTTATCACATACCTGAGTTCACAATGCTTTTTTTCTGCTCCAGGAATTCCTAAGGTTGAGCCCTTTTGCTTACCCACTCAAAATCACAAGATTAGTAAAAGTTTTATATCCTTAAGGGTCTCTATCAAATTTCCTTGAAACTGATTTATTTTCCCTCAGGAGTTTTTGAACAGTTTTTAACAGTACTGAAGACTTATTATGAATATAGGAGATAGAAAGCTTCCAGGTATAAGCAGAATTTCAGTGCAGTCACTCACACATAATTCATAAACACATAACTATTTTATATATTATGCATTGCACAGTGCGATATCTTGCTTTCTAGGAATTATGATTATATTCTTCTTTTTCATTTTTTAATTTCACCTTAAGCCAAGCTTGACTTACAATGCATCAAGCATGTTCACAACTGGACCAGAGATGCCTATTTGAGAAATTAACTTTCCAATGGCCTATGTTAAGCCACTGAATGCATAAGAATACATGCAGGCACAAAGACAACCATGAGCATGATATCCCTTCAGAGAGACTTTCTTAATTGCTTTTCCAACTCAATTTATTTTTTTGTCTTTGCCTTTTATTCCCCAGGTATCTTACTTTTGTTAAGCTAGCCTATCGTTTTACCAAGATCAGAAGGTGGATTTTTGGTTGTTTTGTGGGGTTTTTTAGGGGGCTGATAGGTTTGGGGTGTTTGGGTTTTTTTTGTTTGGGGTCTTTCTTGATGGTTTTGGGGGAATTTTGAGACCACTATTTAGAGTTTTAGATTTAGCTGTTATAAAAACAGGAGAGGTCAGAAGGGAGAGAAAAGCGACTACAACAAGCAACTGAGTTTAACAAGATGCCATTTTTTTTTAACCCAAGAAAAATCAAACTTGCTAGATGCCAGTTTTCTATGCAATTGCCAAGATTAAGCTTACAGTTATACTGCTTCAGATACCAGAAACACTCTAAAAGAAGCAGAACCATAGAATAACTTCAGTTGGAACGGATCTCCAGCAGTCTCTAGGCCTCCTTCCACCCCACTCAAAACACAGCCAACTTGGATGAGGCTGGCTCAGGGCTTTTCAAGCCAAGCTCTGAATACCTCCTGTAGAGATTCCACAACCTCTGTGGGTCCCTTTTATTACAACTTTTGACCACCTTCATGGTGAAAATTGCTTTTTTTGTACATAGTTAGAATTTTCCACATTCTAACCTGCGTACATTGTCTATTATTCTATTACTGTGCACCTCAGGAAGGTGTAGAGAAGATGGGAGTCAGACTCTTCTATTAGTTAAAGTGAGCCACTAAATCTTATCTTAGCCTTCTCTTTGTAAGGCAAAACAAATTTAAGAGTTCCACTTGCTCTCTAATTTCAAACCAAACCGGGGTAATTTGGTACTCAGTGAAACTCACCTTTTTTATACGCACATCCTTGACAATAGTGAGACCCTGGCTGATGGACAGAACTCTTACAAATCCGACATATTGCGAATTTGTTCTTTCCATAAGGATCAAACCTGGGAAAAAGGAAAAGTATTTTATTTATACACCTTGAAATAAAGTATTTCCTCTGCCTCATCCTAAAAAGTCTAAGCCAGAGGATGCAGACAGAAACTCCAACAAAAATTATAATTTAGAGAAAGGACATTCATAGATTATTCCTAGTAGGCTACACAAAGTCTACAGAAAAGCTCCCATTTTCCACATTAAGAGAGATTTCCTGCATTATGGAAACAAACTTAACAAAATTAACTTAAAAATGTGTCTTTTTTATTAAGATATTAGACTATTTCGAACTTAAATACTTTCCAGCAGCACCTTGCCACCTTGCATAATAGAATGCCCCCTGGAAATTAAGGAAACGCTCAAAAGATTGTACTGGCCATCTTAGCATGGAAAATAAGCTTTCCTAGCCCCTCTCCTAACAAAAACACTAAACCCTACACAAAAATCTCAATTTCTGTGAGAACTGCAGTAAATAGATGCCCAGACTCTATGATTCAGCAGAAAGCACCCATGAAATACGTATGGACATACTTTTACCAACTAACCAAATGTCATAATCCCCACAAAATTATTTTTTTTTAAAAAATAGGCATATTTTGGACAAGTTTTGAGCAGTTGCCCAGATATGCAGGAAATGCAGGCCTCAGTTACAGCAAACTGACTTTTTTTTTTAGCCAAAATCAGTATTAAATACTAACCTTGCCTTCTTTGAGGTCAATGCCTTGTTTTCATTTAACTTGCGGCCACCGCTTTCTACAAAAAAAAATAAACCAATAAATTTCCCAGTTTCAAGCATAATTTAAAAAGCTTAGTTTACAGCTTTTACACGTGTGCAAATAAAGTCACCATAACAGATAAAACATATAGCACAGCATTAAAGCACAGGACAACAGAATACTTTATACTGTGTTCTGTTTGTGCATCATCATCCCATACAAGGTGAAAAAATCCAGGCAAGTTCAATACTGAAGAGCTCAGGGTAAATAAATTCCTAATGCATTAAATTAGCATGGGAGGGAAACTACAGGAGTTAAAAATTAATCTGATCAACTGTCTCAGATTTTACCCTTAAGACTGTAAGACAGCTCAGATGCCTAACTGGCGTTAAGATACCTGAAAAACAAGTGTTAAACGTCCCCAAGATTACCTGTAGTGTTCCTTGCACCATCTTTCCATGTATCGGGAGTGATCACCGTACCGAGTTTCTTCTCACCTACGCAAGGAAACATTACCAAGGAAAAAAATTAAAACTCTACTGCATTAATATCCGCGAGAAGCGCTGCCTGAGGGGGAACGACAGCTCACACAGATACATTCCCGGAACCGCCACCTACAGCCCACCATACACAGCCCGGGACCCGGGGGTCAACTTAGGAGAGGCCCGGGACCCCTGAGATCAGGGCCCGGCGGTTGGGAAAGGCCCCACCACCCCGCTCCCCCAGACCACCCGCACTCACACTTCTCGCACACCATGGCGGCCCCCACCACCTCCACAACAACAACCAACAGCCGCTTCCGGCCCCGCCCCGGAACTGACGCGCAGGTGCTGCTGGCTTCCGTTGCCGGGCGGCCCCGCGCGCGCACGGCGGCGGCGGCGGCGGCGGCGAGGCTGCGGTAAGAGGCGGGTCGGGCCGGCCCCTCAGTATCCCCCCGCTTCCCCCGGGCTCGGGGCAGGTGCCGCCGAGCGAGGCCGAGGCCTGAGGCCTGTCCGGAGGCCGTCCCGCCGCCGCCCGGCTGAAGAGGGAGCGGTGAGGAGGTGCCCGGCCCGGGCGGTTGGGAAAGCCCGGGCGCGGAAGGGGCTGAGGCGGTTCCGCCTGTGAGGAAGGGCGCTCGGTGGCATGAGGGGTGTCGATGCGGGGGGAGGCCACCCGCCCGCTCGTTCGCTCGGTGCGAGCGCTCCCGGCGCAGCCCTGCTGTGTGCGTGGGTCTGGGGGTTGATGTTTAAACGAGCGACATTCTTCTGCCCCCAAAATAATAACTTTTAGTCCCAGACTAAGCCCAGAGTTCTGTCTTGCGTGTTGTGACGAGGTAAAATATCTTATGCTGTTTCAGTAACGAGGTGCGATTTGCTGTCTTGCAGGTGGGCGGTTAATAGGGAACACGATGAAAGAAGCAGAAATAAGGAGGCTCTTGGCTGCCAACCTCCTCTGTTTTTTTTCAATTATTCTGACAGCGCTTCTTCCGGCTTTCTTCTGGGACACATTCACAGTTTTGGGAACACACCTCACATGGCTGTGTATTTGTTCTGTTTGTGTTAGTACCCTTAGTATAATCTTGCACTTAGTCCTTAAACCAAATGTGACTCCTAAGAGAAGTTCATTTGCTCACAAGGTAAGATTTTTATTCTTAAGTTGCTACCAGGCAATACGGAGGGGAAGTGAATTCTTTCACTGAAATAGTCGAATGAGAAAGAAAGGAGACAATTTTTGGTGGTAAATTCTTGTTTTCCATGAATGACCTGAGTGTGTAGCACCTTGTGAAAGAAGTTCTCCAATATTTGTGTGATCTTAAACTTTCTCTACCTGTAAATAACCCGTTCAGGCGAGCAGTTTTGTGCCTTTCCTTTTTCTTGTCAGTATATTGTTGTTTGTAGTCCCAGCCGTTGGTCTTCCAACAATTTGCATGGTGCTAAATATTGGCAAAATTGAATATGCCCAGGCCCAATCTTCAGTGTTAGGAAGATACAATTTTCGCATGTGTAGTTATAAACTTCTAGTAACTTTACATGAAGATAAATAGTTTTTAGAAGTTGAGACATAAAAGAGAGACTAGCTCATTACAATTTCAACAAAGTTGGTAAATCTTAAAAAATTATGTGGAAAAATATTAAAATGGCTACATTTCATTGAATGTTGGAGTTTATGCACAGAAGAATCTAAATCTGGGAGAAATTTTTGTAGTTGTAGTTCGAACAGGAGCACTAAATCCCAACTAAATAGGTTTGAACAGAGCAAATTTGGAGCAGCACACAACTTGTTCAGGAGTAGGGGAATACACTGGCATACGTGATTCTATGATTTTTAAACTCATCTGGATAGTCTTGCACTCCCAACTTGCAGAGTCTGACAAGATTTAGTGCTCTGATGCGGTGATTCTCAAACATTTAAGCAGGCATCCCTGAAAGCAGTATCTTCGCATGCAAAGCTTCCGTCTAGTTTTGTGAAATACACAAAATCATTATGGAAAACAAGTATTTTAACCATCTGTGATTTAAAAATGAAGCAGGCTTCATGTTCTAGGTGAGATTTCATCCCAGCCTAGCATAAGGAATAAATGTCAAAAAAAGCATTCAAGTGAAATTATGGATTTCCATTCGTGACCTGATCAGAACAGACCTAACCAGAACTGTTTATCAAGTGGCTGTACTTCTATATGATATAGTGAGTACCCAGAAACTGTTGTTTAAATTCATAGAAAATTAAGTGTTTTGCAGACTTATAGAAAGTCATGGACATTGCTCAAATGGATTTAGAATTTAAGATGTCAAGTTCAAAATGTAGTGGTTTTTATTGCATGTATTTTTAAGTATTACATTTGATTCTAAATGTCTTTTTTTTTTCCATATTACATATTTTCTTTCTTTTAAGTATTTTTTCACTTTCTGTGAAAGATGTCTTTTCATGAATGGACATAACACTAAGATGTAAAACAGAAATGTAAAAATATCCAATAAAATTATCTCTGTTTATCTTGTCATTTCCAGTTACATTTTTTGTATGTTTGCCTTATTACAATAGGGTGCATTAAAAAAAATTTAGATGGAGTGTGATCACTTTTAATTATTTGAAGTATTAAACATAGGGAAAACGCTTTTGAAATATGCCATGCTATTATCGTACTGTGCTATAGCTGAAATTAAAGAAATAGGTAGAGTACAATGCTAGTGTTACAATGTAGACTATGTATGTTATTTATGTTCTCTTTTCTTTTGAAACATTATTCTGATATTTTATTGCTCTTTTTTAGATATCCAGATTTCTAAAATGCTGTATATACTTTTTCATATCTTGCATACTATTTCATGCGATTATTGTTCTTTATGGAGCACCTCTCATAGAGTAAGTCAGAAGACCCTATCTTTCCCTAAATCTTTTAAGGGGCAGTCCTCCTTGCAGATATTGGTATAAGTACTTGTATATTTCCTGGTACATTGGAAATGAAAGGATAAACTCCTGGCTGGGCGAAGAAGGGTGGCTGTTTTGTTTTTTGGGGGGCTTTTTTGGGTTTTGGTGTTTCTTTGGGTTTTTTTTGTTTGGGGTGTTTTTTTGGGTTTTTTTTTAGAAGCTGGCTTGTAATGATTTCTGTATATTTGGAGACGTGTTGTTAAAGATAGTTACAAACAACTCCGTTTACTTTAATATTTATGTCAAACATGGGTACAAACATTTTTCCATGTTTCATTTAGTCATTTTCCCCATAAGATTCTAAAACGTGCATCTTTCATGTCTTTCATCCTTTGGATATTACTGTTTTAATTTTTAGGAATGATTAAAAAAGAGGGGGAGGGGGAGGAGAGGCATGAAGCAGCCTGATTTCTGAGAGAGATACTAAATTAATGACTAACAATGGCATCCTGTAGTTTGGTTTCACGGTTGCTTCCACAACATCAAACTAGAAAAATAGGTGGAATAAGGAAGTAAATATCCAAGTGTACTTCAATTCAGAACTAACATTCTATATGAGGTACTTCTGTGGTTTTTAAAATGTTGCGGGTATCAGGCATTTAAAATAATTACTGCATTTCAGTCTTTGTTGAGATAACAGACGTACCAGAATTCTTTCCATCTTTCTTTACTATTCTACAGAGTAAGAAGAAAACACTTTATTCTTCTACACGAGGTTTAAGAAAGCATGCATGCTTTCACAAGTTGACTTAGGTGTTTGATTTTTTTTTTCCTAAATATTGGAATTCTTAGGAAATTAGTAGCTACTTCATTTAATTTTGTAATATTCCTTCTTTGTAGGTCAGTGACTGAGACGTTTCTGTTTGCCGTTCTCTTGTCTACCTTTACTACTTTACAGTGCTTGTGTATACTGGGACCAAACATACAAACATGGATACGGGTATTTAGTAAAAATGGGTAAGTTCTATTCGAAAGTTTCTGATTTTACCCAGAATAGACATGGACAGAATTGATGTAAACAACGTGTCATGGAATTTTTTGTAAAGAAAGGAAAACTTCCAGAATTACAGGCATTTTTCATATTTGTAATTACAAGCTTATGAAGGCTTTTCTGACAAAGAAAATTATTACTTACTTTGAATGCATTGATTCAGAAAAATTACTTTTTATTTTTAGTGTCCAGACACTAAGTATCACTTTCTATGTGTTTGAAGGAAGTAAAGTTTCAAACACGTAATTTACTGGTGCAAAACCATTGTGCAGTCCAGTGTGATGGTTGTCAAATAAAGAGGAAACCTGAGGCTGAGCTGTAAAGGGAAACTCTTGCACATGATCCAATAGTACCTTTGTAAACACAGCTTTTTAAAGTAGGAATAACAAGCCAAAACAAACACTATTATAACAGTATTTTTAACTTGAATATAATGGTGAAAATGATATATTATTTACTGTGGACTTAAGTATATAATGTTTACCCATGCTATTTTTCAAATTTCAAAGCAAGCTGTTTTCAGTGTCAGAGTTTTCAAGCATTAATCTTTTTCAAGAGTCTGTTTAGAGTCGAATGAGCCTTTTAACCTCATTTTCACTTCAGTGACAGCCATGACATGTATCGAGGATAATGTATTTTTCAGAATTATTCTATGTATTCTGCAGTTTTTCACCCACTAAATAACAGGATTTTTGAAAGACGGATGCTAGAACATAAAGAAGCCCCACATATACTTGAAGTTTAATAATAAGCTCTTAGCACTCATTCCCTTTTAATAGTTCATTAGGGTGAAGTATTATCTCAAAAGAAACTGAGAAGTTGTATAACACTGCTGAATGTCCTGGTTTGAGGTAAAACAGGACCAATTTTGTTCAGTAACTTTGCTTCTTAGCTAGGCCTCTTCTAGCTTAGTTCCTTCTAAACTCGTAAGTCTCTCTTTCCCTTCTCTGCCTCTCTCTTTGAAGAGGGGTAGGGGGGAGCATCTGTCGGTCCCATCTGGGGTGCCCCACATCCCCAGTAGTCGATTCAGCCTCAACCACAACACTGACCTATGGAGTCACTTTTGGTTTAAACTTCGGCAGTGGAGGACAAAAGCAGACTTTTTGTAGTAGTTTGTTACTGATTTTCAGTTTATCTCAGTTCTCAGCTTACTTCCACTCTCAGCTTACTGAAAATTACCAAAATTATCTTGAATCCTTATTCAAGTTAGTTATGGTTATTTTTTTAATTTTCAGTGGAAGGGCTGAATAGAGTAATGGAAATGACACTTTGCAAGACTTTGAAAAAAGCATGAAATTGTTTAGCCAAAACAAATCATTGCTGATTTGCTTAAGTCACCTTTGGAGGATTTAAAACTGGAAATAATAGTTAAAGTCAGATGTCAAACAGATGTTTGTCAAACAGATGTTTGTCAAACAGCCTGTCTTTGTGCCAGGTTAGATTCTGAATGCCTGTCAATTTCTTTCTTTCCTACTCTGGATCTTAATGTTACTTCAGCACAATTATTGCATAGGAAACAGGGTTGTCTTGTTTTGACATTTTTGCTGTGAGAACTTGTACATACTTCTTACTAGTGAGCCATGTGACATTAATCTGAATAAAATGTCTATTTAGTAATGATGCTTACTTAGACTAGCCTTTGAATGAAAATAGACTACAAAGAAATATTGTACTGATTTTTTTTTTTAATGGATTGTATCAAGCTGCTCTTTTAAAAATTCTGTGATTTTTTTCATTTGACCTCATGAATGAGTTGGAGCATCTCGCACTTAGGTGTGAGCTGTGTGTTCGCATGATGTATTAAAAGGTTGTCTCTAACTTAACCATGTGGAATGAGGTGGGACTGGTTGAATGGAGGAAAAGGATGGTTAGGTAAGATCAATACAGCTGTTTGCCTTGAAAGAAGAGTTGAGCGATTTGCACTGAGACAGCAAGCTGGAAAGTCTGATTTAGAGTATAGCTTAGTATGAAAAAGGAATTTATTTTAAAAATATCTGAATACAATTTAGACTTAAGCAACCAGTAGCATTTATTTTTGTTGTTCTCATTTACCTGTGCAATATTTATAAGATCAAATTGTGCTTGTTTCTTTGTAGAAAGACAGAAAAAGACATCTAGAAAGAGAAATTTTATCTTGATACAGCAAATATAAATAAGTAACAGATATTAATTACCTAGCTATTGCTCTGGATAGCTTTCTGCTGTGTTTTAGGTGGACTAGTGTGAAATTACTGATGCATATAATGTTTTGTCATAGGACTATTCATAAAGTTACATTCAAGTAATGTAATCTGTTGCATCATAATAACTATGGTACAACTGAGTCAATCCAACTTAAATATTTTTGGGATATTCTTGCAAAGTGCTTATTTTTTCTGCAGAGATGCTTAGCTTTCTCTGTTTCTACTTGCAGCACTTGGAAGTGCTGTCATTGCTAGCAAAATAGCTTCTAGTAAGGTTACTACAAAATCAGTCTTTAAGTGCCCATGCCTGTAGGAGGTGGATTATATGTGTCATCTCATGATACCATGTAATCTATGACACTGCAGGTTTATTGATTTTATTGGAAAGTTTGGGTTGTTGGTGGGATGGAGGAGGTGTTGTTTGGGTTTTTTTGTATACATGAAGCAATTGTAGCTCAGACAGAAAATTGCACATGCTCCACGTTTTCAAGCTGAGTACACTTTTGAATTGGAAATGTCGTTTTGATGGACCAAATAGATTTTTTTTTTTTTTAAATTACTTTATTTTAAGAAATTTGAACAGTTCTTACCTGCATATTTATAGTCTATGTGGACGTAGAATGTGTGGGAAAAGTAAGCTACATCAGGAAAACTTCAATTCTGAGTAAGCAAGCTGTAAACAGGGCTCTTTTCACTAACTCTACATTTGGGAAGGAGTGTGCCCATGCGAGCTATCTCTGGACTCTGTGTTCTGACATCTAGTGTTCTGACCAATGTCACGACACTTATATGCTATCATGTGCTGCTGTGAGTGTATAGAGGGAAATAAAAGCTACAGAAAGGGTTATCAGCACTAACAGAAGCAGGTGACTATTCTTTAAATGCTTCTCATTAATTGTTGGCTGAAATATCCTCCTGCATAAAAACCTTTAAGAAATCAGCTTTCAATTGCTGATTTTTATTGCTCTTTTTGGAGACTGTTTATTTCAAATCATTAGTCTGAGTAATTGTGTTGAATTTTCTGGTATAGTAGCAGTTATGTCACCTGGGTAGGAAATAGATTTTATTTGGAGCTTGTCAAAAAATAGTATAAAACTATAACTTTAGGACTCCTTCCGGTTTTTATTTCGCCTATTTCATCACTTTTTTGTGAACTGCATATTCTTACAGACTTGGAAATATTCTTTTTAAAGGTGGACATCATCAAAGTGGTGTGCAGCTTTGTATTTCAGTCCTGCTTACAGCACAGAGTACCAGATCTTGTCTATCCAAGAGCTGTCTTAGTAATTTTTTTATGTTAACTAACCTCTTAATTAAGGTATTATTTAAAACACCCCTTAATGTATTGTATTATTTAAAGGGATTAAATAATTACTTTAGGCTTTAAAAGGCCTTTGTGCCACTAGTGGTGATTTATTATCTTAAATATCACTAGTTTTGCCTGCAGAATAGTTTTAGTTGTAGTTTATTCATAGTTAAAAATATAAAGAAACTGATAAAACTCAAAGTTTATAAATGTTGCTGCAGTTGTTAGCTTCATGCAAATGATGCGATGGGTTAATGGGTTAAAGACTACCTGCAAAAATCCTGATGGCTGACATTTCATACAGAGAAGAGAATAATCAAAGCACTGTTCCTGCAGGATAATGTTGGAGGACAAGTCAGGTTGTATTTGAGTAGCCAGTGTCCGTACTGCAGAGTGGTTGAATTAGCAGCTCAAATGGTTGCTAAACTACCAATGGCTGTTCTTTACTTGGGCACTATGCCTTGCTAATTCTGTTGTTTTGCTTTTGGACTCAGTCTGCTATCTCCATATGGTGCAGCAGTATGTGTGCAGATTTACCAGATAATGTCTTTTGAAGTATAAATCTACCTCAGTCAGTCCTTGGTATGTTCTGCTGTCTCTTTCACTGCTTTAGGGTTATAGTGAATGTTCTCTTTCCTGTGCTGCCTAACAGCTCTCTGCTCAGTTATTCAGTTTCTGAAAATAATTTACAATAATTTTTTATGTGCAGACTCCGAAAGTGTTCTAGTTAAATCAGAACCTTTCCCTTTAAAAAAAATTCTCAAGCCGGTAGGATTGTGAGTTGAAATCAACTGTTATAAGTTAGAGGGATGGAGTTACTGTAGAAGAAACAGTCCTGTTTCTGCTCAAAATGTCAATGTTGCACTGTAACTATTATAACCTGTATGACCTTTATTTTGCAAACAATAAAAAAATGTTTGCCTTACACTTGTGAGCCCTTTGGTCAATATCAAGTGCAGCAGTGAGTTATGTGTACTCAGAAGTAAAGTCAGAAATGTTAGGTGGCTTCTAGGTCTAGGTTTAAAGCTTTCCTATCTGGAGCCTAAACAGCACACATGAAGTTTGGAGTTTACTATCCAGTTAGTCTTCTAGCTATAAAAATGCCCATCTTTTTTCTGCTGTTGGCTACAGCTCAGTTTGTGTTTATAATCAGAGATATAGCAAACTTTAAGATTCAGATCCTCTTGCCTTACTGATTTGGAGCAGGGATTTCAACGTGCTTCTCCTGTCTCAGAACTGTGCCCTACTGTGTTCTGGACTCCTGTTCTTGTTTCTTAATTGATACCAAGTACTCAAATGTTCATGGCTCGAGAAAACCAAAACAATCACTTGGTAAACTGATGATGGACAATAACTGCTTATCTATTAAACGGAAACCCAACTTTGCCAAAACTTCTGAAGTCAGTAGTGGTAGAAGGCTATAAACTGAGAACTGGAGTCATTAATATCTGTTATGGTATATGTGCCATGATTGGTGATGCAAGAATTCTTTACCATGCAATAAATTTATCCTGCAGCCAGTGTACTTGAACTTGGATGCAATGCTGCTGACGGGCTGCAACATGCAGGTTACATTTATTCACAAGGTTTCTTTTCAGTTGATGGAAGTTGCTTTAGAATAGTCACATAATGGACTTCTGTTTTAAATATTAAATTGTTATTATTTGATGACTACGACAATGTGACTCCACCATAGAGTATTTTGCGACTGTGCTTGCACTCTTCTATACAATCCCCCAGTACCCTTTCATATCTGCTTTTCCCTGCAGTGCACACAGTATCATTGTGATATTTTAACTTGCTCAATCATACAGTGTTTCAAGCTCAATAGGAGTATTTCCAGGTAAAAAAATTAGCTTTTGCAGTAAACATCTCAAGGGGGGGGAAAAAAAATCTTCTGAATGTGTGGTATAGAAAAGTTGTGATTATAGCTAAAATATACAACTTACATTTTACATATAGTGTGTATCTCTTAGGAGAAACCTGCATGCTATTTATCAAATACTGATTTTTATATCTGTTTGTAGTCTCAGAAATTTTGGGAGAAATCAGATCTAACATTCTGACATGGTAACTTCTACTGCTGTTGAAATCTTGTAATACACTGTTTTTACAGAGCTACCTCCATCTGGGAAAGCAGTCTACAGATTACTACCATGTGCAGTATACTAGGAGCTTGGTTTGGAGCATTTCCTATTCCTCTTGATTGGGATCGGCCTTGGCAGGTTAGTATCTGCAGCTTTATCATAAGCGTAAAAATACTGAATTTTCTGCATGTGCACGCTATACAAAATTGCTCTGAAACTGTACAGGTATATTATATACTTACTCATAAGCTGTTCCTACAGGGTTACGCCAAACACTTAAAAAGTTATTGTAAGCATCTCTGCTTACAATCTAAAGATGTAAAATGCAGAAGTATTACCCCCCTTTCTAATAGGTTCTTTGTTATAGATTTATGGGTGCCTGTTGCATGCAAATTTTATCATGAAATAGAGCTGTAAGGATTTTGATATGAAGAAGCTAGACAAGCAGGAGGAGAAATGTGAAATGATGAAGATGGCTCCAAGTTTGTCTGCCTTCAGTCTGGTATCTTTTATTGTTTATGGGTAGGGAAGGAAAGATGCTTTCCTAGTGTTTTAGTTCCCCTCTATCTTCCATAAAAGCACTTAACAGAATGCATTTTAAATGGATTTAGATTGATTTGTGGAAATGGTGTGGCCAAAGCACTGTACTAAAAACTTACCTTCTGATTTCAAAGGAAGGCAAAGCATTAGCTTTGTAGTTGTACAGTAAAAAACGTGAAGCTGGCATTGCAGATTCTGTCTTTATAAATTCAAACGTCTATGCTATTTTCTTAATACTTTTGTTGGCATGGAAAAAATTATTCCATTAAATATAACTGAAGTCTGCAATT
This sequence comes from Pluvialis apricaria, assembly GCA_017639485.1. Lineage (NCBI taxonomy): Eukaryota > Metazoa > Chordata > Aves > Charadriiformes > Charadriidae > Pluvialis > Pluvialis apricaria. The sequence goes on from CM030009.1 coordinate 36,771,125, forward strand.
TCCATAAAATGATGACACTTGTAACACTTTTTCCTAATGTCCTCAGTGGATATTTTCTTTCCTCAGCTTACAAAACTCACATGCTCTCAGCTGAGTAGTATCTATCAGGCCTGTTCTTAAGCAGATGGTTTCAAAGGTTTCTTTCAGAAATCAGTGTAACAGGTGTTCCACTTTTCTCTGTGATACTGTAGAGACATTGTGGCCTGCAGCTGCAATGGAAATTTGTCTTCTTTAAGTAGCTTGCAGCCTGCTTTTATGCCACAAGCCTTTCTTTACACCTGTGTAATGAGAAATTAAAATTTCTAATTAAAAAATAATAGTAGAGGAGTAGTTAATACTTGAAGTAAAAAATAAGGTTTTCTTCCCCAAAACCACTTGGTTTTACTCTTGCAAGATGTTTCACTGTCAATCTGACATTGGTATGCATTGGCACTAGTTGATTTTTGGGTGACACTCACATCCATCAACAATTAAGGGATTCATTGAAATGCAATCTCTTATCTTCTTTTGAAGTCTTATTCACCTTCCTGTTCCAATGAAAGGCAAGCATTTTTTTCTTGTTCATCTGGGATTTTATGCATGTCACATCTGGCAGGTTTTATTTTGTTCCTATTCTTGGAGTCAAGATTTGTCACAGTGTCTTCACTGTCATCTGGGCTTTGACTCAATCTAGAATTGTTAATGAAAACTTGCGTTTATATAGCATATAATGGCAAGTTGTCCATTTCCATGCTTTATTCACATTTGTGAAAAAAATCCAAAATGCTGTCTCCTCTTTGCTTGGTGTAAGTGAGCTACTCTTAAGGGTTGCATTTCCTAGTATAGAACTTGGTCCTCTGGGATGGAAACAGTTGTCTGCATGAGTAATAATTGCAGAAAACATTGGTCAGCATTTAGGATTAAAGTCCATGTACATGTATTTTGGATGATATTCAGTAACCGAAACGTAATATTGAGTCCCATCTGATGCATCCAAGAAACTTGTGGGACTGTTGGATAAGGCACAGGACCTAAAGGAGACCCATCGCCGTTCAGAGCAGTAGCTGGAGACTAGACAGAATACCAGAATACCTAAAATCCTACTGGACACCCACATTTAGACAAATGAATTCCACCTACACATGACTACTCTATCTCTTTTAGGCAGATGCAGATACATGCATATATGCGCACATGTGCACGAAATCTCAGATTTTGCTAATATGCCACATATAAAAAATTCACCCTTTATGCACCAATGATATAAGGAAAACTTAATTATTAAGTCAGTAGGTTCTATTAACAAAAAAAAGACAGTAATAGATTAAGACAGATATTTTAAGTACAGTTAATTTTTTACTTTATTTGCCCATTCTTCCATCTTCCCACAGTAGGAGACACAAGTTTGGTAACGGTCTGGCAGCTTTTTCTGTTTGAAAACTCCTCCAAGTCAATGAAAGCCAAATACGACTGACAAATGTTAAGTTCTAGAATCTATACTTAGACATCTAAAAAGATATTATGTGACTCCTAAGAACAGCAAAGCATCTGCAGAAACCTCAAATACCATAACTTGTCACTAGCTGTTTCTGGGCCTGAGTGCTCCCCAGAGAATTCAGGCAGCAGCAGAAACTGTATACCTGCATTTCCCTGTTCCTTCACTATCTCCACCCTCATTTCTAACATACTCCTGATACCAAAGTTGGCAGGGGAGAGCTTCTGTCTATCAGTTCCCGTATCAAAGCAATTTTCCTATGCCTAGATCCAGAGCATTTGCTGCTGTGTTCTTTCCCTTAAGTTCCCCTCATTTTTCCCTATCTCCACTTTTCTCCCTCCTACCTTGTAGCATTTAAAATAGTGGGCGGGGAAAGAAATCTTGCTTTCCATTTTGGGTCTGAACTTCTTGATCCTTACTTTAATCATCATGTGAGCGATTTAAGAGCAGCTGTAGAGAAGTTTGCTTATCAGTCCTACAGGCTGCCTCTTCAATGGTCTTTGAAAACCACAGTTTTAAGTACTAATTTTTTAAGATCTGCTGTTTAAGGGGAAATGACAGAAACTCTTTTTTAAATGTAAAGTAGATTTTGAAGCCAAATTATCTCAGTGAAGCACCAAAATGGTAACAAATCTTTAAGGCAGAAATGAATCTCTTTTAAAGTAGCTTGTTAGAGATCCTATTCACAACTCTCAGAAGTTTTCAATCACCTATTGGTAATTTAATATTTTTGTGAAGATGATCTCTTAAATATTAGTCACCAAGACACAGAATTAAAAAAAAAGTGTCCTGGCCATGCATTTTTCAATAGTTGCCCAGGAAATACTACATCCCACTTCAGCCATGCTGAGATATGAATCCAGTTCTCTGGAAACTCTGAACTTCATGCAACCGTTGACCTAAGTCTTGTCTTTCTATGCCCACTGAGTAGTATGGATTCAACAACACATGTATTGAGTTGCATGTAGTAGCTCTGCATTGCTGTCTCAAAAACATTCAGAGCCAAAAGACATTTCTGTTGTTCTTCAGAAGTTCACTGGACACTAACAACGAAACCCCTTTTCACAGGAGCATTCCCTTTTGCCACCTGATGTCAGGTGATTGCAGAAACTCATAGTAGATTCTTTCACCGTAGCAATGAAAGAGGAAGGGTGCTTTCTGTGTTGTCTTCAGCCTAAGGCAGGGGAAAGAAGAATGGCTGTCATAAAGGATTCCGTTGTTGCAGATCTGCTTTGTTTGGGAAGAAAATCTTTAGTGCAGATTGCGTATCTCCTGAGTGGCTGATCTAACCACTGGCTTACTGAACATAAAAAAATACCTGTACGTAATGCAGTTGCAGGAAGAGGTTCTTGGTTTTAAAAATAAAAAAATTATCCCCTCAAAAGACACAGACTGGCAGTGCTTTGTGTAGAACCTAATCCAGCTGCATGCTTATGAGTACACCTACAGATTAAATCCAAGCAAGGTCTGAAAAAAATCATGTAGATCTTAATGTAGGCTTAAAAGTAATCAGAGCCCAGTCAAAACCAAATTACTTCTAGGCATCTGCATGAATAAAGTATAAGCTGTCATGCTTTTGACATCAGCTGTTTCTCTATTCACCTAAAAGCAGGGAGCCTGAGGGTTACAATTTTGGATTTACCCTTCTCAGATCCAAAAGGGACTCAAACAGAATAGCTTAGTCTTTGGATTCAAAACCAGCTTTTGAGATAAGAACAGGTTTCATTAGTGATTGTTTTTCTTCTTGTATTTTAGGCTTTTTATTGTAAACAATTATTATTTTTTTTTAAATCTGTAGTGGAAATGGTTATGCTCTAGAACAGAAAATGTGGTTTAAATCTTATATGGGCAAGACTGAAGTGGTATTATCATTTTGGACAGCAGTGTTAAGGCCTTTAAGCCTGCTTGCTCCAAAATCTGGTTCTGATGTTTCTATTGGTTATAGTTAGTGTTTGTGGTGTAACAATGTGTTATGGAAACACAGGTGCATTTGTACCTTTAGCTTCAGACAATTCATTATTTAAGGAGTGTTGTAGACAAGGTGAAATTGATACTACAAGAATTGGGTGGGTCAACAGTAGTTGACAAGTATCACATGAAAAAGCAAACCAAAGGGCTTGTGCTCTGTTTGTAGCTCTGAAATGTCAAAAGTTGGCAAAAACATCTGACATCCAGCAGGTGCAGAAATGTACTATGAGTTTGGAATAAAAAAGGCTATTGGTATTTATTTAGCTCTGTTAGAACAATCTAATAGTTAAGCACTGTGTCTTGAATTGGTATATTTTTCCACTTGATCAGGATTTAGCACTTTATCAAATCTAGTGTCTACACTTTAAACTGTAGACAATTTCAGAGTGTCTTACAGCCTGCTTTTAAATTGACTGCAGTCCAGTTCAGAGAGTGGAGTATGTAAAGCTACTTCTGTGAAGTCAGTTTTGTTCATAGAAATGGCTTCAAATGAAAATGGCCTGTAGTCACTCACCTGAAGCAAACAAGAGGTTGAAGTAAAGAGTACTGAGGATGCTGGAATTGCAGTAAAGTATTGAATAAAGCTGCCTGCACATTTCTGTAAGGCACCTGTGTCTGAATTGCCACACTGATACCTATGGCAGTTCTTCTGATGTCACTTTGTTGCTGCTTTGTGCCCTTAAAAGAAAAAGCAATTGAGGGCAACATGAGGTTATTTTTTTTGCTAATCTATTTCCCAGTCCTTAGCTGTCTGTATTGGGACTAGCATCATTTCCTGCAATCTTAATAGAAGAACTGAAAAATTATACAGTAGTCGTCCCTTTACATCATGGTTGAGATATATTAGTCGAAGCTGAGAAGTTTGTAGTACCATTACCTGTATCTTACCTGATCAGAAAATCAGATGTCAATATGTCTTGTATGTCTTTCACTAGAATTTGTTTTTACTTCAAAGTACTTCAGACTTCTGTGGAGTAAACTTGGTATGAAATTCATCATCAGGAGTTCCAATCAATGTACTAATGGCTAAAACCAAAATGCTACTTCATCCTGAGTTATTCATAAACCAAAGAAAACATATTGGTTCTTTGCACATACCTCTTGTGACACACAACAAAACTGAGATAAATACAGATGTCTCAGAAAATCTTCACTTTATTTTTCATGTTTATGTTTGAAAAATATTGCATACAGGGGATATTCAGATTAGTGGGCCTGTCTACATTTAAAAATAATCATGTAAAATGCATTTTTTTAGCATACAACAACTTTTATGCTGAGTAAATATTACTTAATAGGAACAGAATATTGTTTTGGAAATAAAATAACATTAATTGTCTGAATAATGTTTCAGATTGGAAATGAAAAATATATAAAGCATTTCTGTTAGAAGTATAAAATACATTGCTGAAAGTCAGTTGCTATCCTGATGATTCATTGTTTTTCATTACTTTGGTGTTCTTAAAGTAATTTTTAACATAATTTGGCCATGCCTCTTGCCCCTCTGCTGGTTTTCAGAAAAATGTATTTTGTAACTACGCCAAACAGTTGGTCAGGGAGGCCTACTCTAGGGTTGTTCCTGGTTATAGGTCTGCAGAATTAAGCCTATCTCAGACAAAGATAAAGATAGTTGCCTCACAGGAATGCAAGTTAGTCCCTATGGTAGTTACATTTCTGCATTTAGGGGGGAAAAAAAAAAAAACAACCCAAACTTTTAAAGACTTACTCTGAAAGACATGTCTCAGTTTATTACAAGTGTCAGACTGGTAGAATAGTTTTGCCAGTGTTATGAGATTACTATTTAATTTTTAAACAATTTTTAAAATACTTTGCAACACTTAATTATGATCATTTAAATAAGGCTGTTCTAGCCAATATTCAAAAGGTTTAAAGAACTGTACATCCTTCTCTAGTTGCCTTTAGCCCTCTGATGCACAGTGGGTATGTAAGGGTTACAGTTAGGACAGTTCTAGCAAAGAAATAGAAAATAACTTCCTTTGTTACAGTTGCTCAATTTTTTCAGATTACCTATTTCAAGTTGATGGTGTACTTCTAATAACAGCATGTGATTAGGATCCTAGCTGCATGTGTCATCTGAGAAGTGGCACCTTAAAATACACCACCACCCAAACAGAAGGGATCATTTAGGTGTTACTAGACACATTGTGACACATGCTTTCTCTACTCAGCCTGAGGTAATTTAGCTGCAGAACAAGATGGTATAATTGCACAACAAAACCTTATCATCATGCTTTATATGCGATGGAATTAGTACTCCAGACACCCCATTCATCATTGACAACAACTGAATTTTGGAAATTGTGAAGTTCCTGGGTTATTGCATGTTTTAATAACAAACTTTTAAAACATATTTCTGGGTTTCTGTGTGCTTGCCCACTCATCCATCTTGTAGCTTTATTTTGATCTGTAGTACCTAACGATAAAAAGTGGCTTTGAAAGAATATTCTGCCTACAGTGTTTCCATATCATTAGGTAAAAGTGAAATTGATGTATTCCCACTTGATACTGCAAATATAATAGGGAGTGCTGATACAACTCAAATGAGTTGATTGACTGCCATGTAATTTAGCCAATATGACTGTAAATATTAGCCTAGATACCTCTCAGACATCTGTAACCTGAAAAATTATCTGGAGAATCTTGGGTACAGTTCTTGGTGGTTACTTGAGTAAGCTGAAATAGGACTATAAACTTTCACGCTACTTTGTTATTCTTAACACAGCTCAGAGAGTTTCTGTCTTGCAGTTGCTTTTGGATCTACTATGAAAGTTTTATTGTAAATGAAGTTGCTTTATGTGAGTAAGAGGGATAATACCCAGTGTTTGAGTTCTTTTTAAACAGAGTTAGAAGCTTGTTCCACTTCAGTGTGGTTATCATTGTTTATTTAATGATAGGTTTTCTTAATGTAAACCTTAATGGTGAGATCAAAGTCAGTTATGCTTCCTCTAACTTTAGAACACAAATCCACAAAACCAACTTCTAGTTACAAATGCCAGCTGGAAAAAAACCTCACACTTTCTTCTTCTTGGCATGTGCTTGTCAACACACACATTCTGTAAATGTGGTAAGACACTTTTAGTTAACGTGTGCATGCAACCAAAATAGATTAAAGGCATGTACTCAAATTTTTAAGACAGTACAGACTAAACAATCAGGAATTTAAGGCATGTTAGAAACAGGGAGGGAAAGTAATTGTGCTCATTTATTCAGTTTTAAAACAAAACAAAAATTATTACATAGCTTTCTAATTGACAGGATTTTGAAATAGTAAGCATACAAAAAAATCGAGGTTAGGAATATGACAAAAGCACTCACCTAAAGAATGGGACCAGTTTACTAAAAGTACAGTAGATTGCCCCACTGTATTTGCATTTGTATAATTAAAGTTCCAGCAGTCAGCTGCTTACTTTATAGTACCTCTAAAAACTTTACTAGAGTGTAGCTGCTCTGGCCTATAAGAATCTGGCCTTTATGTCCTTATCAATGTCAACGTAATTCCCATTGCATGGGATGCAAGTTACAGACTTGTAATAGATGACAAAACTGTCATGCAGTCAGAACTCTGGTTCAGCTAGCTACATGCATAGTACAGCAGAGCTATGTACCTTGCTGGGATCCTGCAACATGCTCTGCTTTCCATGTAATATGCTAAGAGTTCTCACATCAGTTCACAGATGTTCTAAAAAGCACTAAGGAAACTAAGTCATTTGTGTCCTGAAAGGTTGGCAATTCCTATTTTGAGTCCTTATTCTTAAAATGAGTTCTAATATATACTAGAAGCCTTGCAGTTCTGCAGTGTCTGTTTAGCTAGCCTAAAGAAACCTCTGTTAAGTCCTGTCACTGCTGCCAGGCAAAAAGAAAATTTAAACAAATAGCAGAAGTCAGGATCATTTTGCATTAACCACTGGCTCATGCTCTGCCCCTTAAAATGCAGTTTTTGTGCTTGTTAAGCATGTAGTGGGAGATTTGTTCTTGCCTAGCTGCTGTTCAGTTTCCTAGTAATCATACACAGGTTGTTAAAATTGCCCTTTTCCACATGCATTTCATATGTAAACTGACTCTTCTTGTATTAGGCTGTGAGGATGGTAGCTGATGCTTCCCAGCTGCTGGGACAGTTTCCTGAAGAATGTTCTGTCCTGTCTGCTGCACTCCCCACACTCTTCTCTCCAGATCAACCTTCCTCCCCCTCAAAACAAGTGCAGTTAGGCGACATTACCTAACACCTTATTCCCCTGCTGCTAACCCAGCCTAGACATGACGTAAGTACTGGGGTAGGATACATCAGCTTCCTCACAGCAGAAAAGAGCATAAAGTAGAAGAAACTGAGCTGAATAGTTCTCAGGGGATGAGAGGGGTGTATTAAAAGTTGCATACTTGAAACAAGTAGAATGGAATCTCTTTGAACAGGCAGATGGATATTAGCTGCTTAGATTTTTATCACCTAAAACAAGTTTAAGAGATAATATGAAAGACAGGGCAAAAGCCGACCAATCAAGCAAATCAAATTCATTTAAAAAGGTCCAGCAGAAAGATTGGGTCTCAGAAAAATGAGGCCAGCAGCCAACGCAAAATAAAGCACCCACTTTCATAGACAGACAAAAAGCATATGCAAGGGCTGTTATTTTAGTGCAGCTGATGTACTTAAGAGCTATGTCTTAATCTGTCTTTGATAACTTGCTGCTTTAGATATATACACGGTTGCATCTGGCTACATGTAGCCTACAGGCCAGCAGTGAAGAATAAAACTGGTATCATTGCCTTGAGGGTCAGAGAAAATAGCGTAAGGACAGCAACACTCTTAAGTCCAGGCTTTTAACTTCTGTGCGTAGGGATCTTTCAAAAGCCCAATCAAACTGCCTTCAGAACTCCTTTGGGCCACCTGGCCAGCATAATGAGTACCTGGCCTAGTACCCTTCTGTTTTATGTCACTAGAAGGGATGAGGTGGTGCTTCTTTTGCATCTCACTCATAGTGAGATGGAGTGTTGTATGGTTTCTTCCCTTTGCCCCCCTATCTTAGCCAGCTGCCACCGGTGAGGGTTAGATTCAGAGGTCAGAGTCATGTGTTAAGTGAGCCAGCCTCAAACTTCTGTGAGGTAACACTGATTTTAAAAACGCGAAGCAGAAATCGAATGTTTTGGAAGGCAGACAGAGGCATAATTAATATTCAAAGTTACATAACTGTTAAAAAAAACACGTTCCAAGTTGCAGTTCAGTCAGGTAAAAGAAGCTACAACAATCAACAGAGATCCTTTTAATCACACCAACAATTGCCCAGTGTACACAAAATACCAAAAAGATACAAGGTCAATGGGTCATCAGGGATACTGACTCTCTAGTTAAGGGAAAGTGGAAAAATTTGAGGGTCCAACATTTACTTGTACTTCTGAAAAGCAAATAGGCAACTACAGGTTCACCTAATGTAGGTAAAATTTAATGAAGGACGCAAAAAGACCACTGAGTTATGAAGCCTCCGTCCATAGTTTTGTGGATCCTAGAGTGGTATCTGACTTCATCAGTGGATAAGAAAGTACGACTCCTGTTCCAACTGAACAGTACTGAGTGAGCAGCTGGGGTTGCAGGGACTTTTTTATTGTTTTGTCCTTTAGACATGTGTAATAGCCTGCAAAATGCTAAAAATAACTGGATTATATTTCATTTAAAAGTTGAAAAGATCCACCTGAAGTGTAAGTTTAGCCAAGGCCACAAACTCATGTGAGTTTTAAGTATACATAATATCTTACCATGCCAAAGCATCTCAAGGCTTTTTATAGAAGATCTACAATACCACTGTTGAATGAATGAAAACAAGCAAGTCTTTGGTTTGAGAGGCAACAGCCAAAATACTCAGCAACAAAAAACAAGTAGCAGATACAGAATGTCTGGAAACGGAAGAATGAAACAAGGTCAATAAAGAGTACCTAAGGCACCTTGTTTATAGTCATCTTTGCTACACTCCTTAAGACCTCCAAATCATATATAAAACGGCAAATGCTAAGGAATGTGAAGATGGAACAGCTGAGGAGACTGTGAAGATGAAACAGCAGAGGACAAAATACATTACTTTTATTCCTAATTAAAATTCCCATGATCAAAGGATGTGAATAAATATATTTCTCCAAGTGATAATGAAGTAAAGAGAAGAATCAGAGCTAGGGAAATGAATGAAAGGAGGAACCAGTACCATTAAGAGTAAGTTAATTTGATATTCATGAATTGCAAGTCAAAATAAAGTAGAACAGAAGGCTGGACACTGAGATGTGTATAGTTTTTTAATGTCTAGTGCATTTCTCAGTCTCAAGTACTATAGAAGGTGGAAATATCCCCCTTAATTTAAAAATGAAAAAAATAGGAAAGCGCAGTCTGTATTTGCTTCAGGAACATGCATTGTACAGCAGGAAGTGCAAAATTGTCCTTGCAAAAAAATATGCAAAGGAGAATTTTGGAGAGGGATGGGAATTCAGTTTATTCCACAACAAATAATAATTTTTAATCAGCAACTTAGTTGAGACTTTCATCAAATGCAGTATGTAGTTGACCGGTAATACAAGCTACATCTAAGGACAGACTGGTTAAGTTTTGTTTTGGCCCCTCCTCCCTGCAAATCAATAGCAATTTAAAACAAAAAAAAAAAGGGGGGGGGGGGGGGGGGGGGGGGGAAGAATCCCATTACTTTGCCTTAGTGCTAGATGGTTTGTGAGTCAACTGTATTGAGTCAGTTCTCTGTTCCTGTACTAGGAAATAGAGCTTATAATTAAGTGTCTCTTTTAACACAACTGGCTTACTACATGTTTGCTGAACTGGGTGCAACGTGTTCAGTCAGTTTCCAAATTTACGTTCCCTCCATACTGCTAGCCAGAGGGAAATTCATCCCTTTGCCTACTTTTCAAGACCAAAAGAAAGAAAAACCCTCTATCCATCTCAGTCTCTGGCCTTATTTGAATATTAGCTCATTTATAAACACACCTCTAAAAATTTCAGAATGCCACGAGAAATTAGAAGGAGAAATTGCCAAGAAATCTGTAGGTTTCCAAACATGTGCAGCAGAACAGGAAGTTAGGTTAGCTGAACACTTCAGGGGATATAAATACTCATAAGTTTTTCACATAGTTGTGGGAATATCAAACTAAAGTTTGCAATAGCCAGAAGCCTGGTTACATTTTAATGCATGTTAATTAAAAACTGTACAACAGCATTTAGTGTTCATGAAGATGATTGTTACACTCTTGGCATTTTTAGGAAAGCACGTCAAGCTTGAAAGTAGAGTAAGACTGTACTGTCTTTCAGTACCTAAATTACACTGAGAATTTGTGCTCACGAAGTACAAAAAACTACAAACATTTTCCTCATTGTCTGCTTTTACCTTGTGTTCTGCCCTCAGGTATGGCCCATCTCCTGTTCCCTCGGAGCTACCTTTGGCTATATGGCTGGTCTGATTATTGCACCTCTGTGGATACACTGGAACCGGAAGCAGCTTACATACAAAAGCAGATAACTGGAGCAAAGAGAGACAAGGTATTTCTTTGTGCAGATTCCATACAGACTGTGCAAAAGTTGTTGTTTTTATAAGAGATATATATATATATATGTATAGTCAAAGCAGAAGACTATCCAAATTCATTTAAAGTATTTCAGGCCAAGCATCTCTACTCAATAGAATCGCACAGATGCCGTTTCAACATGGTGCAGTTTTTGCTTCCTCTAGACTATGTAACCCTGAGAGATTGTACCTTCCAGTCTGAATAAAATATTTGTAACAGATGTGGTGTCTTCTTCTTACAAGTTCGTTGAGTTTGATTTTATTCCTCTGGATTTCACTGGTTGTAGAAGGCAGAATCATAGTTTTAGCTTTCAAACCTGTAACAAGTTTGCTGTGTACTTAATGCATTGTATTTAAATTCAGTAGAATTTCACAGTAAGCCTGGCCATTGTCAAATGTGTCTCACGTGATCAAACAGCAGTTTATGCATCTTGAGCCTATCCTCTTCTTCACTGTGTGTTTCTTTGGAGTTAGAATGGCTATAATAGCTTCATCAAAAACAGTCTTCAGTCCTTTCTGTGTCAAAGCTGAACACTCCACATAGCAGCAGGCTCCTATCTGTCAAGAAAATAAGTAAATTCGATAGCAATATATTTCAGCTGTTCAGTTCTATCTGGGCACTTCTGCATTTCTTTTTTCTATAGTGACACCACAATGTTTGGTTGTGATCTAGAAAAGTTATCTGGATGTGCTTACCCCTGTGGGAGAACAGAAGATTTGTCTTTTGGCCAAAGATCTGGAATGTATTTAAGTTGGTTTGGTTTATAATGGAAGCATATTAAATAAGCTCTTTGGATTGGCAGTGGGGTCATAAGGTATTTTTGATAACTAAACAGCAAAAAAGAATTACAGAATTACATGACTAATTTATGTTTCAAAAATAAGACTATAAATAAGTGTCCCGATAAGCATTATTCACACAGTGTGTTAAAATGGTTATAGCATTCTCAAATGATTTCTTAAAGATGCTTCTGATGTTTTGCTTGAGCAGGAAAGCTCAACCCTCCAACCTCAACCACTCTGATTTTAATTCTCTCTGACTAATGCTTATGTAGTTTTTATAAGTGTCTACACAGAAAGTTAGAGCTATTACTAACAGGGAAGTGCTATTACACAGGTCTGCTTGTTAGCTGTATTCAACAATGTAAGTAAATATTGTTAACTGGTAACCAGTCATAAGGTTTCATATGTTGACTGGTAAAAGAATTGGGCAAAGTGGCAAAGGAAAAAAAAAAGCCAACTGGAAATAGGGTTTTTTGCTTCTTTGCTACTTGGTTTCATTTAGGAGTATCCAGTTTACCTCTTTTGCTAACTTTTGTCCTTGCTCCACAGATATGGGCTTCTCTTTCATATCATTCAGTCTTGCCAGAGTTTTTGGGTCATCACGAAGATCAATCTAGTAAGAAAGATTGCAGTAGTGTTGGAATACTTTTTCTAAACAAAAGTCAGCAGGCTATATGATACCCTCTTTTTAAAGCAGAATTATTTATTTAATGGAGTATTACATGTATAAAAATGAAGTCATGTCATGATTTGGATCGTGGACACTTCCTGATCCAAAAGCCCTGGAAATTTAAGCTGTGAACCACTACCTTTAATCCAGAAAGAACAAATGTTTATCCTGTAATTCAGCTCTTCAATGAGATGTGATCATCTCAGAATACCAGAAAGTACATCCAGCAGTGGCAGAAAGATTAACCCAAACATAATACCAACATGTGGGTCACTTGGTAATTGAAGCCCAAACCACTGCCCACAAGAAGCAAGAGGAAATTGTCTCGCTTCTCCCCTTGCTTCGTTGCTTCAGCAAATATTGGACGTGACCAATAGTTGCAGACCCAAGTAATTCCACTAATATGGGTACGAATAGACAATTTTATTCCTTAAGTCCCATGACTTTATAGGAAGTCACATAGAGAGATGCAGCTAATCTTGCCACCCAGTTTACAATCCATGTGTTTTAACAAAATGGAGGTAGCTTATTAGATAACAACACAGATCTAGGTTCTTCTGCCTCTTGCTAGGGTCACTCCTCCAAAGCCAGAAGGAGATGCTGCTCAGGTCCTGTCAGGCCTGAAGTGCCAGCCCCAAGAAAAGACAGCATACAATGATCTGAATTGCTTACATAAAGTAGAACAGAACCAGATATACCTGTGTTCCTACTAGTAAAAAGGGAACATTAGGTGCATATTCCTTCAATTCCGGTACCCACTCTTCCTTCACATTTTGAAATGAAGCAGGATTTACCACTGAGAAGCAGATAAGGAAGACATCGGTCATAGGATAAGATAAAGGTCTCAGACGATCATAGTCTTCCTGAGAAAGAAAAATTCTGTTATCTGCAATATTAAATTGTTGCTTGTATTTTGTTAATTTCAACAGTTATATTCAGAAACTTTTCATATTTTGTTGAAGCAAACTTTCTGAATGTTTACAACTATTCCAAGTTAGTTAGCATGGCTGTTAGAGGAAAACCTGTGTGTAAGGGTAATATATATGTGAATATAAATATAAAAACCCCTGTGTGTTAATACTGATAGAAACTTACTTCTGTACGAGAATATACAGAAGACGACCCTTTAAAAAGTTTTCACTTAAAGGAAAAAAAGAAAAACTTATGGTTCCAACATACTTGCAGATCAAAGGTTAGCATTTGTTTGACCAAAGAGAGTAAGCAGATGTGACTTCTGTAAAGCCATCCAGGTTATACAAAGCTAGGCTATATTTAGGCTATTTAACACACTTACTTAAACGTTCTCTTTTGGAACATATGTAGAGGTGCTATTTAAGTCCCTCCTTACAATTTTCTTTCTGTTTCTTAGAAACCCTACTGTCCTGTTGCTAATGATCAGGGCAGACAAAGTAAGGATCAGAAGGGATCTTGTCTCCAGACTCTGCTTTCTTTAAGCAAGCCCAGCAAAGAGTGGGAAGGAACAGATATTAAAGATCACGAACATTATCAGGGGAACATTAATGCCCTTTTTTGGGGGCGGGGGGGAGGGGAGGTAGAGTGAAAAGATTATTATTTGGGTCATTTAGAATCAAAGTATTTAACGCCACCAGTCCTACTGCCAGGGCATACAATACTTTGGCAACAGAGGTACCTCGGAGCATTGTCCCTACTGTAAAACAGAGTCCCTCTAGCAAGAGACAAAGAAAGTGGATTTTGCCATATTTTTTAGCTAAGAGTAGGGAACATGCCCCAGCTTCTCTCTGCAAGGCTTCCTTTGTCTATGGCAGTGAACCAATGCCCTCCCATTCCTACCTTAGGCTTTTTTTTTTTTTTTTTTTTTAAGAAAAAACATAGATAATTAAGACTGAGCCCAGGCAGTGCAAAGACAGCAAAGAATGCTGGGTTTAGGCCTTCTCTTCCACTATAAACACCAGTTTACTATGGCTGCTGCAGCAGCTTCCCTCTTCCCCATGCACACTCCCCGTCTTAATTAAATCTCACAAATACTGGAAGGATTTGTTCATTAAATGTAGAGACAGAAATGTAATTCAACTCCATGTTTGAAATGAGCCAGAAAATTAAGTTTTCATTTCCTTGGCAACTGTCACATTACCAAATTATTAACCTATAGTTGCACCCCCAAAAAAAGCCCTTCATTCATTAGTTGTTAAGTTTTAAAGATGGTGTCACTAGAATTTCAGAAAACGTGAGAACTTCCTCAGAACAGCTTCTGCTAGACCCATCTTTTCATTTGGAAGTCAACAGCTACGGGAAGAAGGTCGTTACCCTCATCGTGAAATGGAGAAAAGACATACGGGAATGAGCGCTGGAGTAGATTCTGCACTAGCAAGGAGACAAACTGGCCAATACTCTTCAGGGTCTATTTACATAATATCCTTATTTGTAATCAGTATTCTCATGTGCCATTTTGATTGTACACTCTACTGCCAGTGTTGTATACTCTACAGTTTTGTCAGTAAGCTAGAGCATGCTTAGCTGTAAACATGGGCTCCCAATTTCACAACCACAGTAACTGAAACTCTTGTGAAACTGCAACATTTAACAGGCCTTTTTGAAGATCAGTGGTTTGCCTACAGTGTAAGGCTCCTATCCTGTTTCAAAAAAACCCCACTCAACTATTAACCATATCTTTTCCCCATCTGTGGACATTCATCGTGGAAGGCAGAAATAACTTTTTAAAAAATCACAACAGCAATTTGAAACTATTTAGCATTCAGTTCTTTTTTTCAAACAAGTATTTTATGTTTCACTTCTACTACTGAATGTAGTTCGATCCTGCTCAGGGTTACCACTCTGTTTGCTAGGGTGGAGATCAAAATCCTAAAAGAAGCTTCCCAACTGCAAATTACACTGGTCCCTGGAGTACAAAATCTGCATGCAAGAACGTGGAGGCAGATCCATCAGTTGCTCTCAAATTCAGCTCTCCTAAATCATATGCAGGGTACTACTGATAAGGTTTTCTTAAAAAAGAAAAAATTAGTTTAAAGTCGTAATTTATTCCTACTATCAAAGAGTTGCTTTCACTACACTCAACGTTTTCTAAAAATCTCTCATCTGGGTTACAATAACTAGAGTACTGTCTGCATTAAATATTGGAATGGGGAAAACATTTCGTTGTCACCAGAAATTACAGTTAGTCCGCTGACCTTAAAGGACCTCTTAGTTAATCCATTTCAAATTACAGACGGACCTTTTATTCATAGCAAATGCTAATCATTTTCTGATCTCAAAGCCAAGTTACATTTGCATGGTTTACTTTGAAACTTTCATATTTAGTTTATCTTTTTAAATCCCATTAGGTACAAATCCTGGTACATTTACCCACATCTTAGTACGGCACCTTACTTCCCAAGTATTCATCAGCAGTCATCTGGGACTGAGCAATGTTACCACTTGCTAAGGCACGTGCGTTGCTGAACTCTTTTCCTGTCCCTGCATCTATTTATATGCCTTTTGATTTATAGCCTCTTCCATCTGCACTGGGCAAGCTGTGGGTCCATCCTGTATAATCAAGAAGTTACACTGAAGGCAAGTACAGTGTGATTGGATACATCATGTACCACAGCCAAAGATGTACGTGGTATTCACTACAGTGACTTCACTGCATTTATGCTTACTTAAATTAACAGAGAATTTGGCTATGCCCACCAGACGTGCTGCTTGAAATAAGGCAGTGCTGTCAGGCTCTCCCTAGAACCTTGTTTGTGCTACAAAAATTAGGTTTGTATTGATACTAATAACAGCAGGTAATTCTAATAAAGCCTCGTGATTAGACTGGTCCTGGGTCCTCCTAAGAGATGCCCTGGCTTAAATGTAACCAGCATCTAGTAGGTCATTTGCGCTTAAAGACTCCTTCTGCTCCCCAACAGCCTCTCAGAAACAGCAATCAAACCTGAAAACTTTCTCTGATGTATTGGGCCTAAATAACTGCTGCACTTGGTAGAAGAATCTGAAATACCAAATGAACTTGGACTGAATGTTAGAGAAGCCTGGAAAAATCTGATTGCTTCAACTATAATTTATTCCCTGAATCTAGTGTCAGGGAAATAAATGTGGTTTATTCTAAAATTAAATGCAACGGCAAAATCTAATTATACTAGCCAGTTAACAGAAATTCCAATCTGAGTGCATGTGCACACCACACTGTACAACAATTAGACTTCCAATCTAATTGGGGGAGGCACTGCGTGTATATTTAGGCATTAAAAATATTTAAAGAATTTAACTGGAATATTTTAAGACTGTGAATAAGATGGGCAGGAAAGCCACTGAGGATCGAAATATGCAGTACAAGTCGCAGAAACGCCAGGCTGTAATAGTGAAATGGCTCACGCTCCAGCATACTCTGGACTTCAAAACAAAATTGTTCGCTGTTTGCTGAAGCAGATAAATACAGATAGAAAAACATGCTGAGAGTTGTGGTAACTTTAAGGAAACGGGATGCACATATGTTGGCTTAATTAATGGTATATGGAGCTGTGATCCCTATAAAAGATAGTACGTTGCAGCAGGACCATCCATCATTTACCTAGTATCTCTGTGGCAACCCAGGACAGCTGCCAATAGAGAATAGACGTGGGAAAGGAGATGAGATGGAGGAGCTCATGACTTGGCTTCTCAGCTACAAACTGGGAAGGACTGTTTGGGTTTTTTGTTTTGTTTTTAAGAGGGGAGAATGGAAATTCATACTTTCAAATTTTCATTTCACCCTAGGTTTGATATTCAGTAGGTAAGTCTAGCATTGCCTTTATCTTAGCTCCTTAAAATCTCTCCTTTAGGTCTCTTTTTTCCATGTTACCGTCCCTAATAATCTGCCTCTGAGATTTTCTGCTGCCTTGTACTTGAATGCTGAATCACCAGTTTTCACTGCATTTCGGATGTTCAGGTGGCTATTTGGCTATTTCCTTTCCTGACCTTTACCTGCTCAAAACCAGAGGTCCTGAGGAACTGAAGATTTGGTATTGCAATTCTGCAGCATTATATTCTTCTTCATTTCAAGGGCTTGCTCAGGATGTAAGCAGAATGCAGTGCTGTATTTCAAGCTGTACAACTGATTCTGAATGAATACTTTTGCCCAATTCCATGGATATCAGCTGAGAGACATAGTTAAAAACACACAAACTGTATTCCTAACTCTGTCACTGACACAATATGTAGCCCTGAGCAAATTATTATCCTCTCTCTACGTGCATCTTCCCATCTGTTAGGGTGCCCCGCAGGGGTTTGCCGGCTTAATAATGCATTAGTCTTTGCAAAGCACTCCAAAAGCCTTTGAAGTACACAGCTTATGTGCAGTGGGATTTTTTTTTTTTTAAATAAACTAAGACAAAGTAAAGTCCAATAATTTCTGGACAACCTTCTTGACCCACAAAAAGCATTATTTCCTTGCATTTATTAGAAAACTGAAGAGGTGCAGGCATCCTGAGATCCCATAGTACTAGAGCCCCTGTAGCTCCCCTGTTTTATGGTATGATGCTTCTCCCTGCCCAAGTTGAAGTGATGGGGACAGAGGTGCTTACCCCTCTCCCAGCAATGTGAGACCACAGGCCTCTTTCTCCTCAGGAATGGTATTAGGGTCTCCCTATCCAATTTTGAGAGACGAAAGGCCATCAGAAGAGTCACCTTTGGAGTCAATACCTTTCCACACCTTGACCAAGACCTTCGGGGAAATTCGTACCTCTCAGATGTGCTGCTACAGACAGCAAAGAAGATGCTAACCTAGATCTGTTTGATTTATTTTTTTTCTTTGTAAATATGAGAGCTAGTGTCTTTAAGCAAATAGGAGAAACCAAATTCTGGTATGTCATTAACATTACTTGCAGGGGCCCTGAGCATGCTTCTGTTTTAATCCAGGCCCACTGTTTTGTACTCTCATGCAACCAAAGTAGTTACTGATTTTATGTGTTCTGCAGCTTAGGAGAGAAATGCTACCGATACATCTCCAGTTATATCACACTGACATACTCTTATAAACAAAAGGATAAGTCTATTTCTTTTCTGTTCTGAGGCAGTATAAAGTGGATGGGGGGGAACGAAATAAAGCTTGCACCACTGGAAGAAAAACCGCAGCTCAACAACTCTAGGTTTGTGATCTCTGTGTTAGCAACCATCTGTTGCTTTCACAGCTTACAACAGCAATCGTAAGAGGAGGTTCTCACTCCCAACCATCTGTTTTTAGAGGGGAAGCCAAAAATAGACATCAGGCAGAGTTGCTAGAGGAATCCAACCTTCATGCAGTGAAGGGTAACGACTGCTGCTCCTCAAAGGGTCGCAGTGAGGCACACGTACGTACCTAGCTGGTTTCTGCAGAGCAAAATCCCAGCTAAAAGTCCCAGTTGTAAGGCTTGGTAGCAACAGTCGAAAGTCCTCTCTCAATATGAATCATCATGCTTTAATTTTTGAAGGGCATTTCAAAGCTATCCTTCAAGATTCCATTTTTCATAGTTTTCCAAAACTGAAAATAAATTTCCATTTCAGAGGGCCCCCCGGTAATTTTTGGAAAACATAACAAGTGAACCATAACAACTGTTGTACCTAACACGTGCCCCAGGGAGTTAGTAACAGCTCATCCTTACCCCCATGGACACATCCTGCCGTCTCCCCCAGATTATTTGGAATTAAAGGCTCATCTGCAGCTTTGCCATAAGCACCAGGACCAGGCAAAGCCTCCGAGAGCAACTGCCTACTGCAGAAGCACCCCAGGAAACAGGCTTCGCCCCGCTGAATCACCCTGTGGTTTCTGATTCTACGAGATGCTTGGGTGGGGGAGGAGAGAGAGGGAAGTGGTCTGTACTGCCCCGTGCCAAGCACAAATTGCTTCCCTGGCTAAAAAAACTCACCGAATTTTTTCAGCCGGGGCTGTGCAAGCGCGGTAGCCCTTTGCAGGAAAGCAGGGTGGAGCGTCCCCGGGACGGCTGGCTTCCTGGCACTGCCACTCGCAAGGCACCACTAACGCAGGAGCATTTGGCAAGCGGCAATTTGGACTGACACAGCATTGCCGTAAAATGACTGCCTGTCCCATTCTGCAGTCTGAGCCCTGTTACGCTGATCGCGACGTTTGATTTTTCAGTCGCCTACATCTGTAGCCACTGGCTTCTGAACATGCAAAACAAGATGTGGTGGTTATTCCCTGGCTGCAGGGGGAAAGCGTGCTACAGACCCTCTGTCTCTTCCCAGGCTTCTGGAGATACAGCTTGCATTGCTAAAGAAAGCAGAATTGTCCTGTTGTGGCTGGTTTGCACAGGTTTCCCAGGGAGTGCAAAAAGCTGCCGATTTGGGCCCAGCATCTATTTTTAATTTATAGAAATGGCTGCAAGAATGCAGGGTAAGTGCTCTCTCCCATTGTATTCTAAAAATGAAGTAAGCTGATCTAAATCCATCTCTAAATTCCTGTGAGGAGGACTGTTCAAAGGCAGTATGAATTATACATTGAAAAAGCCCAAGGTTTGTGAATTACGATTTTTTTTTTTTTGACAAAACTTTCCTTCTGGCATACTTGAGGACTATGCAGCTGCTTACACATCTGAAAAGCTTTTCTGTATAGAGAGAAAGAGCTAGGTGAAAGATGGAGCCTAGTAAGATGGATTTCAGAGCATTAGAGACAAGAAGGGCAGAGTATTCCTTTAATTATACAAAAAGTTGCCTTTAAGTGATCAGAATTGATCCCAGTCTTAATGCGGGATTAAATACCGTCCAAATCCTGCATCTTGCCATGTGGTGATGCTAAACTATTTGCCGAGACAGTCTGAGCAGAACACTCCCTCTCTCCTGTCCATCACCACAGGACCTTCAACTTGCTGGCTTCTTCGTGGTTTTCTAAAAGTAGAAGTCCCTGAATTTTCTCTGTAAGACTTATTATTTTAGCATTTGTAACAACGTTAAAATCCAAATGCTGTTTGGATTCAACTGACTGCAAGCAGTACCCGGGAGCACAGTTTCACTTAAACACCTTATACCAGTTGCGTAGCCACTACGAAGCACCTAAGAAGTGGCAGAGTAACTGCGGTGGGCAAGCCCTTTCACTCCATACCCATGAGAAATCACAAGGCTGTGGCGCGTTCCCGTGCCAGTTCCTTTCGCACCGTCATTGACCTTATGAACAGCACTCTTCCCACACAGGATTTCCACTTTCTCCAGGAAAGGAATTCACCCCAGTTTGGATGACTGCCGCCATAACAACCAGGATTTTCCATTCTTTCAGATATGGGCCATCAAAGGAAAAAAATAAAATTCACCCTGGCATGGGGGACCTGGTCAGACCCTCTGCAGAACCTGCTCTTAGGAAAGATGGGTTCTTACACTTCATTTTTACAGAAGTATATGACCATCAGTAGATCAGGTCTCAAATGGAAAACAGACTATGGAATAGAGATGGTTTAATACAGTTATCCATATCATATCAAACATGTCTTTTCATTTACTAACTACATACATCCTGCCCAGGCAAGAAAGACTGATCAGTCAGGTGTCCCATTCCCTTTCACTTTTTACAAATAAACCCCAAAAACACATTCTTCAGTTGAGCAACAGCTTTGTAAGACAGAAGACTAAGCCTTCACGCTGTCTCCTCAAGATTACTTCCCATCACGCAACTTCTCAGAAGATGAAGTGCCACAGTACCGGTGCCATCATGGGCACATCAAATAAACACATCACAGTGAAAGTGTTTTTGGAATGAAAGGAGTCCCTGAGTCTTTTGCACCTCGTTTTATGTCAAGTCCTGATTTGCCAGGGCTAACAGTTTCCACTGAAGAATGTGGTAAAACGCTCAACGATTTCACTGCAGCAGATGTTAAGGCAGTTGAAAAACTGCCTACGGTTTTCCTTCCTTAAGTGAGGAATATGTAAGGCATCTCGCTGCCCCTCGTAACTAAGGATGCAGCCCAGGTTACGCCTGGCATCCATCCCTTATTGACTTCGCCACTCCATCCCAACTGGAAATCAGACCAACAAGGAACTAGCATTAAGTCCTACACATGATCTTTTAGCATTCACAGCGACATCTAATTTAGAGTGCAAGCTGCCTGCAGCACTTTCAAGTCTGTGTTTTATTCATCTGAAGCAATAATTTCATCTAAGATGCTGATAGATGTTCCTTTGCTCTGGAGAATAATGCTGCCACCTGCATTTTTATACACACACCAGCGAGTGCTGGCCATCACAAAGAATTATTGCACATGTGCCACAACAGGCGTGCAGCACAGAGCCTAATTAAAACAAGACTGAGGACAGCAGCCGCTAACCCGTCAAATGACACAACCTCTTCAGAACTGCTGAAAGTGTCATGTAGCGTTCAGACACATTTTTCTTAACACAAGTCATCCAGTCACCAGTCCAAACCAATAGACTGCTTATAAAACCCCAGAACAGAGCTGTAAAAAGATACAATTCCCCTCCTCTCTGCCCTGATTTTGCATTTTTTTTCTAATTAGAGGAAGGGCAGTTTCTTGGAAATGTAACGGCTAATGTGGAGGTTTAAAAAAAAGTCCTGAAGCTCTGTCCCAAAGCATCCATTTTAGGAATGTTGGTTTCTATAATTCACAATAAAACTGCAGGATTTGGAATCAGTGTGCTTTACGTTATTTCTTAAAGCCCAGGTTCCTGGAGTCTCATGGTCGTATAAGGAAAAATCACATCCTTTTTACCTTTAAATGAAAGACAGATTTCTAGTCCCCCACAGATATAGAGAAAACTTGAATACATGAAGCCCAAAGGCTTAAAGAAAACCCACATCCAGCAAAGGGCAAAAGAAAAAGTCTGAAACCATTTTGATTTCCGAGGTTTTTTTAGGTAGTGGTGTGTGTGGATGGGAATAGCTGACTCATCATTTTGAATGCCTGGGACTGACAAAACCTTGGTATTGCTGAAGTAAGTTTTACGTCCACTTTGTCCATGTGTTCTCAACAAAGGAACTGGAACAAAGCTACTGAAATCAGCACTAGGGTGCCTGCTAACACAGAGCTTTGGATCAGACCCTAACACACCTTTTAAGTCCTTCTGCATTGTCGGTCTGCGCTATAGAGGCAGTACTCCAGTCTAAATTATATTTAATATAAGATGTAATTATAGGATGAATCAGAAGTTAGGGTATAAACAAAAAAGTTGTGCATTTTTCATACGTTACTAAAATATAAAAAGCGCTTTGCAAAGGCAACAGATTTCAATCAAGACGTCTGACTATGGACCTGCCAAAAATTCCCAGGGTCTCCTATGTTCTCTATCAGAAAAACTCTGCCGGCTTATGCCAGTTTACCCAGTTGTCCCATTCCCTCACTCTTGCCTCGTGCAGTACAGCTGTAGCATATATGATACTCAAATGAGTCTTAAAATGAAGTCAGGAAGTAAGAGGACATGCAATAACATTGTGCTGGAAGAACAACAATTATTGTGTGTATTCAGTGTTGCCTTTTGAGCGGTGAATGTTTGGGTAGCACTGAAAGACGTCACTGTACCTCGAAGAAATTATGCAGGAGTAAAATTCAGAGGGAACTCTGTCACAAACTAAAGGATATCTACTGACTCTTAACCCAGGAAAAAGGGATTTTTACTTGACCACACAATCAATGTTTAGCAAGAGTCTCTCTAGGTCAGTAGTCTTCATAAAAATGTGTTTTTAACATATCAAAAATTGAAGTTTCAGAGAACCTCTCAAACTTGGTTTGCTTTGGGTTCTTTACTTCGGTCTGCCATTAAGTTACTGTTAATTTGGTGAAGACATTCTGGATCTACATTTTCAAACATATCCCTTACATTTCATTTTAACATAACTCAGTGCCGCTGTTCAGCAGTGCGGTGGGGCTCTTGACACTCTGAAAATGAAACATAACTGTCTTTGAGTTTGCCACATATATTTAGTGAATGCTTTTGGGAACTCAGAGCAGCATCTCCCATCCTGAGACTCCCCATCTGGCGATAACAATACTTACCTACCTTTCTAGGAAAGCGATGCTTTCCAAGTGTGAGTCACAGCTCACAAAGAGGCGTTTGAACATAAGCTCTGCACTGGGAATATTATTGTTGGAAGGCCATTTTTTAAAGCTGATCTGAAGGTAAGAGTCCCTTTCCTTTTAAAGGGAAAGCCTGCCTTTGCTTAAACACTTGTCTGGAAAACTCTTGACACAGAGATCATAAGCTCAGGCACTTCACCTCCTTCTTTTGCCTTGAAAAACTTAAATTTCAGAGGGAGACTCTAGGCACGTTTTTATTTTATCCGCACACACCCAGTTGTCGCTGCAGAGCCGTTAAATCCACATGGCTGGCAACGTCCTGAAGCAGAGAGCAGCTTCATCGGAGGCTGAGCTATTCATAGCCCAGCGTGCCGACCAGGAGCGAGTGAGCGAGCTCACAGCTCACAGCTCCCCAGCGCCCGCTGCCACCTCGGCTGGGGCGACGGAAAGGGAGTGAGGGAAAGCGCGTGCGGGAGGAGGGAACGGAAAGGGGACGGGATGTTAATTGCCAACATTTTGTTTTTACATCTGCCAAAATCACGCTGTGGGTTTCGGCGTTGACAACTCTGCGGTAAAGGGTGGCGGGCTTTGCGTTGCGGGAGACTGTGCCCGCGCGTTCCAGGCTTGCGCTGGCGCTACGGCTGCGGGGTAGGTGCAACTGGGGAGGGGTGATGTGGTCTGAGGAGGGGCATTCCTGCCTCACAACGGACCAGCCAAAACGGTCAGCTGCTGCCTCTGCTTTCAGTAGGACACTGAAGTGGCACCTGCTAGACCAGGGCTACCTACCAAAGCCAAGACACACAGTCAGCAAGGAGTACCAGGACTACTGCTATTTCTTGTTTTATTTATAGCAACCACCGCCAGTTTGGTGACCACCCATTTAAATAACCGCACCTCTACCCCTCTCTTTCCCACAGGCACATTCACAGTTATAACCATTTGTTTTTACACCTGGGCTTAACGCAGGCACTGATCTCGCTAATATCTGTTAGCTTTACGCACTTCAGCAGTCCACCCAGCTTTAATATAAAATTGCTTTTAGCATCAGGGCCTTCGTTACAACCAAAAAAATCGGTGTATCTGAATTAAAATGGCGGCAGCTGCAATCAGAGTAGCCATCAGTATCTGAGCTGAGAAGAACCAAACGTGTTTTTTTCTACTCTTGTGCTTAGCATGTTTTGTGGCTACTGTTTTGGTGAGTGTTGAGAAGACACCAAGAGCTTTATTGTATCAGACCTACGGCTTGCCCTACACGTATTAGGACCTTTAAGGCAGAGAAATAGAAGTGGAAAGCCAAGGAACGCAGTTTACCTCAGCTTTGTCCAACTAGGCCACACTAGTATCGCAACAGTAAGCAATGGCTGAGGGGTATAAATGTTATTTTATTAGGCACTGCACCATAGTAAGATTTGCTCTGCTCCGTCTGTACCCTGCTCTGCGCTGCCCAGATGGGGGCTTGGTGCCAAACCCGCACCAGACAGCCACACTGTGCCTCAGCATCTCTCTTCCCAGGGCAGCGGCAGCAGCATCCTCCCTCCAGGTCCTGACAGTCCTTCACAGCACAGACAGGAGCAGAGCAAGGCTTCCACCTGTATGTGGTCAGCACGTACTAGAGGAAAGGGACCACGCCATGAATGAACCCCCCCCCAGCAAAAGGGACGGAGAGGAGGACGGGCCCTGACTGTCACTTTAAGCAGCAGCCTCCTTCAGTATGGAGCGAAATCCCCAAGCGGTAACTCCTGTGTGCCCTCCCACTTATCCCGATCATTTGGGATGTGGCAAGGGGACATGCAGCGCACCTCTTCGTTAATGCTTGCAGACATTTCTCCAAAAGTTTTCATATCATGAGAACTGGCAGTATTATTTTTGGTATTATGGGAGATCAAAATGATAATCACTTGTCACTCGTTCAAAAGCACTCCAACACGGTGAAGTTAACAGAACCCTGATGAAGCCACAGTTCCCTTCCCAGGCTGACTTTGCCACGTACCCCTGCTCAATGAAGAGCAGTACTGACACACAATTTGTTTCCCAGAGCAAGAGAGGCTCCTGCAAAGCCAAAGGCATCCAAGCATCAGTACCACAAGCACCTCACATTTACGCTTCAGCGCATTGATGCTCCCAGCTCCAGGCAATGTAGGTAGGTTCCACAGTTCTCATCTTCCTGGGGAAACCAGGACGCGCTCCAAGCCTACCCAGTCTCAGCGCCTGGCTACGTGCAGCAGCAAGGCTAAAAGGAGCTGCCGGCTCCACCTCTGGGAGGAATTGCTGGAGGAATGTCCTCTCAGACACCACCGGCACCGAATTCCCACCCGCTTCCCTGGCTCGGAAGTCTGCCTCCACAGCTGCAAACCCAAACGGGCTCCAAGAGCCTCCGCTGCCCAGCAGCTGTACTGGCTATTTTCTGCTGAACCAGAGCCTCAGTATCTTCAGCCACAGAAGAGCCTGCCTGAATTCACACACACACACAAAGGGGGCAGGGTCCGTCGGCCTATAGACCGCAGTTTGTGAACTGCTAGTGTCATTTTTCCCTACTACATATAACTGGGGAAAAAATTGGATTTTAATAGATGTATTCTCAACCTACTTTAAACTCACAAAGATGTGAGGCATTATGTCATCGGTGTAGTTCCTACACGTGATCCTGTGTGTGTTGTGAAGAAGCAAGCTAGAAATGAGTACGGCATGCCACGAACTCAAAAGCCTGCAACTCCTCTGCCAAAGAGAAGTCTGTCACAAGTTGCTAAATACATAACCACGCAAGTTAAAGAGACCCACAGGCTGGTAGTCGGTATTCAGGCCGATGAGCCTGCTGTGCACCAGCTAGAAATCAAAAGGGCTTTAATTCTTGCTCCATTACAGGCTTCCTGCATGGATTTGGAGCAGGTCACTGAACCTCCATTTACTCCCCTCGCTCCTCTTCCCCCAAAATGAGATCTGCAGATTGTACCTACGTGCTCTGAAACACGCTAAAGACTGTGAAATGCTCAGATACCACAGTGATTACGCGCTGCCAAGTTTTGATAAAATGATACTATCAGACCAGTATTTTACAGTAAAACTATTTGGGGGTGACAGAATGTTCTGGTTTGCGGTAAAAGAGAACCAATTTTCTGTTCAGTAACTTTACTTTTTAGCTGGGCCTCTTCCAACTGAACTGAAATGAACAGCATATTGTGCAGACACTGTTGGCTCTCAGAGTGATGAGACCTATGTTATAGCTGATGCCAAGGCACAGTATGCGGAGAGGCTCTTGCTTATACTTATTGCTGTAACACCCGAGGTGAGCTTACTTTATTTACTCCATTGGAGGGTCAGAAGTGGAAAAGCGTAGAGGGGTTGCACCACGACACAGAATTAGAAATAAAAGCACTGAAGTATGCTGGCATAGAAATCCTGACTTTGAGCAGCAAAGAATCCGAGCTGTACAGAAGTCTGTGCAAGCAGCAGGCATGTACCAGATGCAGCACGCCGCTTCCTCAACACGGAGAAGGCACCATCAGCTCCCGCCTTTTCTGCTCTTTACTACAAATATTTAAGCTTTAAAGTAAGCTTTCTGTTATTGCATAGCTCTGGGAAGACGAGCTTGTCAGTGCGCTCCCTGATGAAGCAGCTAAAAGAATGACATTGCTGGACCGGCACCTTCACGCAGCCGCCCCATGAGCGTCTCCCTAGTTGTGCTGGATGTCGGGATGGGGCTCCCGTGGGCAGCCCCAGATGTCCACCAGTTCCCCAAACATGCTGAAGTGGGATGGGGATAATGGGAAAGATTTTATTAGCACCACAGGTCTGACTAAAAGGGGAGTTTTGCCAAGAGCAGATATATTTGTAAAGGTTAAAACACCCTACGTCAGCTAAGCCTCCTCTGAGTGAGGCCAGCAGGCTCTGGTCCTGGATACATCAGAAACTGCTCTGTAATTCAAACTTAAGATTTCAGCTGCTTAGAATTTGGGGGGGGGGGGGGGGGGGGGGGAAGCTTACCTCAACTTTTTACACACCTGAATATAAAATTTCACACTGAAAAGTTTTTCTTTAGTATAACAGCAGTATCTTCGCTTGCTGTTTAGCTGCAAACTGGCTACTTTACCCTACTAGCTTTTGAGGAGGCCAAAGGTCACTCAGTTTTGTGCTCAGCACATTCAGGCAGAGCGGGATACCACAAAACCACCTTAGTTAAGGTTATGGCAGCGCTAACAGCACACGCTCCCATTAATAGCAACAAGCCAGCACAAGCAGTTTGAGACGGCATCCACAAATAAGCTATGCACATGTACAGTAGTGCTAGGGTCGCTTTTACATTTTCCAATGCTCGTCATAAAAAAAATTAAAAAAAAAAATAGATGCCTATTAACCAAATGCTTTATTTGCCTGAGCACTAGATTCTCAGTTTGTAGCATACTTAAGCAGTATTTTACAAGCTGTGTTTTGAACCAATTACTACAGAAAAACGGGACTAAGACAGTAATAAGAAATGCACTTAGTTGGCATGAACTTGACTAGTTTGTGTTTACGTCAGTGAGATGACAATCACGAAGTCAGCCTTTTTGGGACAGCCTCACCCTTCAGGTATCAGCTTTCTGGAAATGGGGCTGCTTCCTACAATTCTCATGGAATCAACTTTATTACTGATCTCAGGCCTAACACAGATATAAAAGACTGCTTAAATGCTGCTTCCCTTACTTAAGGCTCTGCGTAGATCTAAAAAGGCACACTAATTTACGCAGCGGTTGCTCAGTTAAGTATAGGAAATAACACGCTTTAAAAAACATGGCTTTTTTTCTACGCCAGTCCAGTGAGATTATCTTACTAGTTGCTCTTTCCAACGAGGAAGCGCGTCTGAGGTCATGTGAGACCAAAACACATGCTCGCATGGCAAGGAGAAGTTTTAATATGAGGAATACACAACTTAACAAAAACCCACGCAGCATTTCCGCGTATGCTCCGCGCCTCCCGTTGGCAGAGGCCTGCACCTCCCGGGGTAAAGCCCTTCACAAACCATTTTGTTTCGGGTAAGGCATCTCCGGAGAGCTGCGGGAGCGCTTTACCCCGGGAGCCCGTGCGCTGGGCCCACGGCTGGTGCCGGGCAAGTTAAGCTAACCGAGACGTGACGTGAATAACGGAGCCCTTGAGAAACCGTGACACCGGTGACCCCTCCAAAGCATCATGCGTTTTATCTGTCATTAAAGTTACTTAAGACACGGTGCTGCCATCGCATCTTTCACAACAGGCTGTGGCAATCTTAACCAAATGAATCCCTTGATAGCAAAAGAAACGCAGGTTATCTCAAAGGCAGCGGCTGAGAATTACATATTATTATATTCCACCTTCAAGTCGAACAACTCTTTCTCGCTATTTACGAGCTCTTAAGCGTAAAACAAGGCAAGCTGCGGCACTCCGGCTCTGCAGCCCCCCCGAGGCGTTTGAGGCACCGCGTCCCCTCCCTGCTGAAGGAGACACATTTCGGGCGGGGGGGTGCGGAGGTGGTGGTGGTGGTGTTCTGACCGGGAGCGGGGGGTGATTCCCGGTCCGGAGCGGGGCCCACCCAGCGCCGCGCACGCCGCCGGCCCCAGCGCCGGGCGATGCTCTGCCCTGTCCTGCCGACCCCCCCCCCCCCCCCGCCCCCGGCCACAACGCACCCCGAAAAATACAGCCCGTGTCCGCCCGCGGGAATAAGGGTTGGATCGAAGGTTTTCTTTTAAAGCCGCATTTTACCACTCGGGTCACACACACACACACCACCCCCCCCCCCGGGCCACTCCGCCTCCGAGCGACCCAGCCCGCACCGCAGCCCTGCAAATAACTTCAGCGACGGGCATGGGGGGGCTGGGGGACGGACGGACACACGGCGGGCCGCGCTCGGCACTCACCTGTCCGGCGGTGTCGTACAGCCCCAGCAGGTACTGCTTGCCCCCGACGGTAACGCTGACTGCGAGGGGGGAGAAACACAGCGGGTGAAGGCGGGGGATGGGGGGGGGGGGGGGCAAACCCCGGCCGAAACACCCCCCCCAGTGCCGGCAGGGTAAGGCCGGGGGCTGGAGCGAGGGAGAGGGGGCGGGCGGCTGCTGCCACCACCACCGCCGCCGCCGCCGGCCGGGCCCCCCCCGGCCGCCCGCTCACCTGCGTAGTGGTCGAAGACGGTGGGCACGTACTCCTCGGGGAAGGCGTCGTTGGCGTAGCTCATCAGCAGGCACGTCTTGCCCACGGCGCCGTCCCCCACCACCACGCACTTCAGCATGACCGCCGCGCTGCCATGGGCCATGGCCGGAGACCGCCCTCATGGCCCCGCGGGCGCGCCCCGCCGCGCCGGGCCCCCCCGGCATCGCCGCCGCCGCCGCTGCCGCCGCTCAGCGGGCGCCCCCGCCGGCCCCCGCCGGGCGCGGCCCCCCCGCCATCCGCCGCCGCCGCCGCCGCCGCCGCGCTGGGCCCGGCGGGAGCCGCCTTCCCCCGGCCGCGGCCGCGCCGCGCAGGGGAAGCGCCCGCCCGGGGCACGGGGCCGGGCGGAGGCGGGGAGGGGCGCCCGCCCCACGCGTGGGCTCGGCGGCGGGGCCGGGCGGCGGCGGCGGCGGCGGCGGGCGGGAGCGGGCGGTTGGCCCCGGCGCCGCTGCCCGCCCACGCATGCACAGCAACACCCGGCTCTGCCCGGGGAGCGGGCCGGCGCCGCGAGGTACCCACCCGCGAACGCCCCGGGGGGGTCCTTAATTCTCCTGGGCTCACCCCCACACACACACCCCACCCCCCGACCGCCACCACCGTCGCCCTGTGTGGTTTCCACAAAGGAAACTTCGGTGGCTCCTCCGGCGTTATTAGCCCGTAACTGAGCCGGTAAGTATGAAAATAATCAATCAACGGGACAAGACAGGAATTTTTTTTATTATTATTTTATATTTTTTTTTCTGCGCTGAGTTTATTGTCTTTGGGTCTGAAGTTCAGGTGTGGTCATGGATTTAAGAACACTAATGTCTGTGGTTTGAACAGTCCTGAGTACCCATCTGAAAGGCTAAAGGGCCGGAGGACGAGATCTAGAGAGAGTCGATACTGCGTGAGAAATGAGTGGAATCACGCTCCCTCCCGCTCGTGTCGGTGGCAGAAATCCCACCATTCAGTGACACCAGGATTTCACCCTAGCAAGCCCTTTCCAACTTCACGTTTTCAAATGGTGTGGAATATACTTACAGGCAGGCAGAAACCGATTGCCTTTTCTGGTCCATATTTTTGTGCAGATTTATGCTATGAGCCCGATCCAGTTACGACAAAGGATGGCACGCAGCAGCACAAACCACGAGGAGACCTCTGTGTCATACAGTTTGTGTTTCTATTTGATCTGACACGCTTGAGGGAGAAAATAAATGCAAATCCCACAGTGCACAAAGCTGGTCTGAATATTCCTTAAAACATGTTTTCAAATCGGGACAAAATAGAAAAGTTATTACTTTGCAAGTTTTTCAGCTCAGTCAATCAAACTTTCGTGCCTTCAGACCACGGAGGGGGAAAGCGGGACATCCAGCACTGCCCTGCTGCAATCTCCTAATTCATCCAGAGAATGTCAACCCAAAGCCGTGAGCGGACAGAGGCTGCCCCAGGAGGTATTTCCTCATCCCTTTGGAAGATGCCAGCTACAAAAGAAAGCTGAATTTACCGAGAAGGCAGCTGGCAGCCAGCGCGGGACTCGGCACACAGGTCTCCCAGGGAGCAGCTTTGCCTAATGAGCAGGTACGACCTGCATGAGCAGCTATTTCAGGAGGGGGTTTGGGACTGGGTCCAGGAAAACTGCTTTACAGCGGTCTGACTCATGCTACCTGGGGTTAGAGGTTCCCAGCACCCATGAGGGAGTTGAAAGTGGTGGCCCCGGTGGCATCCACTTCCTTTTTGCTGTACTTGCCAATGTATATAGGTTTAGGAGCGCCCAACACCTGTAACCCTGGGCGACAGCACCCCAGGCCACCACCTCTGCAATCAATGGGAAGTATACTTCCTCCAGTCTGCTGCTTGCTTAATTGCTAGGGTTGCTTCTCAAACCCTGTAATTATCAGTCTGAACTTGTGTGATCTCAGCCAAATGATTCTCATCCAGTCCCCCATCTCTCTCAGACAATGGATGGCCAATTAGTCTGCGCTAAATATTTAGAGAAAATGAAGATACGGAACTGGTAAACTGAAACGCTCGCCTTGGCTCTCCTCAGCAGCCTGGCTGGTTGCACAGCGTGGGGAGTCGTGTAGCTGCAGGAGTGGGACCTCAAAAAACCTGACACGAGCCCCACGGCCAATATGGCTCCATGGGATCACCTGTTGGGGCACAGGACTGTAAGTGCTCAGGTGGTTTCATCCACAGCATATTTCTTGTGCTCGTTTTTCACCCTTTGCAGGTGCCGTTTTCCAGCAAGCACCCACAGCAGTGCGATAAGGAGGGTCCAACAATAAGGAGAATATACTCACCAAGAGTTCCTGGAAATTAATTTCTTCTCCTAAACCTTTCTGAATTTCAGCAGCTCCCTAAGAAAGTGTTAGAGCCTCTGCTGGTGTCAACTGACTGACGTGGCTCCATGGAGGAATTCAGCTCAGCTCTACCTTGGCACAACGAATACCTTACCAGGAATCACATCGTTCTTTCAGATAGATTAACAATCTGTTCTGTGTGATACACTTCCATTTTTCAGCGGTACGAATATAAAAAATGTGTTAAAATAATTACCTACCTATAACAAATACTATTTTAAATATCTGTATTAAAGACAGTAAATCTAACCTTTTTTTCCCTAACTTCTTTCATAAGGTAGTAAAATAAACCAGTATGAAATGTTAAAAGGAAACCCTTATCATCTTAGTGATATTTAAAATGTATTTTTATTTCTCTGTGTTTATTATGAAGTTGTTGGGAAATGAAGAACAGTTCAATCTAAATTTTTCACAAAAAATTAATTTTTAAGGACAGTTTGTGACTAGTTCTAGCTTGTGCACCGAACAGTTACTTCAGCATCACATATGAGTGCTAAACAGTCCATTTTTTTAATTTTAGGAATTAAAATTTTGCCTTGCAGGACTTCTGTGAGACCTCTGTATACATACAAGGCTGAGCACTCACTGGGAGGAAGAAACACAGCTCGATTCCCTTAGCAATAAGGCCTGTTCCAAATAATTCACGTCAGTAACGGAGGAAAGCGCGTAGAGGAGAAGGTCTAATAAACGATGGGAAGCCTGTGAGGACACAAGCCTAGTGAAACCCCATAGATGACAGAAGATAAACATTTCTTGGAAGCAATTTCTGGGATGTACAGACTTCTGCAGGTGAGAACTGTGGGACTGTGAAGTGGAATCACAAAGTCCTTCGTGTGAAATTACCAGCAGCAGGAAAAACAGAAGAGAAAGTGATGGAGCCAAGCCTTAGCAAGCAGCAAAAGACCCGTTTGGAACCAGGAAATAAGTGTCATTAATCGTCTTAACACATTTTGAAAAGCTAAATCCGTCCATCTCAATTAATAACATGTCTCTAAATTTAACTTCAAAATTTACACGATACGGTTACTTTCACCAATTGTGCTACTGCCCTGTGTTGTGAGGACACTCCGGTGTTTCTCTGTCCAAACCCTCTTGTTCGCCCTGCCAGAGAAGCCACGGTGGCCTTCACTTTGTCACCGGATTGATGTGCACTGCCAGAGAGTGGCCATGCATCTCACTACTGAGGTGGACCTCTTCCCGTGTGTGGTGAAAGGACTTCGCGCGAGTAGCCAACATTTGAGGAAACACCCCTAAAAATGCCAAGTCGCAGCCAAAGCCCAAAGTGATGTGTGAAAACCACTCAAATTGGTCCCCCGAAAGTCCATCAGAGGATTCATTTTTTTAGGCATCCCTGTCGGTGCAAGACTGGAGCCATGGTTTATGATCCTCTAAAAAAACTTTTAGACTTACAAGGAATGTTAAGCCTTTAGGAAAGTCAGTGAAAAGGGCAATGTCATCTGAAAGCCCTGTTTGCAGCATATCGTCTTTCAGACCAATCAATCTCTCATTTTCGAGCAGAGCTGTCCCTCAGCAGCAGAAGGTAACACCCGAATGGACAGAAGGCAAGCCTGGCGTTCAGTCAGAATGATTTACTGTTGTCATAAATGGTGAGAAAGCCATTTTTACAGTTTATGAATCCAATCATTACAGTTTTGCTGCTCTGCCCAAGATTATGTAATGCAGAGAATGTTTATGTATCCCAGGTAAGACAGAGGAAACAAATCATGTATTTCTAATGTGCCAAAAATGGATAGGCAATTCAGTAGCAGCAGATCCAGTTCCTTCTGAATGTCAGCCTGTACTCTACCCCAAATATTTTTTTAATCATTTACAAGAGCACTGGTACTAATTTCCTCTCAATTTAAAGGGTCCCGACTGTGTGCTTGCTTCCCTCATAATACGTTTCGTGAACATGGTGAGATCTCCAAGCAAAGGCACACAGTATATAAAACCAGGATAAAACAGGATGACGCATCTTAGGTCATCTGCTGTAGTCATCTGATTGCGAGAGCACACTGGCTCTTCAACGTATCTGTAGTGGTCCTCTTCTCAGAACGGGGCTGAGTGTCGCAAGCAGGAGAAGCAGCACTTGTTCTCTTCAGGGAGCAACCTAGTGTGGTCCACTCTATGGAAAGCTCCTGCGTAGCTCTACTGAACGATCTCATTCTGTCACGCTATTACAGCTCGTGATGCTTTATTAACCACCCTAAATAATTTCTTTCCTTTTTGCATGGATGTGAGAGTCTGAGATGAGAGTCTTTAGTTGACTTTATACGTGGCTTGCCAGTAGCAAAACAGTGGCACCAGGACCAAAACTAGAGCCCGTTGCTGAGAATGAGAGACAATGTTTTAAAAATAAATTTGGCACTAGCCACTGGAAAGTGTCACAACCACTACTCTATGTGCTTTTTCTTAATAACTGTAGTGCAGGAGCTTTAAAGACGGTCAAAGAAAATACATCAGCGGAACACTTTTCTCTGAAAAGGCAGCTCCTTTGAGGTGAGTACTTTTTGAAATCATGTGAATTCCTTGAAAATGTTTTCAGAAAGGCAGAAAAATATTCTGGCAGCTTCAAAGCATCCAGTTTTTATATTTTAAAAGCAAAGCATTTTAATTTCTAAATCACTGTTTTCAATTTAAGTTAGAATAGTCTTAGAATATAGTGAAACATAAATGAAAAGATGACATAATTAAACATTTCAATCATCCTCATTTTTCTTCTAAAAGGGTTTTTTTTTTAAGGGATTTCAAAATTTTCAGGTGGCATTCCTAATTAGGACAAAGACAAATCTCAAAAATGTTCATACAACTGAATTTTCATCCTCTGCACAGCTTATGCACTCCCTCATGCTCACAGCACGCTAAACTATGATAAGATAGTATGTTCCCTTCTAACTCATAGTATCTTTTTTCCCCTTGAAATCTCTTTGTTTGTCAGTAATGAAGTGCCCAAATTTCAAGATTATTGTCCAAGTAGAAGCACCCAACAAGTGCTGTCCACTTTTGAGCTGCGATTCTCTTAGATATACATTCCAAGAATACATCCGATTTTGCAGTGATGCTATATTGCAACACTATTACTAGTAATTATTCTACTGTATCACAATAGTATCATGTCCACAATTAAGGTGATTGATTTGAATAGGAACTGCTAAAATATAGAATGGAAAAGAGCTTCTCTACTGCAGAGTTTATGGTGCAATCCCTGAAGAAATTCAACCAGCACACCACAACATAAAAAGGACAGCAAGTGAGTGAAGTCAGGGTTAAAATTTACAGGATCAAGCTGATACAAACTGCGGGTACGTGCCCAACTTTCCAGGTTTCTCTGTCCTAAGAAATAGCTGTGGATTGGGTTGGTTTTCTCCATATGTTTTTAAAGATCTTATTTAATTCTCTTTTTTCTGTTTGTATCTTGTTTTCTCTAGGGTTATTTATGCCATGCTGACCCCTGTAATACCTACCAAATTAGTGTTTGCTGCCAAATTCATTAGCGTGCTATTCACCAGCCCCTCTTAGGAAATTACAGAAGAAATTAAATATAACACTACTTTACTACAGTTGGAAAAGAAGATTCCTTAGGAAGAAAGGAAGGAAGGAAAAAAGAGAAGAAAAGCCAAAGCAGGGTGAAGGATGCTGCAAGAAATGGAGAGAGATGGAAGAACGAGATAGGAAAGTAGGGGTAAAAGAGATATTAAAAACAAAAAGAAAAGAAACAGCCAGCCAAAAAAGGACCAAAAGTGTCTGAGAGGGTACTTCTTTTCAAATATGAGAAGTCCACAGACCCAGGCCCATGCCTAAAATTAAGCTTGTGTTTTATTCAGGCCAACGTAAATTGCAGTTTCTACACAAGGATGTAAAGCACCAGAGAGAATAAATCCCTTGGAAACTTGGTGAGATTAGGGCACCTACCTCCCACAGGTTTCTTGAAAAATCTGGGATTCCAAGATACAGCATTAAACTATAAAATAACTAGAGCTCTTTTGGTGCTATTCCCTATTCAGTGAAAGAGCCTGAACAGAATAAATCACTACTCAGCTATTTAGCACTGGGCTAAGTGTCAAAAAGAAGCAATTCTCTTCCTCAGGCCAACACAGTGACAGTTACTTGCAGTTCACCAGACATTTTGTTGGAAATCAAATCTGTAACATGGTGGGGCTTTTTGTACAGCTACAGTCACCACCATTCCCACACAGGGAAGAGAGGACTAAGCAAGCAAGCAAGCACCTCCTTTAAACACTTAACATCCTCTGTTGATGCTACCTATATGGCTCCATACATCACCATAGCATCAGAACATCCCTTTCACGGTTGCTAAGAAATATACACCTCTGACTCATTCCAGTGCTGAAGACTGTATAGTCTGGGATGGCTATTGCGTACCACAGTGTACCATAAAGGAGAATGAAATAAGATCTTGAACCAGAGACCAGAAGAGGTATTCTTGTTCCAGGAACAGGGCAGGATTTGCATAGGGAATGCTGACTCTTTCCTGACACCGTGTATTTTGGAATGAAACTAATCCCCTGAAACATCTAGTTCTGTAAAGTTGAGCGTCATTTTGTACATTACAAATCATTCTCCAGTTCTACTGGCCTTACTGGAAGCTAGGGGCATCGCCTGATGAATCCGTGAGATAACAGGTTTCCTGTTTTGTACTTGGCTGTACACTAGACTTCCAGAGGGCACCAGCGTCACTGCTGTGTTGTGTCTCAGTTTGCTGCTCGTGCCTCTGATTATCCCAGATGTGGCTTTTGGAAGGCAAAATTAAAGCTTTAGCAATCTTTCATTTTAGCTAAATGAAAACTGTCTTCGAGGAGCCAAAAAGGCCACAAGCTATAACCCTTCAACCAAACTAAATTGTGCCTGAGCCTATTCCATGGCTCCAGGACTTGGCAGGCACAATCTGGCCGTGTCCACAACACTGACGTCTTGTGCTCTGTTGGGAACGGTGCCTTTTCAAAGCTGACTTCTGTGTGGCGTTGGTGAGTTCCCTGGGAGAGTCCTGGTGTTGCTCCACCCAGAACTACCCCCAAAAATGTTCTAGGGATGTGGCAGTGCTGACAACTGAGTCTTACCATTCAAGAATACACCCTGGCTTTCTGTAATTTACTAGGATGGATATCATCATTGCAAGGCCTATGTGTTCCGAATTTCATTTTTCCTGAGCTGGACTAATTCCAATGCAAATTATTTCCCTTGGTTCTTACCAGTATTTATTATTGATTAGTTCTGGTAAATCTGGTAATATTTCGCTCCTTGCAAGAAAGAATTAACCAACCAACCAACAAATCCTCCAGCACTAAACATATATACGTGAAAAAATACCTTTTTCAATTCCACTTAGAACAAATGAATCTGTGCCTAAAGCTGACCTCTGGATTTTCCCCAACCTTTGATGAAGTCTGGATTTGGGGTTGAATTTTCATGAAGTCTGGACTTCTTTCATCAGCTTCTTTGAAGCTAATTCTTGATCTGCCTGATAGATGGAAGTAAGCCCCAAAGCTAGTTAATCTTCTCTACACCAGTAAGATTCAATTTTAAAGCCAAATGCTGAAACAAACATCTTTCTTGATTTGACGATGTTTCACACAGAAAAATGTAGCCATATTTGAATCCCTGCCAGTTATCAGCTTCCTAGTGAAGTGCCTTGCAAAGTCTAGTGTCAGGTGGCAGTAAGGAATGGTGAGGGATAGGATACTGGGAAATGGGGTTGGATGGCAGAGAACGGGAGAAGTGAATGGGAAGGTGGGAACCCTGCAGTCCCTCCGCTCAGTCCTACTCTAGGACCTGAACCCACCCTGCAGTAGGAGGGAAAGGATAAGTCCTTCCTTGGCTGTCCTCTTCAACAACGTGTCATGTAATTTGGCACGCGGGGAATGCTGGAGGGGATCCAAAACCAGACCTGAGGACAGAAATCCAGACTTGGGGAACCTAGCACATGCAGGGGAGCATGGGGCTGTAAGCAGCTCGCTATGAAGCATGCCTGCAGCAGCACAGTATCAGAGAGCAAAGAGAAACTCTTTAAGTGCTAATAGCTTCTAAAATGCTAATAGCTTAATAAGGTTGGAAAAGAAGAGCGTGCTGGAAATTTTCTCAGGCAGGGTTATGTATATCCTGATAGGAAATGGAGGGGGGGGGAGAAGAGGAGAGACCCATCATTTTCATCTTAGGTGTTTATTGTAATCAACATAAAATCATCATTTCTGAGGATTCTCTCATCACACTGTCGATATCTTCATCCTCTAAATGTTTCAGTGTGTGGTGACAACCCTGTTCCATATAACAATGGTGAGAACAAGGCTTCAGAGTCACAGGGTTCCCTTTACTTCATTTCAGTACTGCTGCTCTTGCAATAGTAACTACAAGTACCTAAAGAACCTCTAAGATATACAAAAAATATGTCCCTATTAAAAACATTACTTTGCTGAAAAGATTTGCTAACGTATGGTTAAGATTGCTCACTTGCTTCTATAAAGTCGAGCTCAGCATAATTCAAACCTCTGAGAAACCAGGAAATACAGAGGATAATAAAGTAATATTAACTCCAGCCTTCACAGCAATGCCTCAATATATCTGTAATAGAAATAATTCACCTTTGCAGTGAGCATCTTTCAGAGAACATTGTATGTAACTACTATAGCCCAGGCACACCTTCCCTTTGGAAAAGGGGGCTGTATTTGCACTTCCTTTACATGCATGCTGACCAAATTTCCCAGAAACAATTCCGTAATAATTAGATTTGATCTTTCCCGCTACTCACCAGATAACAACATTTGGTCACACACATATTATTAAGCCCACAGAATATTTTTCCTACTTTACCTTGCCCAAGTGCCAGTAGCTAAAACGTCTAAAACACCTTTGCCTCCCAGCACTGGCTGAACATAAAGAATGCAGTTGTGAAAATAGGCATGCAGGTATCTTGGGGTACATATATATGATGGTCTTTTGATCCCACCCACAGAAGTGGTGGGGCTGCGGCCCCATCTGAGAGGTATCACCTCCCATCTTTCCGACTGTCATAGCTTACTGAGTCCGCTACCATTTGAGACAGCAATACTCAGCAAATACTGCCAGTTCCCTGTTCCTACTGCCAGGTCCCAGGAGGGAAAAATAAAGGTTGCCTGAATGTTGACCTAAACTCTGTATTTCCTGGCTTCCAAAAGTCTGAATTTTGCTGAAGCTGATATTTTATAAGGGCTCCAACTACTGCCAGGAAATCCTAACTCTGCATTAATTAAGGGGTTTTGTCAGTCAGTAAGAAAGAAAGATGCTTTAAGGACCTGAAATTCACTCTTTCCTTGATCCTCAAAATATGGCTTCAGACAGAGCATCTTTGCAATGTGTTGGTCCGTGATTCAGGAAGAGAAAAAAAAATATGAAGCTCCTGGAGTCCTGAAGTTTCTAGTAAGGACCAGATGCATGAGAGAATGGTAGGCTGGGGTGGTTTTCTTTGCTGTGTGTGAGGTGGTGGTTTGGTTTTGAACATTTTCCTGCTGACTGGCTCTTTTATACCGGTGGTGGGGTTCACCACTGTTTTGCTATTTTCTTTATTGCTTTCATGGGTTCTGTTTTTAATGGCAGTCAGAAAACACTGAGCTAAGGATGAGCAGGCTTCTTTAGCAGGTATATATAGAGAAAGGAGCTTTTAAAAATGTATGTGTAACTGTTTGAAGCCACAAATACTACACAAGTTTCAACAGAGCTCAGCTTCTATCTCTCTGGAAAAAAAAAAAAGAAAATAAAAAGGATAGTTATCCCAAAATACTCATTGGATGTCACTGTTACATTTTACAGCTGGATTTTCAGAAGTACCTGAGTGGGCTCTTTGTGTGGTACATGACCACATTTTAAAACTGTGATCCCAGCTGTGTACGGATGAAAGATAGAGTGAAGCTGAAGTTTTGGTCTAGGACTACAGGTAATCTAACCCTTTAATCCAAGGTCTGTCAAAACTCAGCCATGAACTCATCACTTAATTTTTCAGTTCAATGTCTAAAATAGGATGGAAATGCTGTGGCACATCAGTAATGTTGACAGGATAATAGGGGTGAAACATCAGTGGTGTCAGTGGAAACAGGGGATGCACACCTCTCGCTCCCTCCATCTTGTGGTGGAAACTATATACCACAGCTGTCTCTTAAAGGTGGCTGCAACCTTCTTGACCTTCCATTTCCATAACCTGAAAAACCTCCCCCCAGCATGTCTGGAAAAACCTGTGGTGACAAGGGCAAAGAAAAAATGTTTTAAAAACCAATTCAAGCATTTAAAATGAAATTTTTAAATAATAACACAAAGAAACATTTTCCATTGGAAAACTGGTATTACCATGCCAACCTAGGAATGACAAAACATCTCAGCAGTTCACATATTCATGAATATGCGTGAGTGCACTGCTACCAAATTCACTGCTCCTTCCACCCATTAAACCATCATCGGAAAGTGCTGGTTGATGCTAGGCAATAACAAGAACTCAAGGAGATAAAACTGATGTAGACTTTACCTTATAGTAACAGACTTTGAAAAAAATTCAGTGGTGGCATGAGTCAGCCCAGTTGCATCAGCTTCTGTGATGTCTGAATTTGGTCAGTGGACGAATCCCAACAAAGCAGATCTTGCTTTAGAAATAAATTTTACATGGCCTTTGTGCTGTTGAGCAGTGCAAGAGAGGAACAAAAGGATTTCAAGCACAGGCAACTCCAACGCTCCCCCTGAGGAAGATTTCTGTGGCAACCAGTATTTAAGTGTGATTGGAACCAGGCAAAATATTTTCAGAGCGCTGTTTCTTCCCAAGTCAAAATGGGCTTGTTTTTGGCCTCACAAAGTCTGAAATGAAACTGGACATCTTCTCACATGTTCCAGTTTGTGCCCCCATCCTCTTCCAGAAATAAGTAATATGATCATTCATTCACTAGAATGACTGCCAAAATGCTGGAAGCAATGGTTGTAAATCTTTTTAATTTCAAGCTTGATGAGTTGTTGTAGATTTGTCTGTTGGCTTCCGACAAATCCCAGTTCCCTTACTGGTCATCCTGCTTCAGGTTATGCGAAAATCCAATAGAAAATTCTACTTAATGTTTTCAGATGGGGAACCGCACTCTTTGTGTCATCCTCTAGCTGGAAAAGATAAAGTTGCTGCTTCCTGTGTGTGGATCTCTAGTATCTTACTGACCACAAGAAACCCAAAGAGGCAGACAGGAACTTAGGCACAGAAGCATTTGCAGAAATAACAGTGCATACAGTAAAGACATCACAGGAAAGCAATATACGTTGCCTTCCCCCTAAGATAGTAACAATGCATAATTATAGGCGACTTTCCAGAATACTCTAAAATCATGGACAACTTCGACCAAGTTAAAAACCTCAAGTCCTTTCCTGGCAGCAGAGCTGGATGTAGCATAGTTATGTGGAACTCAGTATTGTGTGTCTGCATGCAATGGTGCTGCATTAACACAAGGACTGCAAAAAACTCCCTGAATTAATTTACTTCTCTTGTCTTCTATGGTGAATCAGTCCTGTTTGCTGCGTTGTGCATTTCTCAAACAGTAATCTGCAGTAACCAAAACACCTTCAATCTCATTTGCATCACCTATACAAACGTGGGCACAGCCCCCAGACAGCTCCCAGGTTAGGAGCCTGATTCACCCATCCTTCCAAAAGAGGATGGAAAAGAGTTAAGTGCAAAAAGCACTAGCAGAACCAAAAGAGGAGTCCTGATGCTAACGGCAGCTTTTATGCAAGTGCCCTGCCAACCTGTCTGACTGACTGCAGGATGCCAGCCTTTGTGTTCTGCTAGGGAATGCCTAAGAACATTTTAATGGGAAGTGGCCTGGTTTTTAAAGAGACATCATTAGAGGGGAAAAGTTTGCTAAAAATACAATAAAATGCAATTGTGTTACAGAATGTTCATACAAACGGAACAAAGCATTTCCAAACGTGGCTCACTTTATATGCATATCTTTTACCTATACGTTTATAGCAAGCTCTTTTTTGCAAGAATCGTATTTTTCTACCATATTGTTTTTATTAAGAACCTAGAGAGGTTTATTTTTCCTCAAAATCCATGCTCTGGAGTCATAGTTTCGTTAAGTCCTAACTTAGTTTGGTTTCATTATAATTTTTGCCCTCCTGATTATGAAGAAAAAGTGGAAAGGTGAACTGTAAAGTTTCAAACCCTAGAGGAACTTTCAGCAGGTCTGGGGATGGAAGTTTGGGGTCTCACTCTCAGTTTCTGATTGTTTGGGTTAGCAGCACTATTAGCCTCAAGACCAGAAGGCTTAAAAAAATTGGCTTAATGCTCATATAAGGGTTTGAGCAGGACATTTTCTTTTATTCTTCCTTCTCCACCCCTAGACTAGTACCAAATTACATACATTGCTTCAGATTTCCAACATTTCCCAATCTGGATTAATTTACATTTGGAGAGAGGGTGTGAATTAAACTGTTATAAAAGGCTTAGAAGCAGTGCCAACTTGTTACTATGCTCTTTCAAGCATCAAATGCTTTTTCTATTAAGGGAGTTCTCTGAGAATTTCTTGCAACTGGAAATCTCTCTCATTGCACAGCTTATTTATCAAATGCAAAAGAAGACATACACAAACGAAGGCATTCATAGTAATACAACAGCTCCTGGAGACCTTGCTGCAGTTGGAGGCTCTATCGTATTATGGCCTACAGTAAGATGTTGCCTTCTTCAGGATTTCAGTCTGAGAAAAAACAGCAGCTATTACAGGGATGCAGAATGCAAGAGAAGAGTCAGAAGGAACAAGGAGAAAAGCAGAGGACAGAAGAGTGCACACCAAACTGTTAGAGCTGACACAATCAGAACTCACAGCCTGCAGCCTGAATTGCACTTACAGTCCAAAGCAAGAAGATGGGCCTCACACCACTTCTTAAGTCATTAAATACTGTGGGGATGACTTCAGCTTCTAAGCTACATTTTACACGCCACCTAGTAGACAGCTATACCTACCCAGTAGTGAATATGAAATCCTTCCTTGTTTTCTGCTGTTCTTTTTTCTTTAATTTTCTTGTATACCAAGTGCCTACAAACATACAACTCCATTTCTGCCAAGGGATGTGATATAATTCCTATCCCCTGTTGGTTGCAAACACATTCATATCACACGTCATAATTAAAATGCTAAAGAATTGGATGAGGCTGCTTCAAATTTGGCTATGTAAAGGATGGTCTCATTCTTGTTGTTATTGATAGTTGCATCAGAGCTGAGTTAGTCACTAAGGATTTTGCTAGCGAATTGTATTCAAGGCCCGTTCAACTCCCTTGCCAGCATTCACAGAAATCTCTCCCTTATATATTAGCTTAATCAATTAGTCTCTGCCAATTTCTGCAGGCTCTGTAAAAATTATTCAGGGATCACAAATTTCCCAGCAATTGCAATTTCCATCCCGAAGCATTATTGGCGAACACATCTTCCGCACACTTTAGTGTGTTCATCTACTTGTGATCTTTAGCCTGCCCTAACCTTCAGCTCACCACCACCTGGGTAAGCGCTCTCCTTCAAGCTAGAGAATACGGGAAGAAGCTTAGAGCTGAGTATCTTTAGGTTCTCTCTAATAGGCCCACAAAAGCAGAAGGGACTCAGAGCTGTGAGGGGAATTGTTGGTGATCTCTCTTTCTCCTTTGTTCACCCTTTCCAGTCAACAGCTACAAGACCCTTAGAGGTTCTGCATTCCTCCTTTAACAGGATTTCTTCTGTCATTCCCCCTTTACTGGATTTCTTCTGTCCTTTGGGGATATGTGATTTGTATTGTGGGGTACCTACAGAGTACAGCTCATCTCCCACATCACCAGTGCCAGCGTCAAAGACAGCCCAAATGTTGCCAGCAAAGATCCTAGTCCTTCTTTCCACCAGTTCAACAGCTTGCTTACTTTTCTCTCTGACTCTCTGAGTCATGTATATGCATCAGCTTATAACTCATCAAATGTGACTAATAGTTTTGTGGTGCTTAATATATGAGATAAATGTGAATGGATGTGAACTGAAATGTAAGAAACTACCAGGCTGCAGGTTTTAAACAGAAAACAATTGCTTTAACACAGTGCTTAATACTGTTGTGGGACTTACAGCCATTAGTTATTGTGGCAACAAAAATGGATAAATGGGCTTTAAAAAGATTAGAAAGATTTGTGGAGGATGATTCCATCCTTGGCTGTTAAATATGATGATCCAAATGCAACCTCTGACTCAGTAAACTGTTCAACCTTGCCAAAAGGTGCCACAATGTTGTAGGAGAAGAAACACTCTTCAGAGACAAACATTCCCTGAGCATTGACCTTGGCACCTGTTGATGGTAAGATGTTCAGCTAGCTCAACATTGGTATAGCATGAATGTTCTTCTGTTTTTCCTAAAAATTCTGCATTTGGCTAATATGTTTTGTATAGTCATTAATCTGTGTCATACAGGGGCTCATCTATAAGGACTTGTACTGTTCTGGTGAATTTACTACTCGCAATTAATAGGATATTGCTGGACCCTATGCAATGAAATATATATATGGTTCTAATAACTGGGGGTTTCCCTAATACGCAGTAGTACCCATTCTTCTCTGCCGTGGCCCACCAATTACAAATGGATACTTGTAAACAATGGGAATCTGTTCACACTGTGCTTGCAATGCTTCTGAGTCTGC
Organism: Pluvialis apricaria; assembly: GCA_017639485.1. NCBI lineage: Eukaryota > Metazoa > Chordata > Aves > Charadriiformes > Charadriidae > Pluvialis > Pluvialis apricaria. The sequence continues at coordinate 36,815,696 of CM030009.1, forward strand.
AACACAGAAGGTAAGCTACAGAGAGAGAGAAAATACTGGTGTGCTGCTGCACCTCCTGACATAACCTGCAACAGATCTGGCTATTCTTGTCACTGGAAAAAGAAATAGTACTTTGTCCAGTGATTGCATATCTTACGCAGCCACACTGCAGCTGAGGTGAGAATCATGCAGTCAGATAGTTTGGAAAAAGAGTCTCAAACCCCAGCTCCTCGGGGCAGGAGACTCTGTTCACTCTGGCTCAGCTGAGCAGGCTCAGAGCTCTCCTGAAACACAGAGGTTAAATTTGCTGCCCCAAACAGTCCCACCCAAGAGACTGCACTGAAGGTTTTTGCAGGGAAAGGATTTAATTAGAATGTTGTTTTCGTGGTACATTGCAATATTTGGTATAACAGACGACTGCCAAAATGCATGCTTTGTCATTCATGGTATGGGTTTGCTTAGACAACTTTTAAGATGATCCCTAAGTACAGAAAGGGTGAAGGCACCAGAGGCCAGGAGAGGCTTTGCTGAGCAGGTTTGAATGTCATAAATGCACAGTTATGGCTTAGTAATTGTATCACAGTTGACAGATGCTGCAGCAGTCACGTGACTAGAACATGACCTCATATTTCGACTTTCTCCCCTCCTCCCCCAGTGATGAGGGCAGTGCTGGCACTTAAATAAGCAGAAGGCATTTACAGAAGGCGAGTTTCTAAGTTACTTAAAGGAGAAGCCTGAATTTGGATACAGAGATATACTTTGTACAGGCAGCTGCTTAAGAGCCGCAGTGAAGCAAAACTCTTTTTTTCCACTTGGGAAGCGCACTACAGTTGCTATTAGGGTAAAATTACGGAATCCCAAAGCACATGGGCTTAGATCATCCCTTCCCAAGGAAAAATTTGCAGGAGGGGGGGTAGAGGGAAGAAATGCCTCCATGGTCGGTTCACAGGATTACTCTGCAGACAATGGGGCTGCTGCAAGCTCAGATGTCCTCCAGGGATCTGTGGGAGGATGCTGCACTAATGAGGAGGTCACCTCTGCCCTGCCACTGGCCCAGAATCCACTCTGGATGCTCTGCCAGGGTGATTTTGCAGGAGGATGGAACAGCTTGGAGTAGTATTTAATTTTCTGGAGATTTTCCAGGGGTACTGAGTGTCCTCCTAAGCCTGTCCACTCCTTTTTTGCGTAGATTTTGCATCATGCAAGTCCCAGGAGCGTTCTGGGAGAAAGACATGGGATGATGCTCTCTCAATAGCCAAACCCCACTTCAGCATGTAGGGGAACCCCACCTTGGAATTTTCCAAAGGTGGAATTGGCCCCATGAGGATAATTTTCTATCACAGCACTGTTACACAGGGACCAAAGCTGAGGCTGGCTGAGAATTAAAAGTCCTAAATTAAACTCCCAGCTTTGGCACTGACCCCCATGGCAAGTTATGCCATGCATGAAATGACAATAGCAATTACTTGCTGAGTTTTCCCAAGGGAAAGTGTTCTAAAAGTGCAGAGATTTTTGTATTTTTTAGAGTTTTCTCACTAATGCATCTGCAATTTGCAGCTATTCGTCGACTACAGACCTGAAACTTTTCAATTCAGCTTCATTGTTGTTCAAAAGATAAAAATTAAGAATTTTCTGTAAAACTGCTCGTCTCCAAACCTTCTTTTCTTTTGCCTGATGTTGCTTATCTTCTCTTTGGGTTGAAACGTGGCACTGTTATTCTAGTCTACCAATTGCAGTGGTAATGCTTTGGAACAGTAAGATCCCAGTTAGCCTCGTTAATGTTGACAGCATATCAGAACAAGATGGGATTTCTCTGCTTTTGATACACAGGGTTTCAGTCACGTTTGGGTTGCAGCTCCAGGAAAGCCTTTGCTTGACAAGCTCTCACTAGATACAGCACGCATTATTTTGATTATCCCAGCTGAAGCATGCGTGTTCCCCAAAAAAGCCAGCAGCTCAGTGGCCTGCTGCTTGTGCCCTGCTTTGTTGCTGATCTGTTACATGACTTTGCTGAAGACCTTCATATGACTATTTAGTTTCCTAAATGAAAGAAAACTGAAAGTCTGGGGACAAGAAGAGCTCTGTGTGTGTGTGTGTTTTAGGTATTACTGCTTCACCATAATAAGCAAGGGTCTTCTAGTCCTTTGGTGCGTGCTTGGGCGGGTGAGCCTGCATCCCCAGTAAGCGCAGTGCCTCTCCTCCATGGCACTTCAGACCACCTCCAGGGGCTCAGGCTCTGCAGAGCTGCAGGAGATCACCGCAGTATTTTGGGTTTCTTTGCTTGGTCCTGTCTCCCTTCCTAAGCTTCTAGGGCAGAAAACCAGCTCGTTTCTTGCAGTTTTCTGTGTCGGGTACATGACTGACAAGTGCTGTCCAAGAGGCACCAGGGGCAAGGGCAGGTGGGAGGCCCCATTTGGCCTCGAGTTTTTCCTAGGGACCTAAAAAACAGTTGCAGTCACTAAACGTGTGCGCCCCTGAGCGCCCGGGGAGCTGACCCTGTCGCAGGGCCCACACAGCCCTCGCCATGGCTATGGCACTGCCTGTCCCGGCCCAGCTCTGCCGAAGGCCTAGGCTCCCACATCCGAGGCTCTGGGATGCTTTCAGCCAGCGCTGTCAGTCAGGAAGCATTCCCGAGGCAGAGGGGAAGCCTGCCCGTAGAAAAAATGAGCAGGCTCAGCAACATCGCCGGGGTTAGCCCAGCTCCCACTGCCCGCAATGCAGCCCCTGGTGTGGCGGACATCTTGGGACGCGTGTGCCCGGCACGACGCCATCTTGTGGTCCCTGAGGGCTGGTGCCAGGAGACAGGCAGGAGGGACGCTGCGTTGCCAGCGCCTGCGGAGGGGGCCGGATGATGAAGCCGTTGCCCTTTTTGTTATGGGGGGAAAGAAAAGCATTTCAAAGTGTTGCAGGGCCACCTGCTTCTCGGTGCAGCAAACGAAGGGCCAACAGGTTCAGCAGCCCCGCTGCAATGCCCCCCTGTGCTGGGTGTGCGCCTGGGTGGAGAGCTGCACCAGTGTGGAGAGCTGCCACCCCGGTGTGGGGATTTTAGGGTGTCTCAACAAGCCCCAGCTCCTTCCCAGTGTATTGGGAGGCGCCTTGGCAGTGGCAACCACATCAGCAGCAAAGGACTGCTTCTCATGTGACAACACACTGGTTTCTCAACAGGTAAAATACCATGGTGATAAATACACGGTTCCTGTTCAGGGTGAGCCTACCTACACCTAATTCCTTCTAAGTGCACATGGCTGAAAATACAGCTCCCAGCATTTCACCAAGATTTAAAATCCACAGGCACCTTTTTCCACCTAGAGCCTGGCCTGTGATAATGTGGTTTCTGGTAAAACACAAGTGAGTATTTGGGAAAACTAATCTATTAACCGGTGCCATCATTCCTCAAATGGTGGTGGTGGTTGGTGGTGTGACCCTGAGGCTGGTGGAGGAAGCTGACTTACTCCCAGTTTTGAATGGGCCTCCCTCTCTGCGGGGCTACGCCAACAGACAGCAGGCACAGAGCAGCTCAGGTAACACTGGAGAGAAAGCTCCTGCACCTTCTGACAGCTTACATAGCCTTTGGAGCTGGATTTGAAGTGAATGACAGTGGCCTGGAGTATTGTAGATATAGCAAAGTGGGATCAGTCACGGTTTCAGGTATTGACCTGTTTGTCACAGCATCATCCCTCGGGGAGTCTCACTTTATCTGCCTTCTTGCTAAAGCTTTCTAAAAAGTGTTATTTAGGCCTTTTTGCAATCCCTTGTCCTATATCATTGAATGAAAAGTTTTCAGAGTCTGCATTCACAGCATTACGAACATTGATCAAAACATCTAAGTTTCTACAGGTTTATGCTGTACATTTAGGTGCCTGTAAACATTTGAAAACCTAGCTCTTAGTGTCTAGCTGATTTTTTCCTTAATTTTCTTAGTACTGGTAAATTAAGTAGTTATAAAATTATTGTTGTTATTTAGTAAAATGCTGTTAGGGTGAAAGCATCAAACAATCTAACACATCTTCTGTTGTAGTCACTTGACACTTTTAACCACTTAAATGTAGTTAAAAAACACTTTTATGAGTGTCCTGGTTTGAGGTAATGAAGTAAAGCAGTACAAGGTGCTCTGTGTGAGCCCCACCTAAGCCATGAACATTCAGGAGTGGAGAAAGGTTATTTTTGCAAGTTTCCAGTAAGCCGATGTGGCTTGAGTGTAGACCATCCACAGTTTTATAACACTTACACACCAGACACCCCCCCCCCAGCCAGTACAGGTGAAGAACTTAATTTATTGGTGAGGGGCCTCAGGATATGCCCCCTTACAAATATTATGTGTCACTGTAACTGAAATTTTATTCTGGGAGTAGATTAAATGACAGTATCATTGACAATTTGCCTCGGGCTTTACAATTTTCTCTTTTGACTTGAACCGGGAATTAAATTAAGCTTCTAAACTCTGCTTTTCTGCTCACAATCTGCCTAATCAAAGCAGGAGATCCTCCTGAACATTTCAATGCCCAAGTTGCTGGTAGGAGTCCCTGATAGATTTCTCTTTTAAATTTAGCACAGCCCAGAATAGTAACTCTTACATAACAAATACACAGCAAATGTGGGACTTGCTATAATTTCAGTGAGAGACTGCAGATTTCCTGCCTTGCAGAATAACTAAAGCAGACAGCATTAGAGTCATCCCTCATAAAGAGCGTGAGCAAATAAGCTTATTCTTACAAAGCAAGGGATCATGTTTCTCTTAGGTATTAGAATATAGTTGACAACCAAATGGACTCTGATAGATCCTAGCTCCTCTCGTGTCTGTGAGTGGCATTGTGGCCTCTCTTTACCTCAAAACATATAGGTGTGCCAAACTCCCTGTTACTGAGGATAGACACAGCAAGGCAAGAATTTGCGCTCCATTGTGGACAGGCCATTGGGGCTACTCAGGAAGGGGAGTTCTTAGATAAATATGATCTCTGCTTATTCACAGCTAGCTAGCTATCTGTGGAGCATATACTCCTTCATGCATCCCGTGCCACAGATAGGAGATCTTGAAGGAGTAAAGAACAGGAATTAGACCTTTCTGGCATAGTATGTTTGGCAGGGGACTGGCAGAAGGAATGAAATAGGCCTTCAATCCATTTTCACCCACTCCTGCCTTCTGTTTTCCATAGCTTGACACGTCCAGTAACAGTGAACCGCAGAGCAATTGCGGAGCCTGCACATTAAATGCATGTGTCACAGCTGGAGCTCAATCCCTTCCATGTTTCAGGGGTGAATCCATAAAATAGTGCATCCTCTGAGTGCTCTCTCTCTCTTCCAGGCTGACAGCCTTTGAGGGCTGTAGCTTACTGAGCTAGGTAGGAGTCAAGTGCTCTGGTAGGCAGGACACCAGCACACCTCAGCCTCCCAGAGTCACTCCAGTGCTGTTATACTGGAGGAAGCAGCAAGGACCTTCACTGGGCTTAATCAGATGGTAGTAGTCATGTGGACTCTCGGACAGGATTTCATTTCACTGGGATCCACAGATACAGTGTGCCAGAACTGCTGGCACCTTGTATACAGAGTACAGGCTGGACAGTATTTGGCCCTGTGTCATTTGACGAGATTATTTACACACAGGAATTTGCTTAGCTAAGAAACCTAGATGAAAACAGAAACACATCAAATAAGCAATCACCCCCATACTCAGAGGCTTATGGAGAACAATCATACTGGCCTATACTCCCTGCCATTTCCTGGAGTGCTTTAAAAATAAGAAATCTACCAGTAAATGCATTAAGGCATTATTAGATTAGCCTTGATTTTGCAGTCACCTTGGGAACTTTTGATCTGATAAGAAGAATCCCCTCTGCTGATTTGGTAAGGTACCCTTTTCTTGTAGGTGTAAATGATGATGCAGACAAGGTAGTGGGGTCTCAAAACCAGTTCATTACACAGAGGAAATGTATCAGTTTCTTTAGAAGGATGATGTTGCATCAGTTTAACTGTGTGTCCCTTTAAACCTTGCCTATCCCTGTGAAGTTTTCCCCAGACTAGTACAGAGTATGCACATACACACACAGCTGCACTGGTTGAACTAAAGCAGCATGATGCCGTATTTTCAGCTAAATCATTAAAACTCCTCAGTGAATATTTAGGTACAGCATTTATCTGTCCCTCAGACCTATAGCAACACACTGATCCTGCTTTCTTGTCTCCATTAGGAATTAGTCTGTGAGTGTTCTCTGTGCTGATACAAAAGTTTGGGGATTGAACATGCATGGTGTCTTCCTTCCTGCTTGCTTCACTACCGACCCTGGATTTTCTGGACCCACAGAAGTAAAGGGCAGTGGTTACTGGAAAGGTAGGCTGAATGCCAGGCACTGCGATTCATAGCCATGAATGTACTCTTTCTCCTCCCACAGAGTCACAGGAGTCACGGCCATCCAGAGCTCCTAGATTCTGTGCCTTTATTCAGTGTCACGATTGCTGGTCAAAATAAAATTTCCCTAAGGGGTAAAAAAAAAAAAAAAATAGGAGGAGACTAGACTGGCAATAAACCCCACTGTAAGGCAGGAAGGAAGACTCCAAAAAATTAGAAATGAGAGATCTAGCCTACTATGGGTATCTGAAAGTCTTGCTAGAGTTCAGGCTGTAGCTGCCTGTTTTTAAGAGTGAAGGATAGCTCCCTGTTCTTCATAGTCTCTATGTCAAGAGAGGATGCCTTCCTAGAAGTTTGACTGCTTTTCAAAGAGAGCTATGAGCTTTAAATAGGAATTCCTAGGTTACTTTACTTGGTCAGTCCTTTGGCAGAAGTCAGACTAGAGGATCATAATTGATATAGCTGAATTTAAACTCCTTGATACAGATTTTGTTTCACCAATAACAACTGGGGAACGGTGCTATCGACCTTCCTGGGAGTTTAACCTGCATGCATCCAGGGAAGACTGTTGTACATCTGCTGGTGTGCAGGCTCCAGCAAAAACTCCAGCATGACAGTCTCCTGCAGTATGAGTCATATTCTGGAAGACTGTAGAAAGCCAGTGATTTAGGATATAAATCAGCAATAAAGTGTATAATCCCAATGTAGAGGCTTAATTTAAAATAAGAGACAACTTGATTAAAAGGGTTAGATTAGAAGCAAGATTTATAAATAGCCATGTGGAAGACATTTAAATAATACAAAATGCCTTTCATGAAACACAGTACCAGAGTTCAAGAAATATTTAAATAAAATATTTGGATTGAGGGTTTTGCCAAAAAACCTTGGAAAAGTCTTGGAGAACTTAATCAGATTCTTCCTGGTGCTATAAAATCTGCCCTTAGAAGCACTTTCAGTTCTCTTATATGTCTTGACAGGGGCCAGATAAATACCTTGGGGTATTCCCGCTAGGTTAAGGTCACCTTTATGCAGAGAGACATCACAATGCTCTACTTAGCAGCATCAGAACAGGACTTAAATGATGCATAAATCTTGAGCTCTCCAGGAGTTATTTTCACCCTCTCTGTATGAGAAGAAAAGCAACTATTTCCTTTAATCCTGTGTGGCTTCCGTATTAAAATAAGCCTTGATACTAATCCCTGGCTATCTGGATTTAAACTGACATATATTCTAAAGCTTCAAATACCAGAACATCTGAGTTATCAATGTGCCCTTAAACTCAGAGTGTTTATGCGCTTAATCACACCAAAGGACAGAAAAGTCATTATCCTCCCAGTGTTTCCCTAATACTGCAGTGGGTTCCTTCAATAACCCAGACAGTTTTCCTCATATTGTTTCCTTTTGCTGCACTGTTTGCACTGTTCCCCATTCTGACTTGAAAGAACATGATGAGCAAGGTAAATATCACAGAGCGACACATCAAGGCTGTGTTGGCAACTTGTGTAACTTCAACTATATGAACTACAAACTGGAATTGGCACTTGAATTTCACAAAAGGCAGATGGCTTCACTTGTATGTAAGCAGATTTTCTCCCTGACAGGGGAACACAGATTCCTAGGCCCTGATCCTAATACAGTTGTCAAGCTTGACCAAAGAGAAGTATCAGTAAAGGATAAAGCATCTTTGTTTCTGGTTTATAAATATATATATGATGGTAATGCATCATAACAATGCTCCTGTAGTGATAACCCCAGCAATGTTACTTCCTGTGTGTATTGTGCACATTGTACCACACAAATAAACCACAAACTTGTATCTCCTAGCGTCCCTGGAAGTGCAGAGGTACTGTACAAGATGCTGCTGCTCTGGTTGAGTGTAAATGACCAAACTAAGCTTTGCCTTCTATGCTATGTAGGCCAACAGAGTGAATGCTAAACACAGACAGAGCCACTACACTGTGACTTGAGGCTGCTTGTGGCTGCCAAGGCTCAGAACCCAAAACTGGTGCTGGCAGATACATTAATTGCATGAAATCCATGCTTTATAGGCCTCACAGATGAACTTCACCAGAGTCAACCAGTGAGGAAGAGAACAGAGCTGGAACTGCTGAAGGGTGAACAAAGGTCAGGGACTAGGGTCCACAAAGAACCAAGGTGGTACCAAGAGGATTACAGAAGTGCTCTTTGTCAAGGACGAGGAGTTCCTCAGTGTGGCAGTGCTCAAAGTAATTATCAGCTCCTCTTTTTAGGCATTGCAGGAGGCTTCAGCCCTGCATTCTTTAGTCACTGGAAAATAAATATTAACTATGTGGGAGATAGTGTCCCACATATTCCCTGCTCCATGCTTTGTCATGAGAGGATGGAGGTGATCCTGGAATTTCAAAAGCTGTTGCAATTAATCTTAGACTGAGGTGGAAATACTCTATTGAAAAGAAAAATGCACATTTCTTCCAAAGCTTTTTTTGGAAACTTTCATTTGTTCTGTTTGCAGTTGAAGGATTTTTGTTTTTGGAATATTGGAAACATTTTTAAAGATTCAAAATAAAGCATGTTTGGAGACAATGCCATTCTTGTGAGAAAGGAGAGGTTTTTTACTAAAAGATGTTTGTCCTCATCTAATTCTTACCTTAGTGGCTGGCAGCAATTGAGAGCAGCAAAGTAAGTAGCCAAATTTCTGTCCTTGCAAATTGTAGCAAGTAACTCTACATTTGAAAGGTACATGACAGAAAAAAAATATGGGAAAATCAAAGACAGTCTGTTACTGTGTCAATTCCAAGAGTGTCTCTGTTTCTTGGGACATATTAGCTGATGATATATGCAGTGAATATCTCTACGGAAAGCCATAAACTGGGAAGCAACTGATCTCTATACTTCTAGTCCTCAGGAATTTCTGGTTATATACACATGTGAGATTTACTTGTGCTTACTGTTAACTGATTATTTGATCCAGTTGCCTGGCAAAAAAAAGAAAATTAGCAACACCAGATATTCCATATGTAAATGGTCTCTGCAGCACAGCATTTTGATGATGGTCACAGAGAACTGTGAAAGCAGATGGAGCACTCGCTCTTTCAGGCTTTGTTCTCTAAAATTTCAGTCCAAAAGTGTATGTCTTAACTGCATATTTGACCATTTGGCTCTTTAGCATCTGCTGAAATTTTCCCAAACTATCCAGTCCTCTGATCCAGCATTGTCACTGTTCAATCACATCTGATCAAACAGTTATTACTAAGAACAGAACCAAACCTGTGTTTCAAAGTACAACACAGAGCTAGAAAGAAAACAGTGGCTTTAACCCCAGTGTGTATCTTTGGTAGCAACAGTCTGTTTGGGAACATTTATGGAATTTCTCCAGTTTCATCTTTGTCAAATACACAGCCCAATGAGCATTTCTGTGATGTCAAGAGATGTCCCTTACCCTGAAGTTTGAAGCAAGCTGAGGTAAAGAACATAAGTTTTAGAAGTTATGTGCTGAGTGCAGTTTGTGAAGGTACCCACAGAAGGGAAACTGGATATTTTTGGTCAACTATGACTCAAGATTTATTGAACCACCTTATTTCATACGGAAGTGATCTCCTGTCTGTTATGATCCTGAGCCTCTGCAGTGCTGCAGAAATAGTAGGACAGAAGAAGTGAGCCAAGCAAAAACTGAGCCACAAAGAATATCTATTGAAATGAAAGAACAGAACAGACTTTTGACAAACTCTTATACAAAGATGGCATTTCAGACAGTGCCTCCCTGAGACAGTTGCAACTTTTGCAGTGAGAATGTTCAATTGTTATAACACGTTCCACAAAATTCAGTTAAAAAAAGGGCAGGTGCCATAAAAACCACTGCACTATTATTTGTTTCTTCTTCCTCTCCCATATGCAGGATGCTTCTTGAACAACAGTGTACGCACCAAAACTGTATTCAGGTCTGTACCCACAGTATTTTTAGTGCTACAAAATCAGTACTTCCCCCACTTTTGCTAAACCCAAATATTCAGAATGACTCAGGTTTCAAAGTCATGATGGGCTTAAAACTTGTAAAAATTTAATTTTCTTTTTAAGCAAATAAGAGCTTTTAGAGCTCTTTAAATTGTCATCTGGATTCTGGGCTTCAAGTCTTGTTCTGGAGTTTTCATAATTATGAGAGCTGGAAACTTGAAAAGAAAGTGTTTATTGTGTAATCACATAATCACATGACTAGTGGCTGTGATTTACAATAAAAACGTTAAGAGCCAGCAGTACTGGGTTTGATTTGTATATCCAGCTTTCACAGTGAAGGAAAAAAAAAAAAAAAAGAAAAAGAAAAACAAATTGGGCTTTTATAGCCTAGTACTGAAGAGGGACATAACAGATCTTATGCTTACTCAGTTCCTGCACTTCAGGCAGGAGGGGAATGATTGCAGGCAGGGAAGCAAAATAATCTGAAGTTACCTTTGGATTCATACTCTGGAGTCCTGCAGGGGCCGCAACAACTCTTACTGTGAGCCGGAGCCTCCCCAGGGCGAGCATAATTTGCGTTGTGCCTCTGACGGTCCTGTGAAGCACAGACTACCCGTGGTTTAGTGCCTACCAGCCGTGCTCCTGATCCTCCCTGTGTGCTGGAGCTGGGGGAAAAGGCAATGTGGAGCTCCTAAACCAGTTCTTCATAGCCCAGAGGGGCCCTTGGAGCAGAAGGTACAGGAGGTACTCTCAGCAGATTACTCCTCTCTGTGTGATGATACCAGAACAGATTTCAAGGCAGGAAATACCCAAGTTAAACCTGCAGTGCTTGTTGAAATATGCCAATTATTTTGCATTTTATTTTTTTATGTATTTTCTAATGCAAGTTTCTTTTTGAAATGGAGATAGGAAAAAAAGTTTCCTGAAAGCCAAAAGTTATGATAAAAGTGAAAAAGCATTGCTGAAATAACATTTTAAATGTTGCATACAAAAGCTCAAATTTTTTTAGCCCATACCCACATTTCACACACACACACACACATATGCACAAAGTCTATAATTACAGTGACTTTATCTTTTGTTTAAAAAAATTGTAGTGAATCAAAAACATACTGATCTTTTACTGTATTTTGAGATAAATGAGCTTTGAATCAAGATGTGTTTTAGAAATTAACAGATTTGGACACTGCATTTAAATAACTTGATAAGAGTTTCTAGAAGGAGCTCGTGGTACTTTAAGGAGTGAAGCCTCAAAGCCCTGCCTGTTAGCTTTGTTATACTGCAGAGTCTTCACCATTGGCTGCTGCTGTGAGGCAACTGCAGAAAAAAATACCACCTCTGGACTCCACACAAGGTTTGGGTTTGCGCTTCTAAAGCAACAGGAGGTGCTGAGTCATTTTGGTTTAGTGTAAGAGCAGTGATGCAGGACAGCAGCATCTGAGGCACAGGTTAGCCCCCAGACTTTTGAAGTTGCCTGGAAGAGTATGTGTTTCTCCTGGGAAGGTGTTATGTCTTGCCATCCAGGTAGGGGTGCCATTAACAGTGGCATCTGATAAAAGAGTCTCAGCAAAATAATTACTTGATGGTGATGGCTGATTTTAGATTTTCTGATCTTTATCCTGATACATGTTCTCTGCCTTATACATACGCTCTCTGATACGAGAGCGTGCCATTGAATAACGCCACCAGGCTCCGCCGCAGTACGAGAATGAACTCTGTGAGTGTCAGAGCTCTGCTTAGGCAAAGCTGAATTTGAACTTGTGATTTTGGATCAAAGGTCACAAAGAGGTATCTGAGCACTAATGACAGTGCAATACCAGTGTTAGGCTGAGGATTTTGAAACTTTGGTTTAGATGACTTGTCTGTGAACAAGTAAAGGAGCCAGTGGAATAAGCAAAATCCAAGCTCAAGTATTGTAATTCTGAGGCCTGTGTACTACCCACTTTAACAAATCTGACATCCAGTAGTTATGACAGGGGGTAGGTAGAAAGGTTGAGATGATGTATGTCAGTTCTCTTTTTAACCCTCATTTTAAGGTCAGAAGAAGGCTATAGTCTAATAACCAACCATATTTTATGAAGGATTAAAAAGACCATAGATTCTAGATTGCCCAAATTCATCAGTTATTTATTGCCCTGCTAGTATCCTTTCAAACACAGGCTGCGAGGTATGTGCTGAGTCATGATTATGCTCACTGGCATCTTCATAACTCTAACGAGTAAAAGCTGTATTTGTTGATGCCTATACATATGGGTATGTGTATATATATATACACAAACATATATATATATATGGAACTTTATCCCTTTTTATCCAAGAGTGAGATTTGTGTTCCCGCTAGTATATAGATCTCCTATGCAATGCTAACAGAAATCACAAATCTGTTTTTTCACTTGGTAGGTATTGCCTTCAACACTCACTCCAATGTCCACAATGAAAAACCCACACTGATGGTCCATGTTTGAGTAAGAGAGTCTCTGTCATTAATTTAAGACACAATGATGCACACAGCATCCCTCAATTTTGTTTTGTAGTCAACAAGTCTCTCTATTCACTCAGGAAACTGTATTCTGCAACATCTCGGTGACCACAGATCTTTCTCTGCTTTATTAAAACCACACAGGCTCAATGACTCCATTTGCCTTCATCCTTATTATCCAACTGGATAGCTGCAGTTCTCGGCATCACCCGTGGGGATTGCTTACAGTTGTCTAAACCAGTGGCTGTAATTGAAACTAATGATCTAACTTTCTCTTTTAAACTATTTAAATATAAATCACTTTGTGAACTCAAACAAACACACAAAAAATAAATTCTGGAGATCGCTTAAGACCATAAAGCCACATGGTCTAAATTTTCAGAAATACTCAGTGTAGGAAATTTTGCAACACTGTAGTAACAGTGTAGTAAATCTCAATGCCAGACCCTATGGGAGGGGAAGAGATTTTACTGTAAAATCAAAACCTGAAACAAAACAGATACCATTCATTCACATACACACTCTCACAGCCACGTACAAGCACCAGGATGCGTACATCCAAGCAACCTGCTGAGCAGTCAGGCACTGTGGGTGTGTATGCAAGCGTTCAAGCAGTCTGTCCAGCACACAGGCACCAAAACACATGTATTCAGGCACTTTGGCCAGGATTCCTTGCAATGATGCAGAGGACAAAGACATCAGCTCCTGAGTCCTCCTCACATCTGTGTCCTTTGCAGGTTGGTGACCGTGTGCTGGTTTTGCATATGCCTTTTTTATGATTTCTACGATTTTCTATGAAATACACCTTATTTATTTGGACACCTAGGGACATTATTACTCTTACACAAGAAATGCTTAGGCATCAATACAACCTAAACTGTACTCTCTGAACAGTTAAAAAGCACATTTTGCACCTGTGATTAAATGTGCTTTAATTACATTTATGAGCAATTTGATTTGGTGGTTCAGTTCCCATGGGTTCTCTTAAAACCTAATGCCCAGTCTGGACATAATGGAAAACCAAGTGCAGCTGCACCACTTTTTGTTGTTTTTTGTTGTTTTGGGGTCCCATCCCGACCCATCCTGTGTCATCCTCCCCCGCCCCGACATTCACCTAAGTCTTTGATACCATCTTTCCCCTAAAGCTTTGAGATGCTTTTATCCCTCTGACCACTGGCAAAGGGTACAGTCCTGCCAGTCCATAAAAACTGAATAGCTAACCACTCGTTAAAGCAGTCCCTCTCCTTCCTTCCAGTTGCCAGTAGTCAGAGAACAGGGGGCTGAACCGCCTGCCAGTCCCCAGTGTGTTGGCACTGAAAACCTGAGATGATGCTTGGCAAGTCTTCACTGGGGCTGAGGGTTGCGCAGGGGAGCCAGACCAGGGCCGTCGGCCCCCTCTGCTTGCTCTCTGCAAGCAAAGTTGTTTCCCAGTCACTGGTACTGGCTGCACCAGGGCTGTTTTCCTCACAAGGTGAAGATAAAACTGGTTTCCACTGCTAAAGGGTGTAGCTCATTCCAGCCCCATGGCAACACTGAAGAAACAATCTCCCAAACTGTGCTCTGTTTTGCTTCAGTGCACACTCATCACACCAGGAAATCACCAGCTGAAAGAGATTAATGTGAAGATGCTCTTTTCCTATTACCTTGCTGTCTGGGTTCCTATCACGGCCCAGCACTTACTCTGCTTTCTGTAGGGAAATGCAGCCGGCGTAGGTGGTTATTCACAGCCACTTTGTGATGACTGTAGCTTATCCCTAATGTTACACTGCTTGGAGAGTACTTTGCAAGTGGGGCTGTTGGCCAAGACTGGCTAATTTAGAACAGACATTCTAATAGAGTGGGACTGAATATACAGGAAACTGGAAGGCAGAAGAAAGCAAGCTCTTGAAATTAAAACAACAACAAAACAAAGATCCACAACTTTTCAGATTTCTTGGATAAAAATACAATTCTACTGACAAGGGAGACATGTCTTTTAGTTTCTGTGGAAAGATTTTACTGCAGACACTGAGTTCTTGCATCTCTCCATAAGAATCGTATTCCTGCGCCCCATCTTTTTCACACTCCTGCTCCTTTGTGACATGGAGAATTTGCTTAGCGTCATGTTTTTCTCTCCTGCCCCTTTCACTCCCAAGAGTGAGGGAGTCTGCCACAGGCTGGCTGTGTGTGCTTCAAAACCTGTCTCCTTCTCCCAGAACAAGTTAACCTTTTCCTTCTCCCAATACAAAGGTCAAAAGACTTCCCTCAGTCAAAGTGTGCTCCTTTGAGTCCCCTGAACTCTTAACATCCATGTTTTCAAAAGCTACTTCCTGCTCTTTGTTCCTTCATTTTTGCTGGGATTTTTCCATGACACACCCCCAGCTCTTACCGACCACTGGGTGCAAGGGCAGCCATACATTTCTTCTAAGACAGTCCTATTTAAATGGAAGACTATTAATGTCAGTTGACTCACTTAATTTTTTTCCCGTTTCAGTGAGTTATGACACCAGCTGTGGTAGAAAATTACTGATTCACAAGAACCTTAACCTTTCCGTGATACAGCAATTTTACAACCTTATCCAGCATTCTTAAATTCCAAATAAATGGATTTTCCTACCTGTCATTCTTAGATATTTAAGATAAGCTTTGGCCTCATGTGAGCTTATGGAATTGTTTGATGCAGGCCTAAATACAAACATGACTACTGCCTAGAAATATGGGGAAATTACACTGTATGTGCCAAAATGTGAAGCCTAAAATATATGAGAAAGTACACAATATACGATAATCCAGTGCTTTGCACTTGGCATTATTTATAAAGGTCCAAGGAGGAGGTTTACACAACCATTTCACTTGGTGATTGCTAGCAATGGTGTAAATGACTCAACAGCAATGGTACAGAATCCAGCCCTGAATTTTTTTTCTGCCATCTGTGTCAACATGATGAATGCCTCACAGGAAGAAAAAATGATAACAAAGAAAAGTCATGTTGATGTCTGATGTAGAAAACAGGTTGCTTAAAGCGTTGGTATTTTTTCATGTCTTCCATTTCATTTCCCAGGTAAGGGATTAAAGCGTGGAGATTTGTTTGGAGAAAGATAAACAGATAGTATCAGAAATTATAAGGTGCAGCTGTCCAATAACTCACCTGTAACAGAACGGCATGTAAACAGATGCCATTCCATGGGAATTCTTTTCTCTCCGGTAGATTGACAGCCTTTCATGACTCAAAAGGCACTCATGCATCATGAGACTAAACTGAACTACTATTTTTCCAGTGGGGAAAAGTGACACAAAGGAACTCACTTGTACAAACCCTGTAGCAAACCAATGAAAGAACTGGGATAAACGCCCAAAGTTTACCCCGCATCACAGAAGAGGTCTGGTTCAGCTTACCACTAAGTAGAGTGCTGCAGCGGTCGGAACTGCCAGAAAGTTAAGGTGCTCAGGTTCTGCTGGGCTCTTCTAACGCTTGAGGGAAGAAGCTGGGTATTTAAGAAACAGAAAAATAACCCCCAGGGGTAAAATGAACAGAACAGAGAACCCATTATGGACAGATGTATTGTTTGCTGTATAGAAATATTTTCACCCCAAAGTCAGATATAATGGGAAAGTGATGGTTTCTAGGTGAGAAGATTTGTAAGTATCTTCGTTTTGCCTGAGACCACGGAGTTGGGGTGTGGAGCAGAAAGGATCGCGTGAGAGCAGGGACAGACTTCATCTTTTTCCTTACTGCAGATGAGCATTCTGAGAGCTGACCTTTGTTATGAGGTATGTGCCTACATAGGTAGACCAACACTTTTCCTTTGATAAGTTCTTAAAAGCCTGTCCCTGAGTTTTGCCAGGTTCTTTGGTTTTGTTTTTAGTTTCTTTTTTTTTTTTTGTCTGGGCAAAGTTTAGCAAAGGAAAGCGTCTGCTTTTTTTTGCAAGACTGCCTATATTTACAGGCTTGTGCTGAGGGCATGGACAAATAGCTGGGAAGTATGGGCCAGTGAACGAGGGCTGATGCAAAGTTAACAGGCTTTTTCATTTTTGCTGCTGGTTGAATGTAAATGAACACTTGCATTCACTGTGGTTAGAAGAGAACTTAGGGTTACTGTGGTTTTTTTTCCGTTCTGCCACTCATTCACGTGGCCTGTTTTTCAGTCACACTGTTCTTTTGCTCAAGGGAAGAACTCTTCCATTACTGTGATGTCCTCATGTGAAATATAGAGCCACTTCCAGGCTGCTCTAATTGGCATAACTGATTCTGATTATTTTCTGTTATCCCCAGGATATAAAGAGAACTGTACCACAGTACAACACAGGCCACTCCCAGTAACCTTTACTGGGCCCTCAGACAGTCTTAAGCAAGTAACAGTTCTTAAAGCAGGCAGGTGTAGCTCTCACTTGTTGCTGTAGGAAAGCGTTCCTCATGGGCGTTTGCACTCCAGAGCTTCTGTTTTCCCAGGGGAGCTTTGCAGTCACTGAAAGTAAAACCCTTGGAATTGGCTCATGCCAATACTCAGCCTCTCCACACTTCAGCCTCCCCAGCTCGACATGAAGCTAATAATACCTGTCGAGCTCTTCCCTGAGTGATAGATACGTATCTGGCATTCACGTTTGCACAGCCATTGGAGAGCCCTGGTTAAGTACATTAGAAATGTCATTACTATTTATACATTTACTTATTTGCATGATTTATCACTGTGGTATCTAGACACTCCTGGCCCGTTTAAGAAAAGAAGATTGGAAAGGACACCCTGCTCAAGTCCAGCTCCCCCGATACTGCAAATATATACATAATTTCTGCCACCAACTGATAGAGCTCTAGCTAGCTAAGTATTCAGTATCCTTCCCCCTCCCACTTCCATAGACGCGCTGTTGCAGGCTATCACTCTCAACAGGAAAAAATAACCTCCTGATTTCCAACAAAACATATTTGCGACCCATTTACACCTTGATTGCTTTTGTGCAAACACTTCATCTTCAGCTTACATAGTTCTCGACCCTTCTGGGGCTTAAGTCGCCCAAGGTATTTATGCGAAGTGATCGTATCTGCTCTGTCTTTGTTCTTGCAAAGGTTTACAGGTTCTCCATTCTCTTTATCTCCTTTGTAAGTCTTCCCAGCAAGTATGCTAGTCCCGGCTCACCTGTATTTGAATGTGAGTGACCAGAATCGCATGACTGCACCAGAACTGCATGTAGCACCTCAGCTGTGGTCTCCCAAATGCACTTCTTCTGTGGCATTTCATCCTGGAAATACCTAGGAGCGCGATTTCTTTTTTCACAGCTGCATCCGAGTGGCAGCGCATAGCCTGGATCACTCCTCCTGACTCACTTCCCAACGGACGATGCCACAGTGTATGCCATAAACCGTGTTTATTCATCCCTACGCGTATGGACTTGGACTCATCCCATTTCTATTACCTCGGTCTCCGCACGCCTCCATTTCTCCCTGCCCGATGCGCACCTCCTTGCGCATCCCGGCCCCGGCACCACGCGGTTCTGGCTCGGTCGTGCGGTTCTGGTCACTCGCATGCAAATACAGACTTCGCCTGCGGGGTCTGACTGCTCCCGCCAGGGCCGCTAACCAGCACCCCGGACCGGCCCCAGGCGGCGGCTGCTGCTGCCGCCCTCCGCCCCCCGCTGCCTCCCGGCAGCCCCAGGAAGCGAGGCGAAGGCACCGGGCGGGGAGGGGAGCGCCTTGCGGCCGGGGCCCCTCGGGCCGCCTACCAGCTCCCCCGCGGCGGCGCGGCCCGGGCGGCTGCCGGCGCTCACGTAGGCCGGGGGGGGGGCGGTGCGGCGGCCGCAGGAAGCGGCGGCCGCGGCCGCACGTAGCGGGGCCGCCGGCGGCGCCGCGCGGGTCACGTCGGCCGGGCCGCGCCGGGTCTCCTCGCAGCGCCCGCTCCCCCCTCCGCCGCCCCCGGCGGCGCCTCGGGGGCGGGCGGCGGGGCTGGGGAGGCAGGCAGCCCGCGCCGTGGAACCGGGCTCTGTGTGTCGCTGGCTGCTCCCTTCTGCCGTTCCTGCTGCCGGAACCTGCCGCCTTCCCCGTTTGCTTTCGGTGTGACATGCCCCGGCTCTGCCCCACCGACCCCAGCCCGGCGCTTGGCTGCTCTGGCCAACCACCCCCAGCCCCCGGGATGAGGAAAAAAGGGTCTTCGCATTTCACCGTGAAACCGGGGTCGTGGCTGAAAAGACTCTGCGTACTGTTAGCAATATCCTTAGAAAACGCACCGTTTTCTCGCGTCGGAACAGCTGATTTTCACCCGGAAAGTCCTGTACTCCACTGGGCGCAGGGCTGCATTTTGAGCAGAGTAAAGCTTGTTTCTAATGCGTCCTAATATAAAAAAATAGGTTCCAAAATAGATTTTGTATCAGATGGATTCAGTAACATGGGTTTTATACACATACACCTGTCTTCTCTTATACCAAGTAAGCTCTCAAAAAAGTGCCATCTGGAAAATATGAAATCATTTGACTTGAAATGGTGAAAAGTATTTAAAAATGATTGCCAGTTATTTCTCCTGCTTTGTTATCCTTATATCCCATAGGGATTGCTTCGCCTCATAGGCATTCTAATGAAGGCTGTTTCAATCCTCATTTTATGGTCATGCATAACTTATGTATGCTGAACAGCAGGTCGTTTCCTCTTTTCTTATAGCATCATCATGCCTGTCACCTTAAATCTGCTGCTTAATTCTTTCCTGTCCACATGGCGCTGCTCCTTCTTTTAATTTCTTCCCTCCTTTGTTGTAGCAGCTTTCATCCACTTTTCCTGTTACTACACACACTTCCACTACACATGCCAGCACCTGCCATTTAGCTCATTTCATCGCCCAGGAAAGTGAATTAACAATGGAGGAGTAGCAAGCTGGTTTCCTGTCCTGAAAGGAATCCTTAATAACGTGTAGGACCTGACTCTGGGGTCTCCTTCAGCTGCCATCACTCTGCAGCTATAAAAGTTGGATAATTAACAGGGTTCCCTAAAAAAAAAAAAAAAAAAAGTGCTCTATTGATGGGAGATAATTGACCCTTATTCACCCACAAAGGTGATGTCCCTTAGAGTAAGGAAGTAGGACAGGAGACAGTTCCACAACGGCCACTAGCTCAGTGAAGCAGGGTCTAATTTTAAGCAGATCTGGCTGCCCTGAATCATGCCAGAGACCAGACTGGATCCTTCCCGCCCCTGAGATTTGAAGAATGTAGGAAGGCATAGAATGGCACGTGCCTAACCCTGGTCCTGCAACTGCTGTTTATTGCAGCATCTAAGTTTAGCCTTTAATGGATTGATATTGCGCAAATAGTCATCTCAGAGCTCAGTCTAAATGGCTGGACAATGTTCTGTGTTTGAAAACGGTTATAAAACTGTGGCAGTTCACCAGTGCTTTAGGGCATGATGATAAAGGACTTGAAGAAAACCTGTTTGGAGAGACTGAATTGGTTTTTTCTGCATGTTTTTCACGTGTTCTGACTTTATCTTTCAAACAGTTAATGTTCGTCTTGTCTCTGAGTTGCCAAGGTGCTTATAGAAATCTCTTGGTTTAAGTATGGTCAGGTCCTCTCAGTCTTTTACCCTGCAAAGAGAAAGGAAGTAGTCTCCCTACATCTCACCATACAAGAAGTTCTTCTAAAAGCCAAGGTATTTGTTTGGTAACAGCCAGGTGTTTGTCCAGAAACAAATTTGGCTTTCTATTGTGGCAAAATATTTAGGCTTTTGTCAGTGTCTTCACTCTACTGTGTGCCCAAAAGTTTGTAGTCTTGAAAATAGCTAAGAATTCCTGCTGCTGCATGCTGCTCAGTGCAAGGTGCCTACCCTTTATTGCACCGTAAGTTGTGTTTCAGCTGCAACTTAGTGAGAAGTCATAGGACTGGACCGCAAAACAAATGGTAGCTATTTATAATTGTAGATAATAATGAGGTTATTGTCTACACTGAGAAGCATATGCATGTATGAAACTTTCCACAGGATAGCTCTGATTACAGTTTCTGTGTAAGAACATAAGTTTTTCAGTGAGATGATAAGACAAACCCTCATCAGCGGCATTGTTCCATGAGAAGTCTGTGTGACGATACGTTCATAAAAAGGACTAAGATGGAATAAGGCCACAGGCCATAACAGCAACTGGGAGCATATTTCTTCACTCAGAGCTCTTTCACTGCCATCCATGGTCCTCTAGATCAGCTAGAGTTAATTCTTACACCTGGTAAGAAATACTTTCAGGACCCAGATCTTCAACACAATTAGGAATCTTCTTTATGGCCTTCTATTGAAATTGGGATTATTCTCTTGATAAAGCAAATAATCTGCTGGGTTTGGTTTGTTTTTTTGAAAAAAAAAAACCAAAAAACCAAACCCCAAACAACTGTGTGGGGAGACCAGAGTCTGTCAAGGAAACCATGCCTACCATTCCTCTTTCTTCTAGGATTTTAAGAGATTTGCAGATTATGAAATATTTATCTTTATCCTCACTTCTCCCGAGGAGAGGGAGATTTTAGTAGGCAGTGAACAGCTGGATGGTCCAGGAAGGGGTAGAAAGAGAGAGACAATGTAGAGATCTTAGAAGCCACAAAGACTTTCACAAGGGGAGTGATGTGCTTGAACAGTGGGTGTCTAGGTTTCATCTTGCAGTAGCAAATTGGTGGACTAGAACTGCAGCATGGCAGTAACTGAAGAATGCCAGCCTAGCTGCAAAGCAAAAGCATCCAGCCAGCAATGCAGATGTAAAATCTGTTTCTTCTGCATCAAACTCTAAATCAAGCATAATGTTTCTAATTCACATTCAGGCTGCTGTAAGAGTTCTTCCTCTCTATTAGTGTGTGTGTCTAGCTGATAACCCAAACTTGCATGGGTGATAAAGTTTAATAAAAAAGAAACAGTCAAGAACATTTTCAGGATTTATGGCTGGTTCTATTTTCCAACTTGAGTTGGGGAGCGGGGAATGGGGTTTTGATATACATTTCTTCTTTTTGCGTGCTCATTTTGAGCCAAAGTCTACAGTTGCATAGTCTAAATAGGTTTACAGTGGTGCCAAGCTGAGGCTTATAGAGAACTTTTAAAAATGAGCAGTATGATTTATGATTGGAGGCATGAGTATTCTCCAATTTATGATGGAGGCATGAATATTCTCTTTCTAAATGGTTTGTAGGCTCACAGTGGGGCTTTTGTCTAGTGCAGGCTAAATTGGAAAGATGAGACTAGAACTGACTTCCTTAGTTTTGTTCTCAGCTATTGTAGGCAGCCAGGCCATGTAATCCCTTTTATATCCTTCAGTTAGCTATAATCAGTATAAATATAATGACAAGTGGCTCAGTGAACTGGTTCGGCTCCTAGAATAACCTCTTGCTGTGCTCTGTCGGTCCCAGCAGTGCTTTGCCTGGGAACATCAGTCTTCCCTTAAACAGATCTTTCCTAGTATTTTCTTCTGTGATCTATTCTTTTCTCCCCTGATTTGCTGTTAATTTCTCTTTCTCTGCTTGTTTTGCTTAGTGATTGCTTTTTCTTTTTTTTTTTTTCTGCTTAGCAATCATCTAGAATCAAGGAGTCTGACAGAAATCTCTTTAATCTAGAATCTAAGCAGTCAGCGCTGCCTAAAGTGAGCACAACACAAGATTGTGCCATTATTTGTTAAAAGCAATGGTCTCTTTCCTTAGTGGTGGTTTACTTTAAGACTAACACTTGAAAAAGAAAGCATGGAAGTGTGGACAGAGAAATGTACAACGTCAGACGTTCCTGGCAATAGCTGTTATATTCTAGAATAACCTCCCACGGTAAAGTCAGATCCTCTTGCTTGGAATATTTAGGATGGCATTGCACATAGCATTGGAGAAGACAGTTTTTTAGCTCCCAAGAAGCTGACAAAATGTTGTAGTAAATACTTGCTTCATCCATTCTTATACCATACTCAATTAGTTAAATGATTTTTTTATAAATAAAACAGCTTATTATGAGTGAAATTGTTTACGGGGCTGTTTGTTCGAGCATCGGGGGACAGGAGGAGTTCTCCAAAAGTGAAGCACCAGAAAAAACCACCAATGGCTCATATCACATGGCTGATCCTTCTCGTAAGGTGCCTTTCATCCCTACATCTGAACATTGTGGATTACTGTCAGGAATTTCAGTGAAGGCTGATATGGGAGAGAAAGATCTAATAGCAAGCAAATAATTCTTTTTAATTAGATATAACAGAGTCAGTACAGTAACAAACAGCTGATGCTTCTCAATGAAAAAGAACAGCAGTTCCTTTCCTGCATAGGTAAGGAGCGCGATGATGAAGCAGTACAAAAACAATGCAATCTGGTCTTGGGGCACATAGATGTCCTGTAATGTTTCAGCAGGCTGTAGGAAAAAACAGCAAAAATAGATGGTAGGAGAGGATTTAATCAGGTGGGGAAATCTAATGTATTGTTTCTGCATTCTCCAGCACTGCTCATACAGTGGTGGACAGTTGGCCTTCCATCTGAATTATAGCCTGATCCAGCCATTAATATTTCAAGGACAAGCACTTGGCACTGACACTTGTCATGATCCACTGAAAACCACTAGAACTGCATGGGAGAGTGCCAATGAATTGCAAACTGATAGCATTGCTTAGTTAGGCAAACCATTCGTCTCGTGTTTGATGGTGTACACTAAAATTTCTCTGAATACCTGAATATTCTGGCAGTGAATTCTGCCTTTCTTATGCTTGAAGCTATTTCTTCTGCTCTGGTAGCATAGGCAGGAACAGTAATATTCTGTACGTGTTTGTATCAACTGCAGAATTTTTCTTTAAATCCAAGATCATGAGTGAAATGTAGTTTCCAGGAACTTGCATGTGAAGTTACTTGAGGTCATTGTTGCTACTCATTTTTTACTCCTTTGGAGACTGGTTCTTGGTTCATAGCCCAGTCACCCAAAAGAGACTTCTGGGACTTCCATTCAGCACACTGCTCCAAGACTGAAATGCTGCTCCCTTTAACTATTGTAAGAACAGCATCATGCTGTATATTAGGTAGCTAGTAGCTGCTTTAAAATATAGCATGAGAGCTAGGAGAGCTCTGGTGTCCCTGAAGAATTATTCTGATTCACATGAGAATTGAATTAGACTAGTGTTAAGTTTTTCCTTTGTGGTCTTTGTCACTGGTAGACTACAGGTGCTCACGAAACATATGATCTCACAGAAATTCCATACCACTACATATTCAAACTATTTCACAACACTATATGGATTCATTTTCCTATTTTCATACTGAGTCATCTGTGGAGGTATTGCATGACGTCAAAAGGCTTCCTGGAACTGATGTCAACTGGATAATCCTGTACGGAGTAAAGTTATTAACTGTTCTGTTACTTAAGGTTTAAGTTATAACTCAACTTTCTAAAGTATCTCTAAATCTGTGCTATTGGAAGAAAGAGAGGCTGTGAACATTCATGTACGGCTCTTCATCAGACGTGCCATAGTAGATTTCTTAGCATCACCTGCTCCACTTTGCTCTCAATTGGATAATTGTTAACAAACTGTCACTTTCTTGAGACAACCAGAGCTTTTTTTGCAGTCAGTGGCTTGGAACTGCAGTCAGCAATCTGAATAACTGAAGACTCATTTCACAGCTAGCTGAGTTTCCCCACAGCTGTACTGCCATCTGGCCTGTTTCTTTTACATCATGCTCCATGTCTCATTATTCTTTTCCTATGAGCTGTCCTTGTGTCTATTAACCGTCACAACTGCTTGTTTTCCCTTGCCTGGGATTTGGTCCTCTAATCTCCTCTTCAGTTTCTTCAGAATTTATTTAGTCACAGGGTATTTTTGAGTTGACTGAATGAGTATTCCCTTGCCTCAGAAAAAAATGTGACCTCTGTAATATAGGTTCTGACCTTAGCTGTGCCGTGCTTATATTCCCCTCCAGCCAAAGAAATTTGGAGTTACACACTCCAGGCAGGCAGTCACAGCAAGGGATTCTGGAATGATGAGTGGCTGTATGTAAACACTCCAGAGAGAGTGTAGGAGAGAAGGGCTGTGGGCCTCTGCTCCTCCTTGCAGAGGGCATGGCAGTATCTTCAAGGTTATCGCACAGCAAGTTAGCTGGAAACGCAGATACAGAAGATTTTTGTGTAGTGAAGCTGCCTGTTGGAGAACACTGATGACCCGGCAGGCATCTAGGAAGAGTGGCAGTTTTGGGCAAGGAAGGGAAAAGGAACTTGCTTCCTCTAGTCAAATTTCAGAGCTGAAGATTGTGGCACATAAGAGGAAGCTTCCTCCAGCTCTGCTGGGCTACAGGAAAGACGGAGTCACTGCTTGTCAGGAGGAAACCATGCTGAGGAGTGAAAGAGGAGCTTCTGCTGGTTTCTCTGCTGCTTTGTCTTTTATCCATTCTGTTACTGATAAGGATAAGATAAGGATAACTAAACTGAAGACCCAGATTCCTGACACCAGGATGGAAAAGGCAGAGGGGTCACAGTGAATGAAACTGAGAATGAGATAAGTCAAATTTGTCATCAGTACAAATCTAGTCAATGGTATTATGCAGGGTGCAGATTTAACCCAAGGCCTCCCCTTTACAATTGTGGTACAGCAGGAACCAGCCATACAGAAACCAGAGTCATTAGTATGTCTGCCCTCTCAATATAAGAAAATTTTAGCTTATTAATGCTACAGCATTTTTAACTGGAGTTATCATGTATTTTACATTCTTACATTGTGGGGTTTTTTTTGCATTTTTCTGAACATTTTAGCATCTCTGAGCTGCATGGAGTAGAACATGTCAATGTTAACCAGTTTATTGACTATCATTTTTACAAACTTAATCAATTTAAGAGGCTCTTATCCCTTCCCTTGCTTGAAAGGTCTTCCCCTGTCATCTGTGCCAAATGCCAAACCAACCCACCAAATGTGGGACTGAGCTCTAAGTGATGGTACAAACATCTGGCAGGATGACTATGGCATGCTTATCTTCCTTTTCTCAAATCGAAGGTCACTTGTGCTTATAAGCAGAAAAAAAGCTAGAGAAAACTGGACTGTCTTCTCTCCCATCTAGTTTTTTGAAGCTTGTCTCACTTTTGAGTCCTGTTATATCACATGGACTCTTCTGCTTTGGATCTTCTTCTGTCTTCCAGGCCCTGTATCCTCATGACTAAACCTTTAAAGTCTTTCTTCTTTTTCTCAGAAAATAACAATTTCATACTAACTATACCTGGAGGTGTCTAGTTAGAGCTGCATATAAAGTTTTAAAGAAAGGACTGATGAGTACTTTCATCATCATGTGTAAACTTGCATAGTTCTGTGCCCTTTCAAAGTGATGTCAGTTGAGGTAAGCTGATGGATGTTGTCTGAAGATCTGTTTATTTAGCAAGTAAGTGCAGGAAACCTGGACAAGGGCTTTCATTAAAAAAAGATCAAACAGAAAAAGCAAACTGTCCCTGTCACAGGTGTTAAATTCTGTCATAGTTCAAAGTCTACATAAAAAAGAGTGAGTAAACATGAAACTAGGCAGTATTACTCTTGCCATTCAGAAGTTAGGTACAAAATCAGAGAAACTAATGCTGGGCTTATAAATAGTAGCCTCTGTCTCTCAAGCCTCTCATTCTCCCTGCGGAGGACTCCATGAAGCCTGTCTGAGGTCAGCTCAGTGCCCCACATCCAAGCCCAGCGCCAGGCGCAGGGAGCGACTGTGCTGACCTCACTGGCCACTGTACCATCCTTGCTGTCTGCCTGCTGCCCCAGGGTTGACCCTGGTGGGCTGTGGAGCCCTTTGTCTCTCTAGCCCCGAAAATTGGATGACATTGAGTTTCCCCGATATAAGCAGTCTGAAGTAGATCCAGGTCAGGATGCAGTTTACCTGAGACCTGGTTTAAAGTCATGATTACTAAGCAATCTTTCCTATTTTCTCTCCTGCCTGCCTCATGTTGCCTGGCTTCTTTGGTGGAGGACATGCAGTTTCATTCATGTGATTCTGCATGCTACAGGGTGGTCTTAGTTCACCCTCCAAAATACTCGTGATTAACTGGAAGACCTGGAGAAGAAAAGACTTAAGAAGGAAGTTGAAGAATGCGTTGGTGAAATTTTCCTGGGTTCTGATAGGGATTTTCGTATCATGTCACATATAAATCATGAGAGATCAGGAAAGTCATTCACAGAGGTGTTTGTTAGCAGAACAACATGGACTGGTGTTGTAATTTTTGTATCAAAGGAGATCTAATTATCATAGTGATGTTACTGCATAGCAGTCTTTAAAGCCTTAAGAAAGAAGCTTATGTTTAAAGTAATAAGATGGTAAAAAGAAAGCAAAGTGGAGCCGGAGACATAACCAAAAGGCAAAGTAGAAAATAGCGGTAGCATTTGGCATAGATGTGAGTGGCAAAAGGACTGGAGGCAACAGAGCTGGAAAAGTGGAGGTGACAGTAGTCAAGAACAAGATTATCAGTCCACCGACAAACACTTTGGCAGTCTCTCAGGCAAAACATGATGGTCTTTGCAAAGCTGTGGAGGAAGGAGTGATAAGATTTAAAAAGAGCCAATATGTAAGGCAAGCTGGGAGGGGGGATGAGGAAAGATGGTGCCCTGCTTATGCTTAGCGAGTAGGAAGATGATGCTGTCATCCCTGATGAGAGAAGAAGAGAGAAGGGAAAATGGGAAGAAGTTTGAGTCTTAGATTAAAATAATAGACTTGCAGCAAACACTGAAGTATTGTCACAGTTAGTTAGATGGCAAATGTTTTTGAGTTTCACAAAGTGTTTTTAGGGTATCGATTCCTTCATGCCATTCTCTCCTCCCTGTGAACTGAACAGCTAAGCACAAATGTACTGTTGAAATATCTGATTATTTTGCCCCATCCTAGAGTCTCCATTACTTATGAACAGTTTTAATCAAGAGAACAGAGAACATCAAAAGAAGAAAACGTGAGCTGTGCTCTCTTTTGCAGAATATGAAGCGAAACAGACTTCGAGAACTGAACAGAAAGGAAGTAATTGTGAGAACCGATCTTCACAGGAACTGAGGCAGGAAAATATCTGATAGGCAGGATATTTTCTTTTGTAATAGATGTCGGGAATAAGAAATCCTGGAAGAACATGAGTCTGCACTGGTAAGCACACAGAAGCAGATAGAAAGAACTGATGAGGATGCTCAGACTACTCAAAGCCTTTTGTTTTCCACAGGGAAAGGTATAAAAGTTTGTACTTTGACAGATGTAGTTGTTGCTGGATAGCTTCATGGATGTCCAAAAGAAATACAGAAAAAA
This sequence comes from Pluvialis apricaria, assembly GCA_017639485.1. Lineage (NCBI taxonomy): Eukaryota > Metazoa > Chordata > Aves > Charadriiformes > Charadriidae > Pluvialis > Pluvialis apricaria. Next base: position 36,843,604 of record CM030009.1, read on the forward strand.
CTGTTAAAAGAGGAAAAAAAGATAGTGTCAAAGCCATTTCAGAAGAGCAGATGAAAGTACTTACAATGTAATGAAACCATCACAATGTACATATAATAGAAACTTGAATATAACCAGCAGTCAGACTCATCATGAAGAAAGGGATAAGGAAACAACTAGTAGGTGCAAGCCATATCTATCATTATAAGATAAAAATCATGTAAGGCCATAGAGACAGAAGGCTTACAGTAGATGTGAGTTGCCTCATGCACAGCAAAAGGAATGTCATGCACATGGGAAAATATGGAAAATATGAAGTGCAAAATGGTTTTCACTATTTCACAAATACACTTCAAGTGTGCAGAAAAACACAAGATATAGTGTATAACTGGAGAACAGTTCAGGGGATAGAATCTCAGCAAAGGCGATACTGTCATATTTTTATCAAACAGTGACAAAGTATATGGAATCCTTTTAATGGATGTAGAAGGAGTACCATAGTAAGGCACAAATAAACTGAGATAGCATGTAAGGAAGCATGGCCTATTCTAAAACATTAACATTACCGGCATCAGCCAGACTCACAGGATACAGAACATATCTATTCCGTATAGCTGGCATATGCAAAGATAAAACCACCAAAGCTTAGGTTTCTATGTAATTAATATGTGCTAGCAAAAAGCATGGTACTGAAAGGCCTTGAGTCTGTAAAGCTGGTTAGGTCCCAATGACAGTGGAGTTGTTTGGAGGATTGCACAGTGGAAGACATTTTTTTTGCAACATTCCCTTAATATTTCTGGAGGTGTATCTCCTGTGACATTGCATCACTGAAATCTCTAAATGCAGAGCCCGCCACACATGCACTGAAGTAATCACTGTTGAGGAAGAAACCTAAGGAAGTATAAATTACCATGTCTGGCATATTTGAGAGTGAAAGAAAAGGTGAAGGAACCACTGCGGGGCAAAATAGGCCAACCCTTTTATCCATAGGTGAAGGCTGTAGGCCAGACTTAATGGAATCAAATGAAATGAAAAGGAAGAGATCATTTATACTGTCAGTTTATTATAAGAAGCAGGTACTAGAAAAGCCTGTGCGTGGGAGGTGTCCAGAACAGCAGACAGAATCATTGGAACAGGCTGGCCAGGGAAGTGGTTGAGTCACCATCCCTGGACACATTTAAAAAATGTGTAGATGTGGTGCTGAGGGACATGGTTTAGTGGTAACTTGGCAGTGCTAGGTTGATGGTTGGCCTTGATCATCTTAAAGGTCTCTTCCAACTGCAATGATTCTATGATTCTGTGTGGGGTGGCTGCTACCCACTCAGTTTGGATGACGTTGGTTTGCACACTGTACACAGCAGGTGCTAAATGCTCAGGTAGATGACTGCTGTCCAAGCTGGACAAAGGGTCTGTTTTCAGGCCTCAGATGGAAAACAGTGTTTCCAGGGAATGTCACCTGCATTAGAGCTATGCTAGAACAAGAATGTGGAATCTTACCAGAATGTAAGATGTCTTACCAGATGTAGACATCAGCTAAACAGAGTAGAACAGAGCTCATGTAACATGGACAATTACTTAAGTGAATCTGTGCCAAAATACCTGCTTTTGGTGGGAATCTTTCTCTTTACTTCAGTGGTCACTGGATCAGGCTTTGACCTGCTGACTCCTTCTCTTCAAAGTAGTGTGTATCAGTCTTTGCGGAAAAAATACCTCAGTATTCAAAATACATTGCCAATGCTTTTTAGAATGTTCAAATGCTTCATTTGTGGATTGAGTCCAGGCAAGGAAAATTTCAGTTGGAAAGAGGTAGTTTCAATTGACTTTGTGTGACAAATACAAGGAAAAACAAGGGACTGCAGACATCTCCCATTTTTAACTATGGCGCTAAGAACTATTCATATGAAAATGTCATGAGTGATGATAAAAGAAAGCCTAGATAAAAATTCTCAAAGTGTATATATATGAAAGTCATGGAAGAGCAAGAAAATACTTAATAACCTTCACTACCTGAAAAAAGGGCAGCAGAGAATCTGATAAATTGCATGAAAGCATTTCAAAGAGTTTCTACAGAATTCACTATGGAGAAAGAATAATGTAGCCTTTTGTGGGGGGAATGACCTACTGTAACTGAATCATTCTCAAAAGATTTAAAAATAAATCTTATTTGCCTTTCTACCATGTGTTATATTTTTGACTGACAGTAAATTACATAGGGCTGCTAAATACAGCAGTGGTATTGTTTGGGGTTTTTTAGCCTTTTTAAAAATTGAACTAAGTGTCAGCTCAGTCGTGGATCTCATTAGATGATCATGTGGCAAAAAACAGAATAGACTCAGTTGTTCTGGTTTCATTGTCCAGACCTCCACAGACTTTCTCTTCAACTTGGACAACCTAAGGTGACAAAAATCAATTGAATTCTGAGAGCTTTGTGTCAGATCTTCATCTGTTAAACACTGAGTTAATAGTATTTCTTCTTAATGATGCCTGTTAGCTCTACAGGATCCATGTTTTTTGTCGTCTTTAGCAGTACTGATACAAACACCCAGTTAATGGCTTTGGCATCTCTATTTTTTTAGCTAATGAGTGCCCAACACTTAAGCTGGTTATTTGCTCTTGAAAAATTATACTGACTAAACCTTCATGTGATCATAGAGATGTCATGAGGTGCCCTGATACTTTTAGAAACCTGTCCCCTAAATTTTTGAGGCAGATATATGAAGGACAAAACCCAGAGACGAACTTAGGAACTATAGCATTCAATAGTAACTTAATGGAATTTAAATGTTGCTGATTGGTATCCTAACACTTCAGGATAGCCATCTGGAAATAATACTAAGGGGAGGAATAGACTTTGTCTTGTGTTTCTTCATAGGTAGCTTTTCATTCTCCCCTTAGGATTCACATTTGCTGGAGATGAGGTCTTCAAGCTGTGACATTTTTCAGAAAATTGAAAAGTAGAATTTGAATTTGTTTGAATCCTTCACCTGATTTGAAGTGGAGATACGAATTTAGATCTCCATATCTCACCAAGTGAGCAGTCTAATCGCTGGACCAGTAGATAATAGGATTTTCAAAGAGGGAGGCAGCTCTTCTGGCTCTATTTTGTACGAAACAGGGAAAATACTTGCTACAGTGGTGTCAACAGGATTTAGTTTAGATTCTGTGACAGGCAGCTGGGAATGAGGACCTGAGGACCTGATGGTATAAAGTCTTGAATAGTCTATGTCAGGTGTCAGGTGATCACCTCGGTGAGCTAACTTTCCTTAGGAGGTAGGTAAAAACACTGAAGTCATCCATCAAATGAATTATTCTCAGCAGTCTGAATATATTTTTTCAGTTTTAATTTCTTTTTCCTCTGAACTTTTAACCTTCCTCCTTCAGGGCAGAACTCATCATAATCTACCTCATCTACCTGAGCTTCCCAAGAAAGAGTGTTTTGGCATTGTCTGTGAATACATTTGCACTATTGGCACATTCCCTGATCTAATTAAAAACAGGCTAAGACAATTTCTGAGGAGTATTTTCTGAAGGAATGAGACATTAGCAAACTGCAGAAGCATTTAACTACTGAGCTGGGTATGATACTTCCTTCTGTGTCCTGCCCAACCTTCCTTTTCGCATCCTTGCTTACTGATTTGTGGGCTGACTATTGACATAGCTCCTCTGTTTCCTACTCAAACACCTTTTGCATTTGGTTATCTTTTTTTGTTTGTTTCTGAATCCCACCACATCCTTGCCAGCTGTGTATCATCTTCTGTGATCATCATGCTTCAAAGCTGTTCCAGGTCTTCTAGATTGTTTGGCAGTGAAAGCTGTCTAATCAGCTTTGGCAAATGTTCATTCAAGACATTTTTCCGTACATTATCCTAATGAGTTGCCAACAGGTAAATCCAGTGTCCTAGTCGCATTGCTTTTTCCTCTTTTTGGAAAGTATCAGATGGTACAGATAAAGACTGAAAGGCCTCTGACACTGTTCATAGCAACATATCTGAGCTAATAGAGAACCTATCATCCATTCTTAAGAGCTGGCACAGGCTCCTTTCTCTTTGACAGGTATTTCTTTCTGAGCATCACTTCTATTTCAACTTACTTCTGATATTGAGTGTGAAACAGCTGTGACTCTGCTTCAAGATCTCTTCCCTTCTGTTTTCTTTTTCATCTCCTGTTACAACTGCCAGCATAGAACCTGCTGCTCATATACTAGTTGCTATTATATCTCCTTGTTCTGGTATGTATTGATTTAAAAACTTTAACCTCATCTCTACTTTCTGAAAACTCAAGTATAATGCTAACACATCATATATCTATGCTATGAACTAGCATTTATCACCAAACTGGCATTAAATCAAAAGCCATTATGGGTGGAACAGATATATTCTCATTCCCAGTTAGTTGATTTCTGGGGAATACCATGGTTTACATAAAAGGAAGCACATACCATTGATGGCCACAGTACTAGTGACAAAGACATTTTTCTAATATTTACAAAATAGTCTTTGGGTTCTCTGATTTTCACAATAACATAAATGTACTTTCTTCTTTCCCTTTTTCCATGGTAGGTGATTGAAAACCAAGAGATTTTCACAGAATCACAGAATCGCCAGGGTTGGAAGGGACCTCTGGAGATCATCTAAGTCCAACCCCCCTGCCACAGCAGGGACACCTACAGCACGTTGCACAGGATGGCGTCCAGGTGGGTTTTGAATGTCTCCAGTGTGGGAGACTCCACAACCTCTTTGGGCAGCCTGTGCCAGTGCTCCACCACCCTCAAAGGAAAGCAGTTCCTCCTCATGTTAAGATCGAACTTCCTATGCTCCAGTTTGTGACCGTTACCTCTAGTCCTATCACTGGGCACCATTGAAAAAAGACTGTTCTCATCTACCTGGCACCCTCCCCTTAAGTATTTATAAGTATTGATAAGATCCCCGGAGTCTCCTTTTTTCTAGACTAAAACGCCCCAAGTCCCTGAGCCTTTCCTCATAAGAAAGATGTTCCAATCCCCTAATCATCTTTGTAGCCCTTTGCTGGACTCTCTCCAGCAGTTCCCTGTCCTTCTTGACCCGGGGAGCCCAGAACTGGACACAGTACTCCAGATGCGGCCTCACCAGGGCAGAGTCGAGGGGGAGGATGACCTCCCTCGAATCTGACTTACAAGGCACTGAGTTTCTGGGTATGTTTGACTCCTTCCATGAGAGAAAATGCATACACACAGAAAAACAGAGCCCTCTTTTATAGCCTCCTACTGTATTTCTTCACTCCTACAAATTGGCATCTCAGCTCAGTATGCGAACCTGCACCACCCTCAAATCTCACACCTCGCTCTCCCTCTCATTCACACATCAGCAACCCACATCCTCCCACATCCTGAGCCAGAAGTGCAGCTCCCAGCACAGAGCCCCTGCAGCCAGCACTGCAAGTGAAGCAGCCGGTCAACATGGAGCCACTGGCACACACAGAAACAAGCTGTTATTAATTGGTGGGCTGAAGGTAACTCCCTTCATAGACTGACGGTTAAAGCTCAGGTCAGCTAAATGCTGCCCATTAGGTAGTTAATATAGCAGGTAGATCCCCCCCATAGACTTTTCTTCTGTAGGCTGAACAAACCCAGGTCTCTCATTCATGTATTGCAGTCCCCTAAGTCATCTTAGGATATGTCTGCTGGACTTCCTTCAGTTTGACAGTGTCTTCTGTGTACTGGGGAGCTCAGACTGGGTACCATACTCCAGATGTCATCTCAAAAGTGCTGAACAGGGAGAATGAGCACTTCCTTTGACCTGCTGTCTACACTTTTACTAATGCAGTCTAATATGCTGTTGACCCTCATCCCCGACTAAGGCACATTGCTGACTCATGTTCAGCTTGTCTGCAAACACCAAATATCCTGTTCACCTGGTGAGCTGGCGGCCGTGCAGCCCAGTGCTGCAGCAGATGTTCTGTGCTGTCTCACTGAGACTGTTTTTTCTGGGTTTCCTTTTCCTTTTCGTGTTCTAGCTGAGATATTGCTCCTTTAGCTTCTCCATTGGGGGTGGGGTGAGGAGTGGTAAATTGTGTCTAAGAGTAAGTTTATGAACTTCCCACATCTAGTGATGCTGTTGCCTGGTTCTGGATACCGATAGTGTATTATGTGGCCACCTAGACAATATAGGCTACAATTAGGCATCCTATTCACACACACACACACAGAGACCCAGACATGCTCTTGAATGGAGAATGCTTTTGCAGAAAGCTCGGTAATGGAGAAAAGTCTCCTATCGGCTGTTCCTGTCCAGTTACATATACATTCCAGAACAGTCTGATTACTATTTCACTGGAGACACAGAGCATGAGACTATTCCATGTTGTGTGTGCTCCACCTCCCAATACTACAAATATTTGTAACTGTATTGATGATAGAGCTTCCCTGAAGTTTGTTATGTCTTTGTCTGTACAGCCCAATCTCTTCATGCTGTTACATCTGGCTGTTCAAACCCATTGGCCGTTCCTGGACTCACTCCAGAATGCTTTGCCAAGGCTTATGTCAGAATGATACGTTTTCTTTGCCATTATTATGTTGCCACAGTAGTTTATCTGGCAGCAAGAATGACAACTACAGCAGCTCACTTTAGGGTGATACAGCACTTCTCTTCTTCATTATACAAGACTGTTGTTCCTTATAGTATTGTCTTTAAAAATGTGGGGTAAAGGAAACTTGACTATGTTATGATGGTCAGTATTGTTCCTGAGTTGTGCTGTGTAGGCTATGATATGACCTTTCTCTCTTCCCCTACCTGCTATTGCATGATGTTGCCATTTGAAGAGATGGCTGCTTGGAGCAGCAGAAGAGGAGCTGGAGAATGGGGCCAAGTCCTTACCAGGTAGACACTTCCCAGTTAACATTATGAGAACAGCTGTTTGGTACCTCAGAGAACTGTTGAAGGGGAAACTCTGGGAGTTGCTTCTTGGAAAAAGGATGTGCTTAGGCAGTTTCTCTAGAGATTTTAGCTGACAGAGAATCTGTAAGTATTTGCCTTCAGGGAACAGGAGGCAGATACCCTGGATGATGAAGATGAGTCGTGCTGGTAGAAAACCTCAGCAGGAGTTATATTAAGGACTAAGCATGAAGATCTGGAGCCAGTCAGGAAGGCTGGATGGATATTCTTGGGTTGCTTGCGAAGTTTTTCAGTAAGTGCAAATCCCCCCAGAGGGAAATGTTCTCTAGAACTATGTCTAACTTGCTGGGAGAATGTGAAGGGAGCTGAGAGACATGGTGTTGGCAGGGTTACACCCTGCCAAGGGGATGCGTGCCCTGGGATGGTGCAATGTTGGCTTCCTCCCCATGCAATACACACAAATGCAGACTGAAGACAGAGACTGCCTTTCACATCAAGAGTGTCTATGTTCAGTTAATATTTCTTTGCTCTTTCGCTCCTCTCTGAGTCATCTATTGTTCTTTGTGCCTAGAGCTTCTCCATGAGGGAGTTCAGTCTTAGTGATATTAATTTGCTTTGTTTTTTGGGAGCAATTGCCATTTAAAGCTATTTGTTAGCTTCCTTTCTTTATTCAGTCTATGTATTTGACTTGTTTCTTCTTTTGCATCTTTGTCCTGTAAGTATTTTCATGCCTTCTTTTTTGCCTTGCTTCTCTAAAACACCAAGCATTATCTTCCAAATTGCTCTTTATGTGTCCTGAATTATCACCTTCCACCCACCAGACTAAGAAGCCCTGTTGTGCTTCCATTGCTCTTACTTCAATTGTACTTCCTTTTTGAGAAAAAAAAAAAAAATCTGCTAGTGTAAATAAGTAATGTGCTCCGTTTACAGAAGTAGAGCTGTGCCAGGAACAACTTGGGCTTTTAACTGAATCATCTGACCTTGGCTTGTATAGTAATGTCCTGGGAGAAAGGACTTATCTACATATTTCTATCAAGACAGACATATTATTAATGTTCAGTAAAGTTAGTCATAAAGAAGAAAGTACCATCCCAAAAAGTTTATAGAAATGTCAGATGTACATTTAAAAAAAAAAAAGAAAGAAATGTAGTCTTGATGGCTTGAGAACGGATTTTTTCTCTTTGAAGTAACAACTATCTTTTTTTTGGAGGAGGATTGCTGATAGCTGAGAAACATATTTCACATGCTAATGTCATACTGAGACAGTTCTGACCACATAGTATGAGGCGGAGCAGGCTGAGTAACTAGGCTGACATTTAATGTGAGTAGTACTGGTGTGGGGGTATTTCTAAGTACAGCTGTCATCATGAGCCAGTTGTCAGGGTAGGAGAACAGGAGCAGGTATCCGAATAAATCATGGTGTCAGCTCTGTGATGCTGTCTCAGGCTTGAGCACAGGTCCAGTTGTTAACAGCATGCATGGTACCTCTCTGTTCTCAGAACCCTGGAGATGGCTTCCCAAATAGCTATGTTTCCATCTCCTTCCTTTCTCAGTGTATATGCTGAGTTTTCTAAGAGATATGGTACACTAATTTTAGCGAATCATCTCATCTGAACACAGATCGCCTGAATATTCAAAAAAATAAGATTTGCCAGCTATTGAAAGTGGATATAAAGAGGATAGTACCTTGAATGTGAGACACAACCCAACCAACATCTACATAGGAAGAAATGATATTTTGTCAGTTGATTGTCATTCTCTGAAGGAATCCTATATGCCAACAGATCTGCTGGCAGTTGTGAAACTCATGTAGGCGTAAGCAATGGGAGAAACCAGCTTCCATAGTGATGGCCCAAAGCTAACAGAAGAAAGACTCTATTCATCTTTCAGGACTGGCCTTTGCTTGGCTTGGACTTCATCAGTGATTCAGAACCTAACCAAGGGGGCAACTGGAGCAATTCACTTGGAAGCAGAAATTTCATGAATTCTTCAGTGATTGATATGCTGACTGCAGTGAAGCCAGCAGCAAAAGCAGTTCAGGCTTTGCAAATAATTTGATGTTTATTCAGAGCTTATTTCTAATACCTGGAATAACTGCAGAAGTTCCTGTCAGGTGTTCAAAAGAGCCTTTTCCCATTTTAAACGCATTCATGATACTTAAAACCCAACCACCAACTCCTTACTGAAAATCTGGATGCTGCTGAAGTCCCATATAATTATTTCTGAGTAAAAGCTGCCTTTAAATACTATGACAGCAATACTGTGCTGTGTCGAATCTTGTGAGGTCAATTATAGCTGTGCAAAATTAGTATAAAATTTCAGGAAAATCAGACTGGTGGTGCTTTTTCAGTGGTTGTTGGTACTTGTTGGCTTTCTCTGCTTACTCAGAGAAGTCAGACACAACATGCACAGCCTTCTACTCTCATATTTCAACTATTTTTCAAGCTTAGACAGCTTGACAGCATTGTTGTAATACCTGCTCTGGGAGAAGCCAGGATGTACCTTTTCACCACAGCAAGTGGGGTTGGACCCAGGCTTCAAGAAATTATCGTTGCTGGAGTATAGTTAGAATTTTAATGAGTGCAGAGTAAATGCTGAAATTAAGGAAGCTCCAGAACGTGGATCTAATGAAACAGATCTGTTGATGTTCTGTGAAATACTGATGTAAGAAGTTACCCGGATTTGGGGTCTCAGTATTATTTGTCAGGTAAAAGAAGAGAACTTGATCTGTAGTGCCTCAGAATTCTTGTGAAATATTCTAGGCCAAATTCTTAGATGATGAAAAATAGCAGAATGTCATGGAAGAAAATGAGGTTTGCTAACCTATTCTAGATGATAATCTGATCCCTGGAGGGTTTTCATATCATCATAAATTACTATAACACCCATATCTTTAAACAAACCATCACTCAGAAAATTAATTTGCCCTAATGGGTCGCAGAAATATTCGTATTTCCTGTTCTGTCCTTCATGACAAATAAATATCTTAAAATAATCATGTATGTAGATATGTATGTATGCATGTATGTTTGTATGTAGTAATTAAGTCTCACAGGTGAATAGTTTTGCACTGTTTTAACAAAATGGAAGAGCTCTTTTCTTGGTGCACAAAGAAAAGAAACCATGAAAATTAAGTATCCCAGTGCTGACACAGGAACAGATCCTGAGTTTATTAGGCAAGCTGTAGAAAAAGCAAAAGAATGAGTTTTACGTTAAAGTTAGACCACTTTCTCTCAAAACATCTTAAGTAATATTGTCTTTGTTATCCAGTATGTACAGCCCACGTGTTTTATGCTTATCTTCAGGAAATTCAAACGTATATTCTGAGTGGTCATCAAAATTCACTAAAAGGAACAGTGAAGCACAATTAGCTAGGATAATTTAAAATGGTTCATTGGAATTGATCAAAAAAATATACAGAGGAGGCATCTCAGCCTTTCAAGAGCTTGGAAATATTGGTGATCATCAGGTTTTTGGCCATTATATGTGATGAGGGTTACGTGTATTTTAATTTCACTGAAACGCGTACTCTTTTCTTGCATGTAAGTTTTGTCTGACCAGAAGAAGAGGAACTTGGTCATTTGTCTGGAATTTCTAAATGTTTGGCATCCTGGAAGTTCTAGGGATGTTGCCACTATACACAGATTGACTGTCCAGTGCATGCACAAGACCTCCAGTATGATCACAATGTGAGAATGATTGTGCATGTGTTAGTTGTTGTATCTACTGAGGATTTTCCTATGTGTGCTGTTCTTTCTGGTACAAATGCCTCTATACACCAGTAACTTTATAACTACATCTGTTTGCAAAAGGCAATATATGTAGGAGAAATGTGATACTTGTTTCATTTCTAAGAATTTTATCGTGTCTACTGCTGCACTATTTGGAAGGAGAAAACATGAGCAAAGAAGGATGGTTGCACAGATAAGGCATAAGACTAAAGATCAGGCATGGGTATGTCATTTGTTTTAGCCAGTGGCTCAATTCCTCATATGTAAGAGGAGATAACTCCTCTTACCATAACATTAATTCACAAATTAACCCAAGTGCATAAAAATCTATAGCAATAGTGTGTGTGCCACAAAACAGGTACTCATTTATTTCCTAATAGGCATCTAAGGAAGAGTACCTGACTACTTTGACAACCTAAAAGCTGCAGTGTAAGGAACTATTTTGCCAGCCCTCTCCCATTTTTCCAAACAGCAGCACTGTGATCCAGTGTATTGGAAGGTCATCTAACCGGAGGGGACTGAAACAGCTGTTAAGTGTCTACATAGAACTCCATTTTCTGACCTTCCCATTTATTAAATATTATGTAGGAACTTGCAGTGCCTGAGTACCAAAAAAACCCAACCCTTGGAATTCCTTTGGAATTCTTTGCACCAGCTCACAATCCCTTATTACTAACATCCTGCTCTGAATTTGGCCTTCAACATAGATGCCCATATGTGATGCACTAGACTTTATAGGGAAATTATCTCCAGATATTGAAATACATTGTGAAGAGAGACTTCCTACTCAGGCATGAACATTCTTCACTCTAGAAATATATACAGTTATCCCAGCTTTTATATACCCTACTGTGTCCTTGCAACTATGAAAAAATCGTATCATGAAGGAGATGAAAGTAAAATTTTGCAATATATAGCAATAACAGCAGCACAAATGATGGCAACAGTATACCTTCCTGCTATGCGTTAACTTCAGCTCTGCTGGCAAAGTGACAGCATGTTTGGAGAGATAAGAGGAAAGCAAAACAGAGCAAAAGATACCATCATTTGAAAATGGAAGTAGCAGCCTCAACTTCTTTGAGTGCGAAGAGAAATTACATTACCTTCCACTCTGGTTTGAATGTGAAGGCAAATATTTTAATGCAATAAATCAAGGACAAGAGCATGTGAGATGCTGAGAACTTCACAGCTCTTTGAAGTACCTTGTGGTAAGTCCGGCTCAAAAGATTGAGAGGTGTTTGGTACATGGAAAGTGAATGATTTTGCAAGTACTTTAAGATTTATCGGGATACACATTCATGAGGATGTCTTGAGACTATCTGAATAAATACATCATTAGTAAGCATTTAAGGCATTATGATATCTGCATTGTCCACCAGGAATTCAGGAAACAACTGCAATAAAAGCACAAAGATTGCCACAGCTCCATTTCAGTGTCTTCTTAGAAAATACTCATTACCTTTGGAAAGCATAAAGTAAATATGCAAATACACATGTACACACAAATATCCTACACCCCTTCTTGCTTTTTTCTGATTATTCAATAACTAGGGCCTATGTTTAACTAGGTAATTGGATCATTGGCATCAAAAGCAATTAAAAACTCTCTAATATTTTCAGCCAAAACTAATGATAGAATTCCAGAGCCCTGTGTGTCATTCTGTCTTCAGTGTACCGTGGGATTTGAAAATCCAGCTGTAAACTGACAAGACAGGTGATAAATGATGTGACAGGAAGTGGTCTCAGTAACTTCATTAGTCTTTCTTATTTTCACCAGATCTGTCATCCAGGTGTGCACACATCACCTACCGAGCAAATATATTGACTTAGCACTAGTGTATATGATATATGGAACAGGGCAAAAGCAATTGAGGTCCCTGGGTTTATCTACATGATATAAACTGTAATTGGTAGATCCTTTTCTGAAAGGTGCTTTATACAGACTAGTAACAGTAGAACAACTTTGTTTCCCTACTCCTGAATAACAGAGAAGAAAGCTTTCTATAAAATTCTTCAAGGGCTCACATTACCTTACTACAGGGACATCTGCTACTGTATCATGAAGTCACTGTGAGCTTGTTAGCAGTCCCTGCAAGGGATTCCAGTTCGTAGATGGGAAACTGAAATGCTGGCATATCTACAGTAGGGAATAGAGGACAGTGCAGAGATTCCTTGGCTAATTACATCCATGAGATTCAGTGCAACACTTTGAAAAGAAACTGTCCTGGGACACTGAAATGGGATAGCTATTATCATGGTGCTTTATCTGATCCAATAAACCTGTCTCCTAGAAAGAACTAACTGGCTTGGGCACTTGGACGTTCTGGGAGTCCACAAATTCTGGCAGAAAGCTTCACCGCAACGTGTAGATGTATTTACAAGGGAGAAAACAGTGACCAAATAGACCAAATGGTCTGTGACAGAGGAGGAGGTAAGCTCAGTCCCCCTTGAAGAGCCTGCATACTGCCCCAGTGGTCGAACAAGGAATGTGGCAGAATGTCACCTTGCCAACAAAAAGCATCAGTTTGTTGTGGTAACAGGGCAGTTATGAAGTCAGCCAAGAGCAGAATCTCTGCAGTCATTGTGTCCTGGCCTTTGAACTGGGACAGCTGCTTTCCCGTTTTCTGTATGGAAATCCTGTGGAGACTGTTGCCTTATGTTTAGCCTCATACCTGCCCTGTCTTTGGACATCAGTTATCCATGGTAATCAGCATGCTTTACTTTCTTCCACTTCTGCTCCTCTTTCTCAAACTCAATAACAAAGAAATTAATTGTCTTACTTGCCTAAATCTTTTGTCAGATGTGAAATCTATGTCTCATATCACTTTTATAAAATACAGCAAGTACTATGAGCCTGGAAACAAGAGGCTGAACTCTTAGTTCACATGCTGAAATGCCCACCTAGCTCCAGTCGGCTAAAAGGATAGTGTTGACTTCTAGCTAACGACTAGACGAACCCTACAAGTTGTGATCTGACTATGCTGGAGGCAGTAAGAAACTCCCCAGTCTAAGGTAGATTTTCAGTCAAGTTTTATTTCCACAAAAAAAAAGCCATCCTTCTTTGAGCTGCAGAAGGATATTGATTATGCTACATTTTAAAGAAGTGTGATACACTATTCTTACTTCCTGGGGGCCCCTAGCCAGCTCCATGTGTTACTGTAAAGGAAATTGCTGACAAATTCTCATCTTAAAAAGCCTACAAGTGAGATTTTCAGAAGATGTATCCACAGACCTGTATCCAGTGTTTTTTCTTTTTTATTCATGTCTAGGCAAGGAGCATGGTGGAACATAAATGAGAGTTAAGCCCCTAGCCACTTCCATATAGGCTCCAGTATGCCCTATGTGTATGTGCCTACGTTATTCTCAGAGTCACTCCTTTTTTTGACATATGGCTCACTTGCTTCATTGTCAGCACATAGATATCCCCATTCTGTTCCAGAACATCACTGGAGATGCTTTAACGTCAGCGGAGGTATCCTGTGTTGAGACAGGAACTCTGTTTGCTAAACAGCAGGAAATACAAGAAGATTTGGAAGAACTCAGCAATCTAGAGGGATCGGAGTATTCACTCCAAACAACTATGGAAGAGCTTGAGGAAAATCAGAAAGATAATCAACTTACTTTACAGGAACCCCGGAATAATGGTAACAAGAAGCAGCTGCATGAAAAGATGGTAAGTGGAAGATACAATTCTTCCAGAGGTAAAACTACAATGCATCATGGAACATGTAGTTCAGCCAGGAAATTGAGCGTGCAAAGGAAAGTGAGGATCGTGAGACATTTGAGTTACTTCTCAGAGGTAAAGAACCTCAGTGGTGCCCATTATCATGGGTTAACATCAAATTCACAAGATGTGAAATCCTTATTGTGAAAGCTCTTATTTGGTCAAAAGAGCCATAGTGTTTGGTTTAGATCAACCAGGCCCTAATTAAATATTTTTAGAATTTTCTTTACATTTTCAAATCAGAAAATTTTTATATGGTGGATATTTGATATTTTGTAAGATAATGTTCAATGGAAGATTTTTTTCCAACTCTAGGAACAAACTTTTTAGAGGGAAATAATGGGTATTAGAAAACTAGTGAGTCATTGTACAAATGTGTGAGTAATCACTTGAACAAATATTCAAGCTTCAGATGAAAATATTCTGTCTGTCAGCTTAAATACAATTTTATCCTCCCTCTCTCCAATTTATAGCAGGGAGCCATCGGAGACATGACAACATCATCTTTCATATCAGACAGTAAAACAGAGAGCATGGATGCTAAGTGTCATATGGCATATTTGGACATGAACGGAGGAGTCAGTGCTTTGCAGTCAGAAGTATCCACCAACGCAGAGGAGCTGGAACAGCTCTGTGGCAGGCAGGTCACAGCAGCTGATATTGAGCTTGAGAGGATGAGGTGGGATTTTGTGCTGGCTAAACTGAAATATGAACATGAGGATAATGAAAAGCAAAGGCTTCATGAAGAGAGAATGGAGCAGATTCATCAACAGGCAGTAAAAAGATCGGTAAGTAGAGAAAGGAAAAAGGGCTGAACATAACAGAGACTGAAACATTCACATTCTATGTTAAGCAATTTGTAAGGTGCTATTCTTTTGCATGTTAGTAGTACTGTGACTTCTTTTAAAGTTAGACTCGACTAGGTGATCTTTACAGCTTGTACACATACTTAAGGAGACTGGAGTTGTTCTACTCCCTACAGTATGAACTATGGTAACATTCATTGCTATAAAATAAGTTAAAGAACAGTTAACTCACAAATTAAGTTTATGGTGTAAGGATCCAAGAACTTTTTTTCCCCCTTATTTTACCCCCCTGAACTTCAGGGGAATTGCTCTGAACACCATTTTGATCAGTTTCCTGCTTCTACAGTGAGATCAATTTCCTGGCTTGGCGATTGATCAGTTAGATGACTCAGATAATAAATGCATGAATAAATGAGTGGATGACAGAACCTACCAAAGTAATGCAAATTTTTTAGACAGGCAGATTTTGCAAGCCTGTTTTTTACAGAAGTAACTGAAGATATCGTATGTTCAGGCATATGAGTCTGTTTTTAACAGTAGTCCAGCCCAGAAGACACCATTCTATTTGGCAGAGTTTAGCAAATGGGACAGCTGCAAATCTTGGTTGTCTGGGCTCTTCTTGATCAAGTTGGCTGTCTGCAAGGGCCCAATTCTCCTCCAATTTAACACAGTTCGTCATTGGACTGAGTTAGAGAGTAAGCAGAGTATCTGAATCTAAATCATCAGTGTTCTAGAAGTACTTGCATGTTTGTCTTCTCTTGCGTGTTCTGCGCTCTAAATCAGGATGGGATAGAAGGATGTGTTTTACGTAGTGTTTGTAACATTTGTGTTGTTGTGGATAAAAGCTCAGATCATGCACAATAACGGTGCTCAGCTAGGCACCACAGAAGCCCTGAAGTTTTCCATCTGTGTATATTATTTTTTTTCCGTATAGCTAATCCATAGGCCTGGATAGGATCTCACAATTACGTGAAGTAAATGCTGTTCCAATGAAATCAACGAAGTTACATCAAAGAAAAACAGATGAGAATCAGGTCCAATATATATTTGGCTAAATGACTGACATGCATCTGGACTAAGTAAATTAACTACTGAATTCTTAAATTAAGACCTGAAAGTTTGCCCATGGGCATGTGTAAATGTATGAAAATGACCATGCAGTGAAAAAACACAGGCAACAATTGGTGTTACATATGTAGAGATAGATGCACAAAAAACATGGGTGTTCGCTTACTTCAGAGGAGCTGCTTTGTGTACCTGCACACTCATTCTTGCAGCAAATATGAGGTCTCTTACCTTCATTTCAGAGAGAAAACCTAGCTCGTGCTATGGATATGGGTGGGAATGTGACACCTATCACTTGACACAGGGTAGCTGATTTGCTGTCATTTCATGTGCTGACTTATCTCATAGCAACTTTTTATGAACTAAGTGTGCCAGAAGGCTAGGTGTGCTCAGAGAAGCACATGGACTGGGCGCAAGTGGAACATAGTTGTGTGACATAATGTGTATCTTTTCCTTTTTCCACAGTTTAGCCAAGGACTCCAAGACCTACTCCGGCCCCCAAACCAGTATGCCTTGTTCCTATACTGCTTCATCATTATTCATCTTATTTATACGCTAAAGGAGCTGGCCTTCTACTTTTTCCAAACCCATTACCTCTTCTGTTTTGCTATTGTGCTCATTTTCATTCTCAAAAAGATTTTCCAGGATTACAAAAATAAGAAAAAATGTCCTTAAAAAAGGCAGCCTACAGTACACTTTTTGCCCCTGTTTTCACTGCTTTTTATTATCTTTTCCTCACTACACCATCATACATGCAGGATTTCAGCTATTGTTATATGCACAGTAGCCTAATTATGGAAAACTAACTGATTTCCTTGAGAAAATTGTGACTGAATGACATCATTTGACTTCATGCTGTATCACCAATGTGTTTGGCATCATCAGGGGCATTCATCTTCACAAATAAAGTTATATGCAACAAGAAATAATTTTGGAATATGTTCTTTCTGTTTCATCTCATCTCCTTCGTGACTTGGACTTACTTAAAATAAATTATCACAGAGAGGTTTCAGAGGTGGATTCATTAACATAGAAGGAGGTGCTCAGGAGAACTTCATATTCTGTTATGTGTTCACTACCATGACTGAGCAGACACCTCACTTTGGATTAGGGCTGCCTCTGCCTCTGGGACAGAAGCATTCCCCTCTGTGCTGTGCCGTCTTCCGTAGTTACAGACAGTTTCTGTCAGCAACAGAGCAGCAAGCACTGGTGAGTGCATACACTATTTATAATTAAGGTATCCTGATCTCTGAAATATTGACACTGATAAGGAAAGATATCAAATATAGCCCCAATTAATAGGCATTTTGTCTAGTGAGAATGTGACTAGGCCCTTTTAACACTGTTTCAGTCATGCAATAGAGGGTATTTCCAGCAGAGAAAAGGTGAAGAGTTATCTACCATATGGTATGTCAGATTAACGTAAGTACAATGTTATCCAACTTTCTACTGTTGTTAGACTCAGAGTGTAATTCACCCATATATCCCCATGCACATGCCTTACTCTGTTTCATTTAAATAAGTCTTGTCTCAGTCTGCATTCTCTTTGCATTGTGTTCTTAATAGGAAAACAACCTAAATAGTATTTGATAATCAGGCTGGATATGCAAAAAAACCCTTCAGGTCAGGGTGAAGTGTGTGTAGTCTAACCCTGCTCAGGTTATCCTGTATCCATTGTAAGTTTGACTTCAGCCAAGATGGTATTGACTGGGCATGCTAGGGGCAATGTATTTACAAAACCAATGCTATGTACGAGGCTGGCTGAACCGAGGCAGTGGAGGAAAGCATGTCTCAGATCCAGGTGTAATGACTGGGTAGTTTCTTGGCAGTGCAGAATGAGTGCAGCGTGCAGGGTCTTCTTGCATTTCCACAGCCTCTGCATTTCTGAAGCTGTGGAAGGTTACAGGGAGCATCCACTCTACATATCTACATAAATTTGCAGAAGATTGAAATGAACAATGACACCATCTGCTTCAAAGGAAATTTAACCAGCCAAAGTGCATTTGCTTGCTATAGGTATGACCTACATATACAGATTTTCAGAACTGGACCAGTCAAAAATAAGTAAGTGAATAAAAGCTTTATCCCAGCTGCAGTTCCTCTTTTTCCAGCAAAAGTGACCATTAGCGCTCATTGAAATCCCGGGCCACCTCACCCACTTTAGGATTTCTGTGGAAGGCAGTGATTCCACTTTATTTTTGTAAATGACCTGAGAGTAAGATCTGTAAATAAGCTGCTTTCAAATCTGTGTTTTTCTCTCATTGAAATCATAAGAATGTCACCCAGACAGTTGCGAGAAGCCTGTCCTTTGTTTTCTGCTAAATCTGAAAACCCTTCCTGTAGATAACCTATATATAAATACAGTTTGCAATAACACAAGCGACTTCAACTACTTCTCTTCATTGTTGGTAACTCTTTGGTTTTAATCAACAGAAGAGATTATATCAAGCTGCATTTGATATTGTTAATTCAAATAACAACGAGAATTAGTCAGAGATGCGTGACCACTCGAAGTTCCAGAATATGGTGTCTGCACAGAAGTGCTATTTTTAATACTCATTTAATGCTGACTTTTGGGGAGGGGCAGAAGGAGTTCGTACTCTTTTGCATTTTATTTATTGCACGCAGGAGATAATACTAAATAGTCTTGAGACAGCAGCCTCACCGTACACACATATTGCAAACACACACATATCCCCAAATCATAAAATCAAGGAGAAAAATAGGTTAGCCTTTCCTGATAAATGCTCTCTAAGCCATTGTGTGTACCCATGCTATACTTTTAAACTTATTCCCACATAGATGAGAGCTAGATTTTTTTAAGTGGCAATTTCTGGGTAGTTGCCTGGCTTCTAGGAGCTGCAGCTCAAAAAAATTGTTGAAATACCATGAATCCATCAATAAAGTCATGAGAAGTAGCAATACAGAAAAGAACAGAAAAACCCAAGCTCCTCCCTAACTGCTTCAGGTCCTTCTGTGCTTTGATCAGCTCTTGCCCTTCACTGGGGTGACGAATGTGCCCTTTGAGTTACCCAACTGTGCCCTTCACCTTTATTTGACACCCGTAGGCACACTCATCACAAATCATATGGTTTCATGTGAAGCCACAGGAAACTTGGTGGTTTCAGCTATTTTAAGCCTAAAAGTAGGCAGTATTTTACAGCTGGTTTGATTTCAAGAGAACCACAGCAAGTGAAAAGAGCTCAGGGTTGTAGCATAAAGCTATTCTAAAGTTTCAGAAGCTACTACGAAGAGCCCCAAATTAACGAATAAAAATAATAATGTCATAATTCCCATGGGTTTTGGCAGTTAACTTGTGATTTATCAGTACCTGAGTTGGGCATTACTGATCTTGACAAAACAAAAATGTTTGCTAAGTCACCTAGTAGGCAAGGCTACGTTTCACAGCATTTATTTACCATTCTCTCATAAGGAGGCTGGCCGCACCAAATCAAAGGGCAAACTGGGAAGAGAAAGGAAGGCACCAACCCACTGGATAACCGAAACTTGTTTCGTGCTTAGGAACTTCATTCTGGGACCCCCAAGTCAGAAAGATTTCTAAGCTTGAAGCTGGTTTTTTTTTTTGGAAGGCTGCAAGGTCAGCTTTGTTGCAAAAAGTTCACAGGTTCTTTCAGTTAACTGGTGACTTCAGACCTCAGGTGTATGTTCTTGAGCCCCCTCAGATGCACGTTTTTGAGCCCAAGATGAGTTCCTACCTATACACAGGCTTAACAAGCCTGATCAAAACCTCCCGTTTCTTTTGATTTTTTTTTTTTTCTCTTTCTGCGGTGGAAGGCTAAGAAGAGGGGAAGAGGAGAAAGGCAGCGCAGCAGAAAGGAAGACCTTGCCAGAAGATCGTCCTCTACCTCCAGTCCCAGCGCCGCGAAGCCGAGCGGCTCAAGTGAGCCCCAGCGGGACCCTTCGCTTCCACCGCGCCGGCCCGGCAGAGCCCGGAGGAGCCGCAGCCCGGCGCCTCTTGGCGCTGCCGGAACGCGGGACGACACGCCGTTTAGCAACACCGGTCCGGTTCAGCAGCTCCCTTGGCTTGGCCAGCGAGCCCCGGGGCTGCCCCGGGACAGCGGCGGTGGCCCGGGGAGCGGCGGCACGGCGGCCCCGCCCCGGCCCGCCCCAGGGCAGGCTGCTCTTAGAGGCAGGTTGAGAGCACGGGGAGTGACAGCCCAAGGGAAATCACTGGCCGTCCCTGGGAGCATGGGACAAAGAAACCTTGGAGAGCTTCGCTACAAGGCGGGGGTGAGTGATATCAGCCCTCCGGTACCGAGGGGAGGCGGTGCTGCGGGTGGGTTTTCATGCTCTGAACGGTGTGAAGTTAATTTTACTTTGTTTCCGTCTGTGTAATCCCAGAAGAAGCGTTACTCGGATAAGGTAACCTCTAATCATTTGTGAAGAATGGTTTGCAAATTGCAGTTATGAGGGGTGAGGTGGGATAGGAGGAGAAAAAGAAAGTGCCTTTGCTGAGCAGTACCTGTGCGCTCAGGTGCGCTCCCTGCCACCCCGAGCCTGGCAGGCACGGGGAGGGGGGGGGAAGAGGGTGTCAGTGAAGGCAGATGGGGGGACTCCTGCCCGCCTAGTTTTACAGAGAAATTTTTCTGTGGCAAAGAGTTAGGTGCAGTTCTGCTAGTTGTGTAAAGGGTTGCTGTTCCTCTAGGTTGGATGCTTTTGCTCCAAGTCTGTTTGGGACTAGTTTGGAAGCCAGTACTGCGCTTGTTAGCAGCCAGCTTCTAGGTATGCTGTATGTACTTGGGGTTTGTGGGAAGTGGGGAGAAGAGACTTTCAGGTCTTCTGATACCCCTTTTTAAATTAATGTAGACTCTGCTGGAGAAAAATGGTTCGGGTCCTATCTTCTGCCTTCAGCTTTATAAACTGTTTTGTGGAATGAGATGGGCTCCCAGTTGCATTAATGTTATGAGAATGACTCCCTAATGTACAAAACTAGGGTGTAAAAAGTGTGTGTTTGTGTATGCAAGTGGCTCATCTTTCCCCCACAGTGGTGGGAGGTGAGGCCTGACTGGGTAAGTGCCTGCACCTGGGATGCCACTGATCACAGCCAGGTGTGGGCTCAGCCTCCTTAGAGGAGGGTCACACTCTAAATCCCAATGCTTTTTGTCATCTTCCATTTTATTTCTAAAGACCCAAACTGTTTGGCATAAATTATAGTAATGTTAAATTACCCTTTTTTTTTTTTTTTTGTGCTTTGGTTGTAAAGGGGCTAGCTTTTGCATGTTTAGAAGCAAGACACTTTACCTCTCTGCAGAGATGCACTGGGACTGCATAAACAGTTGTGTTCTTGGCTTTTCTTTTAAAAAAAAAAGGGTTGTAGTGCTGTGGCTAGGTTAATTAACTCTGCACTTTTGGGATTCCTTTCTTCTTGTTTGGAGCTCAGGAACTGTAGTTGCTTAGTTCTTCATGGACTTGACTTCTTTCAAACTACTTGAAATATCCAAATATCCAGCTGTGGTGGGTATTGCTGAAGTGGTCATTTGGCTTCTTAAAAGCTATGGTCTCTTGAGGTTTGTTGCTTTACTGTTGTAAAGAAAATTTTAAAAGCCTGCCTTGGTGCTTTCTTCCAAGGACCTTACCACGTAGATAGCCCCTCTGCTACAGCCTGGTCCAACTTTCACTGAAACCAGTGAAAATCATTCTGTTAACCTCAGTGGCAGCTGGGTAAGCTGTTCTGGCTTGCAAAAGTACTCAAAGAGTATTTCCACTGTACAGACTGATGGAATAGTACAGCTGTAAAAGTCTCATTCCAGCCACAAACCTTTCCAGGTATGTGTGCTGGGCAGTAACTTTGATCTGAGTTGTTTGGTGTTTCTGTTGGCAGCAGAAGCTGGTGGAGTATTCGTTTGGGGGATTTTTCAGTACCTCAATGAGGGAAACAAGAAAATAGGTCCTTGTTTGCTTTCTTCTGTAGCCTTAAAACCACAGTAAGGAACTTTAATTTCCATTAAGAAATCTCTCCCCCTGTGTTTTGGTGTTGGTTTTTTTTTGTGTGTTCTGCCCCCAAAAGTCTTATTGCTGTTGTGAAACTCCTTATATCCATGTGGGATATTTTTCCTCCTCACTGGAGGAAAAAAAAACCCTGAGTGTGTGACCTCTTTCACCAGCGTAGTGAAATTAATGAAATTGGTCACCAGCATGACCATCATGTGAATGCTTGGGAGAGAGAGATGGAGAAAAAGGATGAGGTGCATCTCTAAGATGCTGAGTGTGATTCTGGTTAAAGGAACAGAATTCACTGGTCTCCAGTTTCTCTGACTGGTCTGCATACGTCTGTGAGCTTTGCCACCTGTAAGTCAAAAGCAGGTGAATCTCGCAGGTGCTGAGTGTGATGGTGTGCAGCTGGACTAAGGGCCCTAGCAGGACATTCATGTACATGAATCAGGATCTTGTTACTTAGATGATTTGAAGTAGTACCATGATCACAGCTCTTCCTCCATCCCTATCTTGGTAAATGTTTCTCCAGTGCTCCTGAAGGGCAGTCTGCCTCTGTCCCCTGTGCGCTGCTGCTCTGTGTGACTCCAATACAAGCACTGGTTCCCCGGGTCCCCAGAGCTCTGGGTGCTGCTTCCTGCACATCAGCTGGTGGCTCTGCCTTCAGCTTTGGTGTAAGTAGAGACAAATGGCTTGTAGGACTTGAGTTACTTCCAGCCAGGTTGTCTTCTGAGTGCTGAACGTAATCACTTGAAATGCAGTGTCTCTCAAGGGCCTGGGAACCACCATCAATCAGCTGGTGCTTAGGCTGGAAGTACCAGTATAAAAATGATGAGTCTAAAGCATGGAGGAGTTGGAAGCAGTGGGAATTAGTGGAAAGTTTTACGTCGTTTTAGAAGCTAGTCCACTTACTGACAAGAAAAAAGGTACTGGACTGTATTTTGGGGCTGAGTTTTCCCAACTGCCTTCATTAAGGATTTGAAAAAAGGTGGAGAAGACTCCAACTGCTATAAAATTGATGGTGTATTTGAAGATAAGCATGTGCTTAACTGTATACCTTTTTTTTGTTGGACTAGATCCAGGTGCCAAATGCCGTCCTTTGTTATGTCATTTGTAAAAGGGAAATAGTATTTCCCTCCCCTTTGAAGCTTGCAGGATGCTAACTTGTAAGTTTTGACATGTATCCAGGTGTGGGGTTTTGGTTGTTTGGTTTTGTTTTTTTTTTGGTGAACGGTGCTGTTTAAACACTAGGCTTCTTGGATACATACGGTCAAACGGGGCAGAAAACAGGTGTAACAGCCCTCTGTGACTCAACCCTAGTCTAAGACTGCCCTCTCTTGGAGAGTACCAGTTGCTGCACTGGTCGCAGAGGGATTTCCAACTAAAGAGTAATCCTTCCATCTTTGCTATGTGACTGACCCTTGCTTTTTACATATCTTTGCAAAAATGTTGGTTGTTATTTTGGAGGAGCTGCTAGAAAGTTTCAAAATACTTCAATACACTTGCTGCTGTGTTCACCTCGGGGAATACAACTGTTGTCTAGGTGAATTTTTTACACACACCCCCACCCCTTTAGAAACAAGGGAGGTTGATGGAAGATTAGAGATAAGTAAATGTTTTGAAAAGTTGTTTTAAATGTAGCAAGGGTGGAGTTCCAAGGCACCAAAGGGATGTAGATGACCAGACCTCGCTGAATTTTTGGAGGGATTTCAACATCCAAGTACGTCAATTCTATAAGAAATCTTGCTCTGTGCTAGTATGCAGTGTCCCAAATCCCTTAGCTGATCATATATGACTTTGAATTTTATTCTACTTAGATGTTTTAAGTAACATGTCTTTAGTAGTCTGACCAGAGCAACAAGAAGGTATATGGACTAAAAGTTGTCTTTGGCTAAAATAATGCTGAAATAATTGTTTAGATTTAACTAGACTGGCAAGTTAGGCTGGTAGACCTGTTTGTCCAGCCTCATTCTGATGCCTAGAACAGAAGATGTGTGTTTTATTCATCTGTCAATGTTAAAAAAAAAAACACCACCAAAACAAATAATTCTCCCAGGTGATTTAAGGTCACATAAACTTGGTGTGGTTGGGTCACAGACAATTCTCCTATCTTGGTGTTAAAGCCAGTCTTCATAGATTTTGGTGAGTGGTTTATTGTTTGTTTTATGGATAAAACATATTTGAACATTTCTGCTGGCCTAGGAGCTCATGCAATTTATTTTACTGGAATGCTCCCATGGAGCCTGATTTTAATTTATTTTTTTATTATTTTTTTTCACCCCCCATCTCATGTGATACCTTGAGGCCAGAGGAGAGATTCTTGCCCTGATCCACATTCCTGGCCCAGCTAAATATGCCCTTTATATTGAGAATAAACCAACAGATGGAAGACAATAAGACTCACAGAAGGGAGGCCATCCAGAGCTGTGCTGTAGGCAGCTCAGTAAGACCATGACAGCTTAAATTGTTTCCGCTTAACTTGTTTTCAAGGATATCCTATCAGAGTGAGACTACCTACCTTCAGGTTGAGAACTGAAAAGGGCTAAATTAATTTTTGGCTTGTCTGGGGTCATGTTGTTTGTCACTTCTTCTTTAATGGAATACTGGAAACTTGAGATCACCCTAGCACAATCTTGTGTCAGTGTCTGGGCTGGACAAGGATTCAGACAAGCCTTTGACTGTCACGTATTCCCAACAGCATTCTTCAGCTCACTGAATTGGTATCTGTTGTCGGTTCTGCTACAGCAATTCCAATGGAGAAAATGCTTTTTCTTTTCCCAGGAGAACAAGGAAACTAATTGATTAACTCTTGTTGGCTCACCAAAGTTGTAGCATCCTTCAAAGATGTCCAACTGAAGAAAGGGTATTTTGAATTTCTGTCTCTGGCAGGACTAGCTTTTCAAGGGTGAAATAAGCTATCTCCTGTGTTCCTCCTGTGCAGTGAACAATCCTTCTGTCTATCAAGACTAGAAAATGCCCGGCTTTTGTTCTCCTTGCACAAGCTGATGTTTGAAAACATTCTCCTGTGGTTGGAGTGTGTTCTTTCCAGAGCCTGTAGGGGGTGGAAAATTATTATGGCCTCAATCCTTAATTCAGAGCTGCTGGATTTGTAGCCACTGTAATAGCAGGGGTTTTAAGAGCTTACTTCCCCAAGATGCTTTAGACTTTAAGCTAAGGTAGAATGAATCTTTTAAGATCGGTTGTTCTAACACCTGGCTACAACAGAACTGTAACAAGTGCTGTTCTGATTGGATCCAGTCGAGAACTGCTGCTGCAAGATTTGGCTTTGGGGTTTTTTTATGGGTTTCAGTTGCTTGTAGCTACCAAGGTATTTCAGCATAGAAAATTGAAATAACTAGCTAGTCAGTTACTGGTAGTGTTTAACACCTCTCACTGTATTTTAAAGACTAGGACAGCCTGTAGTGATTTATATAGATATATCTGGTGTTCTGATGTTCTCAGGTCCTTGAGTTGTGGCTTCTAACCAGTGAGGTCTCAGCATGTTTCAGGTGAGGCACAAAGCTAAACTTATTCTCTTGTTTCCCTTTTCTTGCTGGAGAGGAAAATCAGCAGCACAGGAAGACCAGGGTGTCTTTTAGCATCTGCCCCACTGAGGCGTTGGGTCTGATGTGACTAAGTCAAAGTCCTCCTGTCTCCAATGCCCTCTGCAGCTTGACATGCTGCTGCTCCTGCTTTTCAAATAAGCTGTGAAGGAAGGAAGAAGGAGGCATGACCCCTGCAAGCAAAATTTCTCATGCTGTCCAAATAACTTTTTTACTCTTGCCCTTCTAGCACTGAACCTCTTGTGTGAAATTTGTTGCTCCTCCCTCTCAGTATCATTTTTCATTCACAGCCCCAGTAACTCTCTTTAGGGTTATTAACAACTCAGTCTTCACTGTTCCTCCACATGAAGATCCAATTTCGCATAAATGCAGATGGGGACAAGGAGCAAGAGGGAGAGGACAAGGAGGTAGCAGCCTAGGAGGGACAGCAGCTGGGTGGAGTGGAAAACTTGCAGGGAAAGATTGACATTCGATGTGTCTCCTAGAGCAGTCTTTTGCCTTATTCCCTTTTGCAGTACAAGGGCAATATGTAGGTGCTTTTGACCTTCTGAAGGGCAATGTCCTTGCAGACTCCTTTATAGTGACAGAAGAGAGCATCTTACAGGGTTGGAAGGTAGTTTAGTTGGCCAGTGACCGGCAGGGTCCTGTGAAACCCCTTGGTATCGCTGCCCCTGGGGGTTCCCTGTCCAAGAGAGCAAATGAAAAAGATCCAGTGTCAGCGCAAAGACCGGTTTTTATAAATAACAGAAAAAGTCAGGTCAGCAGAGGGCTTTCACAGTGGGGTGCAGCTACAGATTGCACTGCCAGATAAAATGCTCACCAGTCAGAGTGGGCAGCGGTGTGCAACCGCAGGTTCTTGTAGCTACTGACTGATGGATGGCTTCCTGCGCAGCCCCTTGTGCCTAAAATGGGGTGGCAGAGCTCTGGCTGCGGGCTGTCCCTCCATGAGATATTGAAGCTGACTTTCCCTACCTATTGTCAGGACTCTTATGAGAACCTAATACCGCTGTCTATGTCAAAATGGGATTGAAATTGGGCAGCTAGGTTTAAAAAGGGAAAATAGAACTGAAATACTGTCTAGTAAGAGTGGCAAGGAAGACAGCAGAAATTACTAAATTTGCTGCTTCTACCTCAGCAAATGTGGCAAGATTTATTTTTTTTTTTACAACAGCTCAGTTTTTTGCATTATGGAGCTTTTCTTAAAATCTGACCTATTTTGATGCCAGACTTCAGGTAAAACACATTGGAAAATCCTAAGCCAGTATCTTTTACAATTGTGTTTCACACGATATAAGCAAAACACTTCCAAAGAATGGAAAATATTTAATTTTCTCCCTCATTGTAGGCTCTGTCTCTGTGTATTGGCGAGACAAGCCACCAAAAGAGCAGAGCCAATGATATTTGAACCCAATTGACCTGTGATCCATTTCCCTCCTCTCTTACGCACCACAATAAGCCTCCTTTGTCCTGTCCTCCTGTGTCTGGGGTCTGCACAGGTGTCTGGGGTAAGAAAGACTACTTGCAGTGACTAGTGGAGAGCCACATCCATGCTGGTTGCCTGGCTGCTACCCGCCAAGAAGTGTCATGGCCGAGTTCCTCCTTCACTCTCCCCAAATGAGGTGTGAATTTGAATGTAGCTCATCTTTTCAGCTGCTAATTCTCAGGTAGTGAGTTCAAATGTTATTATTGGAGAGACTTCCCCTGTGTAAGATTTAATTGAAATTGGCTGACAGATTCAGAAATAGTAGCAGCTGATGAGATGAACAGACTGTAAAAATACACCTTGCTCTTTAAGAAATGGAGGAAAAAAACCTAGCAGAGTTCAGTGATCTGATTGTATATATTCTCCTTTTCCTATACTGGAAGTTAGCTGAGAAATTAAACCTGTTTGACTCTCTTGACATATAGGCAAATACAGAGCCAAGACTGGAAATTTATGGGAAAGGTGGAGCATCCTCTTCTGCTCAGCCTCAGAAGCCGTTCCCCAAAAGGTGGCAGTCTCTGCTAGCAGGAATGTGTTGCGCTCTGGCAGATGGATGCTTTTCCTTAAGGTTCATTCAGTTTTGTTCTGCATTGGTTGGGGTGTTTTTTTCCCCTCCCCTCCTCCCCCATAACCTTTATCTTTCAAACGAGACCAGCAGCCTGTATATTTGACAAATATTTGTCTAGCACTGTAAATGCACACAGACTTAAAAATGACCTTTGAGTTAAACCAGAGCAGATTCCCACACAAAAAGGAATTAGTTTTAGTTAGGTTTTTTTCCTCTAAGCTGTATAAACAGAAATTATTAGAATGCATGCTATGAATGCTTCATCTCTGCATCTGTGGCTGGTCTTCCACAGCTTTTTAAAATGTTCTTTCCTAAGGACTGCCAAAGGCCTGGACCTGTACTCTCCAGTTATAAGCAAAGCTTCCTGACTTCTCCAGTGTTTGCTTGGTTTGGGGCCAGATCCAATGGATCTAAAGCTGTCCCTGTGTCATAATTCAGACCCTGTGGAGCCGGCACTCTCTGCTTACCAGTGTTGTTCTGGTGGAGCTGTATTTTACTTCCCTGCCTGGACTCTACAGCTCCATAGGCACTGTTATTCCTGAGCTACTGCTGGCTCCGATGGCAGCAGGTAGCCTGTGGATCCTCCTGCAAGATCCGGCCAGTGGTCATCACAGGACGAGAGGGAATGCAGTCCTTACCCTGACGTTTCCACCCCCATTACATCCTTGTACACATGATTTCCTCATCTATTCTGTAGTCTTCTCCCGGGAGAGCGCAGTGAATCTAAGGAAAGGAGTGGAAAATGTCTGAAGACGCAGCTAATTCTGTCCTTCCATTTGGGGACAGAAACCCAAGTTTACCTCTTGGGACATTCTCAAAGGCATGTGCTGGTTGTTGCTTAAAAACAAATGGAAAAACAGACTTTCTGGAGTGGCTCTTTTGCACTTAGGAGCCTGACAATTCTATTTCAGGCCCTTTTAGAAGTAGGGCTAAACTAACAAGGGTATTCTAGAGGCAAATTTGCTGTGACTGAGCTGTTTCTACTGTGCAGGCACTCTAAAGTAGCTTTGTCATTACAGCATGACAATTTCCATGTCAGTCTGGTTGGAATAAAAGGCTCCTCATATGAATAATAACTCAAACTAGCATGGTACCATTAGAAATTTCATTTAACTAAGCTGTTTATATTGGTGAGTCTGTTCTAGGACTGCCTCTCTTTTTAAAACGTATGTATTGGTTAACAAATCTGACTTACCGGCACTCAAAAATTATATGACTTGGAATGAAAACCTGGATTCTGGTGATGGTGGGGTGTTGTCTGTTTTAAGAATGCATTTGTCTGCCAGTCTGTGAGGAATTGGTGAGTGCAACATCCAGATGCTTGCCTCACTACTGATTTTTGGAAGAGCCTTTGGTTCCACTGTTGCCTGCATTGAGGCTTCACACAACGGGATAAGTAGTCAAAAGCCAACAGCACAGGAAAGGGCTAAGGGCAGCTCCACATCAGAGAAGGCAGATTAGAGGTAGAGATGATTCAGATTAGAGTAGCAGTAATTGTCAAAGGCACTGGAATAGCTTGTGTACAACAGCAGATAGGCTTGAAACTTCCTTTCTTGGAAAGAAGCCACTGAGAAATGATGGATGAAAGCCTTTTGATGCCATAGGGAAGGAGAAAATGAAAAGGAATTAGTTGTTTGCTGTTGCTTATAATTTGGGATCCAGGGGACGTGAAAAATATTAGTGGGTTTGGGGTTTAAAGCAAGGGGTGGTGTTTTGTAATGTTGTCTAGGCTGTTGAGCAGAGACTAGAGGTGCTAGAATTTCACATCAGTTCAAGAGTTCTGGATTTAAGAAATGTCACAGGAGACCTGTGAATTGTGTTGACCCCAGCGGAGTAATCTGGTGAGGTGCTACCGCATGCTTGCACTAGTCTTGCGTTTTTTCCCCAAGTATCTAGTATTTGCCAATGTCGGAAACAGGCTAACCTAGGCTGCAGAGGCTGATGTAGCTGAAAGATTGTCCCATCCACTATGGGTGTTGTGATTTATTTTTTTTTAATGCCATAATAAATACTTTTCATGTGGATAAGAACAAGTTTGAAAGTCAAATTAGTAAGGTCTTTAAAGGTTTTCTTTCTTTCTTTTTAAGCAATCGTGACTTCTAAGTAACTTTCCTTCTTTTAAAGAAATATTTCACATGTGTAATAGGAAATTAGGTGATCCAGATTATTTCCCAATCGGTGTAGAATTTGCTTCCCTTTTTTACCCTCCCCCCTCTTCTTGGCTTTGCACAATGCAGTTCCTCACTAGGGGCCAGATTCTGGGAGATGAATGTCCCAGCTCCCACAGAAAGTTTCCTGGAGGCATCTGGCAGAGGAAAAAAAACCCTTTTATTTTTCTATTGGAGAGGTATTTTTCTTTGTTTGTTTTCTCTTTCTTTCTCTCCCCCACACCATCCCCCCCCCTTTTTTTTTTTAAACTGATCACATTCTGGAGCATTTGTTTTGCTCCTGTCTTGATTAAAGCAAAAAAAAAAAAAAAAACAAACAAAACAGCTAGCTGGTTCCTCCCTTGTGGATAGAAGTACAATGTCCCTGTTGACCATGCATACATTAGAGTTACTTAAATGCAGACAAGCTGCCACTGGCATTAAAATCACTCACGAAACTGTTTCCATTTAAAGGTTTTCAAAACTCTTTCTTTGCCAGTTAAATATCTGTTTGTTTTTGTCAGCTGGCATTTGAGATCCATTGAAATACTGGAAACCTACTTGGTTAGGTGCTATCTAAGCTTTCCAGGGTGGTGGAGAGGTCAATAATCTTTGTCCCAAAGATTTTTGGTTTAAGTTAGATGAGAATGTGCCTTTTTTTTAAAAAAAAAGTATCACTTTTTTCTTTGTTATTTCTATAATCTACTAGGGAATAAATTTTCTAATCAGATAAGGAAAGGAATGAATGTTAAATGCACATTGCTCTAAAATAAACCTGGAGTTTTAGTTTCTTTGGATCTCTGTTGCAAAGATGTTTGGATCAAAGGTTATTTCTTTAATGACAAATAAATTGCATTAAACACAATTATATGCCTTTCATGAAGATTCAAAGACAGAGCTTGTCAGCCATGCAAATATTTTGGTACATGCATTACAGGTTTCTTTTGGGCTGGGCAACTTCTAATTTAATTTAATAAATGAGTGGGGGAGAATCATGTTTATAATAATAAAATCACTCTTTCAAAAGAAAAGAGTAGGAGCCTGTTTACTGCCTTCAGTGGGCTTTAGATCAGAAGCAAAATTATCAGTTATCTCTAATGCCCTTAAAATTATTATAATAAGCTTCCTTTTCTTCTCTTCAGTATCCACGTGGAAAATCTTGTAATCTCTGCTAATTTTGAGGCAACAGTTTCCCTGACTTTATTAGAGGTTTTCCAGAACTGTGTTAATGAAACAATGAGATATGACAGGTTGGGTGTTATGGTCTAATAACGATCTGCCTTGGAGGTTAATGGCACTTGGCTCACAGCCTCCTGGTAATAGGCAGTGTGTGCACTAACTGCCCAGGTGTAGCGTTATTAATTCACTTTGGTTTACTCCAGGCTGTACGCGCATCATCGAAACATTCAGCCCTTCGTTCTTCAGCCCCAGCATAGCCTGGTGTTTGGGGAGAATGGCAAGATTTTGCCAAATAAAAGTAATGCGTCTCAAAGCAGGGACTCCTTTCTAATGCGTCACCTTGTGGTGTGTGGGGAGCTGCCTCCCGCAGGAGGGGCAGGAGCAGAGAATGGGGTGAGAGGAGCCTTCCTCCTCCCCGGGCAGCAGCACGCCTGGTGTCACGCTCCCTAGCCTGACACAAGGCTGCGGCTGGGCACAGAGCTGTGCGTTGCTGTTGTCTCCCCTGGCCCTGCTCTCCTCAGAAGACGGTAGACTGGGCTGTGCCACTTCTGCTACGTGCCTTGCGAAAGCTTCAACTTTGGCAATTAAAGCTTGAGGATGAAGGGGCTGAAATGCTGTGGGAAGCAGGCAGGAGCCCAGTCTGCTCCCAGGCCTCCTTTCTCCCCGGTGTGAGGGCTTTAGAGGTGGATTCCCTTCAGCTGTGGGTGGGAATGAGCAGGGGTGGAGGCAGGGGCAGAAGCGGAGCAGCACAGGATCGCATGAGACAGGACACACTCCTAGTGGCACTGATGTGGCGGTGGTGTACATCAGTGTGTACTGAGGCAGTGTGCACTCAAAATGTTACGCTTTGTTGCTTGAATGATTGTTGTTACTGCAAAGAGAGGTAACAATGTGGGACTGTTGAATAACATATATGTAATTAGCTTAAACGTGGGAGGGAGGGGGCATTTTGTTTAACCGAGGTGCGCTCCTTCTGGAAGAGGAAGAATTCCAGAGGCTTAAGAACAAGCTGTATATATAATTTCCTTAGGTTACAATTCAAACCCTCCTCCAAATCCTTCCGCTATAGTAAAAAATAAGAAAACTGACACCAAACCACCTACTTATTATTTTATTAACACAGCCAAACAGGCCTGGGGGGATGAAGTAGAGCACCGAGTACGTATGCTGCTGGGTGGGAATGACGCAGATGCTGCTCTTGAATGAGACACCACTGCCTGCAACTCTGATTTTGTGAGTTACTTAACAAACCCAAGCGCTGCCCTGCAGCTGGTAGAAAAAGGCCCGGAAGAGCAAATTCAGATCTGATTCTCAGCTGTTGAATTTTGCTTATGGGCCAGCAGGCTCAGGACCTCAGCATTAACTTCAGACACTGCAGTTGTCATCACACTGAATATGTAAAGAATTAATATTTTTCTGTACTTCTAATCAGTTGCTTAACTAAGAATCACTTCCAGGGTGAAATGCCTCCACTGTTTGGAGGCAAGGGGATATAGTAGTGCTGTATATTTGGTTTGATGCTTGTCTAGTAGAGTAATTTCTTCTTGAGCTATGTTTTTTTTTTGTTTTATTAGTGTTTAAAATAAGAGTTTTTCTTAGCAGTTGTATAACTAGACTCTGGTGATGTTGTCCACCACTGATAAAAATAGCCTCTTACATGAGAGGAGAAACTATGAATTTATACTGCAAAACAAATCCATTAAATGCGATCCAGAAAAGGACAGACAGCTGTTTTGAAGTGAAGAATATTAAAATATCATCATTGCTGTGTAACACTTCCTGCCCCAATTCTTTCTGCTGAAACTTCAGTTCCTGAAAAGAGTAAAGGTGCCGCTCCTGTGAGGTTGCTGCTGCACTGTTCTCCAGACGCACCGATGTCTGAAGGGATGTCTCTACACGAGGCCGATGTCTGCAGCCTCACCATGTGGGAGACCAGGTGTGCTGTGGGATGGAGGGGGCTCAGGAAGCCACAGCTCTATTTCTGGCTTTGTCAAGGACCTGGCGTATGACCTGGGGAAAGGCACTCTGCCTCTCCCGGCCTGTGTTTCCTTTCCTGTTTATATAGCCTGCACGCTCTTCAGGCAGCGTTTTCTCTGACTGTGTTCGGTGTTGAACGTCTACTTCTCCTCATCTCTGAAGGGCTGTGGCCCTTAACATCTGCTGGTGGATAAATGAAGAGACGGGGAGGTCCACCATGATCCCAGTGAGGGATTTGCCTGTGAACACTAAACACATCTGCTCTTTCCTGTGAAAAATAGATGGTTCTTTCTGTCATGACTCTTAAATTACTTTCCCCCCAGTTAAATTGCCTTGATCTAAGTTCTGGAGAATTATTAATATAGGAGCCACTACTTTTTTTTTTTAAAGGCCAGAATGGACTTGAGAGTGCTGAAACAATGATTTGTTGCATATAGGTCTCTCTTGATGATTAGAGTACATTGTGAAACATACTTGTGGTATGGAGTAGTGACAACAATTTATGTGCAAATAAGAATAATTCAGAAAAGAGTGCTTTGTTAGGGGAAAATACATGACCAGTGGCCTGAGGGAGGTGAGGCTGCTGCATCCCCAGGTCCAACTAGCAGCAAGGCTGATGATATATTCTCAGACAATAGCAAAAGCAGCATCCCACTCCATTCTCTGGCTGAGCAGGACAGATGTTATCTAGTGAGGGATGGGGGAAAAATAGGTATTTTTTTTGGCCCTGGTCTCCAGTAGCCAACTCTTCCATGTTGTTGCCCCTAAAGACACCCCTGACTTCCAGGCCAGTTCACCTCCTTATGGGCTAGTTCAGCTTGCTCTTTGCCAGCACTTGCACACTCACTCGCACACATACACTCACTCCATGCACATACTGGCCCTCACACCTGTGTTCTGACTCCAGAAGTTGCACTCAGACCCCCATACACACACCTGTAATAAATAGAGAGTCCCTCACCCAGAAAAAGTTAGAAATTAATTTAATAAGAAGATAGGACAGGGTGCAGCCAGACAAGTGTACCTACCAACCAACTGCTTACATATGACCAACATTTTATATCCCCTTACCTCTCTGTTTTCCCCACACTTGTTGATCCCCAAATCCATCCCTCTTCCCACCTCTGGTGCCTTCCCTAAACATCCTGTAGTAAGTCTTGTGCACTTCCAAAATGCTCTTCCCCCGCATCCCATAATGTCTCCTGTACCCCTGGGCAGCAACCCCTTTCCATCCAGAAGGTGCTCTAGTATTGACCCATTTTGATGGGTTTCATGCCTAGACACTGGGGCTAAGGCCCTGCTGGGACAGTGCTGGGAGGGGCCCAAGCAGGATGTCCCTTCTTCGGAGTCCTTAATTTGGATTCCTGCCTGCCCTTGTGCCTCTCTGCTGCTTTGGGCTTGTGGAGATCAGGCTGTGGTGGGCTAGTGGGTCCTGTGATGGGCTTGGGAATAGCCAGGGCAGGGTATTATTTTGGCTTCCCCTCCTGTCACTATCTCTCTGTCCTCATCTGGGTGTGTGCAGATGAATCTTTTATCGGATAATCTAACACTCCTGGGGTTTTCTTTATAACTTCATAAATGGCTAGGAAAATGTGAGTAAGCAGGAAAACCCAATCTGTAGCTGGCTAATTTGTGTCCACCCAATATGCTTACTGCCTGAGAAACGCATGTATCATGCTTGTCAAAACCATATAGTGAAACCTAAGGCAAAACAACATAGCTACTTTTCCATATTAGCGATTAATCTCTTGTTTTTTTGGTTTTTTTTTTAAACATCATTCTTCAAACTGTAAGTACAAAACCCTAATTAGTATGCAGCGCAGATATGGCAACTTCAAAAACAGAAATCAAGCAATAAACCCCAAGGCAACATAACCACATCTTGGTTGTCACTAGCTTGTTATAGAGGCAATAATGATATATAGAAGTGAATGGCTTTGTGGAAAGATGAGATAGGAGGCATTTATGAAGGTTAACACAATTTCTGCACAAAAGCTGAAGGGCTTTATCTGATGATGATGATGTGGGTAACAAACTTCTGGTTCTGTCCTTGTGGCAGATTAGGTTGTTTATACTGCTAGTTATTTGTCGAGCTGTTGTCTGTATCTAGGTGAAAGCTGGCAGATTCCCTCCTCTGCTCCTGTATCATCTAGTTACCAAATTCTTCTACAAGCTACTAGCCTTCTTGTCAGCCTGGGCAAAAGTGAGACCTGAAAAAAAAGTATGCTCTCCACCATCAACTTCTGCAGAAATGGCTTCTTTTGCAAATAAAAAAGCAAGCTGGAGGAAAGGCGCAAGCCGTGAGTCTTTCTCTTCCGTGCGATGCTGGGTGGTGGTTGCGTGTTTAGCACAGAGCAGCCTTTTATGAAGAAGTGCTTCCTCCAGTTTGAGCAGGCTGAGCACAGGGCTGTGGCTGGTCAGAGATCGTGTGAGAGTTCGGTGTGGAAATACAAAGGGATTAGCTGACTGCAAGCCAGAAGCAGATAGTATCTTGGGTCTTGTCCATGCTAAAAAAAAAAATTGCACAGCCTTAACTATTCCGGAGAACCGTGTTTTATGCAACTCACAAATACAGTTGAACTGGTACTGCCGGTGTTGTGGTATTTTTATATTAGAGTATCTTTGCTATTCATTCCCATATACGAAATGATAAACGACGCTGGTAGAAGATACTTAAATAAAGCTGTTTGTGTCACTCTACCAATGGTCTCAAACACACTTTCTCACTGTCACAGTGACTGCCTGGCAAATGGGGATGACCTTGCGTGATGGCAGTTCGCACGCGTGTGTGCATCAGTACGTACAAAGCCTAACTGCAGTCAATAGACTTTTACGTGACTGACAAAAGGAGTCTTTAAGTGAAACCCACCCCAGACACAGCCATCCCCCTATGTCTTTGGTAGGAAAGGAGCTGGGTGTGCTGTGTGGGCAGGGAGTCTGCCTCTTTGAGGAGCTCTGAAAATGGGATGAGTGGAGATGAGGATTGGGTCAAAATGGGTTACCTGGGGAGTAGCATAAATTAGGATCACAAAATTTGGCCCCAAAACATAGTCTGGAACGAGAAAACTATATTAATGATGACGCTTTGAGGCACAAGGGAAAGGAGGAAGAAGATAAACAGCTCTGCTTTTTCTTAAAAAAAAAAAAACCTTTAATTTTTTTCACTGAGATTATTTTCCAGGTGTAAACATATAAGGGAGCAGTTAGACCTGCTGTGAGGTGCCCTGCGCCAGAAGCCTTCTGTCCTCTCCCCAAACGGGAATTAGTTATATTGTTCTGAGCAGTTGTAGACTAATACTACAATGTTTACCCTTGGAGAACTTGTTATCTGTGATAATCTGGGTAAAGCAACAGCACTTCAAAGTGAAGATAAAACATAGATAAAGATATTTTCCCACCTGTGACCCTATTATTCCCCTCTATATTTATTATTCTGTATTTTGATCAGGTAGTTTCTAATTTCTTTTCCCCTCTTCTGATACAATAATTTGTAGGTTTAATTGAGGTTTTCTGAACTGAAAACTGATGCCTAGCACTTTTTTCTTTTCTTTTTTTCCCACGAGAACCTCTCACTTTGTGGTTGCTTGAGGAAGTTGACTTAAGCAATTTAAAATGTAGTCGTGGCTTATTTAGAAAGGGACACTGGCCGTTAACACAAAAATATATGCCTAAATATGCTAACAGGTGCAAGAGCTGTCTGATCACATGATGGCTACAGGAAACCTATTAACCATAGTGTTTGGGTTAAAGAGAGGTCATGCTGATAATTAAATACAGAAAGTCAAATTTTGTGCTACATCTTTCTTTTTTTTTTTCACCTAAGTTTTTTCCTGCTACTCCCCATGCTTACAGCTGGAAATTTAAGTTTTCTATGTTCTAGAGTTAGTATGAAAGGTTATGACACTGATTAAAATCAGTGACAGTCATAGCTGTAGTAGGAACAGAAATAGAGGTGTGAGGTTAAGCAGATGTCAGCGTTCATTACGAACTTCTGAGCTCTTTCAGGTTTCAGGTCACAGCTTCCAAGTACTTTCTACATACTGCTAAAATAAAGCCTCTGAAATCGTATTGTGAAAAATCTGAAGTTATTATCCCACTGCTTGGATTGCCTTTGGCTCTAGAGGACTCATGTAAGGCACCACTTGGGTTTGGTTTCTTAGGGCTAGGACTCTTCTTCCTCATTGTAAGGAGAGCACACACAAAAAAAATCTTCGGATTAGAGTTCAACTTTAATAAGGAGGTCCTCTCCTCTATACTACCTGTCCTATCAGGTCTGTAGTCTGAGCATGTGTGTTTGTAGCCCAT
The DNA here is from genome assembly GCA_017639485.1 of Pluvialis apricaria. Lineage (NCBI taxonomy): Eukaryota > Metazoa > Chordata > Aves > Charadriiformes > Charadriidae > Pluvialis > Pluvialis apricaria. Next base: position 36,880,952 of record CM030009.1, read on the forward strand.
CTCAAGGCTCCCTAGCAGCTGAGTAAAAGTCTGGCTTTCTGCATCACAGATTTCTGTAGGCAGGGAAACCCTGGTGATTCATCCTTAGCTGTGATCCAAAGCATTTCACACCCTTGATACTGATGTGCTTGCTGGTTGAAGCTTTGATGTGCGAGGTACCATTTTACTCTTACTTCCCTGCCCCCTCTCCCCCCCAGTCATGACTTCTACATGATATAAATTATCTGAAGGTTGGTTGGTGCCATCTTGCCACTGTATGTAATTTTGGACTACTGAAACATGTTTATGGAGCACGTAACCTCACCTGGGACTGAGCATAGTGATGTTTCTGTTTGAAGTCTACTTCCTAAGGATGTTTAGGGAAAAATCCCAAACAGCCTTCTCTAGCATCTATCCCTTTCAGACAGGAAGCACATCTGCTTGTCTAAAGCAAAGGCAGCACCTCTCAGAGTCTAGGTCCACTGCGTCTGTGTAGCAGGGCCAGTCTTTCAGCAGCAAATAAGATAGAGGTGATTCTGTCCTGCAAATGGAAAAAGATAAGTGAATCATCTGGTTACAATGCTTCTTATTGTGCTCATCTTCCCTCGTCCCCAGCAGGGCAAGGTGACATGAAGAGCAAGATTTTTAGTTTCCAAGACGCCCTCTGACATGGTGAGGTGACTTCATCCCTCTCTGGCCTCTGCTAATGACTAAAGTGGCCTGCAGTGTGCCCTCAGATCTTGGCGCTTAAACCTCTATTTGCAGTTCAAACGTCTTGATTAATTAATCAGCTTGTGCTACTGTCCACAGCTTTGAAACTGTATAGCAGATAGAAGTTGCTGGGTTTCCCCCCTAGGATTGTAACTGTCCTACTCCTTTCAGTATTATGGTGGTAAGTTTATGGTGAGGTAAAATTAGTTAGAAAATATGAAAGCTAGACTTCAATGCAAAACCTGTAGATTTGTGTGCTTTTCCCTGATGCTTCTTACGTGCAAGGTGGGAGCATGTGAACAGCAGCTCAGTAATGTTCCAGAGACATGCAATAAAGCTCTTGCAATGTTACATTATGAGCCATTTCCCCTGGTATAAAAACCCAAGCACAGCAATGCTGCAGTAGATGCCTAACCTCTGTTTATACACTAACTGGTTTTCATCTTTGAACTGTCACGTAAGGGTTTTGAAATTGCAAGTGCTTAACCTTAATGTTGGTAAGGAGCGATGATGAAGCAGTTAAGGGATTGAGTTCCGTTTGTTCTGCCACAAATTTCTTCTGAGCCTGCGGCATGTTGCTTAGACTCTCTGGCTTTAGAGCACATCATCCTTGGCTGGCAAGCTATCTTAAAAGATAAGGATATGAGAAACTCCTGCCTCATAGTCAAGTAGTCTGTGGTATTTCCTACCTGACTTGTCACCCACTGACATCTTAGGAACTCATCTGTGTGTAGGGTAAACCTTTATTATACAACTGCTGTCCCAAGTATAAAGTTTTCTGTTACTGTTTTAGTAAGCGATCATTTTTGTTCTCTTAACTATTCCTTCCTTACATTGTTTAAACAGTCTGATTTGTAAAAACTTGGTCTGTTTACCTGATTACTTGTAAGATTTCAGTATATTTAAGCACTTTTCCAATCTGATACTTGTGCTATCTACCTAAGGTGGAAAACGTGTATCTTCTGAATGTTCCCTAGAGACTAGAATAATATGTTTGTTTCTCTGGAGTCTCCATACCCTACTTGCCCTCTTTGCTTGAAGTTGCAAAACCCCCAGCCAGATCTGCCCACTCCTGATTACATTTATTTTTTAATTGTATAGCTGTAGGAGAAACTGTAGAGAAGGGGTAGAAGAGTGACTTAATACTATGACAGCTTGTCCTACTGTAGTCTCTCATGTCACAAGTCCATTACTATATTTGATTGGAGAAGGTACTGTGGAAGGTATGGGCTCCACATTTTAGTAAAAGCAAAAAGAAATGGTATTTTGTGACATATTTACATCAGTGATGGCAGATGTTGTTTTTGTTAGTGGAAAGTAAGGGTGGAAACAGAGTTATCAGAATATTATATCATGAGCTGGAAATAGGGCCAATCCAGGCAAATGTCAGCTGGAAAAAAAGTATTTGCATTGCAAAAGGCTGCACGGTTCTCTGCCGCTCAGCACAGTATTGAATAAAGCCACAACAGATGCAGTGACATCAAATCTGTTCCTCAGAGAGGAGGAAGCCACCTTCTGTAGTTAGTGACAAGTCTTGGAGGGAGCAAAAAGAATTCATTTGTCTGCATTTCAACATTGTCTTTTGTTCTTATATCAGCTTTAAAACAGCTTCTTTCAGCAGAGAATTTGGAGAGGAGGTAGACATTACTGTTGCTCATCTTGTATAGCGTCATGCTGCTTCTTGTGTAAGTGAGGAAACGGATACCCTTCCCAAAACTTACATCAGTAGTATTTTACTATGTGAGCCTCATGCTTCAGTCTAAATGTTATGGTTGTCCCCACTGTTCACACCTGACTCACATGTAGCAAGGTGGGTGACACTTCCAGGTCCATACTAGCATGAGGAGGGGGAGGATTGGTGTGGTGTTAAACTTTGCCCAAAGATGCATACTGCTTTGTACACTACAGAAACTTGTATGGGATGGATTTTGAATGTTGGGCACCTCTTCTGAAACTCATTTGGATATACGGGTAGCAGAGCCCTTACTTAAATCCTAGAGGTACAAAGATCTTGTCAACAGCTTGAGGGAGGCTTTGAGGTTGACCTGGTATGAAAACACTAATCTGCGGAAATCGCGCTGCACCTCTCTCAAGGCAGCTTTACCAAAAGACCTATTGATGTAAAATACAGAAATTGAAGAGCATGAGTATATCGGCCGCAGAGGACTGAACCAGAGCCTTTAGTTTCTAAATACATGTCCATATTGCGAGGATTCACAAGAAGCCTGTGTACAGATATTATTGCCGTGTCTTCCTGGAAGCACTTGTATACTCTGTCGATGCCTTTGATCATCTATTCCCATCTCTCCAGTACAGATCTCTATCAAATGCGGTACCTAGTACAAACTTCTGGAGCAAGTTGCCAGCAAGTGCAACAGAAATCTGGGACTCAACTGACTGAAAGAAAAGAGATTGTATTTTTCATGTGGGATTGGAGCATACCCCAGTGATGTAGCAGACTCCTTTTCACGCGCCACGCTCTTTTCCACTCTCTCCTCACCTCGTATCACTCAATCCTGCCCTTCTCGCCGTGTAACTAAGCACTGAACAGCATTTTCTGAAAATACAGTTTCTGTATCTTTCTCCCAGCTTGGGTCATCCCACTAGTGGTATTAGTCTTTGTTCTTGAGAAAAGGAAGCCCTTGGAGGGTGGAGAAGGGACAGATACAGCTGTGGTTTTGTCCTCTGCAATGCAAGCAAAAGGTGTTTGGAGGTTTGTATGCAGCTCTCCGTCTGCAATGACTGCAGCACCTTGGAGGTAGAGTGGAGGCTAAAAACCGGCATGACCTTCTGTCGTGCTCTCGTCTGCCGAAACGCAGTGCAGGAAGTCTGAATCGCGCTGAACCGAGGTACCTCATGCTCTTGCTGACAGAGGCACTGTGCTAATACAGAAAAGTCAATATAAACGGTGAAGGGCTCATAATGTATTTGGCCTCCTGGAAGAGGGAAGATATTTTGTTACGAGGTACACAATACAGCTTGGTTAAGAAACGTATGTGAGCCAAGAGGCCTGGGACAGGTGATCTTGTAGGTGTATGAGAGACCCAGCAAGCCTGAATGTGGCCATCTGCATAGGCATAAATCAAGTTCACCTGGTTCACTGAATGTGAATCAGGATGGAGACATGACTACTAAAAGCAACAGATGTATCAGAAGATACTAAAGCCAAAGTACAAAAAGTATTTGAACATTGCTATGGTTCTGTTGACACAAGAAAATACCTTTGTGCTCTACTGAATCTATGCTATTCTGCAACTGGAGGCAGAATTGAAAGCCATAGATATACAAGATCAGTATCTGATGTCCTTGGTCCTGTTGAGCTGCTATTTTGTTGGCGTTGCCCAGTAAAATATTTATCTTCTGGAAAAAAAACTGTTTTCATTTCTTGTCTGAAATACTGAACCTCCATGAGATGGGCTATATGTTTGGGAATAATTAGAAAAACACTAAATAGATAAGGAGACAGAGTACTCTGAAATACCTGACTTGGAAACGGGTTACGGGAGTTGCTTATAAACTGGAATCTGGGTGTGGTTCTCACATCCATACTTCTTTCGTGTTTAAAGGAATAGCAGATCACATAGGTATTCACCTGTGTCCTGTAGACATGCACAATAAAAACAGCTTGAGAAATATTTTTCTTATTCCACCCTGACGGCTGCGTTTGGGAGAAGATTTTAGCAATGTGCTCTTCAAATTCATGGCCTTTAAATGCTTACTGTGAATATTGAAGAAGGAAGAACATTTGTATATCTTATAATGAGTAATATTATATAGACCATTTTAGTCTCTAAATACCTTGTCATATTCAATAATGACCCACTACTTATTTTCACTTTAGTCTCAGAGAAACTAAGGCAAAATTAGCCTGTGTAATTTGGTCTCTGAGCTGCCTTAGAGCTTCCTGCTGGCGTAAGGGATAAATTTCAGTCTCACAAGCAGAAGTCTGCATTACCACGTTTTATATTTAAGCTTATATTTTAGCTCTAAATGAAATGGCTTGAATGCTTCTCTGACCAGAACTGAATAATTATTTGCTCAATTTTTTTCCATGCTTATGGCAAAGCAGATATGATTGCTAAGGAAGTCTCCACAATGGTTTGATGAATTTTATACTTACAAAAAGGTATTGCATATGAAGACATTCTAGGATCCATAAACAAAAGAAGAATAGCTAGACTAATTCAAGTGGTTTAGAGTGTTTAAATACTTTGTAAGATACGAGAATGCCCAGTGGGCATAGGAATGAACGAGATCACTCTCGGGCATGATCTCTCCCCATTCCTAGCAAACCATGGTTACAGTCCATGAAATCAAGCCTGAAAAATCTTTAACAGAACCAAAATGCAGGAGGTGAATACTTCAACCTTGCAAAACCCCCTAAATTTAAAAGAGGAAGTTAATGTTCACACTTCATAAGAAAGAATACAGTCTTAAAATTGGGCTAGTAAGTCTCAACTCTGCATTAGAGCTTATTTTTCACAGGATACATAGGAGAGAGTTGATTTGGGGAAGGGGGGAAGAAGGAGGTAAAGGAATAGCTCTGGCAATGCTTTTACATCCTTTTGTCCCCTCATGACAAGGTTATGTAGATGACCTAATGAATAAAACCGAAGACAGTTTTACGGAGACAAGGTACCTGTGAATTCAATACAAGACAGGCATGCCTTTGGCCATGAACTGTGATTGACACTTGAGCCTGGGTGATAGGATCACTTTTGACAAAGAAGAGCTCATGTTCAGAAAAGATGTGAAGAACTTGGATGGAAACCTGCTTACTGGGCAGGAAGCCATGTGAAAGAGGGGAATAACTTCCAGCTTGCTTATTTGCCAATAAACATTAAACTCTGTAACACGAGGTTATTGCCTGTCCAGGAGTTTCTTAGCAATGCTAGAAGTTCACTTACCCCTTTCCCTTCTTGGCTTCTTTCTCTGTTATAAACTTTCAGCTGAGGAGATGATCTAAACCATATCAAACGTAACACTGGGAACAGTTCACACTCCTCATACTCCAGACAGAAGGAACGCTGAATCTGACTTCAGGAGGAATATCAGTCCTAGTGTGCTTGTAAAACGCATGGGACTATCAATGTCAACCCTGTGTTGAGCATGCAAAATTAAAGATATCGGGGATGTCTAGTCTGGGTTTTATGTGGTATGCAAAGGATGAGAGCATGAAACCAAAGAGGCAAAATTAGCAATAAATTAGCTAGTCCAAAGATTTTTAATCTTCTTTCATTATGACTGTGTGTGTTTTATCGGGCCTTTGTATGTACCACCAAGATCAAAGGCAGGCCCATCCTCAGGTCAGTTCAGTGGTGACTCTTAATAGCCCGGTGCAATAATCCACCTTTTGTCATTGCCAGTAGAGTGAACCAGGAGAAAGACTGACGCTCAAAGAGCAAAGCTTGTTTGTTTGTTTTATGAATACTGTGCCCGAAATGCATATAAAGTCATATCTTGAGAAGGCAGCTCTTACCACTTAGGTCTTGAAGGGAGGGACTTTTCCAGTCTCCGGTTTATCTCTGATAATTGCTGTCCATTATACGGATAAAAAGGGAGTATACCAGAAATTGTGACTCTTGCCAACATCTCAGGCAGTTGAGCACTGTAAGTGATAATTATGCTCCTGGCAGCAGGTTAAGCCAGATGTTCAGGAGCAGCTGCTATCGACCTGTTGGCAAAGTTAGTTGTTTTCATGGTATGATGGAGTGATTCTTGGCATCTTTCTAGGGAAAGAGGGCATAACATTGAGGGAAATTACATTGAATATTAAGGTGCAACAATATGCCATGATGATAGAAATGTGCATCAGTAGTGGAGAATGGAGAACCTTGAAAATTATGGCAGCTCTGCAGAGGGTAGAAAAATACCTCCAGGGCATCATTAGTCAGTGATTTCTGCTCATCAAAAAGGGCCATTAGGAGTGGCATCTGGATCTGTTTCAAATAGTCTAGCTCTGGATTGTGGGAATATGACCTAGAGGCTTTTCTTCCATCACAGGTACTCAAAATGAAGGCACTTGGGTTTTCTTTGCTAGCAAGTTTTGTGAGGAAAAGAAATACAAGGTTACAGTGGAAGGTCACAGGTACGTTACCACTGGCACAGTGGAGGGGAAATGCGTGATAATCTTGGGTCTAACATTTCTCAAACCTTCGTGCGCTTGTGTAATTCCTCTGACTCTCCTTCATAAACAGCCCAGAAGGCATCTTGGCAATTGTGGGAGCAGTTGCAGTGATGATCATTTGCTATCACAATGAGGATTTTATGAGTTTCCTGTAGATAAGTGGACCACGCAGGGAAATGTTTTGAAGGAGCTTTAGTCCTCTGTTCTAGCCAATGGATTCAGAAGCCAGTTTTAAAACCTTGTTTTTATGGATAGGAGAACGTAATGACTTTTTGTTTTCTCTGTATTTTGTACCGTGCTTGAAAATGTTCTGAATGGGATGGTTTTGCATCTGTAAGTATGCTCAAACAGGCCATATTGTCTTAATTGTATATTTGCACGGATAATTCGGTCTTCAGACCAGAGTTCATTTGTGTTTTGTCATCCCTGAGAAGGGTAAACAATTCACTCTGTCTATGAAATGCATCTTTTCTGTGGAGTCTATAGGAAAACGGAGTAGCACAGAGAAGAAAATATGTATTTATGGTTTGTTTACAAATATAAAACTGAAAGTGGACAAGCTTTACATGCTGTGTGATATATCTGTAACTAAATTCAGTATTACTTACCTTTGGGTACATCTGAGATTTATGTAACTTAATTGTCAGCATTTATATGTGCAAAACACTCGATACCGGGCATCTGCCTTCAGGAGCCCGATGTAGACCCGACTGAGTGTCACCATGACCAACACCGATTTCTCACCATGGCAAGTTTTGAATTCCAGCACCCAGAAACTGTAGTCGTGACATTTTCACTCAAAGTACCTCCGAATGAGATCCCAAGTCTCAGCCTTTGGTATTCATACACATGTTTGCACATGAATGAGCTTACATAAACAGGCATTTGTGTGCTTCGTTGCTTCACTTTTCTTAGGTAAATGCGTCTGAGAAAACATGTGTGCTTCTAGGAAGAGCCCATTAAAAACTTCTTATCAGGGCTAAACTGTTTCGGAGATGCCAGGGGGATGATAGCCTTAGTTTGCCCGAGGTTTGCTGCCCTTCAAAAGACTATTGCCAAAGGGCAGCTGCGTAGAGAAGAAGAAAAAAAAAAAAAGGAAAAAAAAAATATGGACGCTTTACCTGTTGCTTACTGGAGAAGCATAAAGTTCAGCTTTTTGACTGAGTGTTGCACAGTTGTTTTAACGACGAAACACATGGCACGCTACTTGCGTTGGTCTAGATGTTCTGTTCTGCTTACTCATCCCAGAGGGCTTAGTCTGTTTCTGGGGTTTTTGTTGTAAGTGTAGACATCGTCTAACCATTGGGGAGAGTTTGTGATCGAATCTGCTGATGCTAATGTTTCCTTTAGGAACGAATAAGAACACCTCAAGGAAGAAAATGTTTTTATATTGAGGAAAGATTGTAGAGTAGAGCAAAATATACACAAATTATTGCTGTGTGTTTCCCTGGAACAAGTATGAAGTGTGGGTGGGTGAGAACATGTGACACAAAGCTCCAAGAATAAATTGGATAATATTGTGATGTTGTCTTTTATTGTTGTTAAACTGTATTGCTCTGTTTCATAACACTTTTGTGGTAAGCTCTATTCCTCCAAAACTACCTAACTTTGGTATGTGTAAACCCTTCTTCAGGTCTGAAATCTTGTTTGAAATATCTGTGTGTGGGAATGTGTGTTTGGTTTTGTCCCCCCCCCCCCCCAGTTATATCTATTAAACTGTATAGCCTTATGTATTTCCTGCTTCATAAATATTCTGCCTTTAAACCCATCCTTTTAGAACCGAAGCAAATGAGAGGAGAGGTGGTAGTTTGGGAGTTTGTGTTCAATTTTCTTCAGTTTCTACGTGTGTGCCCTTCGTGATACTCTGTAGCATTTCTTGACAACTTCTCTGCAAAAAATTTTGAAAAATTTGTGGAATGAACTTTAAAACTTTTACTAAACAACAGCTGTAGCTCAGAATCTAGAGTAATACAGTATCCCTTATAGCTTGCTTTCCTAAGGCTATTAACAACTGGGCCCCTTACAGTCCAGGATGGTTTTAAAGTCCCCGTCCTCTGAGATCAGTGAAACAGGCTCAGATTTTTTCATGTTTTTCTGCTGAATTCAGAAAGTCTTCACGCTGAGATCAGACTGCACTATCTGAGGACATGGGGGAGAAGAGCAAATGAGATGGGAAGGGTTAAGCGTGAAAAGTAACCATAACAATAATGTGACCTTTCCTGTTGGTGGGCTGTAGACTGTCATTTGTTCTGCAAATGGTTTTGCTTGTCCAAGCAATGTATGGTTGTTAGTTTTGAAATTGAATTGGGGCACATTACTTAGTTTTGTTTGTCTTTGCTCACTTTGTGCAGCTGAATATCCTTCAGAATGATATGGTGGTTCCTCCAGAGTATTTAAAAACTGCAAGAACAGCAGCTGGGCTGGGAGATTGTGAAGAAACATCTGCAAGAGCTAAAGCTCTAGCTGAAATTCAGCATTTTAACTTCATAGTGGCAGGTCTCTTAGCAAGCTAAGAGAGGGATCTGCTAACTGCCCTGGATCTCATTGTGTCCAGGGTGATCAGTACGTCATGCTGTGGTTTGTGTGGTTTAAATTAATATGTATCAACTGATGTTTGTGGACTCACTTCTGCCACTACTTATGATTAGAATTTGGGAGCTTAGCTATAGTGATGCAAATACCAAAGACAAAAGGTGTTTCTCCATCAAACTTGGGGAGCACTAGCACCCTGCCCTTGGGAATGCAGGGGAAAAGGATTGTCATGAAGCCATGATGCTCCTGTGTCTAGTTAGGAAGTGCTCCAATCAGAAGGCCTGTTGAGTATCTTGTGTGAAATGCTGGTTTTGTTGATGCAAGGAAAGATGGGCTGGGCATGAAGAGGTGACCAAAAATTGCCTAGGGGATTTGTATGTAATGCTGATACAATGCATTGCTAAGCCAAAAAGAAGTGCACAGTAGTAGTGCGAAAGCACTACTGGTGAGTGGTAAATGCTTGCTGGTAGAGGCTGGTTTAAATACCTCCTCTATATTGTCATCCCATGACTAAAATTCCTCTTTCTTGCTTCATATTAGTTATGCCTATGGAAATTTCTGTAGAGCCACAAAAGGCTTCAAGGTTCCATCCTCGCAGGTCATTTGAAAACCTCCAGCAGGGAGAGAAAATCCCTGCACAAGAGAGCTTCAAATCTGAATGGACCAGTGAGGCAAGGAAGAAAGGGGTGCTACCCCCATTCTCCTTCCACACCTTTGGTTCCTCTCCATGTGGCTACAGAGCCTCCTTCCTTCCCGTGGTCAGCAGTCACTGTTTTTTTTTTTCCTGCACCCGCTAAATTTCCAAATGTACCATCAAGTCTAACCTCCAGGACCTTCCTGAGCAGCTTCAGGAGGTCTGCAGACCTCTGGTGCTAAAATGAGGCAAAAGCTCCCGTTGGGGGTTGGCTGGCATGGTCTCCATTTCTCAGTCCTCCTGCCTGAAACTGATGCTCCTGCTTCTTGCCCCGGTGCCCTTCAGTGCACCCAGCGGGCTCTTGTGGCTGCAGATGGGGAAGGTGACTCCCTGTGGCTTCCTGGGGCATGGGCTTTCTAAGAAGAGGTGCGGTATTGTGGCAGGGGTGCTGTTGTTAATTTCTCTGCTTCCTACGTGCAGCATTTTGGCTCTCTCTGCCGTGCCCTCCCTCCCTCCCGTGCCAGCGTGTGCCGGTCGCCCCTGACCGGAGGAGTGCCCAGCTGGGCTGTGCAGCTGGCGTGGCGGGGGCAGGAGGCGAGGGCAGCCCCCGTACCAGCTGCACCCTCACACAGGAAGGCCTCCAAAGGCTGTTTCCACATCTGCCGGGGAGGCGACGTGTCTGCCGATTTACCAGTTGCGTGTGGCTTGTTGCCCTTACAGCTGCGTGAAAGCGGTGGGACTCTGTCCCATCCTCCCCCCCCCCGTGCCCTCTATGGGAGGATGAGCACGCCCAAGGGATGCTCAAGAGGTGGTGACTACCACCCGCTCCACTGAGCGTGGGAGCTGCAGCCGGCAGCACAGAGGGGGCATTCTTCAGGTCAGGGCACGCGCCTCCAGAGGGGCGAAACGCAGATTGCGCCAAAAAGAAGAGAGAAGTCAGGAGGTGTAGTAGGATGCCAAAGGCTGTGCTCCCTCGCTTTGAGGAGCGCCATCATCCTTTTCCATTGCTCCTCCCATATCTCTGATGACTCTAAATGATATTCTGTCTTCCACCTTTAAACTTGCTTGAACGTGCGTTGCCATGTCACCTGCTTTTTCACCCACACACTCTAGTTCGTGAGCTTCCCCTTGCAGTACTCCCGGCGACATGACTTACTTTTGGCAGAAAGTATCTTGTCTTAGGGGAGTATTTGTTAAACGCGATACAGTCTTGAATTAACATCTGATATAAGCGTTGCTAAAAGAAAATGGATCCCACCTATTGTGCAGCAGGTATAATGGGGCTTCTTAAACAGCATGGTTTGGGGATAACCCAATTCCTTAATTAACTCTCTCTTTCTATGCCAAAACCAAGCTGCTCAGGCTGTTTTAGTCTTTTCCCATGTCTGGGAGGCAGTACAGTGTTTAAAGACTTCAGTAAAGCTACATGTCGATTTTTAATAACACCTGTGTCTTAAGGCTGATTGTGGAGGATCGCTGTCTGTCATGAGTCATCTTGTTTAAGCTTACTAACCAGTTGTTGTCAAAAATACCTCTGTTTTGGAAGAAATCTGACACCTTTTTGCTCTATTTGTTTAACAGATTAGTTTGCTTTTCCTCAGCTCCCGTGCAAAGGGAGTCTGCCACCCTGGAACCAAGCTCCTGTTTGAAATAACAAGCACATACCTATGAAGTATTCACAAAAGGATTCAGGCTTTTTGTTTGTTCTTTAATTATTCCTAATTAAACATCAGAAGATCACTCGAGATAGTTGGAAGCTAAAATGCCTTTTCTGCACAGAACTCTTCGGTCTGTCTCAGTTATTTACCTGCCGTGGTACTGCTGAGGAGTGGCTCAGGTTTGTCTCCTGTGAAGGAGAAAAACAAAAGCACTTTCAAATGTCTGGTCTCTGTGAGTGGACGTAGGCACTGGCTAACAGTCATGCACACGTGCTGTGGTGGTAGCCATCAGACCAGTCCTGTGACCCTCCGTGTGCTCTGCCCTGGTCCTCCCACAACTGTCTCCGCAGCCAGGCCAGGCTTCACCTGATATGGAGGGTGCTGCTACGCTGTGGGTGTCTTCACTCCAGGAGTGGGAAAGGGGAGGAGGTGAACAGCCTTTTTCTGTCTTATCACTGGTGATGCTCCTCCTTTCCCCTAGGAAAGTGCTGAAGGTTAACCAGGCAGAGCCCATACGGAGGTAGTGTTGGCCCCTGCTGTGGCATGATAAATCTTCACCCTGTCTCCATGGACTGCTTGGGGACAGGAGGTTTAGTGACTTGGTACTTCTGATCCTCTAAAGCCCCACTGACTCTCAACTCAGGGTATTATAGGTGACATGTGAAGGACTTAAAGCTTCTGTCGTAGCCTGAGATGTATTGTAGCAGAAGCTTATTTCTCGTGTTTCGCTTATGGGTTTAGGAGGAAATGGGATGCCTGGATATTGTCTATAGATGCATTTTTTTTTTTGAATGGGAGCCATCCTTCTCCCAGACTTAAGCCGTGGCACTGTGCTTGTTGTGGTATCATCCTGCTACAGTCTAAAAAGATAACCTCTCCCCCTTCCCATCTCCGTGCCCTTTTACAGGTGTATCCAGCATCTTTTAGACAGCTCTGAACCACGGTTGAACCTTGTGTATTCATAATGAGCGGGTCTAGTGACACCCATAGCAACCTTGATGGTAAAGATAGAGCGCTCTGTGGCCTCCTTACTACAATGTGCCTGTCTACTTGTTCACCAGATGGTCTGCGCTGCTACTTCAGGTGTTCAGAGGGTCAGAAGCAAGCCTTTCTCTGATTACTCTTATATACTGTGACTACTATTTGCTTTCCAAAGCAAGGGTGGGATGGGAAATTATGTTATATTAAAAAAAAAAACCCCAAGCAACAATCCAAAACCTCAAGAACGGGTAAATTCAAGCCAGGAATGTTTTGCGATTATGATTTCAAGTTTATCAGAAATTTGTGGGGGTTGACAGTGTTGTCTTTTGTGGCACTGTCCCGTAATTGCGTGTATTCCCTTGTAAGTCTCTTTGTGTGTCTCTCTGTACTCCTATTGACTCATGACAAAAAGCTCTGAGGAGCACTGGCGGGTTCGTGTTGCAGCCTGGGACGGCTCTGTAATGAATCCCCGAGTGGGAATTTCCATCTCTACTTCTGGCTTCTGCCTCCTGCTGTGGATTATCTATATACATGGTTTGGGTGGGTTAACACACCAGGAAGGTCCCAGTGCCCTCCCAGGTGCTAGAAATGTTGTACATGGGCGCGGGGGGAAATCAGTGCCTTTGTGCGGGAGCGTGGTCAGCGCTGCACAAAACTTCCCACTGCCTGCAGACAGGCATTTGCTTACTGGACCGTCTTAAGCCACCGATTTGGAACATATGGAACATATTTGTGACCCTACCAAAGCAGTAATTAAGCTTTTTTACTTTCATTTAAGCATGCTCACAAAGTGGAAGGCATTGAGATTCCCTTACATCAATATACAGCCCGAGCTCCTGTAAATTACGGGAGATGCTGTAATAACATAGCTTTCTGCCTTTAAGGTTTAGCAGAAAAATTCTCTAATGCTATTTTTTTTTTTGTTGTTACTTGCAAACAGGAATTGAATAAGCAAAGAAAGACCATTATAACTGTGGTTTCAGAAGCTGTTCAGCTTGAAACAAAGGGATTTCTTCACATTCAACCTCATTAGTCTGATTAGTGGGCGTGTAAAATGAAGCATGAAAATGAAACATGACATAGACACAAATTGGTTGTACTAAAATCTACACAAACCGCTGCTTGGAAATGAAAGGATGACAGCCATCTGAGCTGTTTAAAAAGTTACGTTTTCAAAGTAGCTCATTTTTTAGAGCCTGTAAATGACATTGCTCTAGCTGCTAAGGAAGACACTAAGAAGCTAAAAAATCCAAATAAGTCAGTCAGGTGACTTTTTTTAGAGCAGAAAAACCTGAAGATGTTACATTATTAGTAGAAAGAAATGTTGGGCAGGAACACACTATGAGTGGGTAGAAATGGATGACAGCCTACTTGTTTCCATTTTTAAAATGGAGAGAACCATTGCCATTATTTTTGAAAATGCCTCTTTGTATCCTGCTGACTTCTGCATTCAGAAGCACTCTGCCCTGTTTCCTTGGTTATTGTAAAAATACCTGTTTGGTTGGACCTTGTCTGGAGATCCTGTGGGAGAGAAAGTTTACTATTTTAGCATTAATTCAGTTACTGGCACTGTGTGGTGCAGATACAACACTGTCTCTTACATCTAGTGTTAGCTGCAGAGCTATGATGTATTATCTTTAAAATTTGGGCTTGAATGACTGGCTTTCTTAATAGAGCTTAGTCCCACAAGCCTGTATCTCTTTGGGTATGGACTAATTTACTTCTACGTACCCCTCATACTGTCAAACTAGGCCTGTCCAACTGCTGTGTGTGCCACATTTGACTGTGTGGCCGTCCACGTCCTTTTTGCTTATGTAGCTCAGTTTAAAAAAAAAAAAAAATAATTGAATGTACGTTTCAGTGCTGCTGCAATGCTACGTTCAAAGATGACTCATGTTGATACAGATAAGATCCCAGAACTCCTTTTGCAATTGTGTGGTCTGCATTTCCAATAAGAGCATCTGGAAAAGGGTTTCTAAATGCTGTTAGATGTTGTGAAAAAGTGAGATGGAGATATTCACTCAGGAGAAGAAGCTGGCGTCTTGGTAGTTAGGAAAGGAACGGTATGGCCCAGGGGTGCAGCAAATTGGGGAAGTATCTGATGGCTGTGAAATGAGCTGTTGTGAGCAAGGGCTGCTGAGCACAAGCGTGCCTGGGGGGGACCCTGCAGTGCTGTTTTTGGTCCTGGCAAGCTGCTGCCATTATGGTTTGGCTTGCCGGGAAGAGCAGGGTGGGACACTGGCATAGTGGGTTCGCTATGCTGTTGCCCTTCAGGCAGTGATGCTTGGGGATCTAGTGTGAAAGTGGAAAGTATGGTTTTTGGAAAGCTTCCTGGGGCAATTTCCTATTAAGCAGCTTTTGCCACGTGTGGCATTGCTCTGTAACGCACATCCATAAAGTATTTCCACGAACTGTGGAAGTAATGCATTGCCAGGCTTATTTACCCTCTTGCCCCTTGGATTGCGCATTACCTGCGTTAAACCTACTTAGGTAGTTACGACTCTTATATGAGTTTCGTATAGGTGACCTCTGTTGGGGACAGCATGTGAAACAAACTGCCTGTTCAGCCCCTGCCCTTCTGGTCCACATCTTAAGGAAGAGCAGTGTCTGCTGGGCACAGCCGCAGCATGTCCTGCAGCACGCTGGGCGCTCCCGTCATGGGTCAGGAGTGGCGTATGGAGAGCGTGAGTTCCTGCCATAGGCTGCAGAAGACCCGATTTTCAGGGGCTTGGAAATGGATCACTCCTTAGCAACCGGTCTGTAGTGTAGACTTTGCAGACACATTGGATTTCTTTGCCTGGTATAAGTCAGGATACGATTTTGGCTATAAGAATCAAATTGCTCTTTGAGAGATTTCCATGGAAAGAGGAGGTGTGATGTGGGGAAAAGGGGAGGAAGGAGGATCACTTCTTTCTGTATTCTTGGAAATGTCCTGGGGAATGGCTCAGCCGGAGATAGCAGGAACGTTTTCTGCTGTCCCGGGTGGCTTGTTTGGGATCCAGTCTAAACAGGCCCACCAGGGAAAGCATTCTCCTGGTAGGTTTTGAAGAGGACCCACTTTGAGCAGGTTTCAGGACAAGTCTTTTGAGTATGCGCAGCATGGCAGTCTGCTGCTCAGAGGCACCTGTTGTAGTTCCTGAGCAAAGGCACTTTTCACCCTGTTTATAATTTTCAGCACAGGTTTGTGGAATGTGTGCACTGAACAGGAGAGAAGAAATCCTGGGTGAACAAAATCTTATTCAGATCTGTGTGCGTGTGTGTTACTAATACAAAGCCACAGTGCAAACAAACCCTGCCTGGCAGGGACTCTGTTGCAGAAAGAATGAGAGCACTGTTGACTTGAACGTTCCCTGTCTTTCCGATGAACTTAAATGAGTTCCAGATATTTCATTGGTTCCTGGTTCCTCTGCTGGTTACGCAGATGAGTATTTTGGTGACCTGCATTTTTCTCCTAAAGATGCTTTCTTCTTGGTTTTGTATGGGGAGGATGTGTAAGGGAGGAGTTTGGAGAAGTCCCTCTAAAAATGAAAGCACAAGTTAAACTGTTTATTGAGTATATTAAGATATAATTGATGGTTGCAAAAGGCAGGGGTTTGTCTCCATTTTTTGGAGTGCTGGGGTGGCTTTGCACAGACTTTGCTTGCTATAGACCTGGGGAAGGCAGAATGCGGTGCTAGATAAGAGCAAAACCAGTACATAGTTGTTCAAGGTTTTGCCTATCACTAAACAGAATCGTTTCTGCAGAAGAGAGGTTTTGAGAGGGGAAGAGGAAGGTTGACCAAGAATTAAAGTATTCAGTGCTGGTGTGTATTTTATCTTTGAGATTTCTGTGGTGATCAGACTGGCCCTAGAAGAGATGATACTGCGCACTCCAAAAACTGACTAAAGTTTAAACAAATTGAAGTTGTGAACCACAAGCTGTATTAAAAGGTATAAATACGCTGCAAAAATACAAGCCTCTCTCTAGCTGGGCAAAGCACAGAGAAGCCCATCTTGATGTTTGCAGTTGCAATTAAAATACTGGAGAGTAACCAGCTTTCCCAGTAAGCTTCCATTAGTTTGCTTTCTGTTAACTCTGTTTTGGGGGCTGCAGTTAAGGACAGCAGTATCTGTGTTAGTGGTATGGTGATAGGCACAATTAGTGTTGCCTTCTCTTCCAGGAAAAAAGCCAATAGATGTCATGCGACGTATCTAAAAATGGACAGTGACGACATCCATTTTATGCTTCGTTTGATCCAGTGTAATACTGTTGTTGGTGCTGCTGTGTGGAGGAGGGGCTGAATTAAAAAGATATAGGTTTGTATTGATCATAAGGCTCATCGTATGAGGCAACTTTTGTGGTTTACCACTTGGAAGTTTGTGCAACTTCTGCTACAAAATAATGCCAGGGAGCTGCGGGCTTTAGTCGGGGTTTTTGGCAGTTGTGGGGTTTTTTTTGGATTTGCGCTTTCCACTTCCCTCTCAAATTTGGCCTTTACCAACATCTTGAGAAAAAGAGAGCAAGACTTTCAAGCTGCTGGCTTTTTTTCCACTAGAGAATCTAAAACAAAATTCAGTTGCGTAAGCAGTTGTAGCTGGGAAAACGCATCCCTGTGAATGTCTTGAGAAAGAGCTTTATTCTGGAAAGCTCTGCTGAGGTGGCATTGTGCTCACTTTACTGTGACTCTCTCCGGTGGAATTGAGTGGGTTTTAGTTTGCCTGAGGGAGTGTTAACCTTTTGATTTTGCTGACTTAAGGGTTATAACGGGATAGAGAGATCCCTGCAGGTCACTCTTCTCTGGGGCACCCCGGGGTTCTTCAAGTTCTGAACAGCCAAACTCTGGCACGAGTGCATAAGGATTGTCTGGGGCTGAAAATACCGGGGGATATAGCTGGACTTGGAAATTACACCCTAAGCAAGCTTGTTGGTGTCTATCAAGCACATAGTATCTGGAAGTGCTCTAACAGGTGTATGTGCCTCTCTTTATCTCAGGCTTAATTTTTGTTCTGAACACAAAATTATTGGTATGGAGAGAAGGTTTGGGGAACCACAAACATGGATTCTCTTCCCACTGGTGTTAGCTCGACAGTGCTGTTGGGACTAGAAGAACAAAACCATCCTGTTCCTCTTACAGCTGGGAAATTGTTCTGGCTTTACAGACAGAGTTCAGCCATCTGGGTAAGATGCTGAACTCTGCTCTCATCTCCAAAACTGCAGGAGAAACTATATGCACTTCTGAAATTTGTTAGGATTTTTCCTGAAGCAGTGTCAAGGGGATCATGAAGGAGATACTGTCTGTGAGCCAGCAGAACATTTTTCAGCTATACCCCACCATCGCTTGCTTGGGTAGCAAATGGAAACAGCCATCTAATAGCTGAGGGAAATCTCTGAAATGAATTGGTGGTGATGTTGCAGCTCACAGGGGGATGCACTGTCTTCCTGTGACTTGGAGCAGGGCAGAGATTTTGGTCTGTCGTGCCCAGTGGCTAGAGCAGAAATGGGGTTTTGCCATTTTCAATGTGAGCTCAGATCACAAACCACAGAAGCTGAGGGTTTGGGCAAAAAGGGCTGGGCATCTGTCTGATAGTCATATCAAAGAGACAGCCAAGGCAAGGACATGACCAGAGAGAACCTATGCTGGAAGTCCTGGAATCCGTGCTAAAAACTGCTGCCTGCAGCGAGGTGCACGTAGAGATGGAGCAGGTTGGAGCAGGCTTGTCGGGAGGGGAAGGCAGCATGAGGCAGAAACCAGAATGATGAAACTACAGACCTAGGTAAGGACTGGGAGCTAGAAATGGGATTGGGGCTAGAGGAAAGGCCAGGAATCAAGACTGAGCAATTAAAGTTGCTTGCTGCAGCCGTGTTCAGCTGTTGAGAGACTGGAGGACTTTCCATGTTTGATGGATGAACAAGCCGTCAAGCTGCTGGTCATGTGTTGCTGTGGCTTATCTAGAACCTTTGGTCTTTCTGGAACTACGTGCTGGAGGGTGACACGAATATGCCTGGAGGAGGCATCGCTGTTGGTTTGCCTTTGCCAGTCCTGTGGGGAGATAGAGCTTCAGTCACTAGAGCTGTTGGTATAATGCTGCTTCTTGCAAAACCCAGCCAGTGCCAGTCCTTCAAAGACCAACAGTCAAACTCCAAATCACTAGCTTACAAATCATGTAATTTAAAAAAGTATACCTGGGGTGGTTCAGTCTTGTTTTCTAGTGCCGTTGAGGATCTAGCTTGCCAGCTTTGTCCACAATTTGAAGACCTAAATTTGACCCAAGTCTAAGCAGTCTTCCCAGCACTGCAGTTAAGGGGCAGCAATTTCCATAGCAGATAGCACACAAGGGGGTGACGCAGCTGCCCTTGCCTCCAGCTGCCTGTTACTGTCTGGTGTCAAAGGCAAAAGTAGCTGGTGCCGGCTGGCTTGCAGGTAGTCTTCATGCTTGTGCTTCTGTTCCCTAGTGAGACATCTTAACCACATTACTAACTGAGAGGCGTGATTGAAAAGAACTAAAGTAACTCCTTGAATTACAGGAATTTAGGACTTCTTCAAGAAGAATGTTCCAGGTGAGACCCGAGGCACATCACAAGCTGCCAAAACTGCAGGCTGGCTTTCAGGCAAAAGAAATGTCAGTGATGCTTCCGAACTTGAGTAGCTAAGGCTTTTCTCACTTTTTAAAAAATGTTTTTATTTGAAGCCATTTTTTATGTGAACACCCAAAAATGGGGTATGTACCAATTACTAGAGCCTCCTATGGCGCTTTGTAGCTTCAGCTGATTAAGGAGAGCAACAACGAACGGAGACTGGAGGAGCGGGAGTCCATGCCTGCCTTCCCTGTGGGTGAGGGTGAGATCCCAGGGCTTGTACACAGCCCCAGATACCCAAAAGGCTGCTGTTGTGCTGTGCGTTGGCTTGTGCTAAGGGAGCAGAACTGGGACGTGTCACAGATTTTATTGTCCTAATAAAATATTGTGAAGGATCTTCTTTTTTTCTTAAAAATTGTTTTTTCCTCTCTTGGGAAGCCTATAATAAGAGAGTTGGGGGGTAGGGGAGGATGAAAGAAAGAAAATAATGCTGTTTGTTTATTTAAATTTAGCTGAATATTTCCAGTTCTCCACTGTAGCTCTTAAAAAAAAAAAATATTAAAAAATAAAAAAATCGACACATCTGTGAATGGCTTCATAGAGCTTCTCAGGGAGAAGTAACAGATGAAACGTTCACCACCTAGAACTGGAGCAGTTGTGTGTTAGACTGTTTTCCTGTTGCAAGCGTGATGAATCACCTGCTGTCTGCAGATCTCAGTACTGCTTAGGAGCTGGTGTCTCAGCTGAAAAGATAGTTGGACTTTGCTCCAAGTTATCTCGGTGCTTTTTCAGTTTTATTAGTAGTCATAAATGTATATGCACACACCAGGATGTTGAGAATTTCCTATAGTATTTTATTGTAAGCATTTGGTCGCTAAACAGTGTGAATCTTACCTGCATGAAATGCAGGTAAGGTCAAGGGAAAAACAGGGGCTTGATCGTTTTAAAAAATTATGGACTTGAAAAATCACCCAGAGACTAAGACCAGCCCCAGTCACAGGTGTTTCGCAGAACTGCCTGATTTTTCAGGAGAATGTAGTGAGTGTTGAACAACCTAGTTGTGATCGGTTCTGTCTATGCTGTTGGAAATGCAAGATCTGATGCCAAGAAATGGTGCTTTTAGGCAGCAAAAGAGGGTGTACACTTCACTTAACTTTAAGCCAGTCTGCTGGCCTACGGGGGGGGGGGGGGGGGGGGGGAGGGGACACGGACACGATGACACAAAGCTCAGTTATTGTGTACTCTAGGTATTATGTTTCTGGCCAGGATTTGATTCTTTTGGTAAATTGCAATGTCAGAGCTTAGCCACCCAGGACACTCATACGCATAAAGGAAAAAGCCACTAAAACTCACTAACAAACATGAGAAGTGGTTTGCTGGAGAAGTGGTTTGCTGTAGTAGAAAGGCGGAGGGCTGAAGGCATTACTAGTGTGTTCCTTACGCTGCTTGAATATAGGAGTGGTGAATGCTTGAAGCTCTTCAAAGAGGTGGATACCCCCCAAAAAATAGTGCCTCACAGCAGTATTTTACAGTAGCAGCGATTAAAGCTTTTAAAAGCTGGACATTGATCTGAACAGGTTAATCTCTACTTGAGAGATTGGCACCTATATATTTTTTTTTTTTTTTTTAAACCTCTCAGATGGATAAGGATCTGACATGCTGCCTTACTCTCTGTCCAAGTGCCCTGAAGATCAACCGGGTGCATTAAAAGGGAGGGTAACAGGCACACCACCATTCCTTCCTCACTGCTGGGTGTTGTGTGGTTACTGTTAATTGCAACAGAGTTAGAAGCAAGGGATTACTTTCTGGGCCTGATGAGCATCCCATGTAGAAAAGGAGGCGATGATAGTCCATTTATGCAGATAACTTGGAAGATTTGCTTGCTGTTTGGGAAACTCAACAGTGCCTGTTTGGGCACTGCATGTGCCAAAGGCAGTCATCAGAAGGGTCAAGCACCAACAGCTTCCACATGGTCCAGTCTGAATTTAAGTGTATGTTTCAAAATGGATTGATTTCTTAATGTCTCTGTCCTCTGACAGCGTGATCAGTGTTATTACACAGGCAAAACTGGCAATTTCTAAAGGGAAAAGGATTGGGGTGTTTAACAACAGCATTGGGATAAAGGACTGGGCGGGCGAAGCGGAGGCTTGGATGGGGGGGAAGCCCATTGTTCATGGCCTTGTCAGTACCGCGAGAACATGATGGCTTATATTGCTGCCACAAAAACTGAAGTGGGGAACTGTGGCAATTCAGCCTCTAAAATGTCATTTTTGTCAACTTAATTTTCTTCCTTTCTTTTTTTGTTTTAAGGGTAGCAGTACAAGAGGCACCCTCAGCTACTCGGACAGAAATACACTTTTCTAATGGAAGCAGCAGTCTGAACCACAGGCCGTGTTTCAGAAGGTCGGTCTGCGGGGCATTAATTCTCCATTTGAGGAAAGCTGGATAAACTCTACAAAAAGTTGGTGGTACGGACCTTTGGCAGGCTACTTCCCAGCTCTCACATATGGGTAACTCTTGTTCTTTCATTCTTCAAAGATCAATGCAAACCTTTATTTTCTATAAATAATTTAATAAATACTTTTGTTTTACAATGATACAACAAATAACAAATTCATAGCAAACGAGTCACAAAGAATTTAGGATCAGTATACTTTAATAAGGTATCAGTGTCAAAATACATTTCCTTATCAAGTTAAAGTTCCCATACAGTTATAATATTGTCAATAAGAATTCAGCAATATAGATTACGAAATAATTATGATAAAAAGTATGATTAATATTAAGACATGGAATATTTTTTCAGAGTGTTTTAGTAAACTGTTAGGGTATAACATTTTTAATGCTGAAACTACACAAATAAGAAACAAAAGAGCAGTATTCAAGTGTCTTTAATCCTTGAAGCCTTTAAGTCCTTGCCACTGCAAATTTGTCAAATCTGGTTTGCCAATTTTCATCAGATTTTGATGCTTACAATATATTTTTTTCCACACAGTAATAACTTCACTTTCAGTGTAGATTATTTTTGGTAATAAAGTCTTGAAATATTGCCTACAATAGGGACTATCATATTTTTTCATATTATGTACCAATAACAAAAGATCTTCAGCTTTTCTAAGTATGTGCGGTTAAGACTCACTTAACACAGCGAACTCTGAAGTGCTCAATGAACCCAAGGCTCCCTTTCTGCAAGTGTCAGTGCATGATATAAAGCAATTTTATAAACCAGGCTTCAGCAGAATCAGAAGTCTCAAAAGAATGTATCTTTCTTAAGTTTCTGGGCTGGATTTTTACCTCTTGTACGTCGCCACGGTTCCATTTTCTTCAATGAAGCTACGACGATTTATACCAGTGGAGGAAACAAGATGATATATCCCAACATCTGTCTAGGTCTGTATGTATTTTGAGGTCAGAACTGCTCACCTGCCTTTTATTACTTTAATATTTTTGCTGTTTAAATGTGGTGTAATTTAAACTTTCAAATCACTTTGCCTTTGAAAGCATTCAAAGCCTTATTTTTAAAAATATGTGCATGACAACTAACAATAGTTGGAAAGGAACTCTGAAAATGTCTGGCTGCCTTTTAATGACATTTCAGCTACTGATTAATGTAAGGCAAGTAAAATGAAGAGACCTGCAAGCCAGCTATTCATCTCACTACACAATCCTTAATGCTTTTTGTCTGCTTATAACTGAGTTAGCCTAATACGCGGGGAAATACTACTTTAACTTTCAGTTTTAATGATTCAATATTGCAGTTATATTTATTGCTAGCTAGCATATAAAATGAAAGGGGGTAGCATTAATCAGAGGTGTTAGTACTGGCCCCTGGTCAGATTCCTGAAATATCAGCAACACCATAACAAATACTACTAGTTCTAGCAGAATCAGCTCTTAAAGTTGTTGTGTCCTAGATACAGCAAAAGTACCAAAAGATGATTAACAACTGACCCAGAGAGAAAGTAAAAAAAAAATAAAAAGGAAACAACAAAGAACAAAACAAGAAACCCCAACACAAATGAAAACACAGGTCTAAGTCCTCCACTGGGGTAAATCTGTAGGGCTCCCTTGGCTGTAGAGCTAAGCCAGGTTAAGGCAACTGAGAATGTGGCTTGCTTCTGAGGGGAAAAAAAGCTTACAACGTGCAACTTTCACAGATACCCACAAACATTGTAGTTCACCATTCACATTTCTTTCAACAAAGTGTATAAAAAATGAAGGGAATGGGGGGGGGGGGGGGGGAGGGGGCAGAAGGCTGGGAATTTTTTCCTTAGTATGCTTTTCCAAAAGTTATTAAAGTTACAATACGATAAATGCTGGAAAACAGAAAGACTCAAAGGATTTCAATTTGGCAGATCAACAAAAAAACTGTGGTTGGAGATCAAATTTGTTTCATTCATCTTTGGCAATAAAAATAAATCTTTGCAGTACTGCAGCCAAAGTATCACGTGATGAGGCATTTATACCACAGCTTTTTATAAGCATGAAATTTGAAGAAATTTCAGAGTATAAATTACAGGTAATGAGAAAAGGGGAGGATAATCAAACTCTCTAAACAACACTTTAATTGTAATAGAGAAAATACAGTAAATGTATTTCTTTAATATGAATAATAAAGTGAGTAACTTCAAAAGGCCACTATTTGGTAATGTGAACAGGTTTGATATCTAAGTAAAATCCTGTAAAAGTGTATTGGTATTAGAAATTGTCTACTTGCAAAAATATATTTAAAAACTGAAGCTGTTTTGAACAGTATAGGCCACAGAATATTGCAGGATCACTCAGGTTGCCTGGTCCAGCGCTCTGAGCAGTTCACTGCCCTGCAAAAGCGTAGAGCTGCCCAAAACAGGGACGTTCACCTCACAGTCATATCTTGTCAACTCGGGCAAAAAGTAGGGTTCAAAGGAGGGCCCCAGCAAACGACTGGTCATACCTGGAAGAGAATAATGAAGTCAGTCATAGTGCTGAGACCAGAGAGAGGACTACTTTCCTCTCCTCCCTCTTCTGTTTATACCAGTTATAATTTAATTTTGTGTTTACGTCAACATGCCTCAAACCACCAGCAGTTACAGGTTTCAGGGCAAACCTTTGCATTGCTATGCACTGCCTTCAACAGTTGCAAGCGTGTCACGCAGACAGCGTGCAGTTTTTTACCTCCACCCCCAATTCAGATTGTTCTGAGAAAAATTATATTGGTGCAGATGAAGAAAGCTGTAGTAAACACCACAGTTTCTAAACTGACACCCACTCCCCTTATATATTAAAGGTGACTGCTCCCCTTATATTAAAAGGGACATATATATGTCCCCTTTAATTACTTAATTTTAACTTTTAGAAGGCATGTGTTAAGACTCTAGTCTACAAACCTCCCATACTTATGCTCCAGTGAAGTTTAATACAATTTAATCAGTTCCATCACAGGACTGGACCTCCAAGGCTAAAAGGTATTAAAATATTTTTCCTCATATATTACAAATGCAAACATTAAAGTTTCACACTAAACAACAGAACTAATTTTTCATTCTATGAAGCAACACATACTTGTTTTTTAGTTTATCCTCCTCCATATTTTTTTTTAAGTGTTTTCTTTCACAGAATTAGTATTGGAACAAAATACCACCATTTCTCAATTTCTGTATTTGACAGTTCTTACCTGATGCTTTATGAGCTGGCTGGACAGTAAAGTCCTGATAATGGGAACTGTAAAATGGAGGGGGAAACACTCCTGCTTTCAAATTCTCACCAGGACTGCCACAGGTGGGTTGCTGCTGCTGCTGTTGCAGTTGATTCATTGGTTGGCTCAGACCTCTCGAGTTACAGACAAATTCATCTGATTTACAAAGTATGGAAAAAAAAAAAGTTAAATTAAGCCAGTGTAATAATTATAGTAGATAATACTAATTCAAATCAAAGTGATCCTTGGCGTGACATTCACACGGCATAGGCATACCTACATCTTGTCACAAAGGAAGCCCATAAACAGCACTAGCTCTAGAAGTAGTATTACACCCAAGATACTGGTCATAGTCAAGATATAGGGACATGTTTTAGAAGTGGGACCCAGTAGAATTAGATAACGGTTGGACTTGATGGTCTTAAAGGTCTTTTCCAGCCATAACGATTTTATGATATGCTTGTGTAAGGAAACACAACATTGTAGAGAGAAAGTATCAGCTCTAGCTCTGAGATGTTCGCACCTTGGATCAGCATGAGGTAAACCCATCTCCATTAAGCTGATCTCTGTTACCACCTCCAAAGCAAGGGTGTGAACATACATGAAACCATCTACCCGGTAGTTATCAAATGTACCTTAAATTGTTCAGCCCTTAGTGATACAACCTGATCTTTAATTTTAGCTTAGTGTAACATTTACAGAGCTTATTTACATTTCCTTTTGAAAGAGTTTTTGTTTCTATTCAACATGTCTTAAAATTGTGTTTCAATACGTAACGTTGCAAAACCACTTTCTTTTGTCTTACCAGTAAGAACACTTGTGCTGAGAGACTTTTTTTCTGTAACCAAGGAACAGGTTTCCCCTTTGAGAAATTTCATTCTCTTCCACATTAGTTGAGATGGGTTAATGACAGATGGATCTCCCTAGAACGTGAAGAAAAGCAAAACAAATAATTACACCGATGACTACGGTGAGTCCAAAGTTGTGAAGGGGATGCATTTCTTATAATTACCCCACTCAGCTGTTGCAATGCTTGTTCTTCATAATCCAGTTGTCGTTTCAGTTTCAAACTGTTAGACAGTGCAATTCTTGCTGGGTTTACATCTATGCCTGGTTGCCCAAAAGCATCTAAGGGCCTGTGGAGAAAACATCTCTGGGTGAGTGAGCAGGGAGGCAAACCTAAACCATCTTGTTCATTTATACAGATTCTTCTTTCATTTTAAGACATTTAAGGTGTCTTTGACACATGGCAGTGGACAGGCCTCAAACGTCAAGTGATTTTATTTCCTTCTGTTAGTCATCCCACAAGCGTCAGACACTTTTGACTTTTGCACTCAAAGACTAATAAAAGTCCAGCATAAACAGCCTCTAGGAAGCTCCAGACAGACATAAAAATGCTGTGACAGACATAAAATCACGTGATTTTTAAGGATAGGATATTGAGAGCCACACCTGTCCCCTTGCTTTGCATACTAAATATGAACACACCAGTTGCTGTTTGGGGACAAACCCTCTCTTTCCAGATGCATATTTGGACATTGGTACTTCTGCCCACAAGAAGAAATCACAGAAAGCAAACTGCAGCTAAACTGCACAGCTTCACATTTTAAAATGACCATTGCAATTCTATGTATTTCCTGAATGTTCAAGCATGACCAACACTGAAGATCCACACTCTGCATGCTACCCAAGAGATACAGAGACACTTCTAGCTACAATAGGAAACTTCTAGGACTGTAGCCTCTGGTCTATATCTCATCCCGTACTGTTCACATGTGTAAGGAAGTGATAAAGGCAAAGAAGGGCTGTAGGAAAAACCCTCTGTAATATTGAATCTTAGTTGTAATATTTATGTATGCCAACAATAAAAGTACTGTCATCCCTCCCTCTCCCCTATTTTCTGTTGTGCAAAAAATATGTGGAAAATAAGAAAGTATGCATGGGTCCCAGCTTACTGCTGGACCAGTATGCCTTTTCAGAATTTTTTTTATAACTGCATAAAGTTTTGCAGGCTTTGCAGAATTACTTGGGTAGTCTTTACCTGACCAGCAGGAAATCCATTCATGCATCCCTACAGGCAGCAAAAAATTAGCCCACTTCTGATTCCCCTAGACTGACTGCTGCTGGGAGAGCACCACACTCATTTCCCCAAAAGTGTAGTCTGATGTCTATCAAAACTACTACTCTAGCTGAATTGAGAAAAAATAATTTTTCAGTATTATGACCCTCCTCTCCCCCAAATATCTTCTGAGTAAAATACACAGTTATACCCCCGAAACTCTTACCTTTTTTTATATATGGGCATGCTGGGAGAATGCACTGGTGGCCCTGAAGGGGAACTTGATAGGGATCCTGAGTATTTATCCATGAGTCTCCATTTAGCAGGAACATATTCTAATGGGGGATCAGGTGGCCACTGGGTGTTTGGTCTTCCTCCCATCGAAGACAGGGGAGTGCTGGCTTGGTCATGATACGGTGGCAGTGATGACCTACTCACATTGTTGAAGAACACCGATGACAGGGACCCATGACCAGGGTTAATGTTTTTATTTGATAGCTGTGGGCAATATTTCTCTGGGAGGAACTGATTGTGTGAAACAGAAGCAAGGGGCTGGAAGATGGTACTCATGCTACTTAGACTCTGCTGGGTATTTTGTGCACTTTCAGAGAGAGGACGTTCTTCTTGGCAGATTGGGCTGAGCTGGAAATCTTCTCCATCCATAGGAATGTAAGGAGCCAAGGTTTCAAGGTCCAGTTCATTAAAGTCAGTCTGCACAAAAATAAATTAAGTTGATAAAGAAACTATAAATTAATAAGTTGGACTAGATGAAAAATCACTGTATGCCAAATTTACCTACATGAAAACTGGCCAGCTCCTATTTAAAGATCTTATTTCTATGACTAGCATACATGTTTCATCATATCATCATCATCATCAAAGACAACAAACTGAAGAAAAAAACCTTCCAGATAAGCAGTATTTGCTAAAGAAGCTTGCGTGCAGCCTGCAACATCACCATGATCTGAACTAGATCTTGTGTTTCATTAAGCTTCGAATAACTTGTCTGCCACGACTCTACAACATGTGGCCTGTAGTTCAACCTCAGGCTTTTTTCTGCTAAAATAGAAAACACAGCTTTCTCGTAACCCAGCTACATGGAAAAAAAAAGTGTCTAAAAATGCAAAAGTTTTAAAAAACTTAGCTGGAAGGACATTATTGCACTTAAATCTGTTTGGTTCCCCACCACCACCCCTTGGAGAACTAGTCATATGTAAATTCATTTCCCTTGGCGTTTGACCAGAGCTTAACAGAGAAGGAAATGAATGTTGACCCACCAGTCAGCTCATGACATGGGCACTTTTCTAACACTCATTTTTCCCACCAGACAAACCTGCTGATGTGGTGGGACACACCTGTGCAAGCAGATGCTGAGCCTGACAAAACTGAAGTTTGCACATGTCAAGTCTTGTACTGAGTTTGATCCTGATCCACGTTTTCCTTCTATCTGTCCATTCTTTCTATTGCTTTCATTGCTGTTTCTATGTCCAAACCTAGATGAAGTTTCTTCGGGAATATGGACTACAGCCTACCTGTAACTTACTAAGTCTGCAAATTTGCACTGGCAAACTGAGGCACCTCATTTGGGCCCAAATCAACTCAAACTTTCCATAGGATTAATAGAAGGAGATGAGCGTAAGGTCTGAGCGGCCAGCCAGCCATGCCTGTTCCTTTCCCTTAACTATTAAGAAATATAACAAAGACATTTAAATTAAGTACCTAAAGTTAAGCGGGCTGAATCAGGCCTACACTTTTTATTCACTTGATGTAATGTTATAATAGTGGAGGATTAAGAGTTATTTGTAGAGGGAATTTCTACACTTACACCCTGATTAGAATGCAGGAGACTGATACTTTGCTACTTTATGTGCAAGTAATTTTCACATCTCTCTGAACTCCTCCAAAAGGTAAGACAAGAGGAATAGATCCAAAATGACAGTTTTTATTTTGTAGTTAAAGGAGGCACGTGCCACGAGGGGCATTTCTTTCTCACTTTGAGGTTTTGCAAGATTTAGTTTATTTATATTTTTGTCTAGAAAGGATGTTTACTTGGTAGTTATTAGGCCAGATTTTAAAAAAAAATGCTGCTGCTTATATTCCTTATCCAGTCTACAGAAGCTTCCAAATTCTGAAAGCTCTCTGCTACTTCTTTCTTCTTAGCAGTACCACCACAGTGACACCCCAAGGCACTTGCTTCAGAGAGTTAGGGATAGAAATTTACACCCCAGCTTTTGAAAGTGCACATTTTTGTTAGCGTTGTGCATCAGAGTTTTGGTGTCTATGTGCAAATGCAGTCTGCATGTGTATTATTATGCCTGCACGTACAGCGTGCATCTGTACCACCTGCTAGCAGGGGTCTGATTTTCATGGTGTTTGGAAGACATATTAGTTCCTTACCTGGGAGTTGCACTGACTTTTTGATTCTGTGTCCATGGCAAAGAGTTTTTCAATCACCTCAATCTTAAGATCTTCATCCACAGAACTGTAGTAATCTCCTGGGCTGCTTGGCTGCACAGAAATAAGAATTTGCTATAAGCAGCAAGACAACCACAGTATTGTCTTAGCATCATGCAGGTTATACTGTGCTATTCAGTAACAGAACTTTCCTGTGATACCAGGCTGCACGTATAGTGTCCTCAGAACCCAAAACTGTCTGCTTCTATCATATACTTTTCTCCAACACAAGATTACTTGTTACTACAAAATTTGAGAGCTATACTGATTAACAAAGGCACCCAATACAGGAACCTAGTTGTTGTCTTAGTTTAAATGTTTATTTGGTAATTCAGACCAGCAACATGAGATGTACGCTATTAAATACCTGTGTCAAGAAGGGAGATGCTTAGCACTACCCTCAATGTCTTTATTAAAATTGGACATCCTCTAGTAAAGGCTGGCTTAAGAGTGGCTCCAGCTCTTGGGGACAATGCCCTGAAAGCACATTCATTCTTCCAGTGAGGAACTCCATGAGGCTGCTTGCAAAAGCCTGAGTTGGGTAAAGTTTCTGGACTAGAGACCACAGCTTCCAGTTAACAAACAAAAAGAGGCCATACGGGCCTGGGGCAGTGTTGCTTGTGACCACAACATTTTACATTGGCTTTTTATTTAAGGCTAACTCCACGAAAGGTGGTAGCACATTCATCTACTAGTTGTTTTATAGGTTATAGTAATTATTGAGGGCCAGCTGGGAGAAAATGAGGATTGCAATGTAAAGGCAGGATATAGTTCCCATTAGATGTTTTTGCTATTGATTCTTAAGATATATGTAGTATTGGAGGGATATAGATACACTGGGCCTTGTTAATAAGCAACGAGACAGGACTTCTAACAGGAAAACACATATTGATGGGACTCACATACAAAACATAACATGCATTTTTTTTAAAGCTCTTCTTACCGTGGAACAGCTACTGTTGCTGCTTGCACTTGGAGTACTGCTGCCAGGTGCAATCTGAGGCATTGTAAAGGATGGTATTGTCAGCGTTTCACCTTGAGCAGTGTGGCTTTTCACTTCCACTGGCCATGCTTTGTTTGGTGTCAAAACAGCACCGGTGAAGGCAGGGGCTTCCTCAAACTTCTGTGTCCCTGCACGGAGTTTTAACAATATTAATGGATGCTTTTAGGTTGTGCTGTGTTATGATATAATTGCAGCTATTCATTGAAAGTAAACACTGCTCCTAGTTGCCATGACAATAAGTTGGAATAGACTTAATGCATGTTGTTTAGTCAGCAAGAAAGCCTGATTCTGCTCTCATTCACAGAAATTTTCCACTGGTGTGAGCACGTGGGCTCTTATAGCCGTTACTCCTGATGATTTGTACACACAGCAAACAGACCTTGTCTGTGAAGTTTCTAAATGTAGGCTCATATGTGGTTCTTTGTTGCACAAAAATTATTAAAATATTCATACAAATACTAACCAAAATCCAGGGAAATAATGGCATCGCCAGGTGTTGGTGCCAGCTGAGCAAGTTCCTCTGGTTCCTCCTTTAACTTAGTAAACAAGAAGTCGCTCTTCTCTGTGCCAGGGATGCCGCTCTCGTAGGTGGTGCCCATTGTCAGCAGGTGAGGCTTGAAGAGTGATTCCGTTTGGTCCATGGAGAACACAACATCGTTCTTCTCAATTTCACTAACAAGAAAATAGGTTTTAGGTATTTTGCACTCTAAAAAAAAAAAGATGCGGGTAATGTAGGCAGTACAAACTCTCTAAAGCTGAGGCCCATACAAGCATTTTGGCCTCTCTCAGTCGCATGCCAGGCTCTCGACAGGCGAGGCACGGTTCCAGCGCTGCTGAGCACCACCATCTCAGATGACGCAGAGACTGTGGTCAGGACTTCTGTGGGAATACTCAGGGCTTTGTTGCTCTGCTTTTTAAAGGGATGTAGTCGAGGCTATAATGACCTAGACTATCACTCAAATAAGTATTTCCTATTTTGGCCCCATCTAGGACCAAAAATGCTTGAGTTTTGCCAAACAGAGGCAAACCGCCTGATTGGTCCTGATTTTTGAGATGCAAAACAGCTTTTCCTAGCAACATAAGATACACTTGCTACTTAATTTTATCTCTCTGTCACAGCATTAGAAAAACAAAACATATTAGCAGTTGTGTTACACAACAAAATCTTTAGTGCAAGCTTTATACTCTGTTGTATCAGCAGAGCAGCCACTCTGTAGAAGAAAAAGGCTGTGGTGTATTTCAACAGCGTGTATGGGAATGGGCATGCCACATTTTTCATCGATGTCTAACATCAGTAAACAAGACTGAACAAACATGACTAAACTGATTTCAGAATAACAACATGAATAAATAGACCCTTCAAAAGTTTCTCTCATTATTGCATTTCTTCCAGCACATGAATACATACATAGTTTTTCTGTCCCGTACAACTCACCTCAGCACATAGTTGACACAGACGATACACTGAGGCTGTAGGTTGCGCGTATTGTAAATCACCGTTCCTTGAGTCTCCAGCCATACGTATCCACCATGCTTGGCAAGCATACGGTACTGGCCCGTCACTACTTGACCTTTTGTACACACTGAGAAAAGGGGGCAGAGATATAAATAATGCAGCAGGACAGGAACGCACAATATGTAACACTTGTTTTAAATAAACCCACTTCTGAATTTTCATTATGCAAAACTACACTGAGACATTTGTTAGCAAAGATTCTTAACTTTGGGAAAATTTGGCCATTTTAAATATAAAGGGGGATGTTAATTTGAGGTGTCAAGATGCCTGGCATTTGAGTTCGAGTATTCAGAGTGTGGGATTATTATTTTTCTCACATTTAATTTAAGATCCTCATTGCCCCCAAATAATGCTTGCTCACTGCATGTTTCTTGACAGTCCCTGGTCTAGAAGTGCCTCAGTTTAGGCTCCCAAGCTGATCTGTGGAAAAGTGGATTTATTTAGGTGATGGATAAGTCCAAGAGTCAGATGATTTAAAAGCTATACTCACCAAAAAAAAAAAAAAAACCAAACAAAAAAAACCCTCACGGTTTAAATCTATACCTATCTCTGTTTACACCTTAGAGCTAGGAGCTGGAGATATCAACACCACAAATAAAATGAAGGTGGCACTAGCACAGCATTCTTCTTAAGAGCCTGAAGAAGTAATATCACTCTTAAAGTATAAAAATTAAGAACCATGAATCGGACTGTTTTGCCTTGGAGAAAAAAAATAAAGCTGAACTACTATATTTCTCTGTCTGCTTGAACTGTCTTGTTCCTCTTGCAATAGCCTGAAATTAGCAGCCTAGAAATAACCAATACTCATGTGAGAAATTAAATAATGTTTATTTAACTTTAAATATTTTTTGAACCGGCCTGTGTTTCTCAAGCAGTAAACTGACAATACTACAACTTGGGTTTAAAGCTTCATCTAGATGTCTGAAGGGTGAAATCCTTCCCCCCTCCCAAATATTTTGTAATATTTGAAGAGTATGAGTTTTTTGGTATGGAGCTCTGGACTTCTGAGATGTAGTTTTATCGTGTCCTGTCTGTTGTAAATCCTTTCCTAAAAGCAATGAATATTGTCTTGTAATTCACCGTTGTCAGCTGAGGAAAAATATTGTCGCTATCAATAGCAATAAAATTAGGGCTGAAGTAGGCAAGCAGTACTCGTACTAATAAGAGTTTGTATTTGCAAGCAGATGTAGTTGCACTGAGTAGCAAAGGTGGGAACTGGCTCAGCTAAATCTTTCACCACATTGGCAATCTTTCCTTTTCATCAGCTTTTATGCCTGAAGACAGTATGCCATCAAACTAATGCCCTAAAAATGCAATTTGACTCAGTAAGGCTGGAAACTTGATTCTGCAGTCTTTGTACAGAAAACTTCCCTGTGAATGTGGCCACTAACAGAAGCTATTTATTGTCACTCTCTCCTACATCGCCACCATACAAATGTACAAATCCAGGCCTGTGAAATGCAACAACTGTTTTGCAGATAATTGTTGCTGTGTTTATCCTTCTGTCTCTGAGGTTGGTTTGTTTTCTTCCTAGGAGTATTTAATCATCCTTCATTTAATTTATTTAGACAAAGTAGAACATTACTTTTATTGATTAAATACTTCTGGTGGAACAAAATCAAAAGGCTTTCATTTCAAAGTGTTTTAGTGACTGGACTGTTCTGCTCTGCTTGTGAAACATAATTACACTGCTTCCTAATCATCAGCTCATCAATAAGAGTCACAGTGTAGGCGCCTGTTACATTACAAAGAAGCTTTTTACTGCTTTAATCTTTTTTATTATTATTATTCAAAGCATGTCATGTTCTGATATAATAAAGTACAGCAGAATCCCTCCATGGGCTAATCTCATAAATTACTAATACACTTGTAACTGCTGACTTTGTTATCAACGCTACATTTAAGGTTCTGCCTTCAGAGTGAACTTCTCACTTCTCTTTTTTTTTAAGTATACATTACCTGTATCTAGTTACAGAACTAGTAACATCTCAATGAAATTGGCTCCAATTACATCCCTTATTTTTGGGTGGAGAAAAGGGGAAGGCAGAGATGAATTTAATTGAACACAAAATTTGTTTTTTAATTGCTGAGAGACACTTGACAAATATGATTCACTTGGAAGGCTTGTCGAACTTCTGCTACATAGTACCAAAAGTGGCAGGTCCCAGATGGTGACATTCAGCTCCCCACTGAAGTCAATACAAAATGTCCATAGGCAACAAGACCAGACTCTAAATGGAAGCTATTACAGATTATTAATCGCCAAATTGGAATATATAGCTCTGCGGTCAATCTTTTGTGTAGATTTACGTAACAAGACAGAGATTTTCATCTTGCTCGCATAACATGTGAAAACCTGAGTATGCTAAATACTGCCAAACACATTCGAATCTTCCATTTGATGGTGACTAATTAAGACTTTCATACTCTATATGCAGCTATACTTCCAGCCAAGAACACAAACACTATTGTGGCTTGCTTGAATGTGAGGTTGTTATTTCACCTCAAGAAAAAAACCAAAACCAAACAATGAACTGCAGTGCAGTAAAACTGCAATAAGCAGGATTTATCACTAAAATAGAAGGAAGGAAATGAAAGGTCTTCTCCTTCTATCCAAGACAGTCATTTGAGTTTTTTCTCCCTCTCTCTTCAAACTTAAGACTCCTTCCTCTATTATTTCCTATGCATCTTTACAACACTAAACGGTTGGCACTGTCAGAATTGATGACTGTATTATTGCATGAATATATACTCTATACATAGCATATTTCTAATAAAAATATTATTTAATAAATACAAGTGTGCTGAACATTAATTTTGAGGTGGATATTTCCAGGTATAAATGAACAAGGCCAGGAAGAACTAATAGGTTCTGTATAGCTATGTGCTAGGGAGAACTAGTAAGTTGTGTATAAGCTATATACCTGCTTGGTTACCCTGCGCATTAGACAACATCTCAACGGCACGCATTATGAAACCTAGGGGTTTCCTATTTGGAGGGCTTATGTGTGTTTTCTCAAGTCACA
The DNA here is from genome assembly GCA_017639485.1 of Pluvialis apricaria. Classification (NCBI taxonomy): domain Eukaryota; kingdom Metazoa; phylum Chordata; class Aves; order Charadriiformes; family Charadriidae; genus Pluvialis; species Pluvialis apricaria. The sequence continues at coordinate 36,915,862 of CM030009.1, forward strand.
GCTTGCTGTCACTTTGCCTTTGTGGTTGTTCTCTGGGGTGGTAAGAAGCCTTATTGTCCCAGAAGACAAGGGAAGTATTTCTCTTAGAAAAAATAAAAGGGGTCACATTTGCTGGCAATGTAAAGTGATGGTTCTGTTGTGGGCAACAGCATTTACCACAGCACAGGCTTTGGTCCTGTGCTTCCAACAGTAAAGATCATCCATGTCCATCTTGTGCTATCATAAACACTACAGAACAGTTTGATCCTAAATATTTATAACCTGTGCAACACACAGTGCCTTGAGCGCTGTTGCTGGTATAACTCACCTGTCTGGACTGTCTCTTACCTTCATTCTGCTTCTCAATCAGTCCTCATGCCCAACAGCAAAAGCTTGTAGGACATGGCCCTTTTCAGTAGGCACAAATGGCATCTAGACATAAACTCTGCACTACATGAGGTGAATTCAATTGCTAGAATGAGGAACAACCTCCATCAATGCATGGTCCAGAAATCTTTACATGGAACAAATCCCAACTCAGTGGTCTCATTTAATTAACGAAATAGGGATAACCAACAAGGGCTCAGTCTCTCACTCCTGTTACCAAAGAGACTGCCAGCTCTCATTTCCTTCCCTCCCTGGTGTTGTCCCATTCTTAGAAATGCAACACAACGATTCAAAAGCAACAGTGCAACATGGCCACTGATTTCTCAGGATGACTCTTGATAGCCCAGCATATGGTATGGACATCCTATCTATGAATATCGCTAATTCTTTTTCACTGTTAAAAGCATGAACGCATTACCTAAGAAACAATTTTAACAATTACATTCCCAGACAACTCTCAGCAAGTACAGTGTGATTTTTTTTTTTTTTTTCTTTTTAAAGCAGCTCTGGAAACAGGATGATTCATACCAACACTGTTTTACAGCACACAACTTTAATCACTGCCAAACATTCTTTCAAGTAACATTTCAACTCAAAGCTGTCCTGAATCTTTGCCATTAGAGCCAACGCATATTCCCTTTTCCCCTTAAGGTCAGACAGTTATTCTTTGCTGCTACTTTTCTCTGGGAAGTACAGAAATACTTTCTGTAAGTCTATTTAGTGGGCAATTCCCCACAGACATGACCTAAGTTACGGTCCTTTTTTCCTGAGGACAGAAACCTTGACCATAGTAACTACAAGGTGGGGTTTTTTTTTTGCGGACTTGTGGACTCCAGTCTAGGAGCTTTGCTTTGTTTTTATAAAAAGAGCAGCAGCAGACATTTTGGTGATGTGTTGCCGAGAACTCTCCCATACACTAGTTCGGTGGCTGTAAAAGCCAAGGGTGGGAAATGTCATTTGTGTGCTAGTGCTCTGTGCTGTCTCCAGCCATAGTGCCAACTCTAAGGACAGAGACTGAAGATTTAAATCCAGTAAATTTAAGACACCTTATGTGTGAGAGAGAGGAAATGTAACTGTGTGGCCTGCTGAAGACAGGGAGCAGATCTTGGCTCTGATCTCTGCTCCTGGAAGCATTTGGGTACTTTACATTAAAAACAGCTACAACTGGCAGTTCACATAGGCATAAGAATAACAAGAAGAAGCTGTTCCTGGCAGTATGTATTATTTGTATAATGAATATCCCTTTTAGAAAGTTTCTTTGCACATCTGTTTTGGGTGGGGAAGATAGTTGTTATTTGGTAGCACAAGAAAGACATTAAAAAACACACTGCAATATTCCTATTACCCTTTACAGCTGCTCTTCCTGCTGAGCCCAACAGCACATCAGACAGATAATGCCAGCAGTAAATGCACTTCTCTCCAGGCTAGCACTGTCTAACTCAGCTTTTCAAATTTTCAGCTGATCCTTGTATTATCCTTCAGAGACACAGCGATTCTCCTCTCTACCATCCAAGTTTAGTTTTAATTATAGCAAAAAACAGACCCTCTGGAAAGATCAGCAACAGGTTTCAGCTAGACAAGCACAGTAACCTGTAAGTTTTCTTGCAAAGTGTAAATACTCTTCTCAGAGAATATCTACAGACAAGGCGCATTTGTATTTTCAACTACTTGTTGAGGTACCTGCAAACTGTGCTTCACATGCAAAATATGAAGAAAAATAAGAATGTGACTTACAGTTCTGGTGACTCTTGGTCATACTTTCCGAGTCCAAGGCATGGTAGAACTCGTATGCCGAACGGCCCAGCAGCTCCTCTGGATGGTATCCAATCAACTCTGTTATTCTTGGTTAAGAAAAAAACCAAATATTTAAAACTGAGGTTGCCTTAGCCTTATGCTTACATGTGCAGGGCAGCTATCAGCTGTAGTGCTTAGACTAACAATTAAAACCACAATATGAGAAATTCTGAACTTCCGAACACATTAGGAGATGTAGAGGACTTCTGATCACCTTCTGAAATATTTCCATGTTCAGAATGGACTGCCTTTTACTATTGCTAGACTAAAAGTTCCTAGGGATGTCATTACACGTGTTGCAAATTTTCCTAGGCTTATTGCATAGTATCTCTATGGAAGCTCTCAACTGGAAAACCTTGGCTGACAAAGTTCTCAAGCTGTCCACTACATGCAGAAACTCCCAACTACCATCATTCTAAATCAAATGCATGTGAGGGGGGTAGTGGTTGGCACCATTAGGTTTAAAAGTATGTGTGCGTTCAAAAAACATACATAAAAGGGTTAAATCACTACTTTGGATATTGCATTTAATAAAATAAAAATGCAAGGTGAGAAATTAAGGGCAGTTAAAAAAAACAGCTCTTCTATTTAGAGTTTCTCAATTATATGAGAACTTTAGCATATGGATTAGGTTACTTGGGTGACTAATCCACAAAGTAGGATTTTACACAAAGAAAGCTATGATCTCAAAAACTAGACTTTTTTTCAGAGCCTGTCTGAGTACTCAGGCAAGGCAGGATTTCTCACAAGTTCCTGAATAAATGAAAATAGGTCATCAAACTGTGCAGATGATTTTCTCTAATGAGTGGGTGGAGGAAAAGGTTTCTTTTTGCCTAAATTCAATTTGAAATACCATCACACACAACTTTACAGGAAACATGGTTAGTAAAAAAAAGAAAAAATCCTCTATATACATTTCAAATCAAAGATACCATATCTTCTGGGAAAAGAAGGAAACATTACTGTTCTCCAAGTCAGCCACAACACTCTTAGATGCCTTTTCCTAGCTTTTAAACAGCAATAACAACCTGTAATGTTGCAGAGAGCAGTATCAAAACCGACTACAAACCGACTGCTAAGCTGTCATAAACCCTGAAAAGCCAGGAGGGTTTGCAAAGGAATGGTCCCATCTTGTAGCACATTGCTGCCATCAATGGTAGTGCCCAAGTTTTATGCCTCGTAACTAACTCCCTTGGAAAAGCTTTATCTGCCACCAGCACATTTGATTAGTGGCATTGCTACTTTTAAGAGACACATCCTCAGGTTTGTGTACTCCCTGGAAGGACAGCCTTGGCCCAGCCCTCCAGACACAAGCGTGTCTTTACAAGACAGACATGTAAATACTGTAAAACAAACAGAGCAGGAGCATGGCATTCATCTCCCACATCCCCCTCCAGCAAGGAAGACACATAAGATGGAGCTATTTTGTGTATGGTTTGAACGCCAAGGCATTGAGTCAGCTTTTCCTTCGCCTCCACAGAACTGTATAGCTAATAGCCCTGGGACACCTTGGTTTTGTCACTCTGAAAACTACTCTCTGTCCCGATTTCCATGGAATGAACCTGGGTTTATAATGGTTTAGCTGAGCAAAGAACGTAGTTGGTTGTATTGGGCTCCCCTGAAGACTTACGCTTCTGTTTATGGTTTGCATTTTTATTTACGCTTACAATTAGACTGACGAAGGGGAAATTCTTGAATTGGGTTTCCAAAAGACTTGCTTTTTTGACCTTCTTCACTGACAAGCTTCTGAGCTGATTTTCAGTTGCACCCCAGTCAAATCTGTAACTTTTCTCTGAAACCACAATGGCTTTTTAACAAAAGCAGAAGCTCTCGTAATGAGTTTGTCATCCGAGCTGAACCATCAGGAGAAAACAACAAATACAGAAGGAGCCCTAATAAAAGTAAGGCTCCCAAAATACAGTTGCTGCTTGCCTTTACACAGTCAGCTGGGACACATTGGTGTAAGTGGCCAGAGGCTTTTGCCAGGACCAGTGTAAATATACAGTCTTTAAAAACAGAAACTATGGCCTTTGGTTATATAATGGCATAGTACCGTAAAACCATCCTGGTTAGTTTGGAGCTCATCACAAGGGGAAGGCTTTTAAAATTCAGGAAGTTGAGGATTTACTCTTAATCCAGTCGTTGGGAGCTGAGAGCCAAGGGTGCGGGGGTAAGCAGGGAGAAGGAAAAGGAAATAAAGATATTGGGGGGGGAGGGAAGCAGCACCATGTACCCAGCAGCACCAATGCAAATCCAAAACCACATTACAGCCTTCATGGGTGTCAACAGTGGAACTGAGATAGCAAGCAAAAAATACGTGTTACAGCAGGCTGAGGGACTCTTAACTCTCACCATATAGGAATTGCAATCTCTATGTCAAACTGTTTATTCCAGTCCTGTAATTTCCCCTCTCAAATTGCTCCTCACTGTTCATAATGAGCACCCTACCTAAAAAATTACTCTTCTTGTCATTCCATGGCACAGAATGACTTGTGGTGTGATCCTGCTGTGACAATGTCAAATGTAATTAGATCTAACGTAAACCTGGATGAAAGTTAGTTAGGAAGTGGTGGGTCGATCTGTTTTTACTACAACCAACTAAAAAGTATACAGAAAGATAAAAATAAGATATCAAAGAATTACCCACAAACCCCACAACATTGGCCAAATTCTAAACCATGCCTGGTAACAGTGAAATACTAATCAAGAGTAATTGTTTTAAAATAGTTACTTAAAAAAAAATATATAGCTAAACAGCCTCTACGCCCTTGTTAACTGATCTGTTAATCTGTTACCACTATTCAGATTCATTACATTTCTTTTTAAACACTCCTGGGAGGGAAATTATTTGTTTAAAAATTATAGAATGTTTCTTTCTCCCATCCCCCCCAAAAAACCCTAGAACCGGCTGACAATGTTTACTAGATACATTTTTAAATACCACTATTTTATAACAAACACCCTCTCTCCAAGAATTGTTAGCAGTATTGGCTTTGGGTGCATGAATCGGCAGATCACACCTTCCTTTATTCCTCCTCTGGTGCTGCTGACTCTGAAAAGCTTAAAAAAAAAAAGCTTGTGAGCTATAGGCAGTGCAGGGCTGGAAATCAGATTAGCCAATTCCATGCCGCATTACGCACCAGGGCCGAGGCAGGCAGCTATCCCTGTTTCCATCACACCTGTCCCGTGACTGTCCTGAGACATCCGTGGAAGAAGACTGGCCGCAGCCGAGAGCCCAAACGGGACCTGTGCCAGGAGGCAGCGAACGCTTCAGCAAAGGTCTCTGCACTGACCTCACTTGAGCATCGCTTTGAGGGTTGCCAGTGAGGTGCACCCTCCAAACTCCACGTGCTTTCCACAGAAGCTTCTTAGCAATACGAAATGCCAAGTGAATACACAGAGGACTAAGTGCAAAGGAAAAAGCATCCTAGGGAGCTATGAGGAGGAGGACATAACTGAGAGGCACAGAAATGTATAAGCCCCGTGGGACCAAAGGGTCGTTTACAAACCTGAGTCCAGAACACAAGACTTCTACTTTTGCTTAGACGCCAGACAGAAAATTGCTCTTTGTGCAAGCTGTGAAATGACAAAATTGGAAAACAAACTGTATGGTGGTTTTGGATGGCATTCCTGCCATGGTAGGCTTTGTGTTTCCTTTGCATTTGTAAAAGCTAAATTGGTCCCAATTAGAAGGATAATAATAATTTTTGTTGAAGACGACAGGTGGCCTGAGAGGCTGTTTATTCTCCTGTTAACCACTTGTTTCTGAAAACACAAATACCTTTGGGGGAATCTTAATTTTGCCAGACTGGCCCTTCGGTTTTCTGAGCTAAACTTGTCCCCATGAGGTACTGAGGTCAAAATCTCAGAATCCGCATTAAAGAAGTGGGCAGTAGCCCTCCGCAGTAGCGGATCTGTCCCAACTACTGCTACTTAAATGCTTTTTGAGCACTACTTCAGTTTCTCTCAATATACCCATTTCTTGGGATATGCAGTAAAGATAAAGTTTTGTGCTTAGGGTACACAATGGAGAAACAAGAGGTCCGAATCCTGTATTTCTAGATTTGTACAACTTTGCTCTACTTTATCTCTTTGAGAAACGGCAAAGCAAATAAAGCTCACTGCTTCAAAGGCTACATCTCCTAAGAGATGAGCTATTTCAAGTGGTTTGGTTTTTCTTAAAATTGTGCTTTTCTGTCTCTTTATAGGAGCACAAAGCTTTTTATTGTATACCATTTCTTGGTTAAAATAGTATCGTAGGAACCATCGGGACTGAGAAGTCAGGCTCTTTGTGAAAGACTGCTGTAATGTTTGCTGCTCATAAAAAAAGAGCAGGGTGTATATTTGTCGGGCTGTGTGTGGACTGTGTGTGTGAGGGTGTGGATCTCAACAAAATCTTTCTGTATTCAAACTGTTAACAAGTTATTGAAGTTAAATTGGTCTTTACGGGAACACACAAAGTTATACTTAAAGCAGAATGAGTTAAAAAAAAAAAAAGGAGGAAAAAAAATAAATCCCAACACAGCCACTGCGCCTGGGGTTAAAGCACTCTGGCAGCCTGCTATAGAGCAGGCAGCAGGGCAGCGTGGCAGTCCCGCCAAGTACACACGTTTCCTCTCGAAAACATTCACGGCTTCTGCCACTCTAACTCAGGCCAAAGAAGCAAATAAAATGCAAAATCCTGGGACCCCTGTCCACTCCTCAGGGGAATGGGTGGCCTGCTCAGGTGTATCTGCCCTGCCGGGCAAAAGACCTAGATGGGTACATTAAAAACTGCACCCAGACTCTGTCTCTCCTGCTTGTTTGGTCTATCTAAATCAAAGTTTTGTTATTAACAAAAGAAATTGGTTATGTTTTTTCTTAAATATGGCATATACCAAAAGCCAGTTTTGCCAAATTTGGATCTTTAGCTTCAGATATCATCACTGTTGTCTCCATACTGCATTTTCCCCCTGAAGAGGGATGGAAGGACAGGAGGTCCTTTCAAATGCTTATTTGCATTCTCACCTAATTTAAAAATATTCCCCTAATAAAGGTCACATAGCAAACATATTTCTGTTTTACAGGGACATAACTGGAAGCACAATACAACTCCATTTCATCTCAGTCAGGCACTGCCTGGATCCCACATGTACATTCATACTGGGAGAAACCTAACTGGGACCAACACTATCGGCATTGCATCTTCCTATTCTGAATCACCGTACATCCCTCCATTGCTCCTTTTTCTTCTTCAGCTCTTCCATTAAAACGTTCCAATCGAGAAAAGGCAAAAAAGACTGTAACTAATTGGGTTTCTTGTAACCAGGAACATACAATTCCCCAAAGCAAGTCATGCCTTCAAAGTAATGGGTAACATACGTTTTTCAGTGTGCTGGTGCCAGGGAACTGGTTTGTGACGCAGCCTTCAGAGTCACCACCTGCACATCTCGCCCCATCCAGAATAGATTTGTTTCCTTATCCTTCTGTCCCCGCATGCATGCTGCCCACAGTAATTACGGACAAAGCGCGCTTCCCTCTCCCCTGCCCAGCACCCCAGAGAGGTCACAGGGACGAAGGGAAAAAGCCACCACCACCCACAACGCCACGTTACCCTCCCTGCTTTCAAAACTCTGGTCCCCTCCAAAACACAGTGTATGGTTTTCTTTTGTTATGCATAAACCGTAAAGGCTGAGACCGAATGTACTGGGGCACCTGAAGTAGTTTCGGGGTTTTCTATCAAATTCAGATACAGTTTTCACTTTTGTTTTGTGGATTTTTCCACCACAGAAACATACAGCCACTATTTGTACCTACCCATCGCCCCCGTGGCCCTGCACGGGAAGATATGCTGAGCATCAGCTATGCCACCAAGGTAGCAAAATTGCCTTCATACAAAGACTTGCCTTTTTTTCTGACTGAAACACCCTCACTGGCAATCGTCCCCAACACAAAAGCATTGTGCAGCTGAACCAAATCCTCACTTGGATTTTTGAATTGTACCACTGATCAGCATTTCTGTATTACAGCTAAAATAATCCTTCCTGTAAACCACTTAGCCAAGATAAGTGGAGCAAGGGAACATTTTTAAATCGCTCTCCAGGAATGGCTGAAGCAGGCAATTAACAGAACAACCTATTTTTATTAATTATATCTCGCAAACCATTCTTTACAGGCTTATCACCTTGCAAAAGCTGTTTTAAGAATAGAAAGATATCCCACCTAACCACTGGCAAGTCATAAGCCCACATATATAAATTATTTTTGGAAAGCAAAATATACGGGCTAGCAGCTCGCACATTTTAAATGAGGGATGGCCAGTCTTGCCTGCTTCATATCGCACCTGTACTGTACCCTCCTGAGGAAAAGCCAAAAGAATCCAGGCACTTCATGTCAGCCACCTAGTTTTTGTTACAAAGTGGTGAAAGGTAGCAAGCCTGTATTTTGCGTGTTGCTTTGTGACAGACAGAGACTATGAGCTTTCCTAAAGAGATGACAGATGTGATCCTCATTTTCCACAAGGATAAATTTCAGCTTCACGTACAAGGGCAGCTCTCTTTTGTACCCACTTAAGCTTCATGCCGTAGGTGGATGCTTCCATTAGTAAGGTCCAGCACGGCTGCCATTCATTAAGGTACTTCCTCAGAAATCCTGGAGTTTCTTTAACTGAATGCTTCAAAAATAAAAACTTAATGCTCCCTGGAAGCAGACCTGTCCACACCAGATGAACTGCAAAGGGGATACTCAGATCGCTGCACAAGCATGCTAGAGGAGGCACGCTGCCCTCAATGACATCAGCCCTCAACTGGAAATACACAATCTCTTGTGGAGAAACGAGCAGTGTCAGCCCTGCTGCTTCACTGCAGAAAGGCCAGAGCAGGTTGAAAAGGGTTTAGGCATCTGACTGGCACATGCTGCTTTTCCTCCCCCGCTCCTCAGCCTGGATTTACATTCCTGGCATAAGCTGCTCCTTCAATGCAATTTGTCCAGCAGCACCGAATTTGATAAGAACAGCTGAGTGGTTTGCATTTTTATGTGTCTAGTGATGTGTCGCCTGTTGGAGAGAAATCAACATCCCTCTGGGAGGGAAGCGAGAGCCAGGAGGATCTGCTGGGAAGAACCTGAAAGGTTTGTGAGGTCTCTTCCTTCTCTGGCCTGGCTGGCTTTTTACAGCTTTATCATAATCTCAATAAAACATGAATGAAACATCCAACCAAAACTATCCAGTAAAAGACGTCCTGTTTTGTTGCCTGGTTTTAAAGAAAAATCTCTGAAATTCCCTACAAGTTAATCCTCCAGACGAAGCTGTTACATTTCACTGCCATGTGAAAAGTTTTCCCTGTAAATCAACTCCCACTGTTCAAGACAGGGCATAATATGTCATTCTTTTAAAAATAAGTATGTGTATCTTTAATGGGATAGTATCAGTCCCTCCAATTCTCATTTGTACTTGCTTCTGCATCAAGTCTGGCAGAGACATGTGAATGATGCAATACAGCAAGATCCTCTGTTACTCTCCTCTAGCCGCTGAATGGCCCCTGCAATTCAGAGGTACGTTGCTTTTCATAGTGAGTTACTACCATATTGTTGCTTCCCCCACCCACAGCAGCAAAATCCTATTGATATCTCAATATTTTCATCCTGAAAGTATTACCAAGAAAAAAAAAAAGTCTGTTTTATTGCGGTTACATCAGAGGACATTTCTAGCTACAGCACACTTGCTGCTAAATTCTCAGAGAGGTCAGAAGAAGGTCAGTCACAAGTTTCACACTTGTAATCTTGCTTTCACTCACAGCTGCTAACACTGCTAGTTTATACAGTTGCTTTATGGCATTGTTTAAAATAATAATCTGACTTAGCACAAGTTTTAAAACACCTTTGAAGGATGAAAAACATAACCAAGATCTCAATCCTGGGAGTTTTTGTGTAAGATGCGAGCGTACGTATAACCCCACGGATAACCCTACAGACCTCAGCAGTTGTTAGCATCTCTGAATTTCAGGAGAACAGTTTCATTAGACAGAAAACTTCATATTAAATTCAGGGATGATCTCATAAACCAAAACAAACACCAAACCTACAGCAGTACAGACAGGACTGTCTGGGGAAACGGGAGACAGGAGGACACTTAATGGGAAGGGATCTCTGGCTCATTCACATGCAGGGGAAGATGGTTACCACAATATGTAGACATGGAGAAGAGGCAGGCAGTATAGAAGAGGCAGCCATAGAGATCCTCAGGGGAATCAGGCAAACAGAGACAAGGGGAATCTCCATTTTTCCCACTCAAGAGGGAAATGTGGGGAGTGGAGGACACAGCCCCTCGCTTGACCCAAGATCTTCCCCTCCCCTTTATTTTGCCACTAAAAGGAGTAGACAGATAACTGGCAAAGGTTGTTTGCTTTTAATTGAGCAAGAGGCTGCAACCCCAATTCAGAGTTGCAGATGCTCTGGATGCCTTAGCAATTCTTAGTTAATCTAGAGCATAAAGTACTTTCCAGCTAACCAGTAACAGCATCCTGGGAGAAACCAACTGTAAGACAGTCCTTGACTAAGGTCCGTAAGGCATGTCATTTGAGACGTTCTCTAAAAAACGAGAGCAGAAATCCTGTGTACTCTTCAGTCTGTCAAAACCCAAGAAGCTAATGCTTATGGCTCTAAGTTGCCTCACCTTCTGCCAGTGAACTTGAATTCCTGACCGAGCAGGAGGAGGAAATACAGCAGGAGTATCATTTTGCCTAAATTGAGATTTGAAATGGATTAAGTGAGCCACTGAATAGCTGTCTTGGTAACAGACTGTACTTTCTTCTAGTCCTTGCTTACCAGGTCCACACAGGAGGACATTTGGAAGGACTGCTTGTTTTGTTCAAGAAGATAGAGACACCTATGGAAAGGGAAAATCAGTGGAGTTTACCTGTCATCACAGTAGGTAAACTTCATGTCCATGCTATGGCGACTCAGGAAGGTCTTGCTGTCCAGGGGGATATCGATGTTTGAAGGGTGCTGAATAGGCTCACACATTATTATAAGGCAGGTGAGAAGAGGCTCTTTATATCCACACAGAGTGTGAGGAGGGCAAGTGTTATACACTTTAACTTGTCCAGTGCAGTGCAAAACCTGAAATAATGATTTTTGAATGAGAAACAAACTTAGAATGTGCTTTCTCTACATGCCAAAATGTCTTTGTACATAAAACACACTTATGGCTAAAATACAGTACCTTCCATGTGGCAGACTTGAGGTTAACAGTTCTGCCTCTGTTGGTAACGGTGCATTTCATCCTCATGAAGAAGTCACGCTCAGTTGACATCTCTTTGCTTTTCTTTCCAAAGCCTGGACCTGCATAAGGAAAATGGCAAATGAGTTTTCTCAGTTTTGCTTCTTGATTTCTTCTATTTATAAGCATAAAGAATTTGACAGAAATAACAGACTAATTCTCGGATAATTTACCTGCAGAGACCATCAAAGAAGCATGGACCATTGAAGAGCAGTTTGTAGAGCTCAGACCTAAAACTTCAAGTGGAACTTAAATGGGACTTTGTGCATTTAAACCTACGCTTTAGCTTGCAGCACATAAATCTTTGCAAAGTGTTACAAGTGAAAGCATTACGCCTGTCTTAACTTGATGAAAGGCAAGCACTAAACAAACAGTTCTTAGTGCTATCATACATAAGTAATATTTGGCAAAACAAAACAAATCTGCAAAGTATTGAATAACAGTTTATGATTACTCTAGGAATGAAAATTTCCTTTACCATGACTAATAGATCTCTATTGTCAGCCAATTACTTCATTCGGTTATTTAAAAAGCAAACAGTGACTCTTTTCATTATTACCATTTTTCAGACTCAGATTCTCTCGAATTTCTTCATGGTCACATGGATGAGTGAAGTCAAAAATGCTGTGTCCAGTTAATTCCACCTGTGCAGAAGTAAGAACTATATTTAGCCAAGTAAAAGCAACTGATCTGTTTTAAACGCCACCTATTCAGGTGAAACTGGTCACTAGAACTAAGTGCATCGACAGGATGCTCACAGACACAAATCCTGTGACCCTCCCTTTGTTTACCCTATGCATAACTTCCGATTTTCTTCCCAGATCAGTTCCCTATCTTTGGATTTACACGGTGCAGTTAACAGTCAACACCACTGGTTATTTTCAACACAGAAGGAGAAAACTCCCAATCCACAAAGCAGAAAAGGGGGGACCCAAAAGAGCAGCTCAATCCCCTCTGTCCCATAGTCCAAGGCAGAAGCTGAATAAACGCCCATTCTCCTCTTCACAGTAACATCTAGGAAGGCAGGTTTGTAGTCACCAAAGACACTACAACTTTGACAGAAAGGGAGAGGGAAATCCCACCCCCACTGTTTGGTGTGCCAGGGCACCTGCTTGAGAAATAAGACATTTTATTTCCAACCTTTTTTGCAGCAACACGCAGCTGTTTTTCTGCATTTAGGCATAGGACTTGTTTCTAGGAATTGTATTACAAAGACAGGAAAGTGTTAGGGAACAAGTTACCTGGGTAAGACCCATGTATTTGTTGACATTCTCTGACAAAAAGATCATGTCTCCATCCTGTGTCACCACGGCAATAAATCCCTCCAAAGCTTTCAGGTACAAGTTGTCCATCTGCTGGTCTGCCTCTAGTTCATTCTCGTTGTCAGCACATACTGAGAAAAAAAGGAGGGGGGGGGGGGGAAGGCATGTAAAGACTTCAGCACCCTAACCAGCCTTTTTTAATGCAAGCACGTCCAGTTACAAGGCAACAAAATATTTTTCTGCTGTTAGGATTTCCTTTCCACAGACCTCTTCTGGTGGGGCCTTCTCAACAGTGTATAAAAGCGATGTCCTTATCACTAGAAAGGCGGGAGATATTTTTCTAAACTTTTTGGCAAATGCAATAGACCATTTATTCATCTTTAGTGTGTTTCTGGAAGACGTGTTTTCAGTACAGAACACCTATATACCTACACATCATCTTCATGCAAATTCTTTCGGCCACATGCAACCTTTGTATCTCCTAACAGGCACAAGGTATAGGGCAAATTTTACAGAAAGTAAGTAAATTTGTGCATTCCTAACAAACGTCTAACGCAAGACTTTTCAATCAGGTCGGGTTTTCTCAGAAGTTCAAATACTGTTCCTACAAAGCATGCCTAAATAGACCTCTCCACTCAGGATGGAGGCATCTTGTTGAAGTCCCTACACGCCACTTCACCAAACCCTGACAATCTTCATCACCCACCTACGCTTCTCCTGTCCCTCAAGGAGGAGGGCCTCAGACCCCACGTATATCCCATGTGTTTGCCTATGCAGATTCATGAACCCAGTGCATCTTACTTGTTTTTGGGAAAGACCTGCCACTGTTGTGCTGAAATCTAAGGCCACGCTAAAATATTTATTAAAACATTTTTTTTTTTGTTCCGCATTTTCCTATTGCTTTTTGGCTGTGCTGTAGAGACGATCGATGGCACTGCGATGCCCTCGTTGTGTGTGCTCCACATTGCTCATCTCCTGTGACGGAAGGCAAAGTGGGCAAAGCCGCAGGCAGGGAGGGAGGGAGAGGGAGACACTGCTCCTCCTAATGCCAGTCACCCAAGTGTCCACTCAGCACTCTTGCCTTCCCTTCTACACTTTTAAGCATGTTTCAGCTTCATGAATAAGAAGCCTGCAGGAGAAGATTTGTAGATGACTAGTATTGAAAAATTTCTTTGTAGGAGCTGCCCCATTAATTTCTTTACATGTTTTACGTGAAACTCCTGGGATTTTTTTCTTTACAAAACTATTTACAGATAACACATCTGGTCTGTATACCACAGACATGCTGTGGTGAGCTTATCTTTACAGTTTTGTCAGTTAGCCTGCATATTTGCTATCAGTCATTGCAAATATGTGTTAGCAGTACGGCTCTGAATTTGGGGGGAAAAAGCAAGCAAACAAACAAAAAAACCCTTATTGTCTCAGAATAAAGAATAACCAACTCCAACCATACACTGCAGAAGATACAAGGCCACGGGTAAGTCCCATCTAGATCAAAGGTGCTCCATAACCCGAGGCACCAAGGATGATCTGAGAGGAGCTGCAGTGAGCTGCTCTGTGCCCCTCCCTGGTGGCCCGAGAGTGCTCCAGGCTGGGCCCACCACGGATTTTGCTGCCCAGAGGCTCCAGCCATAGTTGCATCAGCTTTATTTGCAAGAGCAGTGGGACTCAAAGTAGTTTCTTGGAGAAGTTGCTCTTTGTTGGTTTAACGCTGCAATTGCAGCATACAGTTTTTGTTCTCTAGTACACATACTGTTAGCACTTGAGAAAAGTATTTCATTTTTGTTCTTTTCCTCCCTGAAACAGCACATTCATCATTTCCCTTCACATCTCTTGTCGAAATATTCATTTTGGAAGAAGTCTAGAAGCAGGAATGGGGTATTGCTTTGTAAAATATTAGAAGTGGCTTGGGTTTGGTATTGTTTTGGATAGGGAAGAGGCTGAGGCAAACTAATGCAGCTTTTACTTTGAAGTATTAATGAGTTATGATTAAAGGACGAGTTCTATAGACCTCCTGCAACTGCATCTGCTAGTGCCTAAAGATGGACAGCGAGCAAATGCAGAGGGATGAGCATTTGGCAAAGCAGAGCCCACCGAGCTGCCCTTTGGAACAGATGAGTGGTGACAAACATGATGCTGCTTCGGCATCCTCCTTCTGCTCCTCAACATTCCTCCCTGGCAGCAGCCCGTTACCCATCGTGCAAACAAGGGAACAGACAGACTCAGCCCCAGAGCCACCGGGAGCACTTCATTTATCACCCTTTGCTTCCCAACTCAATCGTTTGGTAGCAGGGAAGAGAAGATGCTCTCTGGGGATGGCCAGCACAGGCTGGGGATTTATCGGTTTGTGTCCCTGCACTGCAATTCTAACTACACACGCAGGGGCCAGTTCCTCCTCAGTACAAAGCAAGTGACTTCAGGAAATTACATCAGGGCTAGCATTTAAAATACAGAAAATACACAATAATATATTTGAATAGTATGCACTTTGACCATAATGACATTTAGGGAAGGAAAAAAAAAAGGTAAGTGACCATCTGCTCCCAAGCTTGTTTCTGCTGTGTAAAGAATGTCAAGGGTCTTTTTTTACTTTTCCGGAAGCAAACAAATGGTTTATTCAGCAGGGATCATGGCTATAGCCCAAGACAATCAGCCAAGTGTGGGTTCAGAGAAAAAAATGACTTTTCAGCTCTAACCCCAGACCCTCCTTTCCATTTTTTTTTCCCAGCTCATTAAGTTTGCATTAACAAAACATGACCATTCAAAGGCAGGAAGGCTATTCAAAGCATTTGTATTCTTAAATGCCTCCAACAGTGAAAGACAAACACTTTACTTATATTATCAGATGATCAAGTTTGCTTTTCCATGCATATAAATTATGTTACTTATACAAGCGCACACAGAGGACATAGGATCACTCACATCAGGGCTGCAGGTTCAAACCCTTAATGTCCTAGTTGAGCACAGCACTTAAAGATATAGTCAGCATTAAAGCACGTGGTTACAGGGTTTTGTTGGATCAGAGTTCAACTATTTAATTAAAATTACCTTCATCCAGCTGGAGGCATCTCTGATGTGGACTGGGAGGAAGGAGGGAAGGTAAGAGGGTTTGTGCTGCTGTGCACCCTCTCTCACATAACCCAAAAGCAAGATCAAGGTGTTTTGCAGACACCCTCCAGCTTCCCTGATAACTCAATAAATCCCCCTGCATACCGTCCTCCCTCCTTAGCAGCCCTTGCAGCAGCAGCAGGCAAGAGGAGCTGGCAGATACGGTTTTCTTCTAGTTCTTCATGCTTACATTTCAAAGATGGAGTGAGGAAACCGTGGGCACCATCAGGCAGGTGACAAGTACCTCCAGGGGCCACTGTGCTGCTGCTGCCATCTCTTCCTTGCCTGTCCCCCATGGGCATCCCCGGCAGCCTGCCCAGGGAAGCCCAGGCACTGGGTGCTGCACCAAAGGTGCCCATGTCTTCTGCTGTGTCCGGGTTCTTTATGGTGGTTGCAAACACACAGCCCCAGAAGGTGTCACCTGTGCTAAACCCCTGAAGCTTATCAACTACCTGAAGAACCCTAGTTCGCAGCGAAGAAATACGCTGGGCATCACTGCAGCAGCCCTAGTATGCCCTGTATCAGGTAACTTAGTATAATTATAGTAATATAAATAATAAATAACCATCCTTCATACGGCTGCAGTTACAGCATCGTAGCTTGCTCCCTTTCTCCTGTGAAAATCACTAGCTACTAATACACAGAGGATACACATACATCAGGAGACTGATGCATCAGAAGCAATTCAGTTATTGCCACTAGCAAAAATCTGTTTTGCTTTAGAAAGAATCTATTTTGCAGAAGAAAAACAAATAAAGCCATCGCTACTGCAAGCTGCTCCCAGAAATCCCTATTGTATTTCATTTTAGCATAAGAAATTTCAGCTTCAGATGGAAAACATTTGCGAAAGCTGGGACCAAATGAAAGTAGGAGGTTAGCATGAGGAGGTGGGGGTAGAACTTGGTTTCCAGTAGGTGTGAGGTCACTTTATCCAGGTAGCGGCACCCCACGTAGACCTGACAGAATTTTCCAGGTCTTAAAGAAAGGTAACCATGGACTCAGTTTACCCTGATTTTTAGGTAGAGGTTTTGTCACCGGCATTGCTTTTCAAAATAGCTGCTAACTAAATTTTGAAATAACAATGCATTTCTTATTTTTTCCTGTAACTTTTTCCATCTCTACCAATGAGAGTATCTCAGTTCAGGCACCATGACAGTATAGCAGGGAGACTGGACTGCAAATATGCCAGTTTAACTATAAATTAATAGCGCATTCAGCAGAATGAAGTACTGTAATATTATTGTTCATATTATAGTTACATTTATGGATCCCGGCCAAGATTGTGCTCACGTAGCACTGGGAAGCCTACAAAGGAGGGAGAATCCCTGTCTAGCTGAGATCGAGAGATCTTGAAACACGTCAGAGAGCCACAGAAAAGTGCAGTGGCCTCCATGGGGTGGCTGTCAGTGCTACAGCAGAACCAGGAACAGAGCCACTGTGTCCCATGTCCCAGTTTGATGGGTCATCCGCTGTTCGTACTGCCCCAAGGCAGTATTTCTTGGTCTGCATCAAATTTTGATAAGAGTATTTTTCAGTTCATGTCTCAGTCTTCATCAAATTCTGATAAATATTTTTTAATCAGCTCTATTTTGAAAAATTTTCTAACCACCAAAGCAGAATTTATTCATCAACAAGAAACTTTGAACTGTAATGGTAAATGCTTATTGCAGTGTTTATAACAACCTTTTATGCTAAAAATAGCTCTTGTAAACAAGCTTTGATTAATTCCCACTGTCAGGATGTGCACTGTTCCCAAGTTTAAGAACACTTTTTCCGTAGATGCTTGCTCATTTCCTTCAGTCCAACCTCTTGGAACGAGTCTGACGGCTCAAAAATCAGGCTCTCCTTACAAGAAATAACCACTCAGGTATAAACAACCTTCTAGTAAACAGCCTATACTCTTCTCAACACCTTTGATCTGACTCAAAGGGGCCTTTTTGGTCAGTTCAAGAGGTAGAGAGTGATAAAAAGGGTTTTTACTGGGAGGTCACATCGTCACCTCCACAGAATTTTCACATCTTTGTCTCTAATCCTGGATCCTACAAGTACCAGAAAATGGCTTGGATATCGTGCATAACAGATACCAGGCTATAGCTGCCACTCCAGAGGAGGGCTGTGAAAACTGCCTGACACCGGTAGGCAAAAGTTAGGGAAGATCTAAGGGCAGCTCCATCCTGCATCAAGGAGAGCAGCTTTGAGACAGACTTGTCTCTTCCTGGTTTCTTGTTTTGCATCAAAGGAAAGCATCTGATTTTTTTTTCCTCTTTCTTTTTTTCTGTTTTGACAAGGCAGTACATCCTGTTCAAGGGGATATTTTCAATGTGTTCAATAAAAGCTTTCAATTTAGATACATCAAGAAAAAGCTACTCTTAAACTTGAAGCTTCCTGAAGGGCTCTTATCTCCAAGTGCACTAGCAACTTTGATAAAGAAAACACTTATGTTAGTGTTGTTTTGATCGCAGAGTTTGTATCTAGCCAAATCATTCAGACTCTGCTCCCAGGAAGACGCTTTGAGTCCAGCAGCCTTCAGTATGGAACGGTGGGACACAGCACCCCATCAGCCCAGGCTTCCTGAGCCCCGTGGGACCTTCTGGTGCACCTTCCCAGAAAGGGACATCGCTTCAAGCAGCTGAAGCGCTCAGCACCCAGCTCCACTCTCATTCCTAGCAGTGCAGTTGGCACCAAACTTTTTTTCCAATTTAATAAAAGCAAACAAGTAGACATGCTATTTTTAAAGCACTGTTTTATGCCACAATGGTCTGAGATTAGATGCAGCTTGTCCAGACATTCAAAAACAATGCCCACATCACTTCTCCCTACAGTTTGTCCTCTCCCTTAAAAGCCCAGAGAAAAGCTATTTTTTCCCTTCTGCTCCCTGCTGGCTTTCCGGCTCTGTTGTCTCCCTCCCTTGAAACAACTTCACACTGGCTTCCTCGTGGCCTCCCTTCTCCCAAACAACTTCCCGTCTGCTTCCCAGTTCCCTCCCCATTTCTGCTGCTGTCTGCCCGCAAAGGAGCAACTCCCATCCAGTTTCCTTTGCTGGATGTCTGCACAGAAAAGACACCCAGGTGACCACACAATTGGGATGGGATTAAAGAAAGCTGATAAAACTGTGTTTGGCTGATTAGCCTGACTAAAAAGTCTGTAGTCCTGGCACACAGAAACTCACTAGTACCAAAGAGTTCTGGTTCCTGTAATGCCTTTAGCATCAATGTGGTCCAAATAAACGCTTAAAATCATTGGTACCGCATGCTAATGCCTATACAGGCTTCCTAAAGTGGATTCTCTTCCTCATATTCAGACAAAAAGAGACTATCTGAGGCAGCCTTAACAACTATCATGATGTTAGCTGTTAACCAAGACAGCCATTCTCTAGCAAAAGACTGTTATTTCTCTTTTGCCATCTTTTAAGTCCCCCAAAAGCATTAGGTTAATTTACTAGCTATACTAGAGAATACTAGGGGACAAGTACCGCTATAAATTTTTCTGACTATACTAAAGGACATAAGATCCCAAATTCAAAAGCTCCAGTACCGATAAGCATCAAGCAGTCTATTCTCAGCAGCAGCTTTATGGGATCAAAACCTTCGTTTGTAATGAACAAATATCAGTTCTAAATTTATCCCAAACATTTGAATGTGACGATGGCAAAAATGTATTATGCCAACAGAATTAGGAGGCATCTTGAAAAATATTTAAGATGATCGTAATTAAATGATATTTCTACTTAGCATTCCAATTATGCTGTGTACTGTTCTGTGCACAACATGGAAACAGTATTATAAAGCTATTGTTTCAGTTTGCTTCCTGTGATACTAATCTCAATCAGGCCGTCAGATGAACAGCCTGCATTTCTAAATGTTAAAGGCTTCCTCTCCAACATTCCCACACAGAATTGCCTACTGTGAAAATCAAAGGGAAACGTGTTACTAAGTAAAGCAGCAACTTTTATAAAGCAAAACCTGGTATTTTTTACCCTTTTGAACTCTGAGATATACAACCAGCTATTTCCTATTGTGATAGGACACAAGGGCCAAGCTCAGGCCCTGCAACGCCTGCAGAAGACGTGCACCCTGCAGTTCAGAAGCTGGGATTTTCGGAGGCACGTAGCAGGAGAGCTCTCAATGAGGGCTCAGATTCGTGGGCTCTGCCATTCACCTGCTGGAAGAATGTGGGCATAGATTTCCCTAGGTCTTGGCTTCCTGACAGATAAATAATCATTATGCAGACACAGCTAGTAAAACAGCCCGAGTTACAGAAGTGAAAAGCCCTATTCCGAGTCAGGGAATAATAGGAAGGGGCATGAGACACTCAATGCCAGCGGACTGAGGCTGGCAAGTTGCCTACAGCCATCTCCCGAATTCCCATCTGGAGCATCAGCTTGCAGAAAGATGAGGATGCAGTCCTGGGAAGGCCCTTGCTCCCTCCGTTCCCAGCAAAACTGCCATGAAACAAAGAGATATGTTTGCGTTTGAGAATCGTGCCCACAAACAGTAATACAAAATAAAATCTGCTCTACCAGTAGTTTTTGATAGAATAAATAATAAACAGCAGCAATGCTAATCAAGCGGTACCTTTTTTCTTTACTACCTTTTGAAGCATTTTTCAAGCTGCACTGCAAGCTTATTTTAGTGACATTGTATATATACAAAAAATGCAGTAAATCTTATTTTGATGTCCTAATTAACGACAAAACAAAATACTCCCACTTAACGCCAGTTTACGCTAAGTGCATATAATCAAAATTATATAATTAACCCAAATAATCAAAACTATTTCCATGAAGACAACATAAAGCAAAGGGGTAATCTGCAGGCCGGGGCAGGCGTTTGCTTCTCATGCACACTGCAGTTCTCCACCTCCCCATTTCCCAGTTCACTGTCACAGAGGACACAGTAACCCCTGTGCTCCCCGTCAGCCAAATCAGGCTCCTCAAACGCAACGCAGAATTAACAGCCAGATTCCAGTCTGCTAAACATGCGTGTGAAACGGGGGCAGCTTTGCTTGGGGCTCAGAAAGGGTTTAGAGCAAAAGCGAGAAGGGAGCGCGGACAGGCATCGCACAAGCCTTGTGTCCATTTGCTCCCCACTCGCGTCAAAACGTGATGAGCAGCAAATTTCTTCATCTGAGAGCCAAAAGCTGTATCAAAAACCTATTGCTTTGAATTAAATCAGACGGCCTTCTAGTGAAAGCCAGTGTCCTTATAAACACTGACATTAGTCGGAAGCCCACCATCAAAGACTTAAATTCTGCTTTTACAGAAACAGATCAGAAAAACAGCACCTGTCAAATACTAGTTGTACTAAGCAGCTATTGTATGGCAATGGTGTTAATCAGTCCTGAAAGGTGGTATATTTTTTAACAAAGCTCACCAGCCAGAAATGCCTATATTTGATTTTACAGCCTTGTAAAAAGAGCAAAAAACAGTTCTCAACCTCATAGAGATTTACTTTGGCCAGAGCAGTACTCTACACCTGCGAATCTCAGGAATTTCAGCAAGCGTAAACTGTCAGGCAATTGCATGAGGAAGAAATAGTATTTTGAAGTCATTATTCTGATAACGATAATGAAAGTTCTCTCTCTGATGCCACTTTATTCCAAAGCCTGATAAATTTTATCTTTTAAATACTCTGGGATTAAATTTTCAGCCTTCTTGTTTAGCTTGGCTATTTAAATGTTAGCTATACTCAGAAGAATATAAGTAGCAGATGAGGCCTTTACCAGCACAAAGTGGTTTTCTGGCTTGAGTTCCTTCATTTCAGTGTATTCTCATTGTCAGAAAATAATACCCAGCTCTTCCAGAAAACCAGTCCCTTTAAAGTACCCTAAGTTCAATTCCTCAGAATAGAAGCACTAAAGATTTTAAAACCTTTATCTACATCCCCAGTGTCTAAAGATGCAGCGATGGACAAATCTGCATTTGACTAACAGAAATTTTAATGAGAGGACTTACTCCAAGTCAATATTTAGGCTGGGAAAGTACATGAGATTTAAGGTTAAGCAAATAACCAACATAGAGAAAGCCTGAAGTATTAAATCACAGCCTGTCACTACTGTAACGTTTCATTTCCAGATTCCTTTCTAACTGTTGGGTCCTGGTGGTACTTCAAGAAAATGTAAATCAGCTACATGAATCACATTGTTTTTCAAACACTATCACAGAAAAAATCATGTATATATGTGTATCTATGAATATTATATTGAGTTGTCATCACTATCAAATTATATGAGCCTAAGCCTTAACACTACAGAAGCATTAAATAAATGTTTTGTCTGTAGATTTTTCCCTCACCAAGAAATGTACAGGTATTTGAAAATTTAACTTTAAACTCAGCAGTTTCCAGGTAAGCAAATGCATTTTTCTGGTGATGACAGCATGAAACTACTTCATGTCAGGTTTCACAGACACACGCATTATTTATATTATCTGTTAGAGCCCTTCAGAAGTTTGCTTTTCCAATGCTGTGCCAGTCTCTAGTTCATGCCATATAAATATTTGAAAAGCTGAAGCTGTGTTTTGATGAGAAAGTTGCTCACAAAATGGCTTGGTGGATGGCATGTTTAAGAACATTTACCTATTTACGCAACTTCTTCAAGTATTAATTACATGATGAAATCAGATGGCTTGCAAACACTGTTCAGCAAATAAACTTTTCTTTTCACAGAAATAAATGTTAAAACCACATTCTATAAGCTAAGATGAAAACACCTGCATTTTATACAATAATCTTAGCAGAACCCCAAAAAGCTACAAAAATTACAAAGCACACTGAGACAGAATTGAATTTGTCATATTTGTCAGACTAACCAACAACAAACCAGCAGCATACTCTTCCACAAAATGAGATACTTCCTAATAACATTTATTAAAGTAATTGTTATGGTATGACTCAACTTTTCTTAAGAGAGGAAGCACAATCGTGACCTTATTGGGAGTTTTGCAGATCATGAAGGAAAAGTTGAAATTTTGGGTTTACCTTCCACAAACAATGCAGGCATTGTTTTGTTAACGTATTCTGAACACTTATAGGTCACCGTGTGAAAGTTCCCCCAGCAATATCAGTTGTTTTCATTGATCTCACAGGCTACTCAAACCACAGACTTCTCTCGAAGTGATTATTTAAATATAGGTGCAAAAGAAGAACATTGTTAATTTTATCAGTTTTCACAGGCTATGAAAATGATGCTGGTTCACATTTCCTGCTAGTCCAACACGAGCAAGATTCTGATTACATAGAATCCGTTCATGTTGAGTATTTAAAAGTCGTTTGCTTTAGCTGTCTTAGTCTACCTCATCATAAACAATCTACCTACTACTCATTACCAGTGTATAGCACAATTAGTCCTTTCAAACGAAGTATTGGACCTTCAGAACTTCCCAGCTGCTTTTTGAATGCACTGGCACAACCATGCTTGCCATGCCAAATAAAAAATTTACTTGTTTCAGCATGGAAGCTTAAGTTGTATGTTTGAATTCTGAATCTTGTAACTGAGCTTAATAAACTACATTCAAGAGTTTTAAGAGTTGTTTTTTTAGAGAGGCAAAACTGCATCGGTTGTTATTTTGGTAACGAAGACCTTATATATGACTAATATCACTCAGATTTTTCTATCCCAGTTAAAATATACACCATTCTGATGAAAAAAAATCACCAACCTATCTTTAAGCCTAGTTTTATCCTCACAACACAAGCAGTTGTGTCCTGTTCTCACTTTAGGACCAAGTACTCGGAGAAGAACATGCACAATCTTACCAAGCTGCCATCAGCTAGCATTTACAGACTTCTTTTAGCCAGATCTTTCTTACCTGAAGACAGAAGCTTGTGAGTGCGTAGGAAACTGATAGCCAGGCGCATTATGGATGCCTTGTCCAGGTGGGAACTGATGTTATGGGGCAGGGGCAGCTCGTGTGCCAGTTCATAGAAAACTTCGGTTTCTTTGCTTCTTCTGCATCTTGCTGCATCTCTTGATTTCTCCTTCCTCCGTTCAGAACTGCTCCTGGTAGGTAAAGGAGAGAAAGGAAAAAACATTTCTTCAAATGCAATTCACAACCTGAGAGAGACATTTACAAGAGTAAATCATCTCAGCAATGAATCCATTCTGTCAACTGGTTTAAGTCAACTGATCAGACTTTAATATCTATTTGCTCCTTTTAAAATGGGAATTAGGAGAGGTCTGACAAAACTGGAAAAGGCTCAGATTTTACACAAGTCAGCCTTTGGACATCCTGAAGCCCCATTGAGTGTAACAGGCTCAAGATCTTCCTTAGGCCAGAGATTCGCAATGAAATAGCAAACTCTTATTCCTGGGATTCAGGAAATGTTAAAAATAAAAACTCTGTTTGTACAATCTAAATTAATTTACTTGTAAAATACTCTGGGATGAGGTGACAATCCATTTTAAAGCTGGAACAATTACAGTGCCTGTGGCTGTCATAGATGCTGTAGAGTTTCAATGGCTGTACCCCACATTAAAATAAAAGTAATAATAGGGTATCAAACTGTGTTTGTATATACAACTATCTCAGCTCTTAATCTAACATTACTCTGGAAAACCACCTTTCCTTGACCATGGGAAAGAAAATACTGTTGCTTGCAAGAAACCCCTCCTTCATAGAAGCTATTCTACTTAAATCACCATCTCTCTATTGTCTATGAAAATAGATTCCTTCTTGAGTAAAATAACATGACCGATACAGCCAGCCTCCTTCAAACTCCGCAGAGAACAGAAGCGCGGGAAATAGTGAAGGGGAAGGCATTTTATGAAGCAAGTATGCAAAATTAAGGCACTGAGGGACATAAGGCTAAATTTAACACGCAAGAAACACAAGGGCTATATGTAGAATGGATCTGGGATAGGACAGTTTAATAGGGAACTTCACTGACTCTAAAGCTCTTTTAAAAAGTACAATTCTTACTTCAGAACATGAAGAACCTGAATCCATTCAAAACCATCAGCTATTTCAACCCCATGTACCTCTCCTGATGCTGCAAGTTCCCTTCACTTGCACGAGTTGAGGTTTTGCACCTTAGTCACGCCAACACAGAATGTATTTATTGTCAGGCAGACTCCTGTAGTACTGTACCAGTGCAAACAGCACAGCTTGGATGAGCACAGAACAGCGTGCAGAGAAGATCAGCCCCACTGCTTTTGCTATTGTGGCTGCACATTAATTTCTAGAATCACCAGTGGCAGCTCTCCATTTGCAAGGCCGCCTAAAAATGCAGCAGCTTATAACCTGCTTTTTCCAATGTCAGTATAAAATAATGAGCCTATAGACTAAAAATGGATCAACTGGAAAAAAAAAACAAAACAAAAAACTATAAAAACAGGATCATAGAATCATAGAATGAATCATAGAATGGTTTAGGTTGGAAGGGACCTTGAAGATCATCGAGTTCCAACCCCCCTGCCACAGGCAGGGATACCTCTCACTAGACCAGGTTGCCCAAGGCCACGTCCAGCCTGGCCTTGAACACCTCCAGGGATGGGGCTTCAACAACCTCTCTGGGCAACCTGTTCCAGTGCCTCACCACCCTTAAAGTGAAAAACTTCTTCCTAATGTTTAATCTAAACCTGCCCTCTTCCAGCTTAAAGCCGTTTCCCCTTGTCCTATCACTACATGCCCTAGTAAAAAGTCCTTCCCCAGCTCTCCTGTAGGCCCCCTTTAGGTACTGGAAGGCCGCAATAAGATCTCTTTATTTCAATAAATATATTCCTTGTATGACAAAGATGAGGAAAACAAACATTAATCGCATCATTTAATCCTAGAAACTGTTTCGATCATGGCTGGTTTCATATAAAACTGCATAAAATAGAAAAATAGTATTAATACATAGTAATGTATTCTAAAGAAGACAACCATTTCTAGAAGAGTTAGACTGCCTGCAGAAGCTTCTAGCATAGAAACTTCAGGTGACTTCGTAAATTAGAAAGAAGGAAAAAGAGCCAGGGTGTATATTAAATGCGAAGAGTAAAGCTACAGTAAGGTGTTTGCTGGGGCCCAGGCAAGGCTCATCCAAAGCAGAAATGTGCTCACAACACATCAGCAAAGCCGTCGTGCTGCAAAACACGTGAAGTTGAGCATACGCGTAAGGATCAGACAGGTGCTCACCGGTGGGTGTGCTAACAGGGCAAGGGGCCTCATAAATGCTTATGGTATCTTCTCAAGATCCATGATCAGCCCTCAGCAAACCTCTTTCACAATTATTTTGCCTGAGGTGAATATTTTCTAACATGGCATCTGTTAGAGGAGGTATGCACGGGATGAGACCTACACACATTTCAGTACGTAATGGCAGGATCCAACTTTGGTAACAACTTTAGGGGCATCACTGGAATGAACACCAACCCACCCAAATTTGAATCTAAAGGATCAGATATTCACAAAGTGACACTAACTCTTTCCTTTTATCCTTTTCAAGTAAGAGTCATACTACATCCGCATAAAAGAAGTCCCTTTGTACAGCTCTCTGAGAATGTACAACAGAAAATGCCATGTGTCCTCCTCCCAGGGCAGGTGCTGGGAATGGGAGAGCCACGAGAACTACTTGCACCAATGCTTCTTTCAGAGGTACATCTCGCTCTCTCTTAAGAAAAATGTCTCTACACTGTGCCTATAAAGATGCCAGACTGGGAACAAATCTGCATTTTCTAATTCTACCAATGAAATAAAAGAGTAGAAACAAAACAAGAACAAACACAAAAACTACGCAGCAGTATTTGTGAGAATTCCCAATTGCAGCTTAGAAAATCTAACTCACACCATAAATGTTTGAGCTCTGCTCTAAATCTAGAGCCCACAATTTTCACATTAGAACCAACTTGGGCAAAACAAGATCCAATCCCTCCTCGTTTAAATACAGAACTTTGGGAACCAAGGCCAAAGCTGTGTCGCAATTTGTGCAGTAAAAACGGGTTGTATAAGACAGGGTCTCTCATGACGCCACTTCGGCCACAAAGAAAAATATTTAGTTTTGCTAACCTCTGTAAATATAATTTTGAAGTGTGGCTAATGAGACAAGCTGGTTTCATTAACTATGGGTTGCTCAAGGTTTCTAATAACTAATGCTATGAGCAGAGAATGATTTTTTTCCCCTCTGTGCTGCAGATGCGTTCCCTCAACACTGTTTCTGACTGTCGTGCTTGTTTCTCTGCAGAGAGACGTGGTCCTTCATGACACACTGCACCAGAGCTTTCTCACATCGGAAAACAAGGGGAGGAATCAGCCTGCCCGGCTGCTTTCAACAGACTTTCTTGCTCGCCACCTATTATCATTTTAAATAAACAAAAAATTTGCTTGTTAAGCATTTCCCCCTATAGCTTCCTGCACCTCAATTTTCCTCCCCATCTTCCCGCCCTCCGCACAGCCTCAAGTCACGTTGTGATTGTAGCCAGCCCAGCACCAGCAACACTGAGGGAGGCCCAAAACACCCCCACACCACTTCCCCCCTCCCTTCAGCAGACATTACGCCCGCTTGCTGTCCCTCCCAGGGACACCCCTGTCACAGACGGCCAATTCCGTGCTTGCTTGCCCTGGCTGCAAAAGCCTCCAAAAACTGCAGTCGAGTGGCAGAATGCTGGCACAAGAAGCAGTGTTTTCCCGGTTTTCGCTTGCAGGTGGAAGGCCGTGAAGTCTCTCTGCAGTTACCCCCACTTTTTTTGCCCAGGATTAGCGTTTTACCGTGGGCGAGGCTAGGCTACCCGCAGCTCGGGAGTGAAAACGCAACCGCTGGAGAGCCTGCCCCTTTGAAGGCCAGGGCGAAAGGCTGACACCGAATCCTCCTTGCATATCGTGAGGGCAATAGAGAAAAGGCCCAGGCTCTAGCTAGTCTATGAATCATTCCCTCCCAGCACATAAACCACCCACTTATGTGGCAAAAAAAAAAAAAAAAAGAGCACACGTGTGCGTCATTGCTTGGAGAAAGTGACGCAAGCAGGAGCAGAAACCTTGCTCACCCAAACCTGTGTCAGATTTTTAAAAACGCAGAGGGGAGAGAGAGGAGAAAGCCACCACAAATGGAGGTACAGCAGGGAAAGCCTCCTGGGAGCTCCCCAACACTCGTTCCTTCAGGAGTCCTGGGATCCAGCAGATTAAGGCCCCGCTCAGCCACCTCCCCCTCCTCACACTGCAATCGCGGCGCCACCATTCCCCATAAAATGACAAGAAAGGAATGGAGACACTCAAATCTCAACCAGAAGCAGGGTGACTGAGCTGAGGAACGGGCCCGGGGACTCCACTCAGGACTTGGTTGTGCAGATGGGGGTCGGGAAGCTGGAGGAGAAGGAAAAAGAGGGTGCCGTTTCCCAGCAAGGACTCTCCCAGGGCTGCCAGATGATGCTTCAGGGCCGCAGTCCTTACATGCGTGCAAGCTGTAGGGAACTGAAGAGTTCAGGCGGTGCAGGCAGTTCGCCGCCACAGAACACAAGTATGGCACTGTACCCCCAGGACAGCTGCTTACATGATTTCCCACTCCCTCCTGTCTGTGTTTAGTTTGTGCTCTGAAAATAGAATTTACAGGCCGACGCATGTGAGCAAAGATGACAAACAACTCACAAGTATTTGCCCTCTCTGGTGAAGCTCCTGAATTTTCAGGAGCAAAAGCTCTCCATGCTTCTCTCAAGAACCCAAACAACAAACCACTCCCCACGGTACACCCACGCAGGGGAGCAGAGCACGCAATCCCACCCGCCGAGAGCATCCGAAGGGGTGCTGGAACGCCCTGCATGGATCCCGGGAGCCAGGATTCCTAACCCCTTCCTCATCTCTGACAGCCCCTTGCGACACAGCTTCACTGAAATCAGCAGGAATGCCTGCAGACGAAGGTCTCGCACACCCAGGGTGAAGATCATAATCTGGCCTTCTGAAGCCTCTCTTACTGCAGGACTGGAAACTCCAGGCACAGCAACTTATTGACAAAACCTGAAGCCCCACGTAACCCAGCTGGCTTAAATAACCCTGGGGAACTATCATGTCAGTTTAGGGATTGCCTTCCCGGCGCTCACCGCTGTGATGGCTCCGGACTCTGGCAGCCAGAAGAAATGCTGAGGCAGCCAGCCGGGGCCGGGAGCTGTGCTGCTGCCACTGCCCTCCCTGCCCAGGCACCTGCAGAAGGTACCTGTGACCCAGACACAGCGGGGATCAGCCCCAAAAACACTGCGGCAAACAGACCACCCCCCACATGGGAGCTTACATGTGGGCATATGGCATCGCTCACTGGTCTGAAGTAGGGTTAGATACCCACATGACCCTCCTCATCTCAGCAGAGAGGGACTGACCTGATGTTTCAGTACTGTTTCCATACCCGTTCCCTGCAGTCTCAGTCCTACCAGTACTTTATCTCCACCAGTAATCCCTGCCCACCACCCCCACCCATACATCTCCCTGGTCCTTCCCGCATGCAGTTACCCCCTCTTAAAACCCTTGGTACCCACTCAGCCAACGACGGTGCCGGGTGGTCAGCTTCAGTGGTCCTCCGTTCTGTCAAGGACATCGGTGGCCTCCTTTAAGCAGATGGAGGGGACTTGCTGAGTTAGCAATCTTCTGCTCAGGGTTTTGCTGCTCTCAACAAGTCCATGTGGGTCGATACTTTGGTTGCGTACACACGCGTTTGCTTGTTTAAGACCAGGCAGCACAGTAATTGCGCCAAATTACACTCCCACCTTGTAGGCTCCAGATCACAGAAGCTTTTAGAGAAATGGTAATCCGCACCTTGCATAAAAATACCTTGTACATAATCTGGTAGCCTTCACTCGTACATACATACTGCGTGACACATTCGAACAACGCTTTGAAATACATAGTTCAGATTGACTCGCTTTAGTTTACTTCATGATTTCGGTGACCCTTGGACTTTGCTTCAAACTGCCATGTATGTAAGCTAGTAAAACAGCAAGCATATTACTTTATATCCAATGGCTGGTTATTAAATGTTTCTAGCTCCAGCACTTTAAAGGTCAAGAATCAACAGTTAACTAAGCTGTCACAAGAAATTTCTGTAGTAAATGCTCATTTCAAATGGTTTAGAGTTAAAGCTTCAAATGCTAACTTGCAGAACAAGAAAAATACATTCTAGGGATGCAAAGATAAGAAAATACTTTACAAATAAATGAAAAAAATTATGAGATGTTTAGCATAAAAAAGATTTTCCAATTTAAACCAGTAAGAACTCAATAAAGATATTTTAACAGGCAGCACTATCTTAGATAACAACAAAGCTTTATTTCAATCTAGCAAATCCATTTTTTGCTTTGTGTTTATATTTTGCTTTACCTTCTGCTTGGCAAATCCCCAGATGATTTAAACCAGCGTAATATCTAAAAAGGAGTTTTGCTGGCTGTGAGGCACTCAATAGCTATATCTCAGAACCACACCGCTTGACGGCCCCGGAGGTGTGCTTGCACAGACACCACGCAGCCAGCGGTCATGCTTACTTAGCCTTAAAATTCCTTTAAAAAGTATTTGTAACCATTCTACCTGACAAGCAGTTTATTCTGGATGGCATGCTGGGCTTTTGAAAGCCCCCCTCCGTTAAAGTAATAAAATTGACCATCAGTAAATAAAAAGCGCTACAAACAGCAATTTACTCCCTCACCAGGAACTTGGGCCAAACTATGAAAGCTGTGAATGAAACCCATACACAGTGCCATACAGATCCCTCCTTATACCTCTTTCCAGTGAAAATAACTCTTTCTAAAGTCTGAGAAGACTCCAGATGCCCAGGTTCAGCGCACCAGCAAGAACGATAGGAAGGGGAAAGACGCAGAGTTATTCTTGGATTGAGAGGAAAAAAAGGCTTGAAAATACACAGAGCGCTCATGGCTGTTAAGTGCTAAAGCAGCATTGCTGCACATCGGGATATGGTACCCACTACACAGACAAAACAAATACAAACAACGCCAAAATGGGGAATTCATTAATAGAGGAAATGAGAGTTCGAAGGTAACAAGAAAAGCTACTAACAGAAAGGGCTATTACAAAAATGAGGAAATGAAATACCTTCCACCCTTCCTTTAAAGCTGCCCTAATTTACAGTAACTCACCACCGACTCCTTGGTTTGATTGGGGGATTTCTAGTGCTTTTGTACACATTCAGTAAGTAACAAATCACTGACAGATCTGTAAAGCTTGGCACCTGCTGCCATATCAATATGTGATGCAATCATTCCCTCAAAGTTTAAAACCAAAGGCTAGATGACAGAAAAATGAGAAATACAAGTGTCTCAGGGACAGACCAGGGAAGAGTTCGTGTTAAGGGTGAGGAACTCATTTCCATTCTCATTAGGCCTTTTCAAAGGATGCTTAGCACAACGATAAGGAACTTGGCTAGTACAATTAGAGTATCAAGAGATGAGTCCTAAGTGAATATCAGACTTTTGGTGTCTTCGAGCATATTTATGATTCACTAAGTCCATGGCACCCTAGGACCACCACAGCCGACAGTGACACAGCCAGGGACATGTTTTCTTGAATGGGGAACACATCAGCTCTTTAGACAGGATAAATTCCATATGAACTTGAAAACCACATGTAAGACACTAACTTCTCCAATGTCTGAAGCTCTGATGGTGCCTTTAGTCTTATAATTAAGCTGTACTGGATTTGCATTTCATTTATTTTCATGAACATTCCTGGCATTTATTTCTGAAAAAAAAAGGTGGTGCTGAGACAAAAGGCATTACACCTATACAGTTTTAAAAATGCTTATACCACTAGCATTTTTTTTATACCACTAGCTGCATTTAATGCCGCTACTAAAAGGAAAACACTGCACCTGCAATGTAAAGTATCACTGTGAATATTGAAGTTGTCACAGCAACTATATAGTACCTTGGGACTTCAATGTTGAAAACTTTACTGGGGCTGCAAGAGCACTTACACTTTTTTAAAGCATTTAGGTTCACAATATGTCACCAGAGTCTGATAAATTTAATCACAGTAAGCAAAACAACGTCTACAGGATTTATGTGCTACCATTTTTTCTATAGTTTTATGAGTACCTTGAACCAGAAAGATAAGTATTAGGATTTCAGCAGCCATTAATCTGGTCCTGGATTATTTTATGATGCTGTGAGTGCAGCCCGTCCTGCAGTCACCACGCCAGCACGAGCCTGGTACCTCGGAGGACGTGCCGAACATGTTGCTCCTGGGGCAAGGCACAGCCCTGTGGAACTGCACGAGGTCCACAGCGTGCAGAGGAGATGCCAGGCTGCTGTTTGATCAGCAGTTAGAGCAGACAGAGGCATTGCCTTTTTGCCTTTTAATCCATTCCCTGCATTGAGCAACCTGGTTTAGTGGGAGGTGTCCCTGCCTATGGCAGGGGGCTTGGAACTAGATTATCTGCAAGGTCCCATCCAACTTAAAGCATTCTATGATTCTATGATTAGGCCTAGGTGGCAGAGAGCCTTTTCTCATGTCTTAGTTTTCAAGCAGAGCAAGCCCCAGTGCCTGTCACAGAAAGGGTCAGGACAGCTCTGGATCGCCCTTGTAAAGCTGCTGCAGCCCACACTTAGATCAGTGAAACACTTCCTTCATCTTCTCAAATAATAAGGAAAATTGGAGAGAAACAAGCAGCCTAGCACACAGTCAAATCTCAATCAGAGAAGTCATCTAAACTCAGTCTTCCCTCCCGAGACTGGTTTTGCACTGCTCTGCTCCATCAAGATATGGGATCATGGATTCCTTCCCCGTGGCAATCAACTCTTTGATACCAGCCAAGATATGGCTAGCTTCAGAGATAACTTGCAGACTAAAAAAGCTCACCACCAACTGCACTGAACAATGCTACAGAAAGGACTGTTTCAATGCTGGCTGAAACTGAACTTGCTTTCAAATCAGCAAATTTTTGGGGAGTGATAAATATACCACTGTGCTTTTCTTCATAGTTTCCACTTACATATTTTTGTAAGAGTCCCTGCAGCACAGCTAGAGCTGGAATTGCACCGCAGCAACAGGGATAAGGTTATGACAATGCACAACCCGAGATCTCTATCAATGATTTGTGTTTGAGAGATTACAGATCCCTATCTTGTGGCATTACTGGTAGTAATCAGTCAATTTTGACAGCTAATCTAGAGGTCCATACATATTGTTGCTCAGAAGCTCAGCAGGTATTGCTAAGATCTGTTTTCAGATAACCCAACTATTTACCTACTCTAAAAAACACATACCAAAGGATGTGCTTTATCTCTTCACCAGCGGGTTAAAGCTAAAGGTGAACGAAGTGCAATTTGCTGGCCACGGGGGCCCCCAGAAGTTAAACTCAAAACCAGCCTCATTTTTCAGATGGGGCATTGACCACATCCCAACCCATATCAAAGCACAACCAGAATTATTTATCAAGATGGCGCAACTGCAGGTAAATGAGGACAATTTTTCAATTAAGCTTAATTTCAAGTCTAAGGGACAAACATTGCCATCACATGACTTTACCATCAGTGGTGCGCATAGCTATGCTTCAGCCTCAAACCCACTCAACCGTAAACAGTTGAGAGAGTAATGCTGAAAATTGTTGACAAATAGCAAGTTTCATGATCTCACACTGTGTTATGCCTTGGGCAATAGCCCCTGACATTTGTGGGTGAAAAACCTGGTGTTTCAGCAGGCTCAGACCAATATCCCACCACATTTTATCTCGTGGCGGTGGCACATTGTTGACAGGTTCACGCAAGGGGCCCTTGTGGGTAGGAACAATGAGAGAGGCGCACACAGCACAGGAAAATGGGTGGTGACCACCAAGGGAAAAAAACCTCTTTCAAAGGAAGGTCTTTGAAAACATTCATTACACCCCACCCAGCTATTTTCACTACAATATTTCAGTACATAAAAACAACACAGGGAAAACAAACAGCCCACCCTTCAATACGTTGTAGGTTCTCCAACCCCTGAAAAGAGATCAGCAAGCCATAAAGACGTAGAGATCTTCCCCAAACGGAGCCATGCAAGTGGTCTGCGAGCATCCACTGAAACATCCCCCACCACCTTTCTATGTAAGCAGACTCAATTAGACATCTTTATTTCCAGAGTAATCAAAATTTAAAACAGTATTGGCTGGTAAACAAACAATAGTACGCATTTATAGGGATCATACAGTAAACATATTGCCACAATTAAAAAAATTGTTATATAAGTGAGTGGCTGTCCACAATGCATTTCACCTGTGACTTTTTTTTCTTGCTAATTCTGCCAATTAAAACAGTGGTTAGAACTAATGAAATATTTAAGAGAAAACAACTACAAGACAGAGAAGGAGCTATAAAAACCAATCCATAATGAAATGGATCTCTGAAATCAGCAGACAAAGACTGACCTCCAGCCTTTGAAGGTATGGAGGCCACGCTCTCACGCAGACTTGTCTCCATCTCAGTCAGTGAGGTTACCAACAGAGCAAAGATGGAGTAGATCAAGTTTCCCTGGCCTTGGGAACACAAAGAGAGGTGGTTCTTCTCCTAAGGTTCTGGGCTGCTCTGTGACAATGCCCTCTACAGCACCCTTACTCCCAAGTTCAGTATATGAAGAGGGCTGAGCATCTACAAAAGAAGATTGTCCACTTTGTTTGAAGCCCAGAGTCTCTGGGTTGGATGGTCTAAGGACAGTGGTGGTGGTGCACAGCAGCTCGAGATGAAAATGCTTTGTCTCCTTTAGAGAACGCTCAGAGCAATCCTCAAAATTACTTTGCACCGTTGCCTGTTAATAAGACGTGCCTTGTTCATCCAAAGTGTCAAACCTCCAAACCACTCTTGCTAACAAAGTTAAAAAAACAGCTCTTGCAATAAAATCTTTATGAAATAATGCTGATCCTTCTTTACCTTTTGGACTTGAATCATTTTAATGTGCGTTTAGTTATGATGGAATTTAATAGTTTCTCCCTCTCTGTCTCTTGGCCATTTGTAGCCATTCACAGCAAGAAGATGGATGTCCAGAAAGACAGATTAAACAGCCACTTCTTTGGCAAGCAGGGAATAATAAT
Organism: Pluvialis apricaria; assembly: GCA_017639485.1. Classification (NCBI taxonomy): domain Eukaryota; kingdom Metazoa; phylum Chordata; class Aves; order Charadriiformes; family Charadriidae; genus Pluvialis; species Pluvialis apricaria. The sequence goes on from CM030009.1 coordinate 36,950,616, forward strand.
TCTTGAGAATAACAATACAGACGCTCTAAATTTTGATCATTCCATGTAACACAGTTTCCTCTACTTCCTGCAACAACGATCAAGTGCAAATCCTGAGAGCCAGGCTACATTTTTTGCCCTCTGGGGTGTCAGTTTTGCCTGTGCAAACATCCTGGGACACAGCTCATTCTTAATCCCTGCTTTCTTTTCAGGGGCCTGTTATTTTATACAGCAGCTCTTTAATTGTCTGTCTCCTCTTAATTAAGTCATTGGGTAAACTGAAATAGTGGTAACTTCCCATGCTGTGATTGTGATCTCTCATTAGTATTTAAGTCTGTCACTAGTTGATAAAAATCAAAGATTAGTAGCTTGAGCTGGGGTAAACTGTATTCTCCTCTTACTACGAGGGAAAAAGGATTGAACCAAAGGGTCAGGCTACTTCAACTACCTGGCCAGAAAACCAGCAAAGTTAGGAAATTCCTCTATATTTCCAGCTAAACTCAGAGGCTGGAGCGATACAACTTGGGGGCAGCAGTGCCTTCTCTGTCCACCTCACAGCACACACACCTTCAGCTGCCAGCAAAGCTCTGAGGAGCCATCTCAGTGCTGACCTGCCTCTCGGCACCCACTGCTGCGGCACAAGCCACAGGGACATCGAAACTCCGGTACTCGAGGAGGAAACAATTGTGGCCTCTCCACACTCAACTGCAGTATTTCAAATATTTTAAAAATTAAGGCTTGGTTCTGTCAGGAAACGGCCGCTAACTCTTCTGACGCATCGCCCTCAGTAGTTACTCACTAAACACAAACTCTCAAAGGGAACTGATATAAGGGCAGTCTGTGTTGTAATACAAAGCGAGTAACTGGATGCAGCCTTTCTCTTTTGGCATTTCTCACTTTATCGTTTCTTTTCCTACTACTGCCTACTACCTCCTTAAACTTCTGTATCCACAATCAAAGGATGGTTACTCAAAAATAAAAGATGATGACAAATGGGAAGCAGCAAAGCCAGGAAGCATTCAGTGTGTATACAAAGGTAAGTTCACGTAGCCACATTTCTTCATATTTTCTGTTTTTTACTTCAGAACTATGAATTAACATATCAGTATTTTGCCATTATTCCTGCCAGAGCTTTTAGTCTCTTTAAAGTTAAGCAAAAAAGGCAATACGCATTTATTGGGCCTGATTCTCATCTCCATCATGGTCCCGTCAACACAGGAGGGCAGGAGGTGGGACTCTAATTACTGTAATAAATTCTGTTTATGACAAAGGTAGGTCGGTAAAACTCAGTTCTTCCAGAAAAGAAGCTAGACCTTTTTGTTTAATTTGATACAATTCACAATTGCCAGCTTACTTAACAAGAAATACATTACAACCAAGCAGGTCTTGGACATCTATCAGAACTTTGCATCTGTCAGGGTGTGGTACGTCAATATTTCACTATTTTGATTCTAACTGTGTAGCAGCCAAATTTCTGACAAGAAAGCCCAAGATACGCACACTGAGATGCATGCGCTGGTATCGGTACACGCAAAAGGGGTCACAAGAGTTATACAAAACAGATGGCATTTCCCAAGGCAGGGACGAGGGTGCTCTCAGCCCTTTGGAGCTGAGAGTCTCAATAACTACCAATACTGTTTTGTAAACATACCTTGTGCCTCCTTACAGTGGTTCTTGGAAAATGCAATTTTTATTTTTCTTGTCCTTTCCTAAATTAAGTAACTTAATCAACCGAACTGCACAATTTTTAAAAAAATGACTGCTTTCTCAGGAGAAGCAGAAAGAAAAGGAAAAAAAGGAGGAAAAAAAAAGAAAATAAGCTGGATTCTCTGCCAAAACTGATGATTTTGTGATTAGAAAACACAACTGGGATGGTACAGAGGCCAAAGATGAGGTACACTGAGAAACAATTGTACTACAACACTACTCCAAACACTAGTGGGATGAGGCAGGCACAGAAAAACCATCATGTACCCAGGTTGATACAAGCTGAATCCAAAAGGTAAAATTGCTTCTTGCATTAACGCATTCTTTTGAATTGTATTTGCATGCCAGTATAGTTAGCTACATTTGTACAAAACATGCTGCTATGGCCAAGAGTAGTTATAAAAAGATTTTTATCCCTTCATACAAAGAAAAAAAAAAAGAAAGTCTTTTCATACAGAATACAGAACATGAATAAATATTTAACTCTTTTACTGGAACAGCCATATGCTACTGTGAAATATATTTAAGACTAAGAAACCTTTATAATGCAATGCATATGGAAAACAACAGTAATAATTAAAGAGCAAGGCATAGCACACCTAATAGAGTCAATCTAAATTGTACAAATAAGATTTAAACTTGATTTAACATAGTTTTTAGTCAATGGTACATTTATAAAATAACAAGCCTTAGAGGAATACACTTTATGTACGTCCTATTCATTTTATTCCAAATGTAAAAAAAAAATCTTACCCATGATTGCATGTAACAACAATCAATATCAACTTTTCTCCCTCGTTCTTATTATCATTTCCTCATACATGTAGTGGACTTCCACCAATTTCTGTTGACCCTCCCACTAGTCTTTTGAAGAAAACTTGAAAACATTGGGAAAAAATCTCCAAGGACTCTAAAAGAACAATAGTCATTAGTAGAACAAACCCACATGGGTGAACACTACAACCACAGTTTCTCCACTTAGAGGGGTCCAATATCTCAGATCATAAGAATCAATTAGGTGATTGTCATCAATGTTACTAAATAAAACTTTATTATCTATCAATAAATATTTACCACAGCTGAGAAGAGGTTGTTTAGCTTTAACCAACAAAAGCTGGAAAAAACCCTTCTGAAAGCACAGTGAGTAAAATTGACCCACAGTGTGACAATAGGGAAGTCCACTGATCTACTGTATTTTCAATTAAGCTTCAAATCAGAGTTGAGGTAGGGCGTAGGCCCGTGTCTCTGCAGATGCAGAGATTTTATTCACCATGATTATAGCATGTTTTATTAAAATCCTGAATGAAGACATGTTTCCCCGAAGCTCTGGCTTACCAACAGCTCTGGAAGAAGCATGAATGACAGCGTCAAACCTCGTCAGCCCAGAAAGGAAGAAGAATGCCAGCAACCTGTCTAACCTGTAGATCAGAGGTTGCAGGATTTGCTTGAATTAATACAGTTTGAATCTGAGCATTTCTTTAAAAGAACAATTGGGTCAATTTAAGCAACTTTCAGGGATGGAGCATCAAACCCACGGTAACATTTAGTAGGTTGCTCTACTGGTCAGTCACCTTCATTGTGAAAATATTTGCACGGATTTTATTTTCCCTCCATATGAATTAATTTCTTACTGCCTATTTTTATAGGTCTGAAGATATTTTGGGCACACAGGCGTGCCAACCCAATACCACCTGACTTTCAGCCTCTGTTTTATGTGCTGAAAAATCTCCTAACCAGCAGGTCTTGCATCACCAATATGTTCTGGGCAGAAACAAGGTGCAAATTCAAAACAAACATTTAACATGAGAAAACTTCAGGCCGAGTAGGAAAGAATGCAGAATTGCAAACTGGAGTCTGGCCACAGGGGAGAGGAAAGACAAAAACAAGCAAGATAAGCTATGGGTTTTTGGGAGACAGCCCCCCTCAACCACCCTCAACCCCCCAGCAGAGTTCCCAGAAAATAGCGTTTGTGTCTACTCTGGTGAATGCTATTTCTCCTTCTGCGTTACATATGTACTAGCCACAACAAATGGCTTTTTAGAATTACGCTGTTCAATAGTACTCACCATCACACAACTTTGCCCGTCATGAATGTTTCTACAGACGAGTTGCTCTGGACAGTAAAAACCGAAGGGTGGCTACAGGCAGTGTCTGCAAAGCCTGTTGCTGTATCACCTCTCCCCAGTGTTTACACGGGAAGGACTGAATGCCATGGAGCGTACCCTCTGATTTAGGATTGACTCAAAACAGCTTTGCAAAGCCAGTCTCAAAACATGTCTTTCCCATGTTTTTGGGAGCTGCAGCTATTTAAATTATCATCTTGAAATGTTAAACTCCTCACTTCCTCGTTTTAACATTAAAATCAAAACAGCAACAAAATGACTGGGGAAAAAACATCCTTGACATGGGGCGTGAGATGTCGCATGTCTGACCCATGTCAGACAGAGATGTCGCATGTCTGATCCAGTGCTGACACTCATCCCCACACACAAACAGGGAACCCAAGCACATGAAGGACTGCAAAAACCATCTGAAACTCCATCCAAACAATGGTACTTGCAGTACAAAGGAAGAGGACACAGTGGGGACTCAATGGAGTCCAGGAAGAAGGACTAGCCTGCAACACTACAAAGGCAAAGTCTCCCCTCCCCAAATCCTCCTCTGGGGGATCACATCACACCTGTCCCTGGGACCAACTCTCATCTCACCACATTAACTTAAATGGATTATCCCGTCTTGCATGGATGGGAGATCAGAACACAGCTCTTCAAAATAAGTTTTATTTTGTGTTTTCTTGTCTCGTAGCAATGCCAATAAACAGGAAATACTTTGCTCTCAGATTCTCCTGGGACACGTCACACTCCTTACACCAGACCAGCTACTAGCAGGCATGGGAAGGAAGATTCAAGTTTCCACATCAGCCCTGTTACTTGGCTACCAAGAGAGATGGATAAAGGTTTAAAAAAGAAAGTAGATAGAAACAACAGTCTGGGGGGAAGTTTAAACAAAACAAGGGGTCTGCATGGAAAAAGTAAATCTTTCTACAAGTCTAGTACAAAAAGCAATGAAAATTTCACAGGCCAAGAAAGAATGACTATGTAGCTAGTTTATGATATAGAATTTCCAATGTCTTAATAAAGTTGTACTTCATTATAGAAAAGATGATAAAATTATTGAGGAGCATTTGAAACGGATACCACTTTAAGGAAAGCAAGAAGGGTCACTAACAGAGCTTCATTAATTGATGTTCTCTACCACACAGAGGCCCAAAGCATGGAGAGAACTGGAAACCAGATTTTTATCAAACGACCTCTGGAGGAAGTAGATAACACAATTCAGAAAATGGGAGAAAGATTTGGGAGTGCCGTCAGCAGATTTAGGGAGAGGAAAGGGAAAGCAGAAAACCAAAAAAAAATCACATGGGTGTAGAAAGACTTCAAAAGCATGGAAAATATTTCCAAGTGTAGACCTAGAATTAAAGAGAGAAGTGGAGAACTTTTCACCCCAAGTGTCTTGCTTCACACAGGGTAAAAGGTGCATGTGTGGCTGAAATACAGGAACATCTGGACTCTGTTAAGGCCGAGTTATGCAAGCACTGATCACCTTAATTAACCAAGCTTTGAGAACAGTCAGAAGGACAAAGATTAATTCTGTTTAACTCTATGAATAACACTTTTAAGAACAAAAGAGTTCAGTCCACCCATCGGCCTGATTTATCAAGACATAGTAGATCAGAAATTGTCTTAAAGACGGAGCCACCTCTCATCCCCACAAGGATCCTGTAAGGAAGAAGAAAAGTTCCTGCATAAAAACTTTATAGAAAGGAAAAAAATACACCTTCTATTAAACAGTACCTTCTTATAAACATAGATGACTATAACTGTTCAGACACAACTCAGTCCTCAAAAAAAAAAAAAAATCTAGAATAAACCTTACATCAGGATCTATTTTCCACTTGCTCAAATATTTTTCCCCATGCTGCTCCCCATGCCCACCGACTTGCACCACCCTCACCCATGGGAAGCTCCCGTGCCTATTTGCTCAGTGACCCCCATGCTAGCACTTGCACGTTCAAGAGCACTCCCAGCCCTTCTCAGAAAGGTACATGCTCTCCTAATGAGGACAACTGTCCCTTGAAGCAGAGACAATTTCATTTACTGAGAAGCCTTTTGCACTGTCTTTTCCAGTTTTGGCCTGGATAAACTTCTCTTCATGGCTGTCTGTCCAAACATCTCGGGTCTTACAGGCTTTATCTCTGGTCTGACTGCTCACCTAAACTACCTAAAATGGCTAATTTTCTACTGTGCTTCTGACACTCACATCTCAGGCCAAGAGGTGTTGAGCACCTGCAATCTCCCTGAAGAGGGGTGGAAAGTTCAAACAAGAGCTTGGTCTAAGACCAGCCATTCTCAGGACTGAATTCTGCAGTAGTGTGCATTTCCAAATCTATTTTACACTGAGTTTTCAAGCAGAGACACCATTTTGCTGAAGCTCTCAATGTTTCATGCTGCTGTTTTCACTAGTTTAGTGGTCTACCCCTCTATTTCACTCTGTCATCAGGGACTAGGGGACCATTTTCTGCAGTGAAACTGTTTTGTCCAACGTCCATTCATACCTACAAGATCATAAATGTGTACAAGCAGAGCTACCCCTACTTCCACTTGGACATTGGAGTCCACACTCTGGCCTTTGTCTCTAAACTGGCATCAGTTTTGCTACTCCATTTTGTTCTCTGATGTTTTTGTTAACAAGTACATAAACATAGTGCCAACATATCAGACCGCTTTGCTGTCCAGCTATGGTGATACAGCTTTGACGTTACTCATCAAAGTTTTACTTCACTGAGATTGTGTTTAACACACCCTGAAAAGAATCAGCCCATGCATCACACCCCGTCCACCTGGTAAAAGCCAGAGTACTGGCTGCTACTCTCCACTGGCAAGCAGACCTCCGCCACCACGCTTTCAGGTTATGGCCATAAATTTGGGTTTAGATCAGTAAACTGAAATTTAGGTTTTCTTCCAATACGGCATTATTATTATTCCATTATATTGGTATCTAATTGTTATGCGACTAAATGCATCTTTGAAGGCAACTTTCACATATTTGGACAGTATTGCAAAATAAGAACTTAATCATCTGTTCTGCTATAAACACATTTTTAATAGCACACCTTTTTTTCTAAGCACTTTGAAGCTGCAGAGGGAATAAAGCATGACACACAGAATGGACATCATACAAAAGCAAAGCTCAAAATACAATAAATTAAATAAATTTATAACAGCAGCGTTCAGCCACAATAGTAAAGCTCCTCAGAACAATGCAGACCCATACCACTTCCAAGATTAACACAAAGGTTTTTGTCAGATAAAAGTACTATAGAAAGTTCATACTTGTGATATTTTCACCTACGTTACATACGAAAAATCCAGATATTAATGCACAAAAAAATATTAAAACAACAGTAGCTTTGACATCTTACAAGCCTCTGGCTATAAGGAACTGTCTGTCTGGGGAGCGGCGGCAGCAGCAAGACTGCGTGCTGTAGCTGATACTCTGCACGGCCACACTCGTGAAAAGAGCTTCCCCAGCTTTCACAATGCCCTTATCTTATTTTTTGGGGCAAGGAGAGGGAGTTCATTTGCCTTCCTGGATCGGCTGGACCAACAAGGCCCAGGCTTCCCAAGGATTACAGCCATTGCAGCCGCAGGGTGGAACAGCAGTTGGCAGCAAGAGCTGGGGAAGGAGCGCTGGAGAAAGGGCAGGTTTTCTGAAGGATGGTCAGAGGCAAACCATTTAGGAATGTGAGAGGGAAACTGTCCTTGACATTTGCAAACTGGCAAGCGCTGTACAGCAGCGTCCAGGCTGCAAACATAGAATACTTCTAGGTACTGCAGCCAGAGTTTAGCAGTTGTTCCCTATTTAGTCATTCACAACTGAATGTCTTTAAATAAATGCTTTTACGAACTACAAACATACCAATGAGCATGTCCAGCTCTTATAAGAAACCAATCATCCTTCGAGTACCCTATGGCTAATGTTTTACCCTGGACGCTGGCTTCCCGTCATAAAAGTAAACTGAATTCCAAGCATTTAAAAAATGATGACTCAATTTCAAGAGAGATAAGCTTGGCTTACAGGGAAATTAGAAGATTTAAACGTTTGTGCATGTGTGTGTACATTTATATATGCACACATTAGAATCATCGTGCACACACACAAACACAGGGGGCTCAGAAGTCTGTATATTTGCCTTCCCATTTCTGAGTTTTTGTGAGCAACTGGGACATGACTTCAAGCTTCTCTATCTTAAGAGCAAAAAAATTAAGGAAAAAAAAAAGAAATACAGACATAATACAGAAAGACAGACAGAAAGGAAAGGAAAGTATGAGTCTCACCTAAACACATGACTCCAAGAACTAAGGCTTTCAAAGTAAATATCGTATAACTCGTGATAAGTTTACAACAGTTACCAGCACTGCAGTGAGATAAACCATTTTCTCAGTTTTCGTCATTAGCAGATACATTCCCCAAGTTTGGACGGATAAAATTATGCTGATAACAGCGCTTCAAAATGTTTACGTGCTTTGACTTGGCAATATTTTAGTACAGAAAATGAAGGGCAAAAAATAGCAGTTATCCCTCCAAAGGCTACCCCTGCCAGGATTTGGCATACCCGTAATTTTATTGCTCTAAGCCTCTACTGAAAAGGGCCTTGCCAGCATGGGAAGGGGGAGAAGACAATAAAAAAAGCAGAGGACAGAAGTAGGTTACAAGCGCTAGCAAACATCCATTTAAACTGCTAATGGCAAGCTCTGCTGTTATATTTTTATCATTGCTTTCCTGCAAATTACTTTTATCAGTGATAATTTAGCTTTTATTTAATTATCTGGCACAGCAGACAAAAGGAAAACAGATTTGTTTTACAGCAGCTCCAGCACTTGCTCTGTCCATTAACATTGACAGATGAAGGTAAATTAAAGCTCTTAGACCACATTTTCAGCATATGTGGTACTGAAACCTCCATATCTAACCAATATATGTTTCTAAAGGAGAACAGAGCGCATGCTAATGTTTTTATCCTCTCCACACAGTTAATGGAAGTTTTCATATTCTCATATTGCATATATTCCCCCGCCCCCCCCCGCTCAATTCTGTCCTATCTGCCTCCAAAACCATCTCAGGGCAATCGGGGAGAATCAATATTTTAAACAAGGAAATCACCACATTTCAGTCAGCTGAAGAGTGAAATAGCACTTTCCTTCCTTCCAGTTTTCTTAAGACCGCAAAAACCACAGAGAAGTTGTGTTTGATTAAAATATTAAAACTGCATAAAGAACCCTTGCAGGATGTTATGTTGTTCCAATACTCCTCTTCATCCTTTTTTTAGGCATGTTTTCAGCTATTCTACTTAATTCAGTAAACAGATTGCTTTATAACTTTCATCTAAAATAATAAACTTATTTATAGACACTAATGTTACTACACAGCTGTTCTGGGCAAACGGTGGCCTTTCCATTTAAGCGATAGTATAATGGCTTTGATTACAAACAATTTTGCAAGAAAAACAACAAAATTGCTCTAAAAATGCAATAGTCATTAGCAATAGGCATTCTCCTAAGTAATAAAGTGACTTTTGTCCTTGCATGAAATACCCTTTCACCTTTACTTAACAACAAAGCTGTATTAGCAAACCAAAATTTCAAAGTCTGAACTAACACCCAGATGTTCTGACTTGCTTCAAAGACTGCCTGTGCTATCATAAAAAAAAAAAAAATAAAAATCTAGATATTTGGGATATGGGATAGTTTTAATTTGTGATATACAGACCACATAAAAGGGTTCTTTCTCAAAGGCAACAAATAATGCCATTACTGCTTGTTCAGTCAGAAATTGCCACCGCAACCCAAGCATAAACATTTATTAACATATAATGCAAAATTAAAAGCTAGTGACAAACTATTTCAAGGAAAGAATATTCTACTTTGTAAAAGCAAAATTAAAGCGTTCTGCTACTGTAATGTCTTTAATGACTATTCAGTTTTGTGACAAATTATCCACTGATACTGTCAAATGCCATTTCATTTTCTAATAAAAACTTTATTTTTCTTAGAATAAGTTTTTTAAAAGCATGAGATAAATTTAGTTTATTTTTAATGTCCCTTCAGCAATCATTACATGACCAATTACAAACAAATTTTACTGCTGGGGCAGGTCACATTGATGAAAATAGATTAATATTAAAGCACATGGAAATTTAGAAGAGCAAGAAAATACTTCTTGGACTACCACCAAGGCAATTTCAAAGCACAAACATGAATATAATTTAATCATTTCCTTACAAGCAGGCTTAGCTACATGGCTCCCAAAGTAATGATAAAAATGAAGTCACAGAGAATGTATTTTAAGAGGACCTTTACTGAGAAGGGGGAGGAGGAAGAACATGGTAGTTGAATATTTTTAACCAGCTTTCCACAGATGGGTCTAAATCAAGCTCTTACGATTCTTCCCTGTCATAACCCACTACAGAGGTCAAAGGTTGAAGCTTTCCCAGAGGTTCACTGTGCATAACAAACACTAAAAGTTCCCCAAATTTAGTTTATATATAACAGCAAAAGTGCTGTGGCCATTTACATCCCATACTGTCCCATTAGTACTGAACAGGGCATAAGCAGGGCAGGCAAAAGCATGAAATCTCCACATTTTCAATTAATTTCTTTACTCGTGCCTGCAAAAGTTAGTGCTTCTTGCACCCTTTAAAAACATGCTGTGAAAGGACGATCGATAAAACAAGTCCTTTAGTGCAAACAGACAGACATTTTGTCATAAACATTGTCTTTTTTTCTAATGTATTAAAATGATTAGTGACGATTATTAAGCATTACAAAGGAACTTGGGGGCGCTCAGGGGTTTTTTGGGTGGTTGTTTGGTGGGGTTTTTTTTGAGCAGAGGTCCAATGAATAATTTCAGTAATTTGAGATCGCGAGCTCTGCAAGCTGGACTAGAGGAGCAAGTTCAATACCCTACGGCTAACCTGGGGGAATCCTGGGGACATACAGTCGGTGGGAGCTCAGCCACCCTGCCAAAGCTGAAGCCTTTGGCTCTCACGCTAGGCATCTGACCTGTATGCTATTCCATGTCTATAATTTATCTTAAAACAACAGCAGAGACGTTGGTAGGAGAGGGAGGGCTGTTGAATGAGTGTGCTGAACTGTCTAGGAAATTGTCATTCCAACTGCAGTTAGGACTTGTTCTTCTAAAACGGTCTCCGGTCAACCAATAAAATAAAATAAAAAAACCCAACCAAACAACTTTTCCTTGGACTTTTTGAAACACTTCAAAAAAATAAAAGAGCCAATATACCGGAGACTGTTCCAGCAGGAGCTACAACCATGATCAAAAATGCAAAGAACTATTGAGTTTCATGAGATATTGTCCTCATCAGCAAACTCAATTTAAGGAGATTTTTCTGCCCCAAGCTGTTCATACAGCATTGGGAAAGAACAGAGGGACACGAATGATGCCATTGCACGTACTGCACAGCCTGACCAGGATGAGAGAAGACTCGAAGGACCTGAGGACACAAGTGTGTCTCCAGCCACCCACCCCCCGCGACTTTTGCTGTGGGCATGCAGGTGCTGCAGAAGCCATCGCCAATCACTTGAAGGTTAAAGTCTTCACAACACGATGTGAATGAGAATTTAGCTTCAGCTGGTTTTGTGAATATAGTCAGTACCTGTAAACCTATCCTTTTCGCACTCAGGCGATCTTTGACATTACCGTGCCCTACAAATATCCAGAACTTGTTTGGCACACGATGATGTTTCAAAAACAAGAACAGCATTGCAATTATGGTTTTGCTTTGTATATAAGTAGTGGTAACCACAAAATATATTTAAGATTATTTGCTGTATATGCACTTCTATCTAGCACATAAACATCCCTCTCCTTACAGAGCCTATTTGCCCACATTAACCACCCTGGCGCCCTCCCCAAGCTTTTGGAGCACACGTAACCATCTCCTCTCCTCATCACTCCCCTGCCTACACCAGCACCCCCCTGTCTGTCGGTGCCTCAGTCCTTCTCTTTCAACATCTTACAAGTCTCCAGCACAGACTTTACACCTTCCAAGTAACAACAGATGCATAAAAGAGTCTCAGCATCAGCATATGCTAATTGCCCTCAGTTCCTCAGCAAAGTCACCCTACAGGAAGCAAATGCAAATAACTGCCTTCTTCTGTATAAGACATGGTCTTGGAGACCTTATTATTAAATCATTAACCTTCACCTTTCATTTTACCTATGTTTCCAGTAATCAAATGTTGCTTGAAATAGACTATGTTACTATTTCCCCATGCTGCAATTTGTTACCAAGTATTTCACTCCATTGACTGAACAGTAAAAAAAAAAGAACACCAATTTTTAAAGTAACAAGAAACAAGTTCAATAATTATAGCAAAAGTTAACAACAGGGTGCCTATAATCCTTGCAAAAATCTGTTTGTTCATGAGTATTATTCAATCCTTAAAACAAGAATTTCAAAGAGCCTTAAATGCTGTTTTCTTTGCCTTCCAAGGCTATAACTCTGCACCCAAGTGATGCTCCAGTTTATCGGGAGATGGTGCTAGCCACGGCTAGTATCTTATCTCTGTAATCCCCCAGTGTTAGGCCAAGTCTAGAGTTGTGCTAAGGGTATGTAAAATGTGCTTTGCTGGCGAAAAAATATATGGCATTTGGAGAAAAGGTGGAATAACTCCTGGAATAATTCTGGTTGCTAGTAGCAAATGTTTATTTTCCTGCAAAACAAGTAAAGCAGACCCAACAAAAATACTTATTTCATAAGAGCTCTTATTAACCATCAGACTGAAAGTTGATTCATACACATATTAATGATAGAGGTACAACGATGAGGACGTCTGCTCAAAAATCATGTATGACCACTGAAATCAGCAAGAGGTTTTGCTGACGATTTGAACAGAGTGAAAGTAAATCTGGTTTGCCCCTTCTTCAGCCCGTTCTACCCTCTTGGGGTACCCTTGTCTATGGAGGAATACACAGGAAAAAGCCCTGGTGGGCCAGGTGAGAGGTTGATGTAGCCCATCGTCTTCCCATCAGCCCATTTCGATTGGCAGACACCACAGAAAGCGGAGCAATGCTTCCTCAAAACGTTCTCCCAGCCTCCATGCGTTTGTCCATAGACCTTCATCTGAGCATCATCTCCAGGAAGGTTGGTTCAGTGAAACCTCTAGTGGCTACAGATGTTCTTGGTGACTGGAAGTCCAGCATATACCCAAGCCCCAGCAAAACCCTTTGAAACTACATATGATAGGCCAGGCATGACACCCAGAGCTGAAACTGCTCATCAGCTTGCTTTGCAGCTCATGGTCCTGTCCTGCCAGCCCTCCCATGTAGCAGGCAACCTACAGCAGTCTCCTCAGGAGAAATTCATGCTGGTGAAAAGGGCTCTGCAGAAAGGACAGAGCCCCCTTGTCCATTCCTAGCCCTCAGGCAGCACTGGTGCTGCACACACCACCTCCAGCCAAAAGACAGTCTCACCAAGCCTGCAGGAGCACTAGCACCAGAAAAAGAAAAGTGTACCTCTTGTCCTCTGTTAAAGCTCCCATTGCATTAAGCTTTTCTTTGCCGTTGTTTCAAAAATGTTCCTGTCCTTACTTATTAAAGGAAACGACAATTCTTTTTTTTTTTTTGGTGGTGGTGGTTAGAGAAACTGAAGTGTGAAAACTGTGTAAGATGTCATTGCTTTTTCTGGGACTTTTGGTGACATTTCAAAAGGTGCATTTTCATAACTTTTGTTCCCCACCCACCCCGCATCATTCCCTAACTCTTTGAAAAACACAAACAAAAAAGCAATGCACCATAAGCGACAGTGACATTTACTATTCACTTCTGTTTGATCTGGCAGGTCTGACAACCAGAGAGCTTTTCAGATCTCTATTTTTTGTAGTACGGCTGAGACTACACTTCCTCACCATAGCATATGCTGGGTTTTGATGTTAATTTTACAGTTCTTTTAATTTCACTTTTTCAAACCACATCCATTTAAGCTTTTTAAGCATACTTAAACATACAAACATACTAATTGTTGTTATTAGACCTATCCTCTAAGAAGCTAAGTATACTGCATTACTACTTCAGACAGTGGGAGAAGTTGTTCCAAAACTCCTGAGGTCCTCAGTACTTAGCGAGACCGGATTTTACAGTATTCAATAAAATCGTTATGACACACCTACAGCATTCCCTCATGTGCACAGCTCCCTAATTATAGCATACAAGTCACAATATTGCATGAGACGTGGTGCATTTTGTGGTGACATCACAAGTTTGGCTTTCCCTGCTGACAGACTACAGCCTCTGGGCAAGTTTCATTTAAAAGAATTTAAATGATAAGAAGAAAATAAAAATAATCAGCAACTCTTTCTCAACTGCAATACCCACATGAGAGTACCTTAATAAAGTCAGGAATTTGTCCCATTCCCCACTGCACAACACCTACAGATGTTGCCCACTTTGTCAGCTGCAGAATGGAGTTCACAAAGAACTCTCTAATGCTCTTTGGCACCGTAAGCATAACCCCGTTTCTGGTGTTTCCAGTTAGTCTTTACACAGTCTCTTCCTTTGATAAGTAGTTTATTCTTGCTTCTGTACAAGTTCAGCCTTAGAAACACTGAGGAAGATCTTCAGGAAAGGGCAGGCACGTAGGGCTGAAAACACCCAGCGCTGGGCAAGCTGCTCCCTTCTGCCTTTATCTGTGAGCACAGGCCTTTTGAAAGTACGTATCTGCCCTAACACGTCCTTCAAAGGAGAGCAGTATCTCACCGCACCAAAAGCCGAGTGACGGAGGCTGCTATACCCCTCGCAGATATCTATCGCTCCCCTCCTGCGGCGAGACACATGTGGACTGGCGATCAGCGCCCTTAACACGAGCTCACAAGAAGCTCAAGACGTGGCCATGCACTCAGCCACACAAGCGACACAGGGTGTTCCCCAGCTTAGAAAGTAGATTACTGCGTACAGCTACACACTTGTTTACTCGACCGAGATCCATATTTAGACATGTATACAAGTGCACAATCCCGAGCTGCTTATTCAGACAAAACTCCCACTGAACGCAGTGGGTATGTGTCTGCCTGTGCAGTTGAGGATTAAACCCTTAAATCTTCTACAGTGCCCATTTGCACATTTCTAAACAATCAAGGAAAAAAGAAAAGCAGGAAGAACATGCCCATACGCCTGTAGACCTCTCCGACACTCGGCTACATTTGGATTCAGAGAGCACGTGTGCCTCTCTAACCTTGCCGATACATGTACTAAGGCTCAGCCCATCTTGTTTTAAACAAGAATACCTAAACCTCGTTATTCTATATGCTGAGAAAATTGCCAACTCTGTGACATTATAAGCGAAAACATTTTTTTCTGAAATCTTTTAAAACCACTCAGATGGTTTACACAAGAGGGACAAATACTTTTTAAAAGAAGCAGAATGTTGGGTCCTAAAATTTCTCTCTAACTGCTTCCATTTAAAGGGGAAATCTCTCTTTATCAACAGTGAACTGTGTTGTCCACCTGGCTAAACAACGTTCATCAGCCCAACACCTTTTGTAATTCTTACACTTCTTCCTTCATCTTAGGGCCAACCCAGCATCAGTCTACTTCTACCATGCAATTCATATATGTATGGCTTATCCAGGACTCCAAAACCATCAGTGAGAAACTAGATTGGTACTGGCACATAAAGTGGCTTCTCCATCACTGGCAAAAACATGTTGAGATGCACCTGGTTTATTTGGCGTTCATGCCGCTAGGGCTGTATGGTCCAGCCTCACTAGGAACTCTGGCTTTGCATCCATCTGCCAAAAACACAGTATATTTAAACAAGCCTCCCAGAAGTGTTGGTATTCACAATATTATAAAATGGTCT
This sequence comes from Pluvialis apricaria, assembly GCA_017639485.1. Classification (NCBI taxonomy): domain Eukaryota; kingdom Metazoa; phylum Chordata; class Aves; order Charadriiformes; family Charadriidae; genus Pluvialis; species Pluvialis apricaria. The sequence goes on from CM030009.1 coordinate 36,966,241, forward strand.
GCTAGATATCGGTAGTATCACCACTATATTACTTTGACAATTCTCCAAGCATTATATTAGCTAGACTGTAGTCATTAAAATGTTGATCCCAAGAGTACAAGCCAATAAACCGCTTTTAAATAACAAGAAAAGCTTCCCCAATAATACACTTTAACCAGTAAAAGCATATGTTCCATTAAATTAATCAGATGAATAGAGAGTGTTGCAAGAAGTCATGTGTAGGCAGCATGAACTTTTTGATGTCAAAGTTACTATGACGACTGTATAACCTGGATTCGTGGAAGAGATGATGGGATGAGATGATTTAAACAAAATCTCACACAACTGTGATGACTAAGTCCATTCTAACGTTTTCCCTTAAAACAATTCTTCTGTTTCTTCACAGCAGATAGCATTTAACTGGAAGATCATACAAGATCTGAGAACCATAACACACAAATCAGTAAAGTCTGTTGAGCAAGTTTACAAACACTGATGTGACTATTTTGTAATCTTTGCTCTTCAGCTTTTCAAAATCATGCCAGGAAGGGGGTTGTGAAAAAACATGAGTAACAGTTTGAAAACTGCATTTAAGAAGGGGGTCCTAGAAAAGTGTTGTGTTAGACAATTGCCTTTCTGAAAATGACAAAGCTCTGTAATTACATGCAGTGTTATAGCTATACATACATGGGCAAACACAAATATTTAAAAATTAATCAGTATAAATGCAGAGCTACATGGCACAAACTGCTATGAAATCCTCTTCCAAAACATACATACAAATAATGCAGGCTAATAAATGGTAAACATAAATAAATACATTTGCTTCAACAGTAATGCAAAATTAATGCATATTTTAACAGCAGACAATTCCAGAAACAACTTGTGTGAAAGCATTAAAAATCCGCAAAATAAAAAGACTATTTTCTTAAATACCTTGGGCTTGCTATCCTTGTCTTAAAATTAATACTCAGGATACCTGGAGCACATTTTCAAGGTAAATGTAAGGACTTCTAACTGAGTGACTACTAGCAATAATGAGAATTTTACAGTGCTCTGAAAATGTGCTCGTTCATTGATACATTGCATGTGGTGTTGCCTCCCCCCCCTCTTAATTAACATCTATATTTGTTACAGAAATTAGAGTGACAGCGGTGCATATTTCAAAGGTGCAGTCAATCCGAAGTCGTGCCTGGTGCTTATCTCGTCATGAGGCTGCGGCAGTCAACTTTACTGCCTTCAGACATGTCGGCATCGCCGTGTAGCCCCCACCGCCGGCGGTTTCCCCGTGGAAGGGCGCTTCCATCGGCGTCACTGCTGGGACACCTCCTACCACTGACATGGCTCAGCCGCACGTTTGCAGGACTGGCCTTTTAAAAAGTCAACCGTATAAACTGGGCAGTGACCAGATCAAGCCGCAGTTATACAAGAAGCAAGGAAATATTATGCAAGACCACAGGAAGTCAGAGGAGACAGCATTCTGGGCAGGCCTGGCAAGGAGTCTGTGTGAACTTCAGCTAACAAGCAAAGCTCGGTCATTGGCGCCAAATTCAGCAGAGAACATTCCCAGTGCTGCAAAGGATAACACTCCCCATGTTTTTGCCAGTGGGCTACGTTCCAGGACGCCATGTACCTGATGAAATGCAGATAAACCCGGGTCTTATTTTTCGCCAAGTCTTCACTTATTTTTAAAATTTGGAGCATATTTTTGTCCAACATTTGTTAGAAGTGGCAAATGGTTTGTTTTCATGGCTTTGCTAATAGACCGCTTGTTCTAATGCTCCCTGTAATTTCAACTACAATAAGTGACCTACAAAGAAAACTTTTGGCAGAAGCCTCATTTTTTCCACCCATCTTGCCCATCTCTACCTCCAGGCACTCTGCTAATAGGATATGTGAGGGTTATGGATTCTTTTTCCCTTGGCATTTTGGAATGACCACTGCAAGTGGACTTGGCGCAAAAAGATGACACCCACCTCACACACAGCTATACTATTTTAATCCACTTCCATGCAGAAAGTAATTGGCTTTGGGTTTTTTTTTGCATCAAGAACTACTTCATCCAGATCCTACTTGGAGAAGACATCCATTAAAATGCAGCAAGCTTTAATTTCAAAATGGCTGAAAAAATTGGCCTTAATCTGGCCAACATTCATTATCTAGCAACACATGAGTTCAGAGAAGTTTTATCCTTTGTTCTAAGATTCACCTTTAAAACATCAATGATAAAAGGTTGGAGGTGGGAATCCATTTTGAAGTTCACACACACACACACGCTGCCAAACAAGAAGCGCAGCATGCAAAGTCTTACACAACAAAAACAATTACCAATTGTGATGAGTGTAGACAAAGCATTCTCAAGAGAATCTATTTTATGTTTGTAATCGCCCTCAAAAAACACACAATAGCACTCTCCTTCCAGCAAATACATAATACAAACAAAAACCAAACAGTAGGACTGCCTTAATTGGGGGATGTGATTCTGAGAAGTATAATAGATCTCCAGTAGATACCGTTTGCCAACGCCAATGAACCAATTTTAAAAGTTTTCATCATTACCATTGCTTACGGGAACGACAAACATACACAACTCTTAACAAGAGATTCCCATCTTCCCCATGGTTCGCACATGAAAAGGTTCCCATAACCTACCACTTTTGCAAAAATAATTAAATGAGCACAGCAGCACCACCGGAAAGTGAAAATATTAGTGGTGACAATGCCTTCATTGTTAATGCCGGTATAACAATGCCCAAAATTAATCACGAACCTGACAACCAACACCAAACGCACACACAGTTGGACCGCTCCAACCAAAACAGACCTTTCTACAGCCGGATCCAGAGTTATAGCTGTTCAGAAATGCAGTTGTTTCTCCAGTTGAAGACAGCAATTCCTGTCCAGCAGAAAGAAGTCCAGCTGCACTTCTGGCCACCTACGTCAAGCGTACACTGGTGGTTTTAATATGGCCTGTCTAAAACATTTCGCAGTAGCAAGTGTTAGTATTAATCATAGTTGCACAGCAGTTTCCTCACTGAAAACCAGTAAGGTCTAAGCACACTGAAACACTCAGAAATGCCCACAATGAGGAAAAACATTTTATCTGTATCCATTTCTACCAAATATCAAGGCAATTATCTCCTGGTTACAAAGTCTCTTATCTCTACAGGTGAAAGCTCTTGTGCTGCAGCCTTTCCCCTGAAGCAATCACAGTGCTGTTTCTGAACACCTATTCCCAGGAATTTAATATCCTTGAGATCTTTACAGCTTTGTCAGGAATGGAGACAGAGACACACTGTAATAGTGTAAATGTTGACTCTTTAAGAAAACAAGCTAAAAGAGGATAGTTCTTCTAATCACCACCTCATCTTCTATTAAAAGTACACCTTCTATTAAAATTTCTTTTGATGACTGCATTTCCCAGTAGTCTAAAGGCAACACTCACCCAGCCAAAATATTTTCTCTGAACTTCCCATATGCAATTCATAGTCAGATACAACAAACTCTAATACAACTACCACCACAAGCAATAACGCGTTCACATTCTCCAGGCGGGGGGGGGAGCGGGGGAGATACTCTGACTCTCAACAGCTAGTATATTTCTAGGTTGAGGCCTTCTCTTTATTTTCCTTCAGTACAGTAATTTCATATTCAACAGCTTTACTGTATGTCCTACAACAACGCCTGGTATGTGAGCAAACTAAATACTTTCAAAACAGTGGGTACTGAAATACATTTGCCCACCAAATATTTCCTTCTTACAACTTTGTAAATCAGAACTGACTTCCTACACAAATAACAGTACAAGAACGGATGCTTGCTCTGCTTTCCTCATACCTTACCGAATGTTTGACCATTTCATTTGCTTAATTCACCAGCTAACAGAAGTAGAACCCAAGTGGAATGATCGTGACATTCCCTTTTAAGAGGAATAAAGATTCACAATACGCACAGTTTATATCATATTTTCCTCCAAGTTATTTTCACAAAGCAGTACCCAGAAGTCTCAGGCAGGAACTGAACCCCATTTTGATGAAAGTTCTAGACGTATTATCAGACTTCAAAGATTTTTGGAGCTGGAGTTATTTTGGTACAAAAGCCAGAGCAATCAAGCCTGTTAAATAAGGTACAAATAGAAACTAAGAAACCCGACCAACAGGAGCACACAGCTCAATGTACAAATGACTTGGTAGGTTCTTTCCATGGCTGTAACCTACTGAAAATGTAATACAACGCGAAATCCTTTTATGCTTGCACTCTATTCATCACATTCCTCCAAAGGAACACTTTATAATAACTTCATGTTGACATGGTTTGTTTTTAAAGCTTTTAACAGGTCAGGCTGCAGACACCCTTCCCCTCCCTTTCAGCTCTGTGTTTAGGTGGACCTCTGCTCCACATTGGCCGTCACTACACCTGAAATCCTTACTGTAACCTGCAATGCAGACTTTGCTCCCTGCTCATTTTATTTCCCAGGCTGTAAGAGCACCGAAGAGACACTTCTTTTATTATAAGTATCATTTGCTGTCACTCTCCCCCTTTAAAATAAAATTTAAAAATATTAGAAAGTAAGAACACTGGTCACTGCAGTTTGTTGCCTCATGCTTGCCTTTAGAGAAGCTGGAATTTGTTACACCATATTTATGGTAGAGTTTAGGTTTGGGGGATGGGGGGTGTTGTGTTAGGATTTGGCAGGCAAAGGGAAAGCAGTGGTGCTATACAGATAACACAGCTTCTTGTATTATCTTCTTCAGGGCCTGCATATACAGTATGCAAAGCTGCCAATAAAAGCCTGTATAAAATGTTCTGCTTTTCTCAATGTCTTTTCTTTACATTGAAGAACCTGCCTCTTCCGTTCTGCCCTGCCACCCATATGCAGGAGAAGCCTTAACATGCATGAAGAACCACAGGTTTCAGCCTACACGAAGGAGCTTGCATACACTAAACTCTCTAAACCCATGTCAGATTAATCCTGTAATTCAGCACTGCTTTCCTTTCTTACGGCTCCCAGTTTAAAAAAATTGGGAGCAAATGACTGCCAGCTGAAACCCTGCTGAACTCCTCATCTGCAGAAAAGACTGGTTTTGCTGTGATGGTCAAACCCTCCTTTTTGTTCTTGTTGCCCCACGGGTTGCTTACCTGCCTGCTTCACGATGAAATCTGGAAGAGTAAGGGGGTTCATCATTTCCCAGACACTTTCAGGCTGTTGCAATCCCCTGCCACCACCACCCCATCCCCTCAATTGCTCAGGATGTCTATATTGCACATGGATCTTATACGACAGGAGGGCCAAATTCAAAGGTGAAGCAAATGAAGGCGTAGGTCACCTGTCAGCACGTGGGTGTAACCTACATATTTAGAGATAATATGGAGTGGTGCAGTAAAGAAAGCAATTAAGCAGGCAACGCAAGAAGAGCAAGAGATAACCAAACTCCTTCCATTCGACAACCCCCTGTTAAAGCATTTTCAAGTTAGTTTTATCACACAAGATTCTTGCCAACATCGCTACAGCATTGTGTTAGGCATAGAAATAGAAAGTCCCTACTTTAAAAAGTTTACAGTCTAAATAAATAAGACACACAAAGGGTGGAAGGAAGGATATACTACCATCCCAGTTTTCCAGACTGGGGAGCGAGGATAATTACAGAGATCAGCCATCCCGTCCAGGCTACATTACCAACCCAACGCCCCCAAGTCCCCAGCAGGACAAAGAGCCGGGGCCGGGCGAGCGGGGCCTTCAGAGAGGGTGTGGAGGGGAAAGGTGACGGGAGAAGCAGCTGCAGAGGCCAGAACTGCTTGCCGAAGCTGCTGTTCAGCGGCCAGCTCAGCAACCAGACGCAGCTTTCACAGCCAGCTCTACCGAGAGCGGCGAACAAGCTCAAGAGACAGAATCCAAGAAATGGTTTTATTCAGCTTCGCTGCACTTTGGCACAGGTCCCCATGCCAAAGAGGCTTTGTTCGGGCCAGCCTCACTGTTAACAAACAAAAGTAGGGTTGGGGGGTTTGTTTTTCTTAAATGGGAAATAATGGGTGTTTCAAAACACCAGCATTAAGTTTCCCTCAAGATATCTGCACTTGCTTCTATTTCATTTTCAAGCCAGCACATGCCTAAGCAAACGCGATAGTCCTCTTTTGTGAATCACTGGGAACAGAAATACGGCTTTGCTGTTATGTAAAAGCCAGTGGCAGCGTTAAGACAACTTGAGCACAGAAAGGATGTTCTCATAAAAACGTCCCTCTGATTAGTAACGGCAATAAACACATCCTTCAAATGATTTTCAGGGGAAAAATGAAGAACTGTAGTTATTAACAGTAACTGATAATTTTACAGCTGCAACACATAAACAGCCCACCCGCAGCTGAACCAAGCTACATTCCATCAGTCAAACAAGAAATCTTCCTCCAAATCACACATGTAGAAGTGCTGTGTTAAGCAATAAAGGGGGTTAACTCCCCCAGATGTCTACCTTTTCTTAAAAATGTGAGTAATGCTATTTTGTTAAGACTGGGCATCATCATCTTGGCTAGATGGGGTACTGGTTTCTTCCTCTGCAAGTGAAGGTCACCCATCTCATTTGCAACAGTTGACAAATTCCAACTCTCCGTGTTCCCTGATGTACATGAGTCAGCTTAAATGATGACGGGAAATGGGTCGCCCGAGTCAATATGACCGGAAATGGGTCACCTGGGTCACTATGGGGACACACTGGAAGAAGTACACCAAGAACTACACTCGTCATGGCTTTCCTTTGCAACAGAGGTTCCCTTTAAGGTGGGATGTGAAAACCCAAGGACAGCTAGAACCAGTGGTAAGCAAAGCCTTGCTGCTCCTCCAAAGAAAGCTCTTCCCTCATGCGGAGGCCCTTCCCAAAGGCTCACCCCTTCCCAAGGGCTCTCCCCTTCTGCAAATTGGGCAAATGCAGCCCTTCACAGAAGAATCATCTGGCAAAAGCTCTACAGGAAAACTACCAGATGTGTTTCCACCAATTTCCAATCTTCTTTCACAAGTTATGAAACACACTGAGGCAACCAACTCCGTAGTTAAAATCCTGGAGCAGAGTATAGCTATAATTGGTTGCTGGGTTTGTATTCCAGAGAAATAGTGCCTAAAGAGTCATGGTGTGATAAAGCCACTTAATGTTGAATTTCTTCTCACACATGTATGTACGATGCTGCCGTTCCATGGATCATTCAAAAAACATTTTTGTTCTAGCAAGCTTCATATCAGCTTTAAGTCAATACTCTCCATAATTACCTATGAGTAATACTGTCGTTGCCATCAGCTGATGGGTATTTTATATGCCATTATGACAAAAATAACAATCTAACCAGGCACAACAATGCATAAAATCTCAGAAGATATTCCGGTATTTGCAACAAGTTTTGGATACAAATTGCATGACAGCTAAAAGTTTGGCACATTCCTAGCAACATTCCCCATTTACAAATGTAGAAATACAGAGAGGGGTGGAGGGTTTTTTAAGTGTTTGTTAATGTCACAAAGATCTTTGAAGTATTGTGACAACAAGTACCCAGAAACACCAAGACTTTACTGGCAGACAGGGTGATACAATTGTGAATGAATGGACAGGGCTCGGAAGAGGAACACCAGCCCCAAGAATGTCCCAAACACAATGACTGAATAGGGTTGCTTTGTAGTTTATCATACAAATGCAAGTGCGAATGACAACTGTGATACCAAGAGTTTAAGTACCTTTTTATGGAAGTAAAGACCTTAGATATGCTAATGGCTGAAACAAAATACAAGGAATTTTTTTGAAAGCTCAATTCCACTACCTTTATAAAAACTGCCTAATAATCATCCCACTTCATGCTTCCTTCAGCTTATTACCCAAGCAAATATTTATCTTACAAGCACATGAATATATCTTAAAGGAAAAATATTATACAGTAACTTTTGAACACTATTAGATGACTTACACCAAAATTTTCAGCTCTTAATTGATTTTTCCCAGTGCTAAGATTTTAAAGTTCATAAGGCCTCTGGCACTATAAATTAGCAACAGCTTTCCCTTTTAAGAAAAGAAGAGCAATAGGGCACAATTTTAGATTTCATGCAACTTATTCAGGCCATTGTATTAGCTTCTTAAACTAAAGTCATTCAGCAAATCACATTCTGTGTTAAATAATATATACTGAGGCACTCAGAAGCTGACTACCTAAAGAAAACGCATGTACTAGACGAAAGGTGGATATCACCTGGAATCACCATACTTCAAGATATTATTACGTCTGTTACTCAAAGCAATAGCTTTCCTGGGAAAGGCAAACATTTCTATCTCTCACTGTATGCAGGCAGGTTTTCAAGAACATGAGTCTGAAATTATCAGTGCTTTGAAAACAACCAAGTTAGAAATTCTGCAACATGCAGTTTTCATCTCTCCCACATTTTGACTTTCTTGTTTGTCATATCAGGAGCCAGTAATGTGGGCCAGGGGGTGGAGAGGGCCTTTATTGCTATGTTTTCAATTATACTACTGTCTTTAAAAAGCTGTTCACAGAACCAAAGCTGGAGAAGACCTTTGTCATTGCCGAGTCACACTTCCTGCCTAACCCAATCCAAAGGCGACTAAATATTTTCATCAGACCTGGTAATTTGTTTAAGCAATTGCAGTTCCCGAAAGACACGGACTGTTTTGAGTTCGAGGCCTCAAGTGATGAGGGCTTCATGAGCGGTGTAAAAGGAATACCTAATATTTTGGTTTAGCAGATAAACTTAAAAAGAGTCTTCCTGAAAGGGAAGACAGGAACTTGATTCTGGTCAAGCCACCAAATCAGATTCACGTATGTGACTTGTGGCTTTCAGGAAAACAAAGAAGATCTGGAAAAAAAAACCTCAATTGAGTCAAACACCAGGAAAAGAAAAAAAAAGTCTTTACGTTAAAAAGAGGCTAAAGATTACTTAAGTCTCATTCAAAAGAAATTTAAAACATCCAGTTTTAGATTAACAATGTAGCGCAACAGAGGAATTCAGAAAGTTTATTAAAATGAAGCCAAACTTAAAATGTTCCAGCGCTCTCCAAATGTTTTGACAATTTCTCAATCCCATCCCTGTGTTTTAGTCTAACACTAGCTCTTGTTTCTCCTGTGCACTGGAAAATTATTTCTCAAGAAAATATTTATTTTTACAGAAAATATTCGCTCCACCAACTGCATCCACAGCTCTTCCAATGCTCAGTAACCCATCGTTAAAAACTTGCACCTTATATCTTACCTTCATTTGACTAACTCTAACCAAATGTATTTTGATATATTAGATAATGAGTAACAAATATTTACAATAGATTAAGTTCACGTTTCAGTAGTTCCAAATAGTTTCTAAATGATCCTGGTAATCTTATTACACATATACCTTCAGACAGACTGCTTGCTATCAAGTGCCATAAGTTACACCCACATGATTCATCCATTAGGAGAGTTGCTCAGCTTAAAAAAGAAAAAACAAAAAAACAAAAAAAAAAACAAAAAAAAAAACCAACCCAACCACACAACCCTCCCCATAGCCCTACTAATTTTAGCCTCTCCTTAGATAACACGATTTCCTGAAACAAAAAGATTGCTCACACTCTTCAAGCTCCAAAATGTTATTTGTAAAAGTAGCTGAACGTACGCAGTAACTCATATCCAAATATAAAGGGATGCTGCAGCGCTCCAGCTTTCTGTTCTGCCGGGGCTGCAGAGAAGGAGCTGAAAACAACAGGGAAAGATTTTTTTGAAAAAAATTGAGACAGACAACAGAGCGTACTCAGCACTCATGCCTCTTCTGTAGAAGAAAACCCCACTAGAGCATGGGACCCAAGGCTGGGCATGGACCATCACCCCACATCCCCCTCCGCTATGGCTCTGGCTTCCAGGGACAGCCTCCAGGCCAAAAGCCACAAGTCAGCCAAGATGTTAAACTGGTTGTGGGCACAGCAGCGTGGAAGGTAAGAAACGGTGTCCCATGGCATATATTGACCATCGGTGCAACACTCCCCACAGCAGGAACGAGCTAACGGCCATGCTGGCGTGAGCACGCCCAGCGGAAAACCTTGTTTTCAGTTCAACGAAACTTAAGGTAGGTTTGACACCAGCCCAGATCAGTAAGAAACAGCACCATTTGCTCACCACCTATTTCATAAATACATCCTTCATTTTACAGGTCTGAAGGACTGAAGCAGATACTCATGGGGGAATCGTCATTCTATTAACCTCACCTTTATCTTGGTACACTGTAAAATGAGCACTGCGCTTATAGGGCAGATGGTGACCTAATTGCCACTACACCTAGTTGGAAAAAAAAAAAAAATAGCTGAGGAGACATAATAGTTGCTGTGAGTTATCTTAAGATCACGGCGGGGCAATAACTCTTGAGCTTACTGATGATACAGTGAAAAAAACAAACAAACAAATCCCAGCAATGGCCACAGCCCAGTTGTTCTCTCCATCACAATCCTGCTTTACAGCCTGGCCACATTCTGGCCTGGGGGTTTCATTCATGTAGGTCGCAGCTGGGAATTAGGGACAAGCCTCAAGAAGTGAGGGCTTCAAGAAATAGGGAAAAGGCATGAGCAAGACACTTTTTCAGAGACGCGTTTACTTCTCCTGTATCTTCTTAGAAACACCAATAAGTTGTTGAGATCTTTTTGGAAACCAGTCAGTTTGGTCCTGCAGATACTCCACAAATATTTGAGATTAAAACATATGCTACTGAAAGTCTCTTTGCTTGAAAGCAGATCGCTATATAAATGCATACACAGCAGAATGAAGAAGCATTTGTAACTTGGGGGATGGTTCAACGTATTTGCATTAGGAAAGAAAAATGCTGAGGAGCGGTATTATCCTGGTTTTGTCCCACTTCAGAGCAGCAACAAAATAAGAAAAGTGTTTTTTCTTCCTGCCCAGATGTACAGAACTTGTTCATAAAGCTGCAATAAGCCAGTATTAATCACACACCCACAGGCTAACATAAAGCATTTGTAAAGTTTCTGAGTTTTTCAGACAATCTTTTTGGAGGCAACACCCTAAACATTCCCTTCATCAAAGAAAACTGCTCATTCCACATAGTCATGCACAGAGGAAGGGTCAAGACCAGGACGCTTCTTTGACTGAAGATCAGACATACAAATTCAACTAAAGAAACTTTGCTTCTCATCTCGCAAAACATTTGATGAGTTTCCATAGAATGGAATACTGAATATTTGCTGTGTCATGTAATGCAATGGACAGAGAAGCATAATGGATATGTTATCCTACTCCAAACTCTTTGTAGTAACAGTCAAGTAAATTAAATTACAAGTCTAACTGTTTTAAGACCTAAGTATGTACATTAACCAGAATTTATTATGGTAGATTTTGTTTCAGCTAAATTTTCTAGAGCTAAATAAAGTCACAGAGGAAAGAACCAAATCATAATTAGATTTGAGCTCAAGAAGTAGAAGGCATAATTAAATGAGAGTTACTCTGATACATTAGTTATTTATCAGCCAGTTGGCCTACTGTACTCCATTAATCTACTTTCCAAATGCACAGTAAAATAGTTTCCCATTTTACTCACTTCAGAAAGAGTATCCATGAAAAGTAGTATTGTAAATTCAAGAAAGCTGTCATTTTTTCTCATATAAGCAGTCAAGATTTTACCCTCAGCAGATAACTACCTTGTTATACTGCCTTTTAAACAAATGGAGCACAAAACTGATAAATAAGAAAAAAAATTGCCAGCTGCATCATAACCATACTTGGACTTTTACCTAATTTGAGAGAAGGGTTCTTTCTGTCAACCTTATGCCAGCTCCTAGGAATTAAATTATTTCTAACTGCTGAGATATACATGACACTATGAATATTGGAGTAATTAACAGAATAGCATTTCACAAATAGCTTTAGAGGAATAAAAACATTCCATATGCCCAAATTATTTTTGAATATGACCTGCCTTTGTATTGCTCATTTCCTTACTCTAACGTTGATCCTAATTCTCAGTTTTAAAAAGGTTATCCCTTTGAAAATAATAGCAAAAAGTTCAATACTTGCAGAGTTCTGCCCCCACTACACCTAACAGCAGCTCCTACTTGGAACCTGAAAACAAAAACACAATGTTTATGAAACCCTCATAATCAAATACGTTATAGAAGGACAGAGAGATCCATTTTTAGTACTCATGATGGGCCTCCTAAACTAGCACAAAATCCCAAAACTCCTATTAGCAGACTACCTCCAATATGCAAGATGTTCCCAATGACCCACACAGGATAAACATGACAGAAGACAATCGACATCAGAAGATGAAGTGAAAAGGACATGACAAAGAAAGGTGCTGTATGCTAAGGGGTGTTAGATTTTTAACTTGCTCTTGGGCTAAGTGCTAAACGTGAGCAGAGCCAGCCCTTGCGGAACCCCTGCAAAGCACAAATCCTCAGAAGCCCAGAGGAGGGTGGTAGACACCAGGAAGCCCTCGCATTGCACACCACTCCCCTGGTTAAAGCCATTCAGCCCTCGTTCAGCTCAAACCCTTCGCCTCTATAGAGGTGCAGCCACAGCAGTTAGGCAGCAGAAGTCAAGCTTTGTCCAAGCAGGTCAAGACCCCAAGTCCCAGCTCAGCCCAACCTCTGCTACGTGCCATTGCAGGCAAATGGAGACATGGAGGCACGCGTGCAGCCTGTCGTTCCTTGTCCACGTGCCCTTGGGCCACCCTCTGGTAGAAAAGCCCTTCCCACTTCTGTAGCAATACAGCAAGGGTGGTGAATGCAGAAACCAGAAAGGGGCGAAATCAAAGTATGATGAGTATGACTGGCCAGAGTCATTCTAGAAGACCTGCAAGATATGAAGCACGTGCATTTCTGATGCTGAAACCTAAGTCCAAATTTCTTAATGTTAATGTACCATACATGTGCTAAACAGGCAACTTCAACAGATTGTTTGTCATGAATTCTGGAGATTACACTTCCTCTTGATACCTCGAAATAAGAAAAACTGTAAGGGCGGATGTTAACACAGAAGCAAATGGGAGCAAATTAAATACGTGGGTGATGCATGGGGAGATGCTGAGCAATAACAAAACTTGAACAGTCTTTTTGTTAGTCTGCGAAGGAAAGCATTTAAAGCTCCATCAGCTGAAGTACATAAAATGAGGTCTACATAAATCATAGAATCATTGAGGTTGGAAGGGACCTTTAAGATCATTAACCATTAACCTAACCTGACAAAACCCCTTCTAAACCGTGTCCCCAAGTACCATGTTTACCCTTTTTTTAAACACCTCCAGGGATGGCAAATCCACCACCTCCCTGGGCAGCCTGTTCTAATGTTTGATAACCCTTTCAGTGAAAAATTTTTTCCTAATATCCAATCTAAATATAAATATAAGGAACAACCTACGTTGGCAAGTGGATGCGCAAGATCATCTAATTCATCACCATCACAGAATAACAGGCAAGAGGTAGTATACCTGACAATAGTGACATACCTTAAAACACAAAGCATACTGGGTAGACCAAAACTGAGACTGTACGTTTCCTGAAATCTGCAGTTTAACACCTTGGCACATCCAAACGCTCACATTTCCTGGCATCCGAAATTCATGCATTAAGAGCGAGCAACTACCTGAGCTCTGGAGAGCAGTGCTGTCAGGACCGTTTCCTCATCCGGAGGAGGAGCGGCCAAGAGCGACCTCAGCTTGGCAGAATCACTCTCCTGAAGTAAAGGTCAGTAGAAATTGAGGCACAAAGTGTGTCATTAGAGGGGCGCAACATCTAATAAAGCCCAAAGTGAAAGCGTAATTGAAAGCAGTCAGTTACCTAGTCAGTAACCGGGAGGAATCTGGTTTGTTTACTATCTGGACCAGAAGAAGTTAAACAGATTTATACAACATTACATCCTTAGGATCACAAAACAGTACTGTATAATTATACGGGGACCACTAGAACAGAATCTCCCTGAGCTGCAAAATTGCTTTATTTTTCATACTACTGGAAAACAAACACAAAAATCCCCAAACAAGACAACTGAAAAGGTGAAGCCAAATGATGCATCCTACTCAGCAGTACCTGATTTACCCTGAGCCTGCTTTCAAACTTTTCTCATATGCCGTTGTCCATGCAGAACAGTCCATTTAACACACCATCCATTCCTAACAAAATAACTATATAATTCAAAACCACATGATGACTAAATAATTAAAAACCAAGACACTCTACAAGACTGCCCTAATTAAATTGGGAGCTATCTACTAGTTGTCATTGTACTGCACAATGATCACAGATCTTTTTTCCTTAGATTTTACTATTTTGCCAAAATGTATTTCATCTTTTTACTCCTCTTTCTCCCAGTTTCTAACTACTGGCATTCTAAGAAACATCAGACTTCGTATTTATGATAGATAACGATTTTTTTTTTAAATTAAGTTAAAATAATAATCATATTAATCTCAGCTCAGCATCTTGGACTAACTTTAAGTGTAGGAAATCAGCCTATTGAAAGTGCTATAACATTTGTTCCAAAGAAAGCAATTGCTCTTTGCTATTGACAGACACAGCTTCACATGAGAACTTGAGGACGCTCTTCACCTTAAATGGACCATTAAAAGAATCAAAGATTATCTTCCATAGAGCATCTGTTTGACAGTAAGAGAACTGCTCCTCTAAACATACGTTCCAGAGCTGCCTGCAAATCCAGTAAACCCGATTACCCCCCCCACCTTTTCTCCCTGAAATTGATTTATAAATGCTATTAGAGAGTCAGGTTAGAGTTCCTAGCTGTGTATCTGGATAGAGATCAAGCAAATAATACAACTGTTGAACTCAAGGCAGTAAATCTAGTCTATAATAGTACCAGAAAATTTTAAAAAAAAACAACTCTTGCTTCAATAGGCTTCATAGGGTACGTCCCCAGTACATACGTATGTACATACCCACACAGACAGGGAGGCACAAGCATTCTATCTTTAATCCCTCATCTGATACTCTCCCAGCTCTTTCACAAACATTAATTTACACAACAATCCCAAGAGCCAGATAACAATTAGCCTAGTTCTGAGAGAGACAGAAAATTGTCACTGATATGTCACAAGATTTACGTAAAGACAGTGACAGAGTCAGGATTAGCGTTCAGACTTTAGTCCTGTGAAGTTTCTGTGTTGTATCTGAAGAGTATTTCCACAAAGCCCTTCAGCACGCTGTCCTGCAAGATCAGACAGTGCTCAATCCCTCACTGTGTTTGGAAATAAGGTGAAAAATGGAGAGATTATGAGTGCCTCATTAAAAAGAGGTGATACGATGAAGGCAGTGTATTATTAATATGTATACTATTTCATCCTTCTCATTCCTATAAACTACTCTAACAGTTTTATAACTACATTGTATTGTCCTATAATTTTTTAGTCTCCTGTTCAACAAAAGAGGACACAAAGCATACCCTTATTTTATACCCTGCACAGAAGATTGATACCTAAAACAAAACGCATTTGAGGTAATTGTTTAACCTTAATACATTAGCGTTTGATAAACGGAGGCTACTTACTTGGCAAATGCATGGTTTATACTACAATACTTCCCCTATTACATCGTCATAGGGTGACTCAATGAAAAAGGAGCTATTATACAAACCAAAAAACAGTGTTTAAAGTTTAGTGCATCATCAACTGGAAAGTACACATGACAAGTAACAAGATAAAATTCTTAGTCTCTAAATCACATCGTTTATGAACACAATTTATAGCCAGAACAGAACAGCAACCTGAGCCAATAATAGACTCAGCCTTCTGACTGCCCGCTGTATAAAACAGACTGAATAAATACCCTGTTATGAGACTCCGTGGACCTTTATACACTTGCTTAGCCATCACCACGTCAGTGCCCTCACTCATCCACAGAAATTGTTTATAGGCTTGGAGCCACGACTAGATACTACTTCTCTCAGTCTCCACCTGTGTCGGGGATTGCGAGTTTTATTCTGACGTTCGGTCTCAAGAACCAACAGGAAAACACACTCTTTGATGCAACTACAAAAAACCCCACAAACTACCAAGAGGCTTTTATTCCTTTTGGAAGGCTCATGACGGGACTATGGAAGTGCCTGTCTGTACATCCCCCCGAGCTCCCGACCCTGCAGGAAAACGCGCTGGCGCTTGAGGAACGCCGCGAACGGCGGGAGATGCGCGTCCCCGCGGGAGGCGGCCGGCGTTCTCGGGCTGCCGGAGTTTCAGGCAACCAGCAAGCGCGTACGGAGCCTGTCAATTACATCCAGGCCGTTTTAATGACGAAACGTGTTTCGCCAATGGATGCCACCTTTAAACCCCCCCCCTCCTCCACCGAAAAAAACAATTTCCCAATAATTGGGCCCTAACTGGCAGCAAAGCGGACAAACCCTGCCCCAACCCTGTATTAAACTGATTCCGCCGGAGCGGTGGACCCGCACCGGTGGGCGCAGCCGCCCGCGCCCCCTCAGATGCACCTGCCCGCCCGTCCCGCACCCCCGCCGGGCACAGCCGGGGCCGGGCCTTCTCTCCGGACGGCGGCAGCCGCCGCTCGGGACGTGTGAGCCGGGACAGGGACCGCTTCCCGCCGCGGCGACAGCTCCCAGGGCGCTGCTCGGCGCGGTGCCGCCCGGCGGGGGCAGCTCGGCGGCGGCCGGGACGGCGCTCTTCCACCGGCGGAGGAGCGCGGGCTGCCCCGCAAGAGCCCGGCGCGGCTCCCCGGCCCCTCTTCTTCCCCACGAGCCCCAGCCTGGGCTGGGCGGACTAACTCCCGCCGCAGCCGCTGTCGGTCCCCCCGTTAAGGCTGCGGGTCGGGAGCCCCCCGCAAAGGAGTCGCGGCGGTGGGAGGCGAGGCCGCGCCGTCCCGCCGGCAGCGCCGCCCTCAGCCCCCACCGGCGGGGAGTCCCGCCGCGGCCCCAGGCGGGACCGGCGCGGCCGCGGGGGGAAAAGAGGGAGCTGGAGGAGGAGGAGGAGGAGGAGGACGAAGCGGCCCGAGCAGCCCGCGGCCCCCTCACCTTTTCTTCTCCTTGTCAGCTGTCATCGCGGCGGCTGCCGGCTCCTGCGCCGCCTCTCGGGCCGGGGCGGGCTCAGCACCTGCCCGCGGGGGGCTCCGCGGGCGGCGGGCGAACGAGCGGGAGGTTCGGGGTCCGGTTGGGCCGGGTCACCCCCGAGGCGGGCGTACAGTCTCAGGACACTGCCGAGGATTGTACGGCCCGCCCGGGGGAGGCGGCGGCGGCGGCTGCTGCTGCGGGGCAGGAGCGGCGCGGCGGCGGCGGGCTGTGCGGCTCGGCGCCGCCCGCAGAAAGTTCTCACTTTAAACCTTGGGCCGCCGCCGGCCGCGGGGGCAGGGCCGGCCCCTCCGCCCCGGACCCGGCCCGGCACGGCCCGGCCCCGCCGCCGCCGCCGCGCCCGCCAATGGGGGCCCGGCGGGCAGCCGCCGCCGCGCCCCGGGCTCCCCGCCCCCGGCACCGGCACCGGCCTGCCCGGCGGCGCCGCGGGGGGTCACCGGGGCCGCCCCCTGCCCCACCGGCACCGCTCCGCCCGCGGCAGGGGCACCCGCCCGCGGGCACCGGGGCGCCTCCCCCTCCTCCCGCCCCGCCGCGCTTTTACCTTTTTTTTTTTTTTTCCCTTTTTTATTTTTTTTTTGTAGTTGTTTAACCTAATTTATCTCTTCCCCCCCCCCCCCCCCTCCGGTATCTCCTACGGCGCCTCGGCGGTAGGGTCCGAGGGGCGCCGCGGCACCTGCGCGACGGCCGCGGAGCACCGGGGCGGCTGTTCGGGCCCCGGCGGGACCCCGGGCAGCGCCTCCGGCATCCGTGCCCGCTTAGGAACCGGAGGGTTGGGGAGGTGGAGGTGGCCCTGCTTTCGCCCAACACAGCGGAGGGTTGTTTGGAAAAAAAATAAATTAAAAGTCAAGAGCGCGACTGGCACTCACAATGACGGCCGTGCTACTTTTGGGACGATGCGCCGGAGGCTTCCCCAAGGTGCGGGATCCCCCTGCCCCAGCCCCGCCGGTTTCAGCCGTCCGGGGGTAGAGGGATGTGGCAAAGGAGCAGGGGGACAGCACTGCTGCCTCCCTGCTAGGACTTCCTTCCTCCCCCGGGTTTTCCAATTTTATGTTCTATGTCATACTGCGCACTTCACCTTAATGCACTTTTAGAACTCCTGGTTGTTGACACACAGCCAAGTATGGCACTTCTTGCCACAGCCAAAGCTCATCTTGCACTAGCACCTGCTATGGGTTGCTGCAGTTAAGGTCAATGTAAATAATTAAGAAAAAAAAAGAACCCTCACTTTGATTTTTATTTATTTTACACCAAAGCAACTAACCTTGCTAGACAAGGGATTACAAGAATTTTTCTGAGTATGTCTTTCATAACAGTAGATACTGCAGTTTTATCCTCATGTTTGCTAAGGCTTACCTTACATCTTCACATCTCAAACCAAAATGCACACCTTTGCATTAAACTGTGTCAGGTTTCCCATACTTCTGGAAAATGGAAGTACTGCAGGCAAAAAGAACCAAACTAGATTTTATTTCTTGGTTATTCAAATTTGAGCAATTTCCCTATGACATGTCATAAGCTGGTTTGTGTACAATGGGTCAGAGTTTTGTTGGTTTTTTTTTTTTATTTTATACAATATGAATGTTTAAATGCATTTGGGTTTGAATTTGCATATTGTTCTCTCAAGTCTGAAAAGAGCTACACATGCTTACACAGCAACAGCCTAATTATGTGGTAACAGTTGGGGTTTTTTTCTTGTTATACAAGAGAACCTAAACAAAAGAAACCCACAAATATTTAAAACCTAAGTAAACTTAGTCAAACAGAATTTGTGTATGCAGGACTAAATGTAACCTTCTGGGAATAAGAGAATGCAATAGGATCAAAGAGCCAAGTCACTCATTTCCTAGATTAAATAGACCTCTTCGTCCTTCATTGATCTCTGCTGATGTCAATGCTCCTTGCTGTATCTTAAAGCACTTCACTAGGATAAACAACTTGCCTCCAAAAATCAGACAAGAAAAGCATTCAAATAGAGTAAATCTAAACCACTCAGTAAATTTCAAATATTTCAGGTCTAGCCCATTGGCCTAACTCTTGTTGGCTCTGCCTACATGGATATAGTGTAGCTGATTAACAGTCCAACTCTTTTGCTGTCTTGACCAGCTGAAGGTGCTTGGACAACAAGATAATTCACATCTAAGCACTGCTCAAGAACCACCACCTGTCCTCCTCTGTGGAGGCAGACTGGTGGGCTTCAGCCCTGATCAATGCCCAGCAAAACCAGAATCTTGCTGCTGCACCAGAAAGGTGAAGCAAGACCGAGCAATTCTAACAGCACCCTCACAACTTCACTCCTGAAGTTTTCTGTGCTATTATTTCTGGCAACTGAGCATCTTGACCACGAGAAAACAAATGGTCTGTCTTCTGGAGCTTTAGATGTTAACTCCCTCTCTTTCCCATGACTATTCAGGGAGGGAAAGATCAAATATATCTGTAATAGCACTGTTAGTCTACTTGATGCATTCTGCTACCGTAAGGGACCCCACAGCCCCTACAGGGACACAGAAAATTTTCTCCTTGCTGGAGAACAGTAGAGAGAACCGCATCGTTTTATTCTCAAATGCACCTCATTACTGCTTTGATCTCCTTTATGGTCAGTCAATATTTATTAACAGCAGTATCCACCCTAAGGTGGACTTTCTCTAATCTTAGACTACTCAGAAGCTCTGATAGGAGCCACGCCGTGAATACATTTACTCTACAAACGTACACTATTTAATCTGCAGGAGATGACAACTGCCGGGAAAGCCAAGAAAAACCTCAAACTGATGGTAAGCGCAGTTTGTCCTCTCAATTACTACTACCGTTGTAAGACCTCTTTCTGTTGCATAGTCTAATGTTACATTTGCTACATTTTACACTTAGCTTAGTAGGTGTAACTCAGAGAAAAGCTCACTGAAGGGGAAAATGTACTCAGGAAAACTTAATGAGCAGACCTTAGCAGGGGTTAAGCTTCTGGGTTTCCCTCCCCCCCCACCAAGGTTTCCAGCAGAATCACCATAGCAGATGGGTCTTCCTTGCTCTTACTGGTCAGAGAAAATACAAGCGGTTATGTCAGCTACTCTATTCTGGAAATTATAGGAGATGATCCACATTGCTCCTACGTGAATTATTCTAGAGATGCTATAGGAACATAAAGGTTTTGATTTCCTAAAAGCAACCTTCAGATGAGGTATTTGAAAACAGTCATTAACATTGGCTGGGATAGCAGATGGGTCCTTCAAGTCTACAGGGGACCAGTTTACATTAACTGTGTTTGGACTGGGCTCAAGGGAAAAAACAAACAGCAGACTTACAAAAATAAAATGGTGGTGTGTGAACAGTTTTCACAATCCACCCTCAAGTTTAAACTACACTAAGAAATTAGAAAATCTGCATACGGTAGTAATTGGATCCCTGGTGCTTGGCTCACACTTTTGGGGTTCCTGGGCAGAAACACCCCATCACCCAAACAAGCAGCAGGCAAGCTCCTGATTATTGCCATTTATTCTGAAACACACCACTGATTTAGGACCAGTTATGCTACACTGTGTTTTCTTAGGATATGCATACATATGTAATCAACCATCCAAATCAGCCCTTGCATGAGTCTGAATGCGCATAGCTATCACCAGTGAAGTGAAAGCAGTTCTAGCACCCTGGTTTATGTATGCATGCTACCAGCACCTATACTGACTGCAGAGTATTGGTAAAACATACAGGAGTTTGACACTGTTCAGCAATTAATGCTCCAGAGTAGTCAGAAAAAAACATGGATACTCCTCCATCCCTTGCAAGGGAGGCATTATTACTAAAATTAAAAGCAGCCATTAAAAACAGATTCTTGAGAGGATGAAGTGTTTCAGATCCATTACTGATCCCTGTTTGGTTTCTTTCTTTTTCTGGCTCTTCAATACTGCGAGAAAGTATGACAGCAAAAAGTTGATGCTTGTAATAACAAATAATGACATTATGGGAAAGGGAAGGGGAGAAAGGAGAGCCCTGTTATTGCAACACAGCTGATCCTTTGAAGGAAAGAGGCAGGTTTCTTCACTTACTCATACCAGAATAAGTAAGTTACAGCCACAGAACATTTATAACATGCAATAGCAAATGAGAGAAAAATATCAAACTTCGGGTTAATTTGTTAGCAGAGAAAAAGTGATATTTGTCAGTTAGACAGAACACAAAGGGACCGTGGGAGAAAGTGGGGAGTACTCAGATGGAGACGTAACAAAGATGCCTAAACTGTGGTGCAAAAAAATGAGGTACTGTTCTTTGTGCAACCGATCACTTACACTCACTCACACCCTCTTTCATGATTACAGGTGTGTGCCTGTGTCTTAGCACAGCTGTCCCTTCTGCAAAATCAGTAGCTGTGCCCTTTTCTCAGCGGTGGAACCAACCGCTTGCCAGGGTAGGAGATGGGACCTCAGCTAGCACGCCTGTGCAGCCCTTAGGATTCCTTTGCCTATTGCTGCAGTTTCATGCTAGAGAGAGAATTCTTATTCAAGAACATATATTAAGACACATATATTGCTCTTATACAAGACCAGACGTTAAGAATAACTTATAACAGCACTTCGCCTGTTACCTTAGGCAGAAAGCAACACACACTCTATAGGTAATACTGGACCAGCCAGTTTAAAATGTGATTTTGTGGGAATACATTAAGATGTCTTTGAGACCTTCCAAACACCGAGTGCACACCTTCAAGCAAGAAGGCTCACAGATAAGCTCCAGCGTTTTGAGGCATTGATTACTTACAGGCACATTCCAGACGTTTCAGCCATCACGCTACCATGAAAAAAAAAAAAGACACGATGGCCAAAACGTTGGGAATGTACCTGTAAATACTAAAAGGCTTAAAATTACTCAGCTTATCTTTTAGCCTTTTTCAAAACAACATACTGAGGATGTCAAGGAAAGATGGTAAAACAAAGAAAGTCTAATTAACATAGCAATGTGTTGCAATAGAATCAGTTTAGAAAGAAAACCGATGATGAATAAGTACACAGAAACACTCCCGTCATGATACTGGGAACTATAATTTTGGAATTTTGGGAAAGCTCAACCAAGAAACCAATGAGGAAGCAGATGCAATCCAGCTTGTTAAGTGAAGAAGGCTTTTGTTTCCGTTTTTCCCCTTGACGTTCAATAGCTTATTCTTTAGAAATACTATGTTTCACAGTTACTTTTTTTTTTTTTTATTGGCCTGCGGAGAGTAAAGGCTGAACAAATTTGCTACGCAGGACCCTGATTTCTAGTTCATCATCTGGAATGCAAACAACTGCAGGGCAGCCAGGGCAACCACTCAGCAGCTTCAAAACTTAGGGCACATGCGAGACTCCAGCATATTTAAAAAACTAGTGAAGAGGAGTGAGTTTATTCTATGAATATAGTCTGTTACCGTATGCTCTTTGGTATATAATGCAATAATAGTCCAATTTAATGAAAATCAAGTATGAAGCAGATACAGCCTTTACTTAATATTTAGAAATTCTTTTGCAATGTTTCTAGAAGGTAGGCACCATACAGATAGAATATTAATTATTACCTCCTATTCTATTTTAACCTATTTGCTTTACCCTCCATACTACTCGCAGTCAGTGCTAGCGTGAGGCAGAAGAGGTCTGCAGCCTCTTCCCGCTCCCTGACAGTAGCTCTGAGAAGGAAACATGGACACAAGATCACCACAGGCATGTTTTACTCAAAGCCAGCAAAAACAACAGTAACATTTAAGAGATGGGAAGGGAAACCATTCCTCTGGGTGGATTTTAAAAGCCAAATTTTGTAGCAATGTTTTTAATACTCATTATCTCCTGTGCCCAAGAAACAGTTATCACCACAGAGGAGGAGGAGGAGCAATATAAACATGAGCAAAAGCACTGGGTGCCAGATGAATGTCCAGAGAGATGGGAAGCTGTGATTGAAGATTTTTGCAATACTGAAGCTGATACCAATGCCTAGTAGTTAACATTCAGTCACTCAACAAATATTTATTTAGAGACAGTGTAACATGCCCACTGCAGAACTTTGAGTTTCAAAAAGAGCCAAGAGATTTTATACTTTGTTTTATTTATTTTTTTTTTACTTTAGGAACCTTAATACCAAAGGCAATGCAGCTCTTAAAGCTTTTAATCTCTGGCAGTTACTTCTCAAGGGTTTGCATGGTACGTGGGTGATGCTCAAGCCTATACTGACATTCTGTATAGCAGTGAATTTCCCTCTAACATAATCCCAGTGAAAACTCAGGTTTAGAATGAAACTGAAGCAATGAGCTCTCTTCTTAATCCCAGCAGTAAATGCTGATTTAACCCTAATCCAGGCAAATAGATTTGGGCTTTGCTTTTATTCACCAAAGACTAATTTACTTTAATGAAGATCTTGAAAAGTGTTTGTTTTAAAACAGTCATTCTTAAATTACTGATGTTTAACAAGCCACTGAACCCATTAACCCTGTGACCACTTGCCATCTAAAGAAGGTGACAAATTATTGTAAAACTGCAAAAAAATTTTAAATTTTTCGGGTGCTGCAATATTAAGTGCAAAATTCCTGCCAAAAAAAAAAAAAAAAAAAAGAAAAAAGACAGACCTCTTCTGGGAGCAGGAAACTATCATAAAACAGATATATTCCTTATCACTGCTCACACACACACACTATTGCTGGAGGTCTCGGACTTCTACATCTTTTTCTTGTGTCCTAAAGAAAGTTTTCAGTGGGTGAGGTTCTTGGTAACTGAAATCCCAGCCCAAAGGTACAGCTGTACAACTCCCAAATGTATCCTGGGTACTCTACAACCTTAATCAACCCGAGGCAGTCATAGATGCTCACAGGGGATAACCATAACTAAGTCTCCCTTAGCTCCCTCTAGGTCAATGACGCAAACATCACTTCACGAGTGTGACCTGGAGCAAGAGCCTAACTCAGGTCTCACACATCTGGGACAGCCTCCACCTACCAAGCACACCCCCACTGCCCAGACAACGCAGCCGCTCATGATTTGCCTCCTCAACCACCACGAGATTACCACAACCTGACTATTTAAAGTGCTGATAAAGTTCACCTTTTTCCCCTTTACCCTGAAACTTGTTCTATTTTGGGGAACCACTCTGAGGTCCGTTTGGCACTGAGCCTAACATTTGTTTCTCCAGTAGATCTGCTTCTGGAAATATTTATAGGCTCTTAAGTAGAGATAACACAAGATATTGGTAATAGTAGAAGTGATTCACATACAGACAAGGAGTTGGATAGTTGTCCTTCTTTTTCCCAAAAGCCACCTCTGTGCTTTGTGTCTTTCTTCCGTGTCTACATGCTGCACAGTTTGCGTGAGGCACCTATTACCAATAACCCCGGCTGTGTACACTGAAGGGACATTTCTCTTCATTACACTGTAATATATAATTTATAATAAACAAGTTTATAATTTATGATAACATTTCACTGAGAAAGAAAAAGTAAGAGTAGGAGAAAACTGCAACTATTGTATCCCAAGTCATTTATTTCTGTGGAGAAATAGATTTAATTTCATTGCAAGTTGCTGTCGTAAGTGAATGCTTTAACATTCTCCAAACCCTTAACCCTTGGATTTCAGTAGTCATAAGAATTAAAACAAGAAGGAACATTACAGCTTGCTGCAAATTAGCAGTAATGATGAACCCAAGATAATTTAATCTAATAGTGAGTTTGGTCACAACACATGCCTTCAAATAAGTGTTCATCATCCTGTTTTTGCATACTCAAAATTAATATTAAGCAGCAGCACCACTAACAAGGGTAGGTATATTTCCACAAAGCCAAAGATGAGGACTACATAAATACCTTTATGTAGTCACTGATTCCAAGCTACTCTTCATTTGCATTGCTAGACAGCTACAGTCAGATTTCAAATATCTGAAAATCCCATTCAGTAACATGGAATCTGAGACACAATTATACATGTTTTTTCTTCTTTCTTTACCAGTCACAAAGAAACCGGTACAAAGATTCACACTGTCTTTCAAAACTCTTTAAATTCATTTCAGAAAGTGCTAAAAGCTCCAAATCTCCATCTCCAGGAGGGTTTTTTAGAGCTCTACGTCTACCCTCTGCTTCAGAGCAGTGGCAACAAAAGCGTTTGCGCAAGCTATGGGAGTTGTTGACTTATTGATTTTATATGATATGTCCTACAGACAAGGTAAGCGCAGCAGCCAGAGGAAAGAACAATGTTTAGAACTGTTTTTCCTCTTCAGACAGAGAGGCTTCGGGAACGCAGCTAAAACCTCCAATTACATTTTTCAAATAGCGGAGCATGTTAGGCCAGTATGGCCCAAAATCTCAGCCAGCCTGACAGGCTCGGCAGGTTTTCTCCCTGAATTGTGTCACTAACTCCGAGACAAGTATAGCAGTGTCCCAGACATGCCTTGCGTCAGAAGCGAACAACAAGTGAACACTGCACTCAGGTTTTCAGAGACGTAGGTAGAAGTTTTGCTGCAAGAGTCCTACAGAACACCCATGCAAATTAGGACCTGAAAGCAGGACCTCCTGCCCCCTCCCAGTTAACATTAAAGGCATCTATATCAGTCAGTTTGAGACATTCCCCACCATCAGCACAAGCTGTTTTCATTAGGCTAAATGATCACTATTGGGATTTTTGTAAGTCCCCGCTGACAACAGCTTTCAATAAAACCAGAAAGATTTTGAAATCACAGCATTCATTGTTATCACAATTCAGCTCAAAGCTTTTCCCGAGACCTACACATTTCCAAACACTGATTGCACAGAGCTGCTTCTGGTTATCCAGATGTATGCTCTATTAGAAGTCTTTCAAGCTGTGTCATGTAATGCATCTGAGCCTCAGAAAAGCATTGGAAAAATCTGCACATATCACATTGTCAGAAAAATAAAAAGATGTTCAAAATTTGTAGCAATGTCCAAAGGCAAGGTAACAACTTATAAATACTTAAAGGGAGGGTGCCAGGTAGACGAGAAGAGTCTTTTTTTCAGTGGTGCCCAGTGATAGAACAAAAGGTAATGGGCATAAACTTGAGCATAGGAAGTTCCATCTTAACATGAGGAGGAACTTCTTTACTCTGAGGGTGGCAGAGCACTGGCGCAGGCTGCCCAGAGAGGTGGTGGAGTCTCCCACGCTGGAGACACTCAAAACGCGCCAGGACACCATCCTGTGCAATGTGCTGTAGGTGTCCCTGCTGTGGCAGGGGGGTTGGACTAGATGATCTCCAGAGGTCCCTTCCAACCCTGACCATTCTGTGATTCTGTAACTAGGAATCAGTCTCCTGCTTAAATAAACAGTGATTTGCCCTGAACACAGTAAAGGACTTAAAAACTTAAGTCCTTCATTGACTGGATACTCATGATTTGGCTTAACACAGGGTGCTGGCATATTTCCATAGTTACAAGCACATAAATGACTTCAGGAGAGTTCTCCAACAAGCTGAATTAACTCAGTGTTCACATTATTAACACAGGTTTTACTTTGTACTTAAATAATTTTTGTTTACATATTTTATTTAGTTTTCATTTCTCTGTTTGTGTTCTGTAGTTTTGTCTTCTAAAAATGTTCTGGAAGAGAAAATGCTTGTGAATGGATGCTTTTTGATAGAAATAGTAAATTTTGCAGTCTGTGTGCATGCAACTTCAACAGACGTTTATATTCAAATTAACAGCTAGTTCACATTAACAATACTGAGTAATTTTTTTAAGTGATTTTTACCAGAAAATACCTGATATCCCTGCCACACAAGCTACAATAATGAAAACAGAAAGACAAGCCTGACCTCTCTATTTTGTAAGGCAACTTTAAAGTCTTTTCCAGTAAAATCTGGCAAACAAATGAGAGAATTAATCTCCTGAGAGATGAACAAATAAGAATTTATGTCAAAACTCCTAGATTTCTTTAATATATAACAGAGGCAGATTATGAAGTACTGAGTTGAAGTTACTGAGGTTAGAAGTTGTACTGCTCAGCTCCTGGCATGAAACATGTAGTGTTACTGGCAAGTACCGGAATCAAAGCAGGACTAGTAAGCACTGAGCTCAGAGGTCAGCACGTGTTCTCCTCCGGCACTTATGCGGGATAACTCTAGCTGAGATTTTTGGTCCGTAAGCAACATGGATGGTTAGTTCCTATTAGCTTCAAACAGAAAGCAGGCTGTGACATACCCCTTCTGTGGTACGGAAACTTCAGCCACAAAGAGGAAGATGATGGGGGAGGGGAAAACAAACAAACACACACACACACACACACACACACACACACACACACACACCCCGCCAAAAGACAACCACCAAGTACTGTTCTGACCAATCAAAATATTCCATGCCTTGTAAATAGGTTTTTGGTTTATTTTTCTCTTGGAATTTATCTTTTTTTGCCCTATAAAAGCAGAGTTAATTTTAATCTTCATACTTTAGAATATGTCCATAAAAGTATCCTTCAAAAGAGTTGATTCTCCCATTTTGGGGAGTCTCTAACATGTCTCTTCTGGAGTAACAGAGAAGCAAGTGGGATTTTTAGCAGCTTGAGGTTGCACCCAAGCTGGGAGGAAGCAAAACACTTTTAAGGCATTATCACAGGACTCCCCCCTTTCAGTGAAACTGAAAGGCTCCCGTGTTTTTGTCTGCCATTGCATTAGGTTTGCATGGCAAGGTTTTGGTGGCGGGGGGCTATAGGGGTGGCCTCTGTGAGAAGTTGCCAGAAGCCTCCCCTGTGTCAAATAGAACCAATGCCAGCCAGCTCCAAGATGGACCCGCAGCTGGCCAAGGCCAAGCCCATCAGTGATGGTGGTAGCACTTCTAGGATAACATCTTTAAGAAGGGGAACAACAGAAGCAAGGGGAGAGTAGCCAGAATGTGCGAGAGAAACAACTCTGCAGACACCAAGGTCGGTGAAGAAGGAGGGGGAGGAGGTGCTCCACGTGCTGGAGCAGAGATTCCCCTGCAGCCTGTGGTGAAGACCACAGTGAGGCAGGCTGTCCCCCTGCAGCCCATGGAGGTTAACGGTGGAGCAGATATCCACCTGCAGCCTGGGGAGGACCCCATGCCAGAGCAGGTGGATGCCCCAAAGGAGGCTGTGATCCCATGGAATGCCCATACTGGAGTAGGTTCCTGGCAGGACCTGTGGCCCCGTGGAAGGAGAGGAGACCACGCTGGAGCAGGACTTGTGACCCCGTGGGGGACCCATGCTGGAGCAGTCTGTTCCTGAAGGATTGCACCACCCCATGGAAGGGACCCACACTAGAGAACTGCAACCCATGGGAACGGCCCATGCTAGAGAAGTTCATGAAGAACTGTCTGCCATGGGATGGACCTCACACTGGAGCAGGGGAAGAGTGTGAGGAGTCCTACCCCTGCAGAAGAAAGAATGGCAGAGAGAGAATGTGATAAACAGACCACAACCCCCATTCCCCTGCACCACTCGGAGTGAGGAGAAGAAGGTAGAGGAAAAATTGGGATTAAAGCTAAGCCCAGAAAGAAGGCAGGGGTAGGGGAAAGGTGTTTTTAAGTTCTGGTTTTATTTCTAATGACCCTAATCTGATTATATTGGTAATAAATTAACTAATTTCCCCAAGTTGAGTCTGGTTTGCCCATCACAGTTAATTGGCGAGTGATCACCCTTGTCCTTATCTCGACCCATGAACCTTTTGTTATATTTTCTCTCCCCTGACTAGTTAAGGAGGAGGAGTGATAGACTGGCTTGGTGGGCACCCGACATCCAGCCAGGGTCAACCTACCAGAGCCATCTGACACTATCTGTGTTGTTTCCTAACTAGTTTTTGTCTTGCAGGAGTCTGCTGATGAAATGCCAGCTCCTTATTGTCCTTTAAATCCTCTCTCCCTCTCCTCCCACAGACCCATCCCAGACTCCCCCTTCGCAGCTCTCTCCCCATGTCACTCTTCATTCTCTTCTCAAACTGACAGTTCACTCTCACTCAAAAGGCTCCATTTAAAAGGACTCATTAAATACAGTTGTCATAAACCCATAGATATAAGACAATAAAACAGCATATCACAGAGAAGTCTTCTAGTATCTTTTAGATAATTCTTGGTGAGAATTCACCACAACTGTTGGTAGACATTCTCATGTTTTATTCTCCCAGTTGAAAACCTACACTAAGTATGAAATGGCCTGCATTCTACTACCTATAACATGTTATACATTTTTCAAAATCAACAGGAATTTTTTTTCGACTTCATTCCCCTTTGCCTGGGAGATACTCATGGATCTACAGGCTAGTCAGCTCCCATCCTTCTGCTTGATTCTTCAGGCAGGTTTTTTCTCCCTATATCCCACTACAAGAAGTTTTCCGCTCTTTTAATTACTCCCTGATGGACCTTCTGCAATTTCTATATTGGACTAACTTGAAAGCACCATAAAAGCATCTCCTGTGTAAAATACAGCGCAGGTGTAGGTTCTGTTGATACTGCCTGAAATTCTTCAGTTCATCAATTTAAGGATCACAGTAGTCTTTAGGGTTACAAACATACTAGATACTGAGGTTCAGTAAGTTATCCAGCTAAAGATCATTAAACTGCTGTCAGAGTCACTGCACTGCAGGTTTGCACCTTGCAAACACAGCCTCCATTTGTCCTTTGCTGTGTAACAGCATAGCGAGCCTCAGCTTGGTGGTGTCCAGCTTACTCAGCATCTCCACCACCTTCCTTCAGGTGCTGCAAGTCTCCACAGCCCTGTGCTTCCTCAGCCTTTGCACGGGCTGCAAACATTTGTTGGGTTGTTGGGTTTTTTTGTTTTGTTTTGGTTTTTTTTAACTCCAAGGGTGCTCTTAAAAGTAATCAGTGTTGGGTGAAGAACTGAGCTTTTCCAAACCTTTCTAGAAACACTGTCACTATCACAGTTACATTTTGAGACCTGTCAGTCATGTAGTTTTAATACACTCGGTATCTTCCACTAAATGGAGTCCTTCTAGTTTCTAATTTAAACAGTGTATGACATTACTTGAAATGTTTTAGAGGAAGCTGTCATGGTTTGGGCCAAACTGGCCACTAGATAAGCAACAGATGCTCCCCCATACCTCTCTTCAAAAAAAAAAAAAAGGCAGGGGGGAGAGAGACTTATGAGTTTAGAAGGAACTAAACTAATGAAATATTAATAATAAAATAAAAAGAAAATAATGAAATATATACAAAACTATATAAAGTTGCCAGGATGACAATCATGTCATCAGCTGGCACTGGGAAAGTCCCAGACCGAACTCAGTGACTGACGCGAACTAGATTCCAGATCTGGATTCAGGATTGGGATCAAAGGCAGACGAACAGACAGAGTCCTCCTCGGACGCCGGCCACTGAAGAAAGAGGGCTGACCCTTTGATCCCTCAGCTTTTATACTGAGCATGAGGCAGATGGGGTGGAATACCCCGTTGGTCAGTTTTGGGTCACCTGTCCTGTCCGCTCCTCCTCGCAGGTGGGACCTCTCTGCGCTTTTCCGCTTCTGACCCTCCACCGGGGTAAGTAACAAAGTGAGCTGCCCTTGGGCGTTATAGCAATGAGTATAAGCAAGAGCCTCTCCACATGCCGTGCCCTGGCATCAGCTGTAAACGTAGGTCTGATCACTCAGAGTGAACAGTTTCTACACAATATGCTGTTAATTTCAGTAGTTAGAAGAGGCCCAGCTAAAAAGTAAAGTTACTGAACAAAGTTGGTCCTGTTTTACCACAAACCAGGACAGAAGCAAAGCACGTTTCTTAAGCACTCCTGACTTCTGGAAGCAAACCTGCTAGAAAGATTTTGTTTAGTGGGGTGTATTTTACACTACAGCACTGTTGCATGGCTCTAAGTTAATCTGTTTATTCTTCACCAGGTTTCATATTAGTTGTTCCATTGTCTTCCCCAGAATACAACTATAATTTATCTTTCAGAAAATGCTGCTAGAACGTTAAGTTTTGGGTCAAATTTCTTCATCTTTTCCACAGTTTCAAATAGCTACTTGGGGAAGAAATCAGCATCCCAGAGACCCATTCAGACAGCTCTTTTAAAACTCTCAGGCGCAAGTCATTTCAGGCTGTCAGTATGCGAGTCAAGAAACTCCTATTTAGTATCCTCCTTTGTTATGAGTGATACTGAAACACTTGATTTCCTCCTGTGATTTCTATGTCACTGAACTTCTCCAATACTGCACACAAATATAAATGCTCAGCCTTTTAGCATTACTGCTTATTCTTCTGGTTTTACATTTAAATGAACTAATAACAGTTTTTTTGATTCATATTTTTTAATCCCTTTCAGCATAGGCTCTACTATTCACAGCTCTACCAACAGTCCTACCATTTTAATTTCTATTTCTTGAAGTTCTCTGTCATCAATAGCCTGATCTGCATCAGCCATTAGTTGTGCCCGCACAGGTGGCTTCCTTACTGCAGCTACCTGCAGGAGCTTTTTGAGCACCTGGCAACACTTGCTTAAAAAAAAGTCTCACTAGAATTAAGAAAAACATGAGCGATGACTTCAAATTATGAATCAGCCAACTGATCCCATGCCAAGGAGGCTAAAATGCTTAACACCATCTTTGCATCAGGGTTTGCCAAAAGCCAGCTGTGAGTAGGCCGCTGGTACAGTGACACCAGTGACCGTGATTATGTATCCTGTAGAACAGAGACAGAATTAGTAAGAGAATACTCAAGTTAAACACTCTCACCTTATCTTTGCCATAGGACA
The DNA here is from genome assembly GCA_017639485.1 of Pluvialis apricaria. NCBI lineage: Eukaryota > Metazoa > Chordata > Aves > Charadriiformes > Charadriidae > Pluvialis > Pluvialis apricaria. Next base: position 36,997,913 of record CM030009.1, read on the forward strand.
CAAAGATTGGGCTAAACTAGACTCAGAACCTCAAATGGTTATTCTTTGAGATCTAAAAGGGAACGGTGGCTGTACCAGAGAACTGGAAGAGGCAAAATTGGTGGCTGCTTCTAAAAAGGGAGTAGGGGCAGGTGGGAGAGGAGATGTCAAACAACATACAGATTTCGATATTAAGCTTAAATCCCTAGGAAAAATTATATGGTAAATAATTAACCTGCTGTAAAAGGAAACAAAGAGAGTAACAGCAATTACTTTGGATCTGTCAACAACAAATCTTGCTCAACCAAATTTTCATCTGGAACACAATTGCAGGCCTTCTAGATAGGAAGCAATGACTGTCATCTCTCTCAAATTCATTAGCGCTGTCTGGCAAGCCACAGAATGAATACTTTGATGCATCCTTTTATTTTTGGCTATAATCCATTAGAGATAGAGGAGTTTCTGGGTGTATGTTGAATGATAACATTAGAAATAAAAGATAGTTTTGGTAAACCTGGAGAAGTGGGGAAAAAAGCAAAATCATTAGAAAAAACAAAAGTTACTAGGGTAGCTGACTGCACAGATACAGCGTGGAAAACAAAGAGGGGAGGCAAAAATTCTGCAAGAAGTAATTTGGAGACTGCAGGGTGGATCACAAAGTCAGCATAATTCAGCATTTCCTAATCTGTAACAGCATGATAATCCTTGTACTCAGACATCCATGTGAGAGTGCAGCTCATAAGACACATGGAAAAGTTCTGCCACTCTGCTCAGCATTTAGGTCTCAGCCATGAGGCTGAACCATACTTTTCCTGAAATGCAGCACTCAGAAGCCGATAAAGCCAGAGAAAAAACTAGGAGAGATCAACAAGAGTGGTCAGAGGTCTTCAGGGTGACCAGTAAAGAAGTGTTGGCCAATAACAAACTTCAAGTATAGAAAGGCTTCTGCAAAAAAAGAAGGAAACCATATAGTAATAAACTGTGGTGAAAAGGACAGAACTGAGACTTAAACTATCCAGACTTCGGTTTTAGTGAAAACTAACCACTAATAGCAAGAGTGAGCTGTGACTGGACTTGACTTAGATGAACACTTCTTGGAAAAGATGTACAAATAGCTGATGAGGACAGACATACAGCTGAAAGATCATCTCTTGAGGTGCCTTTGGTCCTTTTTCCCCTGCTCACAGTTGGCATGAAAAGGCCCAGATTCAGCAGTGCAAAACTGGCAAAAAGCGTATAGGACACCGCCCACAAACTCATGCAAATGGAATACAGTTAAAATATAATCAACAGAATTAGACTATATTTTCCCCCCTCCATTAATTTTATGATGAAAAGGAATTACAGAGACAATATTTTTTAAAGATGCATCATCTCTTCTCTCCTCCCTGATGGTGGGTACCCATTTCCCAGGTTTGAAAGCTTTTCATTTAGTATTTACAAATTATTATCCTGTTTCACAGCTTGCAATGCATAACTGTCATACACCAGTCTTCCAGAGCAACTCGGTATTGTTTTTATTGCCCTGTGTAGACCCGATACCAGGTTTTCAAGACCCTGAAACACTATCTGCTGATGTATACAGCAGACACAAGATGGTACCACATCCCGTTCCTTTACTTTTATAAAAGTGAGAAGACACAAGATGGTACCACATCCTGATCCTTTTCTTTTATAAAAGTGAGCAATACAAATAAGTTCCAGTAAATCAATAGTAATCAAAAAATGTTCATGCTGAGAAGAGCATGCTCAGTTACTGGAGAATCACAGAATCTACTAGATTGGAAAAGACCTGTAAGATCATCTAGTCCAATCATTAACCTGACAAGCCCACCACTAAACCATGTCCCTAAGCACTGTATCTACACGACCCTTAAATACCTCCAGGGATGGGGACTCCACCACTGCCCTGGGTAACATATTCCAATGCCTGATGACCCTTTCAGTGAAGAAATTCTTCCTAATATCCAATCTAAACTTCCCTTGGCACAACTTGAAGCCATTTCCTCTTGTTCCATCACCTGTTACTTGACAGAACAGCTCGACTCCCACCTCTCTGCAACCTCCTTTCAGATAGTTGTAGAGAGTGATAAGGTCTCCCCTCAGCCTCCTTTTCTCCAGGCTAAACAACCCCAGTTCCCTCAGCCATTCCTCATAAGACATGTGCTCCAGACCCCTCACCAGTTTCGTTGCCGAAGCAACAACCCTAAACAGCCATGTAGCAAAAGGATTTGGGAAAACGTCTAAATAGTTTAGATATGTCACTTTGTACATTTTCAAAAAGACTTTATGACATTCATGTGCAGTAATAGAGATTGGTTTAGGTGAGTCAGGAAGTCTCCTTCTATGCCCCTATGAAGTCAAAAATATTAAAATGGCTTACTTTTATCATGAATCTCATTACTATTGATAAATCTTTTTGGATCCCATTTGCTAAAACCAAAAATTACATGAAAATCACAACTTTCATTAAAAAAGGTTTCTAAACCTCACAGTTTCAGATGAAAACTTGAAAGATGACACAAGAAAAATATCAGGAATCAGAAGGTAAACAGGGCGGGGGAGAGAGGGGGGAGAAAAAAAACCCAAAACCCGAGCAGTAGGAAAAAAAAAAATAATCAGAAAGAAGGAGAGTCCTAATACACTGCAAGGCAATTGAATCAGTTATCATGGATCTGGACACATACTTTTCCAACACAACTAGGAACAACAGTCCACCTCATTTTTTCTGAAAGTATGTAAATATATTGAAGGAAGCCTTTTTCCTTTAATACTCTCCAAGCAGCAATGTATAGGGAGAATTTCTTGGGCTACACACCTATGGTATCTACAAATTACCTAAATACTATTCAGCTTAATTTTACTGTGTGAAAGGCACAATTGTATGGAAACAGTTTGTTAAGAACTGTTCAGGTTTCTGAAGAACTCAACTAGTGCGGGAACAGCAGTAGAAGAGCTATACACTTTCACACATTTCTAAGCACATTGAAACAGGTCCTTTACAGCTTCTAGCTTCTGTTGGAGTGAGCTGCGTGGTGGAAAAAAGGCTGATGCGTGGACAAGAGGATCTGTCGGTGCTCTGTGCGACCATACCAAGTAATCAGGTTGGAGGAGGCAAGCAGGCAAATTTCAGTGACAGATACATAGGCACACTCAAACCTTCTAAAGTACTTCAGTAACTCACAAGAAGGCAAATAGAAATGCATGGACAAGACCTTTTGATTTTCCTCAGATGGTAAAACAAGGTAGTTACCAAACCAGTCATAAGTGCTTCTCACCATTACTGTGCAGAACTACCTTTTAGCAGAGGTGGGTAACACTAGAAATAACTTCAAGGTTAGGTTATCTTGTGCAGTTATGACAACCCATGAATAACTGAGTCGAAACTGCTTGGTTAGCTTTGTCAGGGCTGTCAGTCAGATGCCTGCCTACTTTATTGCTTACTCTTCCTTAGAATGCAATAGTGAAAAACCAGTTTCCAAAGAAAGCCACATGTGTGTCAATAGACTACTATTCTTGGGCATAATGTAAATACCACTACAAGGACCTGGTCTCCTGCCTCCGAGACTTCACAACTGGTTTCAAAGTGACTTTGCCACCAGCCTCCTGATGATGAAGTTCTAGCCTGTGACTAATCCAATTACCAGCCACTGCAGCAGGCAGCAGCCAAGATGGTACGCATCTCTCAATATTATGATGATGTGCCACGTTCTGGTTTCCAGTCAGGCTTTCTATTATTTATTTTCTTTTAAATTCAATATGCTTGGGGGCTTTATACTATTACTGTCCCCTCAATAAACATTTCTATTCTCAAATATGAAAGATTTGAAATCCAGGAAGCAAAGATTCCATAACAGTTTGCCAGAAGAGTGGCATTAAATCTTTGATGTAAATAACTGCAGACCCAGACTCCACCTGGTCCTGGATGCAGAAGGAGCAGAGCCAGCGGAGGGAGGAAGCTGCTACAGCTGGGCTGAGAGAGTCCAAGGGAAGAAAAGGCAGCAGTTGTGCTCCATTGAAATGCAGATTGCCTGCCAAGTTCTCTAACTGCACTGTATCAGGAAGTATTTTTTAATCAGCTAAAGAAAAAAAAAAAAAGAGAGAGGAGGAGGGAGGGAGCGTGGTTATTAGAAACAGCACGACTTCTCTATTAATTGCCATTTTCCTAGAAGGACCGATTGTCTCTTAAGATAGTATTTCTAATATTCTTTCAGTAGTAAGAAAAATTCTAAGGTGTTTAGCACAGCTGTCTCATAGAAGGTTATCTCTTTTTTACAGTACATTTTGATACTGTCTTAAGCACTGAAACAGAAACAAACAGGGATCTAAATACATGTTACCACAGTTTGCAGAAGTGATGAATTAGTAACTGTTTCCTGTCATCTTTTACATTATGATAATTTGCTTTATCGTGCACATCTGTCACACACACCCTCCGATCCAACATACGGGAAAATATATTTAAGCAGAATTATTCATGCTTGCATGTTGTCAATACAGCTGACATCAAGACAAAACAGGTCGAATATTCAGAGAAATTGCACCAGTTACTCTGCTTGAGGAACTGGCCCTCAGTCTGTGCAACATGTCTTACAGTCCTCATTTCTAAAACAAGTTCTCTTCATAACACTGCCACTTTTTTTTTTTTAATGAAAATCTTTATTTAGAAGTTAAAACAAACAAAAAAAAACCCAGAAAAAAAAAATCATTTAAATTCATGCTCTATCACAATAATCCTTTGTTATTTTTACTTTTCAAATTTAGGATAATCTTCAAGATTGTTTCCTTACACAATCACCCAGTTAGCATGGGAACAATAAAGGATTGTGGGCTTTAACCACTTCTCAAATGAAAATAATAGGTCAGAAGATTCTCATTGACCGCAGTGGAAATTAGATCAAACCTAAGTACTACACTGCGGGAACACAAATTCCACAGGCAGGCAGCACTGCCAGTCTATATGCTCCATCAGCAGACAAGCTTTTACACAAGATTTTTATTGTCACCAGAAATTCCCACAGAGATTTGGGTTAATTCTATCATAATGCTTTATTTCCAACTTTAAATCACAGTATCACAGTATCGTCAGGGTTGGAAGGGACCTCTGGAGATCATCTAAGTCCAACCCCCCTGCCACAGCAGGGACACCTACAGCACGTTGCACAGGACGGCATCCAGGCGGGTTTTGAATGTCTCCAGTGTGGGAGACTCCACAACCTCTCTGGGCAGCCTGTGCCAGTGCTCTGCCACCCTCAGAGTAAAGAAGTTCCTCCTCATGTTAAGATGGAACTTCCTGTGCTCAAGTTTGTGCCCGTTACCTCTAGTCCTATCACTGGGCACCACTGAAAAAAGGCTGTTCTCGTCTACCTGGCACCCTCCCCTTAAGTATTTATAAGTATTGATAAGATCCCCCCGAGTCTTCTTTTTTCCAGACTAAAAAGCCCCAAGTCCCTGAGCCTTTCCTCATAAGAAAGATGCTCCAGTCCCCTCATCATCTTTGTAACTCTTTGCTGGACCCTCTCCAGCAGTTCCCTGTCCTTCTTTAACCGGGGAGCCCAGAACTGGACACAATACTCCAGATGCGGCCTCACCAGGGCAGAGTAGAGGGGGAGGATGATCTCCCTCGACCTGCTGGCCACACTCTTCTTGATGCACCCCAGGATGCCATTGGCCTTCTTGGCCACCAGGGCACATTGCTGGCTCATGGTCATCCTGTTGTCCACCAGGACTCCCAGGTCCCTTTCCACACAGCTGCTCTCCAGAAGGTCACCCCTAATGTGTACTGATGCATGGGGTTATTCCTCCCCAGATGCAGTACCCTACACTTGCCTTTATTGAACCTCATCAGGTTTTTTTCTGCCCAACTCTCCAGCCTGTCCAGGTCACGCTGTATGGTAGCACAGCCTTCCGGTGTGTTAGCCACCCCTCCCAGTTTTGTGTCATCAGCAAACTTGCTGATGGTACACTCTATCCCTTCATCCAGGTCACTGATGAATATATTGAAGAGGACTGGACCCAGTACTGACCCCTGAGGGACACCACTAGTTACTGTCTTCCAACTGGACTCTGCACCACTAACCACAACCCCCTGAGCAATACCTGTCAACCACTGTTCAATCCACCGCACTGTCCATTCATCCAACCCACACTTCCTAAGCTTGTCTGTGAGGATGATGTGGGAGACAGTGTCAAAAGCCTTGCTGAAGTCAAGGTAGACAACATCCACTGCCCTCCCCTCATCCACCCATCCAGTCACGCCATCATAGAAGGCTATCAGATTAGTCAGACATGACTTCCCTTTGGTGAATCCATGTTGACTACTTCTGAGAACCTTCTTTTCCTCCAGATGCTTGGAGATGACCCCCAGAACAAGCTGTTCCATCATCTTTCCAGGGATGGAGGTGAGACTGACCGGCCTGTAGTTTCCTGGGTCATCCTTCTTGCCCTTCTTGAAGACTGGAGTGACATTGGCTTTCCTCCAGTCCTCAGGCACCTCCCCTGTTCTCCAGGACCTTTCAAAGATGATGGAGAGTGGCCCAGCAATGACTTCTGATAACTCCCTCAGCACTCGCGGGTGCATCCCATCAGGCCCCATGGACTTGTGGGTGTCCAGTTTACTTAATTGTTCTCTAACTTGTTCCTCTTCAACCAAGGGAAAGTTTTCCTTCCTCCAGACTTTCTCTGTTACTTGCAAAGTCTGGGACTCCCGAGAGCTGGCCCGAGCAGTGAAGACAGAAGCAAAGAAGGCATTCAGCAACTCCACCTTCTCTGCATCATCCGTCACCACAGCACCCATCTCATTCAAGAGCGGGCCCACATTTTCCCCTGGTTTTCCTTTTGTCTCCTATATACTTAAAGAAACCCTTCCTATTAGTCTTTACATCCCTTGCCAGGTTCAATTCCAAAGCTGCCTTGGCTTTTCTCATTTCTTCCCTGCATACCCTGACAGCATTCTTGTACTCATCCCAAGTCGTCAGCCCCCTTTTCCACATCCTGTAAACTCCCTTCTTCCACCTGAGTTTTTTCTGAAGATCCCTGCTCAGCCATGCAGGTCTCCTTCCCTTGCCTGATTTCTTGCTCTTCGGGATGCACCTATCCTGAGCTTGGAGGAGCTGGTGCTTGAATATCAGCCAGCTCTCTTGAGCCCCCTTACCCTCTAGAGCTCTCTCCCATTTGATTTCTCCCATCAATTTCTTGAAGAGATGAAAGTTAGCCCTCCTGAAGTCCAACATTTCAACCCTACTTGTCATTTTGTTCATACTGCTCTTAATGCTGAACTCTATCTTCTCATGATCACTACAGCCAAGTCTGCCCCCGACCTTAACATCCTCCACCAGTCCCTCTTTGTTTGTCAATACTAGGTCCAGTAGTACACCTCTTCTTGTGGGCTCTTCCACCACCTGAGTCAAGAAGTTATCATCAATGCACTGGAGGAACCTCCTGGACTGTGCATTCCTAGCTGTGTAGCCTTCCCAACAGATATCAGGGAAGTTGAAGTCCCCCATGAGAACCAAGGCCTGTGATTGTGAGGCGGTTCTCACCTGTCTGTAGAAGGCCTCATCAACTTCCCCATCCTGATCAGGTGGCCTGTAATAAACACCCACGACTGTATCTCTCATGTTACCCTGCCCTTTAATCCTTACCCACAAGCTCTCAACTTGCTCATCATCAGCCCCCAGGGAGAGCTCAATACATTCCAGTTGCTTTTTCACATAAAGAGCAACTCCCCCACCTTGCCTTGCCATCCTATCTTTCCTAAAGAGAACATGGCCCTCCATGACAGCATTCCAGTCATGCGAGCTATCCCACCATGTCTCGGTAATTGCAATGAGATCATGGCATACTATAAGTACAGACACTCCATCTAAAGCAGTGGCTTACCATAGCAATACAGACTAAACTTTTGTGCCTGTGAAGTGTTAACATGAAGGCAGAAATTGGGTTAGGTGTCCAGTGTATACTGTTATGGTATAAGAAAGCATTTTTTTCTTTATTTATTTGCATAGGTCTCATTTGCCAGTTCCTGGCAGAGGAAGACTGAATGCACACAGATACTTGGTTGCTGTAGATCAGGTGCCTCCTTTAAAGTCAGCAACATCATGATGAATTAACTTAATCAATTTACACTAGCTCAGGGTTTCCTACCCTGGAAAAATCTGTATAAATACTCGTAGCTCAGTAAGACCGCAGTACAAACACACATCCTCTTCCCGCACACTTTTCTGAACAAATACCACGTTCTTCACCTGTTTGTAGTATTATGATATGTAACCCAAGAAATCAATGGAAATCCCACAAGTATGCTCCAAACGAATCATTTTGGTTTTGCCCAGTGTTTTGTTTCAGGTTTCACCTGCGTTCATTAGACATACCAACCCTGGGTCACTCATAGTAACACACACACACAAACACAAAAATACAAATCCTGATCTGTCTTCCTTTCAAAATGCAGAAGTCTAAAGCATTGTTAGCACCCAGTTATACAAAGATGCTTCATGCAGGGAAGTATCCCGACTGGTAACCTGTAGGGTTTACCCCAAAGCTGGGGGTACTTCAACTGAAGACTGTGGAAAAGAGATGCTTAAATTGAGTCCTTCTCTGGGTTGAGGCCTATACACCTATAGGAGTCCCTCAGCTGCTCACATCTTTGCATTTCGTATACACCATCTGTGCACGCAGATTCTTACAGAGGCCTCCCTCTTTTGAGAAATATTTAAGGCCCTGTTAGTACCAATAGTCATTAATATTGACGAACTCCAAAAGCACCAAAATATGAGAGTTCTTACAACTGCACTGATACCATAAACAGTTTTGGTTTGTTTGTTTGTGTTTGGTTTTTTTTTAAATCATGCATACACATGGCAAGGAATAAAAAGATGGCACTATTCCAAAATTAGGAAGTACACACACATACCCCAACAAAAACCGAGCTCGTAGTCTTGTTACCTTCTGTGTTATGAATCCTTTCTTCAGGGACAAACTGAGGTTTTATTTGCTTTATCCTCAGACCTCAATGCATGGAGAAGATTATCAATGGAACTTTTAAAATAATCTTTAACACAAGCATATTGTCAAAGGAACGTTCTTTAAGGGCACTTGCCCACAGCAGATCAAAAGACCCCAAAAATCTAAGGAGTTTTATTATTATTATTTTAAATGTGAGCTAATGCATTTACGACATTTAGTTATTCATCAACAATTAAAGAGATGAACTATCAGGCAGCAAAGCAAGAAGTCTGGTGTGAGGCTGCCAGCAGAATAGATTTGATAGTTCTGATGTGGAACAACTGATATGCTTATGGCTAGATAAGAACATATGGCTGCTGTTAATCATTTGCCGTACACCACCACATGGGATTGTTTCTTTCATGTAGGGGTGTCTCTCATCGGTAAGAAAAGCAGCCTCTTTTCCTCTTTGGAAGTACCTATCATCACACACAGCGGAAACAAGAGAACTACAAATATGCATGTAGAAAAGCACAAGGAATAAAGAAGGCCAGAGCTCTGCTCATCCAAACACCAACCACATTTCACAGCAAAATGGGTCCTCCCGTAGGGCCCTTTACACTGCCAGCAAGGCAAAGCAGCACGCTTCCTTCACAGTACTTTTAAGATGGAATAGCTGCCATCAGGTCACATGCTTCACAGGAGGACCCAGATCTTAATCCAGCATGGTGGTTTTGCTGCTCTCTGAGGAGCACACACGTGCTCCATGAGCAGAGCCCCATCAGCACAAGTTGGTGTCGGGCCGGCAAGGCAGTGGTGGGGCAGCCGCAGAGGAGGGTCGTCCCTGACCAAGATACCAGCAGCTGCTAAGCCCTTTGCATTCCTGTGACACAGTCTGTATTTACATTTGGCCAGATCATTAGCCAAAGACATGAGGAGACAACACCTTCTTTATCCCTTTATAGGCAGAACAAGTAAGGAACAATATTAGGGGCATTTGGGGTAAAGAAGGTTACGTTTTGAGTAGGCCTCATTTTCACAGAAGATTCAAGGTCGGCCACAACCAGGAGCTAGTGTATGTGTCTGCATCAGCATATTTTGCTGTGCTAGTAAAGTCAGGTTCATAGGCAACTATTTCATGTTATAACCACGGCAGGAGGGGAGGAGATATCATCTTGAATTTGGAAAGGCCAGCTCACCCAGCTCTGCAATGTAAAGCACAGTACGTGAGTAAATCCCATAACGACTGTGGCTTAAACACAAGTGTGCATTTCCGTGCTTGCACTTGGCTGGATCCTTAATTTCCAACTAATTTGTGTAAAGATTTTGTACATTTCTTAGGCAAAGGGAAATTGCAAGAAATTACCTGCTTACTCTTCCCCATAATGAAAAAGCAAGTGTCATTTCCCATTCTCTTACCCTTCTTGTTTTAAGTCTCACGCTGATACATGACATTCATTTAAAAGTAAACACTTTCAGGCAAAGAGAAAACAATATTTGTTCTAAAGAGAGAGCAAGATGAAATGGCATATTCAGCTCTCCTTCAGACGGGATCTAACTCAGAGCTGTGAGTGTGGCTGGTACTTACAGTATTTAACCATGTAAGTAAGAGCACTGGGATTTTTAGATCTTGGATTGCTTGCCAGGTAACACACGCAAATGAAACTACAAGTGCTCTGAATGTTTCATGACCACGTGAAATATCCTTTCACAGGCCAACCGTTTCCCTTTCTGCCAGAAAAACCACTGAGGACTCATCTGGAGTGAGAGTCTTCACTCCATCTAGAATGACAGTCTAAATTCAAAGCTTTCCCTGCATACGACTGGGTAAGAGGGTGTATTTGCTAGAAAGATAACTACATTTAATGAAAGTATTTCAAGTTTTAAGTGTATACCCTGAGCACTTTTAAGATGAACATGGAAGCACTGGGTAGGTTGGTTGGTAGGATGAAGCACTGGGAAGGATGAGGAGATTATTATTTTTAAAGGAAACCAATTAAAAAAAAACCACAACACTTCACTAAAATGTAAGAAATGCGAGACTTGAGATTCCAACAGCAATCATCATCACTGCTGTTATTTTCAAAAACCTTTTCCTGAAAAACATATCACACTGACAGCCTACTGTGGAATCCCCTGAAGCCTCTGGGGCTTTGGATTTGCAGCGAGTGGGTGGATTGCTGTAAGTTGCAGGATAAAGAATTAACCGTCAAATTATGAGCGTACCCAGACTGTGTAATCACACCATCATTTAATGGCGACCGGTAACCTTTCCTGTGTCTTTCCCTCTCTACCCTTTATTAGTGCATCACCAGTGTCAGGCTGTGGTCTCTTCAAGGATGGATCTAACTTTCCGTATTTTTTTTACCCCCCTGTAAGATGGCCAAAGCACTTCCTAGAGACATGAAGAGAACTTCCAGGGAGCTGAGCTAAGTGGGATGCAGTCATTACACAGCAGACTCACATGTTTCAGCATTTGCTAAATAAGTGCCGTAAAATTAAATGGATATGCTGCTTCGTTAATGTTGTTTTCCAGCTGTATATTTTGCATGGGTTGACTGTACAATTTCCAGATGTACAGACTTAGCTTTGCACTACCCTAGACTGGATCTTGCTTATAACTCATTTGCAATAATGTTACTTTAATATTTTGAAGGACAGAATTTGGAACGTAAGTTGTATTTTGAGTTCCTTGAGCATACAACATTTAACAGTGATTATTATAGTACAAAGTGGGTTTTATGGTGGGATGGTGTGTCGTTCCTCCCCCCCCCCCCGCAGTTATCTCCTAGTATTAGCAATGACTTTTTTAGAATTATGCCAGCAACTCCTTACAAGCTGCCTTCTCTCTCTCTTTTTTGTTTTTAAATGCACCTTTATAAAACTGATCTGGTAAACGGATTCCCTCAGGACAGTTATTGGTAATTTTGGAAAAAGAAACTGAATGCCCAAGAACTTTGAGTTAAACAACATTTTAAAAAGCGTCCACCCTCCTATATCTCCCCAAGAAGAGTTTTTGTAACACTTTCTAGCACTTCAGGAGAGCTTCATGGCCAGCACAGGAAAGCTCCAGGAGGTGACTGGAGGCCCAGAGGAGCTCAATCTTGTGTGGACCAGAAGCCCTTCCACCTGGCCTCTCACCCTACTTACAAGAGTTGCCCAAAGCATTGAGGCCTTGCTGCAGGAAAAAATACTGTATCTCCAGGAGACCAAATGAGCTGATCTAATGGTTCATCACAGGTGGAAAAAAAAAGTATTTCCACCATCTGGCTTCCCACATCCATTCCTGTCTTACGTTGTGCCAGGCCTGATGCTCAATTAGACTATTCTTATCAGCCTCTTTAGCTCATCAACTCAGGATGAAACTAACCCAGAAAAAAAAATAATAAAGTAGTACATTATTTTGTGCTGTTATTAAGACTGAATCATTTCAACAAGTCCAAGCAGCATGCAGCTGGTGCAAAGGAGTGAGACAGACCTTTTCCCCTTTGTGGTGAGAAACTGGTGCATCTGCTTATTCCACCCATCCTTTTGCCTACCTGAGTAAGGGCACTCAAGGACTCTGGCTTGATTACTCCTTGGGCAGAAAGTTATTTCAGGATCAAGACTAAACCCAAACAACTGGCTAGTGATTCCAGCTGTGCAACAAGAGCAATACCAGAAGTTCCTGATGTTTGAAAGTATGCATCTGCCTCCTCCACAGGAGGAGAAACACAAACAACCTTCTCTGAAGTGGAATGCTGAAAAAAATCACCACTTCTGTTAATTCTCTTAAGATCTTGGCTTTTGAGCTCCCTGGAATACCTCAGGAAATGTGGGTTTCCTCATCCAAACCAGCCAATCTTGTAAATTGGTACTGTAGAAACCAGCAGCGGGTGTGGTTAGCTCATAAAACCACTGGAGAAACAAACTGCAGAAGCTCTCTAGCAATGCGATCACTGTTAGGGCATGGGAGTAGCCGTGGGCACCACACTGAATTCCCTTGTCTCTCAGCAGAAAACTATACCATCCCCAATCTCAATCTAAAATCAGCTACAAGCCAGTCCCATACTAGCTAGCTGCCTTTCCACCAGTTGTCTGGAATTGCTGGCACACAGGGCCACCAGCTCCACACTCTGCCTGGTGCCTCTCCCAAAAGAGGCAGAGGAGTAAGAGATGCCCTTTGCCTTGCCAGGTGCCTCCAGAGACGCAACATCTACTCAAGCACACTTAAAGCCATAGGAACAGTGCAAGAGAAAGAGCCATGTCAAAGGGCACAGCACTACCCTGTCAGACATACTGCTGTAGAAGAGGTATTTTCTGGTACATAAACCCTGGGAATGAATAGGTAGAAGGTCAACAATAAGCTTTTGAAATTCAAAGCAGAATAAAAAATAAAGTGATCTTACCACAGGAAATCTGCATCTTTATGTATTACAATAAGCGTCTTGGCAGTTTCCTAAAGCAATCATTGGCTAATGGCTGGTATAGGTGAGCAGCCTCTAAGACTACAAAAAGGCTTGAGAAAGCTTGCTGCGTAGTTACTGGTACCTCAGTGCACCATGCCAGCTGACGTGGTGCCTTCCACCATCACCTGCAAGACTACTGGGTGTCTTCATTGCTTTGTACTGCATCCTCTCCTGGTCCTAAAGCATTTTCCACCTTGGACAGTCTCTTTAGAAAATAGATTCTTATAAAAAGCAAGTGTCTGTATGTGCTTCTACACAGAAGAAAAGTGGCTGAATGAGTGATCTGAGAGCTGAGCAGGTGAAAAACTTAACATACTCTATCACAGCAAGCGTAAAAGTTTACTGAAACCACAGTAAACAAGTTCACTTTTAGCCATTTACTGTATGCTGTTTAACAGCTAAATTCACTTTAGCCCCCCTTTAACACTGCAGTGATCACATACTTCGCCTTAAAGACTGGTGTCACATACCTGAGATTAGGGAGGTATTTAACTAGATTGCTGAAACTGAAGATCACAGAGCAGTTTCTCAATAGCTGTATAATTATTCCAGCTTAACAGGAACAGTAAGGCTTCATCGAGTTCAGTTTGAGCAGAAGAAAGAAACAAAATAACAGGACTCCTATAAGAATATGTATAAACATTACAAACTTTGAGCCAGTGTAAATCCATGAAGATAGAGATCTTTAATGGACTCTTGGGCCAAGAAATACTGTCCAAGGATCGGTCTTTAACAAAGCCAATGGGTTGAGTTAAGCTACATAGTACATGAACAAGAAGTACTATGTCAGCGCCCCATCTGCTTCAACTTTTCTGATTTTTTTGGTCAAATGCTCTCTTTGGCATCAATGGCAACATCGTGATGTGCTTCCAAGAAGAGGATGAAGTTAAGACAGACCAAATTTCCCTCAGTATTTTTAAAATTATATTGAGAGCAGGCTTGAATGGTATTGCAATCACCATCCACAGATTACATGATGAACAGAAGAGAGCCAAAAAAGGGTTAGGAATAAGGACAAAGTTAAATGGAATAAAACCTGGGAAAACATCAACTATACACAGGGTTTGGAAGGAAAATAATTTGTCAAATGTTAGTTAAAACACAGTAATGTGGAAGCATGAAATTCAGAGCTGGGCCTGTTTCATCCCTGCTGCAGAGCTGCATCACGTAAATTAAATTCCAGCAAGAAGCAATTTGGCCCTTGGAGTGAGAGCAGACAACACGACATGCCACCAACACCTCAACCAACAAGTTTAGTCTTTAGAAGGCTTCAATCAGAAAAAGGCAAAATGCATTTCTTTGCAAGGCCAGTGACAAGCCAGCAGAATTTTCATGTGAACTTCAGAAAGATGTAAAAAAAACTGTGACGGATTTTGGAGAAGAGCTTCAAAACATTTATGTGGCTGGATGAACTGACTAAGGCTTCTTCACGAGAGCTAAATATATCTAGTCTGGCTGAGCAGTCTGCAGCAGCAGCGGAAGACAGATCTGGGAATTTTTGAGAGTCTTCATCTGAAGTCCAAAACCTGAAGGTACTTACAGAAATACAAAGCAAATGAGTCTTGTGGAATAAAATATTTTTGTAAGTATTTTTTTATTTACAAAAGAAGTTGGGGTTTTTTTAATTAAAAAAATATATCCTTACCAGAACATATAAGATGGCAGGGAAAAAATCACACCCCATAGAAAAGTGATTCTGCTGTGAAATAAGTAGCTGAGGAAAGCAGCTGCACATCAATCCAGATTAGCAGGTACTAAACAACCAAATTTGAGGGGAGTTGTTTACTGGCATTATACAGACCCTGGAGGAGTAGCACAGTTAACGAACTGAGATAATAGAGAATAAGATTCTTTGGACCTGAAGACAGACTTCTTTGTGTTCTCCAAATTCAGGGTCTAAAGCACTTCCCTTCTTAAGTTTTTGAATTAGCAACACCCTGATTATTTCAAACACCTAAATGCTCCACTAATAGTTTGACCCAGTATTTTATACAGAAAGCTCTTCCTCATAGGAAAAAAAAAAAAAAAAAAAAAAAATGTTTGTTACGACTGATAAGGGAAAACCAAGTTTTGCATGCATTAGTTCAGTTGCAAATTTATTTCACACAGGCCGTTTTAAGTATGTTGGAATACAGCTGTCAATAGCATTGTCAGCATATCAATCGCATTGTCAGAATCTGAGGCTTTTCGGGTTCACAGAAAGAGCAGAGAAATGCAGGGAGGGGGCAGAGAGTCTGTAATACTGCTTTTTGTTATCCCCATGCCTGTAATACTGAGTGATGCAAATGTCTACTTTTAATTGTTTTTGCTTTTAATTACATTAGTGTACATGGGCGCATTACTGGATTGGTATGTCACAGGGGAGTCGCATATTGGCAGGAACAGACTACAGTGATCTAGTAAGTATTTTCCAGTTCTTAGACCTATGTCTTACTGAAAACTGGCAATCTTATTCCAGCTTAAAATAAGCCCTAATTGTGGTTTAGTGTAAAGCTTGGCATCTGTCAACTTTACAGCGCAAAGATACACAAATATGGCAACATTTATTTTCTATATATTATATCTTTCCATTCACATTGGTGAGAACCATTTTACATCAAATCTTTCTCCAGTTCCCCCCCCCCGGCCTTTATCTGCACACAAACTTCACATTCTCATCTATTTTCCCTTTTAGCTCAAATTTTCCCTCCTTTGGGAACAATAGCTGAGGGACAGAAACTTTCCAGTTACATTTGTTTTTCCCTCAGAAATTAAAATGCTAGACATTGGTAGGGGAAACGGACTGCACAGTAGTAATTACACTTATGTTGAGTACAGCATTTGGTCTGTGTATTTTGGTTGCCTTCCGAAGGTCCTTTTATTTTAGCCCCAGGCCTACTTGGCTGCAGTAGGTCACTTGTTTCCGACAGCAATAAAAATAAAAATGAAACAGCCCTGAAAGCAGCATTCTTCTTTTTTTCCTCCCCCCCGCCCGAGGATGTTGTTTTGCAGCCTGTCTCAGTTTCCGGTTCCCATGAACCAGCTTGTCACTGTTGTGTTTGGATCCACTGCGCCATAGGAAAATGTTGGAAGGCTTGCTTTCTTTTAAAGAAAAAAGCAAGACAGATTTTAATAGAAAGTCACCTTGGTTTCCACTCATTTAAAAAAAAAAAAAACCACCCAAAACAACCATCTAATTTTTCAATCTTTTCTCTGTTGTCCCCTTTGTATTTATTCCAGAAAACCCCCATCATCTTTACTGAGATTTTGCGTGGTACCAAAGGGCCAGGGCTCGGCTTTTTGCAGCAACTCTCTTCTCCTATGGATGGTGCTGCTCTGCCAGGAGAGGCTCTTGAGGAATTTGCCCATTGCAACTGGCGTTTCAGGAAAGCATGTTCTGTCACCCCTCAAAACTCCAGCCTGTGTGATCCCACCACAGCTTCACCAGCTTGCTAAGAGCGAGAGCTGGGCTGGGGCCTCAGGACCATTTGCATCCCTCTTCAGATCCAACCCATCACTCTCTGCTCCAAAGAGGTACAAGCACAAACGGTAACAAAATCCAAGGAACAGGCTCATTGCTCTGTGGAAATCACAGCTTGTATAAGACACACATGCACGTATATATTTAGCTACACTCTGGTCTTCAGTCATTACTGCGAGACTTGGAGTCAACAGGGTTTTTTTTTGCTTTGATTTTTTTCTTTTTTAATAGCCTAGTTTGATAAGCTAAAATAGCTGACCCTGCTTCCATTAGTAGGTTGGAGTGGATGATCCTCCACCAAAACCTCTTCCAACCTGAATTGTCATCCTACAACCCTAAAATGCAATTAAATTCTCAGGCCACCCCCCGCCATACACACCTCAACTTGACTGATTTCTATCCAGTGTGGCAAAGGCGTATTAAACAATAATTAAGGTCCTGGAAGGTTATTTTAATTGTAGTTGTTTTTATTTTATTTGTTTTTTTAATTGTGGCAGGATAGAGAAGAAAGATGAAAAGCAGATTCCTTCACCCCCACCCCCTTCCCTGGGAAAAGCAGACAGATTTCACATTTTGAACACTATTTTGCAACAACACATACATCAACCAGCCTATTTCCTTCAGCTGTTTACTCCTGTGACTCAGATAAGTCAAAGACACCAACTCTCATGCAACAGCCCTATTTTCTGCTCCTCAAGATGCCAGCCTTTCCCCAGAGGTGCTCACGCCCTGATCTAGCGGGCATCAAGCAGAAGTCATGGTGGCCCACCACTGCAGGTCCAAGCTCTGGGGCTCTCTGGCACACCCCGAGATACAGACCGTACTCCTAAGGAACCATAAACTGCCCCCCTCCCCGAAGCGGCTTAGACAAAACCTGGGGGAGCTACCACATACTTTCGTGTCACTGGCACAGATAAGTTGCATTTCTCACTGCAGTTTCATGCCAGAGATGGCTGTTACATGCTCTGGCAATTTTCCTCTCAAAAACAACCACACATACTTCAGACTTCACAGAAGCTTTGAGATACTCTCATGCCCCAGGAGGCTTTCAGCCCTGAGGAGAGGTACGAGGCAGATTTGAACGCAAGATTGGGCCCTCAGTCAGCAAAACATCCAGGTTTCTAAGAACACTATCTCACCCTTCAGTGGACAGCTGGAGAACCCCAGCACGCGCTGCCCTCAGGGCGACAGGCAAGGAGCTCCAACTGCTGCCCCCATGGCCAAGGATGCCTCGCCAGGGCTGTGCTTGCACCGTCGGCATCGACAAGGCATGCTGGCTGCCTGTGGGGTAAGCAGATCAGAGAGAGTGGGATCCCTCGCCACAAACCCACTTGCAGTTCCACACAGGAGCCGCAGGTCCCGGTTTGTGCCTCTCTGGTTCCCCTCCCTCCCCTGATGCAGGATAAGATGCAGCAGAGATTGAAAGGTTTAAGGAAGTCCCACATATTTATTTATGTATATATTTGTGACACAGACAAACCCAAAATATAAAAAAAAAAAAGGCTTCCCTCCTCTGACAGGCTGCACAGGCTCACGGCACGTTTAAGCATGGCATCTATTTGATTCGCAGCAGCAGGGGAGACTTTGGCTGTTTTCTTAAATCTCCATATCTTGATCCCTTGCTGCGGTGGACATGTACATGGTAGGTACTGTCCCCTGCCCCCACAAGGCACTATCACAGCTTTCTTCACAGCTCTTCAACCTCCCGTGCCAGATCTGAGCGACCTGCCGGCCACACTGGCACATTTGGGGAGGTGAGGAAGGCTGGGGGGTGCAGGGGGAGCAGGACTGCAGGGCCACCATGCACCTGCCTGGAGAAGGTGGAGTTCAGTGCCATCACCCAGTTTGGGGGTGGGCAAGGAAAGGAGGCAGGAGTTACTCTCCACGCTCCACCGTTCATGGCAGGGCTATGGCTGTTCCTGAGAAAAATCCTATTTGTGTCCATCCTGGGATTTTGGCTCCCTCAGTCCTGGGTGTCCTCTCCTGTTCCCACTTCGCCCTCCTGGGGGAAGGGGGTGGGGTGGGGGGTGTCGGTGGGGTGGGGGTGGGTGGGTGAGAAAAAGAAAGAAAAAACATAAACCAGCAGAGCAGAGCAGTGGTGGTACTGGGACAGTCTAAAAGGTCAAACTGACTCCTTGTTACATAGAGTAGTAATTGATCTATCCCACACTGACCACACATTGCACAAGGGTGTACTTCAGCATGCGATGGAGGGCAGCACCCCCGGGATCCCACAGCCTGGTACTGTTGCGGAGAATTCCCGTAATCCCTTGAAAAGGTTCAGAGCTGGGGAACCTGATCGGGAGGTGCTTGTGCTGCCACGCAGTCAGGTGGCCTCCTGCAACAGCCCAGAAAGCTGCCTGGAAAGCCCATACACCCTGCCCTGTTTCCCCTGCATGCGCAATTTTTTGAGGCGCTCTGCAGCTGGCCTGTGAGGAACCCCATCCCAGGACCCCACATGCACGGGATAAGGAGCCTGCACAACCTCCAGTTCTCCTGAGCTCAGGCGCTGCAGCACTTGGTGGCACCCACCTCGAAGGGTCTCACTCCCAGCCATGGCAGTGACACCCTGCCAGCAGGGCTTACGTCTTCTTCCAGCTCCAGGCTGTGGCATTGTGTACATGGTAGTGTCCTCGCCTACGCCTCGCCCGACCCCTCTAGCCCTGCCTCAAGATCTCCGAAGAGCAAAGGCATCACGTTTTGGTCTACAGAAAGCAGAGACAGGCCACACCAGCCTCCTTGTGAGTTCCAATTTGTTGCCCAGCCAGTGGTAATTACAATGGCTTTGTACGAGCACTTTTACACAGGCAGCATTTTGTGTCCGAAAGATCAACAGAGTCCAAGTAACTGCAAAAATAGAATCAGATGCAATAACATCTTACATAAGCTTGGGTTAATAATAAACCCAACTTTACTCAAATCCTAGTGACTCTGGTCCTAGTAGTGACAAGATAGGAGATAGTTCAATATGTTCTCATAGTTATTTACTGTGATTTGACGAGCTTATTCTTCCTGCACTTTGTAAATTGTTAATATGGAAAGGACATATTTGGGGTCCCCTCCGCCTTCCCATTGCTTGGGATTGTTCAGGTAACTTGAATCAAGCATCTGATTTAATGGACTGATTGCAGGTGTTACAGCACAGATTTGTGAATTATGTTTTCCTAGGACCCAAAAGATGTAAAAACATACCAAGTGGGATTCCCAGCTATTGTTTGGTTTACCTCTCTCTAAAAATTAATGGTAAACCCCTACTTTTTTAAAAGCAGCAGTATTACTTCCACTGGTAGGATAAACTGGGTCCTTTTAAAGTCTGTCCTGGCTATCCTTGTGCTTCTTGATTAGACAAGCTGGCCTTTATAAACTATGTTTGCTTCTGCCAAAACCCAACCTGCTCGGTCAGGGAATAAACTGAATTTCTGATAAACTGGATTATCCATTTTGTAGCCCTTTGAACTAAGAAAATATTAGTCTTGCCTCCTGCCTTGTAGCGACTGCAACGAGGGTCTGAAATACTGCCACAGAAGCTTACAAAGTGACTTGAGAACAGGCTCTTGCCTGCCTGTCCCTTCTATTCAGGAGACATTGAGGACAGCATTAAATAGATACTATTATCAGCCATACCTATCCTCTTCTGCCATGGAGACAGTAATGTTCTAGGACAGGTTAGAGACAAAAAAAGCATAAAAGCCTTCAATAGCTAGGTGACTAAGAACACACATTCCAGGGGCAAACAAAGGAAAGGAATTTAAATGTATTGAAATGCAACAGTCTCAGCCTAGAGATATTAAAGAACATGCCCTATAAAGGAATTTGCAAGGTCACGACCCAGTAAGAATATTCATAATTCCTTCTAGACACTGCCAACTGGATTTGCAAGCTTCTCTAACGCCTGTTCTAAGTTACACGTTGCTTCAAGATTTGGTGTCTCAATAACATACAAGCTGGTGTATCAATGGTACCTGTAACTAATGCAAGTTATTTAATATATGTTCGTTAAAAGCAACACAAAAACATGTTTGGTTATATCAGATAATCTGGTTTTCCCTCAGTTTGATGACAGAAGGCAAACTCAGATGTTATTTACAGAGAATACTTCAAAAGCAAAGGCACTTGTCAGAATCACTTCAGAAGAAGCGCGTAACACTCACTTTTCAATTACAAGCTGAATTTGCTTTAACATTTTTTACCACATCTCTATTTTTGGCTATTTATACCTTTGCTGTTTTTCTCTATACTTAGCGAGGCAAGGGTTATTTGTAGAAAGATAAAATAAAAGCATAAGCACTGACATAACGAGACACTTCCAAGATGTATGAAAAAGGTGACAAATTTTAACAGTCTTAAAAGTGATTTATTTTTTTTTTTTATTTGCACTGTTAGACTTCCTAACTTTAACAGCATTCTAACATTTTTGATGGTTCCCCCCACCCTCCAGTGAGGGAATGCACACGCGTACACGTGATGGTAAAAACTAGCATCTCAAAGTCATCGTGGAGGGAGTGTTCAGGTTCCAATGGGAGCAGTAGCACTGCAGCAGATGTTCAACAGGCAGGGGACAGGAGCAGGTATCACTGGATCACAGCATGACCCCAAATAAGTTATTTGACTGCTCAGCTCCAGTTTCTCAGTTTGTGAAATGGGAATATTAATGTTTAACTACCTCAATAAACCAACATATACACATGAATACTGAAAAGGACAGGGTACTTCCATGTTAGAAATGCAAGTTAGTACATGGGAGCTCCTTTTACCAAGAATGTGACCCTTTGCCATTCCCACCCCCCTCCAAAAAAAAATCATCTGGAAGAATGACACAAAATTGACACAAGGCCTCAGAGTGAGGGTGATTTGGGGATTTAAACTTATCAAAGAGAAGGTCAAAAGTTAACTTGATCGCAATCTGCAGGTACTTACACAAAGAGAGCAGCTATAACAAGAGGGCTCCATCTCTTAGACAAAGGCAAAACAACTTCTAGAAATTCAAATTACCCAAGGCTGCAACAAAGGAGCCAGCAGCAGTAACAATCTTCAGATCAAGGCTGAAGAGCATAAATTTGAGAGATACGCTAGGTCACTGGGTTACCTGCAGGCATCGTTGGCCAAGATCACACATGCATTCTTTGCAGGGGACTCAGATTAGACTATCTTAATGCATTCTTCCAGCCTCCATCTAGAAAATTATTTTTTAAACAGCACAAACTGAACTAAAGGTCTAAGAGGGCATCCTTATCTAAGGGCTGGTAATAACTCAGGAAAAACTAAGATTGGTGCACTAACACTGGCTAGAATGTTGCTAAAGTTTCTGTAGCGACCACTGAAGTTGATAGCTTTAACATCAGCTCGGTATGGTTTAAAAATGGTTTTCTTGGAGGTGCGTGGGGGAAACAGGATGGCAATTTTGGTAGAAAGGGGCGGAGAGGAAGGCAGACAGCCGAGGGCAGCCCCACAGCACTCCACTTGGTATGAGGGAGGGAGAGGCAGAAGAAAGTTATCATGTGTCAAAAGCCCCAGGAATGAGAGCAAAGGTTTCACGTCAGCTATCTCACTACTGGGAATACACTGCTTCCTTCACCTGTAAGCAGCCTGCCTTCTTTCCCGATTTGAAACCTTTGTGTGGGAATGCACAAGAGCCTATTTGTTTTCCCTTTTTCCTCTCATTTTGGGTAAAGGCGGGTAATCAGCACTCACCAAGTATGAACAGCACAGTCTTTTGAGCAATTAATCCACCTGGAAATAACTGTCCATTACCATTTACCTCATGTAAAGACAGACTTTTTGGACCCACAGTTCTTTCAAATAAAGTTTATCAAGCTTAGAAAATCAAAGCCCTCCACTGCTAGTCTCCTCTTACACATCCCCATCACGATTAAGAAGAATCCAGCATCTACAGGCAACATCACTCAGTAATACAGGCAACTCTGAAAGGGCTAAGGAAAACTAGAACTACAGCTGTAAGCAGGGGTCATATGAAGGCGTGACTGGATGGGTGGATGAGGGGAGGGCAGTGGATGTTGTCTACCTTGACTTCAGCAAAGCTTTCGACACTGTCTCCCACAGCATCCTCGCAGGCAAGCTTAGGAAGTATGGGTTAGATGAATGGACAGTGCGGTGGATTGAACAGTGGTTGACAGATATTGCTCAGGGGGTTGTGGTTAGTGGTGCAGAGTCCAGTTGGAAGACAGTAACTAGTGGTGTCCCTCAGGGGTCAGTACTGGGTCCAGTCCTCTTCAATATATTCATCAATGACCTGGATGAAGGGATAGAGTGTACCATCAGCAAGTTTGCTGATGACACAAAACTGGGAGGGGTGGCTGACACACCGGAAGGCTGTGCTGCCATACAGCGTGACCTGGACAGGCTGGAGAGTTGGGCAGAAAAAAACCTGATGAGGTTCAATAAAGGCAAGGTGTAGGGTACTGCATCTGGGGAGGAATAACCCCATGCATCAGTACACATTAGGGGTGACCTTCTGGAGAGCAGCTGTGTGGAAAGGGACCTGGGAGTCCTGGTGGACAACAGGATGACCATGAGCCAGCAATGTGCCCTGGTGGCCAAGAAGGCCAATGGCATCCTGGGGTGCATCAAGAAGAGTGTGGCCAGCAGGTCGAGGGAGGTCATCCTCCCCCCTCTACTCTGCCCTGGTGAGGCCCCATCTGGAGTATTGTGTCCAGTTCTGGGCTCTCCGGTTCAAGAAGGACAGGGAACTGCTGGAGAGGGTCCAGCAAAGAGTTACAAAGATGATGAGGGGACTGGAGCATCTTTCTTATGAGGAAAGGCTCAGGGACTTGGGGCTTTTTAGTCTAGAAAAAAGAAGACTCGGGGGATCTTATCAATACTTATAAATACTTAAGGGGAGGGTGCCAGGTAGACAAGAACAGCCTTTTTTTCAGTGGTGCCCAGTGATAGGACTAGAGGTAACGGGCACAAACTTGAGCACAGGAAGTTCCATCTTAACATGAGGAGGAACTTCTTTACTCTGAGGGTGGCAGAGCACTGGCACAGGCTGCCCAGAGAGGTTGTGGAGTCTCCCACACTGGAGACATTCAAAACCCACCTGGACGCCGTCCTGTAGGTGTCCGTGCTGTGGCAGGGGGGTTGGACTTAGATGATCTCTAGAGGTCCCTTCCAACTCTGACGACGATACTGTGGATATTCTCACCTAGCCTGTTATTTCTTCACATATCCCATAGCTGCAGCTAAGAGCCATCTTCTAGATGCATGCCCCCGTCTTCATAGAAATAATTAAAAAAAAAGAAAAATCCAGAAAGTATCACTAAATTCCCTGGAAACTTTCCCCCTCTGGAGTTAGATGTCTAAACAGATTGCCTTTTGATATAAAAAAAGTATGAGATATTCAGGCTCCAAATTAACCAAAGTTAAGGAGTGCTCTGTTTGGATACACAGGACTTGGGTTTAACCCTTCCTCTTCTGCGTAATTTAGAACTCAAATGGGAACCTGCCATCTACCTCCTGGAGGCCCAGCAGGCTACTGCACCCTAAGAGCACTCCGAAGCAAATACTGGAGAAGATTATGTTGAAATGATGCACTGCCTGCAGTGTCACATTCCAAAATGTCACATTATTTACTGTAAACATCCATGAACTACATGTACTCTTATCTCCTGATTCAAAGGTAGTTGGCTACAGAGATCAACAGAGACAAAACCACAAACGCAACATTATGTGATTTGCTATTTACTTTCCGTCATTTACTAAAATAGATCCATACCCAACTGGCAAGGGATCTGGTTTGGGTTGTTTGTTTTTGTTTGGTTGGTTGTTTTGTTTTTTTAAATTGTACAAAATTGCAACTTTGTAAAGTCACATAAATTTATGTTGCTATGTCAACAGTAAATAAGAACAGCTTTGAGCAAGCACTGTGTGTCTGACCCATTTAAATGCTCCATCTACTCTTTAGCTATCAAAGCAACTAATTCAGCCTTTTTACATACTGCAATTACAACACCGCTCAATGAAGAGGTTGGATGGAATCCTGGTGAGGGACGTGCACATCCCTGCAGCACGTTGAGTCCCATTAAAAAGTTCTGGGAATTACTTCGGATGACACTTATGATCCCAGACCTCTTGTCAAAAATCCTCTCTCTTTCCAAATATTTCACAGAAATCAGTAGAACACCATTTCTAGGAGGCGCTTCAAATTGGCTTCGGTGGAAGTTGGGCACCCACCTGTCATTAGCGGACAAGTTATTCCCCACTCATACATCTCAAGTACGGGGTATTTGTATTTCTACCATCAAAGGAAAAGGGCTTTCCTCATTTGGGGGAACATATGAATATGTGCTATAAGCTTAGCAAAGCACAGACCAAATTCCGCATTGTTCACATTCCCTGTGCAACACATCTGAGATAATCAGAGCTCCATGGGAAAACAAATTTGGTTCCTTAAATGTGAAGTATACTTTACCTGGAACAGATGTTCCGGGTCTGTTAGCGATAACCAAATGCAAAGAGAAAGACTTAAAATGCATGTTTTCCCTCCCACTCCACTCTTTCAGCAAAGAGATACTGTTCTGCAGCAGCCTTAGGCCAGAAGAGGCCAGCCATCTTCTTGTCTGGCCCAAACTTCCCTGGTTTTGCTTTTGCATCCACCCAGATGCCCAGTTCAACTTAATTCCAGCTAACCCCAGCCGAAATCACAGTGTAATCCAGAAACTAGCAAGTGATAGCTAGGCCTCCTGTGTCCAAACAGGTAGGCAGTCCTGAATGCACTTAACATACATCAACAGGGTAAAATAAAAATGTATCTGCTTGGTTTCAGAGACGAAAGTTAGGGTACTACAATAGCACCATCCAGCTTCTGTATAACAGCCTAGCAGTTAGACTTCTTCCCCAGAGAGCACAATCACAGGGCTGATCCCTCCTTTAGGAATTGTGGCATCATACAGTCAGGAATGCAAGGGTCAAAATACAGCCTCATCTGTCATATAGTGTTTAGTGCACTCGAGCAAGAGTCCTAGTTTTGCACCTTGCTCGCTACACTAATGCAAACAAACGAAAGAAACACAGGCACATTGAGTAACGGATGGACCTACAACTTCCCAATTCAAATGATTTAACTAGAGAGTCCTGTTACCTCTTATCTCTGCAGTGGCAACAGGCAACACCTGTCAAGAGACACTCAAGGCTTTGTCCTCAGTGGCAGGAGATACCCACTTGGCCCCTGCAACATAAGGATGAGAAGAAACTGGTTGTCACCACTTTATCTGGGACCATTCCTACCTCCAGACTGCTGCAAAATGTATCAGAGTCACTTCTAATTTGTCCATCATAGACCATATCATAAAAGAGGGATCTCATCTTATGGATGACCAGATTGCTTTGCAGCTCTAGCTTTAGTTGACCATACCTTGTTATTGATAGGATTATGGATACACCCCAACACCTAGCATTTCTTAGTAACAGATTCTCTAAGGAGATCATGTTTAGCAAGTGTTCAGCCACTGTGAGCTGAGCTCCCTCTGTGCTCAGTTTCAGCCACCAAAACACCTGCCACAGGTATTTGGATTGCACATGAAATTTACTGAAGGTGGACTTCAGAGCATGCAGTGGCACAGTATACGAACAATTTTAGTTTTCCTTGTCTTCTTCTTAACTGCTAGTTTTGGGACAAGTCAAGGTATTAAGAGAAATCACTCTCTTATGAAATAGGGCTACATTTCTAAGGGGTCAATGGCATTTTGTGACTGTAGAAAGCACTTTTGCCTTCATTTAGTTGGATAAAGATAACCAAACTCTTATGCTCCTGGCTATGCATGCTAACAAGCCTTGACAAGGGAGGACAGACTGTTCTCCAGACTATTGAAGAGACAAATTTGGTGAATCTTTAGCACAATACATACTGCTCTGCTGCTGTAATCACACTCCTGTGTCATGATTTGACAGGCACGTCTCAGCAGCAATACCAACTTCAGCAGCCCCTTGACCCTTTTCCTCACTCTTTCATTTGCTCTTCACTGTCTCTCATTCCCACTATGCCAGTACACTTGCCCATGCAGTTGGGCTTTCAGCCAAGTAATAACTGACTCAGGGGAAAGACAGCCTATCAGAAAGGTTTAGCTTTAACATGGGGGTATTCGTAGTTTGGTCTAACCACCCCAACTCAACTCTGTACCAGTAAAAGGAGAACAGAAAGTAAATGGGAGGATAAGAGCAAGCCACCTCTGGGAAAGGCAGGCCCAGTCTCCTCCCACAGCCTGCACCTTGCCCTCTGTCTATCTTGCTGCCACCCAGCCCTAAACAGTGTTGTCAGAAGCCAAACAGGAAGACAAAGAGGAGACATAGATGGCAAGTTCTGGGTTATTAAGCTGTCAGTTATACACATCAAGAGCTCTCTTGCTTCCCATACACAAGGGGCAAAGACAGGCCAGAACTGTGACCAGAGAATCTCTCTGCCATCCCTCAGAGCACTGTTGCCCCTCCAAACCCCTGTGCCATCTGATCCCACTCCAGCAGTCCTTCTATTCTGCAGAACCACCCAAAGGGGCAATAAAGACACACATTATTAAGAACTCTCTACCTTCAGATTTGGTCTCTACTTTACCTCTCAATTATATTTTTTTCATTAGTCAGATAATGGAAAAAGGCGAGGAGAGAGGGATGAAGAACGCCCAGTTCAGAAATGCATGTACATACTGAAATGAAGACTACAAGTGACAAACTGAAGGTTCAAATATATAATTAAAGAACATTGTCCTTATAGCTCCAATCATAAAGTAGGGCTTCATTGTTTAGTAGTGTTTCACACTGCAAACAAAACCACCCTTGCTCTTAGTCACAGAGATACAACCATGTGACTTGAAACTAAGATAAAAAAAAAAAAAGTCCACCACCACATGGCACAAGAATCACCGAGAGAGCAGTTTGCAGTTTTAGCTTAGTTTTTATACTTCTGATTTTTGGAAAGTGGGGAAAAAAAGCAAGAGAAACTAGGCTGCCTAAAGGAAAAAGAAAATGGAAAGAGAATGGAAAGCAAAGGATTGAATAAAAGATGAAGCAAGGAGGTGTTTCTCAATCTATGGGTTGAAAGACTTCAGTGGATTGTCCAAACAACTAGGAGAAAAAGACAACTCATGAGCCTTTTTACTCATGCAAGCAAAACTCACAAGGTTAAGGAAATGTAGGTGAGTTTCAAAATGTAATCTAGCACTTAGTTTGCATTTTAAAATAATCTTGTCTGCAGATTTTTCTCCCCTAAGAAATTAAGAAGCCTTACCTTAGGGGACTGGAGGGTTCTTAAATCTTATGTTAATAAAGAGTTCGAGGGGATGATTTTTTTTTTTTTTTTAAAAAAAGTTCCTTCAAGGAATAAGAGATTATTACATCATCACTCTTCAAGAAGTTCAAAATCTCAAAGACTGTCACAATGACAAAAACACACAGCAGAGATATTTCTTGACATTTAGTAAACACTGCTACTCAGCTGTATCTTACTTTCTTCAAGTTAATTCTGGTTCATGAGCACAAGAAAACACATAGAGAATCGACATATAAAGCATTGTAAGAAGGTGAATGTTTACACAGGCATAGACCAAGAAAAAGAAATCTAAGTTGCTTTGCCTTTTAGTCTTTGCTATTCTCCCTTTCTTCTTGTATTTTTGTAGGGAGTTAAACTTGGAGGAGATGGTACAACTGTAAGACAGTATTTGGTCTCTAAGATCCTGCATCTGTAAGCTTTCTAAGATCAAACCACACGAGTGTAAATCCTCTCTCACAGGCTCCAGTTTCAGACACTTTTGCAGCTGGAATAAGCCAGCAATGCTAGTTGTAGAAGTCCTCCCACCACTGTCCTGTATAGCTTCCTAGCGTAGCAGAAGGGCTGGCCTCAGCCTGGTTTTGAAGGTAGTTCAGATGGCCTTTCTGTCACTGCCAGTGACAGAAAATACAGTACAAAGTCCCTGGGTCACTGTGACATGTGGCTTCCCACACAGAGACATTCACATCATTTCAACTGCCCATACAGGGAAAACACCTCCAGAAGAAACTCGAGCAGTAAAAAGCAAAATATGCAAGCAAAGAGGCTGGACCGACATCAATGTACTAGCTTTCTTCTAGTCTCCAGCTGATGGCAGCTCAGGACACTGCCCACCACACCACATTAATAGCAACTGCACTGGCAGACAACAAACAACCCAAGACAGGTTCATTACAGGAACTGCTTCATTTATGTGTCTTAATTGCAGTCTATCCCACTCCAAGAGCTATCACAGATAATCCTACTAATTTCCTATCCTTTCCATAGGCTCTCGGACAAGGACTGAAGCCCCCATAATGCAAGTTAGTGCCTCACCACAAGTGCCCTTTTTTAATCAACATCAAGCCCAAGTTTTAGTCCTTTAGTCTTTTTTCACTCCAGGTGCTTCAGGGCAGATCTACCACAGGTGCTACGGCTGCTGTGAGGATAACCACAGAGGCACAATCAAACATTTCACCTTCTCTTACAAAAGGAAACGTTTGCAGTTAAACTAAGGATAAATTGAACACAAATGAAGCTAGCCTGAACCTTTGTCCATTAATTATATTTCAATCCTTCAAAGAGACAGGAAAGTATTAGTAATAGGTGTTTTTTGCACATAGGTAAGATGAAACACAGCCCCGCACATCCCACTTGTCTCTGCTTCTAAGTCCACCAGCCGCCCTCTGCCACTGTGGAACTGCTAAAGCACCCCAAAACTTCACCTACAGGTCCTTCCTCTGTTCTCTCATTCCCATGGTGAGAAACAGGTAAGAGTAGGCTGATCCTAATGCCAGAGGACCCCATCTCATAGCTTTTGTCCTTTTAGTACTGAAATCATACAAAACAGGCTGACTACAGGGGCTCAGCCTCTGATCCAGAACACACATAGGAATTTACCCAAGTCATATAACAAATCAGGAGCAGAGATCGAGGAACAGATCTCCAGACTTTACAACATCTATACCTTGAGTTGCAATTCCATCTTTACTAGTGCCTCTTAATTGTACTTTTCTCATGAAAGTTATAGTTAAAAACAACCCTACATATCAAGACATAGTGAAGTGTAATGGGAGGCTAGTTTCTTTGACAACTAAGATGAGAGACTGAAGGCTATATCCAGTTTATACTTAAGTATAGCAAAGCCTTGACCATAAGGTTTTTTTAGTATCACATAAGATTCTTTCATTAATATCAGTAAATTCATTTCACAACATAACAATAAAGTAACAGGCCTTATTTTTACCATACTTTATCCTACCACAGAGCTCACAAAACACAAGACACCTTATATTTAGCAGTGATGACTAGAAAACTCTTTTTTTTTTTCCCCTTCAGGAACAGGCACAGAGTTTGCACTTGAACAAGATCTAACACAACAGAAGCCCAACAGAAACTTCTATCTGCTACCATGAGAAAGTGTTGTTACAAACAACCCTGAACCCTCCTATTTATTATATTACAAAAGGATCGGAAATCCTGAACACTTATGCAGACTATATGCATAGTAAGGAAACATACAACTTACATATCAGGATTTTTACAGGGGAACAGTGAATTCTCCCAACTGGTTCCAAAATTAAGCCATCTTTCTCAATAAAGGACCAATATTACCAGCCTCTGCACAAATTATTCATCAGCACAAATGATACTTCCCGGCCCCCCCCCACCCCCAGGCCTTCAACTCATCCCAGATGCCACCACCACTACCGCCGCCACCACCACAAAGATCAACTGTGCTGCTCTACCTGTATTTCTTCTGCAGACAGTCCTGTAAACCCACCTCAGGACAGGGACGAGAGCATGTCTTCAGACCAAATTTCCCTCTGCACCAAGAACCTGACTGCAAGACTTGCTCAGGGCCTGCCATGGCCACCACAGCTCTCATTAGCTGGTGCTGGCTTTGACACAGCTGGGGCTCGTTATGGCCCTGCCGGCTCCACTCTGCTGCTTAACAGCCTGCACCTGTGACAGGAGCAAGGTTTCATCCCCTCCCAACGTCCCTTTTCAGACCTGTTTGGAGGCAAAAACTTCCCAAGCTTAAGTGTAGCAGGAGGTGAGTCACCTCCACATGGAGAATTGCTAGCAGTAGTAAAAATTACTATAAGTACCACAGCCATCCCTGGACAGGGAAAATAGCTTTGTATAGGTAAAGGTTGAATGAGTAAATCATTAAGTCACTGCACGTAAAACAAGGAACACAACTTTTCCTTAGCATATAGGGTGTTGGGTGGTGGTGGTGGGATAGGCTGGACACACCATGTGTTCAGGTGATGTGGTATGCATGGCGTTTGGGGAGAAAATGAAACCCTCAGTGAGGGAAAAGGAAATGCAACCTCTTTTCTGTTTTTTCTCTGAAAGCTCTTGATGACTCAGCTCCCCTCTCCTGCTGTGATCTTTCTGCCTTTAAAAGATCAGCCCTACTCTTTGCTCTGCCAACATCTGATTCCCTTGCCAATGTTTTCGCTTCTTCCCAGACTACCTTTTACATGAAGAATCAACTCTTGTTTTGTAAGCATCGTCTTCAATGTCTCCCTCAGCTCTGCGTAACACACGTTGAACACTGCAGTGTGCTGACAACTATGACTGCAGCTATTGGTTTTGAATCTGCATTTGCAATTACAGCTCCTTTATGCCCTCCTCTGTTTTTCTCTTCTACCTGCTTGCTCCTCCTTTTAGATTACAAATGGACTTCACAGCAAGAACTACCATGTTACCTAAAAATGTAGATCCCCCACATGGTGGGATCCTGAGCTGCTTGGAAATATGGCTATCAGCAGAGGAATACAGGTTACTACTTCAAGTGGACTGTTACTTTATTACCCATCAGATCTGGACTTGCAGCAGTTTTTCAGATCAGGAATAGGAGTCAAATTCAGCAGAGCTGTAAAGATTATTCTGCAGTTACAGGTTAGTCATTGAATGGTCATTACAGTATTACAGTTTTCACTGCCATGGTATGGTCTGGGTGGGAAACATCATGGAAACTTCATGATCGGTGCAGAGAGAAAACCAGAAGAGAGAAAACACAGGGCATAGAAAATTAACCTGAGATATTCCAGGGTGGATGTTCCAGGATTTCCAGGTGGACATTTCACAGACAGAATGAAGGCATCTGGAGCTGACCTAAGTGAGGGACTGCTAGATTTTTGTTCATATAAACAGCAGTTTCTTTGCTGTCCTCGCACAGTTAGCACACTGCTTCAGAACAGAAAGATGTGGCATCTGAACATACTTACTGCACTGCCAGACACTGGAAGGCGCTAGTACAGATTGCTGAGTAGAAACTCTGAATCACTGCAAAGCAGCCAAACTGATGCTCACTTTGCCACTCCTAATTATCATTGCATAACACACAAAAGCAAGAGATGACAATACATGTTTTTGAAAACATATCACCATAGCAGATGTCAGCCCTTCTTTTCCATTGTACTTATGCCTATTGTACACCCAACAATGAAATCATCTGTCACTTCAGCTATCCTCAGGAAAGAAAGTTGTATATATTCACACTGACATGTCAAGCAACAAGTAAATTTGATGGGTATCAGCAATATTAAAACTTACAATAAGAGGAAAAATTGTGCACTTCTAGATCCTTGTAAAAAATTTCCTTCTTTTTATAGCTTTCAAATTTTAATTGGCCAGAGAAAAGCACAGGAAGGGGAAAAAAAAAACCACAAAAAGGGACATGACCAGCAGCACACTGGCGAAGATACATGATTAAATCCTGGCTAGATGCCTCCAAGTACTGCAGTCCAAATAACATTGTTAAGAGCCTCACTTACTCAAACAACCGAGCTCGCAGGTTTCTAGCAAGCACACCACTCCTTTACTCTTCCCAGTGCCGGAATATCACCAATACTCCTAATACTGGCCTGGCCCAACTGCCAGTGACCTGCACCTGTGAAGCAAGCATGTACGCGTTCTCAGCCTGCCCCAGGCTCCCTCTGGCTCCTGGCAGTACAGAATGGTTCATACACTCCAGGGGGGCAAGGCAGGGCAGGCCGAAAAACAAGACACTCAAACCGTGCAGAGGTCAGAGGAAGCAGCTGCTGGGCTCTCACCAGCAGTGCAAACTGGCAGAGGGAATAGCAGGCACCACCCATCAGGAAAACAGCCACCAGTCATCTAAAAACAATAGGATACCAAGTGCCAGGGCTCTTCACATCCTCTCCCGAGCTGGGGTAAGAGATTAGTATTTTCCTCATCTCACAGTCTCAAGAGGAAAGGAGAGGTAGCAGAGTCTTGACCTTATTCCAGAAGTTGTGGGGAAAAGGGGATGAAATGGCCCCTCCTCTAACAGGCTCAGTTGCTTCTCTGAGGGTTCTGGAGTATTTAAAGCCCAAGCGTATTAGGACCTGGGACAATTGTATTTGAGACTTTCTGGTCTTAAAGTCATAAGTGTGAGGAATCACCCTAACAGGAGACTGAATCTGGTCTGTTCTTTATTTACACAATATACAGAACCATCAGAGAACAAAATCCCCACAATGTAGTTTTTCATTGGTAGTTGCAGTATCAATACGGATTTCT
Organism: Pluvialis apricaria; assembly: GCA_017639485.1. NCBI lineage: Eukaryota > Metazoa > Chordata > Aves > Charadriiformes > Charadriidae > Pluvialis > Pluvialis apricaria. The sequence continues at coordinate 37,031,256 of CM030009.1, forward strand.
CAATTTAGGGGTAAGTGTGCAAGGCCATTTCATCTCTTTCTGCTGTGAATCTCAAAACACATTTCTCATCTCCAAAGAACTGCAGAGGACTGATCAGTAGTCACAGCAGCTACCGACAAAACCACAAGTATTTGGAGTAATTTTTTTCCCCCTGTTTGCATAAATCTACTTTGGAAAAGATTTCAAAGAGACGATTAGTGTTTGGTCATTGGGCATCTGTGACAGAAGATGACTAAGTGAATCAGTAGTTCCTTTCACTTATAATCACTCATTGTGGGTATTGGGTAGCAGTTGCACAAAAGTGTATGGCTACTTTTATTGTACATGGAAACGAGCTTTCAAAGCAAACTGAGGGACAAATGTTGCTGCTCAGAACACCCATTAGCCTTCTGATCAAACCTCTCTTTGATATCCAAAGTGGTGCGTTCCAAGAGCACATGCTATTGACTGCAATACTGTGAAAACTGGCTGGCTCACATGCAGGATTGTAATTTTGGTAAATCTGTTTCCTTTAACATACTTACTTTTTGCAGCGAGGAGGAAAAGGGGTTGTGGGGAAGAAAAGGGGTGTGAGGTAGCAAACCAAGGCAGAATGCCAGCGTTTTCTTTCAGTCAGTGTTCGTACCTATTAAAACATTTTGCCAAATCAAAGAGATGAATTACCACACTGTTTCTGGAGTCTGACGCAACTCTTTTCGCTCGCTCTGAGCCTGCAGTCTGCTGGTATCATTTTGCAGCCTAGGAGAGCTGTGATTTACAGTCTGGGGGATATGAACTCAACAGTTGGATCATAAGTTTTGGAACTTTCAAAGCACAACGTTGGGCGTCTGTTTTTTCAGGATGCGTTTTGGCAGATGGCCGTAGCCAAGGAAATTCACCCAGCCTTCCACCTCCATTAAAAGTTGGCTGGTGGGTAACTACTGCTCTGTGTTTATATATAGTTGGTAGTATCATCATTGTTCTGTGCCCCTGTAATGAAACAATTTCTTCTCTGCTCCTGCTGTGAATGACACTGAATGAATTGTATTATCTCAGCCAAAGCCACAGCAGGCACTGGGTCAGCGGGTAAAACTGTCCAATATAGGAAGAAATCTCACCCAACAGCTCAGCCTCCAGCTGTTGATATGAACTGGAGAAAAAAAATAGGAAGATGGGGGAAGAGCCAAAATGAGGTTGAAAGGAAAAGAAATTAATAACATAAGTGGGAAAATACCCAGAAATGGACTAAAACCAAAGCAAGGCACACACAAAACACTCAGAGAGAGTGCTTCTAATAGGTAACTTTCAATTTCCACATTATTGAGGAGAATGGGCTGCAAATAGCTTAGTATTTTTGCAGGGCTCTTTGGGGTACTGAATTTCACATCTTACACGCCTCCACTCCAGTGAATTTGAGTACTGTATTTCTCCCTGAGACCTCAGGATGCTGTGCATCTCACAGACCAGGTTCTCAGTTCTCTTACTTCAAACAACTGGACCCACAGCCACCAGGGGCTGACAGGCTGGCTTAATTATCGCAGTACACTACAACTACAAAGACCATCTGGGCTGAAAAAAAAAAAGGAAAAGATTTTGCAAAGTACCCCTTTTGTCAGCTTGGTCTACCAGTAACGTGCTAGTTTTCTATTCTGGAAAATTGAGCACTCAGAGTAGAAACAAGTCTGAATGTTGATAAATTAAAATATATCCCGAATACAGAAAATATCTGCTTTAGCATAATTTTTTATCTTCTACATGAAAGTTAATGAGTTAATAAATAGATACCATATTTGTTTTGTTGCATTGTTTTGCTTTATTACCTTTGATGTATGAAAAGGTTTTCTTGCATTGCTAAATGAACAGCAAGAATAACACTGAAAAAACTCAGTGTGTCCGTTTGGTCCAGCATCACAATGGCAGTGGGCTAATAGCCATAGACTGGCACTGTAATTCTTCACCTGATGACCTCCCTACCTTTTGTTGATGTTTCCATCATGAAGAAACACGCATATTTTCCTTGTGTGAGGACATATACAACACCAATATACAACACAAATAACAGAGGCTCATTCTATTTTATGTTAGAACAATCCACCTCTGCTTTTTTTGGGGAAAACCCTAGCATGCTAACTGCCCTACATTTTTAACACGTGGGCTGTAAAGCTTGGACTTCCTACAGCGTTTCAAAAACATTGTACTACTGGATTTAAAAATTACGCTTGAAAGAGCTGAATGCAAGAGCCTTATGAACACCCTTGTGGGAAGGAGATGGTGGCTGACTGGTAATTCTGATGGAAGAGACCATGCGGTGTATTTTCCATGGACAAGACAACCTTTGGGTTTTTATTTAGATGTGCCTCCAGTATAGGTCAAATTGTGTATAAACACCCTGGACTAGCTTTAAAGCAGATCACTCTTTACTCCTAGCAATGTAATCAGCAGCCACGTTGAGTTCTCAGCCGATTGTAAATTCCCCTCCCTCAGGCGCCAGATAAATATTTGAACATGAGGCAGCACTGCTGAGGTAACGGTACCCATGTCAGCTATTTTAGAAGTAGCTTGGGCATAATGACTTAGAAGCACAGACATCCACTGTGAATTCTTCTTCCTCCTACGCTCAGCTTCTCTCCAAGATTCACGTTTCCTCCCCTGATCACCTTTCAGCAGTCTTCTCACTGTTCTCTTTGATCACTGGAAACCTCTCCCATTCCAACAGCATTTTTATTTTGGACTGCTACTGCGTTTTCTGGCTTTCCCATTCTCACCTACTTGCTCCTCAGTCCTCCTGCTGCCATTAAAATAACCATCCTGTCCTTCCACTCAGTTCTTTGAGTTCCTCCAATGACTTCCCGTTTCGTGCCCGAGCAAGCTTAAATCGTGTGTCCGCTTGCTCCTGGCACTACACAGCCACTGCCTGCGAATGCCTGATAGCGTGTTAACGAGGTGCTCACGCACGACAGCCATGTCTGGTTTACATATTTCCACCCGGAGCTCCTCAAGGGTGGGTGTTTTCCCAGCCGTTAGGCAGGAGGTGGCCTCAGCGGTTTCCCCACAATCAGCAGTGCATCTCAAGGTCTTGCATTCTTCCACTTCCAGATTCTTTCACTGAGGAAAGCATGTTTATTGCTAAGTACAATTTTGCCTTAGTAATGTATGGTTTCCAGCAGAATTCCTGGAATCTGCTGTTTACAAGCAGGGTCAGAGGTTATAGAAATACTTTCAATTTGCATATGAGTGATATACCAGGAGGTTTTTTGCCCATGCATAGCGTCTAAACTATATGACAACTTCTTCTTCATTGGTGTTGATAACCTCCCTGGCTCTGAAATCGACTTGTTCAGCTGTGTGGGTGGTTCAAATTATTGCTAGACAGCTCAGTAAATGAAAATTAATACTCTCCACTTGTCTTCATCACCCAGACTCTTCTCCCAACACACGCAGGAATATTAACAAGAACAAAAACATCGGTAAAGCTCTCATATTTGAAGTCTTGCAGCTGGAGATCCTCTCTCAGTGTGTCAACCAAATATATGATGGCAGCATTATTATCCACTACAAAGTGCTCCTGTGGTGTGTTACTTTTATCCCCGAGCAAGCAAATGAGAAAAAGGATAGTGTGACTGAGATGAGCATCTTGACAGTTCACCACTTGGTGCGGGCCTCTCAGAAGGGTAATGGCTGACAGTACCCAGGCTTTCAGCAGGGAAGTGTTGAGAGGATGTTGCGCATAAGTTGACTCCTTCTGGAGGAAGAAGATTTCTCTGGTGGTATTAAAGACTGATTAAGTTTAATGCTGCTTTTGTAGCTCTTCAACTTGTCAGAATAATGGTGTTCTGCACAGTTTTCCATTTCTTCTCCCGCTGAAGTTAATATGTGCCAAGCTGCTGCCCGACCAAGCCAGCACTGGTGATGTGCAATTGGAGGCAGGGTCACGGTAATCTCATATCTATAGTGCAAGATGACTATGCAATTAACAATACGAGGGACTCACTGTAATGTGGACTTTGGGTGAGCACTTTATGGCCATTATTTGGTAGACTGAACACCACGATGATTTTAGCAGGCTGTCTCTATGACTAGAGATGCTTTAAAAGGGAATACACATCACATACTGTATTTGAGAGTACCCAAACACAGAGTGTTGTGGTGACAGCTGCTTAAAACGTTGGCCCTATATGTGGGATTGGAAAAGTGTGGAAAAAATCTGCTCTAGAACACCCATTTTCCAGTGAGATTCTTGCACTCCAGGAGGACTGATCTTGGGGTTAGCCAGGGCCTCAGTTCAGCAGCTAGGAGGTGGTGCTTCAGGGATTTCACACAACCCTGTACTTCAGCAGAGCAGCATCATAAACCATGAACAGGCCTTCTAACAGCAGAATTCAGGGTCTAGGAAGTTCAGCTCCTGTTCTTTACAGAAGGATAGTAAGAGTGCAGTTGCAATGCACTAGCATGTAAGGGGTTAGCATATCATTTAATCAAAGAAAAGGTCTCCACATTATTCCAACAAGTAAAGTTTAAAGGTCTTAAGTTTGCTTCTAAACAGGACAGTGATCCCCACCCACACATAAACATTTACCTAAGTGAGATTTGCATAATCTCTTTGACCCTCAATCTGCTCACCTTAATCAACCACATCATTATTTAGAAAAATGTGCCTCCATGTGCCTGATATCTTTGCCTACTTCTCACTGCTCATTAACCAAAGATCAACAGAAAATGTTCTTTTTTGATGTACCAAAGACTCTGAGTAAATAGCTTTCCTAGAACACAGAGATTCTCAAACTTTGCCTGGGTGTGACCATGTTTCAATAAAAATCTTATCCCATTGTAAAACCAAAAAACTCACCTCCCTTATGCATCAACTACTGTATCTGATTGCACATAAATTTTGATTGTCTTTTGGTTTAGCAACTGAAAAGAGGAACGAAGGGGACTCCAAGCAGCCATGAAGCCCTTTCATAGGAGAATACCAGCAGGTATTTAGTGAAGCATGGTTTGAAAAGCATGGTTTGTGCTCAGAAACGCCAGTACAGTGAGAGCACTGAGTAGCTTCACCCATGCTCTTTTCCTAGCACTTCTGCTGACTTTGCACTAACACAGTAAGAAGCAAATCATCATTGTAGCACCTAGTTTCAGTTTGTGGATTTGTAAAATTACCATAATAGTATCTCTCCCTTTGCACAATTTTGAAGTCTCAAGCTCCATGCCACTCATGTGAATGAAAACAGGAGGTTGCTTGGGCAACTGGACTCAGGTTTTTTTCTACATAAAAGCACAAGTAACAAGTGCATTTCTGACATGTAGACACAAAGACATGTGTCTTTGTGTTGATATTCCAGCCTCTCCCTCTCTCTAACTGTTACCATCTGATAGACATATTTGAACGGGGATGTATTTATTGTCACTGAAAGAGTATCTGGCCTATTCCTAAAAGGTTGTCAAAGGTACAGCTACATAAGGTGACCAAACTAACCTAATAGCTTGCGTATACCAAAAGCAGGACTACTGGTCTTTACTTTTGTCCTTGTGGCACCAATCCTGGATGCATGGCACCTTTGGGTAACATTTTGTCTTAAATAGGTTTAGAGAAATGAGAACGTACATTGGCACAGAAGAGCATCAGCCTGGCACCGACTCTTGCTGTTACTAGCAGCTTTAGTCTTACCTTTGTGCTACCTCCTGTAGTACATAAGACACTAGATCAAACTGGTAGTATTGGATGATGATGACAGGTGTACGCAATGCTCAATTCAGTTCTCAATCCAGTGCCCAAATCAGCAATAGACTCCAGGTCACTGACTTTCTTCCTAACTAATTTTTTTCCAAGGATTAAACATCTGTGTACAAACGTGAAAGTTCTTTAATGCTTTTCCAAATTTTGGACAGTCTTGCATAATAATTTCACAATATTTATAGTGGCAGGTTGTGTTCCCCTTCAGGCTGCTGCTCTTATCTCCTGCTTCCACAGCAATGATGAGGTAAAAGGAAAGATGGAGTAGAAACTATTTTGGCACATACCTATATTTTCCCAATGTGCTAAGAAAACCCTTATCTTTCTTCCCTTCATTGTAGCTAACGTGTCAAAAGAAGGGATATTCAAGAACACAGTAAGAGTATTGATAGGAGGGGAGTAGAGCATGTCCTGTATCTTGATTTCGGAGAAATACTTGTTGCGCGCAATGTTCTAATAAGCAAGCTAAGGAAAGATAGTCTAAACATAGCTATATATAGGGGGTACAAAAGCAGTAGGAAAACCATACCAAGAAGGTAACCATCAAAGGTTTACTGCTAAAATGGAAGCCTGCACCAAGGCAGCATTTTGCACTGGTTAAATTCCTATTTAACCTGTTTTCATTATGTCCCAGACAGAACGTATTTTCATTATAACTGGAGCATCTAATAGAGAGCATGCATATTAGATTTACAACTGACACTAATCTAGGAAGGCCTGTGAAATAATTGAGAACAAACTTGGATTAAGAATAAAAGATGTAAAAATGTAACAGAAAACAAACCAGAACACACTAGTCATTGTAATAATCCGCATTACATCCACATACTGAATATTACACGTAATTCTACCCTGTCTTCAGAAAAGATACAGTCGAATCAGAAAAGATTCAGAGAAAGTTGACATAGATGACCCAAAATATGGGATGTGTCTTTATGAAGCCTCTTTACAGACAGGGGAACATTTTTTGAGTCTGTAAAAGACCTGGCTAAGGAAGGATGCATCAGTGACCTATCAAATTATGAGTGGCATGAAAAAGGTGAATAGCAAATGATTATTTATCCTCTTTCAAAGAAAGACTCAGGCAGCATAAAATGGAAATATGACTGTGTCAGAATAAACACAAGGAGATAGTTTTTAACATAATGATTAGTTGAGCTGTGTAGCTCTTTCCCACAGAATGTTTTGCATGCCAGAATTTGACATTGTTCAAAAACTGATTAATCAAAAGAAAGTTAATTCAGAGATACTAAATATAATAAAGACACAACCATCTACTTCATAACACCATGGAGTCAAACTGCTGCAAACAGAATACCATCTCATGCCTTCTTTTTCTCAGATTTTTCCACAGGTATTTTCTATTTGTTATATTTTTATACTGCCACAGCTACAGTCAAAGCTGACTTCTTGATTTCTAATCAGTGCACATTACTTCTTAAGCTACTGACCATTGCCAAAAGCAGGATACCTGACCTGAGCTGTTTGGTTTGATTCAGTATGGCTGCTCACACCTTCTTTTCCTTATATGAATCCCTTATTTATGTTACTCAGATGAAAAGTTTCTTATTCCTAAAAGAGATCCACTCTGATCTAACTCATTCTCGTTTTCTCCTCATGCCTGGGACGAGGCACGTTCACCCCACGTGTTTTTAATTAAAAAACCATTTTGCTCAAACAGCATATATAGATGAAGACCCAAATCGAATTTCTGTAGCTTCTTTGAATTAGGATATATCAACCTATTCAACACTTCAAGTCATTATTGGATAATTATACTGATTATTGATTTACTCATGTACCTGACCAGAATACAAGGAGGCTAAAACCATTTTTGATTGTAGAGCAATCTATCATCCCCTGTGTGGAAGGCCACAGAAGCAGAGAGAGACATGCCGAGACTCTCTCCCTTAACTTTTAGTACCACATTTACAGCACGGACAGTCAATCAAGAGTGCAACTCATTCCTCTTCAAAAGACTGCTGTCTTTCCAAATTTTGCAGTTCATCAGCAAGGATAAAAACTCTTTTTAATAGACATCAGCTACAGCATTATGAGAAAACATGATATGGATTGATGCATTTGGAGACCAGCGATGCTTATTGTTTGTAAGATGATGGTTAAGTCCTTCGTATGCTTTTAAGGTTGCAAAACATAGCCAGAAAATCAAGATGTTACATAGCTGTTTAACTGGTAAAATCTGTGTGACAAAGCTTATACTAACGCTGTCAACACACAAGATTTGGAATGTGCTCATAGGCACCAAACACATTCAGTGACTTTGAGAAGACTCAGCATGAAGGAAAAAAATGCAGGTTTATGCAAAAGCTGCAATTTGAACAGAAAACACTCTTCAATTAATTTTACTTTTTTTTTTTTTCTTTACTTTCAAACTAGTTAGTTCACCTACTAGCTAAGTATAATACTTGGAGATTGTTAACTGGAATTACTGCCAGAGTACACTGATAGCTGATCTACTGAAACAGAAGTTAAGAATTTTAGACCATGAAAATGGAATTCAAGGTCCAAATTGAAATGTGATGAAATACTAGAATATTTCAAACAATGTCACATTGACAGAGTAAGTTAAATAAATCATTTAATAAGCTCTATGACCCTAATTAATTAAACTTATGCACACAATTAATCCCGCTAATCAATCCAGTTAAAGACTAAAGCAGCCTCACGTGTTTGTACACAAAGTGCCCAACTGAAGTGCGTTTTAACAATGCAGCTAAATAGAATGCTGGGATCAGTCAGAATTCAGTGATCATTACGTAGTTGGTAAGCAGGGAAAGTCTGTAAACTCAGCTGTCTAGTGTTTTTGAGGTAAATGTTATATTGCCCATAATAAATAGCATTCACGCACTGTTACCTGTGTCTCGTGGAGTGTTTAGTGCTTCACAGATGAGGCTCTTGTTAGCAAATCCTTCCTTTGCAAAATGTCCACTCCTGAAAGGCAAGCTCATGATATTTTGTATAACATGTAACAGGAAAAAGATTCATCCTTCATCTGTCTTTCTTCCTCATTAGGAAATACTCAGGAAAACTTTGGGGAAAAAAATAAGATTTAACATCATTGTATTTATTAGGTTCCGAAACAATACACATTCACATCCTTTTGAATACAGTACATTTGGCACAGTAATAATGTTTACGATGAAATAACACTAATGAATGGCAAGAGATTCAAATTACAGCCATAAGAAAAAAATTCTGTACAAATAAATCCTCACAATAAAAAAAAACCTACCCCCCCCAACTGAATACATTTTATATTTAGCCAGAACTATTCTGCACATAATTTAAAAAGAGGTAAATTTTTAAGCCTTTTTTGGAGAGAATTATTTTTCACCCTATGGAGAAAAATGTGTTTCCATTTTTTAATAAAGTCTATTTGGGAGGAAAAACAAGAAACAATTGATTCTTTATAATTATTATTATTATTAATAATATTTTTGGCATTTTGCACTCATTTTACAAAGAAGGAACAGGAAAGATTTTACAGAACAGGCAGAAACGTAACAGAATGTCCATTTTTAAGAATTATCTTTAAAAAATGTTCAAGGTAACAGACAAACCTTCTGATGTAAACCCAATGCAGAGGATCTAACTATTTATATTGAAGAAATATCTGCCCATGCAAAAGTTTTTATCATCTCCTTCACTTTTCTCTTAGCATCCTAGCAAACACTGCAGGTGCTGAGGCCTGAAATACAAACATTTGCTAATTATCTTCACGTTAGAAACAGGAATACAGGCTACATGGCTTGCTTACAAAAGCTTTATGGGACGCTTTTATTCCTTCAAAATAAATGCTCAGAGTTTTGTGTAAAGGCCTCTTGTTGTACAAACAGTAGTGCACGATCCGATAACCTGTCTTCCTAGCCAGTCTACTCACCTATGGAAAAGAACGCTTTAGCGTTGTGATCAGTTCTTGCCTGGATGTCAAAAGCTAACCGTGATGAGAAATAAACAGAGCCAGTGGCGAGACACAAATTGATGGGCAGTTCTACAATACATTTCTAAAAGAGAAAGAAATTTAAACATTGAGATGATGCAATCATTAAGATGTTTCTGTGCTGGTACTCAGCTCCAGAAGCTAGTCTTTTCCCAGTACAAAAGATTACTGAAGATAAATTAAATTAAACTAAAGGCTTGATCCATTATTACACCTGTAGGCCAGACAACACATTAATTGATATATCATAATATTTAATATTTTGAAATCATCATAAGAATATATATAATAATTACACCTGAGTTTTAAAAACAAAACAAAATGGAACTGAATGTTGTCATCAGTAACAGGCTATGAGCAGCCAGACGCAAAACTGACACAAACTAACTCATCTGCTTGAGACCACGATTATCTCTTAAAGCCAATGATTCACACTTTGTCCACCACGATTTGTAACATTCCTTTCTCTTTCTGAGCTCTATCATGTCATAATAGAGTTGAAGAGAACTATACAAGAGATTTAGTATAGCTTAATATATGTCTACATCTTTTATAACAAAAACCTTATCTCTCTGACAGTAACTTGAACCAATACACATACAAGAGTATTGCACATGGACATTATTATAATTATTCTTTCATAGACTAACATTTTAATAGTATGCCTGAACATGCAGCAGTTGATACCTCTATATTCAATGAATTCCACAGGCCTTGCAGCAAACACTATATACAAAATCTCACCTGTACAAAAGGCAAAAAAGCTTCTTTAGTGCCACTTTGCCAATCACAAGTATATATATTTTTGTGCAGTTGGAAATCCATGTGCAACAATTAAAATGGATTCCAATGACCGCTCACTCAGTCCAGTAAAATATATAATAAAATGACCTCAGCGATACATGTACACAAAAAAAAAAACAAAAACCAAACCACAGGGTACTCCTGGAAATATAAGTACATAACACTGTTAGCGTATCTACAGGAGGTAACTTCACATTAGTAATATTGTCCACATGAGTTACCATTTCAATTCATACACAAAAAAATTCAATTTACAACTTTCAATAATGTCAGTTTGTGAACGTTTGATCTTCAGTTTTTAACACACTTCCACATAATGCATGTGTAGCCTTATCTTGTGTTCTCTAAAAGCAGATTTCTCTTTAGATTTTAAACATAAAAAACAACAAACACAGTAGTATTATGGTTTTGTAAAAGTGTGCAAAAGTAACACACTGCTGAGCAAATAAATATAAATAAGAAATCATTTATCAACTTAGTTACAATGGAAAAGGCAAATTTATAATGTTTATAATTAATTTTTTAATGTAAAATTAACTGTAAACATTTGCAAGCTTGCCATCACATTAATGGTTAATTTAAATGGATATTAAATTTGGTAACATGGATAGTACACCCAATTGCCTGAAAAACTGTAAAATGCCTATATATAGCTGTGCTAAAGTACTATAGGCTTTTTATTCTTTAGCCCTTTAATAACTATCCATACAGTATCTATTTCTTGCTTTAAATAAAATTTGAGTTATCTTTGTGACTCTTCTTATTCCTAAGAGTTTTCTGTAAATTGTATGAGGAACTTAATCGAAAGTCTTAATTGGTGTGCTTCTTTTTCTGGACAGCTTTATTTTAAGTTTGTACCTCACCACAATAAATTCATAACTCAGGATTACACCTCCACGAAGGTTGCCTTCTTTGCTTACCAAAGGGCAACATATTACTTACTTGTTCCACATCTAAATACACATCTCAGCATAACCACCAGTGCAGAAGAAACAGTTCTCACGTTCTTAGCTTAAATACATACGATTACGGAATGTGACCTGCTAAATTGCTTTTAATAGCACGGCTTCATTTTTCCATGGAAAAGATGCAATTTTGTCCTCTGGGGAGATCTTAGGAATAAAAGAAAAGTTGCAAATATACGGCAGTGTGTTACATCTACAATTTCTGATACAAAATTATTTTGCATTGCTTTGTGAGACAGAAATTAAGAGTGCTTTCAGGTCAGAAGATTAAAGGAAAAATACAATAAATATATACTTTAATTGGGGACATGGGCTCAGGGTAAGAGAAGTAGTTTTTGATCTACTGAGTCTCAGTAACTTGACGATCTCTTCAGAATCACTTCTTGCAGCATCATTCATCTGTCAGCCTAACGTTGTCTATGGCAGTAGCTCTTCTCCAAAATAAGAGAACCCTTTAAATTCTTCTTGATTGATTTGTTTTATAATTGTCTCATCCACTAGCGTTAATACTGGTTCTTCTCGTGTAAAGTCTTGATCAAAGTTATTTACATCCCTTTTGGTTTTCTGAGAAGAAAAATACAAATAAGGTGAATGGTAAAATAGCGCAGTAAAATAAGAGGTGCTCTCCCTCCTCTCCATCCCCCCCGAAAGGCTGAATTTTCTGGAATGATTGAAATAAAAGAGGAGCTACTTCACACAAAGAATAACAGACGTATGAGAGAAGCTACGGGAGCAAGTACTATAAATGAGTTCAGGAGAGGCCACAGAAGCAGTACTATAAATGAGTTCCCAGAGACTCACGGGTCCCTGACAGGTGAAGGAATAGCAGTATGATGATAAAGCAGGAAGCTGAGATTAGGACTAGTTTAGAAAAGGCTTTGGCATAGTAGGTGGTACGGCAGTTTCCTCTTAGATTTGAACATAATGATATCTCATTTCAGAGGCAGAGAGTGAACTGATTTCCCCACAATATAGCCTACTGTTTCAATTCTAAGTTAACTGTTTCTTTATATCTGGTTAAACTCAGCTTTAAAATCAGATGTAAACCTTGCAACAGCTCTCAGTCCAAAATCCTTGAGCTCCACCTTGGCAAATCATATTTCCTAATGCAGCCAAATGTCATTCAAAGCACTGCAGCAAAGCGTGAAAAATTCTGGCTCCCGAGAAATCGGCCTTTGAACTCTTCTTTATTTCAATGGCACCAGGATTCCCCATTGAAGTCTAAAGCACCTCACGCTGTCAACAAAGTTGGGACAACAAAGTGCAACTGTACATGTTGTGGTTGGGATAAGACGTATTATCTAGAGACAGCCTTGGGGCGGCTGACTCGGTTCCTTGGGGCACTCACAACAGTGACTATCTGTGACCACTTACATGTAAAAAAACTCAAAGCTACAAGGGGAAAACATTCCCCATGATCATTCCCTTGAGACCTGCACTGTTCATGCTTTCCATGTTAACAGCATATTTCAGGCATGTGCAGGTTCAGGGAATTCAAACATCTTCCTTTACACTGTCTCTTTTCTCTTTGTTTTGTGAAATCTAATAGTTACCTGAGTGATACTAAATGGAGGCCCACCGACACATTAAAAACTGGGTTTGTGTCCATCCTGCTCATCTCTGAGGTTAAGATGATACCAGAAATAGCATAGCTATTTGACTTACAAAGTAAAATGATAACATTATAAAGCGATACATCATAAACTACATTAAAGTATTCCAAAATAGGATATATGCCTTCTTTCAATGCAAGTAAATTTTCCTATAAAATATATACATAAGTGTAGTTCCTTCATCAGCTCTACTGAGGGGCTAAAACAAACAGTTTTCTTTCTCACAGCTGTAATATAGTCATAGCAACCTTCACCTACATTGTTTGTAAGAACTTTACAGATACAGGGGAAAAAAGGTCTATATAAATGCAAGAGACTGTCACTTGTAAACCAAGTATTGTTTACTTTTGTAATATTTACTTTGTACATAAAGACTGGACATAAAGTGTATGTGACCCATATACTCTGAACTGCTTAAAGTGCGAGGGACATGGCTTTGGGCTTTATGTTTTTTCCCAGTCATTTGGGCAAATACTGCAAAATAAGAATGAAATTCCGTATGTATTTTTAAATGCATTACACTGCAACTACATCTACATTATTCTTGCTCCCCATGTCCCACAGTAGTATTTTCACACACTCGTACAATGAATTTGCTACAGGAACAGTAACTAAAGCAGAAGGAGGTAAGTGAATATTTGTAGAAAGCAGAATTCAAATTCAGAACTGTAGTTATGTGCAAGAGAAATGTCACTACACTCACACTTTAACCACTAGCTACCCAGGGCAAATAAGCTCTGGACTAGCTGAGAACAAATACAATATATATTATTTTCAGGTTTTCATACTGAACGCATTTGTGAAAAGTGTTATTTCCTTGCTGAAGCTAAAAGAATAAGATGACAAATTCCTCAAATCCTATAAGGCACAATTAATTCCCAATAGTTACTCTTTTTTTTCCAGAAAACCATCACTAAGATTTGTGACATTTAGGTGAAAAAGAGTGCAGGTGAGCTCATCTGAAAAACTGTCCCAACACTGGTGTGCCTAAATCATGTTGATTAAGACCAACTGTACTTCCAGTAGAACTTCGAATCCCAAACATTTCTGAAAAAACAACCAAAGTTATTTGCTTAGATTTAAAAGCCTAACGTCTTAAAATATGCCTTCAAGACCAAAGAAGGAAATAGAAGTTTTTACTTTCTCAGATTTATAAACAATTCCATGACTTTTTGGCAGCATAGATGTAAATCACCCACTTTATTAACAGGACAAGTATAGAGCAACCTAAGATTGCAAGGATATGCTAGCAAGCCTCTAACCAACCAACTGATGAACTGAGATTAAATAAATCACAGGGAACAAAAGTGAGTGGATTAGGCCATTCAAGACAAAAGGCAGATTTCACAACAAGTGCTTCTTTTCAACAGAAAGATTTATTTGAGAAACCCTCCTTAGCAAGTCAGGCAGTTTCTTCCTGAAGCTATGACTATTTTGCAAGGCCCCATCTGCTAAGATGAAACAGGTCTGACCACATTTCTGCTACTATTGCTATTTTAATGTACTTGCACTGTGAATACCCCATAGGCCAACAGCATGAACCAATATCTAGTTGCAGCATGAGGGCTCAGGATGAAGGTATGAAGGCCTGTGGCTGTCTCCTAGCAGAGAAGCTGAAAAAAGAAAGAACATCTGCAAGGTAAGGAGGGTATATGAAGGAAACAGAGTGCAGCTATTATCCAACTTTGAACATTAAAAAAATCATGAAGAAAAAAGGAATAATATTTAGATTTGCTGACAAATGCACCGTTAAAAATGCAGTAATTAAATGGGTGGGATTCTGTTTATCTAGCCTGCAGTTCCTTAGACTTTGGGACACGATATTTTTCACTTTTCAAACATTTTTCCAGGTAAAAATTTCAATTTCAGATGACTGTAGAAACTAGGATTATTAGGAAAACAAGAACCCCCAAAACCCCAGCTGTCCACCCAAACACATAGAAATTCGATTAGGTTTCAGATGCTACTTTTTCTCTCTCCGGACTATCCAGACACCTTGTGTTCAGCACGCGTCAACGCTACACAAGAGCAGGGGCACAGCAGCTACCCAGGAGCTGCCAACAATAGGTGCCAAATTCCACGCTGTGCTGGAACTGCTCTACTGCAGGCAGCATGTGGGCAGCCCGTCTCCATCTGACAAAGAGCAGCAGCAGTGCCATGGCACTTTTAATGACTAAAACCAACATGACTCCAATTCTAAATTTCATCTGAAAGATGGCTTCTCCACCAGCACAGTATCTCTGATAGTGAGAAGGAATAGTGACTCACTCTCTCTTGTGCAGGAAATGTGCTGGCTAATTGATGGTTTATTTTTTCCAGAGGTGTGAATGCTTCATAGGTCTCCCATCTAAGCATTGACCTAGTGTGACCTGCTTATCCTGGGAGACATGGTGGACTTGCTTCATGTGGGTGATATGATCTGATTAGATATAACACTTATGCTACAGAAATGGAACCCCTTGAATTAATAAATATTAACATGACCTATGCATCAGGATTACAATTTTTAAGTCAAAGACACGTTTTATTCTATTCAAAGATTACTGTTTCTGTTTGAAAAGCTAAAGATATTGGAAACTTTAAAAGCCTATCTCTTCATAAAAACACCATTTAATCAGCTTTCCTAGTTGGCCTGCACAACTTTGGACAAAGGGATATTGTTTTATGAGTCAAAATACTTTTTATCTTAAATCTTTTCACATAATCACTAAAAGATTAAAATGAACTTCATATGCTATTAATAAGCACACATTAAACAGTGGTTTTCTGAACTGGTTTTACTCTCACTACCCTTTCAATAAAAAATTAATTTTCGACCTGCAGTCACAGACTCAAGCTTAAAAAAACCTCCAAAACATGCTTAATAAGCTTTCCAGTGTCAAGGATTACCAACATTGTCTGTTAATGATTACCAAATGACACTATATGAATTGCAACAGTGAAAAAAGAAATCTAAGTTGATGTTATTATCACTGAAAATACATTAAGAAAGTTAGAACTTGCTATTCCTTCCATTAATCACGTAAACCAAATATGAATGACAGGAGCCTTTGGTATTGAAAAACCACAGAAATCCTTGCAAGAGGGTGTTCCAAACTAGAGAACTCAGCAAAGCTTGGGTACCTCATCAGCTCTGTCATGAGACCAAGAGGCTTCACAGACTCTCTTCTGCCTAGTAAAGATTAAATTAATTCTCCAGCTTGGACACATTAAGAGGTATCTCTCTCTACTCCATTATTTATCTTCATTAATTTGCAGAAAATCGATGAAACTCACTCAAGTCCTTTGCAAGTGCAATGACTCCGCTAAATTGGGCTGGAGTTGTCCAGTCAGTTCAAAGCCTACTCAGAGGAGGTGAAAGAAAGATGGAGGTGGTGACTAGAAAACAACACTGCCACAAAAGCCTAGGTTTTGTGTTTTAGTCTGATTTTCCTACAAATTCACAATATGCTGTTTAAATATAACTATAGGAATCCTCTTTAAATAATTTAATAGATTTCTGGTTAGTTTAACAGAATGAGGAGCTAATCCACAACAGACAGCCAATACAAGTAAGTGAGGCCAGAAATGATCATTATACGTGTGTGTATATATATATATGTATATATCTTCCAATATGTTGGAAGAAAAAACCATTATGCTGTAATATTTTTCAGTAAGTGGACATTTTGACACAAAATATATACAAAGCTCATCCATGACTTTCACAGTCTGAGATACTGTCAGCACAGAAATGGAGATGCAGACTGGACTTTCCGTATCACTGAATGAAACATCTTTAACTTTACTCCACTGCAATTTTCTGTCAATACCACTGCTTGATGCCTCCTCCTATATTTTCAAGCCCACAGTGAAATCCTGGAGCTTGTCATTCGTTTGGGGAGCTTCACCAGAGAACCCTTCCAGTGCAGCGCCCAGCTGTACCAGCAGCCCATCAAACATGTGACAGGCACATGAAATCTGGGCAGGAAGCTGCTGCAGCTTTTGGTGTGCAGCTACAGGGGCACGGGACAGCAGGGCAGCAGGAATGGGACACGCAGCAAGAGTCACACCTTCTCATATGTATCACAAGGTATCATTTAATTTTATCCAGAATTTTGCTTCACTAAGAAATAAATTATTTCTGCATTTGACACAGTATCATCAAGAAGAAATTCTTAGATCAGGATGATCAGAGTTTAAATATTTTGTATGGACCTCCTCACTGATAAGATTTTCAGATTATTTTGTTCAAGACAAATGGAAACTCAATACATCAAACTGGTTTGAAGCACAAGGTTATGTGGCTAACCTCACATATCACTGTCCTCTCATTCACCTCTCTTTATTATGATAACAAAAACCGCAGCGCAGGCAGAGATCACTTTGCACCAATGATCGGATCTCTTTTCATAAAGGTGTAGTAGTTTCTAAAAAGTTGAGACCAACTGAAATGACCACTTACTTTCACACATAACTCATCCTATATAGAGAGAAATTCAGTATGAATACCGTGAAAGAAACAGGCTGAAAAGCAGAACGCTTCAGGCCTGTATTTCCGTTTATCCTGATGATGCCTCCTCACAGTATTTGCAGGCCCTGAGAATCCGTATCTGTGTTAGAAGTGTTTCCTAGAATGCCTTATTTCAGAAGATATGAAATACATGTTATCAGAATAACTTTATAAGTTATTAAATTCTTTCAGCATGTTAATTGCTCTACTCACACATAGAAGAGTTACAACAGATCAGCCATGAGCTGCAGTATATTCAGCTGAAGGTTATGATGATAAAAAGGGGTTTGAATCCAAGTAGTTTTTACAAGTACACCAATATTCATTACTTCCAAACAGAGGGTGAGATTTTGTGCTCCTAGATTATGCTTTCATTAGATATAAAGGACACCAAATTAAGACAAAGAAGTGGAAAAAAACCCTACTCAATAAAGATGTTAATAGTCAAACAGTACTTGAAAAGCATGCCAACCTATGCAGTCCACAATTTAATCTGTTATGGAAGCACACAGACATTTAATAAACACCAAGCTAATTCACAGAACTATGAATTTTCAAAGGGATCATTTGTGATCCAGTAAAGTGAAACCACCTTTATACTGAAACAGTATGTATCTTTCCTAGGAATGTGAAATGGATCAAGTAGGAAGGAGAAATAACCTTAACAATTAGGGGATACAAACATACAATGACTACATGGCCAGGATGCCAGCCTTAGTATTTCAATTTGCACAGCCCTTCTCCTATCCCACACCCCAAAACCACCACAACAAAACAAACAGCAAGGCAAACAAAATCACAGCTCTGCAGGTTCACTGACAACTACTCTGTGTTTGCAGTCTGGGCAATGAACCTCACCCAGAAGTCGCTGTAAAACAGCTGTCCCCTATGGCCATACTTGGGTATGGTTTTAGCATAAACGAGTACACAGCACTAAAGCTATATATACACCAAATCTGCTTTGTGCATAGTCTGATTGCTAGAGCACAACATTTTTCTCTGTGTAAAACATCGATGGAGTTAGATTTCACGTGAGCTGCAGGGGAGGTCAGCACTACAGCTTCCCACCTGTGGTTAGTCCTTTACCCTCAGGATCCATCTGGACCACCTTATCGGGGCTTGCTTCCATTGGGACTTAATCATGACATAAGAACTGCACATAAGCCGTACTATGGTAGAATACCTGCGCTTTTCAGAGTGAAAAAAATTGCAGGGTGTCCTGGCTTCAGCGGGGATAAAGCTAATTTTCCTAGTAGCTGCTGTGTTTTGGATTTAGTATGAGAATAATGTTGATAAAATTATTTTAGTTGTTGCTAGGTAATGATTATGTTAAGTCAAGCACTTTTTCAGTTTCCCACAGAAGCTGAGAGGGAGCATACACAGGACAAGCTGGCCAAAGGAATATTCCATACCACAGACATCATGCTCAGTATATAAATGGGGGTTGGCCAGCGGGCAAGAATCTGCGATCGCTGCTCAGGACAGGCTGGGCAATCAATCATCAGGTGGTGAGCAATTGTATTGCATCACTCATTTTGTATATTCTTTTATCATTATTGTATTGTTATTATTATTGTCTCTTCCATTACTGTTCTATTAAACTGTGTTTAACTCAACCCACAAAGTTTTCTTTTTTCCAGTTCTCCTCCCCTATCCCACAGGGGTGGGGGGAGTGAGTGAATGGCTGCGTGGTGCTGGTTGTTGCTTGGGGTTAAACCACAACACAGGGGAAGAGTGCCAACTTCTGAATTTCTACACTATATTTTTCCCTTATAGTAGGTTTCTTTGAGGGTTTAACTACATGGGAAACAATTTTGTATTTCTTCTTGCGGTGGGGAGGAAATACGAGAAGAGAAAATAATGGAACAATCACATGAAAATACCTTTCATCTGCACAATGCAATTCCTATTGCAAATTTTATGATCCACTCTGCAGTGCAGATTTTATATGTGTGCCTCTCTAATTCACATTATATTGGCAAGCCTCCATTGATGTCCTCAACTGCTCTAAGACTATGATCACCAATGTCACCTCCCCTCTTACATCCTGGCACACATCCAAAATTAGTCCATTTTCGGTTATGTTCCCCTGAAATTGCATTTTAACTATTGTTGTTACAGCAGAGTTACAGTAGTCAGGGCTGGTGCATCTGTGACACACTAAACCACCTGCTGGTGAGTCCTTAAATACATGTGTAGAAGCCTTTTTTATCTTCCTGATCACTAGAACTTTGGCACAAAGGATTGGCTATACACAGAAAATGAAGCTGACTTGCAAAGAAGAGAAAAAATTGATGCAGGAGAGTTGGTAAGTCTAAGCTACACATTCCTAGAATTTCAGTGGCTTCCTGCAGACATCCCAAAAATCACTGAAAAATTACCCAGATACAGAGAGAGTCTAGCAGTGCACTGAGATATTTGACCACATGTATTCTGTAAAAGACCAATAAATTTACTTTGCTTTCCATTCTTTAAGCAATCACAAAGACAAGGAATAAATTAAGGAGACTGATGTGAGTGAATAGGTGAATGATGTAAAGAAATATTTCAAGACTCACCTCTCTGCCATGTACCCTGAATAAATACTGACTGACTGACTTTCCAATGTTTTATTCTGCCTACAGTCACCTATCCCACTTAATTACAGAAAAGTAACACATGATGGAAACCTTCCTGCGTATGTTACGAAATTTTAAATAGATACCAATATCTTGTGACTCTGAGCCCTTCCCCTACCGAGGAGGCATGGACATGTGCATTGTGACACTGGATGCAAAGAAATACCACAGCATGAAAGGTAATAGCAAGCATGTACAGTGGGAGCATCATTGCAAGACTCAACTACACACTAGAATGGTTTGCACTATAGGCTGTAGAGCAGGAATGCTACAGAGTTTTTGGCAAGACTGCCTTCTTCAAGGGAAATTCATGCTCTTTGATGACGGTCTCTAGCTCATTAAGAACAAAGCTTTTAGTTTGACATGGATGATGCATACGACAGGTTTTCATACAGAGAAATGGTATAGCAGGTCTCACCTTATTCAAACGGAGAAAGCTACACAGTGATGGTTTAATTGTAAGACTACTGAATTGTTAGAGATCATATTTTGAAGTCTAATGATTTTTAAGACTTTGCAAAGACAGATTAAAATAAAGATATATGTGACTTCTTAGAAAGCAGCTGAAGCTGCTTTTTTTAAAAAACTAATGCACATACTCATACAAATTGTAGACTGAAAAAAAAGGCATTGCACAATTATGCATGAATGCCTACTACTTCTGCATCTCAATATATCTCCTTTCCACCTTTCCTCCAGACACTGGAACTGCTTTTTTTTGAACACAGTTTTATTAAAAGAGCGCAGTAAGATATAGCAGAGTTTGTAGTGACAGGGGTTTCATTCTTGGTTCTGCTACTGATCTGCTTCAAGCCAGAGTAATTTTCTCCTCCCTGTGCATCTAATTTTCTTCCTATTTTTGTTCTCCTATACATGGATTGGGATCTCTCTGTCTATCATTATCTATGATCTCTTGATTGTTTCTCACTTATATGGCTATGATGTGCACAGTGGGAACCTCATCTTGCTGGGAACTCGAGCTGTTATTGCAGACCTGAGGGCACAAATTCAATTTCTCTTTCTTCTCGTTCATGTCAAATATAAACAGAATCTTGCAGAGAGTCATGGGCAGTTATGATTTTCAACTTCTTTTTTTCCATACTCCATAATTAAGCAAAGGGAATGATTGTTCTGTAGGTCCTTTGCAAACATGAATATGGAGTGCAAATCAAGGAACAAGATCTGCACTTAAGGTTTTTCATAAATATCTAGACTGTTCCTGTCATCCCACATAATTTAAGCACATGAGTCCTGGAGCATGGTGTTGAGAGGACCAGTACAAGATCTGTGCCTCCACAGTAACAAAATCCCTTGTGACAGCACAGCAGCACAACAGGAAAGCAGCAGTTAATGAAGTGCTAGGACTCCTTACCATTTAAACACACCTTCTGTGTCCTGTTACTGAAGATAAGTGCCTACACTTCAGCTGCTTCAGTCCACCATCTGCATATTTGTGCACGTCAAAGGAATTAAGTTTTGCACTATTATGCTGAGCTGTGAACACATACATTGACAAATTTTTGCTGCCCATTTTGGACAAACTTCCTAGTATGACACTGTTGTTAATTTTATGCTCACATTAGCATGGTATACTGCTAATACAAAAGAAATAAACCCATAGCCAAGGCTCTTGTTATACTCTATGTGCACCGGCCTCCAGCTGTGAATGGGACTAGTCATGAACTGCCAGGCTTCAATGAGTCTTTGCTTTTTTCTGATAAATTCCTCTCCATTGTTTGATAAACAGCCAGATGCTACTGCTTCTTAAATCACGTGCTGTTTTGCCACTAGCTTTTAATGACATCAGAAAAAGGCCCAACCCAGGAATACTATTTGTTAGCTACATTAATATAAAAATAAAATATTTCTGTTTGAACGCTTAAGTAACCATGATAAGATGACTTCACCTAATGGTTTAGGATACTTTCTGAAAATAGCACTGGAGATTAAAGCAGCCAAAAAGTGAAATAGAATTTGTCTTATTCTGAGGAAGCCCAGAAGGAAAGCAGGAATATTCTGGCTGCTTGTCACTCCATCTCAATAGACACCACTTAACAATGTACGTTTAACAGACTTAACCGTCTGGAACCTAATTATTCAGTATGAAAATATTTTAGTGCTATAAGACCAGGACTCAACAAAACCAAACAAATACTGCTGGATCCCCAGTACAGAATCAAAAGAAACATAATAAGAGTTGTTTAACTTATAAATATTTGGGAACCTGCAGTGCTGGGAAGTAGCTTTCAAACTTCTGTAATTCTAGTGTTGTGGTAATCACAGCTAAAAACAGCTGCTGCAGGCACTGATGCCGAAGAGAATAAAAACCAAAATATAAGACTAACTGAACAAACAAATTCTGGGAAAACAGAACCTTGTTCATCCAAACACACAACACTGAAATCCTTTAAAAATACCAGCTCACTTACTCTTGATTTCTCTAAGTTGTAATACAAGCTGCATAGAAACTCCTTGAAAACTATATACTTACACTCCGAGCAAATTTAGTGGTTGTACAAAGTGCCAAGCTAGTTGAAGCTCTGGAAACCAAGGCCCTTTACTTTGTTGAGGGGAGAGGCAGAAGTGTTACAGACTTCTCTGCCCTGCCCAGCCACATGCTAGACCGACTGGTATCAGCTACACTGCAGACAGTTATGGTACCATTGTTCACAACTGTCTACTGCAAGTGAAACTGAGATCTCAAATTTCATTGCCTGCTAATAGCCAGTGCTTCTCAGTCAGCAGTGACCTGGCTAACACTTGAACCAGTAGCAGAAAAACCTAACTTTTAGGAACCAGTTGACATTAAATACTCTAATTCATGATGTCCTGTGGCAGGGGCAGCCTGCAAAAAAAGAGTGTTGGACTTCAACTGTTAAGGCTGTTTGCAATACAAAGGCTGTCCCAGAAGTTCACATCCGTTTTTCTTTAATTTTTTCTAAATGATATATGTTAACTGTTCTGACAAATAGATTCTTCCCTGTTTCTAAACATTTCTTTTGTACACCAGTATTAATCACCACAGTGTCACTCTCAGAAGAAAGCCCACTGTCTTCCTATGCCTGAAATGCTTGCAGCAAGTGGGGAATACATAATGTGCAATGTTTAACAATGGTACATGAGGGTCTAAGGTCTCAAAATCACTCCCCAGTGTTTCGTCTAAGCAGTAACACTTCATGCAAAAGCATGCAGTATAGCCCCTTGCGTGCCCATCTGCTAAATGCTCATTGCCATGCACTGATGACTGAATGGAAATATATTATGAAACTGAAGGCACACCTCAAGGTTATTAGGCCTAAAAATGGACCTACCTTGACATTTTCCCCATATTGAAGGCCTTACCTTAAAGAGGGACATTCACACTGAAGCAAACTTGAAAAGAGAGAACATTTACACAAAAAGAAATTTACTTGGCCTGTAATTTCCTAAGTTCTTTTTGGTGTTACTGAATGATACTGCATTTTACAGGGCTTCTTCCCCACAGCGTAAAGGCAAAGTCATAATTCTGCATATATGACAATACAATCCACTGTCACAAAAAAATAGAGGTGTGCCAAAAAACCCCACCAAAACAGTATCATGACTTCCCAACACCAGGTTGAAAATCCCTTGTTAAAAAGCAAAAAAAAAAAATAAAATCTTTGCTTGTTAGCAGTCATGTATGAAAACAAATCTGAGATTATAAAACTTATGTTTCAGGCTAATATATTTGAAAGTTTTCTCCAGAAACGTGGTCCCTCTTTAAGGATTCCAGCCATATTTCACAGTAAGCAGATGGTTGCTGCAGCAATTTAAACACACACCTCTCTAATTGAACACATTTTCGGGAGCCGCTCAAGTGAGGCACCTACCCATGAGGCAGGTGCGGCCTCTGCCTGTTTGCCTGTGCAAACAGGCCAGCTGCACACTCCATAGGCGCTGATTTGTATTTGCTATTTATTACCCAGTTTCCAAACACTGTGGGCATCTGGCTTGTCATAAGTCATCGACAAAGGGCTGCCAAAATTTTGCCAGTTTTTCACTCATTTAGGGGAGGGGGAAAATTCCCAGTGCTCACTGACTCCAGTTGTAACCCACAATCATTGGCTAGGACTAGAATTTCATATTTGGGAATGATTTTATTTCAAACCTTTGCTGCAGCGCAAAACTGAAAGAGGACACATTGCTGGCATCCTTAAGTCAAGACTTAACAAGGGAGTTTAGGTTCACAAGGAAACTGCATACAGACAATGTGGCTCAGATAGTGATAACTAAGGGGGGAGGGACGTCGATAGTGGTTTATGATTATCTTAAGAGTTACTGGAGCTGAGAGAGAGGTGCAAATTACTGTAGGAGGTTTGAGACTGAGGATCAAGATGAAATCTGCTAACACTGAGGTCTGGTGTAGCATAGAACACTCTCCCAAGGGAAGTGCTACGCGTTCAGTTAATGTAAAAGTCAGTCTGATCTGGAGCATTTGTTTTTTATCAATTCTCAGTCATATTGCTTCACTGTCACAGAACTTTGCATTAAGCATCCTGAGATTACCACAGAGTGGAAACCGAGGCATGAAAAGGTTAGGTGATGAACCCTGGACCACACCATGAGTTTCTAGAAAATCTTGTAGAAGAACTTCGGTATCTTGCAATTCTTGGGTCTCTGGTTTTAGCTACTACACCAACTCTCTGCCCCTGAGAAGTCAGAACTGAAGAAGGAACATACAGAACATTCAGAAAACATTCTCAGTGATACAACAGTAGGAATGGAAGAGGCTGCAAAATGAAGGGAGTCACATTAGATGAACTAAATGGGCTGGTGACAGCTGCTGTTGCTCCATACTGCAAGATACAATTCTGCCATAGACTATCTTGTTCATTTTGTTTCTAGGGCTCTTGAAGAAAGCAAGCTTTTAAAATGGAAAACCAAGAAATTATGAATGCATGGAGAAAATGAAAATAATGTATTGTTCTGTGAAAGCTGCACATTCATAGTAAATCATCCTAATGAGATTATTTTGTTAACTTCATCTCCATAAAGCCACACTATGAATGGATTGCCACAGGCACTGATAAAGCCATTAGCAACGAAACTTTGGCTTAATTGCTAAAAAGAAATACATATGGCAACCATCTGTTTTACCAGGCTTTGTATTACCCTCTGGCTCAGAGTTCTTCAGCTTTTTCATGTTGAGGACATCTTAGTCAAAGTCTCAAATTTTCCCAACCCTGACATTTACAACAGGGTGGATGAAAACGACAAGTCTGCCTGTTTGCATGCACGTGTTTCAAGGGCTGACAGCAAAAACTTGGCCTGAAGGTACAAGATTGTGCCTGTGGTGAGACTGTCCTTGCTGCACAGTTCCTAACAGCTTCCTCCGGTCTCACAGCTCCTCGCACCGCACTGAGCCACTGTGACCAACAGCATAAGAAATGTGAGAGTGATTTTTTTGTGCTGGTCTAGTTCTACAAAAACCCAAGACAAAATCCCTCGGAGGGATGGAATGCCTCTCCTATGAGGACAGGCTAAGAGAGTTGGGGTTATTCAGCCTGGAGAAGAGAAGGCTCTGGGGAGACCTTATTGCAGCCTTTGAGTACTTAAAGGGGACCTACAGGAAAGATGGGGACAAACTTTTTAGCAGGGCCTGTTCTGATAGGACAAGGGGTATTGGCTTTACACTAAAAGAGGGTAGATTTAGAGTAGATGTAAGGAAGAAAGTTTTTTACAGTGAGGGTGGTGAAACACTGGCACAGGTTGCCCAGAGAGGTGGTAGATGCCCCATCCCTGGAAACATGCAAAGTCATGTTGGATGGGGCTCTGAGCAACCTGATCTAGTTGAAGATGTCCCTGGCTCATTGCAGGTGGGTTGGACTAGATGACCTTTAAAGGTCCTTTCCAACCCAAAATATTCTGATTCTATGATTCTATGAAAATGAGGCTACCACTGACTTCACTGACTTCAGCCAAATAAGCAAGAAATTTTGGGCAGTGATGTTCCTCCATCCCTGGCAAATGGGACTGGGATATCGTGTATCTTTATGCCACTTGTGCACACTTTTCTGAGCTTCACTGGCTGATGCTAGTGGCATGTCAGCAGGCCACAAGTTCAGCTTGGAAAGCCTGCAGCTGGCCAGCTGTGCTCTCAGAAATGACACAAAGAATTGCTTGCAGGGAATCTAATAAGATATGGAGAATACTCAGGAAAAAGCAAAATACAACAAAATATGCCTTTGCTTCACTGTTTCGAATATAAGCTTTGCAAGCAAATAACAACTTGGGACAATATAAAGTTCATCAATACACATTCAAGATGAAGTGGCAATCTGTTTCAATCAGTGTTTTTAATGCATATCTTAGTATGGGATAGATAGAATCATCCCATCATGTCACTGATCTAGTGCACTTACCACCATATCAATGGCTTCGGTAAGAAATCAACCAACTGCACTCTGGTTTTCATTTGTATTATGGCAAATACACTCGAAAATGGAAATAACCAATTTAACCAAGCCAGGAGCATAACCACAGAAACAAAGACAAATGGAGAGCAGAGAATCATTGAATACTCTATCAGGGCCTTTGTGGTTCTTGGGGAATAAATTATTTTGCAAACCATAGTATGGTGCTATGGCTACTGATTAGGGAGATTTCATTCTCCGAATGGAATAAAATTCCCAGAAGAATACATGAGAAAAAATATCTCAACATAGGAATAAAGTGCCTCAAAGGGATTTCTGTCTCACAACAATTGCTCGGGAAAAAAGTTATCTGTCTGCACTAGAAATGTACTTATTTCTTGCCTATGAAATTACATATTCATGTCTGCATTAAAAGCAGTGGGGAAGAATAATATTCAGAAAATTTCAAGACAGACTGTGAAACTCTAAGGATTAGTTTTTAAGAACAGAAGAAATTATCTTCAAGAGACACTATTAAGGTCACTGGAGCTTAGATACAACAAATACTCTCTTCATAGCCATTCAAAGGTTTGCTTGATTTCTAATGTACACGCACCAGAGCTATTACTTTTTCTATAGTAGCTTAACATTTATAATAGCTCTACATCGGAGGAACCCTCAGTAAAGTAAACCATAGTATATATATAAAAACCTAATTTTGCCACTAAAAAGCCTCATAATTCTGGATTTATGAAAGGAAGGGCTGGCAGATAATATGCATCATAGGACTGGGCTCCAGTACATTTTCACACCTGCGCATTCTCTATTCCAAGTCATTAAGCTGGAGGAGTAGACAAAGATCCTTCACAGCAGGTTTCAGAGCCAGCAAATCTACTTCCATTGTCTCTACCTAGCACAACCTGGTGTGGCACTCCTGTCACTGCTTAGCAATGTAAACCTCAGCCATTTGTAGGAGTGCTCTGCCCAGGGCACTCTTTTAAGTTTTCAGAAAACATAGTCAGTTTTTCATGGACCTTTTGGACTTCAGTAATTTTCCAAGTTTGAAAACAGTTAGGAAAGAAATTTCAGCTTCCAAAACATCATTAGAATAATCAAATCATGTACAAACTAGAAAGATATTAATGATGTATTTCTGGTATAACAAGGAATATGTTTGCATACATTCACAGCATGAATGAGATTAAAAAAAAAAAAAAAATCCTCAAAAGTCTGGCTAAAAAATAACCACGCAGTGTTTCTTCCAAGTCCAGTTGAAAAATTGAGACTTAAGGCTGGCAGAGCTGAAAAGACGTACCTGAACTATGGAGAAGCACAGGCCTTACAGTACCATGTAATATAGCTCCTCAGAAATGGCAGAGAAAGGACAAACGGAAACAGAAGAGGAAGACAGCTGTGCTAAGCAAGGAACTTGTGTTTTTGGGATCAGCAGAGCAGTGAGGCACAACTGAAGCAAGGTTTGTTTCCACGCTAGCACCTCCATGACATCCCTTGGCAGATTATTCCATTGTCTGATGGGACCTCAGTGTTTGACCATTTTCCCCTAATGACTTTACTTGCTTAGTGTCAGTGTTTAATATTGCCCAGAGCTCATTTGAGTAGACCCTTTGTTTTGGGTTTTTTTTGAAAGTGTGAATGACACAGTAATTATAAGATTTCCCCCCTTAGTCATCTTAGCGGTTGGTCAGAAAATAGATGAATACCTGTGTAAATATATGCATTCTTGCATGAGCCAAATTTTATATGTGCATGCAAAACTCAATTTGAATGCACAAATGACTAGATATGCATTGTATGCTTCTTTCCCTACACATATGTACACTCACATATCACATGCAAGAATGTCTATTTTCTGACTAATAATCTGGCCTCTCTTCTCATAGCTATTTTCACAGATCTAGGCTCTCCTGAACATAAGATTAAAAGTATATTTCTTTAATCCCCTTTCAACATTACAAGTCACTTTTAAATAATCAACAGCCCTTTATCAATACTGAAATATGTTAAAAACCAGAAAACATTCCAAACACAGGCATTAGTTATGTTTTTTCCATAGTTATTCCATAGCTATGGAACAGTTACACTTGTTAATCTGAATCAATGAATCTCAGTGCTACACCCAGAATTGAATTTAGAGAGGAACTCTCTATCTAGATTTTAAACTAGTCTTTATTTCATTAGTGTTCACCTTCTTCCCTCTTTCTTGTATTTTTCAAAGTGAGTGCAATTTCTTCTAGATTGGCAAGTATCCAAAATCACCTTTTCAGAAGATGAAATTTACTGCCCTAGATTCCTTTACCATTTCTGAAGTTGCAAAATTAATAATTATATTTGATTTGTGTGATCTTTCTCTCCAGCCTAGATATATATCACACTTTACTTTCCAACTAAGAAATTGTTCAGTTTTAAGAGTACAAGTAAAAATTTCAAAGATTTCTACACAACAACAAAATCCACACAATTGCAAAATTTATACAGCTGGTACAAAACAGCTGATGAATCATAAACATAGTGTAAATATATGTCCTGGTCTGAAGGGGAAAGAGGTTAAAGAGAGCATCTGTCATTCATTCAGTGGCTGGTCCAGCCCAAACCACGACAATATATAAGGTATATCCTTTCTAAGCGTAGAAAAGTTATCACGAAAAGTTTATAGGACCAGGTCACTGGGGAAGATATCTTGGAGAGAGCAGACTGAGAACATGAAAATAATAGGGATGCCTGTAACAAAGACTACATATTATCTGAATTCACCACCATAAAAAAAAAAAGAGTTCAGAAAAAAACAAGCATACAGAACTACTAGACTGCGGGCATCAAACTTGGTAGAATAAAGAAAGTTGGCATATACTATATGGAAAGAAGTAGTATGAAAATCCGACATTACAGAAGCAACTTGAAGAAAAATGAGAAAAGGTGTAAATAAAGATGTATAAAATCATTCTAACAATTATTAAAAAGCAAGCAGCTGTCTTGAAAATTATACAAAGGTCTACTCTGAAATAATCTGAAATCACTACTAAAACTGAAATATCCAACTAAAATACCATTAAAGGAAGCTGAAAAGGAACAAAACAACAGGAATGAATAAAATAGGAATGGCTTTACAATATAACAGCAGTGAAATAATTACCAGAAGGAGAAAGAAGCTGCGCTGAGAAGGTAGAAGATATTTATATCAGCAACGAATAAAAATGTCTGACATACTAAATCCCTCCTGAGGTTTAAGAAGGACTGCCGCAGCAGGAATACTTACAAATATAATAAAGGCCTTGTAAGAATACCTATTGTCAAAGGGACTGTGAATCTTGATCGTGAAAGGAAAACAGCCAATAAACAGACTAGAAGTTAGGAATCTGGGACTTACTAGATGCAGGCATAAAGCGAAAATTATTTTGGAATTGTGCATCCTGATTTGATAACTATGTTACCAAAATGTTGATGAATACTGCGCAAAGCAACAAAAATTACTGTGAGATTAAAGGCCAAATTCTAGTTAAAATAGGAGAAGAGCTATACACATGCAACTCAGCTAAACACCGACTAAGACTGTCTGCAACTATCCGAGGGCTGTGGAACCTGACTGGAAAGCAGTTAGTTACAGCATTAAAATAGGCTTCAGGTAGCTACTAATAGGGTTAATTTGAATTTACGCTTCCTACATCAGTGCAGAGATTTGTAAATCAGCTCAGGCACTAGGTGCAACCTGGTCATACCTTCAGAGCAGAGCTGGGCAGCAGAGGAAGAAAGCTGGCATGCCCAGCTGGCTGGACCCTTTCCAGGAGATGGACTGGCTCAGGCATCCCTCTGCCTGTAGCTACCTCATTACAAGGTTTCCATGCTCCAAGAAATATATTAAGAAAAACTTCCCCATATGATAACATTGTATCTTACTATTAATCCTAGAAAGACATTCCCATGGGCTAACTTTGACTTCCAGTTGCCAATCCCTTTGGGCTCTTTCTGCGTAGGTAAAGAGAGAGGGAGAGACTTCTCCAAGAGTGGACTCAGAGGAGCTATCCCTCAAGCTCCCACTCTGGACAGGCAGCCCCTCTTCCGCTGCCTACACAAGGAACTTGGGGAAATGCATCTCACTGGACTGAAAGTAATTGCATTAAATGCGACAGAGAGCAATTCTGCAATGTCAGAGGGGACTTTTTCACCTCTAAATTTAAGTTAGGATTCAGTGTTGAGCCCAAAGGGTTTTTTTTTTTTGTGTGGCTTTTTTCTTTTTTTTAAAAAAAAAAAACAAAACCTTTGTAAACTATCTAAAGAAAGAAACAAACAAGTACTTTGATCGTATTTACAGGCAAATCAGACACTGTAATTAGGAATGCGCAAAGTCAAAAGATGCAAATCAATCTCAGAGGATTTGTCATAAAATTATTCTCTTGTACTGTTCAAGTACAAAATTTACTGCACACATTCTCGGCTGAAAAGCTGACATTTAGTGAACTGTAAGTATTTTCATCCAGAAGAAAACAAGAACAAGTAAGGTATTTTTGCTTGGCTTTTGTAGTTTCTGCATGTGAGGCTGCTACATATTTTTGTTACTTTAAAACAGAAATACTTGGTTACTACCTAGGAAAATGTAAGTACATCAATTTATCTAATCACGATGTATATTTTTTTCCCCCAGGAAGCTGTTTATTCAAGTACCTTCAGTTAAAATGTTATTAATCAGAAATCCTTTCCTCTGTCTTTCACTACAAAATCCAATGGCCATCGGCAGGACTGTAGCAGAGTTCACATAGAAAGTACAGACAGTATATACCCAACTGAAATAATCTCTTCTAATCAAGGTATCTTTTAGGAACACAGGAAAATAATTAAAACAGGGCCTCAAACCCTCTCATGGTTTATGTGACTGAACATGAACATCTTCCTGTGCATTAAATCTATTCCTGACACTTACCTTCACAGAAACAATGACAAGCCAATCTTTTTTATGCTACTATTTCAACCCTCAAATGTTGCATTAAGTAATCTCGTGTCTTAGAAAAGCCAACAACTGGAATTGTCAAACCAAGTTTCCTCTAAATGTTATGCAAATTGCTACTTACAATCCGAGGTTTGAAGGGTGGCTTGATTTTCCTTTGTTCTAGAAGAATCCAGTCAATTTCCTTGAAAAACGGATGCTGCTTAATCGCGTCTTCCCCATTTTGTGACGCCACACAGCCAAGTCGCTTATTTGGGTTTTTTGTCATGAACTACAGGGTGGGGGAGGGAGAGAAGTAAAAAGTTAAAATATGAATGGCAATGGCTGGAAACCATTTGCAGTTCAATTGCACATTCCAATTCCTAATGCCTAGTTTTTAGAGACAGTCCCCTTTCAGAAGGTTATTTTGTTTTGTAAAAGCAACAAGGATGCCCTTCCAAATTTCAGAGGTTCCAGCCAAACTAGAAGATTCAGACTCTGAAGTGCAAGTTTCCTGCAAGAAGCTCTTTCAAGTGATTGCTGAGACCTCCTAATTTCATCTGGCTGGGAATTCTACAGGAACAAATTCTCTTTCGGCATTTCTAGTTCCAGCTTTGGCCAAAAATACTAAAGGAAAGAAAGAAAATATTAAACCCTCCAGAGACACTTCCAAATAGATGGTCAGGGTAGCTCTTACTTTATTTTACTTGCTCTATCTTAACTATTAATTTGGGGTATAGGGGCTACATATTATGCTTACTGTTGTTTATTTTCTTTGGGTAGGTAGGTTGCATAATCACACACTCCATTCAAGCAGACACATGAAAAGCCCCAACCTCATTACTCATTTCTAGGATTTTATTCTAATACAAGTAAGAACAGCACCTGCAGCTGTGTGAATTGTAAGCGTCCTGTTCATATGCTTCAGGAAATACATGGAGTGACCAGTACCAGCAGAAAGCTTCCCTTGACAAACGCCACAACATAACTTGTACCTTCCCTTTCATTTTTAGTACATCGTTCGTGGTAGCAACTGGAACTAAGCGGTCTTTTCTGCTGTGGTAATTTCTAAACTTCTCACTTTTAAACTCTTACTATTCCTTTCAGCAAAAAGCTGTACAACTGGTGTAAGACACTATTACCAAATGATGGCAGCTGATAATACTTTTCCTGACTTTGCTCTGTTATTTCTTCCTTCTTTTATTAGCAATTGCTCTTATTTCCTAATGCATGTAGACACAGAATCCTTGCAATTCAAGCAGCAATGAATGCTGCTCTTATACATGCACACACACTCATATTATAGAATTATCCCAAGCTTTGCTATCACTTCATATTCAGCCATTATTATAACATTTTTTAAATTTTAAAAAAGTGAACAAATGAAACAAAATGTGATAATTGCTCAGGGCCTTTTTAACCTAGGTACCACATTACACTATACATCTGTAGGAAAAAAAACCCAACAACTTACCAAAAATTAAATCACTATAATGCAAACCCTTGCTTTAGTACTCCAGTTATTAGATAAGTAACTACCGAAGCCCTTAAGATAGTTTTAGATAGCTATATCAACCATCCACAGGAGAATACCATCGCTATCATTTTAAAGACATATAACATAGATCAAGTGAGGCAATTCTCTCTGTGGTTTCTGACATATACGCGCCGCTCCAAAGACAATCCTTCTCTTTGGTCTTGTGTTCAACTGTTCTGCAACTTCTTTTGCCAGTGGACAAGTCATATCTAAACTACAGGCCATATTTTCTACGGGCAGGAGAAACAAAGGTTTTGAAAGGATTACTGTGCTTTGGTGAGGTCTCTTGGAAAACCACAAAACACATTCCTACATCCCTCTGCTTTATTTCACCTCCAGGACTGCAGCAAACAGGCCAGGAACCAGCCAGGAACACATTTTGCAGAAACAGAACATGGAAACTACAGGATACGCTTTTTGTACTGTATAATCTAGGTATCAAAGAAGTAAAATCGGATCCTAGTATCTGCCATGCTCTATCTTTGTTTTAAGCCAGAGGCAGGGAAAACATCAGAACATGTCACTTTTAAGAAGCTTAGGACATGAAAATATGACTAGATAGTAGTTTAGTACTGTATTTCACAAACTTTGTGAAACTTGGATGATGAGAGAGAATAAATTTTAAGAATGCTTAAACAAACAAAAATATATGCAAAGATGATGAAATAATATCAAACTTCTGAAGCATTTAACTCTATAAATTTCATCCCCTGCAATAAATATTGATTTTTTTCACCTTTTATTTTTGAAGCACAAGCTGATATTTATTCCCTGTTTATCAACAGCATCAACAATGATACAACTGTCAGGGCACAGACACTTAACTGTACTGTGTTGATGAGAAGGTTGCCAATGGAGCTGACAGCCATAGTGGTAAATGTTGCCTTTTTATTTTCCCATATTAAGGCAGGAACCTCCTTTTATAAAAAGAGAAGGCTTTTAAGATCATAGTTCCTACTGACTTAAATGACAACAGGGCAAAAGGTTGCTGAGATAGCCATGCAACTTGGGGTCCAGATCAAGGATCATCAGGCTCCTAAAATTTTGCTTCTTGAAAAAAATTGCACAGATTAAAAACAGTTCTGCTTCTGTACCCAGAGATTTCTGTCATCTGGTACACAGGGAACACACATTGCAGACACAACCTCTCTCCATTGCTTGCAAAGAAGCACGGAGCTAATTTCAATGAAGAATTGTTTTCCTTACCAGACAGGAAAGAATTTTAAATAGCAATTCCTGTCAATTCACAGAAACAGGACTAATAAGATCTGTGGGATTTCATGGGATAAGCAACGTGCTGCCTTGTAATACTGAGCTGTAAAATTATCCTCCTTAGCGTTTTGTTGGAAATAACAGGAAAACTGTTTCTTCAGAAAATAAGAAAACAGTGTTACTTAATACAAGAGAACGTCTTCTTATTAAACTTTCCTTACATGGTGTTTGGAGGAGTGTAAAAATACACAGTTTCTAAAGAATAAAATCCATGTCTAAAGCACAATGTGAGGAAACGAAGTCTTCCAAAGTTAATCCCTTGCTACCATTCAGCAGTAAAACACATAGACGCCTCTTTCTTTCCTCTGTTTTTCCTGTTCTTCATTTAACAGAATATGGACAAGGATCAGATGAAGAACACAAGTTTCAAACATGTTTCACACCATAGCTGCACAGGCAGCAGGTTGCTAAACGTAAGGAAATGTTTTCTTTTTATGGTGTAAACTGGCACAGCTCTATTAAATTATATCAATTTATGCCAATGAAGACATCTTGCCCAATGAGGAATAATCTATTATTATAGTGCAAATCTATTTAATGGATGCAACTCTCTTTTTAAGGTTTATAATGGCATTAGACAGAATGGTGTAAAAAAAAAAAAAAAGCTACAACTACAGCAAAATACAAACTACCATGTCTACTATCAAAATGTAGACCCAGGAAAATAGCCTCATGAAAATTTATAGCAAAGCCAGCTTTAAAAGAAATTAGAGGGTTTAACACCCTTGCACTTACATTCACAAAAATACATAGTTTACAACTGCAGCCCAATTCTGTGTCTGCATTTGTTTGTGGTTAATGAATGACATGTATAACATTAACAGGCATCTCACTACTTGCACCACCAATGAGATAACACCGTAAGGCTTTTGACTGTCAAATCTGTTTCTCCCTTTCCTCTGTAAAACAAATACCTCCTCCTAATAGTTACAATGGGTCTCGTCCTACACGCCTCACCAAGGTTTCTGTTAATTTTTTCCCTCCAACAAAAGTTTCCATGATTGAGAATAACAGAAAGGTCAGTTAATGTAGATTCACAGAAGGACCCTGCGGATGGCAAATGAACAGATCCTACAGATTGTGAAACCAAAACACCACAGAAAATCTCCTAGACTTCAGTGAAATTCAGATGCAGATATGAACATTGACAACAACCCTTTCTCTACAATGCACCAAAATAACCCCTGAACCCTGGATATCAGCCTGAATTCTGCAGCTCAAGTCCATACATTTTAATTGCTGAACTGAAAATAATTGGAGGGTCTGGAAACAAAACCGGAAGCATGAAAGTATCATGTCAGCTAATAAAAAGTCATCAGAGAGCTATATGGGGGGAGAAGGGAGAATACGTATAAAGGTCAGCTTTAATCAGTCCTCCATGTTCTCACTACAGTGAATGGAGCAAAAGAGACTCCTGCAAAAAATTCAGAGAGGTTAACTTTGACTTCTGCTTTGAATCATGCTAGATGCTTTGAACCATGAAAGATGCTAGAGCATCTCTCTCCCTCATCTAGAATGAGCTTGAAGATATTTTAATTAAAAGATCAAGATGAGCATTTCTGCAGAATGTGTTACCAGTCCACTGGTGTTAAAATCAGAATTTGTTCAAGTTTTAGACATAATTTCAAACGTAACCCTGTATGAAGATCTCTGCAGGACTTTACACTGCTGCCCTCTTAACTGAAAGTCTCCGTTATTCCAGATGCTGAAGGAAAAATAGATGTGGAAAGGTAGAAATTTTCCACTTTCAAAGAAGGTGGAAAACTGGAACAAAAAACAAGTTATTTTTTTAAGCCAGAAATTCTCCTCAAGTTTTCAAACTATGGGGACTGGCATACTGCTTCTGTTTTGTTTTGCTTTTTCTTTTAGGATGACACTACCACAGAAAAAAAGAATTTATGTCAATGTCACATTAATGAAGTAAACCTGACTTTAGAAAGGTACTCTAAACAGTGAAGTTGCCCATTGGCACATTTTGACTGATTAAAAAAATGGTGGCATTTGGTGACACACATTTCTGTCAAGTCATTACTCGTATTGAAAAACACCAACAAGGGCAGAAAAAATTACGTTAGAGTAAGATTGCTTATCAAAGTGTTATGTGAACTATAAAATAGAACATGCAGCTCTAAGTAAAGGGCTTTCAACCCATCTTGATGATAGGAAAAAAGAGCTAGAGGGACAGGAAATTTTATAAGTGGGTTAAATAAAAGTATTGTTTCTTAATTACGTGGTGCTTCCCCCACTCTAGTGAACATGCGGCACATAAAGTGTCAAAGTGATAGCACAGTTCTAGTTGGTTGCGTTTTCCCTGAAACATGAATCTGCAGTACACAGATTTATACAGTGTACAACTGCGTGGAATACAAACATTCTGTTCCTTTCCCACAAGCAGTGTAATTTATCCCAGGCCCCATTATCCTAACAGTGGCACTCTGAACTGTGCTTGAACTCCCAGCGGTGACTGCTCTCAACAACTTTCAGCAAATTCAATTTTAATCAAGGAAAAAACCAAAACACAAACCAATCCCCCAAAAAACCATGAAGAGGAGGAAGAAAGCAAGTAATGGAAGACTCACTGCTTTTAAAATGCTGACAGCTTCTTTACTGAGCCAGACTGGATACAAGACATCATCATGAAGGATGGATTCAAAAAGATCATCTTCATTGTCAGCTTCAAAGGGGGGTTGTCCAGCCATCATTTCGTACATGAGAACACCCAGAGCCCACCAGTCTACTGACGGGCCATATTCTAACTCCTGGAGGATCTAGTATAGAAAAAGACATTGGATTGAATAGGCAAGTTAGACAACACTCTAAGCTGCACACCTGCTGTTTTGACATGATACACCCCTTCTTTCCCCCAGTGCTTGAGTAGGACTAAATCCCACACTGATTTCGGTAACAGCAGGCATGGTTTCTTACCCATGCAATTTGCACTAACACAGTTAAACACAGCTAAGTGTCAATGTGTAGTTATTCTCAGAAGTACTGACTGAGTTTATCAGTCCCCTGAGTAAAAGAGTATGCTCGTGAGCAAGAGAGCTGCATATCCTTCCAAACTGTTTAAAGCAGGTCACGCTATAGGGGGAAAAAAGATCACATATACAAAACAGATTGGTGGAAAATGTGAAACATTTCCTTGTCTCTATCTTGAACAAAACAAACTGAACCAGCTTGTAATGCTGCAATCATCTGAGAGATTTATTCTGGTCCTTTAGGTAGGGCTGAAGGAAGCCAAAAGCATTTTTGTTCAAGTTCTTTTTACAGCATTAAAACACTGTACAATACATGGCTGTAGGACTCACTTTAATTGCCTCTCCTTTCAGAAAAACTGGCTACAACTTTTCAGGTGCCACAAGTTCAACCTCGTAGCAAATACTTTTACTGGAGAGTAGTAGGTTAGCGTGATGGAGTTTTATTGTATTGTACTTGGTGTTACAGAACCAGTGTCGTACAAGGAACAAGCTTAATTCTTGGCTCTTCTCCACTGAAAAGAAGCTTGTAGTTTGGCTGCAATGTTTCAGCATGACAGAGGACTGGGGAGAGTAGAGTGGATGATTGCTTACGGTGAAGCTGACTGCCTTAAATTGAGTAGCAATGGCAACAACTCCACCGCATCCTTAAACAACACTAGGGATACAGCCAGAAGCCTTGTGGCGAACCATGTTAGCTTAGGGCTGTATTTGGGAATCACATCCAATACAAAACCAAATTCAGTCTTAATGTAAAAACAAAAGTGAGTTTACCATTTGAATACAGAGGTCAGGTTCCCAACTGAATTCTTAGCTGAATGCATATTACATTTTATAGACATTAATTACAGAAAATGATAGTCTTGAAAAGTGCACTCTTTGGAACTCAGATATTGCTAAAGAAAAGGAAATTGAAACATACCACCATGATGCAAGAGAAATAGAAGCAGGAGATAAACTTCTGCAATTAAGATGACAAAACGGAAGCCTGAGTTACTGACTTTAGTGAGATGAAGATTTCATGTTTTTATTATTTATTTATTTATTTATTATTGCTTTGTTTTCAGCAATAATTTTCAAAGAATTTGCAAAAGGACTCAATTAGTATACTGAATCAGAAAAGAATTCATACAAACCATCACACTGGCATTTATTTTCTTTTAATACCAGAATACTTCTCAAACGTCATAAAGCACACATTTATATTATGATAGTTTCAAGATGATTCACACCTTATCAGTTCTGCTACCAAAGCTTGGCAGCCATGAACGCTAACAATATGGATTTCTAACTTACTGTCTCTAACAAATAATAAACTAACATTTTTCCCTGCTGCAAATTTATGGTTGATGAAAGACAAACCAGTGAAACTTTTACATGAAATCTGCACATTGAATCTTCAGCAGAAAGATGCACAGGTTACTAACCAAACTGAGCAAAGTCTGCCTAGTAGATTAACTGTACAATATTGGTTCATTTTAGGCATTTGAAAATGTATCTCATTAAAATTTAGGATATATAAAATGAGCATGGTTCTCAGTCATTTCTTTTATCCAGTGAATGCCTTGAAATGACTTTGGATGTTGCCAACTGATATGCAGCATTCCATATGAAAAGTTCTGACTTTTCTATGCAAGTTTATACTTTCTGTTCATCCATATGATGAGAAGTACCACAAACAGTATCTTTCACTCATGGATACTTTAAAGAAAAGAGAAAAATTATATTCCCACAAAGACCCTAGGCACAATGACACCAAAGGTATTGTCTCTTCCGTATGAACGTAACTACTAAAAATCAGTGCTGGCAGTACTTAGTTGCATGTAGGACCTTAAAGGCTAGTAAGTGTGTTCACAATGATGCTGAGTCAGAAATGAGCATATGGAGAAGAATGCAGTAAAGTTCAGAGAACAAATAACAGAAAACCCATGCTTTGCCACTCCTATCAACATGGACTACTGCTTGTGTGCAGCAGAGTAAGCAATTTCTGCAAGATTACCCAGGAAAAACTGCGGCACAGTGCAGTCTGCATCTTCTACTTTTTCCATCTACATGTAAAAAAAACATCTAAAACTACACATGTAACAGTCTGATGAATGATATCTGTATTCTTAGTGCAGTTCAAAAAAATACCTCCGGAGCTATATAGTCAGGTGTGCCACAAAAGGTTGTGGTGGTAACTCCATTCAGAATCCCTTCTTTGCACATCCCAAAGTCAGCCAGTTTACAGTGGCCTTCTGCATCCAGAAGAATATTG
Source organism: Pluvialis apricaria (assembly GCA_017639485.1). Lineage (NCBI taxonomy): Eukaryota > Metazoa > Chordata > Aves > Charadriiformes > Charadriidae > Pluvialis > Pluvialis apricaria. The sequence goes on from CM030009.1 coordinate 37,070,770, forward strand.
TCCAGTTTCAGGTCCCTGAAATAAAAAGGCCCCAAATTAAATCAACTCTCAAATTTTGATCACGTGCTCCTGAATTTCATCATAAACTACAGAATATGGCAAATAGATGGTTTCACAAACACCACCGAGAAACTGTCCTTCACATGTGCATGAAGAGTTGGTAGCAGTCACTAGATAGACCTGGCTAAAGGCAATAAGGAAGCAGGCAATGAATTACAAGCATTTAGCTGTATGAAAGCACAGCTGTATTCAAGACAGAATCAGAAATGTTTGGAAAAGATATCAGTCTTGTTTGCTACAAATCTAACATTCTGTTTATTTGAAATATAGGTCTACAATGTCTAATGAAGCCACTCTCCATTTTTGCATTAGCACAAAGTAAGGAGTACCAATTTACCCATACTCTATCATCTGGGTGGAATTAATAGGTACTTTCAAACTTGGATTATTTTGAATTGTATTCTTAATGGATATTAGCAATTCAAAGTTCAGATTGCAATGAGAAGGATAAAAACCAATGCTCTCATCTTTGGGAGAATTATTTTCTGCAGTTTAAACCTGCTCAAAAACAATCTCACAGGAATAATTTGCATTCACTGTTAAACAACGCATCTTAGCAGCTGTCTCTGATCACTTGTACAAATGTGTTTGTGTCAAAACCACACAATTCTTTGGTTATTAAATTGGGTGAGGTCAAAAACAGGTTGAGAAAGGGATATCCACCTTTCCTGTCTTGCCCTCTGCACATTTTATAAATATACCATTGATGGTTATTGCATGTTCCAACACAATGAATGCCAGGTACCATTTAACTTACCTGCCACTTGCCTTAGACTAAACTATAAAAGGATCTGGAAAGTTAACGCATAAAAGAACCCTTACTTGTATGAATAAGACCCCACAATTAAAAATATTTTATAATGTATAAATAATAAAACGAACGTAAAACAAAGGCAAAAAACCCCACTTACATTGCATGGACCATTTTATTTTTATCCTTCTGTATAGGCTTTAGGTACCTCTACTGTGTATTAAAAATACATAGTAATAAATGAAGGCATTGTACGTATGAATGCATACAGAGGTGAGAAACAAAAGCAGACCACATGTCCTTAGGTGACTGTGTGGACACTTTCTGATCAGAATGTTTGTCCTAGAAGAATTAGAAAAATGTCCATAGGTGGAGTTGATGAGAAAAAAAGTGTGTGTAGGCAAATTCTAAATCGGATGGAGGAATAAAATCCCATACCAGCCTCTGTAAACAAATTTCACCTCAAAAGACTATGAAAATATAGAGGTTTTGTTGCAAAAATCCTTTATGCCAACAAATTCCACCTGAGTAAGGAATGAAAAGTCTTCACATTATTCTGAGGAGTTTTCTCAGAGAAACATCTCCCTATCAGCCCCCAGACCTTAGAATCACAGGGACCATAATTTGGTGGAAGCATTCACACACATTAAATGATTAAACAACCCTTCTAAGGCTGCATTATGTTAAGAGCTTTTAGGGACATGTTCAAGGCTACAGTATGCTGGGATTTCTTTTCTCCCTATCACTCCAATTTCAGTAGATGGATTTTATTCTTTTTTTTTTTTCTTTCTTTTGACACTTTTTCAAAATTTTTGAACGTGCTGGCCCATCTGTATCTAACATGTATTTCCCAAGCATGTACACAGGACTGCATAAAAATCAGATATTTCTAGGACACGGTGGACTTTCTACTCAAGGTCTGCATAATCATTGTACATCTGTGCAGTAAATCAGACACTTCTTGGAAGCACTGGATGACGTACTGTGTGTGTAGAGATCAGTTGTGCTGTGTACATGTTATAAAGCGGTTTGTGCATGTACAAGAAGTCTGACATGGCAAAAAAAAAGTCAGATTTACCTCACTAACAGTAAATCCACTGTCTCTCCCATAAACTAGCTTTATCAGCTATGGTTTATGTAGCCGAAGTATACACTGGCTGTAGAAATGTTCACTGCAACCAATACACCCTACACCAGACTTTGCTATCTCCAGATCAGTTACGCTGCTCTTGTAGGTGCTCAGCTGGTCACCCACATAAGGCCCCTTGGAGCAGATGACATATTTTATCATTCCTTAACATCATCCTTTTTATGAGTTCCTACACAACCCAAGATCCAGCTGGCTAGAACATAACCCCCTACATCCAACCGTTTAACCCCTCAAATAACTTCCTACCCCTGGAAAGTAATTTGCAAGAATTGTCCAACATCATGCAAGGGTAAACAGACATCCAAAGCTCTGTGCCCCCCAAAGAAGTCAAATAAACAAAATAAAGGTCCCTGCACCAAAAATCATGTGCCTTCCCGACATTGCTCTTTTAGTCAATTACAAGTGTTACAAGTCAAGACTCTAACGTCATCAAATAGAATGTGATCAAGTACAAGAATAGGGTAAGGCTCTAGCAAATGGGAGAAGGAGCTTCTAGCTGCAGCTTTTAATCCTCCAACTGCAGTGTTATCCTGGATGTTCCTAAGCTAAGGAAGAATAAAAGCTGTATTTCAAAAAGTCAAGATGTTCAGATAAAGAAATCAAAGTATAATTATATTTGATGTAATCTAGGAACCACTTCCAGCCACCATCACAACAGACTGTTAGGAAGAAGGTCATAACACAAATGACAGGAACTGCTGAAATTCAAGAGGCTGCTCAGAAAACTGGATCCACCTTAATTTGGAGTAGTAAGTGATCATCAAAAGACTCATATGTTATCTTAACTCTGATCCCAGAAGCAGGATTTCCCAGTGCAGGCAAGTGACACACTGGAGTTGTTAGGACCTAAAATTGTTTAAGTTTCATTTAATATTCTAGCCATGGCATTGAATGGAGATATAGTTGGTGACCCAAGAAACTCATAAGCTAAGAGAAATCTCAACAGTAATAAAACACTAAGAGCAAGCCACCACATAATGGAGAAGGATGGGATACTCACCATTGACTTTATTTCCTTGAAGATTTGTATAAGACACAGAAATTAGCAATGAAAAACTAACTTGACAGTGGAAAAAGAGAATGGACAAACTGAGGAAAAACATGAAGCGTCTAAATATTAAATTCTGACTACCTGTAAAGACCGACAGTGAAATTTTAAGCCTACCTGTAAAAGCACAAGTCAATATAACTTTTTTACCATTTACCAAACTATAATCGTACTTGACAGAAGAAAAACATCTGGGACCACTTAATCAAGCCAAAACAAAGGAGTGAAGCCTATAAACCTCTGCAAAACCCTACTGGAGGCACTGAGGACATCAGCTTCATTACTCATGCAACAATGGAATTTAATACCAGTAGATTTTTATTATCACAAATACAAAGACACCAAAGTTTCAAAATAAATTTGGAAGAAGCTAGAACAACAGCAGCATGACTCCCATGGGAGTACAGATGGGAGCAGCATGACTCCCATGGAGTACAGATGGGAGGTTAAAAGGTAAGCTGGGAGTCTGCCAAAGTGCCAAATTCATAGCTAGCCCACAAGATTATCATAGTCCGTAAAAGTGCTTGCACTGAAAACCATTCAAAACCATTCTGTCAATTTACAGTTGCCAGATTAAAAACAATAAAACAACACAAAAAACCCAAACAAAAAACCCCACCAAAACCCCCTAATTATGCAACTTTGGAAAAAGAAATCTTAGTTAACTACATGTTAACGTAAGAGAATTGTTAATGTGCTATTTAACACCTCACAGGAAAAAAAAACAGAAACAAAACAGGCAGAGATGAGGAAACAAATGAAAAAGTAACAGAAAAAGAGCTGCCAAGGAAGCCTGTCTTTCCAGACCAGCAGTCTCACTGAAAAAAACCCTCTAAGTTTTAGTTTAAGACAAATATCTCCCCAGAACTGTTCTAAGAAACAGCCAGCTCTCTTACATCTCAAAAAGTAAAATAAACAGCTATCAATCTCTGGAATGTAAATTAATTGTCTGTACAGGACGATCCATTCTGATCCATTCTGTCTTTTATTTGGTTTCTGATCTTAGCGCCAGTTGTCTACCTCTAAATCAGAGCATACCAAATAATACAGTGTCAGATAGCTCAATGACAAAGGTCTATTAAATTCTTCATTTTCTCATTTTGCATTCTCTTTGTAGGAACTAAGAAAGTCATCTGTGTCTGACTAAATGAGTTTCTACAACCTGAGTAATTACATGCAACTGCAAACAACCTAACCAGTTAAGCCAGGAAAATGCCTAGATTGCTTGAATGCAGTAATGCTACATTAAGCTGTTTCTCTCCTTTGTTTGTTTGCCAAGATACTTTGTACAGTAAGTTCAGTTGACTTGAGCAGTCAATTGCATAAAACGTTTTTTTTTTTTAATATTTTTTTTTCTTTCTCAGAAAGCATTAAACAGAAATTTAAGCCTTGGTTTCTATTTCTGGATACCTGCCAGCATCACAATCACCTCGCAAGCTGGAATGATTGGCAGGATCTCAAGAAAGAATCAGGATTATAACAGTGAGGTTTGTGCAAGTCGGAACAGAAGAGCGGGCTGACTGCAGGTAACCTGCAAGAAAACTTCTATAACGCTCATTCCTTCCTCCCCACGGCAGTGCCATGAGATGCTGACTGCCCTGGCTTCCCACAAATGCTCAGTGGATGAGGACTTCACAGGACTGGGTTCTTAAAGTCTGACTTCCAGCAGCAGCCAGCAAGATAACCACCTTGTGTGCGTGGCCCCATGTGTCACGTGTGTCATTTAGATAAAAGATAATTTTCTTGTTGAAAGTAAGGCAATTAAACAGTCAAGATGGGTTTTGCCAGCAAAATCAGAAAGACTGCCAAACGTTACTAACAGTAGCCTTTGAACATGGTAAACATTAGTGACTAAATAAATCCATATTTGAAGAACAAGATCAAGTAGCTGAGAAACATGATCACAAGCTGGCTTGAGCAATTACTTTACAATTAAATATCTCCACAGCATCTGCTTCTACTCTAACTGTTGAATGAGCAACAAAACTAGAAAGCATATAGATTTCACAGTGTAGGTCAGAATGAAGCATAATAATTATTATCTACAAATAACAACATCGGAAGCAAGAATATTTCTTTATAGGGTGAAAGTTCAGTGAAGGACTGTACCTTACTAAACATCTGTAGAACATCAAACATGAAAGATTTGAAAGCAACACAAGTCTAAAGTATGTAGCTACTGAACAACCAATTTTTTTGGTGATTTTCAACTGCAATAAACCGTTTCAACAGTGTATTTGAAATCATTGCCATTGCCACTGTTCTCCTACGGGGGAAAATCACATCCTCTTTGCAGGCTTTAAATAGACAAGCTGTTCACAGAAGAAACCACAGAAGGTAAAAGGGAAAATTCCCCCAACAACATGGAAAACCATCGGAACCATTCTCTAGTTACTACAATTATTGAAATTCTTAACTGAAGGCAATATGCTCATTATATCAATTAGCAATTTCAACAAGATGAGGGTTATTTTTCCTATTTAATTAAGGTAAGACTTCTACATTCCTAGAATTACTTTTTAACTTACTCAGTGGTATCCAAATTGCTTTTGAGACAAAGATGCTCACCTGCAACAACAGGTTTGTCCTGTACCCAGCAGAAATTTACTCTTTGCTATAATTTTAGTTAATGTTGCATTATCAACATAAATTTCAATCACCAGCAGAAAATATCACAGAACTTGGATCATTTGTACCATACCATCTGAAATGGTATTTTCTGGAAGATGGGTAAATTCACCAAGATATTTGTCTTAGTTCTTCAAACACAGTGGTGTCCTCAAAATATTGATAACTAACGTACTAGGTTACAATCTAAGCAAGATGGAGTTATATATGGAACTCATCAGAAAACAAAAAAAAATGTCAACAATTTTAATGTTTTGATGTTACCTTCTTTAGTGATCAGCTCTCACCAACATAATCTCAGTTTTCACAGATAAACTACGAGACAGATATATTAGGAGTGTACTTTACTAGTGGATTCTTTTCTTCTTTTATTGCTTTAAGTATTTTAGTCACAACACATCAGCATGGCTTCCCCTGCCAATAGGTCAGAGATAAATAGGGAAATCCAAACTGTACCTTCTAAGAAAATGCAAACTGATAATATAATTTTTCCCATTTGAAAAACTGTATGGGAAAGAAGGAGCCCATAGTTTCTGATATTACTGAGCATAAACATGCAATACTAGCAGCGTCATTGGATGTCAGCTTAGAATCATAGAATAGTTTGGGTTGGAAGGGACCTTTAAAGGTCATCTAGTCCAACCCACCTGCAATGAGCCAGGGACATCTTCAACTAGATCAGGCTGCTCAGAGCCCCATCCAACATGACTTTGCATGTTTCCAGGGATGGGGCATCTACCACCTCTCTGGGCAACCTGTGCCAGTGTTTCACCACCCTCACTGTAAAAAACTTTCTTCCTTACATCTACTCTAAATCTACCCTCTTTTAGTGTAAAGCCAATACCCCTTGTCCTATCAGAACAGGCCCTGCTAAAAAGTTTGTCCCCATCTTTCCTGTAGGTCCCCTTTAAGTACTCAAAGGCTGCAATAAGGTCTCCCCAGAGCCTTCTCTTCTCCAGGCTGAATAACCCCAACTCTCTCAGCCTGTCCTCATAGGAGAGGTGCTCCAGCCCTCTGATCATTTTTTGCCCTCCTCTGGATCTGCTCCAACAGGTCCATGTCCTTCCTGTGCTGAGGGCTCCAGAGCTGGACACAGTACTCCAGGTGGGGTCTCAGGAGAGCAGAGCAGAGGGGCAGAACCACCTCCCTCAACCTGCTGGCCACCCTTCTTTGGATGCAGCCCAGGATGTGGTTGGCTTTCTGGGCTGCAAGCGCATATTGCTGGCTCATGTTGAGCTTTTCATCCACCAGTATCACCAAGTCCTTCTCTCAGGGCTGCTCCCAATCCCTTCATCCCCAGCCTGCATTGGTACTGGGGGTTGCCCCGAGCCAGGTGCAGGACCATGTACTTGGCGTTGTTGAACCTCATGAGGTTCACATGGGCCCAATTCTTGAGCTTGTCCAGGTCCCTCTGGATGGCATCCTGTCCCTCAGGCATGTCAAGCATACCACTCAGCTCGGTGTTGTCCGCAAACTTGCTGGGGGTGTACTCGATTCCACTGTCTACGTCATTGATGCAGATATTGAACAGTACTGTTCTCAGTATGGACCCCTGAGGGACACCACAGGTCTCCGTCTGCACATTGAGCCATTGACCACTACCCTCTGGATGAGACCATCCAACCAATTCCTCATCCACCAAACAGTCCATGCATCAAATTCTTACCTCTCCAATTTAGAGAGAAGGATGTTGTGGGTGACCATGTCAAAGGCCTTACAGAAGTCCAGATAGATGACATCCATAGCTTTTCCCTTGTCCATTGATGTAGTCACTCCATTGTAAAAGGCCACAAGTTTGGTCAGGCAGGACTTGCCCCTGGAGAAGCCATGGTGGCTGTCTCAAATCATCCCCCTGTCCTCCATGTGCCTTAGCATAGCTTCTAGGAGGCTCTGTTCCATGATCTTCCCAAGCACAGAGGTGAGGCTGACAGGTCGGTAGTTCCCAAGGTCCTACTTTCTACTCTTTGAAAAAATGGGTGCAATGTTTCTGTTTTTTCCAGTCACTGGGGACCAACAGTCACAGGTTCTACCAGTTGATGTGACCTCCCTTATCCATGGAGTAAGAAATAGGACATGCACTGGACTGTTCATGCTTATGAGTGGACTCATGACAATAGAGCAGTTTTTGTTAGCAGGGAGGGAGTAGGGAGAAACCTGAGCAAGACTAACATTGAGAAAAAAATGGTTCTGCTGCTTTTGTTGTTGTAGGACATGTCAGGAAGTTTTGCCTGTGTTTATCTGAAAGTCTTGGAATTTCTCTGCTTTGCTTTTATGTTGACCCATTAAGTAATTACTGGATTTATGATACATACTTTCTTTGTCACTGTATCTTTACTTGATATTATCCAAGAATATAGACATTATCTATCACAAAAACTATAGCAGAGCCATACTCAGCAATATACAGAAAAACCTGCTGTGCAGATTTGAAAACTGCTCATTTTCAGCAGTGCCAAGTTTGGAATAAAGTGAATCCACCTTATACTGATGTGCATCATTACATATAATGGCTAGCAGCAGATGAATGAAGACCACAGACTTGGTTTCCAGTAAAGTCAGAGATGTGATAGCTACTTTTCATCAAAGAAAACAGTGATAGTTCAGATAGCAGGGTAAACATTAATGGAAAACGCCGACTTTCAATGTGACCACAGTGACACTCTCTGTCAGGCATGTTTTCTTTTAAAAACACACAGGTTTGCTTTCCTTATATAACACAACGTCCATCACCCTGCCATTTGCACAAACATTTTGTGGACTAAGGGGGTGGCAGAGTCAGGAGGAGGGATGTAGCAAAAGGCAGTTTGCTGTCTACCCACCAAAGACATCAGAGGGAGACAAACATACAATTGCTATCTGTGGCTCCATAAATCCTAGTTTTCACAAGGCAAGAGTTTGGCTTGCATGATGTATAACGTCACCTGCTCCAGCAACGTTACCATTGAGAAAACTTTCAGGTCAGCAAGGTCCTGAGATGGAAAAGAAGGCCGTGCGCTCATCACGTGGCCCTAACTATTTACTGATGTTGTAATGATGTATTGAACAAAGGTTTAATATTCATTTCCAGTAGCTTAAGGAAACCAATGACTTTTCTGGTAGCATAAAAACATTTTCTATAAAATAATTTCTATATATGGCTTTTTAATGGCTTTGACCATAACTTTATTACAATTGTCGGTAGCAGCTTAGGACATTACAGTGCCTGATAGGCTTATCTTATTATGCTGAGTTTCCTTAAAATATTTTGCAGACAAATAAATATATGGTACTTAACAGCTTTCCTTTGTGTGGCTTTTCCTTTCTTATTATTTCCACATTTTTATTTGTGAACACAAGTGAAATATGTACAAGTTTAAATATGTGTTATGTAAAACATTCTCAAAAATTGGCTAAGCACAGAGGGGAGTGGTCTCTATTTCTTTTTCAAGAGAGGGTTGCCTTTTACATTCACATCACACTGCTTTATAAACCTCATCCTTCCACGACCCCTACCTGGGAGTGCAACAATTTTTCCATGAGCCTGAGGCAGGAATGGGAGGTAGTGCTACAACTGCGCCTCTTGACTTAGCCTACTGCCAAAGCCCCAATTTAGAGAAGTTTCGTGTTGGATCCCAGTGCCTTCCCATGGCCCACAGGCCTGCAATTTTTGTATCAAGTAAGAACTGTCACAAATGGAGTTGGCTTCACGTTAGGCCTATTGTATAGGACAAACAATCTGCCTCAGAAACCTGCAGCTAAACAAGACAGCAAATAATTTTCTCACTATTTAAAGCTTCTTGAGATTTCACAAACCATTTGTGTTTCACACTGGGTGAAAACACAGACTGTTCAAACCTTTTTGTGAAAGCAGCGTGTGAAGAGCTGATGGTGTGATGCTCAGGACAGTGCCTGGCTCTGAACTGAGGCTGAACTGCCTGCTCGTCCTGGTCCCCCACCACCCCCGTGAGAGCCCCAACATTAGGGCTATTAACAGTTCTCTCAGGGGTTTTTTTTTTCTTTCTTTCTCACTGTCTCCACTTTGGCTAAACCCACCATTTTCTAACTTCTTCTCTTGAAGATTTTAGCTGAAAAATTCCTAAGTGGCTCTACGTATTCAGGCTGGGAATGACAGGGTGAAATCTGTACTACCACTAATGATATTTACTGTTTCAGCCTCTGCTACAAAGTCCATGTGTTGAGTCATTGCTAAATATGTAAGGTGATAAACCCCATCCTCATTGACACCTCGGTGATCCCACTGAAGACAATAGAGGTCCTGGGCTTAGCCAAGGACTGACTCAAGCTGTGGTATTATACTCTATGAGGTTCAATGCTTTGTGCTCTTATTTTTGTATCTCAAATAACATAAAAACAAGATTGTGTATTATAACAATACGTTAGGTGGAGCGCAAATTAAAAGTGCCTACTATGTATGTCTATAATCCTTTTACACAAAACAATACTAAATCGTTATTTGATAAAACCACTTGGTGAAAGACACTGAAAGGATGGCGTGAAGCTAGAAAAGCTTGTCAGATCAAGTTTCGAAAACTCAATTCTGAAAAAATGTTACCAGAACCTTAGAAAGCAAATTTATCAGCAGACACACTAATTAAGTTTGGATCTGTTCAAAAGTTTTTCTTTGGAAACCAAAAGCAATGTTTTTGGTTTTTTTTCTCGGTGACCTTAGCAGGTAGGATGACAAAGTCACTATCATTTGAACAACAATGGAACACAAATTATGCAAACACAAAGAAAAGAGTACTTGGGTTTCAGGCTTCTGTGGCTTCTGTGGCTAACTGAAAAGACTGAAATTCTTTCTTCTCTTTCCTATTTTTGAGTGAAGCTTTCTCACACAGAATAGAAAAACATGCAGCCAACAAATGCATGTCTATCCAGGTAGCATCTTGCATTTCTGTAGCAGTTCTCATTCAGCTATTCCAGCAACGAAGCCTTGTAACTCTTAATAACCCACATAAAAGTTATATTACTGCATTATACAGATAATCGGAAAGACAGAATAAAAGGATATAATGTAATCAACCACAGTTCCATCTATTCTTAAAATTTACCTTAAATATGAAAGTAACTAGAGCTATGAAACATTTTGCTCTGGTTTTATGGTAATTTTCTTTCCTGTATTTTCCAGCATTCTGATCCAGATTCATCCCACTAGACATTACAGTGTAATTGAGGTACCACAGTTTGGCCCAGGCTCCCTCCATGGCCATGTCTACAGATATCTCCAAGCAGATGATTCACAGAACATGTGGGCTGCCAAGGTCCCTAAAGAAGCCCACCCTTCTCCACTGACTGCAAATGCACTCCAAGACAAGTAGGATCCTGACTTGGAAGCTTCAGTTGCATTCCTAAAGTTAGGTGAGATGAATCTGAGACTTTGTGTATATTCAGCATAAGCTGCTTCCTGGCTTGCAGATAGAGATTTCATTCAAATTAGTTGTAAAACTTCCATTTTTGTAGTAGAAAGTCAAACAAAGGCACATTTTTAAATGACCTGCATTCATTTGTTTTGTTACTCATGGTGGAATTGCCACACACACAGAGAGCAATTTGCTAGGCTTTGAAGTTATGCCCGTAATAACTCTTAATTTTTCTCACTTATGTCATGTGGCACTGTCCTGATTGCAAAAACTCCCAACATGCATATCCATTAAAAAGCCAGACATTTAATTGCTCTACTTGGACACAGCAAATAAAGGGCTCCAAAGCATTGTTATTCTACATTGTTTCAGGCATATAGAAAGAGCATTCTAAAAAATGAAAACAACAGAAGAAAAGCTGCTACTGTAATCAGCCATGATTGAAGGCATTTCCTGTATTTTGCTATCAAACCAGTTGTTTTTTCCATTACATACTAAGTGAACTTTAGTAAGGTCAAGACACCAGAGAAAAACAGGATCAGAATATCTTCAATCAACTGAAGTTGACTACTTTAGTCTCTCTCTTTCAGATGTTTAGTCCTGGATCTCATCCCACTTCTCCAGTTTTCTTCCTCAAATCATAGATGCATAAACCAGGTCATTTTTAACGTATGATTTAGATAGTTGTTTTCAATGGCATTTAACTTGTTAGCCTTACACTTCCCCTAGCCTAAAGGTCAATCAACCTCATGCTGTGTAACAATACCAATATTATTTTAGTATGATATAAGTCCGACAGGGGAGATGGGTTTTCATTCACAATCACAATACCGGGCCAAAAACTTCCCTCAGTTGGAAGCCTATCGTTTCCATCATGCTGCTTATTAAGATCAAGTGTAAGTTTTGAAATGACTATTAAACAAAACTCAAAGCTACAATAGCATAGGTTAATTTGATCCAATCCTGTACATTGTCATCCTGCTGCCACACTAAATATAGACTGTTTTAAGGTATATAGCATTCCTGTCCTGTGCTCTGACCCTATTCTTTTTCTAGAAAAAAAGTCTTTTTTTCTTCCAGGAACGCCAAATGACATTCGTTTGCTTGTAACACAAATGTCGACACCTCCCTCGGAAATGACCAGTTCCAAGCGTATTGTTGCCTTGGAAAAGAAGGAAAAAGCATGCCATGTTTTCCCAGCAGCTACTAAGAAAACCCTGTGCTTTGGGTCCAGTTCTGTTACATACAGGAGAAGACCAGCCTGCCTGAGCACTGTGATAAGGCTGAAAGCTGATTCATCATTCAACCTTGTTCTCTACCTACTGAACACAGATGCACAAAGTAGAGGCTATTGAGTGCTAGCAGAAGGCCTCCGAAGCTCGCCTTAAGTCCTGTTCTCCTTTGCCCCCAACCACTTTTCGCGCTTCAAAACTTTACTAAAGTTCTCTTTTTAATTCAGCTGACGTTGTTTATCAAAAGAAAACTAATGACACTCACATAAATCCCCATTTTTCAGTCAAGGGACCAGGCCTTCAACATACTCAAAGTTGAAAACACACAGTGAAGATCAAAAGCTCTTAAAATACTACAATCTGTTTGTAAAAGGTAGCACAAATCTTTTACATCCTCAATAATACTTATTTTGTGCTTCATAGAATCATAGAATGGTTAAGAGTCGGAAGGGACCTTAAAGACCATTTAGTTCCAACCCCCCTGCTATGGACAGGGACACCTCCCACTAGACCAGGTTGCTCAAAGCCCCATCCAGCCTGGCCTCGAACACTTCCAGGGATGAGGCATCCACAACTTCTCTGGGCAACCTTTTCCAGTGTTTCACCACCCTCAGAGTAAAGAATCTTTTCCTGATATCTAATCTAAATCTACCCTCTTCCAGCTTAAAACCATTACCCCTCCTCCTATCACTACACTCCCTGATAAAGAGTCCTTCTCCACCTTTTCTATAGGTCCCCTGTTAAGTACTGAAAGACTGATATAAGGTCTCCCCAGAGTCTGCTCTTCTCGAGGCTGAATAACCTCAACTCTCTCAGCCTGTCCTCATAGGAGAGGTGCTCCAGCCCTCTGATCATTTTTTGGCCCTGCTCTGGACCTGCTCCAACAGGTCCATGTCTTTCCTGTGCTGAGGGCTCCAGAGCTGGACACAGTACTCCAGGTGGGGTCTCAGGAGAGCGGAGCAGAGGGGCAGAACCACCTCCCTCAACCTGCTGGCCACCCTTCTTTGGATGCAGCCCAGGATGTGGTTGGCTTTCTGGGCTGCGAGTGCACATTGCCGGCTCATGTTGAGCTTTTCATCCACCAGTACCCCCAGGTCCTCCTCCTCAGGGCTGCTCTCAATCCATTCTCTGCCCAGCCTGCATTTGTGCTTTGCTTCTATCAGGAACAGACAGAACCACCATTAGATTCAGAGAAAAAAGTGAAAATTTGGCAATGCTGGGAACATACTTTATAACTTGAATTGGTCATCTTTTTCTTTCATTTCTTTGAGTAAACTCTATACACTCCGTAGACTTTTAAAGATGATGTTTAAAACCCTAATATTTTAGTCTGGCAACCACAACATGAGGCATACAATAAAATGGCCAAACCCAACTGATTGGTAGCATATCCTGAGCAAGCCATTAATGTGCCAGCATGAGCCAACATTCTAGTGCCTTTTCTGTACTCTGCAGCTTTATGATGCCCAGAAAGTATATAGGAGAAGGGTTGCTGAAAGTGTTCACATACAGTGTTTCTTTTTATAAAAGAAACAAATTTATCAGAATTCTATTCCCTATGCTCCCTAGGGTGTCCTTAGGAGGCAACAAACACAGCTCCTAGCAGTAAGCAGACTCCTGGTAGAGTTCCGTATCATGTTTCCATGGAGAAAAAAGCTTTCTTAGTCAGAAAAAAAGCCTCTGCAGTGAACTTTTGTATAGACACTGATTTTTTCCAACCTCACTTTGGTCTCAGTTGGACATCTTGGGTCTTTTTATGGAAAGCCTTTCCACAGGGCGTTGCGTGTAATATTACGCAGAGTGGACTAAATAAATTATATAGCATGAATTAAATGATGTAACTCGGCAAGAATGTTGCTTCCAACAAAATATTTACTTATATGGAATCACCAGAAGAAAGATTTTAATAATTTCTTCTCCTATTCTGATTTCAGTAGCATAGTTCACATGCCCAAACATATTTTTACACAATCATGCAGTCTGAACTTGGGAAGTGTATGTTTGCTCTGAATTAAAAACCTTTTCTAACCCTGCTGTATTTATCAAGGATCAGACAACAGCAGTCAACAGCATTCTAACAGATTTCTGCAGAAATTCTTGTAAAAACAGTGAATTAAATCTATTTTGCTTTTTAACCTTCTAAAAGCATGCTGTTACACAGATAGATTTGTCTGTTTCAAAATTCTGTAGAGTTAACAACTTCCTGTTATGTTTGATGGAAGATTACTGCAGTGGAGGGATTCGGGCAAAATTAAGAAGAATCTTTATTATTTGTGTGGAAAGTATGAAGAAGATCCCTGAAAAAATGGGAGTTGCTTGCCCTTCTGTGTTGATCTATACATAAAATAAACTCCTAATGCTGCTTCCAGACAGAGGTCATAGAAGCTTGTGCTTTGCACTGATGGTTCCAAATCCAAACCTTGCTTTGATATGTAATTAAAAAGAGTTACATATGTTAATACAGAGAGCTGTATTTTACAAGATACTCTCTTAAAATTACGATTGTGTAGCAAAATCAAATTACTTTCACCCCCAACCTTGGCCAGAAACATTCCTGGAGCAACTTTTCTTGTGCAGGAAATTTCTGCTCCAGTGTTGTCCTGCAGCCTTCCCCCATCTCCTCCAGAAAACGCCTGCTCAGGAACCCTACTTCGACTGTAGTGCCAATGTATAATATCATCACTTAAAATCTACTTATACAAAGCACCCCACTACTTTTAATTAATATGAATGCTTTGGAAAGATGACTCATGGGTTACTCACATGAAATAAAACATGGCATGACTTAGGAAATTTACAGCATATTCACTTTTGCCAACATCAAGGTTGATAAAGAGCACTATACCAATTTACCTTCAGCTATAAAGACAGAGAGGCTACAGAGAAGAGCCTAATAGTCCAGCCCAAATGAAAAAAAGAGAGGCAATTCTGAATACAAGATTTGGGAGACTAAACCATGACTTTAATCTCTAACATTTGGTACTTACTGGGTAGTCATTGCATGAAAATACTGACTTCAGTAGGATTATAATGTAAACTATTGACCAAAGCAGGGTGTTCTCCAACAATTTTGTGAACATAAAAAAAATATTTTAAGCCTGAGGAATTATTTTTGTAACTTCTATATGCCCAGCCACTAGGTCTCTCTACAGAGACCTGCTAACCAGACTCTACGCTCTGACAAGGTCAGAAATTATCCTATAAAACTCACAGATACTTATGTGGGCAAAGACTAGCAAGAAATCTAATTATACAGCTTATAGAAGAACTATTTTGCATAAAGTTTCAATAAATTATAATGTTCAATAAAGTCTCTTTGCATCTTTGACAGCCTTAAACGGGGCACACTGAGTACAATTTAATTCCATTGTAAAATTGCTTTGCTCTTCTGGTGTCAGAAAGGGCTTTTACTGTAAATAAGAATCATGGTTTTTAAAGAGCCAGTCTCTTACACACCAGATTGCAGCCTCTATACACCCATGTCATGTTGTAATCATATTTATAACATATTTTTATTATGTATTATCACACTCTGAATTCCACATAAAAATGCATGAACGAATGAATCTGAGAAAGATTATCAAAACACTTTTAAAACAAAATGGGAGAAAAGTTGCAGAAGTTGTGCTATATCCCAAAGACGTGTATACACTGTATTAAACTCAATGTTGCCCGACCCTGAAACAGATGTGGATATTAGTTTAGAGTCCCTGTAGCCAATTTGCAGCACTGCGTTAAGACTTGATAGTATAGCAAATGAAATATTTTGGGGCACCATAGTATGACTTTCAACCCAGACTCAGACTTCGAATGATGACATGCAGTACTCCATTAGCAATGACACAGTTCAACGCTTTACTGCCCACTCTGCCCCAGGCATCATCCCTTCCACTTTCTTTCATCACCCCATGCTACCATCACTGCAATTAGGCAAGCACAACTGTATTTGATTGCTTTTAAAATGGACCCAATTAAATAAGGTGTGTAAAAAATGCACCCCATTTTCTATGGCAGGATTTGGGGATTTTAGCCTAAATCTCTCGGATTGGGTTCATACAGACAACTATCTTGGCCTAACTAAGACCACCCTTAGCTGAGCCAGGGGAAAAGAGGCTGTAGAGGTAATGACTTATACCAGATTTGTCACCAAATTATTCTGGCTTTATAAGCTATAGCTCACTAACATCAGTCAATGTTTTGTTATTATTACTACACAGAGAATTTCCAGGATGCTGTTTCAAAATTTCTTCCGACTCTTCTGCTCGTGGACAGACCATCTTCTACCCAACATGCAGATGTTTCAAAAAATCACAGCCAAATCCTTTTTCTCTCAGGGCATCCACAGAAAACCAGAACTTTTGTCCTGCTGTGTGTGCAAGTGTATCATTCGCTATGATCTCGTGGAGGCTGACAAAAGATCCTCACACTTTTCTTTTGTGACTTTTCAAAGGGTGAAAAGAGAACCTGCCTAAAACCCAGTGTTGTCCAAAGGGTTTCTCTCACCTCCCCCCTGGGCATTTCTCCCCCAGTGCCTGTGGAAACCAGCTCAGAGAATCTTGGCAGACGCAGCTTCAACCAGCTTGCAAAGGACTGCCTTCAGCTTCATGCCAAGGGGTACGCTGATGAGCTGCTGTCTACTTCCCCCGTTCATAATCTGAGGATATTTAAAGAGTTTCATATAAATGAGAATCAGGGCCTCTTTCTAATAGTTATGGGCACTTTGGACCTATTACAGATTATCAACAGATGAACTGGCACACATTTGGTATGCCTTTTTATGCCCTCTATACAGTACCATAAACGCTTGCTGTCCTCTTATTGGTGGTTAAGTTTAGGTAAATATGTACTCAGGCAATTTCTTAAGTGCATATTATTTTTGTTCTACAAGTACTCCTTTAGAGCTGCTTCAGATTTATTGATGTTTGGAAGCTTTTAAATATCCATTACCCACTTAATTGACCATAGCAATTCCATCTGACTCATTATTTGTGTTTGTTAGAATATATTTAGGCATTTTTTTAAATGGGTGTAATAGACCACAGGATCTCCCTTGGAAACCCTATAATAAATCAAGTAAATACCTGGCGAAGTGCTATAATGTTTATTTGTTACTATTTAATTTTATTCTTAATATTCCACATTTTGAATGCATGAAGTTCCTCAGTTCAGGTTACTCATGACCAAGCTTTCTTCGGTTGTTTTTTTTAGGGCAGTACTTCCGTATTACTCAGTTTCATATCAAGGTGCACCCATACCGGCTGCTACATTGGCTATCTACCGTTGAAGCCACCCTATTCTTCCCTCCCCTTCAAGGGGCAATCACGTGCCCTAAGACTGGAATACCTCGTGAAGAATACTTTTGCAACAGCCATTATCAAATCTACATTAAAAAATGTACACAACTGCATGTACTATTTGTATTTGAGATGCTTTGAAGAACGCCATGTTCTGTGACTTCCACACATCAGCAGAAGGAAATTAAAGTCTGGAGGAAAAAGTATACCTATGTAAGTATTGGCATTATTTCTGGCCTCTCCCCTTTATTTTTTCTCTCCCTCTGCTGTTTTGCAAGACTGACTACTTGAAACAAATTCTAAAAGCAGGAGGCAAGAAGCGAAGACCCATCTGGCGTGTATATTGTGAGAAGAAGTGCTGCTTGGGCTTCTCCTCATAAGCTGGATGTTACCGTAAGAATTTTTCTGAATCCATAACATTATATCCCCAACATAAGTGGTCTTGGGGGGTCAAATTCAATTTGGTGGTGGCAGGAGAGTGTCTTTTCCTGGTGCCATCCATCCCTGGATATAACACAGTGCAGAAACCACACAAACTCCCATCTCAGTAAAATTTGGCCTTGGCCTCACTGCGAAGTTCCTGCTTAGCCCTGCTCCACATCTGCTGCCTCTACATGTACTCAATGCTGCTGACATGATGAAGACAATGTATTTTGGCCACTGTCTGCTACTCTGGGAAGCTGCTTGTTTGGACTCTGTGAAACATTGACAGCTGAGGAGAGGGGCAGGTATTACTTCTGACACAAGAAGGTAAGCTAGGTGACTTGTTACCACTCTGGCCTTGTTACCTCTCACCTTTCCACTCATTTTCAGCACAGTCATGGCGATCTGGACCATTTTGTTCCACTTTCTGATTCCCCTGGTTAGACTGCACCTAGTCTGTCCAAGGTCCTTCTGATGTAATCCTACCACTGTTTATTCTGGTAGCAGTAGAGACTTTGACGCACTCCCTAAAATGCTGAGGTTCTTACTGGCTGTATTTTCTCTGTTTTAGTTCATTAGGCCATTTTAGTTAACCTCCTAGTAAACAATATTATTTCTGTTTTCTTACATTTGAGTACAAGTTGTCATCTAAACAGATATTTTCAAAGTTTTCAAAAGTTTCAGTGATAACTCAGTTATGTTAGCTTTCAGATTGGCTAAATTCTCATTTTCCACAGCCTTTTGCAATGGTAAACAAAATAACAAATGGTTTTAAATAACAGTGCATTCTCGAATGTGATGATTTTCTATTTTAAAATAAACACATTTTCAATCTGAAAAGTCACACCAAGGTCCCAAATTATCCAGGAAGCTGCACACTTCATGCATATGAATAGTCTCGCTGAATCAAAATCAGCCTATGAGTACAGTGATCTGCATGCAGAAATGTTTGCTGGAGCAGCGTCTAAGTGATAAGGTTTTTTATAACAAGGAGGTGGATAAAAGCTGGGGGGGAGGGGGGGGAGGAGGCAGAGAAAATAAATGCAAACTTGAGCCAGAAGTAGCACGGTTCTGACCAAAAGATAGAAAATGTTGTAGCAAATGTTTTTATCAAAGCATATAATCCCAATTCTATTTTAAGGTTGTTTAGTATTTTTAATATCATTATTTTAAAAACACTAAATAAGAGTTCCTTACAGGTTTTCACCTAATGTTTTGCAGTACTCTCCAACTTCTCTGCTGCATCTCAAGAGCACAACAAAATCTTTGTCAAATGCCTATTGCCTCAGAGCCACGTTTGCTGTGCACTTCTCTGTATTACTACGAAACTTTGGCAGATGCATTCAATAGCATGCAAAAAGGCAAAGCCTCACCCTTAACATGACATAGTTTCAACACCACTGCAACTGGGTTATAGAAATATTTTCCATTGTTTGAAAACAAACATGACTGAAGGGCACAGCAAAATTCAGTCCTAACTTTTGCCTGTTAGTAGCAGAATTACATTTAGGAAGCACCTTCAAGAGTTTTAATGAACTGCGAAACAAAAAGCATTCTCTTTCTTCTGTTAGAAAATTGTTTTAAGAATATGATTTTGTTTGGAACTGGTGTACATGTTTATTTAGAAACAAAGCTGTGTCTCAAAATTTTAGGAAAACTACAGGGATTGCCTCATGTCAGTACATTTCAGTTTTACATGTGCTGCAGCTCTAGTAGATTTTTATTTTGTGTATGTTAAAATGTTAAGTTTTATTTTGTGTATGTGTCAGTTAAAATCTTATCGAATGCAGAAAGATAACACACATTTCTTCCTGTTATAAAATAAAAAGCACAAACATCAATCATCTAAAATCACTGGCATTCACCCAGAAATAAATACAAATAAGCCCTGTAAGATTTCACTATTATCTGTTGAGAAGCGCTGTCGCCCTTTCTACTGAGTGTACCGGAACATGGCTGCCCTCACAGGAATGTAAACTTGGCATTAACCCTGACAGATTCCCACTCCCTGCCCTCTCTCATTTAACATTAACTCACTCCTATACTGTTATCAGAAGGTAAAGGTCATAGCTTTATTTACAAAATACAGCACTATACAAACGGTCATTAAACAAGAAAATCTTGCACCAAATAAACATGAAGCAAAAAAACAATGCTGACCTCGCTACCGGGAACTCCCCCTGGAAGTACCTTGTCATTCCCCAAATGAGGTCAATGGTGCTGCTCTATCCTTCTAAATATTAACTGCCCGGCACTGCTCCTCCGCACACCCAACTCCCACACAAGAGCCAACCGAGGACTTTCTTATGTTCCAAACCCAGGAGAAATATAGAAAGCATTCTACTGTTGGCAAGACCGCGTGGTTCATATCCTATTCCCACAGCCTTTACTCATCCTTCCACAGCTGGAAACCTTGTCAAAGGCTCTCCTATACGACAGCAGCCTTTAGCACAATACATAGGCTGGGCAGATGGCAGGGTGGACTCCCTCGGTCCGAATGCCAGAAGCCTGGGAACCAACCCTTCTTCCTGCTTCTCATCTCCCTCAGCCCCGCTTCTCTCCACCCCAGCCCACTGCCTTTTCCTGCGGGGAAGATATCCTGCTTATTTATGTGTTTCACAACCGCTGGCCTGCCTAGATCCAGCGAGAAAAAGTGCGACGAGGGCAGGAGGCCACCGACTAAAATCCCGTTGGAGGTCAGGCTCAGTTTTGGAAATTAGACCAGGCAGAGCAGAGCACGGATGGAGCCCAGGGTGCAAACCTGGCCAGGAGCACTGGTCAGGTTGCGTGGCTTGGGCAGCAGCCCCTGGAGGCACTGGGACTCAGACACACATGCGGAAGCACAGTTCGCTCCTTGGTTTCTGCTTTCACTGAAGGTGATGGAAATAGTTGTTGCTCACTTGTGCCAGAAGCAAACTGTAACTTCTCTGTAGCAGACTCCTGCAACAGGCAGCTTACGCTAGGAAGGGCTTGAGCTCAGGATATTCCTGTGCTTAGGTCTGAATATGCAATCTGAGGGTACAAGATCTTTATGGACCATAGCTCAAGCAGCATTTTAACCTTTACCTGTTTAGAGTTGCAATAATATGATCTTTACATACTTCAAAAACAAATTTAAACCAAAATGCTCCATGTCTACTTTTGTATTTTAAAAAGCCCCCCCAAAAGGGGAGAAGGGGAATTTTATTTGGCTACTGCCACTCAGAAATAGCACAGTAAGGTAACTTGGGAGAATGATGACTTTTAACATGTTAACCACTGACCATGCAACATTTTCATCCGTGTAAATATAACTCCTCATTACTCTGCCAAGGTTGCACTGAATCATACAACCGCGAGTGAAGTCAGACTTTCTAAATATTCCTATTTCACATAAAAACACACTAATGAAAGTGCTTTTAATTTTAGGTAGTTCTTCTTTCTGAAACACTGGTGTGTGTTAGCCTGATAAACGGGAATGCCAGGAAAACTGATCATCCAAAGAAAAATTCAGTTAGTGTTCAAACAAGTTCTTAGGGTACTTGTGTAAGGAAAAAGCCTGGAGGTATTCAAGGATTGGCATCAGCATATTTATATTCGCGTTCTCCTCAATTCGGTGTTAATATATCCTTCATCATGACCAACATACGAATTCCAGAGTGCACAGAGCCTCAGAAAACTGCAGCAAGTCACAGGCTGGATTATTACTTCATTTTGCTGAGCAACATGATAAACCATAGTTACGAATGAGGACTCCCCTGTGACCAGGTGCTGCATGATTTGAAGGCAACATCTCACAGACCTTACATTTGAAACCAAAAAAGTGAGTTAACTTAAAGAAGGTGACACTAATTTCCCAGTAAAGATATTTTTCATCTTCTCAGGTGAACCGAAATTGTGTACATTCAGTTTCCTTCTTTTGTATTTCAGAGAGAGCACTTCATTTAATCACTTGAATGGCCCTGGAGCGTGCCAGAGATCACGCAACTACTGGCCCTTCAGGTCTTCACTGAAACAAGGTTTGTAGTTCACACAGCTATTCCCTAAATCTAATATGAACTAGGGACATTGGCATTTATGTTAACGAAGTGGTACCCCATTCTAGTGCTGATGTCCCTGCCTGGGGACACAACAGTTCTTTGTATGTATTTCAGGTCAGAGTGGGCCACTTGCGTCACCTCACTTGAACTCCTACAAGGAGAGCCGGAGGCACACACACAGGTATTCCTGTCCTCACCACAACAACTGTAGGTGAATCAAGAACATGTAACATTTACATATATCTGTGGAAAGTGCACAGGAACGTTGAAAGTCAGTACAAGAGGGGAGCACAGAACTGGCAGTTTCTTAACACCCAGTTTGTTGCATCTTCCCTATATGAGAATATATATAAAGCTGACAACGACTGACTTTAAATATACCAGACTCCAGGGACAGGTGACAGTAAACATAGTCCACAACCTTTCATCACTGAGTTCAAAGTCCAGTTCAGCTCACAGGCAAAATAAGATTCATAGTCTAGCCCTTAATTCCTGAAGCTTGGATACATTTTTTCAAAGTGGTGCAACTGCATAACACAAACAACAACGACTGCCAGAAACCGCGATTGAAATGTCTCTGGTGTCTGATTGACTCTACTTGTATTATCAAGCCCCAGCTTGACATGTTCCTGAATAGCTGAATGCCAGAGGAGAGGGAAGGTGGCAGGGATAATGCAAATATTTTTACTAAGTTGTTGAAGTGGTTTTGACACAACATTATACCCTTAAAAATGCCACACTGAAAATTATCCTAAAGTTTATCTATCATGCAAGATGCATTTAGTAACAGCAGCATCTTTATATATAAAAATTGTGAGGTTCATCTTCATTTACAATATAAACTCAATAAACAAAAGAAAGGTACGTCATTCCAGTAAGCACACAGATAATTGGACAAGTCTGGGAACAACTGTTGGGCCAGTTGCAAAGATGTGAACTTACAGAATAATTTCTATTGCCAAACAGGGAGCCAGCTTTCTCTTTGAACTTCAGGGGAAATGAGGATAAACTAGTTATTATAAAAGATGATCATTTAGTATCATCATAGCACTTTCTAAAACTCTAACCAACAAGCCAAAGCATGAGCTAAAGCTAGTTATTTACTTCCAAAAATATAACCATGTTTAGCTCCAAACAAATACTTCCACATACATGGCTGAAAAAAGATCAGAAGGTATAGCAGCTATTTTGAAACCTGCATTTCCATCAAACATCTTGGTTTATTTATATATTCCCCACTTTCCTTGAAGTATTGCCCACACAAGCAGCATTTCCCACTTTGGAGAATAACCATTAATTTCACACCGCAATGTTTTTTCTAGAGGTATAATTACACAGAAGACAAGTATTCTTTATTAAAATATCTGAAGGCATGTTAGGTAGTTATGACTGGTAGTTACTCAGGAGCATAGGTTTTCTTTTCTTTTTTTCTTTGTTTTTTTTCCCCCCTTTCCTTTCCTTGTTTGCCAGCTAATAAGAGCCAAGGAGATGTAAGAGAGTGACTTGACCCCAATGCATTTTTAACATTGCAATAAATGATGCAGTTAGGTACAGAATAATCAGGCTGAAACTGTTCTGTGCAAGACAACTATTCTAACATATGCTTGACATCAACAAATGCATTCTCCCAGGGCCTGGCACACTATGAATGAATTGTGACATTTTCTTACAACAAATTCCTTTAAGATAATCTCTAACTTTTCCCTTCTACTTATATTTTATAGAGTAACTGGGATATACATTTTATGAATTGTTAAAGCTCCTAGTATCCCCCCATTGGGAAAATGAGTTATTCTTACAGACTTAACTATGTCCAGATCCAAAAGCCTCTGTCAAAGCAGAGTACAACTAAATCTGTTCCTAATGTTCTTCCTGTTGCTTTTTTTAGTTTCTGCTTTCATCCTACAGCTCGTTATTTCTCTTCTTTTGCCTTTCCTGATAATACACCAAATATAACACACCATTTACAATTTTAGTATTTTACTATAGCACGCCAAAGACATGTCAGCATAGTTTCTGAATCAGAAATTGAGAGTAGCTTGCAAAGTTTAAATTGCAAACCATTGTCTCATCAAAATGACATTTCTCTGGGGATCGAAGCATTTTGACAATAAAAAGTCATAGAAAGAACACAGGCACACAAGCGATTCAATGCAGCTAGGAGCCAACATACAGCAGAAACTACATATAAAACAAGGGAAAAGAGGGAGAAAAGAGAAAGAGAGGAGAGAGAAGAGAGAAGAGGATGGGTGTCGAAGGATGGGAGCAGGGAGGGAAGAGGGAGAATGGATGCACACTCATATAAAGAAAGGGGAAGGTAACTTTACCAATTCTTCTGCCTGGTTCACAGAAATCACTAAACTCACTGCTAATTACAAAGCATCTAAACTTCAGTTTTCAGGAAAAGGAAATTAGCTCAAGTCTTTTCATGGAGCCAAATCCTCAAAATCCTTCACTTGTTAAAGTACCAATCTTGTTTGTTTCCCTTATGATGGATACTTATAAATTCCAAAGTTGCCATGTTGTACTATCTAAATGTACAAATACATAGCTTTGGAAATAAATGCAGCAAATAGGAAATTTGATACAGGCAGAAAAGGTTAAGAAATGTGTTGGTTCTTCAGTACCTGAAAATGAACTATGCAAAGTGATAGGGCTGAAAGTATGCAACCCAGTATGCAAACATCATACCAGTGTTAATAAAAGCTGGAGATTAAGAGCTGCAGCTAGCAAAAAAGTTTCCTAAAGGAATGTGGATTTTTGACTGAAAGACCACTTTCACAGAGATTTATTTTCCTCAGAAGATGCCATGTCCTGCTGTTTGTGACGCATCTGGAAAGGAGACTCCTTCTCTGAGAAGTTTCCCTTTGAATCCCCATTGGCGGGAAAGCCAACGGCCTCTGATGGAAGTTACCATTCAGTCCTGATTACTAAACATTTAAAATTTACTTCTTTCAATTTCTAGTACTCTTGAGAGCAGCCTTAATACGAATCCAGAGATGTGACAAATTCCACATCCTCATCTTGATGTTCCTGCTCAAGAAATCTTAGACTGCCTGGCCCTGAGATGACTACCCCAAATCAAAACTGATAACCTGAAAGAGTGTGAGAATATCAAGAGAACATCAAAACTCAGATCCACAGAATGCAGAATTTTTAGTAGACGTCAGGACAGACCTGTACCACAAAACCTGTAAAGCACTCTGCTTGTGAAAGCCCAAATTTATTGCACGCAATGACAGGCTGCTAAAAACAAATAAACACATGGACATCAGGGTGAAAATTTTCAAAGTGATTCCTTACTTTCAATAATAAAAGCCTATCTCTAAACACATTCTTCCCCACAGTGCAACAATATGCACTTTTTTTGTGTGTGTGCATGGATGCTGAAGGTTAGAGATCTGGGGGCGGTGGGGCAGAGGTTCAAATAGACGTGGGGCACTTGCAAGCAAATCAAAATTGTCTGCAAAGAGCCGCTTCCTGCTGGTGACTAAGCCTTCACCCAAACAGTGAAGAGGAAGGGGCATAAGCAAAGCATTGCAAACGACCATCCCGATTGTATCAGAGTGGAGACAAGTAGGACAAACAAACTCAGGAAGTGGCAGGGAGTTAGAAACCCAGAGGAAATCTATGGCACAGGGAGGAAAGTGAAGAGATTGCGCTGATCTGCAGAAAGGTCACCTCTGGGTCGCACTGTGCCAAGCTTTTTCAAAACCGCTTTATTTGGACTATAATACAAAACTGGCACACACAGCTGGCGACTGCTGCAGAGGCTATTCAAATGTTAACATTCTCAATAATAAACAGCCAAAAAAAGTTCTATGTAAGCAAATTGGAACAAACAACTAATCTAAATCTGGTTGCTAAGAGACAGAGGATTTCAGCCAAAACCAGACCCAAGCCTCAAGAATACTTTACTTTTGATCAAAAAAAGTACCTGTAGATGACGCCATGTTGGTGAAGAAACATGAGTGCTGATGTGACCTCTGCTGCATAAAAGCGGGATCGAGGTTCGTCAAATTTGCGTGAGCGCTGGATTTGAAACATTAGGTCTCCTCCATTTACATATTCCATGACGAAAAAGAGGCGGTCCTGAAATTAATTAAACAGTGCTATTTAGCTAATTTCTTTTAGTCACACAAAGGACTGCTTGAAGCCACACTTTAGGCAACTGCAGCATTTGCGTCAAGAAATGAAAGAAACAAACGCTACAATTCTGAAAAAAGGAAAGCTGACAACCAAAATCCCCCAAACCTAAAGAAAACAAGACAAGAGTCTCAAAGTAAGAAATGAGAAAAAGGGCATAGAATAAAAATGTAGTAATAAGCAATACATACATAAATCTCCACACATCAAACAATAATCAATTTTATGTAACGGAGATACTTAAATGATGCCATTTCTTTTAAAATTTAGCCATAACAATGAAGAGAGAAAGTCAATTCTGTCCACTACTGAAGGGCTGCTGGGCAAATATCAGGCTTCTTACGTCATCTCTTAGCTCTTACCAGCTACTTTGTCTGCAAAGTATCTTTTCCAAATTATGTAAAAATGAATTAGAACTGTTAAGCTATAGAAACCGGTGCTGACAATCTCAAATGCTTACATGTGACTTTTTGAATTGCCTCAAACTCTCATAAGACAATGAAATATAATTACATTTATTGAAATACACATCAAGTTATTTTTATTTTCTTCTGATGCTTATCACTTCAAAGTTCAAGCTTTCAAGCCTTATTCCATGATGGAGAACTAGAAATGAACTTTACTTGAGAACAGCAACTGAGATTCTCAGGCAATCACCCCATTTTGGCATGTTTCAGAAAAAAAAAATTCCAAAAGTTAACCACTCAGTGAAATAGTCAGAACTGAGAACAACAGTAAACTAAATGTGTGCTTGGCATCTTGAAACATTTATGATCTAAACTGACAATGCAGATGAAGGCATAAGCAAAGAAATGACGTGTATCCACCTGATATAACTTAAATCCTATTTTTTGTGAATGTTTCTAGTAAATTTTCAGTTTTCCCTAATCAGTACTAAGAGCCCTAAATCATCAATTCTTTGCCCATTCACCCTTGGTTTGTAAGCCTACTTCCACATTCTTTATTTTCTTACTGTAAAATATCTACATCTATACACACAGGAGTTTAGGCAGAGGTGGAGGTAATTCTTATGTGACGTGGAGAACGGATCTGAGCATATAGTCCTCGCTCTGCATTAGCTCATGTGACATAAACATTTTGTTCTCCAGTCACACGATACACAGGTGTGTAAGCATGAGACTTCACCAAAGGGAGCCCCTGTCCAGCTTTCACATCACACTGCAGTTTGGCTCTAGCTCATGGTGTCTGGTGTGCTGGGTTGAAGAAAAGGAGACAAGATACAGCATTGCTTTGGATGAGCAAGAACAACAGAAGATGGAAGTTAATTAACCTCCCACAAGTGAATCCAAGCCTGCAGATTACATAGTTTATACATATGAGTCCAGAAATTCATAAGTGTTTGCTGTTTGCCTTTAATCGTCTACTCTACGGCTCAGATTCAAAGCGTAGCACTTAAAAATATCCTCAAATTTAAGCGTGTGCATTAATCCTGCTCATTAAGTGCCTAAATGTTATACTTATCAGGGATGTTTCCTGGAGGAGGCTAGAAATGTTTGGCTGACTTTTTGCTGATTACAGAAAGAGGATGCAGAAAAAACCCTTGTGCCTTTCCTCCTGTATCTTAGGAACACAGAAACTGCCAGACTGGATCAAATTCAGGATCCAGGTGGACTGGCACTCTTGGTAAAACATTGCTAACAACTTTGGTACATTTTCCAACATATTTTCTTACCATTCCCAAGTAAGGAAAACCTACTAAAGAATAGCATCAAAGCTTCTGGATGTACCCCACACTCAAAAGAGCACAGCTTTTGAGTCATGCCTTTGTTCTTTTTGCAATGCTCAGTACTGCTGATAAGAAACATTCAAAATCATAGTGCAGATCTCTTGACATAAGTGTAGGCTTTAAATATCATCTTCTTTGCTTGTCTTAAGCAAAAATATGGGTCCTTGTGCTATCTCTCTAATTTCTCTCTGGAACCGATGAGAATTACATCCCCCCTTTTAAAAGAAAATCTGATAGCTCTCAGATGGTCTTATGATTTCATAAGCTAGAGCTTAAGGATAACACCAAATACAGTCAGTTTTGTGACAAAGTCAGTCAAAAGCATAGCTATATTGGTACTGTAATGTAACATGAGAGGATACAACATGCCTAAGGTGACGATGCAGGCACTGTCCTTCATTGGGCTCTTCATCACTGCACTACAGAGTATCTCTGAAGAGCAGTTTCAGTAAGCGTTCCTTTGCAACACGTTGCCTTAGATTACCTCACATGGATATAGTTCAGTGTTTCAAGTACAAAACCCATTTGGACTGCAGACTGGGGAGCATCTGTCTAACATTTGGCTAAAGTAACTTCTCCTAACACTTGCTGAAGTTGAAACTTCTTACATTGCTATTTCAACCTTTCCAAAGTCAACAGTCTGGATGTGAGTGGGCACAACCAGGAAAACAAAGCTGCAATTCACATTCCCCCAAGTAGCCATACTCATTCCCAACATTGCTACCTTTTTTCTGCACCTGTATTACAAGTATAAAATGATGCCGATGCAAAGCAATTGTGCCGTGTCTCACAACTGTGACTCCCAAATGGCGATCCTCAACTTGCCACTGAGCTGGGGTGATATCACCATTCTTCCAACTCCCAGTGATAGCACACACACGTGTAAAAGGCTGGTTTACACAACTGTTGAGATCATGGCTGTTTCCTAACATATCAGGATATACATTGTACCATTTTTATATTAAATACTCTTTGTTTTATCCAAACAGAACCCACGTTTTTTGCAACATACACCAAATGCCTAATTGCCAATTGTAAATATCAGAAATAGTGTTCAGTTCAAACTTCAAGTTCTTTTATTTTGGTTCAGTCCTTTGTAGGACATTTCCAGTTTAGCCAACTGAAAATTTAACCTGGATTGTTTAGTGGAATATCTTACCATTAGTCTGAACAAAAGCTTTAGAAGCAGCTCCATTCCCAGAGCTGGAGAGCGCTAACTCTACTATCCTCTTTTACATCTCCCTTATTATGCACATCCCATTCTCAATGTGAAGGGGTATTTCTGGCAGATTCTGCAGCTTAGTTGACCACCTCTTCAAAAGTATACCTACTAAAACCGGAATTAACAGCTCAGTGATTGAAATTCCTCAGCTATTGCATTTTTCTGCTGTACACTGGTATTTCAAGTTACTTTTGCAGCTTTCCTGGGTCCATATTTCTGCTTTCTAATGAGAATTCACAGAAAAAAAAATTAGTTTGAAAGTTTTGTTCTCTGCTTACAGTGAGTGTGGGAAAGGCGCAGCAAGCCAGAGTTTCAACATAAGAAGGTACCATCTTTTTTGAGGAAATATACTCAATCCCTATGAGAACCACTTTCTTAAAACCACTCTCTGGTCTTTTTTTGGCCAGGACAATGACATGATCAGCTGGGACTCAAATTTACATGAAAAGAGAATGCAAGAGACAAGAGAATATTTTATGAATATGAGCTGAGACCAAGAAGTCCATTTCTCTCCTGATTCCCATAACCTCAACAACAACAGAGACACTGTTTTGATTTTGCTACTTAAACTTCTTTCCCCTATCTTTCATCAAAAGTTAAATAGGTTCCTAACACTCTGTTTCCTTTTTATCATAATGTAAGCATACACGCAGAGTGACCCTCTGTGACTTCAATGCAGAGAGGATTTAATCCTCAAACAGTAATTGTGAAATAACCATATTATGCCTGATTACATGCATCTCGCTACATGTATCACCAGGATATATTAAAATACTGAAGTGGGAGAACATAAAGTGAACGCCCTAAAGAATTATGCATTAAGGGACAACACAGTGTTTACTCAGTTAAAAAAGAGATACAAGGTATGACTTTATCATTGATTGTGTTCCAAGAGAAAATTGAATGGGTTTGGTTTGGACGGCATTATTTTTGGACTCCGTTTTCATAACATTTGAGAAGTATGTTTTGATGAACAGAATAAATGTAAAGCAGTCCTGGGAACTCTTTAATTATATAAACTGAAATAAAAAGGCAAAATCACAAAGACATTATAGATTAATCCTCTCTTGGCATCTCTAAAGCAAAAAAAGTACCGCAAAGTAAGCTAGTATGTTTGCTGAAGTAATTAGATTCTTTTAGAGGGTTTATTTTAGCCCTTAATCACACCTGCTTTTCCTTGAATTTCTCAAAAGGTATGGTTGAATGAGAATACTTTAAATAATAAATGAAAAGAAAAATAGACCACAGAGCATGGGTAAGAGATCTAAAAAGCAAAATGGACATGAAATAAATAGGTTAGAAGTCAAGACAAAAAAAGTTCAAGTTCACTCTCTATTTCCATAGTATTTTCTAACTGCGGCTTTAACTGCTATATTGGAAGACATAACTGCCTGCCTTAACATCTCTATTATTCCAGTCTCATATCTCGATTTTCTTAATTGAGATACTCTCTTGCATGCTTTATGTTTTCAAAACTGGACTCTAAAAGCAACCTCCCTTCTAGTTTCTGTCCCCATCACTACCTGGAAAAGTACACCTGTCACTTAAACTAGAAATCTTGTTTCATCTTCTCTCTCATGCCGCTCCTTTAATTGTGCCCTCATTTCATTTTTCATCCTCCTTGACATCCAAAATAGCCACCCTTTAGCTCTACAGTAAGTCCTTCTAACTAATCCTTTACTCTTTATTCTGATTATTACCACAGCCTTCCCTCTTCAAAACCATTCTCTGATTTTTAGTTTTATTTATATATGTTTTGTTAACATCAGCCTATATATGATGTGCACTTCCGAGCAGTTTATATTTGCTTGTTTTTAGATGTTATGACTTCCATCATTGGATAGAGCTTCTACCTTTTGTTTCTTTTGGAATAACATATAAGTTTTTAATTGGGAAAAGGGGGGTGATTTCCCGAAATATTAATAGTAATAAACTCTCAGGACATAACAGACTCAATCCAGCTCCTTTTTGTGGAGGTGTGATTAATAACCAAGACCTTCCTACTAGTAAGACTAGATAATCTTGCCAATCGGTTTTGATTTAACAGATGACACTATACAGTCTATTACTTGTTTAGATGTGGAATAATACCATTGTTGAGGAACAAGCTCCTGCGTAAACCCTGTATGAAAGCTTAGACATGGAAAGACTTTGATGTATTGTTTACATTAATTATTGTGTAGCCCTTAAAAGATTTTTTTAAAATTGTTATCAGTCATTAACCTGCCTGTCCTTTGCTTGTTTTCCAATTAAATTCTCATTAACATTAGATTGCTGCTTAAACACAATCCATTGATAGACATAAGGCCAAGTACAATTATCACCGCAATTTGAAGAGTACAAACTTTTTACTTTTCTTTCAAATGAGTACTACCAGTTGGGGGACCCACTATGCAGTTCAGCACAGCCTCATTCCTGAAATATTACAAAACAAAAATAAATCATGCAATCTGTCCCCCACTTTCAAATCTGAGATGGGCATCCATGCTACAAGACTGACAAGGAATCTTTTCACTACAGTTTTTTGTCTCCCAGTTCAACACTGACAACACTTAAAACCAGAGAATTCAGGGAAGGCATCAACATGGACTCCTCAAGTAAAATTCACAACTGATAAATCTTACCAGCCCACTCCAACTACCATTTTTTCCTTAATTTATGTTTTCATACAATTGGCTGTGAATAAATGCTTCCTGATTCTCACTAGTTCCCGAAACTAAGTTCTTTGTGTGAATATACCTTTTTCCTCCCAATTTCAGAAAGTCATATTTGAATTAGGTTTCTCCAGAGGCTACCGAAAATATCAAGGAAGCTAATATGTTTATTAAATACAAGTAAATTTAAATACAAAATAGTTCATATTCTAGTTAAGTACTGTTACATAATGGAGTATGTTTAGGCACTAAACTTGTTGCAAAACAAAAGTCAAAGATATAACTTTTATTGCACAAGAAGTCAGACATATCACAACCTTGGTATGTTCTGTAAGACGATATTTTATTCATATCATGCATGTATGGAATTCTTTTCCAACTAGTACAAAACTGTGATTACTTAACTCTATTTAAACAGGATGCTCAAACAGTTTGTTTAAAATTACCTAAAACTACAGCAGCTGTCCCACCCCTCAGAACTTGAATAAACATTTCCTGCTTCTGACAGAAACTGCGCAGGCACACTGCACACAAAACTATACGCAAAACCTTCAAAACCCCAAGCAGGAGACTAACCAGGATGGCAGATTCATCTTCCACAATCCCAGCATTAGCAGGGGAAAATATAAAAACAAGGGAAAAATCAGGTACAACGCTAAAGAAAACAACAAAAAGCACTCTCTTGTTCGTTTGATTCCTTTTTGAAGTTTACAGTAGGAATCTTCAACAGGACACCATGACATGTTATCTGTCTCTGATTTCAGTGTTTATACTCAGGGCTAATTGTGTTTTTTTTCCTGTTTTGTACCAATGCTTTAATGGAGTTCCAAATAAGAAGGGAACAATTTCCACGAATCCCATTTTTCTTGGAATAAACGGCCTGTACATAAGAACTGCTATCTTAAATTTCACACAGGACGTTTGCATCTTCTACTTAAAAAATTCACGCATTCAGATTTTGTATTCAAAGATTTTTTCGTCAACCAAATACTTCAAGTTTCTCTCAAGCTGGTGAATGCTATTATAGCTAGGGATTTATTGCTCAGTTTTACTCAGCTTTGCCCAGTATTCAGTTTTGAATCCAGTTTTTTGCCCTTGAAAGAAAGAATGACCTCAAAGTTAAAACATAGACCAGAGGGAGTCAGAGAACCACACAAAATTGGATAAAGAAGTCTTGCAAGGTCATCTGGCTTATCCCACAGCTGACAGGCAGGATCAGCTGTACCTAAGCCAAGGGGAACTAACCTTTTCAGTGCTGCAAGACAGTCTCCTGGCACTGCGAGCCAGCGATCTAACTGTGAACCTGAACAACCCTGCTGAGTGGACTCCGTTTGGCTCACAAAACCCTAGGAAGCAGAAGTCTTTGCTACTCTGGTCTGCTGGAGGGCAAGTGGGTTTGTCTGCACCCCACTGCAGTGCGGTCTCCTGCTGCAGAAACATGCCAGAAATACTCTGTTCCCTTCTCAATTGACTGGTCAGCAGCAGAAGCCAGTAGTGAATAGTATTCCTTGAACGTATTCTGCCTCGGAGGCCAGAAAATTGCATCAGTTCCTGAAATTAATCCAATCAGCTCTTAAAAATCACTACTGATAAGCATTACTTGACCTCCACTGGCAGTCTATTTTAGTACTTATAGAAAATACAACTGGAAACTCTTTCCACTGCTGTGAATAATTTGCATTATTTCTCGTGCTTACCTTACTCAAATTATCAATTCCTAGCAGCGCTGGAAGTTATCTGCTACTGTCACAGAAACACTTCAGTGCTTTCCACCTTTGCTTCTCACACAAAGAACTGGTTATTGATGTTTCTTGGTTTTACAAAACCGACCACAAAATATTTCTATTTTGTTTGTAGAGACTTTAGACATCGTGTCAATTGAGAGCCTGTGGCATAAAAAACACTTTTGAGGTCTTGACAATGGTTTCAAGAATAGCTGGCCCTCCTTGAGACACTGGAATAATTCTGAAAAAACCCTCTCTACCCTATCATACCATACCATGTGAAGGGCCAGAAAAAGCTACAAATTGAATACAATTAGTTTCCAAGCAGTGCTTTCAGAATCAGTACAGAGGTTCTCAAAACCTTTACACTGTATTACTGTAAATACTTGCATTGTAGCATTTACTCATCTATACTGTGAGGCACTGGAAAAGGGTTTTTAAGCAAGATGTTTGTCTGAGATCTCTAAGCTTCATAAAGCAGACCTGGTATGTCACTTTTGTCACGGGAGATTTATGTTGCCTCCCTGTGGAATATCAATTGATACTGGAACAGAATGGGGTTTTTAACATGTTTTTCATGCCCCTAACGCATCGCATAGTAATGTTCAACAAGGAAAATGTGGCTAGTGTATGTATATTGACGTAAACTGGCTTGTTGGGGGTGGGGGACTTACTATGTGCCAGCAGTAGGTCACAGAACTATGGAAATTACAAGTTAGGATTCAAAGCAGGAAATATTAGCCTGGACCTCGTGGACATCACCTGCTCTTTTCAAAAAATGTCAAGGGATGATTAGGTTTTACCTAGATTGGCATTCAAGAAGGAAGTCTTGCTTTATGATTTTTCCAAAGACAGATCCAATAATACTCTAAAATTGTCCAAAATGAAGAGAAGTCAACTTGTCCCAAATTCACAGACAGTGGAAAAACGTGCCATTTGGTTATTCCCTTAGCACTAATACTTCTAGAAAAGTTTAGTTGATTGATTGTTTCAATTATTCAAAGAATCTCATCCCACATTACTATGGCCAGCAAAATCCCCTCACTTTAACATCACTTTTGAAATGTACAGGGTCTTCATCTGTACCATAAATATTGGAATATGATAAAATATGGATATGAATAAAATCTATACCCTAGAATCTGCAACTAACAATCATATACATATCAGAATAACAGATGAAAGTTAAGTCCCTTACACAGAGCTTTTTCCTGTGTAATTTACAAACACCTGATGTTTGAATACAGTCTTCCTACTGTTTTTTCAGATAATGAATTCTGTCAGATTACTATCTGGACAAAATTTACTATGCACCGAATTAGTTGGTGCATCAGGCTCATACTAGGGCGTGTAAAAAGAAAATATGGTTCAAAATGTCATTAATCCTGTTTTTAAAAAAAGATAAAGTTTGGGTTAATTCAGCGTAACACAGAAACAGCAGGTGGAGAGTTGTCAGCCTGCTCTCCATAGCATTGTCGTTTTACTTACTGAGACTATGACATAAAATTCTAGCTCTACTTGAGTTTTTTTTGAATAGACAAACATTTCATATTAAGACCCTAAAATATTATCGTGAGTGCAAACATTTTCATTTTTTTTTAGTTTCTTCCCACTTCAAAAAAGAATTATAATTTTGGTTTTTGTTCTTGTCAGTCACTAATAGATATTATGCCTTCTGCCTATGTGAATGTTTTCTGTGACACCTGTAATGTTCCAACACAAGTATCTACAGGGCTTAGTGGTGAGACTCTTTAGCTCAAATGGGGTTTAGATCAGGATCAAATTTTTAATGCTGTAATATGTGGAATTTGTTAGCTGAAGGCATGCAATGAGGATGCAGAACTAATTATATGCATTGCCATTTCATCAGCTCCATCCCCTACCATGGCACCTTAGAAATGAACTGAAACAAAAAGACTTCTAACTTTAGGAAAATCTTTAACCCCAAATTATCCTGGAGAGATATGCACTCTGTTGTCACTGGATTTTTCTGAGAGCTGGTGTAAATCTTCCAGTCTGCCCCAAGCTACAGTGTTGGCAGCCATGAGCTCCGCAGTGATCTCGGGGAAGGACTGCTTTTCCTTGGGGTGGCAACCATGATCCCTGCCTGCTCCCTGAAAGCCCAAGCAAGTCCCGAGAGCAGGGACCCCAGAAGTGTGCCAACTGGTGTAATACACTCTTTGTGCCCTTCCTCTCATACAAGGGAGAAATACAACTGGAATCCTGTGCAGAAATGGCGTGTTTTGTAGTTCTAGTCACTTCAAAAGGGGTATCAAGTAGGAAAAGCTTCTCAGGCCATTTCCCTAATACCTTCATTTGACGACAGATAAGCTGTGAAAAGCGCCTTTTATGAAATTCTTTGATCTCATCTTCTTTTGGTGGTGTTTGGAAAAAAGAACTGTTCTGGTGAGATAATTTTAAAGACCTTTCATTTAATGGCCTGATGCACATGGGAGAAAATTATATCAAGCCTGCAAAATGTCACTATGCAGAAAATGTTACAATGTGCAGGCAGCTATTAATATTCCTTTGTTCTGATTCTTATAGGAGAAATATAAACACTGTCTTCCAATTATAACTAACTATATAATTTTTGAAAGCACTTCAGAACTTTTAAGAACTACTTTTAACCTGTTTATACTCTACCAAAGGGCTTAGACAGAGATGGCACATGTCCTAGGTGTCTCCTCAGCCCCTAGGCTGATTCTGGAACCTTTCTTGTCCTTATAATTCCTGTTTTCTTATGCTATCTGAGCATCTAGTTTATGTCTTTGAGCACACAGGGAAATGCATCAGATGCTACACAGCTAATAGGGAACACTCTGGGAATGCAGCCAGTTGGCCCAGCAGCAGTTGTATCAGAACGAAAAGGAACCCAGTTAAGGAAGATAACAAAAATGATGGGACAAAATACTCATCCGGCAATGATTTTCTGAGAAATTATCCATTATTGCTGAAAAAAACAACTAGAATTAATTAACTGAGTGGGCAAGTCTTTATATCACAATAATGATATATTGCAACAGTGCTTTTAGTTTCTAGGGATGTAATCAACTGGCTGAAAGGCTGAAGTTGTCTTCTCAGATCTATGAAACCGTCAGTCGTGATCCAGGGGGGAAACGACAAGGTCTTTACCAATGAGTTACTTGTATAAAAGCTACCCAGACAAATTAGTCTGTTGAGATATGATTTCCAGTCACATATATCAGCTCCAGGGATACCAAATGAAAATAGGCACTACAGCAGGAATACATAAGCATATTTTATATTCACTGTTTACATTTTCAGAATTAGAATTTAACTTAGAAAAATCACCAAAAAGCTAAAATCTTTGTAAAAAAAGAAAGCAGAGATGTATGGAGCTTTCCTCTCTCCCCATGCAACAACAAATTTTTGCCATTGCACCAGCCTGTGAAAGGACAGTTATCCTGCATTACAGAATTTGGCACTGGAAAAACCTGCCCCTTCTTCCAGCTCAAAATCGTACTTGCCCATGAACAAAGTAGTACACATTGAAGAAGGAAAGAAGGCAATGCAGAAGCGTACAAAGTTATTTGATATGTTGTATTGTAAGTTAATTTGGCTAATAAGAACTTGACATGAACATTAGTGCATTTCTTAAGAAAGAAGTAAACCAGAATTCTCCAAAAGTTTTCAAACCCCTTTCCCCATAGTGTGGGAACGAGCATTGGAAAACCATGCTGCAGTAGGGCCAGCTTCTATACGTACTCCCTAGATATTCCATTTATGATACTCTATGTGTTACAGAAACATTTGCTACCAGATATTCTTTACTGCTTTTAAATTGTTATTTTTGCATAAGCAAAAAGGAGGGTAGGTGAAAAGACTGGTACTTTTCTCACAGCTAATTTTTTTTTTCTGAAGAGGAATCACCCAATGAAACTCAGGAAACAAAGTATAAACATGAAATAGATGGCTTTTACCAATTTCTCAGTACAAACTTATTCTTTGGAGCTGATAATTTTCCAGTCTCTAGCTGGCTATCATCTCCCTTACATTCATCAATAAGTCATTCATAATTAATGTTCCCATCAGAGTGCTCCTTTGCACGTTCTTCATACTTCCTCGCTCTTGTAACCTACTCAATCATTTTGCATGAAGGAAAAGAAAGCATAAGATTATTCACTGAGTATTTTGTATTCAGCAACGTGACACAAGTCAAAGTACAACAGAACATTCTCTGGCCCTGTTTTAGGACTTGATTTTCTAACTTTTGTTCATTAGACCAGGCCACTGACTCCTACAGGACATTTTGTGAGATTAAGTGGTAAGGAATTGGCTTATTTATACTTTTTGAAAGTTTGCGGTGGGGGAGGACAGGGAATCCTGAGCTCCATTCAAAAGAAGGAGATGAATGAAGTCTTTGGCAACATAAAGATATTCACTACCAGAGAAACAGCTCTTCTCTATTACGTGAAGCGTTTCAGTAATGTTCCCACGTACTTAAAAACAAAGGTCAGCCAGTGACAGCAGTTGGTTCTAGCTTGACAACACAGCAAGAAACTTCTACTGCACTGTGATCATCCAGATGGAAAATTTATATGAGATACTGTCATATCAGTTCACAAACTATGCCCTGGATGCCAGAAATAACTTAAAGTCTACAGTTTACTTGAACATGATGTTCTGAATAGTAAAAAATAGTTGCATTTGTACTAACAAAACCTTGCTGAGGATTTAAAGTTCCTTAAAATGAGATATTAGCATCAGTAACTGTGTCTCCACTCACATGAAAGAAAAACAGCATAGTATTATTTTGCAGTCTTTACCAAAGAGACTTTGGTTTTGGGAATTTAGCTGAGCCGGAACAAAATAATTATGACAGCAAAAATAGATGTGTTGCTGTTCTAAAGCAAGTTAAGAAATGTTTCCATTAAGAAATATCTAATTCCAGCATTTTCTTCAAGACCCCTCTTTTCTTACAGGTATTAATTCATAGTACTCATAACAGCGACAGGCACATTAACATGTTGATGCTTATTTCCTCAAATTCAAGCTCAGTCCTTCGGACTGCAAATATACAAAAAGTATGTTGAGCTCAAATGTATACTATTATTAGTTGCAATAAAATACCATAACAAGACCCAATGACAGACCAACTTTCCACTGACACTGTACTTAGTAATACAGACTGAAAGCTCCTCTGCACTGGGACTCAGTACATGCCAGGAAGGGGTAGAGTTAGGATATACAGGGAGAAACGGTGAGACAACTAGTCAAAGCAACACTAGGAAAAGTGCTTGCAGGGCACCTGTTGCCTAACCTGCGCAAGTTGTGGCCTTTGCTGAGTGCTGGAGCTGCTGCTAGAGCCTCAGGAACCACCTCACTTTGCTAAGCTTCAGGGATTGCATGTTATGCCTCCCTTTTTACAGGTGCCCAGCCTATTTCCCACTGAGCAAGCTTCATCACATTGACTGCAGCAATGAAAGAAGAGATGGTCATCTACACTTTGGGAAGTCTATCCTTTGTTCAGAGAGAACAACATAAAATTATCAGTGAATAGGGCTATTTGGGAAGAGGGAGACTAAAAGAGCTGTTGCTAACTTCATGCCTGGTGCAAGGCCAAACACAAAATTGTGTCCTCTCTTCATCTCCTCTTAGACTACCTTTCTAACTCCTAGGCTGCCCTAGGTAACAGTTAATGTAACAATTTCATTAGATAGTGATAACATATAATAGTTTCTCAAAATTTTCAGTGCTTTTCCTGAAACCTCTCTGTGGAAACATGACCACATCAAAATTCCCTTGTCATGGGGAGATGGAGGTCAGTACGAAGAGCAGCTTACAGGCAGAGCTTCCACCCTGGGTAAATGTTCTGAGCAAATCCCTGTGCAGCCTCTGTTGCTAAGCAGAAACCAGATAACCTGCTCTACTAGAGAGCAGCTGCCAGAGAGGGAAGCTTAACCTTCATATGTTCTATCTTGTGTCTCTTGTACACACCACTGTTCTACCCACAAACTCAGTGTTTCATGCTTTGGTTTGCTCTCATGCAGAAAAAAACCCCACAACAAACCCACAACAAAAAGGGAGAATGGAATTATAACTATAAATAAAGACTAAAAAAGTTAACATTTAACACGATTACTACAAATTCAAACAAATATGTCTACTTCAAATTAACTAATATATGCACAGATTCTCCTATTCAGCAAATGGTAAGACGCCAGCAGATATACAGAGCTACCGCATGAACTGATACAGGGAGATGAGGACCGTGACAGACTATCTCACTACAGGACTTACTGCTGAGCTGAGCACTGTCATTCTCTGTAGCCTCAAATTTAGCATTTAACCCTCTTTGCACCTGTAAAATTGCTAGCGAAAGCCAGGGCCCTGAGGGCACTTACAGGCCCCAGTGTCCCTCCTCAGCCTCCCCTGGGGAGGGACAATCCCCCAACACTGCCCATGGGAGCTCCATTTCAGTCCAGCCCAGAGCTGTAGGTGTGCACCCCTGGCCCTGGCTCCCAGACGGACCCTGGACCAGGTTCATCCCCTCGCCATGTTGGGGGCTGTCGATGGACGCCCTTACCAGCACCCGGCTCTGCTCATCGCATTTCAGACCCCACACGTCTGTGCCGACCGTGAGGGTGACCTGTGCTGGGTCACACTCAGTGCCTGGTGCTCAGGCTGGCCCTTACTCTTGCTGACAGACAGGGTATATCTACCTCCAATGGTATGAGCGAATTTGAACAAATGGTCCTTATATTTATATCCCCAAAGAAAGGCAATTAATGTTTGGTACAATGTGATTCCCTGGAATTTCAGGTACAGAAAGATTTCCTGGTTGAAGCACAGGTTGTTCCCTGCGTGACTTAATCACTAGCCAAGGTGCTTATGGGCATGAAAGCAGAGGGAGAGTTGCCTTGGCTTATTATGGAAATGGCAAGTGCCTTACAGGTTACAGATTAAGGTTTTGCTCTGGATTGAGTAAGACTGAATTCACTCTAAGACACAGTAAAATGTTAATAGGTTTTAAAACTGGATCAGCAAGTTTCCCCTGAAGCAACAAGCAGGGACACACACATTAAGTGATGCCATGAAGACATTACCAACAGCCAGTGACTTTTGACTTGGGCAAAGCTTTTGTGAGATCAGATTTGCACCTGCTGCTTGGAGTAGCACATGTATGGAGGCTTCAGGTTCCATATATATACACTGGGCATCTTCAGTGCATACTGAAGCATGGCTAATTTAAAACATTAGTCCTGTAAATACGTGTTTGTACGCAGAAATAATTGCACATTTTGAATATACATTTATTTTTTTGACGAGGTCTCTAAATTAAGTTGTCTGCTAGCTGCTCAATGAATTTCTATCTGCCCATGGAGGGAAAGTGTTTTCATACACAGCAAACACAGACTTAAACTTATCTACTGTGTCTATAGTCTTTTTAAATTATCTAGAAATCTGCTTCTTTGATTTGTTCTTTAGCTGGTTAAAGGTTAAAAAACTTTAAAGAAAACAGCATTTATTGCAACATCAAAGATGATTACAGAATAGCCTGGCAGTTCTCTGCAGAATGCCCATAAAAAAGAAAGATGTGTGTATCAGGAATTTGCAGAATGTGTTGCACTGTAAGATAGACTGAAAAAGGAATGCATATGTGCATGAATACAGTAAAGATCCTATTTTGACAGTTACTGAAATAGCTTAAATGGTACCACTTTTTTGTAAATCTAGAAGGAAAGAAGTTTCTGAAAAATACTTAAAGATACGACAGAATGGATCCAGGTCAGAAAAGTTTAATTCCAGGTTAAAGAGAAAATGTAACATGCTTCAAAGCACAAGAGAGACAAATTACAAGGTGGAAACATTCAATTTACACTAGATTCTTGGTATTTTTACGGCCACAAAATTTTCAGTCATCTGGTGCCATTACGAGCAGATAATGTTACTAAACAGATGGAACAGATTAACCTCAGAAATGAAGACCTGCCCATGGTTCATGCAGTTTACAAACATACTTTGCTCAAAATTTCAGTAAATCTTTGAATTAAAATCCCTGCAAAACTACTTTTTATTTATTCATCTTAAAGAAATGGAGGGTTACTGTAAACTCAAGTGCACACCAACTCCCACTTGCAAGAACATGTGTGAAGGACTCCTAGAGTGGGAAGTCCACTGCACAAAAGACTGCAGCTTCTCTTTCACCCAGAATATGGGCCTCAAGACAAATGATACAAAATGGGGCATTATCATCCAGGACAGTGGCACAGTGTAAATGATTCAGTCTAAATCCTGTACTGCCACTACCCATTATGCTGTGCCATACTCCAACACCAATGTAAAGATATACCTCAGCCAGACCACCTGTGAGCACAACTATACCCCGACTCCCTGAGTGAGTGTATGTATGTGATCCCACAGTAGAAACAGAAAGAATAACTCAAATGACTTTTTGACTTTTTTATGCTCCATTTCTACATCTGTAAAATAATACTGATAGCATCATTCCTAGTCCAAACCAAAACTCAGGAACACTTGTGAGGTAGTCCAACAAACACTGACAAGCACAGCAGATAGGGTAGTAAAGTCTGTTGGAGGAAAGACTATGAAATGCAATGAGAAGAAGAGGATTTTTCTTGAGGGAACTTCTTTAGGATTAGAGGAGTTGGTATATGAAAAACTTTATACAGGAGTACAGCTATTTCATCTGACAGATCCTTAACAAATCAGTATTTTACTACTGGGAGAAAAACGTCACTTTATCGGTGGGGTCCCACCAAGGATCACTTCTGAGCCCAGTTTTGTTCAACATCTTTATCAATGGCTTGGACAAGGGAGTGAACAGTGAAATGTGCAAATCTGCGGACCATAATAAGCTCTTTCAAATAGTCACATGCTGTACTAACAGTTAAGGAACTTCAAAAAGGATCACTCAAACTGGGTGGGCAAAAAGGTGGTGACGAGCTTCATAATAGATAACTGTAAAGCAAAAATTCTTTTTTTCTAGGGGAAAAATATCTGAAACCACATCTACATGACGCTAAACTTGGAACAGAACTAAAACTTTGGAGAAACATTTTTATGCTTTTGTTGACAGTTCTCCAAATTGCTGGCTCAAGGTGCAGCAGCACTCAAAAAAGCCAACAAAATGTTGGGTAACATCAGAAAGGTCACTGGGAAAAAAACTGAGGGTACTACTCTGCTGCTACATAAAATCTTTGTGTTTCCACATCTCGAATATCATGCGCCATTCTCGCCTACACAACTCGAGAAGGATGCAGTGGAGGTAAAGAGAGTACAGATAAGGGCAACTGAAATAATCACAGGGATGAAACAGCTGCCATACAAAAACTGACTAAAATCTGGGGGCTGAGGAAGAATAAAGTGAGATTAACGTCATCATGAAGATGGTGGATAAACTGAATGTGGAACTGCTGTACACCCAATCCTTCAATACTAGAACTGGGACACTGGTGAAAGTGGTAAAATGGGTAAAAAACCATGTGTTTCTTCACACAGTGATTAGTGAACTTGAGGAATTTG
Source organism: Pluvialis apricaria (assembly GCA_017639485.1). NCBI lineage: Eukaryota > Metazoa > Chordata > Aves > Charadriiformes > Charadriidae > Pluvialis > Pluvialis apricaria. The sequence goes on from CM030009.1 coordinate 37,113,738, forward strand.
CTGCTGTTGCTGTGGAGGCAGACTGTATCAGCTACTTCAGTTAGGGATTAGAAACATTCATGAACAATAGATTCATAAGCAGATAGTAAAAGGAACAAGGCAGAGAAATCCCTTTTAACATCCACCTACAATTCTGCATGCTGGTGAAGTATGAAGGGAACAGACTGCAGAAAGTGGCACCTACATGCCCTCTCTGAATAGCCTCTTAATTGCACTGTGTCAGTAGCAACAAAACGGATTAAACAGACCACTGATTTTACCTGATAGGACAGCTCTTATTTTCGTAGGTTACAAAAAAACTTACAAGATATCTATACATATATAAAGACATACACAAAATGGATGTTTTTTTAAAGATCATTATCCTAAGGAAGGTGGCAATTTATCTGAAAAATAACTGCATTGTTATAGCAATTATTTTAAAAGAATAATGAAGGAGGTGATCTAGGCATCATCAGGACAAAGACTGAAATTATGACTGCAGCAGCTTGAAAGAAGAATGAAAATATAAAGGTCATGTTTAGTTTCACTTTATTTTGGAAAAGAGACTTCAGATTACCTCGTTTCAGGCTTTCACTTCATTCTTGTCTCTAAAAATTTTTAATTTAGGATTCATGAGCTAACATTAATGTATGAAAAATATTTAAACAAAAATGTTTGGAAAAACCAAGAATGAACAGAGGTCACATAAGTTGTGTGTACCAAGTCTTTCAACTCTGGAAAAGAATTTCAAAGCCTTTTCCTCTGCATCTATCAATGAATTGTGACATCTGCTAATGTGCAACGATGCAGATCAAATGTAAAAACATTGTCAAAAAATTCCATTGATCAATCACAAGCTCTCATTAAAAGCCTGTACTTTCAAGAATGTAGTGGGGTATTAAAAAAATAGTAATCTCCTTTACAATATCATGTTCTGAATAAAGCTCATTATGTTTCAAGCCTCCAGTCAGATGGATCTAAAGACTCCGCAGTGACTGAAAGGACAATTTGAAAATCTAACTGCCGAATGAGACCTAATTTTTTTTACTGGGTCTTTTACCTGGAAATATGTTCTGATCACTCTGAAATACTAGAAACAAAGCCAGGGATGTACACTTACATAAACAGATTGATTTCAAGCTGCAGATTAAAAAAACCCAACAAGAAAACCCAAACAAAACTCCTTAAGTCTTTCAAAGTACAGGTATTTATGCCAATGGGAGTTTTACATAGATTCATACGATACATTGGAACACTATGGTTGTACAAGATTATCCTCCTACGAGAATACTTGAAACTAAAAATGATAATATTATAAAGTAATTTCACAACAAAGCATAACCACCTTTGTTTCTGAAATATTTTTCAAAGTACATGCATTTTGCTTTTGTGACATGGGATGACTTTTAGATTCACTTACTGTATATTGGAAAAAATATAAACTTCACACTGACTCACAGAACCTCAAATGCCTCTTAGAAAAAAAATGTTTCCATTCCCCCATCAGGTGGGCTTTTTTTTTTTTTTCATTCTAACCTAGAAACATGTTTTGGTTGGCTTCAATGTCTGCAGTGAACAGGAATAAAGCAATAAAATTATTTCACTTGCTGTACTTCAGGAAGTAAAACAAAAACACAATGCCAGAGCAAGAAAGAAAACTTCTAGCTTTCTGTCTCCTTTTTCTCTTTCTACATTTATTATCCTGCTGCTAAAGTAATTAAGTTGCTAGAAACAGACCTTCATCAGTATTTAATAGGTTATTTTTTAGGATGATATTGCTTTGGTAGCTTCAAAGTGCTTTCTTGTCAAATCATTCAGATCAAGTTCTTATAAGTGTGAAGTGCAAAACACTGCACTCAGTGATGTGCATTTTTGGAGGGTATGTGCAGTGGTTTACATGTTGCACTAGTGTTGAAATGCTACAGAATATGGAGAGATTTTAAAACTCAACTTCAACAGCACAGTAGAAGGGAAGATCTTCAGTCTAGCAAGTTCCATCTTAAGACACCTTTGAAGCAAAGCTTCCATAAGAATGAGGAAGGTCCCTCTGCCCAAGGCAGGAAATAATTCCTTTACTTAAGTATCATTTAAAGCACTGTTTTTATGTATTGCTTAGCCAGTATTTTAACACCACAAGCAATTTATTACTGCTATGGAATCTTTTTAGTCTTTTCACCTTACACCTTCTCTCCCTTTCTTTTTTGAAATCAGTGCAGCACTGGGGTGAATGCCCTTTAGTGCAAGTTACTGAGGCATCAGAGCCAGCATAATCATCAGCTTCTTTTGCACTTCTCGTATTATCCTTACTTATAAGACAACATTCTTACTCCTACCAAGATACTAGTGACAAAACAATTACTTTTACTAAACATTTTAAATTTTAAATTCTGCAAGCTCCACATCAATAAACCACGAAAAAATGCAAAGTAATTAATTTTGACCCAATGTCAACAATATAATGCTCCACAGCCGACTGAAAGCAGATGCCTTTCTCCTCCAGCCACCAAACTTTAGTTAAATCCACCCTGCCAGAAAAAGAGTCTAAGTGTAGTATCAAAGGTTTCCCCGTGAGCCCTAAAGGCAGTCTGGCAACAATCAGTAAGGGCCCATTCACCACCTGGCGATTGCAGGAGCATGTTATACTTCATCCTACTCCTTCTAAAACCTCAAGGCAGCCCCTTCACAGTGAGCAAAACAGCGAACTCGGACCTCCCTGGGTCTATTACATGAGATTCTACTATACCATGGAAATAAAATCAAACCCAGGAAGATGCTGGGACAGCCACTCAGGCTTACTGTTATTAAATGATGAAAAAACATCCACATAATTTTAATTCTACAGAAACTAGATGATATGATGGTTAAAATACAGTGAGACAGATTGGACCTGGTTTAAGTATTCTGCCATTCATATTCGCTAAATTCTGTTAGCCTGCACAGCAACCCCTACCACTTTTTTCCATGGTGAGGCTTAAAAGTTAGCCCTTTCACCTTACTTAAATGCAGTCTTGTTTTATTGAAAAAATATTTAACGTCCTGGACAGCGAACTGGTTGCTTCCAAGTGTTTCTTTCCATCACAACACAATGAGTTGCTGGACCTTTGCCAAAGCGATCTTGGCTTATGGAGGGACAAGTCGCTTATACTTTGGAAAGAGGTGGCCATGGAAGTGTCCTGAGTTGCACTGTGCTCTCTGCAGCTTGCGTAGTGTTCCAGTGCTGGTTTATTTATGTCTTACCAGAGTAGAAAACATGTAAGTTTAAGTAAATTGAGGTCACAAGATGTAGTAAGCTTCTACAAATCTAACTCCAGCATGGTATTAAGTTCTTGGCAAGCTTTTGGTAATATGATCTCATATAAAAAAAATAACCTATTCACTGGTACAAGCAAGTCAAAACTCACTTGAATCAATGGATCTGTGATCACTTAGACCAGCCATGAAGCTGATGTACTGTGTTTAACAGTACTGGACACTAACCAAGTAAACTGCTATAATACTGGTACTAGATACTATTGTCTATGTACAAACATTAAGCTGAGTAGGTCAAAATACTTACTCAAGCCTTTATACAATACACAAATTGAAACTTGTTTTGAAGTTCAAGATAATTCTTTTTTCTGTTTTCACTGCTGGTTGCAATCTTATTAGTCTGATGAGGACTGGAAGCAAAACTGTTAGACAGGATAAAGAACATTTTTTCTACCCCAACTAGACAGAGGAAATACTCTGACATGATTCCTACTTGGGATGCGGAAGAAGAAAATTTCTGGTCTATACTAAATCAGTTGCTCCTTGTTTGTAATCTCTTTAAAACTTTACAAAGCTCTAAAAGCCTGTCATTCTCACTGAATCCAAAAGAGAAAGAAAACCTTTGCTCAAAACACATTAAATAAAATCATCAAAATTAAATAAAATCACAAAAAAAGTTAATTATGTAAAACCTAGTAAGACAGAAACAATAACCTGGAAAGAAGTATTGTGGCAACACAATGGTTGTTTTCAATTTTTTCTGGTAGCACATCATTAAATTTATGACACTTTATTGAGATTTATATGATCAATTATAAAGTAGTTGCTTTTTTTGTTTTGTATACCAAATAAATATTTGCTCAGCTAGCAGAACACTAGATTACTCTTTTACTCATAGCCATACTAATTCTTTTCCCTAGTACAAAAGTAGAGTTCAGTTGTTGAAGGAACAATAACAGTATTGCTAGCTTTGTTAAATTATTTATCTGTGGAGAGTTGCAGGTAGTAAAGAGTTTACTTTCTAAGCAGAGTTACGTTTTGAGGCAGACCCCCCTGGAATCCCCTGGAATGAGGGAAGCCGGGTGAAGGAGAGAAGTAGCCAAGGAATAAGTTTACTGAACAATATTTTCCAAACCCAAGGAATTACACTAATTATACAGTCAGACTCTGCACTATTGACTTCTCTGTGAACAGAAAGCAACTTGCTTTTGTGTAGCAGAGGAAAACTAATATATAAGGTTAAACAGGTACTACAGATATTTGATAAGACTACACGTCCCACTACCAACAGCTTAAATTGCAGAAATAGGAAATGCACATAAATCTAAGTGTAATGATACCCTCCTTGTTTCTTCTTTCTTCAGTAGACTCCACAAATCACATATCTGGGGATTCAAGCCCTAAGTGTCATATACTCCTGAGCAGTTCTCATTAAGGCATCAGCTGCTCTGCACCATCCTGGTGAGGTGGATCAGCATGTCTTCCATAAGTAAAATCAGGTAAGTTTTTTCTCTTAACTGATGTCATTCATTCCTACTTGCAGACTACCTCACAGATAAGAGACAGAGGCACTCACTATTTGATTTCCACTGGCTTAGTTCTCCTGCAGTCAGCATACGAATAAATAACATTTGGTCTATTTCGGTATTTCTAGCTCATGCTATCCATAGCATTCTGGCAATTGGAAACTATTAAATTAGCTTCTATTTATGAACAGGGGTCTACCACTTAAATGAGCTGACTATATTTCAAGAGTGATTTTGGATGTAAAATAGAGAACGGGGATGTGTTTTTCTTTAAATTTTGCCTGTAAAGCCATCCTCTTTTATTTCTGGAAGGTGTTCATTACACAGTCCTTGGGGGACTACATCACCTGCTGTGCTGGCTCTCTTCTGGAGAGTTTAGTAGATAATTTTTGTGAGCTACTTATTTCCAAGATAATACATCACAGCAAGGTGTTTTTTTTTTTTTAAAGTATTACTTTATTACCGAGTTTCACAGTTCTGGTCTTCCTAGATTTGTTCCTTTTTTCCCATTCATGGAATATTAGTGGATGAGGGAAAGACTGTGGATGTTGTCTACCTAGACTTTCGTAAAGCCTTTGACACCATTTCCCACAGCGTTCTCCTGGAGAAACTGGCTGCTCATGGCTTGGACAGGCATATGCTTCACTGGGTGAAAACTGGCTGGATGGCCGGGCCCAAAGAGTGGCAGTGAATGGAGTTAAATCCACCTGGTGGCCAGTCACAAGTGGCATTCCCCAGGGCTCAGTTCTGTTTAATATCTTTATCAATGATCTGAATGAGGGGATCAAGTGCACCCTCAGTAAGTTTGCAGATGACACCAAGTTGAGTGGGAATGTTGATCTGACTGAGGGTAGGATGGCTCTACAGAGGGATCTGGACAGGCTGGATTGATGGGCCGAAGTCAATGGTATGAGGTTCAACAAGTCCAAGTGCACTTGGGTCACAACAACCCCATGCAGCACTACAGGCTTGGGGAAGAGTAGCAGAACTAGAGAAGTGATCATCCCACTGTACTCAGCACTTGTGAGGCCGCACCTCAAGTACTGTGTTCAGTTTTGGGCCACTCACTACAGGAAAGCATTGAGATACTGGAGCATGTTCAGAGAAGAGCAACAAAGCTGGTGAGGGGTCTAGAGTACAAGTCTTATGAGGAGCAGCTGAGGGAACTGGGGCTGTTTAGCCTGGAGAAAAGGAGGCTGCGGGGAGACCTTATCGCTCTCTACAACTACCTGAAAGGAGGTTGTAGTGAGGTGGGTGTTGGTCTCTTCTCCCATGTAATAGATGACAGGACAAGAGGAAATGGCCTCAAGTTGTGCCACGGGCAGTTTAGGTTGGATATTAGGAAAAATTTCTTCACAGAAAGGGTTGTCGAGCATTGAAACAGGCTGCCCAGGGAAGTGGTTTAGTTGCCATCCCTGGAAGTATTAAAAGACATGTAGATGTGGTGCTTAGGGACATGGTTTAGGGGTAACTCGGCAGTGCTAGGTTAACAGTTGGACTTGATATTAAAGGTCTCTTTCAAACAAAAATGTTTTGATGATTCTATGATTCTATTCTGGGGAATGGCTAAAAAAATAACATCAGCACTTTTACCATCCATATATTTTATCACTGAGCACCGCAGCAAGGTAAGTATTGATAGATTTGCAACAGAAGTTTAGAAAAAGCCAGCAAGTATTTTTTTGGTTTGCTACAGACAAACTCACACTAACACTTCAGATAGCTTTCTCAGGATTCCACTGGAGAGACAAAGGACTTCCTGTTGCGGTTCTCTAGGAGAGATGTGGATTCAGAAACAATATTCTCAGGAGAAGATACGAAGCCAAGACAGATGCCAGGGCTGCAAATAATACTGTGAAAGACACGTGCTACAGATTTACACCAATCCCTGCTCAACACAAGCTTCCCATGTTACGTGCCATTAATTAAGCACTCTTAAAAACACACAGAATGCTGGATATAGTGAAACACCCCATCAACAGTATATATAACATATCCATTCCTACATAGGAAACGACCTATTGAAAGATCTAGGAAAAGCCCTTAATTTTACCTTTCAGTTCCCTTGAATCTGAATAGATGTGATGATGTACAAACTAGGAGGTGACAATAACACTTAAACTCTTCTGTCATCAAAGAGTAGACTTTCCATTAATCACACAACAGCACGTATGCTACTGAAATCACTCTGATAAAGGAATTTATGATAGACTTCAGACGTCGCTTTGGACTTGACTTTACTGGAAACTTAGAACAAATTTAGTAAATGCAGTCAAGGTAAGCCAAAGAACAGATCTCCCTGAAGAAAATAAACAGTATATCTGAAACTACTTAAAGATAAGAAGCAGCTAAAACTAGAGACAAATTATGTACACCCCTGAAGTAAGTGAAATTCAGCAAAAGCTGGATGCAGGGCTAAAGGATTAAGCTTGATTTCCCATCACTGTGAATATATGTATGCATACAAAAGTGTGTATGTGTTCTGTAAATAAACATATAAAACCACAGACAAGAATATATAAAAGAGCGTTACAGAAGCAGAGACTCAAAACCCAAGAAATGCCAGAATTAAGAATGCTTGTATACCTTCATCTATTTCCCCTTTGTTTCTTTAGCCTGCGGTTTGATGTTGTTTACTTAAACAATGACTACGCTTTCTTTTGAAACCCCACTTTATTACTACAGGAAAGCTTAAAGAAATGCTGTAAATTAAGCTGATATTTAGAGAAGGGATGGTTTCAGAATTAATTGTCACTCTAAACACAGGGAGTCTGTCCTTGACTTGGTTACATTATCAACCCTACTAGCCAGCCCTCTTTGTGTTTAAGAGTTGGTTGCTACCTATTTCTATTCTCCTGCACCCTCTTTGCAGAAACTTAGGACATTAACAGTGGTATCTGAAGTAAAATAAAATGTGTTTTTCATAGAGTATAAAACACTAACACTGAAAAGATATTAATATGCTCTGGGCACAATTTTATTCCATCCAACCTTAAGATAGCTAAAAAAGATTCCTAGTTTTGTCAGCCTCAGCTTCCTACATGAAGACAGAGTTTATCTCCAATTTCAGTGCTACAGTTAGGCAGAACAAATCTAGGCACAAGTGATGTTTTACAAAAACAAACCCATTGAAGATTATGGCTGCGATCCCCCTGTACCTAAGGTCGCCAGCTGTAAAATGGTCATAGCAGTTTGAGTTGCTCCCACAGGGTACCCTGCTTATTGTTTCATGACACATTCAGGCAGCATGGTAAAAGAACCATAAATACACAGCCTGGGAAATAAATTAGCATAAGGTTTACAAGTGGTACCTAAACAAGGCATCACACTGATTATCACAAATACAGAAAAAGACACTTCCTCTTTTACTACAGCAATGGTCTGGGATAAAAATGTACACAATCATGGGATTAAGGACTGCATCATATTGAATACTCAGAAGGCTGAATTACACAGGAAATCTCAGTACAGTAGTGAATTTTTCTAAACTTCTTCAAAAGTAGCTTTCTGCATATAGGAGGAAAATATTAATGTATTCTTTGCCAATCACTTGCTACTGGATGTAAGTGTGGGTAACTCACTGGACTAAGAAGTTTTGGGGAGTATCATAAGAATTCTTGTATTAAAAATTCCAAAGTACAAGATATTATACAGCACCATCAGAGATTTATAAGGAGGGGGAAAAATACCTCTTCTTACAAAAAGTGATGAAGAGAGTCAGGCAAGAGTAAGAAAACTAATAGAAACATCTTCCTAGAAGTCCTCAATGACTACCACAGAACCAGAATTTCACCTTGCACTACATTTGTGGATAGGAAAAATCCTCTAAAGGAAGGGAAATCGATCTTGGTGTGGCTCGCTTACATTAAGTCAACTTTAGAAACTGTTGTCTATCATTTTGTCTCGTCAGCAGGTAATGTGGTAAAGACTAGGTTTATGTCCTTGAAGGCGTGCCCCGCAATATCTAGGGACACATTACACTGGAGGTGCTGACGGAGAAGGGACATGTTTAACCTTGGCAGGGGAAAGAAGGGGAACTTAACAATGAGCAGTTTTCTTTTAAACAGCAGCTGGTTTCTTGAACTTCACTTAAGCAGAGGAAGTAGCATCCAGCTGGGCTATTGCTATAACAAAGGCCTTGACTAGCACAGAAAAGGGCTTGGGCAGAAAAGGGAGGAAGAAAAGAAATCTGACTTCTTATATAAGATTTGTTGTATGCCAGCATACTTTCTTGGAGCTATTCATTGCTGGAATCCTCTCTTCTCTAAACTTGTTGTGGCAGAAAAACTGAGGGTTTAAGCAATTTCAAAGTGCTGCAAAAATTGCTTCTAAGAAATAAAAAAGCGACTAAATATCATTGCGCTGCCTCATAGAAGAGGAATGTTTAGCACAAGCACTATTGTGATAAGTGCCATGTAAGGAGATACACTCAGAGAAACTGCGCCCCCCCCCTCCCCCCAAGGATTCTTGGATACCTCAGCAATATTTATTTTAGGCCTATCAAAAATAGAAGAAAAAAAAGCAGGGGTGAAAGGGACCAAAATGAATGCTCCGGCAGCTTTGGAGGGCTCAGAAGTCACTCCCTCCACTCAGAGGCAGTAATTCAGATGTGGGTGTTGGCTAGAAATTCAAACTCCTGAGTGATCTCCCCAATATTGCTACTACATGTTACTCTTACATATTCCAAGCAAAACCAAATTAAAAATACTAAGTCAGAGATTGCCTGGTAAGAAACAGTCCCGATATGAGAAGATAACGTGTACATACAGTCCAAAAATAAATGAAGATGATCTTTGCAGCCTGAAAGCAGCAGCCAAACTCCTGACAGTCCTTGTCCAAGCAAAGTTCTTAAAAATTCATTTTAGAGGAGACTGCCAACTATACACACAGAGTTTTACACTTTGAATGGAGCCTCTTCTACGACAGACAACAACCACTAATGGAAAAAGGATTACAAACCAAAGTGCAGTCGGAGAACTTCTGGCCAGGAAAGTCCCCTGCTCCAGGGAGAACTGTGGAAGCCCCCAGGCTCCTTTGGCAGACTCTGTTAGTGATACAGGGATGTGACCGGTACTGCAGACGTTCACTGTCACCAATTACATGTGGGTGACTTTTAAAGCTTTAACAAAGGGGAAAAAAGACAATGACTTTCTGTGTTACTTCAAGTAAAACTCTCACGTGGCAACCACCAAAGCCAAGAAGTTACACAAGCAGTTCCCCGTTATCAAAATGAAAATGTGACATACCCCTCAAAATGTCCAGATTATTCTTGACTGTAATCCAGAAACTTCAAAGACAAAACACACAAGAACTGGAAGTCTGGATATCTACTAAAAAAACCAATATAGCTATTCAAGCAGGCTGCTCCTAAATATCAACAACTTTTGTGTCCTGTACATTATAGATGTGGATTTCATATAATAGATTTTACAAGAGTTATGAATTAATTTGACAGAGTCAGATAATGGTGGTGGCTTAATGGCAGTTTTGATATTCAGATTCTTTGAGTCCAGAAAATTTGTCAGGTTGTAAAATACATGTGTTATTCACCAAGAATGATCACTCTCGTCCAACATATATGCCATATTTTCCAATAATTCTGATGGCCTGAACACCAATAAAAATGCTTCTACAACACATTCATTATGCCACTCTCTTGTCTGTGCCCACAAATACGTGCAGCTACATACCATTTCCATGAAATTATTCAACAGTCAATATGTTTCTGATACATGATGGAATTTCTCATAACACTTTAACACACAGTGTACTATTCACAAGGCTAATCCTGCAGAAACTGCTTTTGTTATGCTCCCATCAAATGAGTTTGAATTCTCTGCGAATAGCCTGACTCACTGTCACATTAAGATTTGCTTGCACTATCTAGATGGGAGACCTTGTGGCTCTGGGTAGACTGATCAAGCTGACCCTGCTGTCTAAGCCTAAATTTTACTACGATTTTATAGCCTGTTATTTGACATTAAAAAAAAGCAGTATTAAAATATGACAGATTTAAAACAAAATTGAGTCTGAAGACACCAAAGAAGCATGCACAAATAAACAAGAGAACTTAGAAACAGAGTTAATGAACAGTGCAGGTCAGTAGGCTCTTTACAAAAACGTCCTTAAAAACCTTTGATCTACACACATACACAAAAAGGATTTGTTAACTGAAAAAAAAAACCCCAAAAAACTGTTCCTCCTTTTTTTCTTGCCTTTAGTATTATCATTACGACAACATTAATGACAAACTTGTAACTGGCTTTCTCAGCACAGGCAACAATATGTAGGAATGGTTTAATTTTTCCACTATTTTAAAAAGTTTTTCTTTTCAGGGACCCCATGAAAGGAAATGCAGACACCCTTCACAACGTCAAAAGTCAAAAAGTTGTTCTGATTCTAGCTGGGTAACCCCTACAGGCACAGATTTTTACAATATGTGTAAATCCCAAATGGTTTTTATTTCTATGTGAAAACAATGAAATTATAGTTTTCTAAATTACAAATAGAAGATGATGCAAGTAGTTTTATGGCACACATTTTAAATCTGTTAGAACCTGACTTTGTAAGGAAAACTGGAAAGTTTGCAATAGCTTCAGTTTGACAAATTCAAATTTACTCAACTCCAGTCCTTAGATCATGAAGTCTACATTTTTCAGAAAACTATAATGAAACTATTCTTTGCGATATAATGTTTAGTGTTTCAAAAGTTATTTCTTGTCAATCCTATAGAAGTTTCTTTTTACAAAATCAGATCCCAATTGTTGCTTGCATGACTTTTCCCCTGTGCCACTGTTGGACTGCATAATGTTTTTCCTGCCAAATAAGCATGTCTATAAGAAGCCCAAACAAGTTCAGAAAGAGTTATATAACATTTTTTGCATTTTTGGGGACTATAATTAAAGCGATAAGATTATGGCAGAGATCCTAGAACAGATTAAGCGCAGAATTCTATGATGAATGAAAGTTTGGGTCATTAAAAGTGCAAACCTGGATTTTTTTTTTCTTTAAACCACACACAGTTCAACATCTAGGACATAAAATTCTGCACTTAACAAACACCTTTAATGGAGGTCAGCATACGTTAAAAAAAACAACAAACCAACCCCCCAAAACCCACAAAAAAACCCAACCCAAAAAATTGCTAGTAGCAAGCCTGACTCAAAACAGCTGTGCTGTATTTAGATTGAAAGTAATTACACTAAAGGACATACCTAGTTGTAGATGTAAGAAACTTACAAGAATTCTTAGGGGAAAAAACTTTTTAAGAACTCCTGACAGAGATAACTTGGATGTACACAGGACATAATCCATTTCCGAATTCAGGTAAACCAAGTTTCACAGATCTTGAAAGTTGTCTGAAGATAGACTTTAGCATACTGAAGTGTGGGAAATAGAAAGCTAAGAGATTTTGTGGTTAAAAAACTGGAAGAAAAATAAAGCCACCTAGCCTCCAGCATGTACAGTATTGGTTTACAGCAAAAAGAGCCTTTCTGTTGAAAGACAGATATGAACAGCTTACCAACATAATATATTCCTGTGTATTTCTCTTCATACAAATAATTTCTTTCTGCATTAAAAATGTGACTGTGTTGTAACACAGAAAAGTAACCCCATAGACATCTGTTGTGACCCTCTTCTTGCTAGATGATGACCAGCAGGTATCATTTCCATGCATCATCAGTCATAAGCCCTCAACACTGAGCATTCTTCCCAGTGCCAGTGAGTTTCAATGTATTTTTTTCAGTCCAAAGCATTTTTATATGGAATTTGAACTGCTTCTCTAGTATTGAGTGATACAGAAATGTAATGATACACCATCAAAACAGCAGTGGCAAACTCACTTGTGTGTGCCTTTCATGCCATTTCATCTATTTGGCCTTCCTATTTTATCCGTTTCATCCCCAAAACTCCCGTGACAGTGTGTAAGGCACAAAGTAAATGCAGCCAGCAGGTTAAGACTTGTATCTGTCTGAGTCAGGCCTTGTTCAAACACAGGATGTCAAGATTGCAGACTTCAAACCAGCAGCCGTGTGCTTGGCAGTGATGCTAAGCAGAGCAGCCGTCAGCGAACGGGGCTGATCCTGCCTAGAGAGCTCGCAGTCCTGCGAGAAGATAGTGACAGGCAGTCACAGGGGATATTTGAGAAAGTTCAGAAAAAATTGCTTGGAGAAAGGAGAATACACAAAGACGTGCAAGTTCCTGAAAGACTGATGTGTCTGGAGAGCGCCAACACCAGTGTACATTATAATACAAATGCTCTGCAATCACTAGCTGTTGTGCAAATTAAAGGCTGCATTTGATGTACAGAAATCTACTGGCCAATTTTTTTTCTGTCCTTTAAAAATCCACATTCAGATATTTTACATTCCATTTAGGATCAACCATTATAAGTCCTCTGCTGCATAGGTAACATACCATCTAATCCACATAATCTAATACCATACAGAAGTGAAATAATTACTTCCAAAGATGGACATGGAAAATTATAGCACGTCACCTTAAAAGTATAATTAATGTATAACAGCTACTACTGAGGCTTAATTGACCATAAACACTAGAACTAACAACAAATAAAACTAAAAAAACAACCAAACAAAAAAACCCAAAACCACAAAGAAACAAAAAAAACCCGAAACCAAAACAAACAAAAAAAAACCCACCCCAAAACCCCCAAAACAAAACGCCAAACCCAGAAACAAAACAGCAATTGCACATGCTGCTCACATCTTTGCAGGGCCAAAAGCTGAATTTGTGACATCTGACAAAATGACACATCTCATCTGCAATACATACTTCTGGTCATGGCAAAAAAAAAGGCAAGCTAATGTTTCTGACCCTTCTGAAGTCAGTGGGAATATAACCATTATCTTCAAAAGGATCAAAACTGACCCACAAATCTTGTTTTCCATTCTCATGAGCAACTTAATAGCAATCATGAGAATAGAGTTTAGGATCACATCTAAGGTGATTACAGCCACAGAACACCAATGTGAAAAAAATCGCAGTTCCAATTTTCTTATTACTCTTTTAAGAAGAAAATCCATTGCCGTCTGGATAGGCAAGGCTACATGGGATTTCACAGCTGGCTTACTGTCTCAGCAGTGAACTGCTACTGAGGAAAGCAACAGCCTCCTTCCCACTTGCTGCCTCTTTGGCACCAGCGAGTGCCAGGCTGGTTAGAGCTGCTCATTGACACACAGGTTATTTTTTGCAACTTCAGTCTTCAGCTCTATCAGCAACTGATCCAACTCATCCACGTAAGGGCTTGCTGGAACAGATGTAATGGAAAGACGGGGTACACCCAGCAAGAGGGAGCAGAAGGGTAGATGTCCTCATCCACCAGCAGCACGGTCTCAGATCAGTGCGCACATATCATGAAACCGTGCTATTAATTGGTCAATGTTTAAATGGCCTGGAATAAAACACCAGTGTTTTGGTTTTGTACAAACAGACCCAAACTGTTTATTTTCCATTTTTCACTCCTCAATAGTTAATTTCACTTTTTCAGCTTCATTGAATTAAATGTAGTCACTATTCGAACAAATAAACAAACCTCAATTCCCCCACCCCACACAAATTGGGCAATATCCTGAAGTTTTCAATGACTTATACCTGGCTGCAGGATACGGACTGAGTAGATTTTCTGTATTCTTTCCAGAAACGTTCTCATCAGATGACAGACTGCAGCAGTACCATGTTATAAAACATTCCTAAAATCTATACCGTGCCATCACAGAGTATCTTGCTTACATCATTATGAGCCTGATCAAAAGCACAATAACTTTTATGAGTTCTGGATCAAATCACAACTCCAGCTACAACTTCTGTATCTTCACTTAATTGTTCCATGCAAACGGTGATAATGTAAGAACATGAACTTTATTTTTAAAGACATGGCTTTAAAGACAAAGCTTTCAATACCCTTTTTTTCAATATCAAGGCTGACTACAAAGAACAGATAAAGATTAAAAACATGTAAAATTAAACACAGGTTTCGATAAGCAGTAAGTAAAAATGAAGAATGTCTATACACTCAGTTGTGTTGCTTACCTGTCAAAAATCCCATCCCATGTGTATAACACCAGCAAGTTTTAAAGTAGGTTCAACAGCCTTATATATTAAGAAAATAAGCAGAAACAGCCAGTGGCTTGGTGAGATTACAAGCATCAGCTATGAAAATGGCAATGGTATTTATGAACAGTGGAGTGATGGAAACTTCATAATAGTTTGAGAAGACACGGAAAATTCCTTTCAGGAATTTTTTTTCACTACATATGCAAAGTTAAGTCAAAATTACTTTCCTTAAATAATGCATGAATAATGCATTCTCTTTGGATAATGCAAACAGGATTGCAACTACAATTTTAAAAGACCACCCATAATAGGTATTTGCTGAATTTCTGAAAAAAATAAGCAGTTGTATCTGTGATTGTAGACTCATACTATCTCGCTCTCCTTTCTGGCAGATAGATGTATTTAAGTTTGAGCTCTCATTAAAGAAAAAAAAAAAGGCAGCTATCTTTCATTATAAATTAACTGATTTCACTCTGTGTATCAAAGAGAAGCATGATTTATTTTTCTAATTTCAATTATTTTAGGCTTTAAACTTCAAGCTACGGAGAGTTCTGTCCCTGAAGCAGCAAAGCTTTTCTGCATATCAAAAAACACAGTATATGAACAATTTCTTCTTCATAGTCATCAGTACCTTGAAATCAACAACTGGTGAATTGCATATTTCAAAACTGATGTCAAAGATTCACGTAATTATTCAAAAAATAAATTTAAAAAAATGCAGCAACTTCCAGTGTTTTTTTTTTTTTCCTTTTCCTTTATAGCAGTTGTGGTGTTATGTGAAACAAGGCAAGGAGAGGGCAAGGTTAGTTCATCATCAAAACGTACACTCAGGCCACAAGAACTGAACTGACAGACCAACACAGCAAGCCGGTAAAGCAGAACAATGCAATTGGTATCTGATAACTAACAAGAATTAGAAAGAAAGATCATATTTTAGGAGGAAGAATACCAATGGGATATCCTTCTGTCTTTTTAAGATTACAAAATGTTGAATTTGTAGTTTATATTTGCCCCAGTGGTTTTGCATTGCATTTCTACAACTACTCCTGGACTAAAAAGTGTTCAGGGAATATAACATGCCATAACCTTGGCCCAGTGCAATATTTCATTTGAAGAAAAAGTATATTAATAATTAAGAAATGTTGTCTGGAATTAGGAACAAAAGAGCAGCGGTAACAATATGCATCAACATAGCCTTTGTGATTCAGTAAGTACACCAGCAATGATTTGAAGCTTCCCATTCGGTACTTTGTGGTTGTGCTAAGACAGCATTTCAAAGCAAACTTGAGTTGTACTGACACAATTTCCCATGTCTTTAGTTCCATAGGAGAGAGAAGGACTTTTTGAAATTTTCCCCTAATTTCACCTCGAGGTCTCGCGAGACTCCTTTGAAGTTTATAACATAAGGTTTCTATGGGACGACAACTTACATAATTCAAAGGAGAGCTTTAAGGAAAGATCACAAATTTCTACTTGTTAAATGAACAGACATCTACCCTTACCGGCAAAAAGAAGGAAAAGGAAAAATAATTTAAAACCTCAGAATTTTTCATTATCAGATTATCATGTTTTTAACCTTCTAAGCATTCTACTTAAACCCTCAAATAATTTTGTTTGTACTCTGTTTATCTTTCTGAGACCATCAGTAATTTGACAAAGGCTGTAACCTGCAAGCAAAACTTGTGGGTAGGACCAAAAAAAATTATATAATTCTTCACTGTATAATGATAAGATCTGGGAACTTTTTTCATAGTTTAGATTTCTTTATTCAAATACAACACAGTAAATTCAGTTTGCCCAGACACAATGTTCTCTCTGCTGTCTGTTACTTGAATAATGTAATTTAGCATTTGCTTCAAGAATATTTTCAAAAAGACCCTATAAACTCATATGTCCTCTAACTTCTTCAAGCAGTAGCTTCCTCATTTCCTCAAAGAATGTAAACAACTTTAAAACCAACATACTACTAACGGATAAAACATTACTTTTCTCTGGACAAGGCCAGTAAATAAACCTCCCTTCTGCCAATGCTATTTGCAGAATGATGTTAACTGTGCAATCAGATAATGGCTAACGAATTTTAATGAAGTCTGTATTGTGTATCAAATCCTGAACTTAGTGATATTTTAGGTTCTAGGGAGCTGCCTGTGGCTTCCTAGACCCAAATCACCAGTCTAAATCCGTTTAAAAAGCAGAGTGAAACAATACTCAGATATTGGGTTACACATGTGGCTGAGATTACATGTTAGCCTAAGGGATATTTGAACCACTTCGAGTGTTTTATATAATAATACCACATTGAACTGCACTGTGGAAAGCAGTTAATCTCCTCGGGCATATCACCCAGCAACAACTCTTTCCCAACTTTTCCCACAGATTCATGGCAAATTTCCCGAAGTTCAGAGGTTTGGTGAGCTTAAGCCTCTTCAAATTCAGATTCCTACTTAAAACTCTCTCGTTTCTGATCCAGAAATCTTACTAGATATGATCTTCCTGTTTCTCGTTATAGCAGAAAAGCTCTGCAAGCTTCTTTTCCGATGCTGCTCCAGTAGAGCAGTTGCCATTAAAGGACATGCTCTTGAATACTGCAAGCACGAAGGGGATGTTTATATATGCAATGCACAAAGTGAACATGTGGCACAAGTCTGTGTGAATGAGACGAGACCTCAGCAACATGACCACCAAGGTTTTCACATCTGAATCCAACCAAAAAGTACTTTCTAGGAGTAAAATACATCACAGCGCTATAGTGAATTTTAAACCCCTGACGACAGCCCCCTTTCCTGCCCAAACCTTATTTAATTTTTATTCTGTGACTGTCCAAAAATATAAGTGAGATTTCTTGGATGTCCAAAGAAGTTAATAAACTTCTCTTTTAGAACTTATTCTCCTACTGTATGGGACCATAAATGAATCCATGGGTTATATTCATCAAAATATCCAACACAGCCATTCTCATTTATGGAAGAGTTTTCTATAGCCTACCTTTTCTTTAAAAAATTCTCAGATAAATGTTTTAAAAGTGGCTGAAATAAGTTTAAAATAACCTTTACTTCATTTCTACTGCAGAAATTCAACAAAGGAACATTGCAGACCAAAAATCTGAAAGAGGATGGCATCACTCTTTGGCATGCTTCTTAATTAAATCTAATGCATTATGCATGATGTCCTTTTGGCTCTGGCATAATGTTGCCAGCTGTGGTTCACTGCTTATGTTCCTGATGGGAAAGCACAAGGTACTGTAACATTTATCTCTTTCTTTCAGTACCTTAGCTCTCAGTGATGGAAAATGTAATTTGAGAACTGTTCTATCAAATTTATTATGTACTATTTACCTGGATTACAGCATGCAATATTTTTTTTATGTCTAATGTATGCATAACAATTATGGAAACACATATCAAAACACCTGTAGGGAATACTGGTTTTTTTTCTATCTGAGAAACCTCAGTATGTTTAGTTGCTATTTCCAGGTGATCAGATACACTATTTCACTGCTGTTGAAGGTGATGGAGAAATAGTGCAGCTACATCAGTTTGGAGATTTTTAATGGCATAGACACTGCTTTCAGAAATATTGTTAAAAAGAAATGGTGTAAATATTTATACAGCACTATAGGGTTGTCTGTTTGCAGATGTAGTATCAAAAGGATTTCTCCACTCCAGAGTGGAGAACAAAACACAATGCTCTCCAACACTTACATTCCTAAATAGTTGCTCACTTTTAACACTTCCCACAAAGATGCCACCTCATTACATGCAAACCCACCATCTTTGGCTCAGGAAATACCCAAGTCATCGGCCTCTTGATATCGGGATAGTATTCTGGAAAAATGCCATGCCACACTTTAGCCTGTACCTACATTCTTCCTGAGCATCTGCTTTGTCACTGCTAGAGACAGGATGCTGGGTCAAACAAGCTGTTGGCTGTTCTTACATTAGTATGTCTTATGCAGTCCGTCATGACATCAGACCCTGGTACTGCCTTTTCTTTGGCCCTTCGTACAAATTAGCTTTCCAAAAGAGGATGAAAGGAATCTAGCAAGAGGTTAACATTCACGTTTCAAGAGAAAAATTGCATGAGCCCAGAGAATTAATGAAAACTGATAAATATATGCAAAATCCTTAGTCTACATATAACATTCTCTGTTCAACACATTTTTATAACCTTTCCTTTATAAATATCCATTGATATGTGTACGCACCACACACTGATTTATTTGTTCTATATGATAAACATGAGTTACCTGAGCCAGGCTTTTTCAATACCTATTCAAAGCCATTATTCATCCACCTCTCCTCACTGTCTGGATTTCTGTAGTTCTATAAATGCAACAGTGACCTTTAAAAGCATTAATTGTATCTACTTTATTTTCCACACTTTCCTGTTTCCAGAACATGATTAATTTTTGGCAAAGCATATGCTTCACACAGCTGAAAACCCTGGCAATTTACAAGTATAAATTAGTCAGACAACAGGAAACACTCCAAAATTCTGCCATCATTTAAGCCATCCAAACCCTCTAAAATGAGTAAAGCAGCACAGAAGAAAATAGTGCGACTTATCTTCAGGGCATAGATCTTCCTACAATTCAGGAAGCAGTTTTAAGGGGCAGAATTTTGCATGATTATTTTAATATTGGGTTTCTGAAGACAGAAAAGAGAAAATAAGTACCACCACACTCTTTTCAAGAAATCACTCATTAATTAAGTATTTGAATTTACTTATCTTGTGTGATTCTGTGAAGCTTCTTGGAAAAACATATTTATAGAATCTTATGAAATTGATCCCTTTCATCCTTCTATCGGCTGAATAGAAAGTTAAGTACATAAAAGGACAATTTTTGTTCTTGTGTACTTGGCAAGGTATACATACTCTGAAAGGAAGAATTATAACTGGGTCTTTCTTGGATGTATTAAGGATAAAATGGGGTGGGTGGCCTTTCTAGGTCACAACTTAAAAATTAGTCTATGGAAATACACAGACTTACTGCTAGCTGGTATTATTCCATACACAATTAAAGTAGTTGAGTTTGTAAGTTAATCTTCAGAGTACCTTCCATAAACACTCAGTTCCCTTATAATGTACTGCCTTTGAAAGATTTTTTCCAGCATACCTACTGCTATTATTTAAATTACTTAAAGTAGTGTCATTGGGTAGTATTATTTTTAAGAGTCATACCATTCCGACAAAACTTCATTAATCCTTAGAGGACCTAGTGGTCTGATCACAACAAAGCTAACCTTACACACAGAGAGTCACCGTGCATGGGGAAGGAGACTTACAGTTATTAAATACACTCTGTGATGCAGGAAAAGATGGATTAGTACACCCGATGCAGGAAAAGTAAAATATTTATGCTACCCTGTGTAGGAAGAGAAAGGCTGTGAGCAAATTAAGCAGAGAATTTCCCTTTAGGAAATAATTTAAAACACTGTTTTATACTAGTTTTATAATATGGCATGTTAGCAGAATATCTTCTGAGATCACAATATAAATAATTCATGCTACAGTAATAATCAGAATCCTTACAATGAAAAGGAACATTAACTAAAACTCCCAGCCTTTTCCCTCTTTTCAGTCTCATTTAAAGGTGACTACACACATTTTTAGACATGGAAAGTAGAGAACAGAAAAAGAAAGTGTTTCACAGTAGTTCACAGCCGTTTGCTGTAAGATGAAATAGCAGAGTCCAAAACTAACGTTCACTGTCATGACCTCCCAATTGCTAAAGAACACTCTTTGAATTCCTATAAACTATTGTAACGATAAGCAGAGCCAGGACTTGGAAGGAGTCTTTATTATTTAGGTTTCCTTAGTTCTGAACACTTACTTTTAAATCACTGATCAGTTTACTAGAAAAGAACAGGAAGCATCAATGATGAGATACAGTTTACCTGTACATATTTCATAGGTCAACGTTTACTGTTCATTACTATTAGTGGCTGTTGTATATACTCTTTATAGAGCTTTTCAGTCCTGGTGCAGAGACACTGTGGACTCACAGGCCCACAAGCAACACACCATTTGCTCTCCTCCAGAGAGTCACTTCTCTTAACTGCTAAGTTGACACTATAGATGACCTTCCTTGTCATCTTTTTTTAAGGAGATAAAACAATGCACTGAATACTTCTCAGCTTACAGAATGGCATTGGGCTCACCTTACATAGGAGCACAAAGAAGCTCTCTACATGCTTCCCCACACACAAGCATGAGACTACAGGCTGGGTGGGCATCACTACTCTCAGCCCACAGTAATTAGGCAAGAGTAAACCCTGCTGCCATCAAAAAAGTGTGTGTTTCTGCTAAAAGTACTCACCCACAAGTGAGATAAAATGGCATAAACTAGATTCCCTTAAATCTTCTCACACACCCATTAACAGTGTAAAAATAATCTGATGGTGTGGTTTTGAGGAGAAGAGATAAAGTGTCATTTAAGTTATACCCCACTCAAGTTTGGCGCACCTCACACAGTGCAGTGCAGAAGACACAGTATGCCAAAACGAAAATTACTCTGTGTACATGCTAAAAAAAGCAATGAAAATTTTACTAAAGATGAAAACCCAAATGTTTTGTAAATTCCACTTCTTTCCCATGGTGAAATTCTCTCGTGTACAATTATCATTTACTGTTTACTGTTGTTACAAAAACAAAAAAAAAAAGTTGTATTAAAGTGCCCAAATGCATTCCAAAGAGAATCATTTCCTGCATTTAGAAAAGAAGCTGCAGAAGAATCAACTTTTATATGCAGAAGAATCAACTTTTATATGCAGTTTCCTTTTTCCTGACTCTTCCTTTGGGGTGCATTAGTTGTTTACTTGTAAGAGCAACACCTAACAAACACAGTATTAAATGTTTTCCCACAATCACTTGGGTAAAACAAGCTTTCTTTAAATAGCATTTAAAACAGTTAACTAGCATAAACAAAGCATCCTGATAGCTACCCACGTGAGCATTACATTTCCACTTATTTTAAAGGTAGGTTTTATATTTAAAAATTCATTTTTATAATGAACCCATTAAAGGCAAATTGTGAATAGTGCTTCGCAGCTATAAAATACAAGAAAAAGCACAAAGGGTGCTTAGGGCAAAGGATCAGTGGGTTCACGTAGGTCATGTACTCGGGTCTCTTCTGTCCAAACATGGGATCCCACACCAGGTGCAAGGATGGTCTTGAGACCTAGGTGCAGAGGAAGGACAGAAAGTAGGGTCACAGCACATGGCTGCAGGGTGACAGATCCTGCTACAAAGCAATCAAGCACATTTATTCCAAGGGGTGCTGCCACAAGGCAGATTATCCTTCCCACTCTTCTCTCCCAAGACAAAACTAAACTAAACGCCACAATCCAGCCTTGACCTGCAGGATTTAATTTAAAGCAGCATTGTTCAATTCTGCTGGATTAGGAACAGTACTCCATTCCCACAAAAGCTGTAAAATTAAGAATGCCAGAGGAGCAACCACCCAGCATGATGTTAACGCAGCCACAGTGTAAGCTTATACAGAGATTTTGTGGGCCCAGTAAGTGTTGGGTCTACTCCAGTTCTGTTCAAAGTCTGCTACCTGCTTCACCCTGTTTGGATGACAATATTCCTGTCTCCTTGATCTCTGCTAAAGCACAATATACAAGACAGACAGACTTGCCAGGAAAATTACTGGCAAAGCATCTGGTAGATATTCTGAAAATTCCTCCCTTCAGACGTGCCTCAACTGTAGATACACATTTTTCTCATGAGGAAAAGTGTGCAATATGCAGTTCCAGCTACTCTTGTCCAAGAGATATGAATCATAGTACCTAAGAGGCCCTTAGCTCTACCTGTTATCCTAAAAACCTCCTGCCTGCACATGATCACATCAGGATTAAAATCCTGAAGTTGAATTTTACGCTTGGCTACAAAGACGTTTCTAACACAGTGAACCACTGGTACAGTTAACTTTAAAACCCTAATATGCAGGCATGAGGACCAAGGTAAATAAAATCAGTACAAACTCCAGCTAGCCCTCACCTATTTCATGACAGCAGTTGCAGTGAATTCTAGTCACAGATGCTGACTCGGGACTATTCCAGGGTTGTCAAGGCCTCAGTTGGTTACAGCAAAGCAAAGCAATCCATGGAGCTGCAGCTGCAGCACTCACTTTTATACATGCAAACTAGGAACAAGCCCTAGCTTTGAGAGGGTGTGAAAGAGTCCTCTTCAGTTTGGGTGCTACATCACAAAGTAAGTCTTTCCTGTCTGAAAGAGAAGCATTTAGACTCTTCTGATTGATGCTGGAGGAGTAACTTCTCCTATGGGCCCCTGATGAGCCTGGCTGCACTGATAGCCTGACTTAAGTTTAACACTAAAAGGACTAACGTGAACAATGAATCTTCAGTGAGCTAACCAGGCTTTAATAATCCTTAAGAGCAGCTAGCAATAACTGAGCAGCATAATAGCAAATTTCCCAAAACCGGGTCATCATGCTGGAAACAGGGGCTTATGTGTGTGAGAGACAATGATTACAGTATTTAATCATCAGCTTCACCGTTCCAACTATTCTTGACCACAGTGTCTACTTTTAGACAATACAATGATCACGGTCAATGTATTCATACTGTGTAGTAGTCAACAGGAAATCTAAATTTAACATATACAGCACTCAAATTTCTGAAAAAACTTATTCTGCCAAAATTTCATGTGTTTACATGACTTCTTGACTGTATGATATAGGGGACCTCACCAGATACCACTCTAATTTCTAGTGCTTCAGGAAATATTCCGAAGAATGGGTCAATAGCAGTTCATTTTAATTTCTTATTATATGAACTGCCTGTAGAAACCAGCTGGGAATTAAAGAATAGCTACTATTGCACATATTCTGTGTATACACATACATAATGATACAGGTAAACAAGATAATAAAATTGAGTTTGAATATAAATATCTATAAATGTATATAAAAAGATACCATAATATAAAAAGTATAAATAACATTATTCCATGCTTACCTACCATTTTATTCTACCTTTTTACCAGTTAACACTTACCATTAAGAAATCTTTGTCAATAATTTTATATTTAAATTGTATTAAAATATTTTAGCACTGAAGTAGCTAAAAATGCAGGGGCTAATTTACTCTTTTCTCTCACACATGTACAAATCCACTGAAGCTGGGATAATAATGAACAGAATTGGGCCCTAAAAAGTTCTAATTTGACACTAATCAGTAATAAAAGGCAACGCAAACTTGTGCTAAACAAATTACACCCATATAGCAATATCTGCATAATGGCTTTAGCTGCTTAGCAACAAAAGTACAAGAATACCAGATAAAATGGATTATAAGCTTTGATTAGTCCCAGATGAATGTAACAGTGGCTAGTCAGTTAGGTTAATTTGCACTATATATCATAAATGACACTCCTCTGAGCTATTATTATTACAGACGACATTTACTTTTTTGTAAAAAGATATGTAAGAGAAATAAGACTTGATTTTACATTACCAAAGACAGTTTTGGTCACATACTACAGTGATTCTTCTTAAATTAACTTAGAAAACATGACTTAAAGCCATCATAAACATGTGATTCCCTTTCCTTTTGATGTTTTACATTTTCTTACACAAATAAAACAAACTACTTTAAAAACGTAACTCTGTTTTACACCTTTTGCAATGTTACACTTTTCCATACCGACCCTTGTACACTGTAATAATATTGTACTGCTGGACTTCCATACCTTCCTCGGAAACATTTAAATACAAGCCATGAGTAGGAGAAGGACTGATTACTCTTGGTGTTTACAGAGGGGTCTGATGCAGAAATGGGTTCAGAGATTTGCCAAAAATCACAAAGGAACATCGTGACAGCTGAAACTGAAACAAAATCTCCAAAGTCTTACTTTATAAACACCAGCCTTCTAGCATTACCCAGAGTTTGCTAGATACAGTGCAAATGCGCAGAAATGAATAGTACCTGAAGCACAGCACTCACAATCTAGGATAAACCAGTAGTAAACCACTAGGTAGAGCATAACAGTTAAGGGATCAACATAGTCATAATAGGGTCACTACAGCCTATTTCTAGATGTCCTCCAGTTCTGCCACTGTCATGTGGCTAATCTCCACTTTACAACACCAGAACACAGGAAAGAAGTGAACGGCCTTGAAGGTCAGCTCAGGAGCTATGCTGTGAACAGACACCCTGCATACTGGAACAGGCTGCTGAAAGAAGTTGTGGATGCCCCATCCCTGGAAGTGTTCGAGGCCAGGCTGGATGGGGCTTTGAGCAACCTGGTCTAGTGGGAGGTGTCCCTGCCCATGGCAGGGGGGATGGAACTAGATGATCTTTAAGATCCCTTCCAACTCTTAACCATTCTATGATTCTATGATTAACATGCAGACAACTGTAAGGAAAAAAACCCAAGTTTTTATGGGTGAGATAAGTCTATTTACCTGTAGCAACTGGCTTTCTGACTTTCTCTGTCCTTTATTTAATTACTTGTTTTCTCCAACAGAAATAGCTATAATGCTGACTAAGGGTCCTTTACAAGTCATGCAGTTCTATCATTCAACAGGAATATTCCTTTGTACTAATCGTACTCTCTATTATGTCTCTGTACAAAGCAATTTTGTTAAAGACAGTACTCTGAAAAGAGGAGAGCACTAGTTACAAATTTATCTAATTTCATGAAGTTGGATAACAAAACAAATGGTAGATGTTAAAAGCAGTAGCTGTCTAGTCTTCTAAATTTATAATGCATTATCATAATAAAGCTTTCACTGCCTTAAAAACATTTTATTTCTAAAGTATTTACTAGGATAATTCATTATAAATTACAGGACATGCACATACATGTGTATGCATCTCACAGCGGTCTAGAAAATTTTAAATACTATGAAGAAGGTTGACAGGGGTGTAGGAGGAATAAAGCGAAGCTAGTTATACCCTTCTTTTGTGGAATCTCAACTTTCCATTAAAAAATACTTTAATTTTCACAGTTCTGAAACTTCCAACCATGAATGAAGTATCACAAATACAAGAATGTCTTCAGAGAAAATAGCTCTAGAAATACTTAACCCCACTTTGCCAGCCACCTGACTGAAGCATTATCAATAAAACCTAATATTGATACTGTTCCACAGTTAATCACTGAAGCACGGCATGAGGTTGGAGTGAAAAGGACACTGGAAAGGGGAATTGGGCAGCATCAGCATTATTGTCAGGTAGGATGCTCCTTACTGAAAACACAAGGCACCAGCACATAGAAGAAGAGAAAGAGAAGATAGGAGGAAGATTGAAAAGAGAATATAAACAGTAGTAGTCCTGAAAAAAAACTGACATTTTCTCAATAAAGGACACAATGAAGTCCTGAATAAATCAAAGATGATGATAAGCAAAGGTTTCTTATTACAAAAATGCTGTACCCTGTATGTTAGGCCTTGGCCAAGTTTTGCTATGGGAGTGCCGAATACAGAATTCAGTATTCTTCATTTATATCCCAGCTGACAGATCACAAGCAAAACAGAACTCAAACCTCTGAACAGATTGATAGATGCACTGACCATATTCTGGCAAAACAAGAAGGGAAATGCTGCCAGAGTAAAGGCGTGTTGAAAAATACTGTCCAACTGTGACATAGTTTTATAAGATACGCTACACTGAAATCTCGTGAGCACCTTCCACGTAAAAACACGTGTCAGCTGGGGTCCCGCCAGTGGATTTTACATTCTTTCAAACGTGTAGGACCGGGTTGCTGAGTTCATGCCTCAAACTATTGCAGACAAAACATAATACATCAGCTTCACATACTTTATCCCAAGCTTTGGAGCAGAACCCAGCTCTCGACTTCCAGATCACCTCAGAAGACTGCAAAGCAATCCCTGAAGTACAATATTTGAATACATATAATTTCAATACAGAATGTTGATTTTTTTGGGGAGCTCCTTTTTTGATGAGCTTAAAGCAAACTTGTTTGATCAAAGTTGGCTTTTGGACTAAGAAGGAACATGAGAAATACCAGTCCCAAGAATATTCCTTTAAAACAAGGAAGCTAGATGGGACTGCTAAAAATAAATTCACATATGTAGGGCTAAAACCACATTTGTGTATAAGGTACGCTGTTATTAGCCATTATTTGGCATGATTTCTGAATTCCAAGATAATTTAAAATATGAGCCCTTACTTGTTGCGATACTACTAGTACCATTTAGTAAATTATACTAATGCAAAGTCTGTTCCATGTAAAAAACAAGTAATACTGCAGCGTATTTACTGTAAAAAGCATATTAGGTAACTTTTCTGCAGTGTCTTCACCTTATTACTGAAGGAAAACACTGCAATATATAAAGTGAAACTCATACATTCACATTTTTGTGGAAGACGAACAAAGCAAGTAATCTCATTATATAAAGTCAACCTCTGAGTGCTTTGACAATGAATACTGAGTCAATCTTCCCATTAAGTCAGGGTGTATACGACCAATATGCTCTGCTTGAAATGTAAAATTTAATTCCAGCATGATAATTTCAGGACCAGTTCTGCAAAGTACAGCAGCCATAGCACGGCATACAATTGCAGCCCAAGTAACTAGACACTACTGTTAAACACATTTTCAACTCTATTGTACAATAGCCTTTGTCTCAGTAAAGCTATTTTAACCACAGTCCATGCTTTTTCAAGCAAGTTTTTCTACCTGTTTTTCCACTGAACCTGAGTAAATCATTCAGTGACAATTTAGTTGGTACATTTTCATTTGTTGTCATTCATAAATAATTTAGAGCTTTAGCAGATTTATTGCTTTTGCTTTTACATGTGTTTTGTTTTATTGTTTCTTTCTTAAGAGTTCTTTGCAAATTGTTCATCGGCCATGCTCAAAAAAACCCTTCAATTTTTCAACTGTGGAATTTTAATTTGATTGGGTATCACTAGGTATAGCTTTGTTTTTTTGATAAGAGTCACTAGCCTATGACTTGTAACTATAAATCACATAACTATCAGTTCTTCTGAGTTCAAGCAAAGCCACAAACTATAGTTTCTCTCCAGTCAAGAGATGTGGGAAAAGAGAAGGCGGTGAGAAGAATTTCTGAATATCTTACTTTGATGAATGGCTTTGGAGAGCAGGGAGGGAGAGAGAAAGCATGATACAAAAGAGGTGAGAACAGATGACAAAAAAGGAAAGAAATCTCCAGAAAACCAGAGAAGTAGCAGGAGAACCTTCTGCTATAATTCACTTAATGTAAAACTGATCTTTACTGATATTCTGCCGCGATTCACATCAGGCTGGTGGTACTTTAATTTACACTTCAGGCAGTGCGGTCTGCCTTAGTCCTGAAGGTCTCTCTCTGTTCAGAGTTCATCCCTCAACCCAGTACAATCTTTTTATCACTTTCTTTGTCTGAAATAGTACGCTCAATTCTAGTTATAGATTTTGAAATAATACATTAAAACATTTAAAGTGCATGTTCACACATACATTCAAATGAAATGAAAGTCTGAACGCATGAATTGTCCTCTGTAGACATAAATCGTATACGTACCTTCCTGGGCTATTTTTTTTGTGTCAACTTCAAAGCATATAAAATGCTAACACATTTTCACTATTTTAAGAACTGTATAAACATACTAAACATTTGCTATTTGCGTATTTGAATATACTATAATCTTGGTCCTATTAGCCATTTTCCTATGGCTTTCCCACTGCCCTACTTATCTTTCCTGACAACTTTGCTGGAAGATCTTTTAGTTGCAGCTTTTCTGTAATTCTACACATATAATTACTGCAATTGCTCATTTGTGCCATACATAGTTTTGGTTATAATATGTGAGTATGTATGTATTTACACACGCACACACATACACTCATACACTAGTAACTCTGAATTTTGTTCAATACGCTAATCTAATTATTCATTTAATCTGCAAAACTTTTCCATTAAATTGACTCAAATAGTCCAATGTAGTGTCTTACTAAAAGAAAAAAAACAACCCAGAAGTTTGAAGGAAGTTGACTGATTTTCAAGTGTTTTATTTAAAACATACCTATAAACTAACATCTATATATACACTAACATTTAAACTTATTCCCTTACAGGTCAAAAACTCTTCCTGTTGAAATGAATGGCATATTTAGTTCAACAGGCAAAAGTTCAAACCTTAGTGCTTTGAAATAGTAAACATTTTATCAGGCACTTAAAAAATAACGGATGCTTCTGTAAATTTAATTATATATGATTGGTATTCTATCTGCAAGACAGATTCACCTGTGGGTTTGGTTTTTTTTTCCATAAAGCTTTCTGGATAATCAGGTGAAAAATTGTCAGCTCAGCTGAATGACAAGAGAGAATTAAGGGACTGAAAAATGAAAGCCAGAAATATTCTGTGAACACAACTGATTCCAAGCACTTAGACTGACTGAATTCAGAAATCCTAGAGAGTTGGCTAAACCATCCAAACGTTCACTTACATTTAAGGAGTAAATCCCAAACATGTGCTATGAAGAAGAATTCTGTATAAAAAATTACCAACAAGGAACACGCCAACGGGAACAGGCTCTCGTTATCAGCTCTCTCTGCCTTTCCTTCTCCCTGCTCCTCAAGCACATGGGAGGCATTAGCACTACAGGAACTTATTTGATCAGCAGTATACCTATTTCCTTTCTATTCTGAACATTTTTTATACTGAGCAGCACAAGAAAACTGAAAAGATGAGTGTTCTGCCATAATCTCATTTCTGACAAGATCATTTTAGAATTTTCACTCTGAATACTGGATGTTAAAAACATTTGTACTTAATTCAACAAACGATACACCATATTAATACACAGAAGAAATCCAGAAAATGGCACCTCAGTAGTTTTTTTGTGGTTTATGTGTGTGGGTTTTTTTTTTATTTTTTAACTCATTTACTGCCATCTCCTGGTACTTACAAGGTAATAGTATTTATGCTATTTAACAGCAGTCAGTACTCCTGTTCAATACCGTTGAAATGCCAAAAACTTCCAAGAAATATTTTCAAAACGTTGCTGTATTTTTCACTTTGCTGTCTTTTATTCTGGAAATAGTGAATATTGTTCCTTGGGCACAAACCAATAAAAGGTTCACATAGCTTACCTTCGTCTGGAAGCAGCAGTAAAGTTGGGTTAGGTATGGATGTTTCCGTGCTAATGCCAGAATTCTCTTTTCTGTCATTGTACAGTCTACGTCATCATCTTGAAGTATGACATCTTTCTTCAAGACTTTCACTGCGTATACTTCATCTTTTCCTTTTAGCTCAGCTAACATTACCTAAACCAAGCAGAAATTCTGTTTACATATGAACAATAGATACCATAAATGCAGGGTTGCATGAGTTTGACTGCATTGGAAATATACAGTTACACACCTACCTGAATGAAGTTGTATGTTTATAAAATTAAAAGTAAAGTAATGTAATTTTAGAAAAAGATACCTCTGTTATTCTTTAAACTTGAAACAGATGATATCTATTTTGTCTGTCAGTAAAGAATGCAGAAGATAAAAAATTTTTATGCCCTCATTCAAATATCTTAATGAGTGCCTATTAATGAGATCTCAAAAAGTAAAAAAGGAAGGAAGTTGATGTAGAACAAAAATTTATTTCCCACTTTTATCTCCCACTTTCAGTACTGAGATTTGTGTGTGATGAACTTAGTATACAATCCCACGTACCACTCTAGCCGCTTTAAAGTTGTTGATTTTAACTACTATTGTTTAAGGTTCAAGTTCTATACTCTGTTTAAGGTCAGTTCTGGCTTGGAGCCAGGGTAATGTTCAGAGAAAGGATTAGTAAACAGGGAGACAAAAGAACTGCTTCAGCCCTGTCCCTCTGCATCTGCAGTTCCCGTATACCAAGGAAGGAAGATTGTACTTGTGAAACAGATTCATATTTCAGTCCTCCTCTTTGAGTCCACGGTGCACAGCACTGTGAAAACAAAATCTATTAAGCCCTGTAAATAGAGAATTGCCCCTTTGTCATCATTTCAGCTGGGATGGAGTTAACTTTCTTGCTAGCAGCTGGTGTAGTGCTATGTTTTGGATTTGGGATGGAAAATACTGTTGATAGCACACTAATGTTTTTAGTCGTTGCTAAGCACTCAAGGCCTTTTCTGCTCCTCACCCTGCCCTGCCAGCGAGTAAGACTGAGGGTGCACAAAAAGTTGGGAGGGAAAATGGCCGGGACAGCTGACCCCAACTGACCAAAAGGCTATTCCATACCATCTGATGTCATGCTCAGTATACAGAGCTGGGGGAAGAAGGAGGAAAGTGGGGGATGTTCGGAGTTATGGCATTTGTCTTCCCAGGTGACCATTACACGTGATGGAGCCCTGCTTTCCTGGAGATAGCTGGGCACCTGCCTGCCAATGGGAAGTGGTGGGTGGGTTTCTTGTTTTGCTTTCCTTGCGTGTGCTGCTTTTGCTCTGCCTATGGAACTGTCTCAACCCATGAGTATTTCCTTGCTTTTAGTCTTGTGATTCTCTCCTCCATTGCAACTAGGAGGGGAGGAGGTGGTGGTGAGCAAGTGGCAGTGTGGCTCTGGCTGCCGGTTGGGGTTAAACCACTACACCCTTCCACCTTCATCAATTCCCTACTGTGGGAAGGTATCTGGGGAGTTACATCTTTGCCACATACGTGGTATTTTGGGCAGCTGTCTAAGCCTCTTGTGCTCATCATATCTGAGTGGAAATGCTTGAGGTCTGCTTCCTCCAGCACTGAACACACCTACTAAGGAAAAACAAGAACACAAACTGTTCTGTGAAATAAGTAAACTTGAACTGGGTATTATCTAGAAAGGGAATGAACTCAGAACTCCACAGCATTATTCCTGAGCTGTTTTTCCTACTTGACTATAATTAATTGTCTTGTTGAACAGTATGTATGTAATTGCATGTACGTCTTCACTACCAATATCCTGAAATAGTGAAACATTGACATTTTGTTTCAAAAGGCTTGATCCTAGTTAACGAAGTGAACTAAAGCACAGAAAATGCCAGCTGGTCAGGAGGCTGATATTACTGATATCTGGGGTAAAACTACTTTTACCCAATGGGTAAAGAATGGGAGGAAACCCCTGGGGTGGAAGCGCTTTCTGAATGTCACTATGAATACTTCCAAAGAAATACAGTCATAAAAAGTCTGCACGCCAGTTTAAAAAAAAGGCTACTCACCTTGCCAAAGCTGCCTTTCCCTAATACTTTGATGAAGTTGAACTCTTCAAGGCCTATTCGCTTGGTCTGGGCCTGTTTGACCTCCCCATTTTCACCATTCTCCCCAGGTTTGTTAAGCTGGTTGTCTGTTGACGTTGTAGCTGTTGCTCTGTGTTCCTCTCCCCGATTGTCAAATGATAACGCTTTCCTAATGTTG
This sequence comes from Pluvialis apricaria, assembly GCA_017639485.1. Lineage (NCBI taxonomy): Eukaryota > Metazoa > Chordata > Aves > Charadriiformes > Charadriidae > Pluvialis > Pluvialis apricaria. The sequence continues at coordinate 37,145,928 of CM030009.1, forward strand.
TTTTCGAGCTCTTTGATTTCTGTGGAAATGTGAGAAAAATTCTTCGTTTTAACCAATCATCAGAAAACCATCCTGTGTTAGTCTGTATTGGTTTTGAGAAGGGACATTCATCATCCCTGAATGCTGTGTAAAGCATTCTGTGGTTAAGAATACATATTTAGCAAACTGCTTCTCCACCTTACAGTAATCAGCCAAAATCCTGCTCTAACAGGAAGGGTGGCCTTTTAAAATGAACCTAAGAGAATGTCATACCCAAAACTTGACAGATAAATCAGAATAGTGGCCAAATAGTTGGTTTAGAGATTTTGGGTGTTCCTGTACCACAGAGAAGTACTTTGTTTTGAATACCCTTATCTTCCTGCAGCACTTACTCATCTTCCTGCTTAAGTATTTTAGAGTTGTATCTTCAAAAGTTCGAAGGACAGTTGGGTGTCCCAGTCCTTGAAGTCAACATGAATGGAGTATCTTACTCAGCTCCAGCTTTTATCAGACGCCTGCCAATAAAGTATTTGATCACTTCCTCGTGCCGCTTGAAGCAGCAATCGTGCAGATCTGCTAAATGGTTCTGAAGGTTTCTCAATGCTAAACACAGTGAGTCCTGGTGACTAACGGACCTCAGGGTCTGCCTCAAGCTCTTGCATAGTACTTCTGCCTGATGGCCTTGGAAGCAACAACTTTACTGGACAGAAGTGAAATTTAAGTGAGAATTTAGACAAATTCTTTGTTCTTATTTTAAGCAAAACATCAGATATTTAAGAAAATGTTATTTAACCAAAATGCCATCTGTGAGACCAAAAGGTTGACAAGTTTAAATCAGTTCTGGACTCAAGAGTCTTACAGTACTTATTATCACAGAGCCTTGGAAGTCTCTTCCCTAAACATAAGGGTGAAAAATTTCTCAACTGTAAATAATTTTCAAATAATTTGACACAAAAGTACCCATCTTCCTATGTCTTGGTGTAAAGTTTTTTCATTCATCAGTTTACACACATGATGGTACATAAGGTACCTCACAGACTTCTGATTTTTTAAAAACAACAATAAGATCAGATTCAAAAAGTGCTGCTGACATACACGTTCTGTCCTTCAGGCTGTTCATCTCAATGAAATCAGGTCATACGAGTGAAGATTAAAATATTTGTCTCCAAATCTAAGCTTGAAAAAAAATCACTGAAAGGAAACATGGTTTTACGAAGCATTTAGAGACCACACAGACATGCTAGCATAGCCTATCTGGATGGAAGTTTTTATTATCATAAATGTTCAACACAGAATTGCAAGTAGGGAATTTAATCTCAAAAACTTATTAACAGATAGAGGCTTTTCAGATAGATAAACTCTTACAGTAGAATATACAACCTCCTTACATAAAGGTATTTGGGTAGGTGAGGACTCATCTAGCAAACTTAACTATATTTTAAGATAACTGTTTATAATTTTCCCTTTAAAAGCCACTTAATTTAACAGATTTAAATGAAATGAGAAGCAGGCCTTTTAAAAAAGTTTTTGCAGTCCACAACTTCCAGTGCTTCATTTTCTGTTGGTAACTACTTCGTTGATTTTGTTCTACAGAGGGTGGGACTGATAGCTTTTCTACTCCTCATAAAGAAGGAAAATATGTGACAATATATATCAGTTAGGAAATAAAAAGAGATGTTTGACCTTGATCACATGGAGAAGTTGGTGCTGACTTTGACCTATCTTCTTCTGATGATGCACTTCCAGGAACTGGTTGTTGAGTCTCTGCACCTGCAATTAGCTAAGAACAATTCCAAAAGGGGTACTAAGCTACGAGATCCTCCCATGCCAAGAGGAAATTTAACTTAACAACATTAATTCACAAGTAGAAGTATGAAGGAAAGTGAAGATGTTCTACCCCTATAGATTATCACTGGCAGGACCTCAACCATACATTAGATGGAATCACATCAAAAGGAGACCATAATATAAACAGAGAAAAAGCCGGCAATTTAAAGAAAAATAGGATCTCAAGATGAAATAAATGTAGTAAGTATACCCAGTGAGTGGGAAAGTTTTGTTTAGTCACAATGAGCCTGTGTAGAAATCTATCCGGTAAATATATTTAACTACAACAAGTACCAGCAAGCACTGCAAACTAACTCATGCAGTAACAACATGACAACATCTTTTCCCAGGAGTCACAGACCAACTGATTTATTCCTGAGTTTTCTATGTTTCTGTAACATTTTAAAACAGTGTATATGAGACCCAAGTGTGCAATAATCAGGAAAATGAACAGAACCAAATGTCAATGTTCTAAGAAATTATGGAAAAAAAAAGTCTATTTCCGTAAGTGAGAGCAATGGGTCTGTTGTCATAATCATAAAATAGAGATAGAAAGCGTGGTCAAATTCTGATCCAGGATACCTATTATCAATCCAGAATAAGTCCATCAGGTTTGGATGTACTTGGGGTGACCTACATTTTTATTTCTAAAACAGCCTAATTCTTCTTATAATAGTGATAACAACTCTGGAACTGTCATCCAGCAAACAGCTCCTTTTCATGACAATCAGCACATTGCTCATTTATCAGCATTTACAATGTTACAGAGTAGTGCTGTGTCTCAATCAATCAATTATCCAATGCCAATTCTGAGCCAGACACATTTATGTTTTTTATGAACAGTTCTGTCAGACACTGTCTCTCTGTCAAATCTCCTTCCTCAAAATTAAAAAGGGCAAATCCTTCCAGATTCCATACAGACTTCAGGTTTGCAAAATTATAGCAGGTCAAAATAAATGTCATATAAAAATTCAGAATAGATGATTTGCACTTACAAAGCAAAAACCAAAGTCTTAGTTCTGTACTGAATTAAAATAAATTCTTGTGCAAGTCAAATAAATGGGATTGAAGCTCAACTAGTAAAGTTACAATACAGCCTTACTTATCTCATTTTTTATGTGACACTAAATAGTAAAACTACCTTTTTCCTCCTCTGCCCACTATTAGTGATCTTATCTGGAGTGACTCCAAGATCTGCAAGAACTTTAGCTATGCCTCTAGCATCCACTCCACAGTTTGGTGCCACATTTGTTTCACAGCGTCGATGTACATTCATCTTGCAAACTGCAATGAAATGAAACGCAATGGGGTAAATTAAATACTGCCTTGGCATGTATTTGTCTTACTTAAATTAGATCTTACTGGGCCTACCAATAACTTTTTCAAATAAATATAGTTTCAGTAGAAAAATACTTGGTTGGATTTGCAGTGACATGTCAATGCTGATACAAAATTATTAACCTGGTTATCATTCTTCTGCTATGATAATGGAGAACAGCATTTTCACACAGTACCCAGAACAGACACAGGAACAAATGAAAATACCTAATGATCCCATAAATCTTAAATAGAACTTGAACGAGAAGAAAAGTCCTTCAGAACTTGGATTTAAGCAGTCCACTTCTGCTCTCATACTGAGAGCACAACTTCAGTTCCTCATGTATTATTGCTATTCTATTTTACTCAAGTAGATTAACTCCTAATGTAGGCAGGCATAACACCAACAGTGTTCTAAGTTTTAATAAAAAAACTTTGGCATGTTAGACACTCTCTTTCTTTAGATGGCAATCCATTTACTAAGCTCTTTCTCTTAAATACCATCTCCTGAAACTAGCATACTAGTAAGAGGAACAAAAGGTTACATTGCTTCCTGGTTATGAGGTAGGGGGACAACATAGCTCCATTAAAAATAGAATAGTGTGGAGCAAATGGCATATTTTATCTTAGACTTCACTGCCCTCTTGTGGAACAAGGCACAAAGAAAGCAAAGCTGCAAGTGTACTTAAATACTAGACTAACATTCAGTTACTCAAATTCCTCATGTCATTACTTTTTAGAGGGGAAAAAAAAAATAAATCAAAAAAGTATATATTTACAAAGATGCATTTCATTATATCATTCATCAACAATGCTTCACTGTATAAGCCCTAAAGAAACAAACCACATTTGCCTCTGAGACTACACACATGCATCTACAGCAGTAACCAAAGCAGGTGCCTTCCCTTTTCAAGTATGTTTCAGCTCACAAGAGCAGCAAAAAGAAATTGCTACACATGGTACTTCCAGTGCATGTATATTCGGTGAGAAAAGCTCGGTGGCAAGCAAAACGTCTGACCATAACAGTGGACACTGAGGAACTGAACTGCTTGAAATAAAGCAAACAGGACAATTTTGTACAGTCTGACTTCATGAGCATATTTTGTAAAGAGAAGGTCAGGAATAAGTAGCGAAAAAACAGAAGAAGAATAAACCTTTGGAATACACTTTTCATGGCGTTAATAACCACACTGAGCAAGCAAGTACATCACAGAAGAAGGGACCGTTATTTGGCACTTGTTAAGAAAGAAAACAAAGTCCAGAGAAAAATGACATTTCCAGCTCAGGTAAGTTCTAGATTTCATGCAGACAATACTGCATTTTTATAGGCTCTCGTTTTACAAACATGGAGAAAGCAACATAGGCGCTCTGAACTACTGTTTCCATGCATCTGCTATACCGTAAATGCATACATATGAGAAATAACATTATTTTCTACAGTTAAGAGGAAATGAACCGCTGTGGTACTTGAGAGAGAATATGAAAGTGAATTAATATATTCATAGATTAAGTGGAGAGATACTATAGCTCTGATTAAAAATCAGAGAAAAAAAAAGGTTTAATTGCAAAAACCTTCTTTGAACATATCTCCACCATAATTAAGATAGCATTTGAATAAAATCTTTAATAGTAGTAAAGTAACAGTATTTAGAGTCTAACATGTTATCAATGCTCACTAGCTAGAATCACAAGGGAAGGCTTGAATTTCAGAATGCTCTCACTGTTTGTCACTTTGCCATGAAAGAAATTCCTTCTTTCCCTTGCTGCTCAGCAATTTGTGACATGAAGCATTATGTCTGACCAACTTTCAGCTATAGTTACGTCTCATCTTAAATACTGCAAAGAATATATTGAATAGATTATATGCTTATACATATATACATGACTCCACATTTCTGCTGCTGGAAAGTGTACATAACGTGATTTTTGAATTTATGAAGAGGGACAGCTCTGGAGCCCCCAACATAAGAAGGACCTGGACCCGCTCCAACAGGTCCATAGGAGCGCCACAAAGATGATCAGAGGGCTGGAGCACCTCTCCTATGAGGAAAGGCTGAAAGAGTTGGGGTTGTTCAGCCTGGAGAAGAGAAGGCTCCGGAGGGACCTTATAGCGGCGTTCCAGTACCTAAAGGGGGCCTACAGGAGAGCTGGGGAAGGACTTTTTACTAGGGCATGTAGTGATAGGACGAGGGGGAATGGCTTTAAACTGGAAGAAGGTAGGTCTAGATTAAATATTAGGAAGAAACTTTTCACTTTAAGGGTGGTAAGTCACTGGAACAGGTTGCCCAGAGAAGTTGTTGAGGCCCCGTCCCTGGAGGTGTTCAAGGCCAGGCTGGATGGGGCTTTGAGCAACCTGGTCTGGTGAGAGGTGTCCCTGCCCATGGCAGGGGGGTTGGAACTCGATGATCTTCAAGGTCCCTTCCAACCTAAACCATTCTATGATTCTATGACCTACCCGTTTGTAAAGGTGTAACAAAATGAAAATACTTGTAATTCCATTAGTTACTACTTTCTAAGAACCTGACAATCATCATTTCAATCAATCCACTAATTGAAGTATTTATTCACTATTTCTAAAATATTGGTTTCCTTTGCAAGTGTTTTTACTGTTTTCTCCCCTTTTTAGTGCTTGAAACAAGGAGATAGGGAACGAACCATTTCTGTTAGTCAGCTAAAATGACACGAACACACCTTCCAGCAGTAACTTCATATGCAGTTACTGTACAGAGTACACAGTCCTTAAGCTGCAGAACATAATGAATCCTTTGCTTTCTGGAATAGAGGGCCTAGACAGACCACCACAAAGGATGATTTAGCTAGGTATCAGAATACATATTATTGATATGGGTGCACAGGACTGGTTCTGCCTAGCCTAGCCAATACATAATAGTAATTTTTGAAGATGGTATTAAGGGGAAAAATGGCTGGAGTAATGATGTTTAAAAAGTTTAACAACCGTGACCACAAACCCGAAAACACAAAAGGCATGTAAGGTGAAAGGATGTAAATTCTCATGCTTCTAATTTTCTGCCAATTTCTAATTTCCTATGTGGCAATAAACCTACACAGCAGCGAGTGCAAAATGTGTTTCTGCACCTTTGTCCTCTGCATCTGTTACTGACTGGTGTGGCAGACAGGGTAAAGGACTATTTTCTAACCATGATGGTAATCACTACAGCAGTCCGCTATTTACTTTCTATTCATTTCTGTACATGCTGGAAAAGACAGAATAACCTGAAGTCTTTCCAAGTCTACTGCACTCACAAAGAAAAAGAAAAGCTCTGAAGTGGTAATCCTTACCTTTGCATTGTAAACCTTGTCTCAAAAGACCCCAGAGCAATGAACCACAGTGGTCACAGAAGGTGGGCACTTTGTAATTGTGAATGCTGAACTTGTGAGGCATGTTGACACTGAATCGCTGGGATCCCACTTGCTGAAAAAGGAAAGCACAGCATATTTCATTCTAATTAGTTTCTTTATAATCAGTGTATGCCAAGGCCCTGTTGTGTTTTGAAAGCACAGAGAATTCATACAAGATGAAATAGGTCTGTGCTAAGGCGATGATCTTTGCATTACACGTAGTCCAGCTCCAGAGTTCTTCTCACTATTTTATTTGGGGAAAAGAGGGGGAAGGGCTGCTGCTGTCCAAGAGATAAAGACTAAAGTCTACTTCCTAGTAATTCTGGGAACAACAAATACATAGCTATCAGGAAAGATCTCTTAACGTGGAAGGCAAGGAAGTCACTCCCAATTGTTTTAGGAGCAGGAGACCTAACTAATACACGACTAAGACAGAGGAATATATCACAACCCCTTTACCTTTTCATATCCCACTCTTCTTTAGATTATGAAAACGACAACGATAATTTGTTGTGTTCAGGGATTACAAGGTATGATTTACTTACTAATTAAAGGATGTCATTGGTAAGTTTTTATAGTGGCCATTGCATAGCAGGAGATTTATTTCGATGTTCTTCCTTCCCTTTCCTATTACCACTGGCTTCTCTCCAGTGATCTAGTACCTCTTCTAAACAATGAGAGCTTTATATCAGCAAAGCATACAAGTCTCCACCAGTCTGGAGCCTGGGAACACAAATCTAACCAAGATTTTGTATCTTCCTGTGGGTACTATGTGAAAACAGCACTAGCCAAATACAGTCCTTTATCACAAACCTGTGCAAGCAATCAAGTTTCGGATGTAAAACACTGGTTGTCAACCAGATATTAAAGAATGCTTCCAGTATGAAAAATGGTAGTGAATTGCACAGGAAGAATGAGATCAGTTAGTGTCTCAGCAAAATATCAAAGTTGAAAGAGTGGTTTAAACCCATCGTTACACACAATCCTGATTTGTAATTTAAAACTAGGCTTTTTCAAGCATACAAATGTAGGTTTTTAACAAATAAAACTAAGAAAAGTACTTTTTCTGTGTGGCCAAGGAACTGGGATCACTCACAAACTACCTCAACTGATCCTATGGTGAAAGATTATAGGCCCTTGGTGTTGCACAAAACAGAAAAGGACAGTGAGCATTCATTAGATTTTCTGTTAAAAATAAGCAAACAAAAAACTTCTCTATAAGATAAAGCATTCACTGGTTACAGGTGAGGGCTACAACTCTTTAAAAAGCCCATAAACCCCACCCCCCTCCACAACTGTCCCCTATCAACCCAGCCATAAAGGGATACCCCAAAGCTGAGGATTCTAAGGGAGCTGAACACAACAGCAGTCACATCACTCCCTGGTGTACGACTGTCCACAGGAATTAACATTGATTTCCTAAGCAAGTCTATAAGGGCCATCTTAGCTGAGAGACCTTTCACCCAAGTGAAAGGATTGCTTTGTTTTCTCTTCTGATCCAGAGCAGAATGTGCCATTGGGCAGACACATTTACCCCCCTGACAGTACAGTTCTGAAGGCAGCTAATTTCATTTTCAGATGATGTCTTCATTTATTTAAATGCATGATAACATAAAGCACATATTGTTTTAATCCCATTAATATACAAAAGCTTGCTGGAGGTAGGGAGTAATTATGCTGGAAAACCTGCTAGCTATCCAGTATCTTGAGTTACCACTACCATCTTATACAACATCCGCAGGCCTTCTTCAACACACGGATAGATTTTGTTCTACATTTTGACAGTTTGGATGCAGTCTTTCTTGACATGAGACTTTGCAAGCAAATTCTAGACAGTCTTTTAGGTTGATGCAAGATACTCAAGCACACCGCCTAACCTATCAGCTGCTAATGACTCAGCCGCACAAAATGCAGTTAAGGGATAAAGGGTCCCAGCCTGCTTCTTTGCATTAAAATGACAAAACTTGTATTAACTCAGAAATGGAGAACGTTAAAAATGAAAAGGAGTGGAGGGAACTCACTGAGACTTTAAGCATTAAGATGTTACAAAAACTGTACTAATTAGAAATAAATTGCTGTATAATAATTCCCATGTAAATGAAACTGTTATGATAATCTGTCATTCCAGAGTATATGCTACATCACAAGACGATCAGAAAGGCACAAAAGAGTCTATAACATATATTGATTAAACAGAGATGACGCTACTCTGAACAGATGAAAGACAAAATTTTATCTAGAAAATGTATTTTATAAACATTTACCTCATCGTGAGTTTCCTGTTTTTTTAAGCCAGCACACTTCGTTATTATAAGTTCATGGCATCTCTTGTGGACTACACAAGTGCAAACTATAAACATAAAACAGACAAAAGAATGAGTTTTCATGAAGATTGATTTTAAAGCAAAAGACTGATCTCAGAAGACTAGAAATGCTGGGACTTGAAAGGCTGCAAGGGACTGGTGACCTGGTGTGTCCTATGAAGTAAATCTGGCTTACAAAGGTAGAAGATAATGGACTTTCAAGAGACCAATGAATTTTAAGAAAACTAAAGCATATCTGCCAAAACCTCAGTATGTAATACCACAAACTACCTTCTGAAATATTAACCACAATTTTTTTCAATTTTTATGTATTTGCTTCTTTATCTGACGAAGTCCATGATCTCCACATTATATAAGACACAGTGGCAAAACCAACTCCTGTCTGAAAAGCTTCCAGACGAAAAAAAGACATAAAGATAACTCATTGTAAAAGTCAGAGAACAGAAAAAATGAAGTTGAACATTCTTTCTGTAACACATTATCCTAAGTTGATAAAAGTAAAAGGTTTCAGGAGGCAAAAATGCTTTGTCAACATTCATACTGATTACTTAATCAATGAATAACATTTGCAGATATGATAGTTAAGATTAAAAATTACAAGGTCTATCCTACTGTGGGATTCAAGGTCATTAAGTGAAGAAAAAACCTTCAGAGTGAAATAATGAATTTCATTTTCTATCTTTGGTCATTGTTGTAAGAAAAACAAAAATCAGAACTCTAGGAACCTCTGCTCTATGTTAATAAAATAATTCTTATTATAGCATGTAAAACCATTATTTGCATTTATTTATTTACAATGAGATTTCATCAAGTCTTTCATAACTGAAAAATCATCACTAACTTGATTATTTCTACTTGTCAGATGAGAATTAAGTAGAAAAACATCATCCCAAGAGGTGACTGCATAAAACATTAAGAGCACAAGAAATTGAGTTGAAAAATGGGAGCTGAAAATGAAGCACTTCTGCAGTCTTTGCTATAACCTTCTCTAATGATGACCTCTATAATTATCTCATCTATATAATTATAGTCTTTGCAATTACCTGGCATTTTTAAACAAAGAATCTTAAGCAGAATAAAGAATTCACAATTTTAAAGTGCAAGAAGTGAAAAATGAAGAAGCCAACACCTGCAGATGTGCCCCGCTTAGTTGGATGTGCATCAAGAGATACCTAGGACCTGCTGTTCCGTGATGTTAACTGTGCCCCTACCTCATGTATGCTGCCTAAGACCAACAGTTTTGAAAAATCTTCCTGTGACTTACTGTAAAGACTATGTCTTCAGTGAGACAAACTTACTCTGATCATTTTGTGCTAAATTCTTAACACTGTACATATAAAATGCTTGATGAAAATATCTTATTTATACATTATAACACAATGCATATATTCAAACTGTTCCCCTGTAGATTTTCTCTTACCTTGACATTGGTATCCCTGTTTTCCTATTACACCCCTGAAAATAAAACAGTGCTTTAGAAAATGAAGAATATATGCTTTTAAAAATGAAAAATACATTTACTATATGACATTTACTATTAAAGACATATTTACTACCATAAAATAGGCAAAGACAAAGGGTACATAGAGAAGGAAGCCCCAAGCCAGCAAAATAGTTATCAAGCAGGCCTCTAAGTAGACAGAAGATTGTATTTGCCAATATTGTTGCTTGAAATCATCTTAGCTAACCTAAAGCCTAACCTGCAGACATTTCTTAGAGGAATGTAGTTGAATTCATGTACAATTCACATTGTTTCACATTAAGAAAGACTGATTCATTACACACTCTTACGAAATATTAATTATGGATCACATCAGATCTTATGTGTATAAAGGTACAAATCAGTATCTCTAGGTAACTTTGGAAAACATCAATAGAGTTGCTGAAAAATAACTGAAAACTGAATGTCTCCACCACTTTTCCTTATCTGAAAATTGCGAGTACTCAAAATAAATGTAAATAATTTCTAAAAGGGAGTACTTGACATACACTTTAATAAGAAAGACCCTGTACACTGAGTATCCAAACCCCATGATCATTAGAAGTCTAATATTCCCATATTTCACTAACTTCAGCAGGATGTATAGGAGCTTGGCATTTCCTAGGAGGAAGATGGTGATTCTTAAGCACCTAAAGAAGAATTCAGTCACCTTGGCAAAACGTAAAGGTCTAATATTAGGTCTAAATCTACACTTAGGCACCTACAAAACATGACACTGTCTGTCTACCTAGAATTTATAGTGTGTCCCACACAGGAAAAGCTTGAACTTTGTGGCTCAGAGGACAGAAAACACAAATACAACAAATTTTAACATTTGTGATGGAAGTTTAACAGTCTCTTATTAATGTCTGCAAAACTGATAACATCTTAATATTAAAACAAAGAGGAAAAGAACCACTACTAATCTATGCCATTTATACTTCAGCAGAACAGGAGGGTATGTTAACTCTTCAAACCAAAGTTGCAAAGGAAGCTACGTCGTACCATATAAAATCTCTGCAGTGCGAACAATATGTTGGTTGTCTAAGATAGGTGGCCATAAACTTGTGTCCATTAACCTGATGTACTCTGCGTCGCACAGCACCCTGCCGCTTTCTGGGGCGCATACGTTCCCGGAACACACGTTCTTCATTGTCTTTGGGTGCTGAAATAGAGGAAAAAACATAAGCACTGTCTGTATCAAACACAAATATGGGAAAACTCAAATGCAATACAGACGCAGATATTCTCCAAAAATAAAAATAAACCTCTCTAGATAACTTCCCTAAGTTGTGGGTATTTTTTTTTTCTTTTTTAGCATCAATTACTGAAGGGCAAGGGTTTTCATTGTCTCGTATAGGAACTTCTATTTGTTCTAAACCTTTATCTATAAATTCACACTAAGCTGGGAATAAGTCTTCTGTGCTTTATCGCTATCAAGCACACTGACAACCTCTTTAACAGTAATTACATACTTAGATTCTCCAAACAGTTCAGACTCTCATCTCATTTGATCTTCAGGGGAGGGGGAAAAAAAAAAAAAAGTCCACCAAAAAATCCCGACATCCCCTGGTTCCTGTACACTCAAAGTGCTGACACAAGTACAAGAAAGCTGAGTACAAATACATATTATGAAGCAGAACAAAAATTCCATCCAAACTGATTACTTTGTATAATTCCTCATTAAGATCTGAGCTTCAGGCTCTAATAATCATCATTGCTACTAATACATTTTCAGCAAAATGTTCAAGGGAAGGAAGTTGTTCCTCTTAAGCAATTCCTGTTCAATTGCATATGAGATTAGGAAGTAAAAAAATACAATTGATATATCTCAGAATGAAAACTTTTGGGAGAAATCCTCCAGAGTGCATCGGTTCTTTTTTCCCAAGGCTTTATTTTGAAAAGTATCACTAACACCTCCGTAGTATTCTGTATGCATTAAGCAAAAGCTGCGAATGAATTAGCAATGAAGAATAGTACACAGTTGTTAATGAAAGACAGATTTTACAAGCATTCCTTGAGCCACTCATGTCTCCACAAACTGGAATATCAGATTTGGAGGGGCCCACATTCAGTCATCCATTGCCAACTGCATCTATGCACTCACTACTTCACTGCATATAACACTTTGAAACGTATTTAGCACTTGTCATTCTCTGAATTTCAGCTACTCTGAGTCATTACGATGGCCTAAAGATGCCGACTTTGGTCTGTGGCAAGCTTTTGTGTACACGAGTCAGTTCTCCAAACAACAGTACCGTATTTAACAACTCCACAAAGAAAATTAAAAGTCCGAGAACAACGCAAATCTATAAGTCTCAATTCTTTTACAAACACTGAAAGAAACCCTATTTTTGAGGGTTTTAAAATGAAAAGGTATTGATTTAGGAATTCTCTAGAAAATGGTCTTAAACTAAGTCAACAGATGGATATCCTGGGAAAATACAGAGCACAGACCCGTGAATCGAGATCAGTTTCTTTCACAGCACAGCAAGGGCTAAAACCCATGAATAGCAAATTCATTTAAGCACTAAAAAGCCTAAGCTCCTTACATGTTAATATCTTGCAAAAACTTCATATTCAGAGTGGGTTTTCACCCTAAGATGACACATTTGTGGGATAGCTGGAATTGTATTACTTTTCTATCTTAAGTGAGCTCTCAGTAAATAAACATTGACTTATACACAAAGCTACCCCTTTTATTTATGCCAAAAAACAAACAAAAAGCAATGACTCTTGCTCCCCCTTCAAGAAAGAGATAAGAAGTATCAAATAGTTATCAATTATGTTTATTTTTGTTATCAATTATGTTTATTTTTATGCATTAAGCAAAATTCCAATGTCTAATAAATTCCACAGCCCCTCAAGAGAAAGCCTGTCTTCCACAGAGAATACCTAACAAGTAGTTGGAAATCCTACCAAAGACTCCTATTTCCAGCTTCTGAATAATTTATTGACTTTACAAAGCTGCTGGAAATCTTTTAAAAGATGTTACTATAGGAAATAATTTCATATTAGCACAGAACTGTTCTTTTGGTTATCATCTAGACTGTAGAATTTGTTAAAGTATGCAGCCTGGATGTGAGAAAGTTAAACTCTCCTGGAAAGGGTTCCCAAAAAGTTATCTGCTTATATGAAATGAACAAGATGTTCTAACAGTGAACAGTTCACACCTGATATGATAATCAGTCTACAATACCGCTTTCCTCCTTTTTTCATCTTAAGTGTAATTCTTCACAGATAAAGCACCTGTAATTTTACAGAGCACATAAAAACCCTCTTTTTGTTTTGGCTAGAAAAACACATTATCATGACACCATTTTCTTTTTTTAACCAACAGAGTCTTGAACCTAATTTTACTGTATTACTTTCAGTTCTATTTTTAATACTTTTATGAAATTCCATTTTTCACTTACAATACTTATAGTTAAAAGAAAACAACAAAACAGTGTCTTTTTCAGAAAAGCACTGACTTGAAAAGAGATACAAGCAATACACCAATCCTGAAATTATCAGATTAAATGGCAGGTCTCAATTATTGATATCATTTCCAAACAAACAGCATCTCTGTGTGTGAGAAGGATGCTCAAACAGCTCAGGGAAATGTAGTTTTTTTGGTTTGTCTTGGATAATGTTGGAGGTCTGTTAGCCAGTTCCCCCAAAACTTGTCTCTCCTATCAGTCTGCTGTTCCACATTGATCACTAAAGACTAGCACTCGGCCAAATCTGTGCACTGCATCCTGCTTTAATGTCAAACTGCACAGATTAACAGCTTGTTCAAGAGCAGTGAGTCCCCAGCGGTGACTCTGCCTCCACCCCACCTCTCATTACAGCCCATGTAGAGTCCCCCCCTTGTCAGTTGGCAGCAGTACTTGTCTGGGGGGGTTGGAGTAGCATCTGGCATTAACAGTACTTGACTGGACACTGGATGACTGGACATAGGCCTTTCATCAAAGCAGAACAAGTCACAAGAGCTTTACACTCAGTTTACATTAAGTTCAGCTAGCTTGTTCACTGTTACCCAACACAAACACATAAGCAATGCTTTTCCACAGCCCTCAAGCAAAACACTGCCCTGTCTTGCACGATGCACACCTCTGTTGTGGACCACAAGCACCAAACCAGGATAACTCGCCCGGGTGACTCAGAAGCGGATGATCACATCTGTGCTGGCTCATGCCCAGGGTTGTGAACCACTTATTTCTAGTTGCACTAACAATAGACTTATGTTTAAATTAAAATCCATTTATCTCACACTGAACAGCCACACTAGAGACGTTCATTTAACTGTTTGAAGACATCTCCTCAGAAAGGGAGCTACATTGCTCTCTACAAACTTCTCTCACTGTCCACAAGCAGGAAAGCAGAGATCACTAAATGCTATCAGAAAACAGGGAATACTTGGGAAAAACCCCAACATTTGTGTGATACAGACAACTAGTGTTTTCAAGACATACTTTAGCGAATAGTAGCATCCCAAACAAAACTGACCTTTAAATATATTTTAAAAAGAAAAAATCTTACAGTGGTATATGATAAATTTTAGAAAATATCAGTAGGATGCCACATACTGCTCAATTAACGGCATTTCTATTCTTGGCAGAGGAGTTCAAATTAAAAATAAGTGGATTTTCTGTAGTTCATCTATAAGCAAGTTCCAATAGAAACAATTTCTTCTCCCAGTATTTCTACTAAATAGTCACAGAGGGTTATCGTTTCCTCAGTAAAAGCTGTTTCTTTACATAAAGTACATTCTGTTCCCTGTTTTGATTTTGAGTCCTTCAGCCCTTTATATTACTCAGTTTATCTTTTTTAATGCATTTATTTAACTTTCATTTTCAAAAGAAGGAGTAAAAAAGGCTCATAATTTCCAAATGTTCATGGAGAATACTGTCAATGCAGCACATTGAGTTTAGGCTTTATATGATGGTATTCGAGAACTGGCAAATTTAGAACTAATTTCATCTCAAAACTATACTCAGCAATGCCACTACTTCTTTTCATTGCGGCCAAGAGTAACACTGAGTTATTTGGAAAACAATAGTGTATAATTGCTTTTATAGACTCATACATACATGTGAACATATTGCCTACAATTTCAAAGACCGAAAAGACTTACAGGCTTAACTCCAAGCTCTTTGAGAAGTGTTATAAAAGTCAAATATTTGGAATGCAAAATTGCACTAAATTCATAAATACTTGAAAAAAGGATATTTAAATGAAGTATCTAGAACTACATTTAACATTGTTAATCGTGTAGTGTCTGCTAAGTATGCATTATAAGTCATAACTTAAAAGATAGGAAAGTAACACAGAATGCTCCCTAACCCTCAAAGGGGGCAAGATTGGAAGAAAAAGACCCTGTACACCAAATAACAAAGGCTGGAACATGTCAGGTCTCATTTTGTACTAAAATGGTTTCAGCATAGATGAGAAGGGTTCAGTGTGGAGCATTAACTACAACAGACAGAATTATCCTGCATAGCAAAACGCGCTATTTCCATTCCTTATCCTCTATGTTGTGAGTACTTACAGAATTCTGACAATACAAAACAGGAAAAAATATTGCAGAAAGAGAGAGAGAGATTACACACATAGGTTTTTCAGCATTTGCTGTTGCTCAGAATGTTGACTTCTAAAAGGGAACATCCTGGGCACTTCCCTTCACATGGAGGGGACTGGCATCAAACAGAGACAGTGTTTGAGGAAGAAAAAAAAATAAATCAATCAGATGGTTTAGTTAAATGGCTACTGCCCCATGAAAGCAAAGTGTAGGCTATGTACAATGGTAACACTCGCAGCAACTAGCGTAGCTGCCAGGTGATGCCCATGCAATAGAACACTGACACCTCCATGGCACTTCTGGCACAAAGTGATTTTCATCCTGGGCACCTTTTGGGTGTCTTCACATTGCTGTCATCCATAACTACAACCAGCATCCAGAAAAAAAAGCTGGTTTTACATCACCCTTAGCAATTACAACAGAGTCTAACTGAACAATGGATGCAAAGAAACAATGATCATACCGATGTTTTAGTGCTGAAGATTCATTTTAAGAGCTCTTGTACAATATTTAAACCTGACTACTCTAATCAGTATGCATGTACTGAAATCGAGTTTTTGTTTTAGCACTACAACATCTAAACAGAGGAAGGATAATGAGGCAGGAAAGGTAATTTGCCTAAAGTCATGTCAGAAGGTGAGAAGGGGTAGGAACAATGTCCAGGACTCCTCAGATTTCAGGATGGAGTGTAACCGGATCATTATGCATCAAAATTAGGTCTCAAAGGATTATTCTCAAACTCTATTTGGGGCCTTTACAGTAGAAGCATACATACTGTCATCAAGATTTCTCCAGGCAGAAATTGTTACATGATTTTGCCCTTAAGGTTTTAATCTTCTTTAAAGAAAAAAAGAAAAAAGCTAAAAAAATCCCCACATATCTACATTTCTATTTCTCCTTGCCTTTAAAAGCCTTGCTTTAAAAAGCCACGCAACAAACTAATTTTGTAACTTTGAGATAAAAAATAGCAAGGTAAACGCTATAATTTAATTTCATAAAGGTGTTACTGCTGAATACAGAAATTAACTGGATAGTTTATCACAGTCATAGAAAGTGCATGCAATTATTCTAAGTCTTTTTCTAAGAGTGTAATATTTCCAGTCCATTTCTTTAACAAGGAATAAACACACAGGTTTTGCCTACTGTATCTTGAATATGCTTTCTCTTTAGGAAAGCTGACAGTAAATTTCTTTTTTAATAGGAGAAGAAACAGATCCTTAGATAATGCTATATTGTTAAAGAAAACAAAGATGATGGGTGTTACTAAAGAAATGAAAAAATGCTCACAGAATGGGTTCGTTGTCGACAGTTGTCTCGACAAGTAATGTCTGTTAACATGAGCTATTTACTGAATGCATTGAAGAATAAATTGCATTTTAAAGTATATTAAGCCCAAATATGGTGGGTGGCTTTGCAGCATGGGCTCAGGCTCAAATTTATTTGCCTTCAAACACATGCTTATCTTCAAATGCTTAACTTCTTGTCTAAAAGAGGGATTCTGCCTATATGTATTTAAAGTCTTCCCTTGACATGCAAACAGATCAAAGTGATTTGTCCTGTGACAGACACATATTTTTGTTTCTGGTCTTACCTTTTTTTTATTATTATTTTCAAAAAAAACCCCCAAACTATAAAGCTATCCAAATGATTATTCACACATTGTTCAAACCTTCTCTACGTACTTATTTATTATCATGAACACATTCATTAGCTCCCTCAAAGCTGAAGGGACAACAGTAACTCCCCACATCCTTTCAAATGGAAATACTTTCACATTCGATTCCCTCAATAAAGGAGAACATAAAGCCCAGAAGTACTAAAGATCTCATAGATACTGAAGGTCTGATTGCAACTTCAGCACATAGAGAAGTCCGATGTAGTTTTTAGAAATGTCCCACCTTGCTAGCTGGCAATAATTTCGACCAAGTGTTCAAAAACCAGAAGCACAAAGCCTGGTACCTGAAGGGACCCTGCTGCCCCAGCTGTGGCCCATCCGCTCTGCTGCAGCAGGGGCTGGGGGTGAGGGAGGATTAGTTCCCATATGTGCTCATGCAAAATTCTCCTTCAAACGACTTGGAGACTTTCCTTAAGAAAGCCTTCAAGATGAGCCCCGACACATTTCTGCTCTCCATCTGCACAGTGCTCACAGAATTAGCGAGGACTTACACAAACTTAAGGTATTAACAACATGGAATTACACATGCTTATCTGCAGATGATCATGCAGCATGTTTTAATAAATCTAATATTTAATGAACGGATTTCTGTTTTATAGGAACTGCTGATTGGACAACTGGTAGGGGATAAATATAAATATAAGGTGCTACGTCCATTTTATAGAGCCCTGGGGGCTCACACAGATGACAGGGGTACTGACCTCATCTTGGAGGGTGAATGTAGCAATTCCTATAGACAAACACCTGTCAGATCCACAAAGTAAGCAAATCAGAGACAGATTCCTCCTACTTCCTCTCAATTTCTTAATTGGTGGTATTTAACATGAATGATTTTAAGAAATATGGTATTCCTAAAATAAAGAACTTGTAACTACAATTTTCACATTACATTTTATTTGGCAAAAGATGTTATATTGCTAGAAATACCACAGGGAAGTTATTGGTATACGACAGGTTCTCTGAAAAAGCAATTTCACATCTTAAGGTTTTTAAAATAAAATTTCAACTTCTGAGACTTTTTTCCACAAGACAGAATTTAGAGCTTTTTCAGTTGGAAAGGACAGACAACAGGACAAAAAAAAAAAAAAAAAAAATCAATGCTAACTAAGGTTATTTCGGTCTTCCAGTGTTATCTCTCAGGAGGAACAAACAGCCTCACTCTAAACACAATGCCCTTATGTCAATAAATCTGCAATTGAAATCAGAGAGATGGAAATGCATTCTACATATGGTAAATACTAAAGCTATTTTTCAGGAGAAAAATCTTACTCCACGCAATATAATGGGTCTACTCATGCAATAACTAGTAATGTAAAATAGTAATTTGTAAAATGTAGAACAGTTGTTGTGCCATAAGTTCACATGATAAACTTACAGGAAGAAAACTAATTTAGTTTGTGGCAGTGACATTCAGTTCATGTCGATACAGTGTTAGTAATAAGTAGTATTAGTAGCCTGGTGTTAGTATTGATAGTGTTAAGTCCTGACAGGCTAACAAGTTGCAATACCTCTTATTAAATCAACTACTTACTAATGGTAAAAAAATACATGACCTTTTGAATGAAGAAACTACATATATAATATAATACATTATATTATTATTATAAAAACATTATACTTGTAGTCAGCAGTGGTGAGGCCACACCTCAATTACTGTGTTCAGTTTTGGACCGCTCACTACAAGACAGACTTTGAGATACTGGAGCATGTTCAGAGAAGGGCAACAAAGCTGGTGAGAGGTCTAGAGAACAGGACCTATGAGAAGCAGCTGAGCAGTTGTTTAGCTTGGAGAAAAGGAGGCTGAGAGACCTTATCACCCTCTACAACTACCTGAAAGGAGGTTGTAGTGAGGTGGGGGTCGGTCTCTTCTCCCATGTAACAAGAGATAGGACAAGAGGAAATGGCCTCAAGTTGCGCCAGGGAAGGTTTAGATTGGATATTAGGAAAAAATTCTTCACTGAAAGGGTTGTCAAGCATTGGAACAGGCTGCTCAGGGAAGTGGTTTAGTTGCCGTCCCTGGAGGTATTTAAAAGACAGGTAGACATGGTGCTTAGGGACGTGGTTTAGTGGTAACTTGGCAGTGCTAGGTTAACGGTTGGACTTGATGATCTTAAACATCTCTTCCAACCAAAACGATTCGATGATTTATGATTCTATAGGATTATTATAACTACGATTATACCGAAAGCCATTCTTGGGACTAGAGTTCCCTACCCTTATTGCTGCGAGTCTGCAAACATGTCCTGCAATGTGATTGCAGCATGCTCCTCAGAGTACACCCAGCCACTTGTGGTGGTGGTGATGATGGATACTTTGGTGACACACGCTCATTTTGACTGTCTTTTGTCTGTCTTCAAGGAAAGAAGGAAAATGTGACAAAACATCATGGGTCAAGGCTGCTGGGGAAGATGAGCTTTCAAAGGGGTGTACACAAGCATGTTTATTTTAACAGAGCTCCAGGCTATGGAAGTAACTGCAAGGTCAACACCTCTCTTTAGGGTCAACACCTGAGCTGCTGGCCTTTGTCAGTTTCTGGAAAGGAAATGGTGTCGTGATGCTAAGAAGGAAAACAAGCATTGTGAAAATCTCAGGACAAAGCCCTTTTCCCAGAGGTAACTATTAAACCAGACAGATCCCAAATGACAGTATTTTAAGCATGTGTTTGTGATAGATCAGAAAAGTTCAGCAGTCTTTTTCTAATAGTTGCAAAAGCTACATAGAGCGTGATGAAACAGAACCTTGTATGACTGGGCTTTCTCATCTTTCAGAAAAGAGTTGTTTCTTAAATATTTTTTCAACCCCACCTTTGTTCCTTTGCTACAGAATAATAGAAGAATGCAGAAGCATAAGTGGCAGGCACCTAGGAGACGCCTAGCCTCCTGCAGTGCGGATGGGTCTCAGGTACTTCAGGCACCCTCAGCTTCTCTTTTTCTGATGGTCCTTGAAAATCTCCAGCAGGAAAATTCCACACCACACTCATGTATCTTGTTTCACTACTCTGGCTGGCAGGCTCTTTTGCTAATAGGCAATCTAAACCATTTTGCAGCAAATTATGCTGGATGAGTGAATGGCAGCCTGAAAAAGCAAGTTTTTGCCAGAACAGAAACTACTGAAGTAACTGTAGCAAGGCAACCATTATCCCGTTGTACATCGTGCAAAAGACCAGGGCCTGGGGATGGCCAGAGACACAGCAAGATGTCACAAAAAAGACAACTGTAGACTTTTTGTATACTTCTCAGGCCACGAGAAGACAGAAGCTACTTTGAGCCAAACAGGTCCCCGTGGATACCCCAGTCACACGCTAGCTGCAGAAAAGCCATGATATCTGAAGGTAAAAAGGGGAATGAAAACCAGCTCCTGCCTTTAACCTACTAAATCTTACAGTCATGTTGTTGATTCCATTTCCAGATCCCCCTCCTGATAGCAACAACTTGTTTCCATCCAAGCTTAGAAATGCATATAAAAAAGCTCACTTGTGCTAAATGTTCATATTAAATATTATAATTCCATGTAACCACATTAAGGATCTATGGTGCGTAACCTATGCAGGTCAGAGAAGATGGCTTTCAAAACACAGTTTTATAACTGAGGGGAGACCTTATCACTCTTTACAACTACCTGAAAGGAGGTTGGAGCGAGGTGGGGGTTGGTCTCTTTTCCCAAGTAACAGGCGCTAGAACAAGAGGAAATGGCCTCAAGTTGCACCAAGGAAGATTTAGATTGGATTAGGAAAGATTTCTTCACTGAAAGGGTTGTCAAGGATTGGAATAGGCTGCCGGGGGAAGTGGTTGAGTCACCACCCCTGGAGGTATTTAAAAGACACATAGATGGGACGTGGTTTAGTGGTAACTTGGCAGTGCTAGGTTAACGGTTGGACTTGATGATCTTAAAGGCCTCTTCTAACCAAAATGATTCTATGATTCTGTGATTCTAGGATTCTAAGTATCCGTACAGAAGATAGGTTCTGTTTTACCTCAAACCAGGACATTGCAGATAAACCCACTGATGAGACTGTAATGGTTCTGATAAACAGAAGAGGATTTGACCCTAAGCAGTAGGATGTGCTATTAGAAATAGGCAGCGAGACAATCATCTTCAGAGCCACTGTTTGCCAAATAGGTTCAGGATGCCTTATACCTGCTTTATCTCACTGTAACTGTACAGTAGCTTTGTCTGCTTAGGGAAATAATTTACAATACTATTAAGATTTCAAATTATTAAGTGTTGGGAAAGAAATCTTTCAACAGCGAAACAAGAAAGCAAATCATTTTTATTTCAAAATAATTTGAAAGGCTTTGTTTTCTGAAGTAAGTTGATACTTAGTGTTGTCCATAGAAACAGTATCTAGCAACTGTTAAATTATTTCTTGTTCTTATGACATATTCTTGGTAATTTTTTGAGTTAGAGAATGCACCATAGTGTCTTGACACATGTTAGAAACAAGTACCTGGGTGACATTGGTATCTGAACTCCTGTATGCCAGCTCTTCATCTAGCAAGGAAGCCAAATCTGGTAAAACTTTGGACCAGTCTGCAGGAACGGCTGGGGATCGGGGTGGCACTGAAAAGCGCTCTAAGACAGCCCCACCACAGCAACCTGAGGCACTGGGTCTGCATCAAGGAAACCCTGAATGCCACACCATGGATGGCAGCCAGGCAGCCTGACATAAAGATGAAGCTTTCTAATATAGTTACAAGCAGTTTTAATCAGGTTTCTCCTTTTTTTCACCACTTATATAAGTTGGTTCTGCACACTAAAAACACATGACATGCCTTTGCTCTGCAGTGGAGCCTGCAGGGCACCCAACAGGTAAAACAGTGGGACCTCATTTGAACAGAACCATTAATTTTTTCCTTTCTTGGATGGCGGGTGTAGGAGTCTATGGGTAATCAACCTTTGGACTTTTCATTTCTCACAACTCTACTGTTGAACTGAGTAAAACAAGTGAAGGACATTAGTGTTACTCATCACCTTAGAAAGGACTGCTCTCCAAGGCAGCTGCCACCAATAAATAACATCTGCCACTACTTTTCCCTTTTTAGCCCAATATATAACCCACAACACACTTCCACCAGTGTTCCAACATGTCACTGCTCTTTCTGATTTGCATCTTTTACTAAGGGCCATATTATGACAATCCTGTCACCCTCTACCAACATCCTTATGTTGCCCATTTCCTAAGTGGGCAATTCTTGCAATCATTTGTAAGAGACAAAAATCAGCAGCGAAAGAATTCATTCCCTCTTTCCATTGTCTTTCTTGCAAATGTGGGAGGAATTTTTCTTATTCTGATACCTCCCCCCAACACACAACAAAAGCTTAATTAAGAACGTCTCTGACTCACAAGCAGCACTATTAAAGAAACTCTCCCATCTATGTCTTTCAACATTAAATATATTATTACTAATTTCCATTCAGAGAACAGTAATAGATTATATTATGTAAATCCTGAAGTACTCATATGATGTATTATCAGCATACTACTTTAAAACCCCAATTTAGCAAAGCATTTCTGGATATGGCACTATGAAAGCCATGGATTTCAATGGAAATCTTCCAATATTTAAAGCACTACTTACCTGCCCTGATAGATGTTAATTCTACGCATCTATTGCACAGTAAAAATGGAAACGTGCTAAACAGTATGTTCTTTCTCCCTGCCAGGCTTATTGGCACAGCATCATGAGGTAATTGCAAATGGTGAGTTTGCATATTGTCACTAGAGCCTGAATGTGTTATATGGGTTTTTACCAGGGGGAATTGACACATGACAGGGACGGGGGGATGACCACCCTCATGACATATCACTGGCAGAAGAAGTCTTTCTCAGTGATGACATTAAATAAGATAAGTTTTAATGCTTATGATTTGCTTTTGGATTTCAATATACAGGTTATTTTACTGTCCAAACTCTACACAGCAATAAAAAAAACAGAGTAATAAGGTGAGACCACAGTGTTAATTTATCCTACTTTTGTAGAAGGAATTTGGGGCCTACCATGCATTTGCTACCACCTCCATTGTGCGCTCTGATTTGTAATATTAGATTCCTATACTTACAACTGTACTGCTGATTTTCCATTTTGCAGGTCTTCAAGCAAAAGAACAGTAAAGGGATCTCTCTCCTGCTTCTTATGACTACCAGCAAAGTTTTGCAGCATTTGAGGTTTTGCATGGTGTGGTAGCTGAAGTACATAATTACATGAGAACCCTGGCTCTTGTTAAACAAAGCAACACATATCTAGCCCACAGGTTATGGAGAAAAGCTTGAAAAAAATATGTGATATGAACGCATCTGAAGACTGAAAAGCAAAAAAAGTCCTAGTGGAAAACATCCCCTGAACTTTACTATGGAAAATCTTACTTGTATTTATACACTGTATACATGACTTCAAATCAGTATGGGGTTTGTGTGACAAGGTTTTGGTAGTGGGGGGCTATAGGGGTGGCTTCTGTGAGAAGCCACTAGAAGCTTCCCCTATGTCCAATAGAGCCAATGCCAGCTGGCTCCGAGACGGCCCCACCACTGGCCAAGGCCAAGGCCATCAGCGACAGTGGTAGCACCTCTGGGATAACATCTTTAAGAAAGGGGAAAAAAACCCTGCAAACAGTGAAGAAGGAGAGGAGACGGTGCTCCAGGTGCCGGAGCAGAGATTCCCCTGCGGCCTGTGGTGAAGACCACAGTGAGGTAGGCTGTCCCACTGCGGCCCATGGAGGTCAACCCACCACAGCCAGTCAAACTTTGTGTCTTGCTGTATAAGACACACACACAAGTAGAAGACAAGACGCCGTGTTTGAAATGAGCTACAAAAACTTAACTTGTTCTCAACTTTTGCTACTTTCTTGATATTCCAAACTTCCTACCTCCAGTGTTCACATATTTATTTAGTCCCAATTCTCCAACCTTCGGTAAGACAGGCGTACCAGTGTCTTTCACACTTTCAGTGATTTGGTAAGCATGTGGCTCAAGCTTTCACATAAAATGAGAAGTGCTTCTAGCTTATGAAAAGATGCTTAACTGGACACCTGATTTCCAGCTGAGTCAGAATTTCAGGAGAGTTTGTAAGCATCAACTGCTTGAAGTAATCTAATGGGACCTGAGCCATTTTTCCTGACCTACGGCAGATGAAGTCTCTAATAAAAAGTATACTCACAGAGGAAACAAATTGGCAAACAGCCTTTGAAGAGGCAACAGATGTGTTGATTGAGATGCATTTTGGTTTTCATAGTTCTCTAAAATTGATGTAATATTCAGGAATGCTTAAGAACTTACTGATGGAAGCAGCTGGCAAGTGGGAAGGGTGGGATGTTGGATGATGAGGTGCCTTAACTGTGGGAATTGAGGGGAGAGAAAAGAAAAAGAGACCAAAATGGAATCAGACAGAGTTTTAATCCTCTCACTTTGGAGAGAGAAACTCAGAGAAAAATAGGACGTGAAAGAAAAGGGAGGGAGGGATGAAAGTGAACTTAGGACTGATGAAAGAGAACACATCAGAGAAACACTCCTTTTCTTCCCTGTAGAACAAACTGTGAGCAATGCGGCTCACATCAGTCAATGGCCCAAACTCCAAGGCCAATCTGAGTTTAAGATTATTGTCAATCAGTAAATTAATATCCTTTCTACCCACCTGCTGTAAAGAAAAGTTAACTCTCACGATTACAGAAAACTCTTACATAGGAACTAGCAGATATATATGTACAAAGAGTTAGCTACAGAAAAGCACTCAAGATCTGTATTTTTGCTACAGAGATCTAGATACCTGTCTTGCACTGCTCTAAGAGACTGGATATTCTCATGCCTAAAGAAAATACGTTAGACTTGACTTGCTAAAGTTTTCCCAAAGATACTGAGCCAAGGAAGTTCACTGAAACAACTAACTTCCAAACAACAGAGGCTGCTTTACAGACACTATTGTTTTCTTCAGATACATGATGGTTAAAGCTAATTCAAACTATGTTTATGCAGAAGAATGGGTCCAAAAAGCCAACTGAGCAAGTTAGGACAATTACATATTGTATTCTGTTACATTATTCTCAACTAACTGATTTTTTTTTTCCTCCTTCAGCATATCACCTTTTGTTACTTCCTAAGACTAAAAGCAGTTCAGTACTAACAAATCCCCACACTTGCTGAAAACTGACTTTCAAAAGATATGTGCAGACTCTGTAGAAGAATTAATCAATGTGTGTTGGAGAAAATCTGCTTTTAACATTTCTTAAAACTGTAAGTCATCCAAGAAAAATATTTGTTAAACTCTGGGCTGTGCATCTGTATACTGTAGGTGAAAGAGAAAATGGAACTCAGAAAAAAAATACTGAATTTTTTTCTTCTCTTCTTCAGCACAAAGATCAAATCAAATGCTACTTCAAGGTCCAAACAACTTTCCCCCTATTTAGTCCAGAAACTAAATCAGACAATGAAAACAGAGACAAAACAATTCTTGGAATGATTGCTGATTTAATTTTTCTCTTATTATTCCAGTGCTCTAACTGTTTTTCATTCAGCACTGACTCTGCCTTCACACCAGCGGTACTACCTTTGGGTACTCTAAGGTGTTAGGTAAGTTCTGCTGCCACTGACAGCACAACACTCATCTGGAAACCTGCGCACAGCACAAGGAGGATGGGGTCCAAGCAAAATCCGTGGTGAGCCAAAGGAATGACAAGCAGACTGCATGCAGCAGAAAGGATGACTATTTGTACATTTTAATGCACTACATTCATGGTCACATGAGGATAAGATCTATCCTTGGTTACAGCCCTACAGTTACGCCAGAGAACAGAGACACATATATAAAATAAAGCAGAATTTGGCTCAGTTTACTTACAGTAGAGATAAAAAAAAACACCTTGATTGCCCATGTCCAGACTGTAAGGATACAAAATGTTCTAGCAATTGTAAAATACCAACCTCTGAAACTTCATTCCATTTATTGTTTTGTTTTTTAACATGTCAAGAGATAGCAGACACTTTAAAAAAATTCAAGTCACAGCCCATGATCTCAAACCCTTTCTGTCCTCTTTGGTTTCCCAAGCATCTCTGCTCATATTCAAACACTACATAATTCATTTCAACTTAGTCTTATCAGGTTGCTGAATAAGGATGTGAAAGTCAGCTGGCTGTAAGTTAAAAAAATATATATTCAGTGCCTCCTTATTGCTGCTGTCACTGATTTAGCTGTTCCCATGGTAAACTTAAATAACACCACAGGAAGCTGTATCACCTATCAATTCACAAGTTGGGAAGTGTGGTGTATGGAGATTTGATTTAACAGATCCCAGAATTCTGTGGTTGAAGGATGTGGCAGTTGAAAGCTGGAGGCTGGATTTCTTTCTCCCCCACCACCCCTTTTTTTTTTTTTTTTTAAACTTGTATAATCTCAAGAAAACTAAGACATATGGCAGCATTTCCAAGTTGGTTTCAAAGAGATTTTGATTTCCCACTTACTCTCTCTAAGTGTGAATTACCTAAGAAGGTGTCAGAAGTTCCTCAAAAAAATCCTTTTAACACTGGTTGTCTTTAGAAAAAGGACTTCTAGAGAAAAGCTCCCACTTTGGTTTGTGTTTTGGTTTTGGGTTTTTTGGGGGGCTTTTTTTTGTTGTTGTTGTTTTTTTTTTAAAAAAAGATTTTAACAGCTCTACAGCTGGAGCCGCTGACTTGACTACCCATATGACACATCACAGCACTCATGAATGAGTTTTTTACAATCGTTTCAATTCAGGAAAAAATGAAGCTTCCTCATTAATAGTGAGGCAAAAAATGCTCTAAGGAGATCATCCCTCAGACGAGAAAACCTTTACCATCAGAAATTGCATAGGTAAGAGCTAATGTCTCCTTCTTCCTTCAGTAAATATCTATCAAAAATCAAATACATTCTTACATGTTGAAAAGATTTATCTGAACTTTTCTTTAATAAAACATTACCTTTGCCAGTAGCGTACCAATAGCCAAATAAAAATGTCATGCATTTTGAGAAACAGAAATAAAGAGAAACAAAGATGGAAAAAAAAAATCAATTTTTTAAGGTAATTTAAACTAAATAAAGCTGAATTTATAGTCTGCCTTTTTCTTTATTTCACACCCAAAAAACAGTAAACAAAAGATTTTAATAACAAAGAAAGAAATGCTTAAAGATTGTTTTTAACAAGTATAAAAGAAAGGCAAGGAAAGAGAAACACAGCGTTGCAAGATTCAAGCACTCCAAAAATCTCTTAAAGTAAAACTGACTCTTCACTACTTGTCCTGCAGTTGTTACAAAGCCCCCAGTAACACCCCATCCAATGCACGAAACCAAACCTTTCTTTTGGGTGTACTTGGAAAACTCATTGAATTTGAAAATCTAATATGACACAGTGAATCTAAACCAGTCAATTGCGAGTGGTGATTTTGTGATTGTCCATTGTTGAGACCACCATAACAAACTTACATTAGAAAGTACAGATTTTATAAGTTACAGTGTAACTGTCTGAACTCAGCTACATTAAATGAGTTTTAAATCCTATATACAAAAGCAGAGGTATTCGGAATAGCCACCCATATTTAGGAACTTGGACCACCATCATTGCAGAATCAGTTTGCTTACTCTCCTACATGCAAGAACATCATCTTAGTACACACAATATCCCTCGTTTCATGATGGGGAAAAAAGTCACAGAAATGAGCCAAGAAAATTAGATGTAGCTAAGCAATTTTCAGTCAGCCCACACAGAACATTAGGGGGAAGAAAGCATTCCGCTTAGCAAGCATTAGCACTATTATTAGCAGCATCTAAACTTATTTAAAATAATTATTCCAGTATCTATTCCAGCAAGCAATACAAATTACACTTGTCCCTTAGACAGAAAGATGGGCACAAAATCATGAATATGATCCTCCCTCTGCATTGTATTTAACTTTACCAGAAGCAAGGAAAACAGGATAGAAAGCATTCCTGGAAACTAAGGCAAAAATAAATCTTAGTTTAAGAGAGGCCATTTTAAACATGATTATTGTGTCAGAGGTGTGGGTTTGATGAAAATGGATTGTAGGGGATTTACAAAGATGTAGAAAGCTGCATCACAAAAGTAGTAAGATCTCACTCAGTTGGACATTTGTCCCATTGAATACACAGAGATGTGCCATTGCTGCCTGCCATCGCCAATGAAAGAGGTGTGCAGCCCTACCATTGCACCAGGAGCATGTTTTGGCCATTGCCAGTGAAAGACGTGCACGGCCCTACCATTGCACCAGGAGCACATTTTGAATCACACTTTCCAGAACATGGAAACACCAAATTAAACTGACCTGGGCATTTGCAAATTTTTAAACTAATGGGGCAATCATGTGATGCAAGAAGCACGTGGCTTCAGACCAGTGAAAATCTCTACTTTTATTTATATCACATTTTTTCCTTCCTTTCACTCCCACAATGTGTAACTTCATCCTGACATTTCAGAACATCTCCTGTCTGGTCATACATGCAACATAAGGGTGAATTCGTACTAATACCTACTGAAATACTACTAGTAAGTTATCCTTTTTGACATGGTGTTATACCACTGGCCCCAAGATAGGAACTATTTCAGCCTACCACTCATGCCTTTAAGGAGTGCTACCTCTACAACAACTGTTCCTCCCTCAGATCAAAATTGGGTACATGCTAAAATATAACGGTCTTGGTTCAGGACTGACTCTGATAAACTGCCAGGAATTTTGAATTATATTGCTGTAAACTCACACAAAAAGGATCTGTCTCCACACATATAAAATTATGATTCTCAGAATAACCGTTCTTTGGAATGGGTTTTTGAGGTGCTTTGTAGCTTTCTCATAACAAAATTAAAGCAAAAGTCTCTCAGCAAGTGTGAGACTTCTTTAAGAAATTAAAATAGACATTTTCCTCCTATGTAAAATGAAATAACAGGTTATATTGGACTAAGTTAATAATTACTCACTTGCTAATTTTTAAAATTTATTTATCTATTTATTTACATGCAACGGTGTTATTTCCTTCATTTAACGCTAACTCCCGAAGAATGGCATTTCCATTAGGATCCATTTATCCTTCTAACACTGTCAAATACCAATTCTCCCTTTCCCTCCACCCCTGGGTTTCAGAGGAACAACAGCTGGAACCGACATGGCTGGTTTTGTCTACTTTATGACATCTTTCAAAAATTTTTGTATTCATCATCTATGCACTGATCACTGATCCGCCAGCTCTAACTTTGGGAATATAGTCCAGTAATGAAATGAATCTGTGATAAGTAAAATTATGAAAAAACTACATAAATAAAATAAAATGTTTCATACTGGAGTAATGTTATTTCTGATTTCAGAATAACATACAATGAAGGCTAATAACATCAAAGCAAACAATTACTAAGGAAGAATAAGCCAAGGATTTCTCTTAATAAATCCATATATAAAAGCCAATCAACTAATGTAGAAGTTATCCCATGCATATATTATTATTCATATACCACAAATACATGAAAAAGAAATTTAGAGTATACAGCCTTGCCTTCACATCCTACTTACCTTTATAACCAGCCTAACTTGGTTAGTACAACAACAGCAGTGAGTGTGTGTGACTGTCAGTAGGAGTCACAATATCTCTGAAGCAGCGTTTTTTTAATGCTACATTTCAAAGGGCTTTACCCAAGAGGCACAGAGACATTGAATGACATGCCCAAGGCCACCCAGAAAACCTGTGGCAGACAACCTGTACATGGTGCCTTCACGTTCTTCACCCAGGATTTTCTTCCCATCATTTCTAAGCACCTAGAGACTAACAGAATGCTTACGACTAATATCAAATAATTGCTTCTTTGAATCCTCCTGCTTGATCACTAAATAAGGACATTTGGGTTTCCTGTGATTTTATTCCCTACAGCAAGAAAAATACAAAGGGCATTAGCCCATGCTCAGTAGCTTTAATTTTAGATCCCTGTTTCTGAACTATATTTTAACTCTGTACCACGTTACAACCATTTTTACAGGTTCAACCAGCTCCCAGTTGGGCAGAAACTGCTAATCAAAAATCAGTTGTAGATAAAAGCCAATGGAAAACTTAAAAACATCTGTGACACATACAACAGAGCTAACAATACCCACACCAAGTGGTTTTAGCTATACTATATAAGTAGCATAGCTGTGTTTTTCAAAGGGAAACTAGTATCACGATGTGTTTAGCCAAATAAAAAGACAACGGCATCCACATATGTCCTGTTTTGTTCACAAGAAAATTATACATGTAGTAAATATACTATAAAATTAGGCATCTTAACAAGTTTGTAATCACCATCTCTCTGGTTACCTAACTTAATCTTGTATCCTCTTTGCCTGTCTGGTGTGATTCTGACTGAACACGTGTGACAATCAGCTATCCTTCGTGCTTGGATGCAAAATGCTACAAAATTTATAAAAAAACCCCCTGTCCTATGTATTTAGAAGGCATAACAACCTTGTTTTTTTTCTATAAAATGTTACTTTACTTGAAGATCATCATTAACCCAAAACACAATTAAATGTCAACTGAAAATTACATTCTCTCTCTTACACACCGTTTTCATGAACCTCATGGTAATTCTGGCTGGAAGGCGCCTCTGGAGGT
Organism: Pluvialis apricaria; assembly: GCA_017639485.1. Taxonomy (NCBI): domain Eukaryota; kingdom Metazoa; phylum Chordata; class Aves; order Charadriiformes; family Charadriidae; genus Pluvialis; species Pluvialis apricaria. The sequence continues at coordinate 37,177,048 of CM030009.1, forward strand.
CTCTGGTCCAAACCCAGCCCCAAGCAGCTCCAGCTAAGGCAGGCTGCTCTGGGCCTTGTCCAGTCAAAATCCAAGTATATCCAAGGTTCACATCCATTCTCCAACAATTATCCTCCAAGCAGGCCCTGCTGGCTTACTTAATTGTAGCTACACAGACTAGCAGTAACAAAGCCAGGACTATAACCCCAAAAATCTGAGTTTAGAGCACTTGATCCAATGATCAGACTACATTTCCTCCCCAATTTAAACTATAAGAATTAATTTACTGTCATGCAATCTGTAGTAGAAATGTCTATGTGCAAGATGAAGTTTCTTAGGTGACATCTTCTTTTTATATCATGGAAAGGTTGTTTAGAAAAATATAAATAAAAAAGCAGAAGCTAAAGCAAGACCGGTAACAGAAGCAGGGGATATTACATAATAATTAAAGTGCTTAACAGACAAAATGAGTTAATGCAGGAAACAGAAAAAAAACTTACTACTGCATAACGCTAGGACTGATACCCAAAATCTTTTGATATTACTTAACTTGAGGATGACCGCTATGATCTTCTAACTACCTGTTTTCTTATCCTGGCAGCATCCTAGAAATTGAGCCACATTCAATAAAACATTATACAATGTCTTTTAAGGAGCACATTACTATGGAGTCTAAATAAAAAGTTGAAACCTATTTATAAAAACCTATTTGTAAAACCTATTTATAAAAGTTATGATTTCACAAGCCCTGACTCGGCCATGACTGCCTCCTTCCCTCCCCCCCCCCCCCCCCCCCCCCCCCTATTTCTTATGTAGGGCTAAGAAAATAGAGCGTATAAAAGCTGGCAAGTCTTTTTTAATATAATTTACAATGTAGTAGGTAGGCAGGCAGGCAGATAGATCAATCAACTTTTTAAATTTAGTGTGTATGGTTTACTGTGAAAGGAGATATATTTCATGAGAGACAGGAGTTCAGGATTTTCTGTTTAATTTTTGGTTATCACATCTTTCTAACAGATCATGATTCATTCACTAGTCTTCAAGGAATATCAGTGCACACGAATTTTTTTTAAGCACAGTGCCTACACAGTTTAACACCCATTTGCTGCAGTAAGATTAGATCTCTAATGAAGTCTCAGCATTTCTCCCCACATAATACGTACAACGGGCTGTGGAGAGCCCTACAGCTCAAGCTGGACTCAAGTTCTGCAGAAACCAAGTTGCAGAGCAGCACACAGTATGGGGACTTCTCCAGACTGGACTGAATTTATGTTCCTAAATGGAGTCTTCAGCACAGGTTGTGGATGTTTCATACACTGAAGTAAAATTTTAGAAAGACAAGCTAAATAGTTTTAACATACACATTATGTAGCAAGTTTTTCTGGGCACATATAGGTATGTACACAGTCAAATCTGATGTCAGAAGAGATGTAGACAGTTCTGCTGTGCCCTCCTCTCCCTGTGAAATTTATAATCACATCTGATTTGTGGAATATGGAGGATTGCAGAAGAAAGCAAATTTACCAGCATAGAGGCTCTCTCTTATAAACTTTACTAACGTAAACTCTATTTTGCTAATGTGATATCCCTTTCATTACCACATTTTACCTATTTTGTCAAACACGGGAATCTTGTACAAAACCATGACCAAATACCTTAAGAGTTAGCAACAAGTAGAAGTATTTTGTTTTCCCTGCTGAGGAAAACCTATTCCTCTTTGTGCTTGAAGTTTTTCAAGACTACTTCAGTTTAGTGATGGTCCACAAACTAGTACTCTGCTTCCAATTGTTGCTGAATTACTAAGAATTGGAAGTAACATTTAGAAATTTGAAGTAAGGAACTTCTGAGAAAGGGGAATTCCTAGGAAACTTAGCCTCTCTAAAAACGAAAACAATGTGTTAACATTTAAAATCATAAAACATAAAGAAAGAAGTCAATTATTAAAGTAAGAAGACTAGAGGAGCTATAAAAATCCTGGGCATTTGAAAACAAATTCATAAGCAAGGCAAACAAACCTTTGAACACAGCAGTTCAAATATCCCACCCTTCCAGGCTCCAAGCTGAACAAACCTTTCAGTTGTAAGTATAAACCTGTATATAACCCATAATATACATAATATATTATATACATAATATATAACCCATAATATACAAAAGATCTCTGAAGGCTTTAAACTATGATCCAACATACAATTAGAAATTTCAGGACCCAACTTTGTCTTATGACAGTAAGCAGCAACCACGACTTATTTTATCATACCCATAAGTTGCACAATGTGTTATTTTTTAATTCACGCTCCTTGTTTTAAGTACCTCAAAAATTTTATCCTCAGACACTCACGTAAACTCAGTTACGCTTGGTATGGAAAGTTAACAGGAGTATTTTTCCAGAAGAACCATTCAAACTAACTTTCAATTATCTAAGTATCAATTACCACTCTTTTTTCTTAATTATTTAATAGGCACAACAATAAGATTTCAAGTATTGGTTTTTTCACCTAGTCATAAATAAGTTGCCAAACTGCCTTCAAAGAATGCTATAATTTACATGGAGAGACTACCTGACAAAAATTAAACAGAGAACAATTATATATAAAAATATTAAATAAATTTTAAATTAACAGAAGAAGCTTGGTTTATACTTAAGACACTGTTACATAGACACATGACAATATAAGCTGTTATTAGTCGCAGTGTTGTGCTGTCACTTGCTTTAATGGGTTTCCTTTGCAGAGTGAATTGAATGTAGAGTTCGCTCCACACAGGAACTCCAGAATGAAAAATTACATTACCCTGCTGAAAAAGCTTACACCCACAAAGCATTAATGAGCATATTATTTGTTTCAGGTGACTGCACTAGCTTTTTTGTTTAGCAAAACTCACTTGAAAATTCTCTAAAGTCTTGCTCCTGAACAGCTCTATGACCTAGTTTAAAGAAAATGTATAAGGATTATATTTTTGGCTCTTTAAATCAAGGTTTTTTGGCATTTACAAACTTTGCTGAATCGTTTTGGCTGTGGTGCCTTTCCTTATCTGCCCAAGCAATACTCAGCAGTATGGAATTTGCTTCCAGTGCACGCTGAAAGTGCTAGCACTTTGCAAAAACCATAATTTCTTTAGTGAAACATCTTTCATTGTATTTTACAAAACAATTTTGAAGCCTTTTCACTACATCCACACAATGTCTATCAGCACAGGAGAAATGTACTCAAATGCATCCAAGAAAACCTCTGGAGAGGTGTGTGGATCAATCAAAACTTGACCTAAAAAAACACCACACAACAGAGCTCGGTTGATTAATACATGGATATAAGACCTAGTGCTTCAAGCACAAAGGAATGAGCACTGAGAACCAACTGCTACAGCTGTTTGTCTAGGGAGGTTGACTTACTGAAGGTTTCAAAATCTGCAAAATCAATTAAAAGAATCAAGTTTTATTATTGAACATATTCTAACTACATTAACAGTACAAGGCAAATGACTGAGCCTCAGAGTTAACGCTCAGTAGAGTTAATAAAAAAAGAGCTAAGCGATTTAATTACACCTTTCAAATCTGCCTGCACACATATACCCCATACTTCAACATTCAAACTTAGTTTCATCCCTTCTACTAAAAATATCTTTTATTACAGAGGAGTAAAAGCAAAAAGCTTATTCAGAACAAAAATTATAATTTCAGACAATGCATGGTGTGAAATGACATGTACCTTCCCATGTTAATGAGTATTTCAGTAGCAGCACGGCTTACGTAATAATCATGGGGTTTATGGCAACTGGTTATTTTGACAAGAAAACTGAAGGAGCCGTATGAAAATAGCACGGAAAGAAGGAAAGAAAAGTAATAGGTCTGACATGTCAGACACCCTTTTACAAAGCATGCCAAATCTGTGCTTTGTTACTTTTCCTGGTTTTCATATAGAAGGTTCAATTTTTAATTCGATGAATAGATTAAAAAAAAAGGAATTTGCAGCAAAAAGTCTTAAGGAATCCATCTGCAAACATGTTTCTAGAAGTCCCTCTCCCACTGAAATGTAAATTGTTAAATACGGAATGGGTATTTTCTTATTTTTTTAAACAAAACCTGATTTTTTTTAATACATTGTAGCAAATGGGGAAAAGAAAAAAAAAAGGTTTAACCAGTACAGTTCAACTGTGTGTTCGAAACTCTAATTCCACTTTTGATTCAAAATGTAGGGACCAATCCTGTTCTAAAATATCAAAGAAAGCTTTACTACTTCTTTTCAACGGGGGACAAAAGTAAAAGCAAGAATACATAATTTACAGTAAATCCCAGAAGATGAAAAGACACAATTTTACTGAATGAAATGTTTTCTTCTAAATATGTATTTTGAAGTTTAACCATTACAAACAGCACAACATAAGTTAACAAAGTCTGACCATCAAAAATAAAACAACTGTGACTGGTTTATATAAAAACTGACTATAAACTAAGTACTGCATCTTTCTTAAAATGGTTGTTGATTCTAAACAAGATAACCACATGGTGGCAGAAGAATCAATGTCTTGTTCAGAAATTGTATTGCTCTCAGGAAAACATGCAACCCCATGGGTTTGTACTGCACAGTAAATGATTTGCTGCTAATAACTATGATGAAAAACCAATTGGTTCAGTGTAAATCAACCCTCAGGGATGATAAACATACATATTTTCCCAGAGCATTCTACCTACTGCAAACTGAATTGTTACTTTATAGATTGGAAGTTTGTACAATTGGAAACTTCAATTTAAAATAAGATCAAATTATTTTATATAGAATCATAGAATGGTATAGGTTGGAAGGGACCTTGCAGATCATTGAGTTCCAACCCCCCTGCCATGGGCAGGGACACCTCCCACTAGACCAAGTTGCTCAAGGCCCCATCCAGCCTGGCATTAAACACCTCCAGGGACAGGGCCTCAAAAACTTCTCTGGGCAACCTGTTCCAATGCCTTACCACCCTTAAAATGAAAAGTTTCTTCCTAATATTTAATCTAGACCTATCCTCTTCCGGTTTAAAGCCACCCCCCTCGTCCTATCACTACATGCCCTAGTAAAAAGTCCTTCCCCAGCTCTCCTGTAGGTCCCCTTTAGGTACTGGAAGGCTGCAATAAGGTCTCCCCGGAGCCTTCTCTTCTCCAGGCTGAACAACCCCAACTCTCTCAGCCTTTCCTCATGGAAGAGTTGCTCCAGCCTTTGGATCATCTTCACGGCCCTCCTCTGGACCTGCTCCAACAAGTCCATGTCTTTCTTATGTTGGGGACTCCAGAGCTGAATGCAGTACTACAGGTGGGGTCTCACAAGAGTGGAGTAGAGGGGCAGAATCACCTCCCTTGTCCTGCTGGCCACACTTCTTTTGATGCAGCCCAGGATACAGTTGGCCTTCTGGGCTGCGATCGCACATTGCTGGCTCATGTCGAGCTTCTTGTCAATCAGCACCCCCGGGTCCTTCACCTCAGGGCTGCCCTCCAGCCATTCCCCACCGAGCCTGTATTTGTGCTTGGAATCGCTCCAACCCAGATGTAGGACCTTGCACTTGGCCTTGTTGAACTTCATGAGGTTGGCATAGGCCCACCTCTCCAGCCCGTCCAGGTCCCTCTGGATGGCATCCCTCCCCTCCAGTGTGTCTACCTTGCCAAACAGCTTGGCATCATTGGCAAACTTGCTGAGGGTGCACTCGATAATCTAATTGTTAATAAAGTTTCAGGAAAAAACCCAAACAAACTATCACTGTAATGCCACATTCACCTTAAAAATTTGGAAGAACTCCCGTTTGAAAACATAGTCCAAGTAACAGCATTTACTGAAAATTTTATATACCCATCCATAATTTCTAAGAGTTTCTTTATGACTTTCAAAACAGATGACCAGTTAGATTAATAAATAAGGGCTTCTACTACCAGTGTATTTTACTTTTCTCTCCTCTATTTCATACTATAGCAAGACCCTTCCAGAACTGAACATATTTTGCCATGTACAAGCCCAGAAGAGCTTGGGCTCCTCACAGTCACCAGCCAGAGCAGACCAGGGGCTGAAGGAGAAATGGCCAGACCCTGCCCAGCCCCAGCCTGCAGCAGTGGTCCCCGCATGGCTGCTCAAGCAGAGGTCAGCATCATGCCAGCTAACCGACTTGCACCTGCACAGCGAATGAAACAATTCCCACTCCTTGACTTGTCCACAATCCCGACACAACAGCCGAAAAACAATTAACCTGCTAATCCAAAAGGATGATTCCTGAATGATCCTGAAAGCTTTACCAGCTCACTGAGCTCCAGTGAAACCAGGCAGAAAATGTACTGAAGCAAAGCTCCATTGAATACCTACTGAAAAATGTCTAAAATATACATAATTTAATGAATTAAAACAAATTATTGTTTTGCAACCAAAACCAAGAAGCCAACTAAAGGGGTCTTGCAACCTTTTCATACAGCTCACTAAATTCAGCTGCTACTATTTATAACTTCAAATAATTATACATAATGCTTTTATCTCAACAGTGATTTCTCTTTTCTTCTCCTCCTCAGCGTTTGCTGACAAAACTGAAAGTGCCCTCAGCTAGATTGCAACAAAATAATGAATGACGACAGATGTAGATCCCACAATGAATGATGTTGATGATTTCTTGTCATATTCATAGATATTAGTCAAGTCTGTAGCAAAATGATAATGACTAAAAGATTTTTCAGTTTGCTTTAGTGTTTGCGTATAGAGGAGAAAAAGATAGCACAAGGCTCCGCTCTTAAAGCAAATGAAAAGTGTGTTTAAACTGGCATTTTAGCTCAGATTAAGTGTGCCTTTTTGAAGCAAGTCTCATGATCATCCCTATCTAGTATGAATGCTTTGCTTCACATCACCGTATGCTCTCAGACAGCACAATCTGGACTCTTTTTCAGCAAAACTAAGCCAGACAAGTTAGCCCAAAGTAAAACCTTCAAAACGCACGTAGTGTGGATACTGGATCCTCAGTACCGAGGCTTTGCCTTTCAAGTCCAACCCCACAGCGCTGGACAGCGTACTAATGCAGTGCGGACCTGCGCACACAGCAGGTTTTGGAACACCTTTCAGGAATCTGCAATACAAGCAGCTGTGTTTGTACCTAAAATTATTTTAATGCTTTCTATCCTCTGTATATTTCAATGTCTCTATCATGGTACATCTCATTATTTGTAGTACATTAAAGTACAAGTGTATTAAAAGAGAAAAAAACTTGTGTAAAATATTACTAAATGTTTTTAAAAATAATACCAGATTTAGTTATTGGCATATCCATACCAGGTTACTGATTTTGGCAAGATTAATGAAAAAAGTAAGCATAAAACCACAGGGAAAACCACCGAAAATAATTTGGGCAATATAATTTTCCTTTCTCTCCCCAAATCACAACTACTAGACAATACACTCAGGGAGCAAGAAACTACAATGGGAATCCGTAGTAAATACTTTTGGAGAGAATGTTTGCATCATCAGTGTCTGAGTGACAAAATGTTCATATTGGCAAATAGCACTTAAGCTAGGTTCTGAGACATGCAGTTAAACAGAATGTCAATGTTTTTTCATCTTGTGATTTTCTTTCAAGAGAAATAAAATTTGAAAAAAAGAAATATGCAACATCTAAAACATAAATTGAACATGATTGAAATAAAGTAAAAGGAAAACATTTATATTAAATAGTTTTTCAGCTCTGCTCAGCAGACACAGCCATAGTAGAATGTATTCATCACCAACTTCCCACTGTACACGACTAATTTGTTTGATTGGTGTCACTTATAAGACGACAAAAGTTTGACTGTACAGAAGTTTATTTTTTAAAAATTGTTTTTGTTGCCTTTGCATCAAAAGTTTGAATTATAACCACCCTTATGGAAAATGTCTTCCCTTACTAGATTATACAAAGAAACATAACACTTCAGCTGCTCTTTGGCTTTATTAACTCTCACATTGCTGTTTGCTTATACATCTACCTTGCATCCAGGACTGAGGTGGCACTGTACCCCAACCATGCACGTGCATTCATAATTTAGCCTGGAAAAGACCTTATAAGGTCATCTGGCTGGGAGCCCATTCAAAGCAGGACTAACCTCAAAGTTGGTCAGAGCTGATAGCACCCATCTGCGTAGACTCTCTGTTTCTTGCTTGCGGCCTTATGACATATATCTGAATAATTTACAAGGTCTCAGATTTCTCTACCCACAGTACTAGAATAACAGTAGAACATAATTTGTAACTTTTGAAATATTTTAATAATGCTTATATGTCCCTTTGAAACCTCGAAACTAATATAAAAGCATAAAGTACATGAACAGAGCAAAACATAAAAGTTTAATTTTAAAAAGGTACTTGAAGCATTTAGATATTCAGGTGTATTCTCTAACTGAAGAAGTTAGGGAAAAAGAAAAGTTAGATCTAAATTCCATCAAATCCCATGGCTAGAAAGCTGGCTGCTGAACAGCAGTGATCCAAGCAATGCTAATACTGGTCACAGAGAGCTATTTCCTATTCAAATTATGAGAAAAAAAATAAATCACTGAGGTTCGTGTTATAAAGTCATTTTTGACTGTCATAAATCCATGGTGACAGTGGAAGAAGTGATCCTTTCCCTTGTCAACTCTCCTAGATCGTCACCTCTAGCTCTCGCGCTGCTGCACGACAGGTTCGGTCACAGTACCGACACGCTGACAATCAGCACAAGAACGTCAAAAGAGAGCACAAACTTATGCCAGATAGCAGTGCATGTTTAAACACAGCCTCATTTTAATTTCCCAGAACAATTCAACATTAGACTGCATGCTATTTTGTTAAATTTATGCCTTCAAACAGGAAACATAAGGTTGTACGTTCTCGAGACTCTCCAAAAGACACTGCCAACAAATATACCCTTACGAAAAGGCATACTGATGTCGGGCTTACTAGGCCCAACACCAAGGACAGTAATATCAGTCTATTAATTAGAGATGCAATTACAGGTACATCAGTTTTACACAATGACATGCTTTTGTATTTGCATAGCCTCTTTCATATTGGACTACCACCAGCTGATTTAACATCTGTAACACTGATGCCCCACTGTTCCCTTTTCCTCCAACAGAGCCCTGGAAAAGCAAGATTCCTATTGAAGACTAAAAGGTTGTGATGTTTGAGCTAATGGTTGGGGTGCCCCTTGCTAGAAAGCAGCAGTTCCCAGCTTTTCTTTTCCTACCCTGTGGAGAGAGCAGGAGTGCTGCTTTTTCAGATCAGCTCCATGTATTTTTGCTTTCATACTCTTTTCCTAAAGCAGGAAAACCCTGGCTTGTCACCCTCAGGATGGCAAAACGTACTTTCGCTCATGCTTCTGAGAAGATTTGAGCTAAAGTCAAAGCTAAATCTTATGAAGCCCTATCTGCCAACACTCGGCTCTGAAGCCAAGAAAACCTGATGTTGCCCTTGAGGCATCCAGTGATAGCTGAGGCACTGCAACCTAAATCCTAAACAAAACCAGGACCATTGCTACGTGGGACCACATTATTTATATCTGGTGAGATCTGGTTGGACTACCATCAGAGTACAGATTTTAAATTTACTTATACAAACAAAAGGAAAGCAGTCTTAAACTAGAAACTTCATTTAATAGTCAGCCTTATGGAACAGCCCTTTCCTGGCATCAGTGCCCAGGCTGTTAAACTGCTGTTTAATAGCAGTATGGGAGAACTGCTTCAATATGCTTTTGATGAGGCTTCTAGAAAAGTGTTCTTTCACCAGTCCTGAAAGCTGCAACTGCAGCCTTCCTGCGACAGGTAATTTCTGAAACTCACTGATGAATTAAGAGACAATCTATCCTGTAAACTTACAATCAATTTATTTTAACAGACAAAGAAACAACAGTCATAGAAAATAATTTTGCTCTAATTTATTTCCTTATGGCATTCTGACTCTTAGGGATAGATCCAAATCTTGACACCTAGTTGGAAAAAAAAAAAGATGCAAAGCAGCAGTTCCCAGAAATCCTTTATTATTTCAGTGGATTCAAACAACTCAAGACAAAAGGAAAACTGGATTTGCCATGCATTATGAACAATCAATGCTTGCTTAAAGGGACAGAGAGGAGGAAAACTTCTACGGTGTGAAGAACAATTTCTACCTATAGACTACACTGGTAGTTGCCATTCAGGAGCTTAAGCCTCCTTATCCAAGTGTTAGAAACAACTTCTGCACCCTGTGCTAGGGAACTAGCACAGCTTGTTCGTTTGGGCCAGGCTCCTTCTGTTTTCCATCTTCCACCCCCTTTTAAAGTTCCCACCCCCCTGCTGCATCACATTCCACACGTCTATCCCAAGACACCAGCCAAAAACAGAGGAGAGAGTGCCAACACTCTGAAAGCTTAGATAAAACTGCTGTGCTCCACTAGCTGCTTCTACAAACGGGGCTTCTGCCTCTCCGATCATTCACGCCTGGATTCTTCCCCTTTTGATACACTGAGCAGTCACAGCTCTTTTTGTTCTTTCGTTCACTCCCAACTTCACATCGTTTTTTCACACTGCTTCTAGCACACAGAACAGCATCCCAAACACGGCCCAGATTCTGAGGACATAAATGCTATTTAAATCCCTAGGTTACTTGGCTCCTAGAGCCAGGGCACCTCTGAAGGTAGAAAGCCAGATGATAGGAGACACTAGGCAAAGGGACATTGATGAAATGAGGCTGTTGACTTGAATGTTCTCCCCATCTCTTGTTCAAAAAAATGTATTTCCTATTAATTCCAGGAAACATTTACGATGCAGAACTGAACCACTCTGTTTACTGCACTCCCCTAGTGCTGTTACACTGCAAATTGTTTGGGGAAACCAATACTGGAAAAGTTTATTACAATATCCTGCAGACATCTCACAGAACATCTCCGCTAACGTTATTATTGTTTACTTGCCACATTTTCTATTGCAGACTGCTACTGAAGGACAGTAATTTTCTGTTTTAAAATGAAGAGACATTTCATTTGGCAACTTCCATCCTTTCTGCCATATGACATACCCTATGCCAAGGCATACATACTAAGTATGACAGGAGACTCCAAAGAGGAGCAGCATGGCTGGAACCAGGCTATTCCACCTCCCTCGCTCACAAGCACAAGGGCAGAGCTATCAGGAACCAAAAATTATCGCCTCGACGATGTAGTTGCTTTTTTAATCCCCCTCCCTCCCTCCCCCCCATGACACATTCTAATGATTCTTTAAAGCCTTCTTTCTGAATACAAGGGATCACCTAGATAGGAAGAGTAAGCTGTGAACACTGTCACACTCTGTCACAAAAGGTTAGCTTGTATTTTTGATGTTCTATACCTGAACTAGTTTGTGGAAAAGATAAGGCCTACTTGTACTATCAGAGCAGGAATTGCACCTTTGCTTTCTCAACACTCCCCAATTCAGGTTTTGGATCAAAGCAGAAAGGACAGGTGCTGTCAGAAAATCCTTTTGAAACAGGGTAGCAAGATGACATTAAATTGCTTGCTATGCATTAAGGAGAAAAAAAAAAAAAATAATCACACACTTACCAAAAGGAATATATTAATTAATTAAAACCTTAAAGAAGCACGATTCAAATTTCTCAATGTTTTCCCTTTCCTTGGTCTATGTTCACCTGTTTGAATTTGGCAGTTCCACTCGCACTCTTGATCTCATGTTGTCCTCTTCTGCTTGATATTTTAGTGATTGCAATTAAATTGGTGTTTATGACTGTTCTAACTCAGCTTCAACTTAAATCACCCCGATGATGCGAAAGCATCTCTCCTTGTATTAGAATTACTGCTAACACCAGCAGAGTTCTCACAATAGGCTAGTGAAAACAGTGCCACAGGGCCTTCAACAGAAGTATACATTTTTTTTCCCTCTTATTTATTTTAAGGAAGTGACTATTATTTTGATAGGTACTTTGTGAGGGGTGAGGACATCTCCTGAATAATCAAAATGCTACACAGCTGTGTACTACAACACCTGTCTCCTTGGCCCAAGGAAGCCTATAATGGAAAAAAAGTGACAAAAACCACAGGAAAACTAACCAGAAGCGGTGGCCCCAAATCTTGTTGTGCCTGAGTGCTCTACCAGGGATCTTTTGTTTGTTTGTTTGTTTATGTCCAGACTAACTGAAAACAGAGATACTGGAGAATACACAATTTTTCCAAAATGAATTTGCCTAGGTTCCAGCAGCAGTTACAGCATTGCAGCTACTCCTTGTCTTGTCTATGAGCTGGATAAGGCACTCTGTTATGTGTAAATGCTCATATAATACTTTGGAATAGCTTTTAAATCACTATCAATTCACTAAATAAAGCTTTATGAACTTGCTTTTTATCATGACAAAGAATAGAGGTGAACCCCATTCAGCAAACACACATACAGAACAGCCTACATTACACACTTTAATTATTCATCCAGCTGCTGATCTAATGGAATAGTTCTGCAAAGCAAAACACAAGCTAAACGTCTGCACATGCTCCCTCTTATTTTTACCAGTAAGAGATAGGAATTGGAATGAATTGCAAAAAAGATGTATTGACTCTGTGAGTTATTACTGGATCTTTTACGTCTTCCATCTCTGAGAGACTGATTAACATGCACAGAGCTCTGTACTACCATAACTACACCATCTTGGTCCGTAACAGTTCATTGAAAGCTCATTCAGAAATCCTTCAAAGATATGAGGAGGGTTGGGACTATTATGGCAAGATGAAATATTTATTCCAAAAAGCAAATATCCTGTACAAGTACCGCTCCTCCTTTTCCCATAGCTCATGCCCACAGAAGCCCAACCTCCTCTTCCACTGTTTCTCAGTCTGTTCTACGCCCTACAGTTGAGCCACATTATGCTCACGCACAGAGGTATTGCTATCAAAGCCTCTTTTTAATCGGTATTAGTATTCCTTACTTATCTGTATTTTAAGAGAGCTTAGTGGCTTAGGTTTCATGAGGAGTCCCAGAAGAGCTCTCAAACCAACTTTTCCTGCTCCCACCTGGCAAGAAAATTGTGCTTACTTCAGGCAGATTCAGACACAGCTGTGGGATACACCTGCAGCACCTCCAAGAGAACCCTGTGGCCCCCTGCACACCTGTGTACCAGGCACACAATTTGAAGACCGCCCAAGATTCACCACGGTTTTTACATGCTTAAATCCATTTGTTTTCAACGGTCTTTGGGTTCCAGGATGCCCTCCGAGCCTAAATTGAAGTGGTTCAGGTGAGCGGCTGCTCTGTATGTGACTGCAGGCAATCACAGGGGCTGTGCCACACTGCTTGTGCCAAAAGGAGTCACAACGAACCACAGTGCTTCCACGGTGACACACACAAGCCACTGCTGCCACCCAGCCCTCCCACAACAGTACCACAAAAGCAGACGGGCAAACTAGTATCTTCTATTCAAACAAAACAAAGTCCATTTTTTCCTTTAGATATGAAAGGAATTGTTTTGAGATGCTATCTAAAATGCAGGGGCAGAATTAAAGAAGAAAAAAAAGGAAGGATGGCTCACTAGTTACCAACCTAACTGGAAAAGGAGGACGTAGTAGAAACAAGGATTTTCTTGACAATGTATAAGCACCTATACTTGTCACTATCACTATCTTCCAATTAAATTACTGGTAATAATTTGCACTTGCGTAGCATTTACACTCTATGGAAGTAGTAAGTGTCAGGCTCTTTTTGCTAGTGGGTAACCTAAGGCTAACCTCAGCTGGAAGCATGGCCAGACAGTAAGAGAATCAGACACTCAGGTACTAGTCTTTAAAGTAGACTTCAGACTACTAATAGGTAACAGGGCTTGCCACTAAGCGATATTTAGGTTTTTGTTCTTGATTCTCCATAAAGAAGAATATTTGCTAGCCTACAAGATCTTATATATAAACACACATTTATTAAGCTTGCCTACAATGGCTGCTGTTCATCTGTTTTAAAGCTATACCGTCACTGGCTATTTAATTTGCTACAAACTAACCTCTCAATAGCAAGTACAGTGGCCACAGATTAGGCCAACAGTGGGGAAAAAAAAACCCAAACCAAACCCTTTGCAGTTATTTTCTCCTTAAAATTCAAGTCAGAGAGGACCTATGAGAAGGAAAGCTCTTGTAGAGCTTGCCACTGATGGCAGCGGAGGCAGCTGTTGACACTCAGCCTGCACAGGACACCTTTTCTATGCATAGCACTGGGATGGGGCAATAATCCATTCACCATGCCTTGAAACTGCCCAAATACTGAAATCTGCAATCAAAGCAAGATCACTCCAAAAGAAGTTAATGTAAAAGTTTTAATTATCCATCAGATCTCTTGCCAGATCCTGCATGTAATTATACTACCAAGCAAATCTCCTTGTTGCTTCAGACACAATCTCTACAGCTTTGGACAAATGCTTCTAAAGAATGTAGCTGTGAAAATGTCTGCACTGAGGCACATGTTTATGTGATGCTTCTACCAGTTTGGAGTTTTGTACAGAAATTAAGCCTCATCTTAAAAAAAATAAATCCCTTAAATTGTATTACGCATACAAAAAGACAAGTTCTTCATGTGTGGGCTGCTCTCTTTGAACAGCCTCCCACGTAAACCACTGCACATTTCTCCTAAAACCAGACACTTATCTCAAGAAAAATAGATGTGCATTTCTTGACCAAATTAGTTTGTACAACTGCGAGTGAAACCATTTTTTTAAAAAAAAGATATTATTTGTTTAACTGCCAGAAGTATATTTTTTGTTGTGATAATCATTTAATATTCCACTTCCAAGCTTGCCAATTCAGTTTATCAATATCTTGGGTTTAATCAGTAGGATCTGCAGCATTACAGCGTCAATTAACAACTCTAATAAAAGCACCCAAAACTAGTTCACATAAACTTGATTTACTAAAATCATTTATATTGCCAAGGCTGCCAGAAGTCCAGGAAAAAAAAAGTGAAATGCTCTATGGCAGGCCATTGCTTTTAAAATATTGTCAAACCATCCTCAGTCTAGCTTTCGTTATTAATTTGTAACTAACTGTTCACTTGCTCAGCTGTAATCTTTCATGGAGGGCTGTTTTTTAAACAGAATACAAGGTACCAACACAAAAACGTAATGGGAACTTCCCCTAGGGAGTCACCTTTTTAAAATTTCCTCACATCCCACTCTCCGACAACTCATCCCTGTAACAGATGATTCTAAGCTTTTTCTTACCACTCAGTGGTACACAACCCTGCCAGTGAGAAAAGGGAGATCCACAGTTCACTACAAACACAGAGGAGGGGCGGGGGAGATCCTCCGCTCTCTCCTGCTTCCTTGGGTGGGAAAGGAAATTGCCGAGTCCTTTGCTTGTGATTTCTCTGGCAGATACGAGCCAGCAGAGACAGGAAACTGAAAAACCTGGCTCCTCTTCCCTCCTGCCTGCAGTGCCCCACATCAAAGGATGCTGCTGGG
Organism: Pluvialis apricaria; assembly: GCA_017639485.1. Taxonomy (NCBI): domain Eukaryota; kingdom Metazoa; phylum Chordata; class Aves; order Charadriiformes; family Charadriidae; genus Pluvialis; species Pluvialis apricaria. The sequence goes on from CM030009.1 coordinate 37,192,428, forward strand.
GTGAGCTGCTGAGGCTGCTTCTTCCCAGAACCCCTCAAATAAAGTCTGGTGCCTGCAGGGAACAGCCCTGCTCTGCCCTGGGTTGTCCTGTATTGCATGGACATCCGTCCTTCCCTTCCCCTTCTTTCAAACTCAGAGGATCAGACAACTCTGTCAAGTACATTAGAGAATATCAGCAATTACCTACATTTTGGTCAAAGATGCCATATGCCGTGATGTGAGATTAGTTATTATTTCCAACAAGACCAGTACGTTTATAAATTACCATGTCTTCCTGAGGTTTTACAATCTCTACTACCAGTCTCCACATGTTGCACTTTTGGGACCATAGTGATGCAAAAGAGACTCTGGCTCCTCTACATGAAAAATACACATGTCAATTTATTAAAAAACTTTTAGGTAAATATTCTCTTGGATACTCAATTTGACATAAACAGTAATTTTATTTTCACCAGATTTTAAAGGCATTTAAAAATTTATTCTAAAGGTATTACAAAAGGTATAACAAAATACCTCTCATAAAACAAAACAGAAGACATCCACTTTTAGCAAAAGCAGACAAATTAAAATTTCACCATTATATTAAACAAAGAGCTCTGGTAAAATACTCAGTCCTTCCGGGAAACAAAAAGTTTTGCTTCTTCCAGAGGAAAAATGTAGGAGAATTTTCAGGGTTAAGTATTTACTCAACTATTCAGTACACAAACACAATAAAATTAGATATAGATCTAGGGCTAACATTTGGATGTGTCATGGGCAATAAGGGTGGTGTGGGTGTGTGTATATATATATATGCTCACATGCACAGCACCAGTAGGCCAGAAATGCGTCTTACTTTTTTTTCCCCTCTATCTTTATCTTTGTTTTTCCTCCCCCATTCCAAGTCTGCTAGAACAATCTGCAAATGCAAAAAACCAAATGAAACTACATAAGCCTAAACCAATAACTGCATACTCATTGCATAATGATTATATTTAGCATATGCCATGAAAAAATTCTCATGTAATGATCATCAAGATGCTCACAAAATAGCAAGACATTCTTGATACTGATTGTTTTTCAGGGTAGAAAGTTTTCTCCACTGTCTATAAGGATTGCACACCTAGCACATTAATTCCTTTATGTTTTATAATTATGCTGCCAATTAATGACATCTAAAGAGCCAAGAGCATAAGAAAAATACACAAAATAAGATCACCCCCAGAGAAACAGTTATCTTATTTGACAGGTTTTTTTAATTCTACCCTTTTCTTCTTTTTCAGCAGAACATTCGTATTAATAAAAAGGAAGAATCAGACTGTTGTTTGTAGAAGTATGAGAAGAATTTGAAAAGCAGACTGGATTGGATAAGGGTAGCTCTAGATAATCTGGAAGTGTTCAGCAGCTACTATGTTCCAAACAGCGCCTAAGAGTGATTTTAAATGAATGTATTGATACAGTTGTGGCCTGAAGAGTTGAACAATCCCAGCCAGTTCTCGATGCAACTAAATACATCTCTCTCTAAAGAAAGAGGAGAGGTAAATTAAAAAAACAAGCAGAAGGTAACAAAAGTGTTACCAGTCTAAAACTTTTATTCTTTATCTTTATTTCACCCCTCAAAACAGCAGGCGACTTTTGGAGATGGGTATCTCCACACATATTTGGGCTTAATTCCAGTTATTTGTGTTCTGACCATCTGGTCTATTTGACCAAATCTAGGAAAAAGCAGCCTAAGATCACACATTGAGAAAAGATGCATAATTAAAACAGGTAAACTGTATTTCTCACCTTTGCAAATTACAGAGAGGGAAGTTTTACTACTAGTAGCAATAGCAAATAATCAGAACTATCTGCACAGGGTTTTCCCATAGTTTTAGATAAGCTTTCCCCTTCTCTCAGTGATCCTGTCCCTGTGCTAGGGCAGATACTTAGTCCATCCAGCCTTCAGCTATCTCCACCTCCTCTGAGGTAAGTCAGCTTTTTATCAGCACCAGGACCTCATATGCTACAAAAGTATTTTATAATGCATGATAGTATTCTTTTAACATTTTCAGGTAGACATGAAAACTGAGCCAAACTTGAAGCCTTTTTCCATCATGGTATTTTTGCCTTAGACTCTGGGATTTTGCCAGACTGCCAGGGGCTGATTTCATAAAGCATGAATAGTCTTTTGCAAAACCTAGTTTATGACTATGTGATAAATTGCTTTCTCTATTTGTATATTAATAAGCAGATCACAGCTAGAGCAGGTTAAAGGCAGCATTGTGGAGAAAAGAATGTTTATTAAAGTGAGAAAAAAGCTGGACAAAGCTTTTTTCCCCCAAAACGACTTACCTAGCCTTCTTAAACTTGTCATAAACCCGTATTTAAATTTCTAGAATACTCCTAGAAAGAATAAAGAATTTCAAATGTTTCTGTCAGTGGCTGGATGTATTTAACTTAACCACTGTCAGTGGCTGGATGTATTTTGCTTATTGTATTGTGAATCTTAAAACCTGCACAGACTATAATCCAAAGAAGAAAACAAGCACTGAGCGCACACATCAGTGTAATCATCACCCTGGCTTCATACGAACCTTATGGTCAGTAATGGCCCCACCACAGATACTTGTGTGCTCCTTGATGCTATACAGAAAAAAACAGCTGCAAATGTTGCCCAGAACACACTGAGATTACACAGTGGATGCACTGTATCAGCTTCTTACTAACCAGGTGTTTCAATTTCTTTCATAGTTCCGTACACTTACTAATGTCTCTCTTGAAATGCAAGCTTTAAGTAAAGGTTGATAGAAAACTATGAAGAGATATGGTTTTGCATGGTTTTAACTAATATTATTGCTGTAAAAATTTCACTTGATTTTTAAACTGATGTTAATAAAACACTGAATGTTTCAGATGAGTGAAAAGATCGGGAGCTTTGCCACACGGACAGACTGGAAACGGCAGATAATGACAAAACAGGTATCCCATGGAATACAGGAAAACTTTACCAGCTCTTCTGCAAAAGTCAAGCTCCAACCACAGCTGCAGACCTACTGTTTAACCCCAGCCCTAGGGACGTGAAGTTCTGTTCTGCATCTCACATCCCTTAATTAAGCAGCTAAGCAATTCTCTGATCTAACACCTTTGCAAGTGTTATTTAAGGATGTTAACACTGAAATACATTTTTCCTGCTCAAGAAGTAATGGTATTTCTCTGCTTTATAACCTCTTTAGTGCAAATATCATCTTTTTGGCTTTCTGGTTTTCTCTTTTCATTATTCTGATGCAGTGAAGTCCATGCTTCTTAGAAATGCTCTCCAATTTATGGAATAAGCCAGAGTAACAACTGGTGTAAATTTAGTGCTACACCAAGTATGAGTACTATGGAGCAAAAATCAATGATAAATCTGCTCAAGTATTAGATGACATGAACACAGGATTTCCACTGAGTTTATCTGCCAACTTTCCAGAAAGAAAGATTTATTCTATATTTTAGAGACAATAATAAATAATGCAATTACTGCATCTATCTTATCCACAGACACAGAGCTCTTACCCACATAAAGGACATCTATAACATGTTTGCCAAATTTCCATATAGACTTCCAGAATGCAACCAAGACCTCAAATATGACAGTGTCCATTATATCAAAGTTACTGGGACATAATTTTATTCTTATGAGACAAATAATTATGTGAAACTGTAAAAGCATTGTTCTCTATGCTAAATGCTAAACTCTCTCAATGCTAAACACTGTTTAGTTAAAATAGTCAGCAGTTAAAATCATGTTGCGAAGAAAGATGCATTAGATTCACACTCTAATATAATAAAGGTATTATAGAGGACATTTTTTGCTACAATATCTTGGCTTTTCTGAGTATTTCTTACACTTTAAATGAGAAAAGTAAGCTTCTTACTATTTTTATAAAGAGTCTTCTACGATTTTTATTTTTAAAATGCTGCTTCTGCCACTTACTTTAAAAACTGTAGAATGATGAAGAATTAGCTGGAAGGAAAACTTCATGAGTCCCACTGAAGCAGTTTATTCTGGAACACCATTTATAGAAATGCCATTTTGTCATTTTTACCCTGAACAGAAACTGTATGTGATATTTCCACCCTTATACAAGTGAACTCATTATACTGTTTCCATAACAACAAATAGCAGTACATGAAATTAGATCCCAATAAGATTCTGAGAAAATTAAGTTACAGCCTACTAATGTGTCTCTTAGAGACTCATACAGTGAATGAGAAACCAAATCTGCAAAGCTGGCAATGTGGGTACCTAATAATAGTGGTACAGGAGGTTAATATCACATGAAGGGAATCAAGGAAAAACTGCCTCAGCCTATACCCACTAGGTAAGAAAAATTGCTGTTTGACATGGAGGCATAGGAACTGCTATAGGAATGGACACACTTAACTCCGTGTTTTATCCGAGACTTGCCCAAGTAGCAGATGCTTCAGAAAAAAAGACTAACTGCTCCATGGGGTAGATTGTCAGACAATAGTTTGTCAGTTGGAAAATTTCTTCCTAACTCTTAAAGACTCCTGCAGTCCTCCCTTTCTGTTTCAGATAATACACACAATTGAAGACTTTAAACTTTTATAATTGTCTATAGCTGAAGACTATATATAATTAATTTCTCCTGGACACGGCTTTAATTTTGTAAAACAAAAGAAGTTAAATGAGCCCATGAGTGACCTCCTCTCAAAGGAACTTGGTCTTAGCACAGCACCTACTGAACTCCAGTGCTAAGCTCTGTTGCTGCTCTAATTCAAGTAATTTTAACCTTGTGGTGACCTGTAACACCATTGCCACACATACAATACAGCCAGGTGTAAAGTCTGTTCCAAACCAGAAGTTACGGAAAGAGACGCCTCTCCTCACTAGAGCCTGTTTTTGTATCTCTTCAATGATGACAGACAAAAGCACACCTAACAATTTTAATGGAATTTAATAAAATATTGCTACAAACTCATAAGACAGTAATGACCCTAGATCACGCTACTTCTTTCTCTCTCTTCTCCCCTATCCTTCAATTTCCAATGCCAAACAGCTGTACAGCATTCCTTTGACTCAGAGGAATGGAGAAAAGAATGATAGAGGTGCCTAAATCTCAATAAAAAGCATCATTCTTCCAAACTGCTGACTTGCTTCTGGTACAAAGCATGTATAACTTTTCATGCAGCAAGCAACATCTGCATCACATACCTACCTACAAGCCATTAGTATGTCAGTACGGCAAAAAAAGGGAAAATTCAAAACCTGACTCTGTCTTAGCCCAATGGACTGCTTGTTTCAGACACCTAGACACCAAGTTTTCAACATCTGAAGGATGTAAGCTGGTTACCTAGCGAAAAAACTGCCTGAAGCTTAAGCTAGATAGTAAGATTTTTGTGGGCAAACTCTTTCCAAAAGATTTTTATCTGCCATTCATAACGCTTTTTTATATAGCCATAATAAATAGTCAGAATGCAGTAGAGAAGTAAATGGATATCCTGGGGAGAGACCAGGACTCAGAATATTTGTCTGTAGGGGACATATAACTAGCCAAATTCAAGTACTGAAAAACAGGCATTCTGCCATAACTCGCATGGCCTGAGGACCTAACAAAAGCATAAGCAAATAAATAAATAAATAAAAAGAACTGAAATAAAGGACATTGCCAAGGCCAAAAAGTCTAAAATTAGCCGCAGTAGCCATGTTTTGGTTTGCATTACGCAAGCCCTTTTCTGTGCCAGGCAGAGTCTCTTGTGCTGGTCAGGTTACATATCAAAGCAGATTAATCCTCCTCATTACGAGACAGAGACAAACCATTTCAGCACCTACTTTCTTCTCTGATTTGAATGAACAAGAAGGCAAAAAGTGCAGACTGTTCATGCTTCTGTCACAACGTTATTCCCACTTCAAACCAGATGATGTAGAGCTGCACAAACGTATTACAACGTATGCCAGACATCTTTCTTTGTGGGAGACTGAATTGTCATAGCAATAAAGTCTTCATCTACACCCTGCTGAAAAACAGTTTTTCAAAGCATAATGATCCATCAGTTTAGGAACATAAACTAGATTTCAAATACGTATTTTACTTCTTAAAAATCTGCTTTGTTATGGTTTTCTTGCAAGAACTAAATTCCACTGTAAAGTTTCCATCATCGTTATCGTCATGTGTTGCTCCTGAACTTCAAAAGGACTCATTAATCAAATATTTGTGCTAATTGAAAATAATCCTACCGCCCTGGTAATGTTCATAAAAATGGAGGCCTGGTCTACAAAACGTAATTGTGAGCATATAAATTGAAATACAGTTCCTTCAGTGAAGGATCTGATAATTTGCAGGAGCCAATATGCAGAAACAATCCCTTGCTCTGAGCCTGTTGTGATGACCACAAAGGTATAATTTTTTCCCCAGTCCTTGTAGGAATAGCAATCACAATATGAAGTATACAGTATGCTTTCACACTAAAATGCCTTTTACCAGTTTACCCATACTGAAAAGGTTTCAGGAGAACAGCTCACATGTAGGTACAGAGCATAACAAGAGTGGTTTTCTTTTAGACTGAAAGCCATCCTCAGGGATAACTCACTCCATGATGAATCCAGGACATCTAGTCAGTACACGTGAAGGACAGCAGACTTCCTGTGCTTGAATTTGAATTGCTTTCCATATTATTAGGAAATATTGCCAATCACCCATATCTGGATGCCAGCATGGATTGTGAGCACTTTCCAAAAAAGGAATCTTTCGTTTAAATACTAAATACTGAGCAGGATTAGCTACTAACTTCAATAACCCAAATGCAGATTTCAGCCTTTTGAAAACAAAGACAGTAAGGTATCCTCTGGACGACAAAACAGACATAGAAGGAGAAATATTCATCTGCAGGGTATCAGAAAACTAAGAATGCTTGTGGTCAAAACAGCATTCTGCCTAGAACAGAGCAGGTCATTGCCACTGGTATACTCCTGTCAGTTTGGTACGTGGACCAGTCAAGCTGGGTAGGACAGGAGAAACGCAGAGAACTTCTATCCCATGTACGAGGCCAGGTCAGCATGGTTTCACTACAGTCAGCTAAGAGGTTGTAGACACAAGCAAATTGCTATGACATAAAGTATGAACTTAAATTAACAATTCATCAATACTCCAAAATGAAAGGATTAAGAACTTCATGTTTGCTTTAGGTCAAGAGCATGCATACAGCAATCATGAGACATAGCAGTTAACACTGCAGTAGAAAAAACTGACAAAACAATCAGTTCCTAATCCATTACATTTGAAGAACCTTTTATATCTCCTTTAAACCACCGCAGTAGTTAATGGTGAAGAAAATAACTTCAAAACAAAAAACATCAGATGTTTGTAAGGACAAAATACAGACAAAAAGAACCTAAGTGATACTACTTTTGATATCATCTTATTAATTTTACAACAAATTATTCCTTCAGTCTAGTGAATAAGACAGGAGAAAGAGCGGCTCTTATTCAGCAGAGAACCATATATGCATGCGATGGTCTCATTGATTCTTCAATAATATAAACTTCCACCGCAAAAAAGCACTTCCAGCCCTTGTAAAACAGATAAGCCTCTCCAACTGATTAGATATGAGGCCCAAAGTTCTCTTCAGACAGAAAGAAAAAGCAACAAATTGTTGTAAAAAAACCCACAAACCTACACCAAAACAACAACAGCCCTCACTATAACCCATTCCCCCCCCTTCTTCCTGCTTTAAGTTTCAAGTCCAGTAGTGTCAACTTCATAATGATTCCAAGTATCTTCTAATCTACAGATCACTGTAACAGATATAATCAGCAAGCATATTCTTGGATAAAATGCTGGCAACTTGAGTAAAGTCAAGATCTGTAAATAACAGCTCTGTCATCATTCCTCCTGCAGGATTTCAAAAAATAGATCGCTTGCTTATTGAACAAAAAGTTGCTTGATAAGTTTTCAAGATCTTAAAACAATTACAGATAATTAAGCTGAAGTTTTGATTTTTGTATGGAGTTTTCAAATAAAAAGAAACTGTGTCACTACTTAATTAAGGTCACTTTAGTCCTTTGGAACCTTTGAGAAAAAGTAGTACCTAAACTAATTATAAAAACCAACCCACAAAATAAAAAAATAAAAAGGCCAAAGCACATGAAGTTTTTAAGTCCTGTCCCCCCCTGCCAAATTACCATTGGTGCTCTTCTACTGTGCAACTGAAACTAAATCTCTAGAGGTTAATAACTTGAGTTTCTGTTCCTAATAACTTTCATCTCAGAAAAGATTCCACGATTTCCACTTGCCTGAAGCATCCATAATTGCACTGAAAAGAGAAATAAACTTTATCAATAAACTGTGTGTTGTACTATGAGTGGCACTGATCTTCTCTACCTCTTTTCTTTGGTAAGATCCAGAAATTGCTGATGGAAAAGATGGATGTTTTATTTTAAAGTTTTATTGAATATTGAAAGTATTAATACTTAAACTTAACCTGCCTTTTCATAAGCGCAGTAAAGACACCCAGTGCTGCTACCACCTTTACATATTTTTGGACTTAATTATGTGCCATCAATGTCATTTGCTAAGAATCATCTTTCTAGCAGTTTCCTGTGCTGCTACACTAAAGATGATTAAGTCTACCAAGGAAGCTGTAGAAAAGGTAATATTAATACTGCATTCATCTTGAAAGTTACACATCAGCAAGCTAGAAAATATTAAATGCCAACAGAAAAGGTACTGCTAGATAATAAATTTTATGGCAAGAAATTAAAGCTCTATGCAGGAGAGCATTAACAGGCAATGAATTACTTATAAGACTTTTAACAGCAATCCAAATATCAATGGTTAAAATTAATTCAAATCCAGTGAGACTGTTGATGAAGTTGCAACTCCATAAATTTTACCAGCAGGAAGAGCAAGAATAACAGTAGCATAACCTCCCTGTCTGAAAAAGCACTGTTTAATTTTAATATACTTTTTTGAAGTCTCTTTTTTCTAATTTGTAGAACGTAAAGAGTATAGGAACTTTGTTTAAACAAACAGATTTTCTGGTCCAGTACAGAGTTGTTTTATTTTCAGAAGAGATTTATTACTCTATATCTGACAGCGCAGAAAAATAAATAAATTCATACCCTTCAGTGATTCTGAAGCCAAGTCTTCTCTCTTATGTGTTTCTTAACAGCAGTGCACAAATTAATGCTGGTTTGGTGAGGTTACAACAAAAGCAAATATGCTTTTGGATAATTTAACCTAAAATATATGCATGCAAGTTGGTGCGCATAGACATAGTTTCCCATAATTTTAATGAATCTGGAATTAAAACTCCATGAAGTTAAAAATAAGATATTTTTAATTGTTGCTCCAGAGCAACCATATAAAAACCAGTTAGACTGATCTTGAGAACTGCAACAAATAATAAAAGGAACCTCATCTTCAACAAAAATTTTGATCATGGGTTCAAGTGAAGCTCCGATCAATTCTCATTCCTCCCACTACTCATTTAAAAAATGATAAATAGGGCACAGAAGAAGTTTTCTCCAAAAGTTGCCTGTAGTAAAACAGCTTTGAAAAGATCCATTAGCTGTGAATATAAATGCTGAATATGTAATTTAATGCAAGTAGTACTGTTTACTAAGGTAAGCAATTTGCTCTTTCCTGGATTGTCTCCTCAAAATGTATTTGCAACTGAACAACAGAAATTACCAGTTCTTCAGAACCATCATTGCTTTAATGATAACTTCGAGAAAGGAAATCCAGTGCCTAGAGGACTTCTAATCAGCAGGAACACAATAATTCCTACAGGCATGGAAGAAGAAAGCTCCCTGATCCTTTTTGCATCTACTTTTTGTTTTCCTCATGCATTAAGTACTAGTGAACACATTAAGAGAATGAGCCTCATATGCATTTTATATTACTCCTCCTCCAAGCCCTCAGGCTTGGACTGCCAAAAATGGTTGAGGTTCTTAAGTGCTCTTGAAAGCAGAGAACTTGGCATTTCAGCACATCTGAAAATCATCTTTTGAAAACCATACTGTGTGTCGAGAGCCTAATTTGATGTCTTTTTGAAGCAATGGGAGTCATCTTACTCTTTTCATGGGTCTTTGGATAAGGTTTTACATGGAAATACAAGGAATTGCAGGTGCACCTGCTCCCGTAACAGACATGCCCATCCAGTCTGCAAACCAATCCAGGCAAATATTACTGCAGCAGGTTATGGACACAGTGTAACTAACTTCCAATGCATTTTATGCATTAAAATCTGCAAATTTGCATGCAATTTATGGATATGACAATATCTTCCCTATGACCAAATATTCTTCTAACTATCAGGCATGTTGGCTATGATTTCCTGTGACCGGTTTTAAAAGTGGTTGTTTTGTGGTTCACGAAACTTTTCTCAGGAAATGTTTATAGAAATATGTTCCATTACATACACCCCAGCTATGCTCTTCAATCATTATTTTACCATGATAACTAGTAATAATCTCCCAATGTATAGCAGTCCATCAAAGACTTTGCTATCCTTTTCCAGGACTATTCTGCACGTGCAACAGCCAGTTAGAGTAATAAAAATATCAACAGAAAGAAAACATATTATGAACTTACTTGTTTAACAATATTTTTAATACTTCCAGCATTGTTGCTTCATCCTTTCTTAACATCACTTTGTATTTGCTCATTATGCACTGCAGTGGAGTTGGTCTTGGAGCACGAGATGATCACCTTGCATAGCTGAAAGCCTGGTGCGCTAACCCATGCCGACAGCCCCACTCTGGCTATCAAATACCAGCAGGCTATTTTGCTACTTTCCCTGCCCAGATATGTCGCAGATGACTAAGGAAAAGGTAGGGGAAAAATCTTTCCCCAATCACTTCATCTTCTGTAGAAAGATTAGTAAAAACATTCATTGTGCTTAAAATACATAAGGACTTCCTAAAGAGAAAATTCAAACCTCAGACCCCCATGAAAAAACTTTCAGTTACCAGTAAAATCGGATGATGAAGTTTTAGGAATTCAAGGTCAGACAGAAATTTAAAGAAGGAAATGTAAGTCTCATGGATTTGCAAACGTGACTAAACTGATATGGTCCATAAGTCATATTTCCTAGATCATAGTTACCTGAACTATGATTTAGTAAAGTCGGCACATACAAACAAGTTAATTCAAATTACATTTAACTGAAATGAAGGAAGCAATTCACACCTCATAGCTATTGTTTCAGGCTCTCTTGTAAACTCAGGAAATAATTTCAACACTTCTGAAGCTCTTTTCATCTTTGGAATGTTTTCTTTGCAACTATTTGAAAGGCCTCAAAAACCTATGCTACAAATGTCAACATGAATTATGCTCTATCTACTCACTCAAGTATTCTGCATATTTGACCTCTGAAAACTTGACTATTACACAAATAAAGACTATATTTCTGCAAACTTCTCCCATAATCCTATTTTTCACCCAAGAACCTCAAATTCCTGACCATTCTAAAGAAAAACACCTCCTGTATTACTTCTGTGTAAATCAAAAGACAAAACAAAACCAAGCCCAACTACACTAATTTTCCATCACCTACTTTTTTTTCCCCTGTCAGTTTCTCTAACTTCTATTATTGCTAACCACAGAACTGAATTTCACTTCATGTTTCTAGTTTTACCATGAGGCTTTCTAGTCAATGACCCGTGCTCCTCGCTTTCTGGGCTTTTCCCACCACAGCACACTCAGGAGGAGCAGAGGAGAGAAACTAATTTCCAGCAGTAGAATCAAGTACCATTTAAATGATCTGAAGAATCATTCGGGCTTTTTTTGCATTGAATTATATATCATTACTATGCCAATTTAAATCATGCATAGGAAGTCCACATTTTACATTCCCAGAAAATCATGACATTTTTCAACAGTCAGCTCTATTAGCCTAATGTAATAACACTGCCAGCCACCATGCATAAGTCATAAGCAGTATGATTGGATTTGTCTGCTCATTGCATTTGCAATTTGAATAATAGTGATATTATTCAATTGCAAATATCTTTTTGTCTAAATACTCTATTGTTATATTTAGTTGGAGCTGGGACAGCAGCATCAAACACTAAGGAGGAACTGAATAGTCTATTTCTATTGCATTGGTATACAATCAAATTCCTATACTTTGTGAGGCACTCTACCTTACTACAGCACTAAAAAAAAGTCCCACCCCTTTATGCTACTGTTATGAACAGTACAGTCATCAGACATATTTCAAATTGGCAAAATTAGTCTAACTTTTTCCAAATGTTTAGTTGCCAAGTTTATAAGAAAGAGAGCTTTGTAGTGGTCCAAAAAGGATGGCAAGTACAATGTAAGTGCTTGTCTACATGGAGAAGCAAGCTGGAAAGGCTGTTCCACAGCAGCTCCCACAGCAGATGCTCTTATTTCAGGAAAAGTGCTTTTTTTACACATTAAGAAAGAGTATAAGCCAAGGCACCCTGAGGCTTTGGCTGCGTGGAGTAATACAACCCTCATAAAGAGTCAATGTGAAAGAGTTACTGTTTTTCAATATGTAGAAGTATTTCATAGGGTTTCAATCTCTCCTCCCCTTCCTTTCAGCCAGTAGACAACTCCTAAGTGATTTACAGGGTTTCATCAGGTTGAACAACATTGCAGACAAGAGAGGGCACCAGGACTTGACCAGAAGAGGATTCAGCGTTCTAATCCAGGTGACTTTTCCAGCATGATTTCAGGTGACATGATGACAGGCCATACAACATTGCTGTAGTGACGTAGTTCACCATCTATACAGGGAATCTATCTAATGATGGGAAATCATGAGGTTTTAAGGTACTGTGCAGGAAGGCCAAAAAAGATTTCTAGTTCAAACATGAACAAAATTCGATTATTTTAAAGACAATAAAAATAAAAATAACTGTGTGTTGAAAAAGAATTTAAGTGCTCATAATAAACAAGGCCAAAATAAGTAAAAAATAAAGATAACTTTTTTCAAAAATGGTATAAAGTAGGTTAATTTTTTGTTCTGCAATCTAAAAAAAACTTACACTGACATTTCAGTTTATTTTGTTAAATGTTTATATTGCCATTTTGTCTCTTCCTTTTTTTCCCCTCTATTTGCCAGTGAAGTAGACTGAAAAAAAGAGGATAAAGAGGAAAGAATCCAAGAGTATCCAAGGGAGAAAGAAACCGTAATATTCCTGTCTATATCTTAAATAACTTTCTAATTTCTCAAAATCGTTAACCTTTCCAAGCATCTGAAACAACAATCAAGCTGAATCCCTTTATTTTTATGTTATATACAAGTGTTCTTTCTCTGCCTTGATTTTTCTGAAATCCTCAAACAGAAGAGCCCTTCGAGCATGGGTTGGGGCCTGCCTTATAGGAAAACAAAATAATAAATGAAACTATAGAAGGCTGTATTATGTACTGCTGTCTGCCAGCAAAGGTCAGGTCTTGGACTGTGGTTGTGGTTATGTCCCACTATATTAGGGAAATGACCTCAGGTGGAAGGGGTTCATAATCCACATGAACATAATCCACACTCTTCCCCAAAACCTTGCCGTATGCACACACAGTGATTCATGCAAATAATGTTGCAAGAAAACGATGCACATGGGTGGAAGGGTTTCACAATTTTTATTTAAATTGCATTTATATTAGGTCTGGGAGTAATTCAAGGAGTAATGGAAATTATTACCAGAAATGCAAATAATAGCATTTAAACCAACTGCATGTGAGAGTAAACACGCACTTTGGGTTTTTCTTGCTTTGGCAGCAGATTGGTAACCAACTTCATCTTTTATACTGTTATTTACAGGGACATCTGCAGATGTTGTAGCAGCCACCAGAGGGCTCCCATATTTTTTCCATTCAGGTTAAAAAAAATATTGAGATTAACAAAAAATGAAGATTATAAATTTTGCTTTAGAAATTTAAAAAGCAAAACTGACAGATGGAAAATAACAGACCACTACAATGATCTTAATCAAATACTGGGTAGCTGCAAAGATTATTTGAGAAAAGATTAAAAAAACCCAGATTTTGAAGACTGCTTTAATGCCCATGTTCATTCATACATGTAGCACTAAACAAAATGGGTCAGAAGCTAAGTGTGTGCAACCTGTAGGCATTTCAGTGAAATGAAAAGCCTAATTACTGACTACGTTCCCTGGCACACTGTCTCTCTAGGGAATGCCTAAAAATTATTTAAAAAAGAAGTTTGGAAAAAAAACAAAGACCAAAACCCCACCAGAATACAACCAAGACACCCCAACAGTGCAAAGGAAAATTTCATAGAGGCCAACAGGGGTCTAAAATTTCTTCTGAGAATCAGTACTCCCACTTGCAGAAGAAAGCATGCCTTTCCATGGAACAAGGTAAGAAAAAAAAAAGTAAAAGCCAAAACCAGTACAAGTCAGAGCAAAGCAGTGAAATCCCACCTGCACACTCAGAAATGGCATTAAAGTAGATACAATTAATTGTATTCCAGTTCATGAACTGAAGGCAGCTGGTATGGTGACTGTAAAGATGGAAATCCATGCGAAAGGTCTGAATGTCATGAACTGAGATAAACCAATCTGTTCACAACACGTGACAGGAAAGATGGCATTTTTCAAAGACTGTGTGTGACAAAGCTGCACTCCCTGAACTCCAGGTGGGGTGCTGCGGGAGGAATAGTAGATTATCTCTGGAGCACTTTCAGCTAAAACAATTCAAACAACAACTGAGATTAAGGGGGTTGAGCCTACAGTAGCAACTTTATTATAATTTCCTGTCTCTCACTTCTAGTTAACATGTAGACACAGCCATCAGAGATGCAGCACGGAAATTATTTGCCTAACAGTGACCATGCAGCTTGTTGGAGGGAACAGAAAGGTGTAACATTCTGGAGCATGTTAGTACTAATAGCAGAAAAAATAGCTGAGGAATGAGTATCTTTAGAGCCACGCGTTGATGGTTCACTGTTTGGGAATAATGAAGGCTACAATTCAACATTAAATGGATCCTGTACTATTTAAAACAACCGTTAATAAAACCATAGTAAGATTGTGAGAAGGCACAATGACTTTCTCCTAAAGGCATTTTTAACTCAGTTTGCATTCCCAGCTTTGTATGAAAAAGTACTTTATGAAAACAAAGGCAGAATGGAAGCAGTTTGTAAGATGGAGAAGTGATTTTCTAAAATTTAGATGCAGGAATTTATAGAAATACAGCAAAATAAATTACATACTTTATTAAATTACATGTGAGCTATAAAAGCAATTTCTACCTGACTATTAAGCAGAAGCTGAAAATATACATCCATGTTAAGAACTCAGGGATACTAAGTGTGACAGTGCAGTGATCTCAATCTAGTGGTCCATCGTCTGCAGAGTGTGCAAAAAGGGGTGAAAAAATATTCCAGAATCTGTATATTTATATCCCCATAATTCTGGCAATCAAAACAGGAAAATTCAAGTAATGAGTGAACTTACAAGGTCTAGCCTTGAACTATACAAATATGTTTATAAATCAAAATAATAAAGGCAATGCCAGACAGCAAAATATCCCAATGGTGTTACCAGGTGTTAGAGAGAAGCAGAGTAATTCCAGATAGAAAAAGGTGTATATTATTTTTTAAAAGTAAATACAGTGGCAAGCGTCCCATGTTTTCAAATTTTGGCATCATTACTGAAACTGTCAGAAGTGGTATTGAAATTTAGTGTAGGGATTTCTGATTGACACCAAGCAGAAGCAAAAAAATATTCCAAGGAAGACAGATAGTAAAACAGCAGGTAATATTGCTGGACCACTATCAGACCACAACTCTATGCCAAGTGTGAGACACGGTCAGTGTCCAGCTGGACACCAACTTCAGCAGGAGCACACTACAAGATGGAGAAAGTTATCAGTGCTGTAAGCTTGCATATTTGGTGACAACTGTAGCATCTCAGCACTAATTGGAAGAAGCAGAAGGGCCCTCCAGAATTCGTCTAGAATAGGAGAGCGCCATAATACTACTACTACTAATGATGTTTTCTAATATCTCTAAAATAAATACAAAACAAAAGAGTATTTACTAAAGACTTAAGCAAATCTAGCCAAGGTCACACATTCTAGCGATGACATTTAACAAAAAACATTTATGTAACATTATTCGTTTGTAATTTTAAACTCATATCTCAAAACTGATATGCCTAATTTCCTCTGAATGTCCCTAGCGCAGTTCTCTGCTGGCATGGGACTTGCCGACAACGATTTTCAGCCACACTGGTCTCGTTTCAGCAGTGTTAGAGTAAGGGTCAAAATAGGTCATATACTGGAAAACTAGTCACAGCTACTGCTTTTTTTTCCTCTGCTTTTCCATAAACAGCAGAGAAATTTGGCATTAGGCCAAAATACTTATTTATAGACAACATTTATTTTTAGGTATTTATTTTAGTCACTAGAGAACAATTGCAGCTAAATGTACTTATTATTATCTGGAAATCTATTTTTTGAAATATCCTCTGTCAATGTAAATTTTTTGTCACTCTAACCGTATTTTTCCCTTTATATGCATGCCATGTGTATTAATCACATACATTTCCACTGCATCTGGAAGCTGTGTGATTTTTCTAAGTAAAAGACACAATCCTGAAGTTCCTCCCCGGGTTTTATGCAAAAAAACCAAACCTAATTACTCTGCAGACTGGTTTTCTTAAGTAAATGACAGAATAAGAACCGAGCCTCAGGATTTTGTACTATTACTTGAGTGAGCTGGTTGTTGCAGTAGAACCAAGTTTCTTACAAACCCTCTGAACAGTAACTTTGACCTAGACTTTCAATACAGAGCCATTCATTTCCACTGCCGAATGAGAAAGGCTGTGGCTTCAACACCATGTTTGTTGCTTACACAGGCAAAACAGCATGAAATAAAAATTGTGCACTCTCTTTTCACAAGCCAGAGCTTTTCTACCGAATTCACACTTAGAATCCCTGACAGAAGCACGACATTTTTTCTCTTACTTTATAAAGCAGGAATTTTTTCTCTTTACATTTTCTGCATCTTTCCCCATGCCCTCTTTTGTCTGACTCATTTGTCCCGTGCTCAGGACAAGGCCTGAAATGACCTCAGACTCCATATGTTTGCCAGTTATTTATTGACATATGCTCAGGTCAACCTCTGCAAGGTAAGAAATTTTTGTTTACCCCATTCTGCAGACTGATAACTGAGCCAGAGATTAGATTATATAATACAACTACAAGCGCTTGTGCTTGTCGACTCCGTAATACCAGTGTAACATATTTCAGCCACCTCTTACATTTCAGCTATCAGCAGAGATTTTCAGAAGTTTCCATGCTGCTTACAGGGCTCAGAGGGACACAGCCACGGCATCGAACACAGACCTGATGAGGCACACAACTATGTGCACATGCACAAAATAAGCTCAGCGCTCAGGACTCCTCATAAAATTTCCCCGATTCTTTTTGCTGTACAGAAAAGTGGGAATTGTAAGGACAAAAACCCCAGAAAAACAATTCAGAGATCAGCAGTTAAAAATGACCAAGTATGCAGGATGCCAGACTCTCAGCTATCCCACCCAGGTTCAGAGTGCTGCTGCAGTAGGTGAGAAGTGACCTATTACCTAGCTTCTCATTTTCTTCTTCAACATTTGATATTACTTTCTGTTGAAAAGGTGACACAATTCCTCACCTTATGATCCACTGATTTCACAATATTTCAAATGATGCAGTCATACTAGTGTCTTTATGTGGGCAGAATGCAGCACAAGCCTTGCACATTTTTTTTCCCCTGCAAATGCCATAATGGCCTTTCCATTATTAATGATGAATTAGAATGTTCCAAAATGTTGCAAGGTGGTTACTGGACCCATATTCTACCTAGGCCATTAACTGTTTCTCTGATTATATCAAAATGCATCTCAATTCCCCATCTACCTCCCTGCTACAATTGCTTCATCAATATTCATAAGATCCAAGAGCTTGATATTGATTACCGCATCTAATGGACTCATTATGCAAAGTCATCGTGACCTCTGAAGCAATTCTACTTTTGTGACTTATCTAGATGCTTGTTTCAAATGTTCTGAGACATCGGTACTGAGGCAGGAGCAAGCAGAGCAGGACAAAATGCACCACAGCATCTTTAACTGACGATACTCCAATAGGATGGACTTTTTCCACACCTGTATGAGATGTCACGCAACACTAAAAGCTCTGTCACATTATCCCCAACTTAACAGGAGCCCTTGTTATCACACAGCAGAAAAAGGTAGTTAATATTAACTGATCATTATTAACATTCATTACGGAAAATCAATCTGATTGTGCTATAACCTCCTGCTGCAGTCAGCTAGGTTATTCTGATATTTACATAATATTGAGCCCTGCTAACCAAAATTGTGGCGGTTATATAACATCTCTCAATGTCATGGTGATTCTGCAAACAAAATCTATTTCGTTTATCAGCACCAAGGTACAGAATAAGTGCCTTTTGCAAACAGTTTCTAACAGCAAATCTTTTACTGCTTCATATGTCCAACATTAGTGACAAGCATTCTTCCTTGGACACATAAGAATAAAGCAGTAAAACTACAGTGTGAATTAGTCTTCTATTCTGAAAATCTAACTTTTTTTTCTGGAAAAATGATATTCAATAAGAACTCGCTTTAAAAATAAACACAACACAAAAAAACCAACTCTCCTTTCATATGTTAAGAAATTGAAAGAGTGAAAACAAAAGCTTGACAAATTCTAAAGTAGTGTTTAACTAAAGAACTAACCCACAAGAATGAATGGCCTAGAAGGCGGGCGAGTACATCATCACTTGGATTCTTAAAAGAAATAATCAAACTCAAACTATCCTCTGGATTCAAGAATAATTTAGTAAAATATTATTGGAACAACTGCAGCTGTTCCATTATAGTTAAGTATGAAATTATTGTTGGGATGTTATCTCCAAACTACACCTGTTTAAATCAACATGGAAAAAAATGAGTACACACACTTTTTCAGGGTCATGTCTGTCCCTCCTGCCCCCCTTCAAATAATTTTTTTGTGGATCAATTACTATATGTATCAAAGTTACAATGATTGTCACGCTGGTTCTCTGCTGCACTCTGGAATAAAGTTTCTCTGTCAAAAAGTAAAGTTGTCATTTGAATTTGGATTTAATGCTGAAATATAATTTGAAGGCTCCCAAAATAACCTAAATATATTATAATTATTATATACATACATATATATTTACATACAAGATTAGCACATTATTCTGTTCTTTAATGTGAACATATGGTTAAAGATTTTTAGAAAATAACTGCACACAGGTTTTGGACTGGTCCACTATGAGTGTGTTAAAGCAGAAAAGCTTTTGATTACATTGCTTTAATCTTCTTTACTGAAAATTAATCTAACCTAAATATAAGCTCCACGTGTGTCAAATAATTTAGAGATACATTTTCCCTACACACATGTGTAACTGCAAATTTGAGTATCTTGAAAAGGTGATACACTTATCAATCTGAAATCAATTCAAATGATAAGAATGAAGAAAAGTTGTCAACCATATTCAGAAAGTAGAAGCAATAGATTATTCTACCTGAGCACACTTAGCAAGTACATCTATAGCTAATCTTGGTTTAAAACATGACCCGTGTAGCATTCTCACCTTTACAAGGAAAATACAGCAGAACGTAGGCATCTTTTATTCAGGCTTGACTTTTACTACATCTGAGACTCTTCATAAGTAAAGATGGAGCAAGATTAGAGCCATATTTGGCCTATTTTAATGTAGTACTATAGCTAGTTGCTTCCAGATTAGCTGAAATGCACCTAAAAATGGTACAACCCAAAATATAGTTTACCATAAAATCTGTATTATTTTCATTCCTCACATCAAAAATAAATCTACGTTATGCTGCAGGATAACCTTAAAACACGGCTCCAAAAAACTGATTGCCTAATTAGAGTAATTCATAGTTACACAATTCACATTTGGGCATGGCATAAAAGCCCAAATTTTATCTTCATTCAGTAATTTATATTTTTGGAGCAATACAATCTAAAAGGACAAAATTTTTCTCCAGACAGGGAATCAAAATTAAAAATTCAAAGCACATACTCTCACTCTGTTTCACAGCTGAAATAACTGCCAATTAGCAACTCTGTCAGCAAAAACTTAACATTGCAAAAGTTTCAAAGGTAGAACTAATTAGGAAGCAAGCCTAATGAACCCAAATGATATGACTTCAAAACTCTAAGCTTTTGGTTAGTATTTAGATGCATGTTTGAAATGAGAGCATTTAGGTGTATGAACTGGCACCTTTGATTTACAGAACTGCAAAAATTCATTTCCCAAATTAACTAATATGTGTTTGCTATTTATCACACTATAGTCACTATTCATATTTATATACAAGAACACTAACGTATATAAATGACTGAATTCCAATATACTTATCACGGCTTAGTCCCTGATATCACAAACAGTTATAAGGAATCTGCTGAGAGTAGGTAGAAGGTTCGTAGGTAAATCTTCAGCACATGCTTGGACTGGGATCACAGAGGACTGAAGAAATTAGCAGCTATAGACAGGGAGAGGGTGGGACCTTGATGTTGAAGCCAGTCCAAGGGAGGAAACAGCAGACCATGACTACTTAGCATAGCTATGTGCTGCCTCCTAAATAGGCAGCTTTGGAAGACTGTGGTCAGCCGAGGGTAAGGTGCTACTCACTCCTAAAGGACTCAGATCTTACCCTCAAAAATTAAACTTCACCACACACCAACAGGCAAGTACAGCTTATTAATTTATTTTAAAATTAATTTCCTTACTTTATTTTTTCTAAGTCCTAATTATTAGTCATTTTTTCCTCAAGTAGTTAGGCAGACCTATTTATTGATTCTTCCTACCAATACTTTCTAACATTTGAATTCAAGGCACTTCATTTACATCGTAAATGTGTGCTAAAAATCTAAATAGCTACCATGTTTAATTCTGAATATAAACCTACCCTACATCTGCTTCTGACACTACCATACCCTTGGGCAGAAAGGCTCCAAATGGTTGGGAAGCTGCAATAAACAGTACCTATATGAATGAAGTTGCCTGACTTGATTTTGCACCTGCTAAAAGGCTATCAGCCTCTCTGACATCACTTTCAGGTGCTCCATGAATACCAGCAGAATAAAACCAAGACATATATCCTCTGTGAATGTTACTAACAGGAATCAAGAGAAACTATAGTATACTTCAAGTTACAGTCAAAACTGTTACTCCGTTTTGATCCTGTCCATGATGACTGCTATTGTGGTAGCTCTGTTTCAAACAATTAGGCAACCACTGATAAACCTGTAACTTGTATTTTTTTTCCCCGCCCCCTGGGAAGCCATGTGTCAGATATAAGTAACAAAGGCAACAGATGACAAATTGAAGCCCTGTTTCACAAAAGCTGAACAAGCCTGCAACATTAGTTCTGCATTTAGTCCCTTGCAGAGGTGCTCAACACCTGTAAAATCAAGTTACACAAGTTCAGTTCTAAAACTCAGCCTACAAAAGCACCACAGCAATCAGCAGCCAAGGTCAAAACTGAGCTCTCAGAGTCAGCGTAAAACCAAACAGGATCGATGGAAACTTTTCCAATGGCAACAACGGATTTTGAAAAGTTACCTACATGGCCAAAATGTTTAATCCACCTAAAACCAGATACTGTTACTGCAAAGCATCAGCTACAGTCTGAATATAACAATAAAAAAAATATCAAACTTACATCTGTGTGACATAACATAAATTTATCCTGGTACCTTCAGTATAACAGCTTCTAGACATCAGGATCATTTTGTCCTTTCAATAAAGGAGTTGTTCAGAAGAAAAAGTAAAATGTAATCAAAATATTGAGTCATGTAAATTCAGATTAGATTGGACTGGGCAATCAGTACAACTTGACACCAGTACAATGAAAGTGATTGAAAGAAATTAATTTTGCATGGATGCTTTTCAGTAGACATATCAACCAATTGATTAAATTTATACTGTGTAATTCTATTAATCCTAACCTGTAAGGGCACTGTAGAAACTTCATCTTATTTCAAAGATTATTGCTCTTGTTATCACAATATGCATGTGCCAAAGTAACAAATACTGTAACAAAAAAAAAGAATCGGAAATCGGCTAAACTTCAATAGGGAATGATCCAAGAACATCTCAAGGCTGAAAGTTTAGAGAACAGATTTGATGCTCTTGTTGGATGAATGCACAGAAGAACATAGAACAGACTGGTTTTGCTTCTTGTAGATTTTTTTTTTTCCCCCCACATGAGATGGACAGACCAAAGCAACAGACCCATGTCCTAAAGCTCTCAATCATCCTCTGCTAGGAATCACAAGCACAGATCAGATATTTGTATCTCATGAGATTGGACAATTTACAGAGTTTACGTGAGCTCTTCAAGATGGGGGTGGTGGATGATTTAGTGTCAAAGACTGGACTGTTACACTGAAATATGTGTTCTCAGTTCAGTGAAGTTTGGGAAACTCTGAGACTACTAAACCCCTCAGATCACAAGAGTGCTCAACAGGGGTAACAAGCTCACCTTCAGGCCACAGGCAAGAGGGCAAACTGTCTAACCACTGGATCCACCCCTGACAACAAAGTGATGAATCAACAGCTACTGGGTGCACAGAAGTGGACTGTTATGAATAGCCTGTGCATTTAAATTACATTTGTTTTGACAAACTTGTGGTCAAAGTAATGAGAATTTTTTCAACAGCTCCTCTAAGAAAAAAAGAAAAAAAAAAGCTAGAAAAACAGCACGTGAGATAAATGGAGATGCCTATGACAGAGAAAAGCGCTTCCATAAACCCTGGAATTACCAAAGTCTGCTTTCTTACCAGTTTGAGATGAACTCTCTCTAAGCACTTCTGAACCCTCCACAAAGGTTCTTCCTTCTCCATCAAGCCATCTATTTTTCACTGAGCTTGTCGGAGCATAATTATCTTTGACACTTCTCCTGCTCTGTCACATTTGAAATAAGCCAATAGGTTCCCAGAAGGAACAGCATCTTCTTCATTAGGAAAGAAGGGCCACAGACACAGAGAGATGGAATAGCTCTGAAGCTCTTTGCAGGGGGACTGTATGCTGGGGCATGGAGGAAGAACACGCTAAAAATCATGAGAGGCAACAGGCTCAAACAACATGGACTTCCCATAGAATATTTATTTTTCAATCCATCCTTCAAGTTTTATCAAATTGTCATCATAGTGTTTTTGAATACCTGAGCATGGAGTGGTTTAGATCTCCTTTATGAGTTCCTATATGTAGAACAGCACCTCCTAAAAAAATCAGGCAGTTTCTGTCCTAAAGTTATTTTTTCAAAATGCAAAGCTGAGTGGAAACACTATTTACAAGAAATTAAGTTTAAGAAGCCCCACACTACTTAAGGAGGTTTAGTTAAGATCATGGATTTCTTTATTTATTTTATTTTGATTGACAAAAACCCTTTTGGAAAAATGGCTGGGAGAGGATGGGAAATAAGGTTTTTGACAAAACTCTGCATTATTTTCAGAAACTTCTATGCAAGATATATTCTTGTCAAAAAACTCTCATAGAAAGAAAAAAATATTTCCTGTCCAGTTCTGGCATCTTGCCTTTCAGTGACCAATAATAATAGCCCAGTAAAAACAGAGCGCAACACACAGGATCCAAGTGTTTCCTCCAGATGCACCTGCAGATGTCCCTTTGCCTCGTATAAGAAAGACTACTGTCTCTCCTGAATCTTGTCTTTGGAGAATAATAATTTGAAAGAAAAACATTTAGTATCATTAACTGGATCTGATTTTCCTCAGCATTTCTATTCCCTTGTATAGCTTATTGCACAAGGAAGAGTGTTCTGAATGGAAATAATTGAAGACAAGAAAGTATTGTTTTATCCACAGCTTGTGTATAAAGTTTAAGGTAAGCCTAACAAAATTACACATTTCTGAAACTGAAATGAAAACATGGATACAAATGAGAAAGCCAACTTAGACTAAACGTTTAAAGGATCTGCATTTGCTGTTAAGTGTGCAATAGAAATACACCGTTACGTTTCCACTTTTACTATTGTTAGATTTCTCTGTCATTAAGAATTTCTTCAGCCAACACTAAAAATGTCTTTGGCTAACACAGGAAACATTGCATCATGCTGATAATTAATTTTATTAAGTTTCATCACAATGATCCTTGCTGAAGATGCATGGGGGAGGATGTCAGTCAAACTACACTAGAACTTCTTGCACTGGGCTTATAAAAGTGGTTTTGGAGAGCGCGAAGAGGAAGCGTGCAGCCTTTCGGCTGCATGACTGCTCAGTTAGGGCACCTCCCATTCCTGATTCCTGGTTTGCAGAATACTGGGAAACAACAGAAGCAGAAACATGAATGGTTTGTTTAAAATAAAACATCCTCTAACAAGAAACTGCATTGGGTTATTAGGCTCAGCAAGTACCTGAGCCCTACAGTGTTACTGCATATGAAAGGATGAGACAGAAAGGCTCTCAGTCAAACACGAGGGGGGTGTACAGCACTGGGAAAGTACTGCAGTACAGAGAACCCTCATCTTCCACAAACACAAACTGTGAAACATTCTTATAGTGATGACAGATACAAAGGTTTGGGTGAATACTTTGTGTTCTCTAGCTGCACAGTTTTGTGTCCAGTTGTCCAGAGAAGTGCCTCTAAAAGCAGCAGCACCAATAACGTGAAATGTTGTAGACACTGAAATCAGGCCATCTGCTGCATACCTAGTCACCTCAACAATTTTGGATGGGAACCACAGATAAACAGAGCCTCTGGATGTAGGTGCAAAACAGTATTGGTCACATTATTCTGCAGTTTCTGAGACTTCAAACACAAGAACCAGCCTATTCCTTATCAGAAAAGTCATACTTTCTTTGTTACCTTTCTGTCTTCAGGCTATTTTATACAATCTACCAACTCTACTATCTATCATTTCTGCTTTTTCTGGAAAAGTATGCCAACATCTAAGTACATTTATTCAGTATAGTGTTTATTAACGCAATACCATTTCTCAATAAACAGGATCATACTGGAAAAAGATAAATATAAGCTTACCTAGGCAGAGATCCACATGTAAACCAAATAACAGAAAGTACTTTAAAATTCCACAGGCAGTTAAAATTA
This sequence comes from Pluvialis apricaria, assembly GCA_017639485.1. NCBI lineage: Eukaryota > Metazoa > Chordata > Aves > Charadriiformes > Charadriidae > Pluvialis > Pluvialis apricaria. The sequence goes on from CM030009.1 coordinate 37,217,517, forward strand.
TTAATATTACCATTTGGAATTAGAAAAATGAGTTGTAACTTCTAAAGAGCCTCATGCCCAAGGAATCCTTTTAAGAAACATTGGTATAAGAGAGGCATTTGTAGACTTTACTAACACCTTCCTATGCATATTAAATCTATTTAACAAAACATGAAACAGCTTGCTATAACAACATTGATCCAAGTCTAATATACCCCTTTGAGTACTTAGCAAATTAATGTTTCACATAGCATCTAGGGGCTCAAGGTTTATAAATCCTATGCTGTCCTATTCATATTGACATCCAAGTTAACTTAAGCAATAAAGTAACAGTAATGATAAAAGTCTATTTTTTAATATAGGATGTACTTTTATTACATAATTTATTAAAAAGTCATTACAGACAGATATAAGCAAAATAAAAATGATCATGGTTGCATATGATATCATTGCTGTTCCTTAAAGAACATATTTCATACTGGAAGAAAGTGATAGACTTATCTCCAGATATCAGTAATAAACAATCACAAATAATCTACCTTCTCCATTTAAATTTATATGTAGTTGGCCAAAATCTAATGGTGGTGCATATGACAGTTTTCAAGTATCTCACCAAGAAGCTAATTTAGTTATTTGGCTGCCATTAACGAGCATGTGGATTTCCTCAGCCACACCCAACAGGAGACAGTGTTAGTGAGTGGAGTTCAGTGCTACACTTGCTCCTTTTTCTTCTTTTGACTGACAGTGAAGAGCACTCTGAACTGCAAAAATACAACCTCATATGCAGAATCAAGTCATATAAGGTTTACCATTTGTTAACTTAGTAAGTATACAAATACAACTGTCCATGGCTAACTTCCTCTACTTGCCCAGAAACGAGCAAACAGTGGATGGAGCTCCTTTCTTAAACCCCATCTGCAGGCTGATTTAAGGAAACTGAAATCCAGTAACAAAATAACATAGTGAGCAGCATGCAATTTTCTCTACCAATACAGACAGTATTCCCGCAGAAGTTGTATCTAAAGGTCACAGAAGATTCCATTCCTCTACAGTTCAGTTCTTGTTCCATGCTGAATGTATCAGCAAGGGTGCTGTTTATAACGCAGGGGGTTTTTTGTTTGTTTGTTTTTGATGTATCTATGAGGAATTAGAGCTAGACCACCAACTGATTTCACATCGGCCACCCAAGTATTCTCCCAATATCAAGAGCAGAAAGAGATTCCTTTTCAAAATGTTAAGATTTTGCTTTCGTTTATAGCACCAATTATAATTTAACACAGCAAACCACCACCGTAGATACAAGACTTTTACTGTAAATCAGAACAGAGGAGTTCTGCATAAAAGCAAGGACTATTTCAAGATGGGACAAAGGCAGAGCCATGATGGAATCCATGCGTTGCAAACAACATTGACATCATGGTACAGTTCACCCTAGAGAGTCAGTTTTCCATGCCCTCGGCAAATGCTCAACTGCCTTTTATCAGCACTATTAGTCATTATCATGACAGCAATATAGAATGAAATCAGCATCCGTTACATTGCACAGTTACCTTAAATGCCATCCAGCCACTGAAACACAGAGGGCTGGAAAATGACTTGGAGCAATATTGCGCTTTTGCTTGTGCTAGTGCATTTTTCAATTGATGCAAACACATTAAGACAGTTAATCAATTACAAATGAAAATCCATTCTCTGTACTATTAATGAATGCAACTTTGTGTAGGTAAAAGCACTGTGTTGAAATACTTTGAACTAAACATTAACGGTGTATGAATTCTCAATAACGAGCAAAACAAACTCCTCCAAGGGTTTTTCCCTTTTAAAAGCAATTCTTCCATCATCTAAAGCAACTTCTTGTTGTTTTCTTTTGTAAACATATCCTAATAATGCGTCATGGATGAATCCTAATCGTTTGAAGTTCTCTCACAAAAGGAGCTAAGCAGTAAAGTAAGGACCTGCAGAATCACCTTTCTGCCTCCTTAAAAGCATACATACTGCCTATTTCAAACCTGACCTTCTGCAGCTTGAAAGGATGTTTCAGCTGTTTTCATAATTAACTGCTCTCTTCTTCCGAGTTTTCAAGTACTGCAGCGTGGAAATCGCACTGTCCGTATCTTACATTACAGTGACTAGCATAAGGATAAAAGACTCGGCAAGAGTGAGCTGGTTTGATACTCTACACTAAATCTGTAATGTGGAACATTTTATTAAAAATAACCAATTAGCACCCTTTCGTTAAGCTGCTTTTTCCCCTGTTTGTGTCACACAGGTGAGACAGGATAAAGGACCTGATTTGCAACCTGTACGTCAGCAATCCCCGCTTGCCCTGCGTGAATAAGTATCACAGTGCTGGATCCTGAAAAGAGATTCAGTCATAACTCAATAGCTTTAAAATGAATTACTTTCATGTCGATATTATTGCACGACTTTATATCCCAAACTTGATTTGCTTCTCAAGGAGGTCACAGGTGAAGCATTCTGTGGGTTCTAATGCATCTCTGAAGTGACAAAGTGTTAATGCAAATACTGAAGAGACGGACTAGCACTGATCCTATGGGAAAAAACCTGCGTGCCAGATCTTTGTCTCAGCCTTCGTCAGCAGATGACAGGAAAAGGAAGTAGAACAAACCAGAATCTGCACCAATTGCTCTTCCTCTAAACTGACAGAACAATTTCATGTATTTACTTCATCTATGCATGCATTCAGAAATCCATATTTAAAAGTTATTGCACTTTAGTTTCAGATTATTCAGAAGTTTTGATTTGAGAATATAAATAGGAAGCACGTAGCTGACAGCCTTCCTTTAGAGAATTGAACACAAGCTCCAGTGCCCAGCTCCCAGAAAGCAACTCTGCCTCATAAATCTGCTGTAGTTAGATGGCCTAAGGAAAAAAAAAGCACTTGCTACTACCTGGAGGGCTCTATAGTACCACATTGAAAAAAAAAGAAATAAACACAGAAATATCAACATTTCTAACAATCTCTTCCTCCAGAATCAGAAAAGCGCTTTCTTTTTAACAGAAAGGATTTAAAAGGTACCGTCACGTAGCATCTAACACAGAAGCATCCATCAGTTTTATACAGTTTTTTTCTTCACAATGCCTGGGTGAGTTCAGGTAGCATGGGCATCAAGAGAATTCATCTCAGCTCCAACATGCTCCAGTCTCTTTGCAGCCCTATCTGCTTGTTCCAGTTTTCCACGTATTTTATCGCTGGCAGTTCTATTTAATAACAGTGTCCACACACAAACAGATTTGAGATATGACTTGTCTGAAGTCATGAATACTTTTTTGCTGAGGCAGCTTCCTGAATCCTGCTTTCACTGACCAACCCACTAGCCTACAATCCTTCCATTACGGAGGAATGGCAGCATCTCTGCCTCAGTTTCTCCATGTAAAAACACATCTTCTAAAGATGTTGTAAAGCTTACCTAACATCTAAGTCTTCTGTGATGATAAGAAATACCATACAAATGCAATTATTACCATATACAGGAAATCTCAGCTGTTTTCCATATAAAGGACAACAATAATACCAGCAGGAATAAGACCATGGTGTCAAGATTATGGCTTATATAGTATTTTAATTCTAAACTACATTACCTACTGTCCTTCAACTTGTTTGTAAAACCATTTTTTTCATACCTGATACCAGTTGTCAATAAAACACCGAAAACACCTTACATTACGTTTTGCTGCATAGTCAGTTGCTTAAATTTTAGTCATACTTCTTACTTGCAGAAACTCTTAGCCATCCTCTGTTTTCCCTTTTGGCTTTATATTTAGTGTTCAAATAGCTACTTCTGTGCTTTTGCCACAAGCAATATAAAAATTACCTCTAGGCCATAAGCAGAAACAAGAAGTAAAAGCAAATTACCCAGTCTTAGAAAACAGTGCTAACCTTCAGCAAGGGATTTAAATATTGAGATGTAGTCACTTCAAAATTAACAATATCAGACAAAGGAAGTGCTCATTTTGGAGGTTTGTCACCAACTGCAATGGGAACATGACAGACATAAGTTGTTTACATTTTCTTCATTTAATTGGATATGAATGTGGTGAGGGCAACTAGATGCAAAATTAACGGGATGGGCAGTGCTATTTAGGTGAGGCCACAGCACAGTTCAACAGGAACAGGTAGCACTGATGAGACAAGGCAACTTAAGGTCAACCAAACAAGTAAGAGGCCGTTTTGTGTACTCTAGCATCTTCCAGTTAAGTGATACAATTTATTGTCCCTAGGAAGATTCCAGATGGGCACAATGATAATCTAGAATTAAAACTGTAAGTAACTTGGTCATCTGAACATATAAAGGATACATGCTAAATCAATATAATAAATATCCCAATACTATTACAACCATTATTGATTATTAGTGTGTTTGATAAAACTATAATGGAACTACTTGTTTTTCTGATGCAACATATCAAACACACTAACATTTCCCAGGCACTGACAAAACGTTTTTCAGTTATAAATGATTTCTTTAAACTACAAAGTATATATATTTATGTGTATACACACACACACGCATGCGTCCTTTTGACTGATGGAACCTGTTTAGTCTAAATTTTTTTAATCTTTATCTTTTTGATGGTAAGATTAATTTTGTTTTGGTAATCTGAATGGTCTTTTAACAACAGAAGAGTATCTCCTATTTATTATGTTTTTTTCTACAGATTCTGTTTATCTTCTCAAATGCAAAATGTACAAGAAGTGGTGTTTTGGACTGGCAGCTCCATGTGTCAATTATTGTCATATGAAGGCAGGCTAATTTATCCCTAAACCTTTGAATAAAATACAAATATTACAATTTGCAATGATTTTTTCTTAAGAATGGACTCTAAATAAATGACAGTTTCTCTGACACACCAAAATAGCGACTTCACCCCACAGCAATTACATATTTCAGTAGCCTTTCCAAGACAAATCAAAGAGGAAAGTCCACTCTGCTGTTCCACTGATTCTGTCATCTATGTAACTGCTTTTACTTATCCTAACTGTAGCAAGCTTTAAAGATCTCAGCAAGAGAGGATTTACAGGAAATTATAGCTCCAAATACAGATATCCAAGTACGAATCAGTTTTGCCAGGGCAGCGACTTCAGACTTTGGCCTGCCTGCGCTTCTGGAGACGACACTGGCAGGAAGTGGAAGGGGAAGCAACGCACTCCGGGCCGGGATAAGCAACTCAGCAGGAAGCAAGGGAAGGCAGTTCCAGGCCAGTCAGCAAGATAATGAATTCAGTCCAACCTCACAGTAATGAGGAGAAAAAGAGGTTTGACTTTGAATTTTAGCTCCAAATTCAAACAATGCTATTAATGGTCGTCTGCTCTCTTCCTCCCATTGTAGCAAGGCATAAAACAAGCTTTGTTTGGTTTAGCAGCCAGAGAAAGAGAAGACACTACTCGTACGCACTGGTGCCGAGAGCTGTGCATAATGAAACCCTGTACAAAGAACCACGGGACAGATTAAGGCTTCAGTGCCTCCAGAGAGACACCAAGTGGAATTTTCACAAGAACCTAAATGGGATAGGTGGCTATGTCCCAGTGGAGTTAAGGAACAAAAGGAGAAAAAGCCTTGGTTCTACATTGCTTTCTGTGGAGAGATATTTGCCTCAAGAGACCCTTTACCTAATTGAAACTTTTCCATTGGGTTCTCTAGAAGCAGCTACTAAGAATAGGCACTAACCAAATGAAAAAAAGAAAGATGGGTGTCTTAAATAAAAAATAATTAAAAATCTCTTTCTTCACATTTACTAAGGTTTTGTGCCTGTTTCTTAGAAAACGACTTTCTGAAATGCTATTGATTACATTGCTACACAAAAGTAGCAGTAAATTTCCAAAAAGGGTATCAGTATTAAGATCTTATCCTGAGAGAATAATTTCAAACTGGAACTACCTAATCTTTAACAGCACACTTCATCTTCAGCTCATCTGTGATTAATGCACACCAACCTACAAAGTCAGTCCTCAATTGTTGAGGAAGAAGGACTAAAAGGGAAAAGAAGGAAAAGATTTAGTTGAGTGCTATGAAAATAGGAAACTAGTAATAAAATTTAGATCCTACTGAATTTAACAACACCATTATTTAACTTTATTCTGAGTAATCCTTAACAGAAACTCCCATTTTCTAACTAATTAAAAACCCCAACCGTATGTCTCCCAGGAATACAAAGGAGAAGAATGAATAAAAAGAAAACTCAACATCAACAGCAGCAAACTGAAGAAATAGATTCCAGATGCTTAAAGACATATTCTTTTCTTAGTCTTTCAAGTGTAGGTATGAAACTGGAAGGTTTGATTCTTTCCATGTTGTCTTCCAAATCTCTTATTGATGTAAAATTGTTCCAGTAGAGCTGGGTTAGCCTCATTACAATCACAAAAGAAATACTGCATGCCTCATGTTATCCAAAGTTTCTCAGACCAGAAATGCTGCAACAATGTCAGTTTCACCTGTGCTATCGCAAATCCAATCCACTTTTAAAGTCTTTTACACAGTCCTTCAATGCTGGTAATGCCAGCAGTACTGCTAGAAGGAATCACTCTTAAACTATTATGTAAATAGAACCCTGAGAGATGATAGCTGTGACTTCAGCCGCATATGGTATTTGTAACTCAAAAAAAGAAGTCAGTAACAAAGTAATTTCATTTTGATATTTTAATATGGTTAAGAGTTTGGGTGAAGAAATGAAAGAGATGCAAGTTCTCAAATACAACTTTTTATAGCCTGTACATCTGCCATATACACAGTAAAGGGAAACTGCTTCCACTAGTCTTACTATATATTAAATTAGAAATCAGGAGTCTTGTTCCCTAGAAAAAATATTAACACTGCAGAGAAACCGGTGTAGAATATGTTGGACAGTATTAGTTGCATCAGCTTTTCACAAGTTTATTTAAAAATTACTTCAGGATTCTTAAAGGTTTTCTTCTCCAAAGGCGGTAGCAATGAAGTTAAATACTTTCCAATACTTTCCATAATTTGTTATGTGTAGCTAAACTGGCAGAGAAGAAAGATGTTTTTATTTCCTACTCCAAATTTTTCACTGAGTCGCCATTCTTAGTTTGTAAGGAAACAGTGTGCCTAACAAGTGATTTCATCCAGTTGGTAGCAAGAGTTCCACTGACTCCTGCTGAGGCCCAGGAAATGGGTGATAAGCCTGAAAAGAATATAGAAACACGGGCCATGTTATTTGATAGGCTGACTTGGGATCTGAGCTTTCTGGAGCAATATAGAGTTAGAAATCTGTAAATAATGAGGACTGTGGTGCTGCAAAGAAACAGAAACATGAAAAGCTGGATCAAATCCCAATATGCCAAATAGGTTGGCTATTCTAGATGGAAAGTCTGTGAGCACACAATCCTTCAGAGAAGACATCAAATAAGATACTACTGAGTATGTGAAGTCTCCCGCCCCTCCTACTCAAAAAATTAGGAAAATTACTTGAAGAACAAGATATGATTTCCTTACATAACTTAGTCACTCAAGCACAGATAAGGGAAATACTTAATCTACCTAAGAGAAGCTAAATAACTTCTAGTGATGTGTATGTTCTTCTGAAATTAAACCCTCCAAAGCAGTATCTTAACAAAACAAGAAACATCATTTCTAATACTGATTATATCCCACGAAGACTAGATGAAGTAGTAAAATATATCTTATACATGTTAGATGTCTGACCTTCCCTGAGCATGCATAATTTATGCTCTCTAATAATAGACCAGTTGACAACCTTTTTAAAAAAAAAAAAAAAAACCACCAAAAAAAACCCCCAAAACCCAAAACTGTAATTAAAGATTTTTAATTTTCAAATCCTGAAAGTCATTAGGAGAGTCTTCAGCCCTTGGTTTTGCTGGTTTAAGATCAATTCTGAAATCCACTACATCACCTTACTCTGGGAGAAAAATCTATTCATTATGGTTAACTTGCCAGTCTCAATTAAAAGTATAACTAAGAACTAGTAACTCCTGCATTTGTACACAAAGGTACTATATTCAGTAAAATGTCCTAAGAAAGGATTTTTGAAAAGGGACCCTGATTACAATTTAGTAACCATAGCCAGCAAAAAGAGTTTAATAATAATAAATCCTTAAAAAATAGCAAAACCTCCCAAAACTAAAAGTTCATTTAAGATTTTGAAACAGAAATAGATTGTATTTTAATAACTGCAAGTTCACGACATCACACTGAGTGTACTTTCTACTCTTTTAATGAAGAGTACATAGTTAGCTGAAAACAAGATATAAATCTAAATCTCAAGTTATTTTCCAGTCTTTATCGAGCTCTTTCTCTCAAGGAAAACTTCCCACTTATTAATATTAGCCTTGCAGCACAACAGGCAGACGTACTCCTATTTCCCAGAGAAGTCTGCTGACACACAGAAGAATCTTGCCCAAAGTCAAGATGGCAGATGCTCCAGTTATGGGGTTTAACCAGACAATCCTATCCTCAAAAACATTATTATAATAATGGATTCATCAGTGATTCCATTGCATACATCAAGAGCTATATTATACTGCCTGAAGTACTAAATTTGCACCAGTCTTGAAGTGTATTCATTATAATAACTATATATTTCTATTCACTCCAAAAACTATGAACACATGAAAACTGCATGCTCTAAAACAAACATCTGCCATCACAACTACTAGCAATATCTGCTGTACTTATGGAATGCATACAGACGAATTATAAAAAAACCTTAGAATTCTTTATAAATTTTAACTTTTTTTCTGAAACATTTTAAAGCATTTGAAAGTAAATAAAAACATATTTAGTCCACAAGCTGTTCTAACACCACAGTAAATCAGACACAAACTCAAAATGCTGTAGTTTAAAAAACAATGCCCCACACCATTTAAATTTTACTGCATTTTCAGCTAATGAGAACTTTCTCTTCCTTTTTTCCTCTGTTCAGTATGTATTCTATGTGATTCTCATACTGATGTTTACAAAACATTGAAATATTTGTGAACTTTGCTTCTGAATATAATATTAAATATAATGTTAATTGAATACATGGGGGTGCATTGCCTATTTACTTTATCAACTGAAATGCACAGAACTATTCTTGTAAAACTAAGAACTCGCTCACTGAGGAAAAGCCTCAAACCTCATCTTAATATTCCGACCTCCCCATCTAAAGCTTTCTTCAGATGCGAAGACAATCCCACAGTAGTCTTCCGACTTTTACCAAGCCCCAAGAAACATCCTTGCACACGGTTACTGGGAAACTGTACTGTTAAATGGGCGCTCTCAAAAAAGAAAACAGGGTGGCTTCAGTTCTTTGTTGTACAATAGTTAAATACTGCATTATATTTTCAATAAAGGCCGGACTAGATTTTCAAGCACTCTGACCAAAGTCTGAAAGTGATTATATATTCATACAGTTTCAATTTTCTGAAGTCTAAATGGGAAAAGAAGTTCTTTCTTCCTTTCTAGTTCTTTCTTGCCTTATGATATTGCTGTGCAAATGTAAACAATTACACTGCTCTGAAAAGAAAGCAGGACAGCTGCTTCCAGTATTTTAGACAGAGGTGAACTGATACCCTGGGTCACTTTTATCTACTATGGAAAATTCATGAATTGCAACGGAAGATGTTTCCTTTAAATAGCACCATTCACAGCAGAGCAGACTTCCAAGATGATGGGATGAAGTAAAAATGCTGTATTAAAGAAGTTTGAAAACACAGAGTCTAATAAAGAAAAGCACATGCTTAGGAATTAACTAGAAAGATCCATTTTCCTGGTACTGATCTGGGAATTACAAACATAGAAGTAAGTAGAAAGGGCGTATTTCTCAGTGTTCCTTTACAACGCTGTAATATAAATGAGATTTGCTATCTGTTCTACCTTGGAGGAAGGAGCCCCGCTAGCGCAAACTTGTCTTATTAAAACTCCTCAGGTTTATTCAGGTTGAGTATTTTGCCGTAGATTCTGATATTGCTCCACTATTTATTAATGGCTAATTTAGTGTGCGTTACAGAAATATGATTTCTGAGACATATACCCCAGCCTTAGTATAAGAGAAAACAGGGATATACACCGCATACAATAGTTGTAATTACAACATATCAGGCAGTTTGGTTGTTAAAGCTGCTAGTGCAGATTAAAAACTATATTTTACATTATTCCTGATATCACATATAATTCACTTTTTTTGAAGAATACATTAAAGAAATATGGCAGGAATAATGAAAGCAAACTAAAAGTCATAGCATGAAAAAAGACAAAGGACTAGGCAGTGTTTAAATCAGAGTATCTATCACAGCTTGCGATACTTTCCTTTGTATAAACCTTCTGAAAATCCAGAGAAATGATGAAAGGGCTTGACCTTCCTTTTTGGACTTGCATCTTGCTTACTTTGAAGTCTTCTTTTAAAAGCTCTAACTTGCAAGTAACACACACATGCTCTACTCAGTCATTTTTATGTCCAGAGACTGCCTTTTACAGCAGCAAGACAATTTCTCCCCCCGCCACCACCACCAAGTACAAGGCATCCATGAAAAGGCTCTAGTGGAGAAAAGGAAAGAATAAATTCTGAATGACAGACAAAGATACCTACGGAAAACAAACTGCTCTACCTCATTATTTTAGAGGTAACTCCTACCACACACAACAGTTTACTAGAGTACTTCTATTCTTTCAGCCAAATTGTATCTGCAAGAAGGTGAGGCAGGGGTGAGAAGGAGAAGCAACGTTAGCAAGTCTCACAAACCATACAGTATTCTGAAAGTACCACAAGAAATTAATACAGCATTGACACTGCAGATGCCTTTGCAGAGGTATTTCCAAGAACAAATTAGCAAAATCATTAAAGAAAAAAACCAAAACAACACAAACCCACGTTATTATCTGGGATAATGAGGTTTCAACACATTCATTCTACTTTGGCAACACAAAATCCACAGATTTAGTTAACAATACGCCTCTTAAAGATCTATCACAGAAGGTCTACTAAATTATAAGCATGGTTGCTGTTATAAAAATAAAAAAAAGGTTTCTGACTACGCAAGTGTAATCTGCAAAACATGCCAACAAAGCTTCTGACCGACAAAACTACTGCCCTTTTGTATGCAGCTCTTTTTACCTACTTCTATGGTAAAATATTTTTAGTTATGTATTTACTTCAGCTAGCAATACTCACTTTTGAAATACTGAGATTATAGTTTGTGTTATTCTCCAACGGTATAAAGAATGGTTTATTACTGAAAAGCATAAAGGAACATGCATATTTAACAGTACCAAATGTAGAATAGCAAAACAGAATCCAAGAGCTCCTTTTAATGATGGCCATGTTCACTAGAGATAAGGGCTTCCCATGAGTAGTGTCCTTTATTACTCTAATTTTAATCTAATTTTTAGGACACTCACTGTACCGCATAAGCATTACCTCAAAACAAAAGTAACAAGAAGTATAAATTTTGCTGATTTACAAAATATATAATGTATTAACTTTTCTCAAATGCTTCATCTTTACTAAAACTCCATATTATGCACCACAGGTTTTTAATACTCTTCACTCTTCCTAAGTGGGAAGTGCAAAAGACTGAAATGATTTAAGATCCTGAGGCAAGTGAGCACAGGTAATGGTACTGGCTTTTTAGAACATCTGCTTATTATTTTAAAAAACTCCAAGAGTTTGAAATTCAGGGTTTTACCTAAGAAATAACAATGGTACTTTTCAGTTAAATGATTGATTTGTTTAAACAGCTTTTAAAACATGAAAAATTATTTACCTCTTGCTAATATATTACAATACTTTTATGCTTTTTTTCAATGGATTAATGGAATAAATATGCAACTGTATGCAGATTTTGAGCCTCAACTAAGAACGAACTTTGCTAAATTGAACTCTGTTTCCAGCTGTACTCAAATACTTATTTCAACCTATCAAGACTATACTCAAAAAATACCTAGTTTTTGAGACTTCAGGTGTTTACACTAATGTAGAACTCATTTTATAAATAGAAGTAGATTTTTAGGCTATGTTAAAGGCAGTAAACATTTGGTTAATAATGTTTAGAAATGACATTAACGTTCCCAAAGTTTTCACAACCACACGGGTACATGGAATGGCCAAGAACATGGCTAGACCTGTATTTAATGTATGTATTACCTCACCTATTCATCCCCTAATAAATTAATTAAAATAGACTATACCAAGACTTTTTTCCCCTCAATGATACTAACAATAAACAGACTTGACTGTTTTTGGGGAGCAAAGGGTCAAGACGGAACAGATCGATTCAGAGCACACTACTGCAACACCAAAAGTGTAGAGCAAAACACCAACAAATCATAGCAGAGTATAGGTTATGTATTTTATGAAGTACAACAATACAAACAATATCATTATGTATTTTTTACATCATATAATGCTATACAATGAGCACTGGATTAATCTATGTTGTGTCTTGTACTATCGAATAACTAGCCATATGTAGAATTCCAAAAATGCATTCTATTTCAAATCTTATTACTAGTTTCACTTGTATATGAAAACACCACTATAGCTTTTAATTTGATACTTTTCTCCAGTTTTCTTCAAAAGATACACTAGGCACACGCAGTGGTAAAAATAAATATACCTATTCCAAAGGCCTTGAACAATTTTGTTAGGAAAAAAACCCGACATATGGAAATCAGAGCTTTTACTACCTGAATGGAGAAGAGAGGGACAGCAGTTTAGAACATGGTATGTAGAATAGTTTCATTACTTTTTTATTTCAGTCTAATGCAATTTTCCTTAAGCAATTACAAACTCTTACAGTACAATACCAAGGCGCCTTTAAACCAAATCTTCTACCAGCGTCTTGCTCCCCGAGAAGCACTTGTTTTGGCAAACAGCTAGAAGCCTGCTAAGAAAAGGTCATCGATCTTTGCCTGAAAAGCTTGAGCCAGCTTTATACAGTAAGAGCTTATTACAAACACACAATGCTTACCAGATGTTCCATCAGCTAACTGGATACAATCCAAGGGATGGCTATAAATCCACGGAGAGATGTTCGTTATGAAGGCATTTGCCACACAAAGTTGAAATTACATAAGCCCCCTTTGGAGAACCTCTTCACTGAGCATTGCAGTTTAAAAGGGTCATGCACCGACAGACTGAATTGTCATCCAGTACTGATTGGCATTTGCACTGGTAACTTTAAAAAGAATTTGGGGTTCGAACAGCTAGTCTGCAAGGTTCACTTTTCCAACCAAATGCCTGTGTCATTGCTGAAGCCCATAACAACTTGCAAGAGCAAAGAACTTAATGTGGACTGTCACACTATTATTTCACATCTCCTCTCTTTCCAGTTATTGTCATTCGGGTAACAACACACAGAAATCTGCTTTCAGATGCCACGCTACCAACAGGTAAAATTTTGTCTCAGAAGAAGCACATCACCTACCAGACAAACAAGTAAATACGCACCAAAGTCAGATGAATTACAGACATATACTGACATTAACTTATTCTGGGAAAACAAGTGATTTATTTAAAATTGTTCATTTGAGAGATGAAAAAGTTGTCTGCCTGAGCATCATAACCTTCGAGTTTCCATATTAGTATAAATGCAATGCTTGGGGTTTGGGGTTTGTTTTGTTGTTTTGTTTTTTTAATAAACAAACTAGAAATTCAAGATCTGGATGGGCAAAGATTTCTTCCAGTTATAAACACAGTCATCAAATAAATTACTAGTTCTAAGAAGACAAAGAAACAAACCTAGAAAAAAAAAATTTCATTTTTGTAATAAGCATCCACACTTCAGCAGAGAGGTATTTTAAGATTAAACTAAATAAGACCCAAGAGAAAAGACATATTAGTAATCGTTTTGAATTATCCCTCCTGAGAGGAGAAAATGAAGGCATAGCAGAAGGAGAAGACTTTGCAAATCAGTTTAAGCTTCCTTTATTTCTTTGATTTTACCCTTTTTCCTCATTTGTGGTTTGAATGACTGCTGATCTTTTGGTACTGAAGAAGTGAAAAGCCAAATGGGGAAGAAATAATCCCCCAAACTCTACCGACACAAAACCAAAGCTTCAAAGGAAATAGGTTCTCAGTTGATACCCTGCATAATCAGTTTTGAAAAGATTCTGGTTACATTTGAAGTTGGCTCACACACGACTGCTTGCTGTTGTTCTGTGAAAGCAAGGAAGCCTACAGAATGAAAACCAAAAAGCTAGTGTAGTATCCTACCTTTACCCAAACTATGGTAAGAAGCAGATTCCTCCCTCCTGAGACTGAACAGAGCAGAACAACAAATGTGTGCCTGGTTTCCCTGGCTGGATATTTTGCTTTACATTGGGAAGGGAGAAAAGCCATACAATATGGACACTTCAAACCCTATCTCCCTGAGCACACAATACTCTTGAGAACTTTCAGGGCGAGCTGCATCTGTGAAAGAGCTCTAACTCATAAACCTACCTGAGTCAAGTGACTGCAGACAGACACCGTCCGGTTAGCACTGCCAGTTCAGCACTGTCCTGTTCAGATAGTTTCAGATTATTTTAACTCTCAGAAAAAGCCCCAGCCTTGAGTCTAAATATATAATGTTCCATGTGGCTTGCTGAGTCTTGGTAAACAGCTTTCCAGGCATCAAGCAGCATCCTTACTTCACAGATACTTTACATTTTATCCCTGGAAGACTTCCTGCCGCAATGCCACATCAGATCCATTTGTGCAGATCCTTTCTGCTCCACCTACAGCTCTGGTGACACTGCAGAGGCTTGTTGGGACCCCCACCAAGGGCAGCACACTCTGACTCCACCTTTGCCTCTCCCTAGACTCTATATGGTTCTTCCTAAGCCACTCCCAATACATCACCTTCCTCTCAGACATTAAAATACAGAGGAAAGTAAGGATGTGTGTGCATGTGTTGAATGCTCAATCAAATTTTGGGTTGCAAAATAAGAGATAAGAAGGCCTGTGCAGTGAAGCTATTAAGGGACTCCGTGATTCTTCTTTTCCATGTGTTTACCATAAGCGCATGGGCTATTACGAACAGGTTCTCCATCCACTCTCATTTAAAAAACAAACGAACATAGAAAAAGAAGTAACCTTTGTAAACAAGTGGTTAAACCAGCACAGACAAAACTAATACAATAAAGAAGGTTGACTTCTGTGTTAAAATCTTAAAATGCAGTTATTCACAATGAAAAGCTGGTGATCAACTTGAAACTTTCTTTTAGAGAGAGTGCTATTCGTCCTAGCAGTAGCATAAGGTGTGCTAGAGATACATCCTAATGGAAGGGATGTATCAGTGGGAATAGAGAACAATTTTACCTTCTAAAAAAATGAGAAATGTTTCTAGAAAGACGCGAGCTGCTTTTGACCCACTGGAAAAATATTCAGCTGAGGTCTATTTACCTAGTCATACTAGAAATTCTGAACAAACACAAGCATTCTTTCACTGCCTGTTCAACACCCCAAGATGAGCAGCTGATGGCTACCAGGAACTATTTCATGGCCTGCCTCGTGAATCTTTCAACAGCACCACAAATGTCCCAAAATGGCAACAATCGAGATAAAAAAAAAAACCAAACCCCTATTCTATTTGCAATAGAAGATATCAGTGAAAGAAAACACCACTCTTCACTAACACAAATTCCAGAACCAACAGAGCAAGACGACTAGGTCCTGGCTGCATGTCATTTAGACTTTGAGACTTCTGGGTAAGCACCTTCTGCTGTTTGCTGTTCAGACAGTGCCTAGCACAACCAGATCTCATTTTCTGGGCCCTTACAGCATAACCAGCATAATTAATGATGACGGCAACAATGACTACAAAATAGTCTAAGGAAAGAAAGCTCTGACAAATGGTTACATTAGGAATTGTAGAAACAGTTTTCAACCCATGGGGTATTTTCTACTAACAGATATTTACAAAAGAATGCTACGACATGGAACAGAAATACAATTTTTATTGCTGTACTGATTCTGCCAAAGTTGGATGCCTGGAACAAATCCTGTGGATATTTTGATTAACAAGCTGTATCTGTTATAGATTTATCAAATATGAAACACAAAAATACATTAAGAAGCATACCCTACTTCTATTTTCCTTTTTCCTGCATATCTTCTGCCAATCAGCAATAATCATATTTACAAAGCTGAGAGCCTTCAAGTAAATGAGCTAGGGAGAACGGGGAAATCTCTTCGAAATGCATGTCTTTTGACTTAAATGTTAAATACAAAACCTGACATAGGCAAAAGCCTAAGGACTTCTTTGTTAGCTATTTCAATGCAAAAGGTCAAATAATCAACCTTAACAAAGTGTTTTACATTCACGAAATACTGCCACGACTTCAGCTATCAGGTTTTATTGTTAAATATCAACTTAAGTTCTTCATCCTGTGAAACTTAAGTATCTTACAAGCAGATGAATGTGAAAATAAATGTATTAGAAGATGTAATCTTTTGTAACTACATAACTTGTAGACACAACCAAGAACTTCCAACAGGCTGCTTTCTGCAGCACGAGCTGTGGTGTTTTACTGCAATTCAACTGCCCGCTCTAAAATGGGGAATCTGTAATTGCATAGAAAGAAAATTGCCTAATGCAAATTGGGATATCTAACAATGATAAATAATCAGTACAATTGATTAGACATAGTACATAGAAAAAGAGTTTTGAATAGTTCTTAAGTTTTTATTACATGCTACCTATAATAAATACAGTTAAGAAAAAACCTAACATGCCAAGGTCATTCTGAAGTCATTCTACAGGCGATTCAATACTGACATATTGCAAATGGTAACTTAATTTGTTAGTTGGTAGTAAAGCTACCATGAGTAACTGTATACATTTGTGTCACACATAAACCAATAATTCCGAAGAAACAAGAAATCTACAGTGACAAATGCAGCAGGGAGGTCACAAGCTTTTAAATATAGCAGCATTTGTCTTTCAGTCTTATATAGACTGACTTTGTTGAAAATGTTTTTAATCATTCCTCAGGCAATTTACCTCTCTTACCCACTTGATGGCCATCTGTTGTTCCAGTTCATAAATTGAATCAGTGTCATCATATTAGTTATATTTTAAACTTTCAACCTGCATTTGGATCTTGGTCAGCTACACCGGAGCTCTTAAGCATTTCTGAAATAATTCAAAAAACTTCCCTCACAAAACTCTATAAGCTATAATATATATATAAGCTCTATAAACTAAAATACATGAAAAAACATTGCCAAGCATGTCAATAAAACACTCAATGAGTGCACTTCAGCCTAGAAATAACATATGCTACGGCAACACGAAATTAATATAGAAAATCAATATGACCTCGGACAACAAGCAGCACTGAAGAAATAAGACAGCATGTCTTATAGAGTCCCCTGTTCATTCAAATACTGGTAAAAAGACACGCCCTTCTCCATAGCCCTGGCAGAAGTTGAAGATCCAAGACTAAAAACCCGTGCAATCATTACACCCAGCTTGCAAAGTAACAGAATAAATATGATAGATCTTTTCCAGGCTACTTACTTCTTACAAACACAGGTCTACTATAAACTTTGTTTTTCTTATAACTGCATATAGAAAGTGGAGTCACCAGATGTTTGGTTAATACCAGAATTGACTGATTACATGCTTTGTAAGTCAGACAAATTCTGGCAGAGTAACAACAAAAATCAGTCACATTTTGGTCTGGTCTCCTAAACGCAAGTTATCAGAAATGCATATTCTTAAAGATCCTATGTGCTTGCACATGGCACAGTACATGGCTCAATGAAGTTAAGCAAAAAATTCCAACTAATAATACCAGATGCTGTGTTAGGTCCACCGAAGGTCCGTTTGTTTGACCAAAGCTATTTGTTTTTAAAAATATTCCCTAAAGTTCTGAGTGGGCAGTTATTATTTGTCAACACTTTAAAAATCCAATAAAATTATTAAAATTCTAAACAAATATTTTTATAAATTTAACTTTACTGATTAACTGTTGCAGTTATTTTAGCCTGTGAATGGACACCTTAGTGTGTATCTACATTTGGGAAGTTTCCACTGACACAGCTGTTTCCATTCATGAGAGAGACAAATACGTATTTACACTGAATGCACAGCGCCA
Source organism: Pluvialis apricaria (assembly GCA_017639485.1). Taxonomy (NCBI): domain Eukaryota; kingdom Metazoa; phylum Chordata; class Aves; order Charadriiformes; family Charadriidae; genus Pluvialis; species Pluvialis apricaria. The sequence goes on from CM030009.1 coordinate 37,235,555, forward strand.
TTTTAAATAAAGTAAATCTACAGAAGGTAAATAACCCCGCAGATCAATTTCAGCATAGAGTGTAAAGACCTGAATCACAGGTGTTACGGAAATACTGGTTTAAATACATAGTTTAAAATGGAGAATTTTAAAAATGTATCTTAAGAGCTCTTTTCTCGGCCTCTTCTATGTCCACATCAGCAAAGCATGCTAAAGTATTTTGCAGAACTGGTTTTGAAAGCACAATATGGGAATGTTCAATTTTCAGCAGAAAAAAATTTAAATCCTAACTTTTGAGGACACCACCTTCTGCACGATAAACAGTTCATTTAGCATTTTCTTTTCACTATGTGGGCCAGACAGTTCCTACTACAGAATTTATAAAAGATTGCTAAAATAAATAGTTACTCACCCTCCCTCTCAGTGCAGAACAAATATTCAGAAGCTATAAGCAGGCTCCAAAACAGGATTAGTGTAAAAAAGGTGATGACAAAAATGTTTGTTAGGCTTGTTGTTGTTCTTGTAAGGGCTTTTTATGGAGCTTGCTTTCCACTTCTCAGACTTTAGTGTTTGTGTTTTCCAACCTTTTTCCGTTTCAAAGAGTAGAATTCAATAGCAACAAGTTCTAGAAAATGTTGTTTTCAGAACAAATCCAAATGCCTCGAGATTTGAATGATCCACGGTGAGAGCTCGCAGTGCCGCAAGAAATCCAGCAGAGAGCTGTCTAAAGCCTTGGGCTTTCCAGGGTACCCCCTCACAAGTGCACTGTTAGTGCTGGAGAAGTAGAGCTTTCTCCTTCAAGTGGCTTCTGAAGGAAATGTCACAATATAGGAAGCGGCAGAGAAGCTGCCACAGCTCTATAACTTCCAGTGGATTTGTACCTTGTCTTTAGAATGGGAAAAAAATTGCAAGTAGCAAAGCTGGCACCTCAACCCTTCTTTCTACAGTTCCACATAAAAATACCCGCCAGATGCTGATATTGATATCTAAGGGTGGCTCTTAACAAGTCTGTCTCAATGGACAGAGAGAGGTTGAAGTACTCTTTACCTCCCTTTGTAATCTGCCATATTTCCATCCATTCTGTACACCTAAGCCACACAAGCGATGAAAGTCCATGAAAGATTCAGTTTAGAGGAGGGGGAAGGAGGAAGAGAAATTGTGTACTTTTGTTGAGGAAGTCAGCTTATAACAATGAACTGTCTTCATTGTTTTGCCGTGTAAGTAGTGCAGAGGGATAAGCAATCCAGCAGCTGAGACTAAGGGACAACTGAATTTTAAGAGGTATATGGTAACATCTTAAATCAATATTATGTAAAAGCTTACTAAAAGTATTGAGAATATTCTACTAATAAGAATGTTTCTTCTTTATCCACCATTTAGGGGTTTATATATAAACTTTCAATGTATATAGCAATTTATTCACATAAGGGCTCACTTGCAAAATTAGGACTTTTGCATCTTAGAGGCAATTTAATAGAGGACAAAGGTCTCTGCCCATACTAATGGATTCAACTAATCTTAAGTCCAAAATACCAAAATAAAATTTGGATATCCGTCTTAAAAAAATCTTCTAGAAGTGCCAGATAAAGAAAGTTACATTATTGATTGCTGATAATTAGAAACCTGCATATATAACATAGAATAAACATGTCCAATTTACAGTACATAGAATTACAAGACAATACTGCTTGGCAAGTATATACTATATCTCAATGACTGAAATGTTTTTTTTATTGCCCATCCTGTTTTAAATACTGCTAACTGAGAAACATGCAACATGATTACTTCCTCCAGTTAAAATTGTTGCTACAGGTATTTTTATTTTCATAAATTGCCAAATTTTTCCCCTCCAGAATCTGAGGTGAAATGGTGATACCCATTAGCGTAGCAGGAAAAGAATGCTATGTACTCTGTTGCTAATCACAATGAAGACTGGAGTTCAAAAATAAGATCCCGGTTAACAAATTAGGTCAAGAGTAGCAATCACCTCAACCAACCCTAGCCACTCAAAAGTCTAACCTTAATCTTATGTTCCTTTCATAGTCAACCAATAAAGATCAACTACAGTGAACTGCCCCATTGAAACACATAGAATACATATCAGATGTATTACTAATTACATATATATTTATATATGTATAGATACATCAATTAAATGAAATACATGTTTCAAAAATGCCTAAGATAGTTTCTGTGTGGGTTAAGTGTTTCTTTTCACTACAGAAGGATGCATACAGTTGTTACATTAAACTAGGTGCTTCACTAAGACAGCTGAAGCGAAAGGAGACTCATCCGAAATTAGATAGGCCTGAGCCCCAATAAAGCAGTCTAAAAATAGGATTTCAAAACATCGCTAACAAAACACTACAAAAACTGTTTATGAACTATTGTACAAACCTGGTCCAATTTCCCTTGTGAGGAAAACTGAAACTTTCTTAGAGAATTTTGCAATACTTCTACACAACACTTTTCCACAGTTATTTAATTGTATGGGAAAGCTCTAAAACTATACAAGCTCAATTGCATTATGTAAGCACACCAACTTCTCCAGGGTTCTACCAAATTCACCCTGACTAAAGCCTCTTGGTCTTCCCAAGGGCTTCCCATAAGAAGTATTTCACAAACTGTTTTCCCTCAGTGGCCTGTTCCCATTTGAGTGATCCCCTTCAACACTGATGTAGCAACACAAATTCTAGTTCTGCAAATTTCTTTCCAAGCACCTTTTAAGTGTCACAGGGTAATGCACCACATAATATAAGAGACCATACCATAGCCTTTTTTTCTTTTCCTTTATAAAAGGTTATAGAGTTTTAAAGAACTTTTGAAGAATGACATAACACCATTCTTCCTGCTCTATGTGGCTATAAGATGAGGTTTAAATAATTGTTTGCTTTGTTTTTAAAATTCAGGATTTAGAGCAATATGTGTTTTTACAAGCTACTGTTAGTAATCAGTCAGAGCACAGCAATTCATTATGTAGAACAGAAATATAAATGCATTCTTCTGCTGTTTCTAAACTACACCAGGCCAAATAATTTCATTTCATAGCATTTTCTGGTTTAGCTCCTGTCAAGGTTTATGTGAATCTTCTTTACGTACTGCTAACTTCATTTAGTTGAGCTCTATGAACTACTGGGGAAAGCTGATCAGTGGACATAATTTAAAAATAATCGAACCCAAACCAGACATCTAGGCCATTTCAGCAGGTCAGGCTGTCATCAAAAGCATGACTAAGGTACAGATTTGCTTCTTCATAAACGCTCTTATTCCCACCATATACCACCTGACTCTGTTGCCACTTAATAGCAGAAAAATATCTGAAGAGTTTAATAAATATTTCTCTTCTGTCTTTCCTTTTTTTTGTCCCAACATGTAACTGCTGTATCATAAAAATGAAAACACCTCTTACCATTACAACATTTTGGTCATTACTTTACTTCAAAAAGAAAACATTTAGTGGAAAAATACCAAATATTAAAATAATTTAAAAAGAAAATAAACTCTTCCCCCACCTTTGAAATCTTGTGATTTCTACCTATATAATGGTTAGCCTTCTTCCAAAAATAAGAATTTGGAAGTTTCTTCTGGAACTTCATACTACTAAACTGTTCTCATCTCATTACTGTCCTTTTAGCTGATATTCTTACCATCAGTGATTAACAGGGTAAGATGAACTGCAACTGCTCATTGACTCACAGGCAGATACATCAAAATGCATTCACTTTAACTTGAGCTCATACAGATTTAAGAGGATATTGGCACAGCACCTCCTCTAATCATTCCATTTCAGAGGCCCTTGGAAGATTCCATTCATGAAAGAATAAGATAAAATATTGAAAGCCCTACCTTCACCTGATGATCCTGAAAGGTCTATGATGACATACACTCTGCCTTCTGGCTCCAAGTCAATCTGCAATCAAGAAGAGAATTAGAAGAAAACTTACAATGGTTCTCAAAGCAAGTGACTGCACATGCAGGAAACAGTTTCCAAAGCTTGTGAAGCCAAGGTGTAAGACAGCCACATTGGGAGGTCTACAGTTCATTACCAACAAAGCCTCCTTTTGCAAAGAGGTGTTGAGGACCTTGTACCTTCAGTGAAGTGTGTGCTCTTAGCACTTGGAAAGCTTGAATCCAGTGAATTTTACAAATCAAATATTTAAAGCACTGTTCTGCCATACATTTACACCGCTATTTCCAAGGAGACAAGGAAGAAAGTTGAAAAGTGGTAGTATCGAGTAACTTTTTTACTGTAACTTATACTGAGACCAGCTATGCAAATGTGAAAAACAACACTGTGGCCTATTCAGATCCCAGCAAGACAGATCAGCTCTAGTCACAGAACGGGGGAAGTGAACACATACAGCTCATACGGCCGGTTAACACGTGTTTATAATATGCCCTTTGTATCCCCACTGGGACAAAGAAATACATGCTTTATCCTCTTTTTCTGAAATACAAAATTTGTTTATTTCTGCACCATTCTGGTAGATTTTAAGGAGCCTTTGCTCTTGTGGAGATCACTTTCACTCATCATGAAATACAGGTGCTCAGTATCAAGCTGCTGTACTTCAAGATTTCATGGACTGTGGGAATAAGCTCCTGTACATTTAGGCACCACAATGAAGAGCTCATTACACATCCTTCTGTATTTTACCACACATTTCACCAGTAATTCTAAATACTGCTGCATTTGAGTATCTTAATGGCATCCCACACATTACAGACAATTTTTGCAGCCACCCATCTCTCAAAAATTAAACTGGAACACTATGTAATCAATAGCTCTTACTTGTCACACGATTTCAGAGATTGAGTGAAGCGACATGGTGTACATTAATGGCATATTTTCATTCTATTTTAGTAAGTAAAGCACACAGATAAAATTGCATACCCACTGCCAGGGTGCCGCAAGCGGCCTTGTCTACCAAGGCCCGTCCTGTGTCCCATGGCGCCAGCCAGGAGTGGGCAACTGGGGAGGCACCAGGGCAGCAGGCACCTCCCCAGGGAAGGGGGTGAACCAGGGCCAGGCCCAGGCCAGGCTGTGGGCCTGGCTTGGCAGGGCCCATGGCCGGGCAGGGCAGGGATGTGGGGAGCTGGAGACTGTCCCTGCTGCAGCCTCGCCGGGGCAGGGTCTGACAGCCCCAGGGGCTGACATGGGGTCCTGGGCTGTGGGCAAGGTGGGGGAGTCCCAGGGGCCAGGCAGGGACACTGGGGCCTGTTGGTGACCCCTTGTGGTACCCCCATGGGACTTGATGAGATCAAGCCTGCCATGTACCAGACCAGGGTACACGGGGCGGGAGAGAAAATGGGAAAAGGATATGTTGAGGATGCCCCATCCCTGGAAGTGCTCAAGGCCAGGCTGGATGAGGCTTTGAGCAACCTGGTCTAGTGGGAGGTGTCCCTGCCCACAGCTGAGGTGTTGGAACTAGATGATCTCTAAGGTTCCTTCCAACCTAAACCATGCTATGATTCTCTGTGCCCCAAAAAGTCCCCAGGTGAAAAAGCAGCAGGACTATGGGCCCTTCTCAGTGCCAGGCTGACCAGACACAGGGCGAGAAGGGAGGGTACCTCAACACCAGCGTTCAGCCAACCCCTGCTCTCCACAGGCTGCAACCCCAGAACTTTCCTGAGACTGCTGCTAAGCCAAGGGAACCACACGCAGGGCTTGTGGCCAAGAACAGGCTGCTGCTGCCTCCCCTCCCACCCAGCCACAGCCCTCCTCCTCCCATACCAGGCTGCCCTGCCACAAGAGGGGAAGGTGGGCCTTGCTTCACCAATGTCCACAAACAACACTCAGCTGCCTCCTAATTCATGAGCGACAAACATCAGGGTATGGTACTAGGCCACTAAGAGGATAATCAGGAGATCACCATTTCACACTAATAACTTGGGAGACCAATCTGTTGGTTTTTGCAAACTAGCAAGTAAATGAGGAAAGGAAGGAGACACTGAAATGTCTGGGCTATGCCAGGTTTGCCTGTCTGCATTCAGCCAGCAGCTCCATGGGGCCACCTTTTCTGTCTCCAGGTTTCTCTCATCACCTGAGAGGACCTTTACAAGAGCGGCACCTCTGCTGTTTCCCTCTTTTGGGCCACAGCTGCTGAATGCATCAGGGTGACACAAGCTCCTCCCTCCACCAACCAGCTTCTCACAAAAACACTTCTGTGCCATTCAGGAGCGAGACGGTAGAGGAGTTCACAGGTCTAGCTGATGTCATCAGACCAACAGATCAAGAAAATGATCTCAGCAGCTGCATTGTAAATAGACAAGGCAGGAAATAGGTGTTAGCAAGGCCAAGGGTTACTCAGAGGAGAGGAAAATGAAAGCGTGGTTGAGTGTTTTTCCATAAATAAAGCGTTGAATATTAAGTAAAGACATTTTTAACAATTTCGGAACTGGCAGCATGAGTTTTGTGGGGGAGTTTTGGTGCTTTATTTTGGGTTTTTTTTTTTTTTTTTTAAATAGAGCTACTGATCTTGAAATATTGCTCCTATCGCTTTGCAGTTTTTAAATAAAAAAATATTACAAGATCAGAGGCACAGGTGCATGAATAGACTTTGATGTCTATGCTGAAGGAGGCTTTTGAAAAACTGCTATAGCACTCAACAGATGGCTGTATTAAAGACAGGCATGTTTAATGCTCTGTTTGTATCAGCACTGTATTCTGCTTGGTTAAGCTTTCAGTAAAATAGTTGATGCAGTTCAAATTCCACTATGCGCACACAAATACAAAACCCCAACACCCATGCCTGCAGAAGAGTCAGGCATCTGCAGGAGTTGGTGACCACCATCACAAAATCTGTTCTGCCCATTTAAGTACAAGCAGAATTGGAAACGACTCAGGAAAAAGACTGGAGCACTGAACCAAAGTTTCCGTTACCCAGCAAGTGGACTGTTTTCATATACAATTTATTAGAAGTGCTGCTTACTGATTTTGATTCAGAATTTTTGCTGATGCTCTAAGCAGAATGAAGTACTTATAAATGGAAGTCTCTTACAAAGAAAGTATGTTTCAGTCTTAGAATGTTCTAACACCAATGAGAACAAAATGGATGTATTCTTATTTTTAGATTTATAAAATACCCACATTTCATTTCCGTGAGTACCTATGCTGACAGTCTCATCACTGACATGAATTAGTACTTTTGCCAGAAGCCAGCTGCCTCAGCTGACCTTGCATATAAAAAGAATACCCCCAAAAAAGCAGAATCCCCTAAACTGATAGCAAACCTTCTTGTGATCTCAGGTCTTTCATGTATCAAAGCAAGTATGGAATGACAAGGACTGATTCAATTCTAATTTTGCATAAAACATTTCTAATTTAATGCCTAGACATATAATGGCATAAATACCTCCAAAACCATCAGATTACTAGAATATAAACTACATGCCTTTTCTTTCAATCTGAGCATTAAACTACACTTAGAAGAAGGTGGAAACCATGCAACGTCATTTTATAAGTAACAAAATATGCACACAGCACAATTTTTCACCAAATGCCCTGAAAGTTATCACATGTGAAATGCCCTCAGACATATGCAACCAGAAACAGAATGACTGGCCAAATTCAGCTGAATATAACAGACATCCTTGAATGCAACGGAAATAGTCTGATGATGGCAGTTCCGATTCTGACCCTTCCCTTTGACTAAAAATACTTCTCTCTGAATGCAGCCAAGCATTTATACATGCAGAAAGACACTATGAGAAGATATCTGAAAAGACATGACCGTTCAAAAGGACAACAGGGAACAAGGCAAGATGCAAACCAGGGATGAGACAGAGGAGTTGATACAAGAGCAGCTTTGCTGTAAGCAAGAGACATTGCAAAATATATGCCTCATGCATACACGCCACATTCTCCACATGCAACAAAATATGTAACAACTATCATTCAGCAAAATGTTTGATCACCAAAGCATTTCATCCTGTTACTGGCCCATGCTATTGCTGCGACTTTTGTTACAATACAGAGTTTTAGTAGGTGCAAGTAAGATTAATTGTAAAGGCACTTTAAACAACTTCTATATTGCTAAAATAATCCTTATGTGGCAGCATATTGAGATGAGTACAATGATTGCTGGAAAGCAGCACAGATCTTGAAAAATTGCAGGCATGAATAACGCATATTAGTAGCCCATTTCAGGGAACAAAAGGCAACCATCCATAAAACCAGACATACTTTCAGAGGAAAAAACCCATGTTGAAACCATGGCCAAGTTTCAGCATATTGAAGGCATTTATATAGTTTCACAGTCATTAATGGATTTTATTTTCAACACCCTTCTGAGACAGTTCCCCATCTGTAAAATGAGATACTCCCAAAGGCACAAGCTAGACTAAATGACTTGCCAGAAAGTCATATAAGTAGTACAGTTAAACAAGAACTGAACTCTGGTCTCTGGAGGCCCAGACTGCCCACTGGACCATTTCTCCTATTCCTCAGTTAAGATTCACTTTGTCAAGCTATACACAACCTGTCTTCCTGCAATACCAGAGACATCCAAGTTTTGGTTGTTTTTTTGTTGTTTTTTTTTTTTAAAAAAAAACTTTAACAGGTACATATCTAGGAGGCAATTTTCTTTCTTTTCCATTCAGTTATTACTCATCAGTAAAAACAATATCAAACAAAAAATTGCTTAAATATTTCTCTGCAGCATTTCCAAAGCATTACAATTCTTGGGCAACTCTGGAGTAATGCAAAATTTAATCAAACTATGCAGAAGATTGTGCAAATAGCTCAGCTTTTCCTTAAGGTTTGCTTTTTGCAAGTTTTTAACTCTTAAGTGTGCTTCTGAAAAACTGAGTCCGAAGCTCACCATTTTCCTCCTCTTGGGTGCAAGACAATTCCCAACCTCAAAAATATGAAACTTGGACAGAATTCTCTTGGACTATGATCTTGCTAAGGAAACCACACACTCTCTCTAATCTCACAGGGATAAGGAGGATTAGAATATGCTATGCAATTATTTGGGTTGCACTGATGCTTCATATTTGAATATGAAGAAGATTTTACATTCTTGACCACTGTACAGCCTGAATTATTCCATCAATATTTGTGGGTGCTTTTTTCATTCTAGATGACAGCACCAGCACAGAGATTTTGCATGCCCTATGGAGTAAACTGAGACCTGTTGTAAACAAGTGATAAACTGCTATCTTCAGTGGCTCAGTGCCCCATTACCATAGGTGTTCATTTGATCGTAACAACAGAGTCCATCACCCAACCGTGTTCCAACACAAGAATGTCACCTAAGATTAGGTGCACTATACTCATTTAAACACCAACTTGTCTCTTGAGAGAAGTGTAAGGATAGTCATTGACATAAATCTCAGATCTGAAATAAACAATGACTAGACAAATGCATTTTCCATAACTAAACTTCCTAACCATACAAAGGTTGAGTAAGTTTTACTCTGATGTTCCTTAGCAAGACAGTATGTGAAATACAGCAAAACCTCTTTGACCACAAAGCTGTTTAGGATTTTGGCCACAGTATAAACCTAAATAGACTGTATAATCTACAGAAACAGAGAGAATTAAACTATAAAACCTGATTTGCACCTCTTGTTGTGATGTTCTAGGATTGTCTGATATTTGGATAGCTTAAAGCATAAACCTCCAAGCACATGATCTGTCACTGCAGATGGTTATTTGAGTCATGTAGGACTTGAGAAGTCAGTATGTATTAACACTTATGGAACACAGCATTACAGAAAGTTTCTTTGAACACACAACTTCTCTGAAAGGAGGAGGGAAGGGATTGTGTGTTTAAAGAACTGATATCTGCAAAGGCTGGGGCGGGGGGGTGTTACATCTGCTGCTTTGAGGGGCATTTACTTCTCCAATTTTGATAAAATATTATTTCCATGAAAATGCGTAAGAAAATCAGAACAGTTGTAATCTAATAGACAATGACTGAAGACAGAGTCAGGCTTGGTCTTTTGTTCTTTAACCAAAAAATTTTTCTGCTTCAAATTAAATAGCTAATATAGTACCTATTTTAACTTATTTAATAGAAAATGAAACATTAACAGTGACACTTTTCAATATAGTAAGATTGACTGCAGCCCAAGTAATTTAAAAACTTTCAAAACCACCATCATTATTGGAACAGAAGCAAACACTTGACAAAAATAACAACTAGAGGTAACATTACATTTGCAAACTTCCCCCAGCATTCATCCCTGAATCCCTAGCAAGTTTTCCTAAAATGGACAGCTTTGCAATTGGCTCCATAACATCAGCAAAGTAGCTGAGAACATTTTATTTAATAATATTATCTGAAAATTAACAGATGTCACATATTATATCATTAATTATATAATGGAAACTTGACTTTTACAGTAATCACCCAGAAAACATATTGAGAAAACTTCCCTAGAATCTCTGTTTGTCTCCATGATTTCCTTCCCCCTCCAGCCTCTTGCTCTTGTGGCCAAAGAAAGCAGGTCCCTTTCAGAGCCAGTGCACTGCCACAAAGTTCACAAATCTGCCTTTCATTATGAATGTTACATATTTGATTATAATAATTACAGAAAAACGTAACACAGCTTGCCGCATTGTAATTGACCACAATGATATACATGAAAGTTAAGAAATTTTGGCCACAGGGGATTCTATCATTTATTTACTCATACTCAAAAGTCAACAAAAAGACATCAAACATCTTGCATGACCTACAGAAAAGATCAAACACTTTCCAGTGCCAGACACATGCACAGACATAATACAGAACAGAAGCAGCAGGGAAAAACAAGATTCAGCTGAAATAACCACAGTATTCAGAAATCAATTCTAAAACAAGAATCCTTCCATTACTTAATATAGCATATACCAATATTCAATTGCAGTGTCACGGATCCCATGTGATATTATTTTTATATTCCACAATCTACTGTACCTAAGGCATCCCAGACACCAATGGAGGAACATTTTTGAATGCATGGTGACACACAAATGCACGTGTGTTTGTGCACAAGCATGCACATCTACGCACTCAGAAGTCACGTACTCATTTTGTGTTTTACAAGGAAGAACAACTTTTATGGACCATGATACTGAGACTAGGGTGTTTATGGTTCATTTTCTGGTAGAGACCAGAAAGTAAACTTGGACAGATGGCTATATTTACATGCAACAAGACAGCAGAGCAGTACAAATAGCCACAAAGGCATCAAGCAGTGTGACCACAGAAGGGTCACCACATGAAACCAAGTTTGTGACTCCCAGATCTGAAGGGAGGAAGAGATTATCTTCATTTTCTTGAAAGCTTCAGGTGGTAAGAGTACATATGGCACAAGGTAATGACTCTTATTAAGGTGTTTAACAGTTATATGTCCAAACTGGTTATGGTTTCTAAATACCTACAATCAGAATTCATGAGAGAGGGAAATAGCACAATGAGAAAGAAGTTTCTTCATGAGCGGAAAAAGAAGTCAGTAACCTTAAGAGACAAGGCTGCCTAGACTAACCATTCAGGGCATTCCGAGCTTGAACAGTTCAATGAAGACTCATACCAGTATGAGTGTCTCAGCATGTGTGTGCTGTTTTGTTGGTTTATTTATCCTGGTACAGTTATTCTGATGATGTAAATGTCTTCTATTACTAAGTCTTACAAAGGCAGGGGAATAAGCCAAAGTTACAAAGCACATTTTCACTGTACTATAACTGTATCCATAGTAGAAATGGAGGTTGCATTATTTCAGTAATAGTAATGAAGATAAAGTACAAAGAACCTATACAAGCCCAGAGATAACATGAAGTACAACGCGTAAGAGCTGGGTTTGGCTGAACAATGCTCAACAACTTTTTGAATGAAAGGACAGTAAAACCACCAACAAAACAGAAGTCTGCACAAAACCATTCACTTGAAACATCTGCTAAATGTATTTCAAGAAAGAAAAGAAACTCTTCAGAGCACAATCACTTTTCCAAGCAGATGGTTATTTGATTTAAGAATAAAGGAATTGCATCATGTGGTAAGAACTGACCTGTAATTTCATCACAAAGCTTTTCAAATTCTATTCTTTAATGCACCAGTGCAGTGGCACTCTCCAAAACATAGGGAAAAAATTAGCTATAAGAAAATATTTAAAACACATTTATCATCTTGGCTTATGGACATGTTTTAATGTCATGCTACAGAACTGCAACCAGAAGGGAGGAGGTTACCTACACACCTGGGAATAAAACGTTGAGCAGAGAATCAGGACTGCAAGCACATCGTGGTTAGCCAGTTAATACATGCTAAAAATTGATTGATGCTGTCAAATTATTTTACTGCAGTACAATTTCAGATGACCACTTGCTGATTCGCACAAGCCAAACTCACAGTTTGCATGTTTGTTCAGTCTGAGGAATCACCTAAATGTAATGATTTAACTGCAAAGATATTTGTAGTCTCTCCTAAATTGCAATAATGTTTCCTCTGAGTAGACACCTTTGCAACACTTTGGACAATCATCGTGAAATAGGTATCTGTATAACAGTAAGTACATGGATAAATAGAGGACCCTGAGGATTGACTGGTACTTTTCCTGGTCATATACAACAGTTTTGGTGCACTGCATACATTTTTCCCTATTTCCTTAAGTAATTTCTGTATTTCCTTAGTTCCCTTAAGTAAGACTTACTGTGTGGAGTCTTAAAAGATTAAGATATCAAAGCAACACTACCCGTTTCCTGTAAAGCATATGGTATTTTTCTTCTCTTTATGGTCAAAACACTCCTTTCTCGCATTCTCCTCCTGCCAGGTGTACTCTGAGGAACTCAAGTCAGTGTATAGTAGGAAATATCCACATAGCATTACCATACCAAGAATAAAGGAAATAGCTGTGCTGATTTTTAGACCTCAAAAATCAGGGAGATTAACAGCTGGAAGATCTAAGACTGAGGTGGCATAAACTCAAATCCTTCCTAAATGAGGTAAAATAATCTCCAAAGGCAGGATATAAATAAGTGCTAGGAAACTGTGATATTTACATGATGTGAAGTTGCCCTTTAGTTTCTCATCCGTTAATCTTATTCTAGTCCTCTGTAAAAAAGAAAGATTCTGGAACTTGCCTATTAACCAGCTATATTTTAAAACAAAAGTTAGAAATATCAATGATACCCTGGTTTGACTAAAGCTCTCAGCTGCCTTAGAGGGAAGATCTTCCCAGACCAACTATTAGAAAAGAAATGTCTCACACAAAACCTCAGCACAAACCAGGCAGACGCTTCAGCGTTGATCTCAGACCTTTCCTGCCAGAGGTGCACATTTTCTTAAACATTACCGTGCAACACCTTTCAGTAACTTTCAAAAGAGGTCCTACTGCAATCATCAATTAGCCAGTTAGTTAGAAGAAAGCAGCAGGGAACTGAATCCACTTTGGTTCAGTTGTACGTAAAACTGTGCTGGCTTTGTTCCAGTTAACATAAAAACTCACATTTAGCCTAGGTTTTGTTCCAAATTAAAACAACAACTACTGTTTATGAGTTTGAGTTCAGTTCAGCTCCCTGGGAAGAAAGGCAAAAGGATTTTCTTATCTGAAAGGCAACCACATTAAACGTTCTCTCCATTTGTACTCACGATAGAAATTAATCCTCCATTAGGAGGGAAACAGCTTGATTCAATATGCTGCAAATGGAGAAACTGTACTTCGATGACAGTCGCTGGAACTTATAAGTAGTTTGTTGATGTCTGACACTGACATCAGCTGCAAGCCAGAGCTCATCACCAGAAGGAAGAAAAACTCCAATTGGTAAACTCTTACTCTTCTATTTTGCCAATTTGATTTAGATATAAGAGAGATTCCCTCCTCCTGCCCCTCCCCCCCCAACTAAAGTGGCTGAAACTACAGAATATGCAATTAAGATAGCCCTGGAGGTGTGCCAAGAAGTGTCTTTGATCTCAGCAACTGGCTATGAATTACTAACCTCTTTCCCCCAAATTTCTAGAAAATTAATAATATCTTATTTTCGGAAACATCTCTAGGAGCTATCAAGACTTGCCTGAAAATTGTCCAGCAGCTTTATTTCCCAGTTCAAAAAAAAAACCAAAAAAATTTCTTCAGCAAGTGCCAAGATGAAAGCATGAATACACAAGCTTCAAGAATTACAAATAAACATTCTTCTCCTGAGTTATGAAGATGGAAGGAAAAAGTATGTTCTACACAAATATTCTCTATGTCCTTCCACATATGTATCTGTAACCTGAGCTGCTTTACAACAAACACTGACATTACAATAAACAAACATTGCATGATATACAAATCACAATAGTAAAACAGAATTGGCATCAAGTATTTAAACAAAAGTATCCTTCCTGGAAATAGCTCTCCTACTTACTGGCTGCCAAGAACTGCATCAAGTCAAAGACTTTGTTCAAGTTATACTAAAAGTTAATTTTTAAAAAAAATTGAAAGAAGAAAGAAGAAAACAGAATTAAGAAAATAAAATACAAGTTACTTGCAACCGCGTCTTTGCTTTTTTAAACAAAATATCCCTTTAAGTGCTTGTTTATTTAAGAATCAAAGACTTCATTCTGCCTTCACACTACATGACATACACAACTGCAAGCGGTATTTACTGAAAGTGGCTGCTGCGCAGATACATTAGTCATTTTCCACACTGAGCGCACACACAGAATACGCGCAGAATGATGCCACATCTGTGCCAACGCCTCTGAGCCCCCTGACTTCCCTGTACATCACCCTCTTCCATACCGGGGTTTTAAGTAAGGATGTCTATAACAGACTGGGAACTGGATGCACTTTTCAAGTCTCAGTCCGATATCTAAATAGCAAGATCATTATTGTCTCCTAAAGGGAAAGGTAATTTCTAAAATCTTGTAGCAGATAAACATTTTACCAGTAAATGTGGCAGCTTCAATTACATAAAATATATGTTCAATCCCTGAAAAAGGTAAATTTAAAAATAGCACCAAAACATTCTTTTTTTTTTTTTTTAGTTTCTTCAACAAATACCCAGAATTGCCAAAAATTACCTCAAAAATTCGACAGAAAATGTAGCCCCCAATGCTATCTTACGTGCCTTTCTAAAGAATTGCCAGAGGAACCAGTGTTTTTATTTCCAGAAGAAAACACCATTGGAATATTCTCTCTTTGTTTCTGTTTTTGGGGTTTTTTTTCCCCTTTAGAAAGCACTACAAAAAGATCTTTAGATACCATTCAACAGTGTTGGGTATTTTTTAAAAAAAAAATAGTTTTTGTCTTGCTCTGATGATGTTTTAGCCTCTGTTTAATTATCAGATTAGAAAGATTAATGAAGCTAATTCTTTTAACAAAATGGCTATCCTGAGGACTACAATTATCTGTGATTCACTTGGATTTCCTCTGCAGCTTTAGCCATAACAAAGCCAGAGCAACTCCGAGACTCCTCTGAAGCCAGCTACAAAACAGTTTGCTAGAAGAAAAAACAGAAAACTGCTACAGTCCATGCTACGCATGTTTAAATGCGAAAAGGAAAACTAAGTAACATAAAATTTAGTAGCCTGACACATGCTGCCAGGCAACCTGTATTTCATGAAATGGACAGACCTGAACGTAACATCTTGAGTACAGCAATGGAAGGAAATTTGCCAAGGAAATGGCAAAAATAGCCACTACTATTATTGCTGTTCCTGAAAAGTTAGACAGCAGAGTCGAGTCCACCAGCCTGAAGTGGTACACCAGGAGTAGATACATCTTCAAAACTCCCAATGAACAAACATGCTCGGGCATGTGCTGCATTAACTGAGATTTTTCTTTAGCATTTATTTTCATTTACTGTAATGTTTTAAACAATCTCCTGTGGAGTTCTCACATGTTAGATATGAGTTTGACATGAAAGATATTAGGTAAACCTTTTAAAAATCTCACTTTCAGACATTCATGCAAGCTTTCCAGTATTTCCTAGATTTAAGAAAAAAAAATTCAACAAAAATCCCCACCCCGACACTTAGCCTGCCTTGTATTGTAGTGATTTGATTGTTCCTCTCTTAGTCCACAATGAAACAGAAAGTGCAGAGTCATTTACATGTGCATTCATATTTTGTTCTTTGAAAAAATGATTAAAATTAAAACTTTTTTTTTAAAAATACAAGAGTATTCAGGTTTGGGTAATTTCTTTGTAAGAGCTTAGGTTAGATTTTATACAGCCAAATAGTCAGGGCTCCTGGAACTGGACTCAGGATAACTGAAGAATCTTTGTTCGTTTAGATCTTAAAATTTATTTCTGAATGTATAAGAACCATCCAGTTCTGGTAATGGAGGCCATAGCATGCTGCCTACTTACTCTTCTATCAAGCCAAGTAAGTAGAGCAAAGCTAACGCCTGTCTTCCACAAAACGCTTTCAGTCTTTTCTGAAAATGTCTAGGGATGAAGGATCTGCTACATCCCTTGCTAACCGGTTTCATTAGTTCATCACTTTTAATGGGAAAAGAAATACATGCTTTGCTGTTCATTTTAACCTATCTGGCTAGCCTTCAGTTCTTGTTTTACCCTTCGCAGATTAAAAAGGTCTTTATTTATTAAATGGTAGTCTATTTTTTTAATTAGTACTTTACATACCCAAATTAAGCAACCTCACATTGTTCCTTTTATTTAAAGCAAACCAGTGAGCTCAGAGTTTCTCCGCACAAAGAATTTTCTCCAAAATTTGAATGCTTTCAGAAATCCTACTGTGAGCTCTGCTATTGACCTGCTGGGTTACTCTGGGCAATAAACTTAATTCACCCTCCATGTGCCTATTTCACCTTCTATAACTAATCTTGTTTAGAGTTCAAATTCTTAAAAGCTCAGGCTTTCCTTTACACATTTATGCAATTAGACCCTGATCTCTTTACCGCTATCTACATTGGAGTTTACGGGTTCGAGGCATGCTGCCACATTAATAGCTTTATTTGGACTCCTAAATTGACTAGGAGTAATCAGTCATTACTGTAGCCTATTGATAAACCTGTACGTAACTTCTGCTGTGGTGCACCTATCACTTCCAAAAAGCAAGGAACCCTACCACTTGATTTACAGAAAAATCTCCATTTGGGGTTTACAGCATGAGGTCTTGCGATTTTAATTCCACAGAGAGAAGGCAGAGATATGCCTTGCAGCAAGTCTATCTGGCCTTCAGTAAACTTTTTCTTTCAATTTCCAAACAGTTTTTAAAAAAGTTGACCACCCATAATCCTCATATGTGCAGCCTACAGAAGAAGGAGGAATAATTTCACACCTGGGGGAAGTGTCATGAAAAATCTGTCATCTTTAAGGAACGTGGAGGCAGGCAGGATAGGCTTCTTCAGGAATGCATCTAAGTTTTGGATACCCTTGTTCCTCATTCCTCCATCTCTAGTTGGCCTAAAACTTCCATAAGCACTATTCCACACAGTTTACAGAAGCCTCTGCCTTGAACAGCCCTATAGTCAAAACTTAGTCCTATCAAAGTTTGTTTCAAAACTTTCTCCAGTCTTACCTGCAAAAACTTATCTTAAAAGGTGATCTGAAACAGGAACTACATATTTAAATTTTTCGCTAGAACTGTAGGAACAGTTCCCAAAGATCTGCCTGACCCTGGTAATAGTCCCTTTACTCCAGAGACTTCAAGGACAGAAGTGGAAGGAAAGTTACTTTTGCATTGGGGAAGAAAGGTTTTGAGTGTGTGGGTTTGGGGGTGGTTTTGTTTGGGAATTTTTTTTTTGTTTGCCTTTTTTTTTTAATGCAATGTTTTATCCTTACTAGTAATAAAGATGAAAATGATTCATGCACAAGTATGACCTTGTTAACCATCCGGGCAACCCCCCCTTTAAGTCTCTCTGGGGAATCCTATAGATCTCCATGATGTCTGTGTAATATTGCAGAGTGAGAGCTTTGGACTGTTTCCGTTTCTGATTCTCTGACCGTATCCAATGTGTTGCTTGTGGCTCAGTAAAATACATTGCATTTTAGCTTTTCCCAGGAGTCTACACAGTTTCTCTTTTGGATTGTTTCAGATTTCATCCTCTGCAAAGCAGCTGCCTTTAAAAAGTTCTTTCAATTTATCCCATCACAAAATCTGCTCCCCCCCTCAGGAAAAAGGTTCCCTCTCAGAAAATTCAACATATATACATGTGTGCATGCTACTAAAGTTGCTAACTCTTGAAGATAAAGATGCAGTGGGATCCAGTAAAGATAAAAGGATAAAAATGTTAGCATTCTCAGGATCTGGCTCAAATAGTAGTTGGTATTCAGCCATGGAGATGTGACTAATTCTGGGTAATTCAGTCATTTTTCTTATACTGACCTCAAAAAAAAAAAAAAAAAAGGAGGTATCATGCAGCTTTGGAATTGTGTGTTCAGAATTGAAGTAATGTAATTTAGCAGCATTTTCCGTATACCTGAGGAAACGCTGGAAAAAACATGCAATTGCTATTTTACTGTTAAAATTTCTTTAAGATCATTGGTTAACCTAATATTCCCCCTGCCCCAAACCTAATAAAAACCAGGTTAAGTCAAGTCCGAACCTTGACCTGCAATTTGTTCTTTTCATCTTGGATCATTTTAAAAGAAAATCAACTGGTTTTAACGTCACGAACAGTCCCAACAATAAACCTGAAACATTACCAGGTATTTTAAAAGTACTTTAATGAAGTTTTGTCCCCTCATGACAAAGCTGAACACTCTCCACCTAATCCAGCAACGAGGAGAGCTGTTACTGCGGGACAGTCAGGATCTTACAGGCACTTAAGTAACATCTATAAAATAAGTACACCCTGAAACACCCTACAAACCAGCAGAAGGCACAGCCTGGCAGCCACACGTACTCTTCACCCTCTGCACCCTTCTCTCCTCTACAAATTGAAGCCTTTTATTTAATGTAGATAATGACAGTTTTTCTGACTGCTACGATAGATTTACCACAAAGTAAAGGAACTTTTTACTTCACTTTGCTCTCACCCATTGAGCCTTCAGTTCCTTCAAAGGAAAGAACTGGACCTGTCTGACTTAGCAAAGTATGAATTTACGACCTGACTAGTTCACTTGAATTTATTTTATTATCATTTAAATGAGACAAGATTCCCATCCCCCTTCAACTTTCGTTAGAAAAAAAATGCACGTGAACAATACAAGCAGCAGCAAATACGGTAACATTAAAAACGAAGGAGAGAGACTAGCTCTCCTACTGCACAGGGATGTTGCACAGGGCTCGCAAGCTCTAACAGACATTTTGGCAAGAAAAAGCAATACTGGATTAAAAGACCATACACACAAAAGGCAAGTTAGCATCATTTTGAGACCTGACATTTTATCTGCACAACCAATCCTTCTCAAGGACTTTTTCAGGTACAAAATTAACTAAAAATTGATGAATCAATACTCCATTCAGAATTATTTTCATAATAAATGGCTTTGATTTTATAACCATGAACCAAGTCACATTTTTAAAACATGAAGAAATATCTCTTACATGCTAGAAATTGTAGTTAATTCTGAGTGCTCAAGAAACAGCAGATCATTTTGGGAACCACAGTCCAATTAATTTATATTAGAGCAACAACTACTTCAAATACATCCTACTCTGAGTCTTGAATTCCTACTTTATTGTAGCTTTTTCTAGGAATTTAAGCAGTTATTTGAAAAGATATATTTATACCAAAATATTTCAGTAGCTAAGGATCAAATCTATTACTTGCATTTAATTATTACTACATATTCATCATTTTCTGTAAAACTAACGAACATCAAGCTTTCTGAGAGCTATAAATCACTGTTACTTCTGCACCATGTCAATATTTAGTAGTGCTTTGTTTATAAAGTCATTAAAATGGTAATACAATATATATAAAAATATGGCTTCCTTCTCACATGGCTAAGAAAGCCGAGCACGTGTCAAACCAAACTGTAGGCTTTACTCTCAACTAGTTATCCTCCTTTCACCTCCCCTTGCTTTGTACATAAGTCAGGATAATTACTGAGTTCACACTGCAAAAATTTCTATAAAGAATCGAGTTTAACGGCAGCATAAGAGCTGTTGTGACGGAACACGCATTGAAACACTACTAGTTTATGGCAGCTTTGCCCTCCCCACCAAATTTACATGACTCTGAACCACCATCAACAACGAGAAACTGAAAGCTACTGAAACATTCCCTCTGCAGACAGCAGGTCCTTCCAAGAGCTTTGAGACACACTATTTGAGGGCAAAACTGAAAGAAGCTTTTGGAGAACATGGCAGCAGCAGCACTGGGCTTACTCAGCTGCAGTCTGGAAGTGAAGACTGAGTCAATCTTTAGAAATAAACACAGCTGAACTCCAAAGATATCCCAAAGATAATGAGCTGCCCAAACCCTACTTAGCTGCCAAACCTCCTGCTTACTGTAGTTTGTACTATACTAGTGTCAGTGATTCTGGGTCTTTTGCACAGACAGCTCTAGCAAACCAATCTTCAAAGAGCATCCCAACAATGTTTGGGCTTGGTCACCCAAAGGTTTTAAACAGGAAAAAAAAAAAATCCAACAACCTGCCAGACCTCAAGGCTCCATGTTTACTGGAAATTTATTTGGGGAGAGACAGAAAGAAGTTACTGGCACAATATTTTGTTCCTCTCCCCTAAATTACCTCCCTCTCATGACCACCTCTACTGCTGGAGAACAGCTCCAGAAAAACAGATGCAGTCAATGGAAACAGAATAAAAGACTGACATACTCCAGAAAAGGACATTTGGTCTCTGAGAAATCAGACACACACAACAGCAAAGCCATCTAGTTATCTATCTCAAAGTTACTCTCCTTCAAAATATCTCATGCTGCAGTAATGGTTATGAGCATGTCCATGCTTTTCTTCTGTCTTATTCTATTATTTGTGGTGCATTGATTTTACTACGCGTCACTACATGGATGACACAAAAATAAAGATACACATGCAGTGACAGTAAGGGATACTTTTATCCCTCAAGTGTATTACAAACCACATGTAGCCATCTCTGGAAAGCAGCATCAGAATAATAAAAAGTAGGTTCCAAAAGAGGGGAACTTCAACAAGAATGTTAAGTGAAGTCCTGTTTTAAGCTTTACCACAGAATCTTTAATACCATTCCAATGCTGCCAGGTTCAGAGATGTCAGGGGAAAAAAAAAAAGAAGCCTTTTCCTTTTAAATTTTATTAATTTCATCAAACTCAAAAAAAGGAAGGTCGCAATAGACCTGCATTTAAGCGTGACGTTCCAAAACTAAGGTTTAATTAATTCTCTTACTCATTCTATAGCTGTATGCATCATACAAAGGCTAACAACAAAATACCTTGAAACTAAAAGTGAAATGATATAGTAAGACAAATTTTGTAGAGCAGATTAAAAGTGGGGCTTCATACTTTCTACTTGACGAAAGCAAGATACTGAGCAGAGATATAAACTGTGGTTTCTACAAACTGTATAAAAAAACCCCCTCTGGTCCACAAATCTCTATCTGAAAAATTAATCCAGTTTTAGCTTATGGAGATTAATCCAGATTTAGCTTATATTTCATACTTTAAAAACAGTGTACACAAACATGATTTTTTTTTTTTTTAACTCTGAGGAGTTAGACAAACAAAAATAAAACTCCCACACAGAATAATCTTCAGAAATCATTTCCAGTGTGGAAAACACTATACTCTATGGGAGGCTAAGGACTGAAAAAGGAGAAAGCAACCATTCAAAAGCATGTGAGCAGTATTATTCCCCTTCCCTGTTATTTTTAGGTTTGCTCCCTTCGTTCTTCTTGGAAATGCTGGTGCACAGGGTAAAAAATTAATCCTTAAATTTTATATGCACAAGAAACAGTTCTGCAGACTGAATCACAAACTGTAGCAGAATGTTAGTAAATCAGTATTGGACCCTGAATGTGCCACAATACGTTCAGAGACCACTGGGAGCATGTGACACTAACTCCTACTGAATAAATGGGCATTCAGTGTTGTTATCTGATGTCGTTGCGGCTTGCATGCAGAACAGAACTTCTCATGAAGTTGTTATTATTCTCATAACACAAGTGCAAATTTATGGAGGACAGACAATAAGCGAATGAAAATAAGTAATACAGATTGAAGTTGTAGGGATTAGTACTGTCTTCCAAGGACAGAGGAATATGGAACACCATGCACAAGCTGAGCTCCCATTCCCAACATCCAACATTGTTAAATATTAGAAGCCTACAGAGATTTACTTATTTTCTTCTTTGCAACTTCAGCTGTGCCACATTTTTGCTGTTTTGCAGTCACATAATTTCTATGTGATCTACCTGATACCTATAAACTGTTGCAATCTCCAAGTACTATTGTAAAAGTCATTCTAAATTTTGGACTCTAAGCAAATGAAAACATTACATCCATTAAGCCTCTCTTAAAAGAGTTCAGTCTTTATGTACCTACTAAAAACATATTAGAAAAGAATTAAGATGCAAATCTGCTTGATCCTCATTTGGCAGAAGTAGGACTAATAAGTTGGCACTGCAGCCTCTGTGCCCACTGCATTCCTTTGTTTCTCAAGTTTCAGGTAAGTGAAGAATTATGCAGTGCTGCGTTACGAGCCAGAAGATACAAGGAAGATTTCAAGGGTTTTTTTATGTTATTATTGAAGAGACATAAGACTAAGGCACCTGAAAGAGAAACGAAATAAATAATATGCAGAAATGCTTGCCTTCCCTCAGGAAAAAGCTGTTGAGGAGTCTCCTATTACATGAAAAGAACACTCTGCAAACTTTAATAGGAACTACATGATTTGATCCTTTCTAGACAAAACTGGTTACATTTCCTGGCCCACCAAAATAGACCCTGGTATACACAAAGTCTTTGATTTATACACCTGGAGCTGAGAATGCTCCCTTTACAAGAAGCCTGGTTTCCCCTAGGTTGCATGTTCTTTCTTGATGAATTGCGAAGGAATTACCTATTGCTTTGGAGAACATCTGTTACTGTTCCATCTCTCAGACTCACACACACATCCATTTCTAGTTGCCACGTACATGAAAAGTTTTGAAACTTCTCTGTTCAGAGCATGTGTTTGGAAGAAGAAAGAAAAGGAAATCTTCCAAATTTTATAATCATGCTTCGTCTTTGATACTGTTATAAGCTGTCTACAGAGAGAAAGAACAAAATTACTTCTGAAACTATCATGGGGAATAAAAATAATCTGAAAGAGATACATATACGAAAGAGAAACAACGGTAATTTGGGTATACAGTGATCTCACAGGGTCTTACATCACATATTAATTAACCTGAACTTGAGCGCAAATTCAGCTGCTGTTGAATTAGTTCCTGCTGCTTCCACACCAACAGACGAATTCTGTGTTTCAATCTTATGGTCCCAGGTCAAGCAATAATTTAAAAAAAAAAAGAAAAAGAAAAAAGGCACAAAAGGTAGACTTTATAAAAAAAAATATTTATTTATAAAGAAATTGACTCAAGTTATCTAGTCAACCACAGGGTTTTTTTTAAACATTTGACATGCTTCTTTATCACAGACTCACTAACTAAACCTCTCAATGTTATTTAAAATGTAAACAGGTGAGTGAAGTGTGATTTTTTTTGCCCATAGTACACAACAGTAAATTATGTATCTTTACTACCTATACAATATAGTAATCCTAAAAAAATCCCAAATTGTTGTTCACAGTAAAAAGAAAAGCGAAGTAGGAGTAAAAAGATACATTACACAGTTCAAGCAAGCAAAAAAACCCCTCCCTCCTCCTCCTAACCTCACCCCCTAAAACACAGATCCTTATGTGAGATTTGAGACTAGCGGAAGAGTCAGTGAGGCAGAACGTTTGAGGGAGATCGTTCAAGTGACAAAAGTTGCAAGACACACATGATCTATCACCCACCGGAAAACACCCAAACTTCATTTATGACCACAATACCAGAAAACAACACCCAACATGCTACTCATGCAGCCCTTCAACTACTAGCATGCTTGGACAATGAAAAATAAAAATGTTGTCATTCATAAGCATCTACCTACCCAGCTGATTTATCTATATTTGGACATCTTTCACTTGAAATTAACTGAGGCTAGGTTTTCAAAACGTGCCTCGAGGATTCAAGTGCTCAAAATCTCCTGCATTGTGCCTCCAAATCCTCAACACACCTTTAAAAAAAAAAAATCAACCCAAAGTAGCACCAAGTGCCGGGGCCAGGAATACTGACCTCGTCCTAAAGCGAATCAGATTTTTGCAGTATCAAGTCCAACTCTTCCGCCAACAGTAATTTCAGGTCAGTAGAGTGGCTCTGGCAAAACATTACAAGACAATGTAGGCTCTCAACAGGAGTAATGAATTGTTATTTCTGTAGCAGTAATGTTGAAAGGTGCCTGTGAGAAATTTTAGCTCGTGTAGCAGCTCTAGGATAAAACACCCACCTCCTATTCCGGGGAACTTCAAGGAATAACAGTCCGGTTTGGCATTTCAAGTAAACACTTTTGTTCCTTTCCTTAGATACCATTCACAGGTTTCTGTTGCTTTGTCTCCTTAGGTTTTTTAGTATAAGGATTTATTAATTTTCACTAATGAATTAGGGAAATTTGATTTTAGACACAGTATGAGAAAACAAACAGGAAATCGGGGAGGGAGAAAATCTGTAGAATATGTACTTTATCTTAAAAGGAAACAGGAGAAATTATGATACACTTAACCAGGAAACTGAAAGGTACCTGAACCAGCGTATAAAATACAGGGTTTTTTTTCCCTGTTCTTTTTTGAGGACTGAATTTGTAGCATATTAAAATGCAAATTAATTTTACTACTTACATGTTTAACGTAAATTGGTTTTAGCCACTGGTAATGCTTCATCATCATGCAAACTAGCCCAAGCCTGTTAAAACTGTAAAACTAAAATGCTCTGTCATTTCAGCTACAGCAAGCATATAACATTACATTCAGTAACACTTTTAAACTCTCTGTCAGAAATTTCTGAACTGAATGATAGCCGGTACCTGCACAGATGACAGCAGAAACACTGAGAATAGACATATATGCATGTGAGGGTATATAAAGAAAGCATTTCCCTGTAACTTCCCAGACCCTGCATACCATCTGTGCTGTGCGTGTGCATGCACGTACACACACAGAGCACGCCGAGGGTCTCTCCTCCCCACTCTCCCATTCAGAACAATTGCTTTTCTGATAGTAGGAACTGTTTCTTCGCCAAGAGCCTCTTTGCCAGAGCTGAGCTACATCTGGCCTGATTCTAGCCTCTGTTACACTGGGAAGACTGAGGTGTAATTTCAGGCAAACTAGAAAAAAGTACATATTTAAACCAGTATGAACTGAGCTGAAGTTGAATACCATTAGCAGCACGCGAACGTAGGAACAGACGTATATCCCAGATTCCTTACTCTCGCCAGGACTCAACGCTCAAGGGCCATTACTAGTAAGCAGGCTGTCCTTTCTTATCCATCTCTACAACCTCCAGAGACACTCCAATTTATAGCAGAATTTAAAAGCATTTTTTCCATTTTTATCTCTCAAGTACAGCAGTATTTCTGAACCTACTGAGTTTCTTAAAGACTCCCTACTTGAAAAACCAGATATATGCACTATGCAATCTATACATGTGCCCTAGAAAATAACTGCCTACATTTATTTTATGATTAAATATTAACATGAGCCATTTGACAATAATCCTTGTTATAGTACTAACAAAAAGAGCCCTCACAGACTTACAGTTTGCTCTGTGACCAAATATCAAACTCCAGAGTGCTGTCAAGGGTTTAATTTTAAAGTCTTGATTAAAATTACACTTTCACTATAATTTAGTACTAATCTATGGAACAACAGTTATAAGTAGATCAAAACCTCATTTGCATATTATCAACAGAACAATACTTGCTAAGTACAAAAGGAAGTCTTTCACCGTTCCCTAGTATTTTTTTATAAATCCTAATCTATCACGATGATTCAGGACAAAGGCTATTCAGAGCATATATGAGCTTTTGAAGGATGGTTAAATTACATTGAATTAGAACTCCATCATGATTATAAATCCTCACGCGTCTGTCATGTCCCAGGCCAATAATTAACGGAAAGTATTAAGGGATGAGCTAAAAAACAAACAAACCAAAAAAACCCCCCAACTTGTATGAGCTCCATGAGCTTCTTCCCTACAATTGATCCAAAATATTAATCAAAGAGATGAAATGATGATACAATCTTTTCTCAATGATGTGATGCTCCTATGCCCAACATAATTTTCATGAGCCTTGTTTTCATTTGGCAGCCAATCTTTGCACCACAATGGCTTTCTGCTATGTCCTTCATCCTTTCAGACACACGGACCTTTGATGGAGGGTTTTCCCAGCTTCTCTGGATGACAAAGAGTTAAAAGAGGTTTTGAGAGCAGTTGGCTGATTTCTCGATGTTCTCCAGCAGTCTGAACAAACAGGAAGCCCGGAAATGAGTGATAATTGTTAAATAAGAGCTCTTAAAACACCTGCTTAGCTCTAACTGCTAACTATTAAACCATTATAGCAAGTTAAAAACAAAATCCCCCAGAGAGATTTCCACCTGCTTTCCCCATCTATTTTCTTAATTTATACAATGAGACATTCAGAAACACCCAGTGGATCTGGAAGCACGACCCCCTCCAAAAGCAAGTGCAACCTGCAAGGCTGGCATGCTCCAACACCCTCCCAAAGCCACATGGGCACTCGCATCCCGTTGCTGCTCAGACAAATGTATGGTTTCAAGTCAACCTGGTGTTTCTGAAGTTTCCACCCACAGTTTTTACCAAATGTGACTGTCTGTACTTCTCTTCTTGGCAGAATTTGTATGGCCATTCATCCTACACAGTGAGGAAGCAGTTTTGCAGGAGTAGGCCATTTTGTAAGGCAATTAAGAGAGAAGGAAAGGATTTTCGGGTCCAAGCTGGAAAGGCGTGGACCTTCCCTGCCATTAAACTTAGTGGAAAGGCTTTCTGCATTGTTAAGGTCAGGAATACAGACAGACTCACAATTATTTAGTTAGTTTGTAACAACACAAGACTTAAAACAAAACAAAAACCCACCAAAACCCTACCAAAACACCCTGACAGAAAAAAAGCAGTCATTAATACAATACGATTTCTTTGGATAAGGGAGTACAAGCATCAAACAAAAATCATAGCTCTACGGACTGGTGCCATGAGTGTTACCTCTACTCTAACTGCCCTCTTTCTAGGGTAGTGCATTTTCTGGGAGAGTTATTGATAGCCACTGATAATTGCCTTGTGTATCATGCAAGCACTTTCTATTCCATTAACACCAGTACTCTTGAAAGAGAAGGAAAACTCTTACAATTTACACGTCTGTATATATCTTGTTTCCTTAAATATCGTTAACAAACCAGTTCTGAGGATTAAGAAGAAAATTCTCTCCCCAAATTTTCAATAAATAAAATAAATACAAATGAAGCTAAGGAAAAAGAAGCAATTCAGCCACTTTAAAGAATATTTATAATTTTGTTGCCAAAAAATTATCTCATTTGAAATGAACAGTCCCTCCATACATACAAGGTTGTTTTCTCCAAGCAGAAGTCAGATTTATTTGCAACTATATTCATTTTCAATGAAAACCAGTTAGAATTTAATTTCCTTTCTTCCCCAAGAAACAAGCGAAGTTACAGAAAGACAAAATGGAACAGAAATCAGCAGATGGTTCTAAAAAAAAAACGTAAGCAGCTCGTTGGGACTTGATCACCAGTAACTGGTGCTTCTACATCACCTTGGTAACTAGGAGAGTTCAAATTGCTATCCACTGCCACTTGCTATGAAAAGGAATTCTTTACATTTCTGGTTAAGTTTATAGTTGCATGCCTGTTGTTTTCTGAAAGCTTATAAACTGATAACTTTTCAATAACTCAACATGACTTAATATCGGATTTAAAAGTTAGAATTTAAAGTAGATGTATGTTTGAAAAGAAATTTGAGTATGTTACCACACACAGCAGCTTAGAAACAATGAAACATTTGTGCTATTAGCCTAAACAGAACAACTTAAACTACAGCTCCCATCCAAAAACCCATTGGCCCTGTCAAAGGTCAACATGTGACTAACAGGTCCAAGGCCTACCCTTCTCAGAAACAAATTACCAACCGAAAGCAGCCTTAGTTTTAATTTCATATGCTTTGTCCCACACAAAGCAGATGATAGAAAAATGACAACAAAAATTACAGGCTTATATGAACAACTCTAATCTACAAGCACAAAATAGTATAAAATTTATAAATGGATTACTAACTGCTTAACTTCTTTAATAAAATGAGGTTTATTTTAAAATCCTTAATTTTCTTCCATGATTTTGTTTAATCCTTCCCATTACGAACTTCTACAGCAGAAATCAGATTTAAGAACAAAACGCACAGAACAGAAAGCTCCAAAACCATTGTTCTGAATGTACAACTATTTTCATGTACCACTGGAAAATGACAAACATTTTCATCCTAGCAAACTAGACCTTGAAACATGCAGCCTACCTAACTGCTGCACAGTGCTGTGGTTTTTAGTAGGCTGATGAAGGACAGAAAGCTTCAGACACAAAAGACACAGAGAAGAGGTTAAAGTCATCTGTGAACCCTCTTCCTCTACACGATATTACCCAACAGCTTTGCTTTCTCACCTTCTGCCTCAGGAAAGGAAGCTCTTCGGGATTCATGTTGTGCCCCGGGCCTTGAGGCTTCAACTTCCCACAGCACCTGCAGGTGCTACTTTGCAATTTTGCAAGGCAAGTGCTGCTGGCAATGGCTTTCAGCTTTTGCAGTAGCAACGGGTGGCTTTGGGTAGTAGCATTGCCTTACCACAGAAACCCAACCAAGGTGTGGAAGCACTCTGACATTTGGCACTTGCCATTGAGGTGTGAGCCCCACATGATGGGTGGAGCACAGACATCTCTCTTCACCCACCACCATCACCACCACCCCATCCCCTCACCTACTGAGCAGGAGTCCCAGCAGTAACTCAGTGCAACCATGGCCGGTGCTTTGCAAGAGGCTGGAAGCCCATTGCTGTCCAGGGAACCGTGGCTATAAGGGGCAAATGCAGAGTTGCACAGCCTAAGCCTACTACAAGGGACTACACCAAGGGCTGTATGGGACACCAAGGAGCTGCTCTTACACAATGAAGGACCCAAGCACAGGATTTCATTGATGCAGCCCATCAAGTGCCCAAGAGCTCCGACAAGCAGTTACTTTCGGACAGCTTGCTCTTCAGGCAGGCAATGCAGTTGGTAGGCAGGGACCTGCACTGCACAGCTAATGCTTCTTCCTTCAAAAACCTTTCTTTGGCCAACAAAGGTCATTGCCACACTGCATAGAGAGAGTGCTGCACATTGGTCTGTAACTACTTCAACCTAGCTTGTATAACCCTCTCTGCCTGTACTCCCCACCACCAAGTCCACACCAAGCCTCTGCCTGCTCATGGTTTATGTCCTCCAGCCATCAGGAATGAAATGCATGTTGCCAATTAGCCTTGTTAACACCCACCCCCAAGAAGCTCCTGCTGCTCTATTAAGCCGTATTGTTGGATGCCTGGCAGCAGCTGTGGGGTGTCTGGCAGCTGGGGACAGGACTTAACTCCTCACCCCCTAAGCACTGTATGGGGCTGACCCTACCCTTACCCCAGTAAGAAATGGTAACGTAGGAAACTCAAACAAAAACCCAAAATTAGAATCCCTACAAAAAAGCCTGGAAAATATTCTTGAAAGCCTGAGCAGCCACACAAGCAAGGCTGGAACAGATAAAGAATGCTCCCTAATTAAAACTGGCTAACACTTCTATAATATTATCTGATGCTCTGTACTCTTTTCTGCATTCTCTCAACATTTCATGGGGTAAATCAATCATGACAAACACAAATATCTGTACTTTCTTTTATCCACACCAACTGATGTATTTATATATACTTGATGCTTTACAGCCACTGCAATATTTCTGAGCTTTGCTGTGCCAATAAAACATTCTCTGGCTTATTATGTAGCAATAACATTTTTCAAGCCGATTTTCATTTCACTGAAGATCTGCCTAGAGAAGGACAAACAGCTTTTAAAACTGCATCTTAACTCCTACAAGCCTAGCTATTCCAACAATGCCCGCTGATTCCTACTCTGGTAAAACTCACGTGAGGCCATATAAACCCCTAAAAATGTATCACTGAACCCAAGCCAAAGTACAAAAGGAACGGACATCATACCCATGTGTCTGTTAGCAGCAGTGTGTGCCTCAGCCAGTTATCTCATCTTTCTTCACTATAGTGCTAATTCATCTCAGGAATTAAGATATCCTGGGTTTTTTTATACATGAAACTAAGATATTCTTCAATCCCTTCTTTACTATGCACTTTTATTTTTATATTAACAACTGATTCACTTGGGGAACTTCCCAAAGGACAAGAAAGATGACACGATGCTTTTGTGCTTGTAATATCAAACTGAATATTCAGTATTGGACTAAGACTAAATGGATAACTCTCAGATTACTTGAATTAAATTTAATAAAAAATACAGAAATACCAATATGAAAATATAAATAAAACCTGCTGTAGTGGGAAGGAACCAGCTCAGAATTATCATGCACTTTTCAATGCTTTGCATTTTGTTCAGGACTTGAAATTGCAGTCATCTCATTTTTGATACAAAAATTCTTTATTGCCTTTTTTAAACTGCCACCCCCATTGTGTGAGAATCAGTTAGAATCAGTTTCTTAAGAATTTTGACTCTGCGGAAGAACTTTAAACCTCCAAGTTTAGAAAGCTTTTCTAGTTCATGTCAATAAATACTTCTCAGAGGACATGAAAATCACATTATTTAATGAAATTTACATTATTTAAGAACAGGATGGATTGCTATGGCACACAGAACTCCACAGAACTATGTTATTGTTTGGAAAATTGTTATAAAAGACTGAAGTATCCTGTGATAATAAAATCCCTGAATATTTCCTACTTTTGTGCCGTATGCATCTCTAAATCTTTAATAGATTTTTGCCACGCGTCTGTACTGTCTCCAGACCTCTAGCACTGCACTGTGATCCAGCCATGTGGCACAGGAAGGTCAGATTTTAAAAAATCCAATGTATCACCTTTCCCAAGCAATAATGACCACTCTTAGAAATCACATGATGAGATACTATTTCATGCAATTCACCAAAAGGAAAAAATGTCCCAGTTGGGCATTCTTAGGGTGACAGGACTGCTTAATGTGATCAGAAGAGAAATCATTCCTAATCCCACTCACCCTGTTCAAGTCCATCTTGTATCTCCATCAAATACATATGTTGTAATGATCTAATATGGAGAAAGCATTAATAGTATTCAGTTTATAAGGTTAAATTCTGACCTATCTTTAACCCCACAAAATGTCAGTGATATTCATGTGATTTCAGCTGCTGTTGAATATAAACAAAAGCTCATGAGAATTTTTGCAGCAGCACCTACCCCAGCTTGGTTCACAGACTGTTCTCCAGGTCTATCAGAAACAGAACATGAACTTTGCAAACCGCCAGGCAGGCTATCAGGCAGGGTTAACCCCACCTTGATAACCAGCTTTCATGAAGTTCTTATCTCTGCTTTTCGCACTAGCAGAGAATAGATATTCCTTTTCCATCCTTCACCCACAGCACTATCCCTCTAATTGCCAGTGCTGTACTTTTCTTTAGCTGGAAGGGAAAAACTATTCGGACTAGTAATTTTATACAGAGGAGTGGCATCTTACATTAAGCTCCTGACTCTGCTAGGTTTCAGTATATTCAACTCAAGTTTACAGCTGACAGATGTTTGGCAGGGGGACAGAATTCCACTCAAAACTATCAAACATACCCACTGTTAAGAAAACATGGGTTCTCACTACCTTGGTGGTGAGTACCCGTGGGGAATACTGACAGTCCTAGTTCAGATCCTACTTACCAAATGCCTGTATTATGTCAGTCGCCCTTATAACAGAATACCAGTTACTCCTGGAAATCTCACAGGAAAGGTAAGATACTACAGGTTGTTAAGATAAACCTTAAGGTTATTTGGTCCATACAGCGTAGCTTCACTAAACCTAACAGCACTAGTATAAACAACACCAGTGAAAGGCAGACTATCGAGAATAAGAAAATAATAGGTCTTCAACTTAGAAGGTTGTTTTGTGATAGAAAACTTCAAGGGATGTTGGTCTACAACCAGTTGAGGAAAGAAACAAATTAGGGCTGGTGAGACGAGGAATAAAGCTGTTTGCTTGTGGGCAGGGAGAAGTCCGTCTAGTTAGGGCAAAGTATTTAAGCTAGTCGTCAGCAGTAAGGGACCATACACCTCAAAGCACAGAGCTTCTGGGCACAACAGCTTCTGGGGCCAGCAGCAGAAACAGCTCTCCCAGAGTAGTTCTGGGAGGTGTAGGAAAGCCATGAAAAGACAAGCAGATGTATGTAGGTTTTTCCTCTGTTAGTTAACTCCTGCAAATTGAAGCAATGCTTCATTTACAATCGCTACACTTTTTTCCAGTGGCTACTCAAAAATCTGCCTTCAATTATTTTCAAAAATCTGTTTCTTTGTTAGAATTAAGAAGGTTTATGCAGAGTTACAAGCATTCAATGCCTTCCTGTCCTTCCCATCAATACGTTTACTGATTTTAAAGACCAAATCCTTCCCTTGCTGCTTCATTATTCATAGAAGAGATCGAGGATGCTGCTTGCCATTTATTTCTGCTGAACTACAAATATTGTGCTGGTTTTGAAATAGGTCCACGGGAGCAATAATAAGAAAAAGCCAATCGCTGAAAGCTGAAAAATAAGTGAAAGATAAAAGGGCCATTATGCCGAAATCAATAACACTGCTCCCTAAAAGGCGTTCTACACTGAGGTAATCACATTTGCCGCAGCGGAGCCGCAGCAGCTGCACCTTCGGGGCGGCTTTGTGGTTGGGTGCTGGTGCGGGTCGGCACCATGCGCAGAGAGCAGCGGTGGGGCCTGGGGGGCGGCGAGCAGGGCGGACAGCAGCAGGGAAGAGAGTGCACAGCCAATGTCTCAATTTTGTTTGCTCAGTGGCCAAAGTCTACCTATACTGCGCAGCTGAAATCTCCTAGCAAAATCTTTTGAAAAGGTACTTTGCAAGCTTGTAACCCATGGGATCCTAACACTTTCTTTTTAGTAAATTCAGCTCTCGCTCTTAATACTTATATTTGAAAACCTTACCAAAATGAGTAATTCACTGGGGTTGAGACTTCCCTAATTTCTACCTATTCTTGATTTTACCTAGATACGTTTACAAACTGTATTATGCTCCCTGTAACCAAAAACATTATAAATGTTTTCTGTAAATAAGACACTGGATATGCTATATTCATGACTCCATGATAAACATACCAATAATCCCAAGGAAAATTACATTTGCAAATTCTGCAGAATCAGACTTTTTGATAACGTTACTATTTCCCAGAATCATCTAAGGTCGTAAAAGGATTCAGCTATTGCTACAGGAAATATTGATCCCATCTAACAGAAAGCCATGCGTACAAAATCCCTGAAATAGTTCCAGAAACAACCTTCACAATGTGTCAGAGTGGGTGGAAGAGGAAAACAGCTGGCAGGCGTTTTCAGCTTTTTCAATGAGGAATAGAAGAACCAAGTCCCAACACGAAGCATTTGGAGGATTTTGTCCAAAGCAACCATAGGCAGCACTATATAAAGCCTGGTGGGTATCTGTGGGGATTCTGTGGGTCTGATTCTGAACCGCGTCCCATCTGAGATGAAATGCCACAGTACACAGCATTCTATCAGCTGGCACTTTCAGCACAAGAATAAGAACAAGCTTCATTAAGACCTGCACATAATTATCGACACAGCATGCGCTTGAAAGTAATCTTGAAAGTACTTGAAAAATAATTTTTTATAAATAAAGTTTCACTAGTGTTCATTTTTTAGCTTTATATGGACAGCAGTTTCACACAGTGAGAACCAAACACATTTTAGGAGTTTCAGTTCTTTTTATCAAACATTCATAAGCAAGACTTAAATTCCACTTCCAAAGAACAAAATCAGCAAATTTTAGAAAATGCAGTTTACCACAAGTATTGTAGTTCAAGTGTCTTATTTCAACTGCAAATAACAGAAGAGATCTGCATGGAAAGGACAGCCTGTTAACTTACCTAGCATGAAACCCTGAAAATGGATAAACTTAGTTGCCTTTGATAATGCTGTTATAATTCAGAACCACCTTTAAAGCTCTAGAACAACTTTGTAACTTTCTAAACACAACATAAAACCCAGAACAAGGGGGAAATGAAGACAACTCTTCTTATTTTGCAGTTGAATTAAAATTAATTCAATTTAACTACATAAAGGCAGATTGTTTCACAATACTTACTGACAGATATTGCAGTATAACAAACTTCAGAAGCCTGCTCCAAAATAACAAGGAAACCAATAAACACACACGCACAAACAATATCAAGAAAGACAGTCCTGGCTTGCAAATGACACTTTAAAGCACCTATAAAAATGAATGCCATTCACAATACTACATATTGTGAACAACATATACTCCTTAAGACCCTGGGATCAGTAGAGATTTTAGACTTAACAGAAGTGAGAAAAGCTTCAGGCTGACTCTCCCCAAACTTCCCTGATCCCAGTGCTTTGGTCTTGAGGTTCCTGTAAAGTCTGGATTTGGAAGTTGTCTCCTCTGATGGACATGCACCCAGTCTTCGATTTTCATACTTCAGTAATCATTACTCTCCTATCTTGGAAAATATGTTCCCTGATTTCCCACCAAGGGAAGTTGCTGAGACTGGAGTAGAAATTGTAACTGATTACAGAACACATATGAAGTGGTGGAGACAGTTTTTTGCTTGGAGTGAATTAAATTTCAGGAACAAGAAAAAGATTGAAAGTTTCTGGAAATTACAAAGTAAAAGTGAGTAGTCCTTAACAGAGAAATGGGGGCAGGGGGAAAGCACACAGCTCACAAATGCAAGAGGAGTGTGAGCTCGTGAATCTTCACGGAAAGGAAATGGAAGAGGAAAGGGATTGCCATTATTACTTCAGAAGACAATGATGTACAAAAGATACATAAAATATATCCTCTCCGAAATTAATTCTTAATAGTGTAATAGTATGCTTAGCTACCATATATAGATCTTTGTATTTCCAGAATTTAATGTCATAGTGGAATCTACTCACAGTGAGGTCCTTAATACACTGAATGTTTTCCTGTTATTCAATTTCCTTTCACTGTACTTCAGTCAAACAAAAATTTTGTAGACAGTAGGCTAACTTAGCAATGTACATTTGATGATTTATGGATGAAGTTTCAAATACATCATATTCTACTAAACAGCACAAAAATTGAAACACACAAATGCACAGTAAATAAGGTAACAGATTTAAAGACACGTAACAAGCTTCCTGGCTTTTTCAAATCAATTCAGCATTGACCTGAGATAATTTTTCATTCTATTCTCCCAGTTTCAACACCAAACCTCCAGCCTACAGAAGTGTCTGGATCAAAAGCCAATATTGCAGATTTTCCTTGTAGTTGTATTATAATTCCATCTCCAGGCAGGAATCTAAGAACAGCCTCCTCTGTGGTTTTCAAATTATCTCCAAGGCATAAAATTCAGCCCCACTTAAAAGTTCCTCTCCTGTAATCAAAGAGAAACATTCTCTGTTGTAGCTCGCTCTAGCTCCTTTACAGAGATGATCACAACAGACCAGGACATGTTTTAATTTAGATTTTTATCTCTCCCTTTCAGGTCTATCAGTGAAAATCCACTTACATGACAAATGGAAGGTAGCCCCGGTGATAGCTTTAAGCGTCCAACTGATGGACCTTGTCAAAAGAAAATATATGGGCAACGTAACACATGCAGAAGTAGGAGTACCAATGTCTGATTGAACTTGTATAGATACTACACTGAAAGCCGAAGTTCAGTAAAAATTAATTCAGGGCTTTCCATATTTCTTTCTGAAATCAAACATACCAGTGTCAGCACACAAAATCAAGAAAGGTGATAGATTTTTTTTTAAAGGCTGTGCATATCATCAAGGCCAAATTCTCTAATATCTAACATAGTTGATAATTTCCAACACAATTGATTAGTGCTCTCTTCTGCACCAGACAACAGCGTATAGGTACAATTTAAAGTAACTGCTCAGCAAGAGTACAGGTGACAGAATAAGGTCTTGAGAAATTAAAAAGATTGCATAGGAAATGTACTTCTAATTAGATATCAAATAGGATGTATCATAAAATACATGAGGTGCAATATAATTAGCCATTCCAAAGCTTCAGTAATTTTTCCTGTTTATATGGTTTATTTCTAGACTGTGTATTACACATTATTATTCAGATCATTCAGTTGCTGTCTTAACTATCTAATGTGTGTCCTTGCAGACATACAACAAGCAGTAAGAGGATAACTCTATATGAATAGTAATGAGCTATGGAGCAACGGTCAGGGAAGACAAATTTCAAAAAGAAAGAAGGAGGGAGGGAGGGAAGGAGGGAGGGAGAGAAGGCCTTTGAATCGCTAGTATACCTGGAAAATACATGCTCAAGAAATCAAGGTCTTGGTTTCTGACATAAAATAAGGTAATTAAAATTACATACGCAATCATATTTTCTCCCAGAATCAAAAAATGGTGCTTCAGGTAAAAAAAAAACAACAACCAACAACCAGAAAAAAATGCCCTCATCTCAATTTCTAGTAGCAGATAAGAGAAAATGTGGTATTTGAGTTGCAGATGTTACCACATTCTTGAGGACACAACATTCACCCTGGAAAGGAGGTTATGAATAGGAAAAATACCCTACCACACTGCTGTTCTCAGGCTTATTAAGAATAGCAATAAAAAGAACTATTATATATCCCTTATAATAACTTCAACCATATTTCTCTGCATATGCAAACTCTCTTTAAAAAAAATCAAGCTCAAGTAAGGTTGGCAATGTAGCTCTAAAAGCACAGGGTGTAGGATGGACTGGAAAACCTGCAGGAAAATGAGAAGGAAAAGTTGGGCAGCCGGCCTGAGCTAAACTTTGTTCTTTCTAAATAATTCTTTTTCCAGGCTACAGAATAAGCAAGGCAATAACTTCAGGATACCCATATCCTCTTTGACAAAGAAGAGCAAAGAAGGCAGATAGAAATTGTTCTTGCTGCAACATATCCATAAATATTTGCCATATTTTTGAGGAATAACTCCTTAGAAATCCAGAGGGATTTGAAATAGGTATTGAAGAACTACTCTTCCTTTTATCAAGCCAGTTCTTCTCTTTCATACAGTTCTAATACAAAAAAAAAAAAGGTCTCTTTAAAAGACGCTGGCAAAGAAAAATATGGCAAAGCAAATAAAACCACTTATGGAAATGCAATCATATACTATTCTTCACACAAAATATTTTTCACATATAGTAGCAGAGGGAAATCAGATAATATTAATAAAAACTTTGAAAAATTCAAAACACCTTCATCCTTTTTTTCCAAATTATGTAAAATCTGAAAATTGCCAGTTCTCTTCTCCATCATAATACTGTAACAGCAGTTGCTGATTAATTCTAATTACCTTTTATCTCCTTAAAAAAATTATTTACTTTAACAAAGACCATTGGCTACTGGCTAATTTATTTACACACTCCTTATCAGTTTTGTCCTCTTTCTCTTTGTTGCATATACTGTCAGAGGATTACTATTAAATACCCTATTTTAGCATGCAAAAAATTTGTACAAGGACACAGAAGGATGAAGAGAAGATGGTTTAGAATCCATGACTATTTCAGAAACATTGTTCTGAGAAGAAAAATCTATTTTTCACAAATCTTGTCTAAAGTAGGAATTTTAATGTCAATTTTTGCTTAGAAAACTCCTTTTCACATCTGAATGACTAATACCCGAAGACCCACAAAAAGCAGCAGATCAAATACTGATCAGTTGCGTAAACAGATTTTCTAACCTGACAAACAGCACAAGCTCAGTGCTTCAGTACAGTTTTGATCAATTACATTTACAGGTGTGTTATCTTTTTTCAGTTGCTACTTGGCCACAGATGGGATACACTTTCCTCTCAAAAAACTAAAATACCCCCGTGTAACTGAAACTCAAGAAAGGCAATGCTAACTACCATTGAGAAGCACTGAACATACTGTATAACCATCTTCAGAAGTGCTGATCAGTTAAAACAAGAGCAGTGGTATTGCTTCTGAAATATAAACCGCTGTGATCACCCAAACTAGAGCACATCCTCATCAATCAAGCCTGGATGACAAATGACAGTAAACAAGATACAGCCTTCACACTTTTTGTCCAGCAGAAGTTACAGTCTGCGATAAACAGAATGACAGGAAACACTGGGAAAGTTACCTAAAGAAATAATATGAAGGTTCTAGGGTTATTATGAAAAGGGACACAGCCTACAAGAAAGCTTGAGGTTAGAGTTTTACCAGAGACTTTGAAGGTGCAAGAGTGACTTTATGTGGGGTAGGGGAGAGGCTGGATGAACCAGGAGTTTCATTCCTAACTAGAGAACAGCAAATTTAAATTTTGATTCTGCAAGGCTAGAAAAGCAAATGGAAAATGGCAGACACCTGAATCCTGAATGCCACCTAAACAGATTAAGCTGAAGGGTGATAAGTACACAGTCAGTCTCCACCAGTATCCAATACTGACACCGTCATTTACACCCCCTGTATGCTTCAGCACTTGTATGCCAGCCTTCCCCTTATTCCTCCTCTCTTGCAGCTATTACAGATAACAGGTCCTAGTCCAAGTTTTTCTCTTACCTTTATCATTTGCTCGCTATGACTAAAATGTGAGCAGTACTATCACTATAACAAACATAGACCTATAATAAATATCTTCTGATTGCTTTGAAGTCCTGTTCCAAATAAAGGAAGCAAACATCACGCAGTGCTGCTTATGAGGACGTTGGATCCCAGATATTCATCCCAAGCCAGCTCAATACTTTGAACTTAAAAACTTTCTCCAGCCACAACCTTGACCTTCCCAAAGTATGTCATATATACCTCACCCAAATACAAACAGTAAAACAAGGCACCAGCAGCACTGAGTGCAAAAAAGAAAAAGCTTAGCAGTACCAATTGTAATTGACGAAAAACAGATAAACATCCTCAAGCAAAGAAAGATGATTACGAGTCAACAGAGTACTGAATATGATGAAAACGCATAGATATCTCTCTTTTATGTATCATATAGGTTTTCAGAAATACAGGTCGCAATTTGCTTGCCAAGAGATATGTAAAGCACTCTAGATCGAACTCAGTTGCTTGCTGGAGGATTGGGTAAAAAAAGGAAAGAGAAGAAAAAGTGATAACAGCGACACTGTTCTCTGCTGTTGTTCTGTGCTTTAAAAGCAGAGTGAGGTAGAGCGTGCGTTAGTGATGTCTCTTTTAGCATTTTTGTTCAAAACCGCAATGACTGTGCATGAGAATTAACTAGAAACATTACTAAGGTATTTAGAAGTAATGCTTAGCTTCTTAGGACCTTGCATTGCTAAGCTGCAGACTGATGACTAAAGCAGGGAGATTAATTAAATGCTACAATTAAATCCAAGAAAAAAATTGCTACGGAGCTGATTCTAGCCAGCTGCACTTCCAGAAGAAAAAGCGTAACAAGGCAACAAAAGTTGAATAAAGTGTTACAAGGCAACAAAAAAATTAATTTAATCAGGTGTCATCCTGTCTCCATTTCTATGAAGCCCCAGTGGACCCTGATCTGAAATAAAGGGGGAAAAAAATGTGAGGAAAAATGTTCTGGAAATCACTTTATCCCAAAGCTTCAGCCAAATCCTAAATCCTGCTCTGTTTCATTAAAAATTTTCAATATATTTTTGCACATATATCCTAGAACACTTCCAATATATTTTTGCACAAAGGCTTGAAAAAGATGTATTTTTCTAATATTCTTTACAGGTATCAGAAAACCAGCATGTTCAAAGGCTTAAATTCATCTGTATGTTGCAGAGGCACTGACACAGTAACATTACCCAAACAGACTGTAGCATAGAAACACTACCCTGTCCTTTGATGGTGTACTTCAGAAAGCAGTTTGTAAAAAGCCACATTTGGCTTTCTACACCTGCAAAATATTTGATTATCCAGCAATGCACGCAAAAGTAACTTCAGCAACAAAATGATGAGATTTTCCCCATAGTTTGGAAAAGAGAAGAACCGCTGTACATTCAACAGAAACGTGTTAGACTCCAAGAGAACAGCTAGATAACAATAATCTAGAGGGAGGCTCATGACAGGTCAAAATCTTCACTCCCACTAGATGGCAATATTGGTTTTTTTGCAAGTCCAGAATATGCTGTCATCGAATAGAAACTGCAGTATTTTTCATGATTTCCAAAAGTTGCATTTTCTGTTTAAAAAAAAATAAAATCCAAACCAGGCTTTATTGATCACAGAAGCGGGGAAAACAAGAGTTTATAATACATATAAGTTAGCCAACACACACATTAAACCATAAATAGAGACTACAGTACCTCAAAAATACACTAAATGAATAATAAATGCAATATACGCTTTTAAGGCTGCTAGGCTTATAATTAGGCCCACATCAAACTAGATCTTCAGTTTAATCCTTTACCACTGTATCAGCAGTCAGGATGTGGCAATGGACACAGCACATTTAAATCCTACGGGAGACAGCATCTCAATTTACTCTCAAACAACCTCCTGTGACATTAAGCAGGAGCTTAGAGCAGTATTAAAGAAGCTCCAAATTAAAGAGAGCTCCAATTCTAGCTCTCATGGTCAGAGGAAGGGTCACTATGACAGTAGGCCTAAAAAGAGCATCCTGATTACTAAAAAAAAAAATAAATAGAAAAAGAAGATAAAAAGTAAATCCTTCCATTTTTTGAAAGAGACCAAACGTCTGTACGCATACATTTGAAACAAAAGACATTAACACATGTTTCTAAATTCTTCAAATCATTCTACAAACAACATTTTAGGAAGTTTTTATGATAGCCTTAAAAATACCCAGGTAAGAATAGAGCTAACATAGAAACCCACTGAAATCATCACTCAAACAAAAAGAAACCAAGTTCTTTCAAAAACTCCTACAGCTTAAAAAAGAAAATTGATTTTCCATTGTGAACAGTTAAAAAGAAATAGCCAGATGCCAGTCATCACGTTAATTCCTATGTTTAACTTTGTCTTCTAAAATTCACTGAAGGATTAGGGTACAGACACGTCCAGAACAAGACAGAAATGTGCAAAGGATGACAGAAAGGCCCAGTGATCCGGACACACGTAGCACACCGGATGAAAGATGACGTCTAGGGATTACGAACTCAGGACTTGGAAGAATCAAGTTCAAGGTTACATTGACTTGAATGCCTTTGCTAATCAATGGCCCTTACTTACAAACTGGAAGTCCCCATTCTAAGTTTGGAAGACAAATGCTCTGTGAGGTGATCAGACCCTACAACAGGGGACATACAAAAATACGCATCCCAGTTATACAGCATTTTGTTCAAAAGACCCATTTCTGGTATGCTCTGCTGCTGATACATTATACAGTTTAATCACCTGCAGAAAGCTTACACTCTTGTTACAAATAAAAACACCAGCTTGCAATCTCAGATCAGTCCGGACTCCTGAACTCAAGCTATTTTAGAACATGAGACAGACAGTTTTTTAAGTCGTGTTTATAATTTATTATTCTGCTTTGCCAGTAGTCTCATTAAACAACTTTGTCACAAATGAATGAAGCACAATACAAAACCGTTCCTCCAATATCAAATATTATACGTATACTTCCCAGCTACTTCCCAGTATACCCAGTCTTGAACAAGGCCTTGAAAAAAGTGAAAACCTCATGGATCCTTTAAACAATGCTGGAAAACAATGTGAAATGTTTAGTAACAGTTAACTGATTCAATCTCATAACTGCTTACTTAAAGGTTTTGGAAGGCATTTTGCATATTGTCAAAATATCTTCGAGTTACAGCTTAACATATGTTGTAGTGGTGGTAAGCTGGCTTCCAGAAAAACTAATCTATCAACAAAATCTTGCTTAATAAATGGACTTTTCCCCTTGCCTTCCCATCCTTTTTCCTCTCCCCTTCTCTCCTCTGGTTTATAATTGCTTAGCATATGAGATACACAGAAAAAATGTTCTCCTCTAGGAGCCAGTAATACTGTCACATTACTCCCAAACAGCGATCCATACAGGGAGCAGAAATTACACACAGCGTAGCTGAAACTTACTCTCCCTTTGGGCAATCTGCCTCCAACCCCATGTCTGTCCACGCAAACTTACATGCACAAACACACATGTATTTTACTGTGTTCAAAATAGAATTTAAGAATATAAATCTATCTATCAGCATGTTCCCAAGTATTCTTAGAAAGTATGAAAATTTTCCTGAAACTAGGTTTTACGTGAGTGAAAAATGTTCATATCTTAGGAAGTCTTCATTTACTGCTCCTCCCCAAATTCCCTATTGTCCTCAAAAGAGGACCTCAAAATCCTACAAGGCTGGCTCCACAGTTTTTAAATACTAATGCCAAGGACACTTCATTGAATCCATAACTGACAGCACCAGTCAGCTCCCTAACAGTGCCAGTGCCATATAGATCTGTCCCAGTTTTGGGATCTCCTTCAATAGAAACAACACCAGTCCTTCTATAATGACATGTAGTATCCTACAACAGACACAACTTAAAGACTGTATTATATGCAACAACAGGAAAATGGCCTTGTCTCCGGTTGTACTTTCCATCAGCTGGTGGTGCTACAGAAGATCATGCTCCAGTGAAGCACAGAAGCAATGACACACTTTATGAAACCATGCTTTGTTAACGCTCGTGAAAATGAGAATCATCATCAATAACACCACTGGGCCACAACATGTAATCTGAAATGTGAATGTCATTCTGGACTGCAGTCAGACAAGGGGTGAGGTATTCAGAAATGAATGAAGGTGACTTGAATGTATCCACGCAGATAAAAAAAGCTCAAATGTCCTCCTATTAATACTGACTTTCCTCATTTTCCAAGGAGGTGATTCTGCAGGAGCTGTCAGCACTCTGCACAATGAAGTTGTAAGTGATACTGCTTCTGCTGCTGTCTCACAGCATTGCCCATCAGATGCTGCGCTATGCAGGTATTTATAATCAGTGGGTCTCCAATGAACCAATTGATACTCTTCTGCTGCTTTTCAATGCATAAATCTATTCTCTTCTTCCTTGAGACTCAATGGTAACAACACACCAAGACACACTTGAATATTCTAGATGATATCAAAGACATGCTTGAATATTCTAGACGATACCAAACATCAGACACAGCCAGACACTTGCAAAATTTTTAAGTTTTGAATCCAAACTCATTGTTCTGGCATGCTTGATCCAAACACATCACTCAGACCACTCCATTTCGAGTATATTAATTGTTGCATACTGCCCTAGCTTTGCAACCTGTCCTCTTTCCTACCGTGTGGCAGCCATATAGAACACCCACCCTCGGCTCATACAGTCATCGCTACCGTGTCTTCATAATATGTTAATAATACATTGCTCTCTTCGTTTGGTGATTAAGGCTTAGAGTCAAAACGCAGGCACTTGATAGTTGTGCCAAATATGTGATAATTTTGTTTTAAAGGCTAAGAACACCCACTGTGAATTGACTGAATTTGCCAAAATTAATATTTTATTCTCACAATAGCCATATGCTATTAATTTGTACCTTAGCCTGGAAACAGCCAT
Source organism: Pluvialis apricaria (assembly GCA_017639485.1). Classification (NCBI taxonomy): domain Eukaryota; kingdom Metazoa; phylum Chordata; class Aves; order Charadriiformes; family Charadriidae; genus Pluvialis; species Pluvialis apricaria. The sequence continues at coordinate 37,279,196 of CM030009.1, forward strand.
TATAAATATCAAAATCTCAGTAAAAACATTTTGCAGAAAATTAAAACAATTTATTGCACCAACAGAGAGGGGCAGGACAGAACCTGTGAGGTCAAAGAAAGTCAGTAAGCTTGACTTCAGAGAATTCACCAGAAAAAAAATTATCAAAAGTATTCCAGGCCCAAAACAAGAAAAGAGTTTCCAAGCACATCAGAAGGAATGTAGGTAAGTCACTTGGATCAACTTGGTTGCAAGGAAAACAATCTTATCATACAGAGCTAAGACAGATTGGTCAGCGCTGGGATGGAACGCTGCACATCAGGGTCAAGTTTAAAACACCTCTGTGCTGGGCTTTATTGTATTGATATAGAAAAATAAATGCAAATATTGTCCAGACCCTGAAAAGACCAGGCAAATCCAAACAGTCGTCTTTCCTTCCTTCAACAAAAGTAAACATTGAAGGCAGAACTTGCTTCAGCTAATAGCCAGCAATCTTTCCTCCCAGGTTTTGCTTCGTTGCTCTCTACAGAAAATCCCAGAGATAGAGAGATGGAGTGCGTGGGAGGAAGAGTTAAGGAAGCAGAGGGGAGAGCAGAGGGTAGGGAAATCAGTTTATTCTCTACAGATAGCCCAGCTCCAAAAATCCTTCCATGCAGTCACTTCTTGAGCTGAAAGGAGAAGACCTGTCTGCATCCCTGCACCTCACCATGCTTCAGGAACTGAAAAGTGGACAGAATGGTAGAAGCAAGAACTCCAGTGTTACCACTGCTGGACTCAGCTGTAAAACACTCATTAACTTCAGCGAGGCCAGGATTTTATGCCAGATTCACAAACAAGTCATTTATAAAATTCCAGAACAGGTCCCCAAACTATCTGTCAAGGAAAAGCAAGAATCCAATGAGATATTTTCCCCCAAGTCTGCTCTTTCTGTAAGAAGGTTTTATTTTATTTGGCTCTAGCTATAACGTATTGCTAAATGTCATTGTAAAACACAAAAAATATTCATTCATAAATATTCAGTAACATACTGAACTTACAATGAACTACACTGGCTGTAGCAGCAAATTTAACTCACAACACACAGAATCCTAGAAGCCACACAATTTGATCTAGTTTATTTAGCTGCTGATAATAAAAGAGTTGCAGATCCTTGCTTTTCTAACTACATAGCACATACGCTAACAACAGACTGGTTGTAAAACTCCAAGGAAGGTAGTCCATTAGCCTTTGGGACCTGAAGCTGTTACCACAGACAGTATTTGCTCTTTTACAGATGTCTCTCTCCAACAGATTCCCCCACTACCTTCACAGTCCCTCACTATGCTTCCTCTCCCCATCATATATGAAAAAATACAGGCTGTTTATGAGGCAGGGGGTCTCGTAAAGGCAAACAGCAATATGATGATGCAGTGATGTTCATTCTGTAGGCAATTGCAAACATTACCTACCCACACATGGTACATGCTCTGTTGCAGTCCTTTGACTGCAGGGCTTTACACATACAGGAATCAGTTCAACTGCTGTAGAAAAACAGACTTTAGGCGTGAAATTTCAGCTGCCTAAGAACACAGAACTAAGGTTTGAAGGAGGAAGTGAATCACATCACATACAGCCAAAATGAAAAGTTTGTTACTCGGTGACCGACTTCCTCCTTAGGCATGACTATCCTTCTAGTTCAACGCTATGGACTGCCTAGACATTTGCACGAAAAAGAGATGCATCATTTCAAAATGGGCAGATTTGTACTCTAAAAACAACATAAAATTCATGTTTCTATTCACGTTAAACAAGGTCTGGATGGCAAGACTACAAAAAAGACATAGGTGTCACTATTATAACTGAAGCTCTTCCCATTTATGTTCCAATCACAAGAGTTTTTCCAGCTAAGCCACTGCTGAAAAACTGGCACTTGAAGTAACACAGGGAAGTGCTGCCCACAGGAATACTGACATCTCTTTCAGTAACAGGGAAGTTTAGGTTTGCAGGCTATCAATTTGAGATAGCTGCTCTGGCGGCTTCTAAAGTAGTCATAGCAAGGTTTCAGGGATATCACTCTACCAGAAACAGCTGAATAAGGTGTTTTTATTGGTGTTTTTCTTTTGATACTCTTGAAAGTGTTCAACTTTTTCCAGTTGATAAAGACAACTGAAGTTAGTGATAACAATGATTCAGTGATAACAATGATCCATTAACTTACTGCAAAACAAAAGAAAGGCCACTATTGCTTCTTAGGTAAGGACTTTTCAGTTCCGTATTTCTGTTGCATCAGTAATAGTCTGGAAAGACGAGAGTCACACCAGGTATAAATCAGTGCAACTCTAGCGAATTCCAATGGAATTGCACCAAACTCCACATACCGTAAGCCATTCTGTGTGGTTGCCAAAAAGGAGAGAGAGGAATTGGGCTACAGAATGGTTTGGCTCACGCTGTCCTCATGGGGAAGAAAAACTCCATGTACACTCTTCTTCAAGCCCAGGCTAAAAAGGCAGGACAGAGAATGTTTAAAAGGCTGAGACCAGTTTACTCAGCAGTGTTTATTAAGGAGTTTCTGAAATTGTGGAAAGGAAAGACATTTGATTTATAAATGTACATATTAGAAGTGGGAATATCTCTCTAATACTAACAGAATCTACCTGAAAGTAAACTCAAACCACAGGAAAATAGCAGCAGCAATCATGATAAAGTCACTAATGGAAGCAGGGAAGTGCTTCTTTTTCAGCATTTACCATTTGAATGCAGAACACCTTTTGCAGCAATTTTTCCTCGAACAATTTTTCAGCTGTCTTACCCTACTTCATACATAGCCAAATCCCAGCCCCTAGTGAGAGTGCAGATGGCAAAACTGAGGACTTTGGAAGGAAAAGAAGAATGGTAGCGAAAGAAATTTTTGAGACACAGCCCAAATTTTACATAAGAGGCTTTCAATTCCCTTGTTTTCCTGCTTCAGAAGAACAGCTAGCTGCCCATCCACAATCATTCTATATACATTGCTTTTCTTTTCAAAGGTAAGTAAATAGAGAAGAGAGTTAGATTTTTACAAGATGAAAAACAAAATTCTCCTTTGTACATGCAGACTTTGTACATGGAGATGGGGTGTAAGGCTGAGGTTGCTGGCGGGGAGGGCAGAGGGAGGAAGTGTGCAACCACAAACTTAGCAAGGCTGAAAGAGCGTTTGCTGTATGCAGCAGTGGTAGAAAAAATAAGAAAGAAGAGGCGACTTCTGCTTTTATCAGTACACAGGTTCAGTTTATTACAAGAATATGAAATGACAAAAATGTTTCTCCCAGCTTCGTTCGGGCAGCACCTCTGCTTTTAAACAGACTGCTCTTGGGTGCGTTCTCTCACAAAACCAGGCAAGCGAGCATCAGCATAGAATTGATGCAGCCACAAAATCTTTATCAAATCTTCTATTTAAAACTCTGTATCTTTGATCCTCCTCCAGGCTAGCAGTGCTGTAAGATACACTGCCCAGCTGCAGAAGAGGAACACCTGGAAAGATATCTGCAGAGAGGAGAACCTGTCACTGAAGGCAGAGTAGCTGTCAGACCACATCAACTTCCACTCCATCCCTTGCAGTGCACTCAGAGAGGCAGCAGGCAGGTCTGCTCTGAAGGCTGCAGGATCATCACCGGCAACAGCTTAACAGTTAAAGGAGCCCCTTTACCAAAGTAAGTAAAGGCAAGTATGCCTTTATACTGAAACTTCATCTTCTTTTATGGGGTCTGCTAATTGCAGGTAATTACATTTTATGTAGAGGGCTATCTGTTATTTATTTTTCAAAACGTATTGCCTTTCAGTATAGCTGGCTATCTCCAACTTCAGGAGAAGAATTATTTCTGTATTCTAAATAACTAATTTACCACATAAACGATCGTATTCGCTGACAATAACGTCCATGGCTTTTACCTTTATGGTTAGAATTAACCTTCATTTCAGCAACATAGGCAAAGAGTTCAAATGAATCTTCAGGGACCGATACGCTGCAATACTTGAACCACTATAAAAATTCACTACAGAATTCCTACTTCCATCATTCGGCCAATTTCCAAATAATGATGCAACGCTGCCTTTTGCCCTATAAGTACTTATCCTATGTTTCGAAAGCCTTTTGTGAGGAATTGTCAAAAAATTTCTAAATGCCTAAACTGTATCATCCTGTTCACTCACTATTTTAGGGGCATATCCAAAGAATTTCATTAAACTGGAGAGTTCTGCATGAAACATTGTGATTTGGCTTACAGTTATGTCTGCTTAGACATTATAGAAAATTATTCAGATGACTCCAGCAAGACTGACTTAGTATTGTAATTAATTCAGCATCTGAGTGCACGCATTTGGACTTACCATTAAGAACTCCAGATACGCAGTATGTCTTCTGCAACATACCCTTTCTAAAGAAATAAGCAGCTGGAAGGCAATGCTTTAAAGGGGCTACGGGCACAAAAACGCTTTTTCACTTAGTTGGCTCCATCTGTTTGACAAGTTATGAACAGATGCTCCATATCTTTCCAAATGCATTTTACCAGTGACCAGAAAAGTCAATTTTTCAGCAGACAAAACATCAGCATCCAGAAGTGGAGACTAACCAATTTCAGAACTGTTCCCCTTTGAACTGGAACAGTTTGTACAAAAACAGATGTAACGTTCTCAGACAGAAATATGGACCATTAAATAAATGGAGGCTATTTTTCTTTAATCTGGAGAAGAAGTTAGAAAGAAAGGGACACAGAAGTGAGAAAGAAACAGGAAAAAAATCAGAAAGCACCTTTAAGAGAAATGGGGCCAAGGCATTTGCTGTTCAGTTATGGAGCAAAATGGCGTTGTGGCTATCAGCAATCCTCTGCTTGCTGGCCCAGCGTTTGGGCCTAGTTTGCCTCATTTTTGGTCTGTGTGAAACAGTCCCCATCAGGTCACCACTTCTCCACTCCCACAAAGAAAGAAAGAAAGGAGAACGATTGTGTCCATTTAATAATAAATAAATTGAGTGCATATCTCTGTCAACACCTCCATCTTGCATGCCTCTTCTTAAAGCAAAAATGAGCCCTCACTTCTGCTGCTCCCCTACCAAACAACTCCACAGTCAAGCAATTTCTTTTCCAAACCAAGTGCCCACCCATAGGAAAAAAAAAACACCTTGCCCATTCTCCAGCCCTCTTCCCACCTAGAGACCCACGATTTTCTCAAAATCCTAAGACCTTTGTCAGGATATGTCCTTAATTTGCCATCCAGTGATCAAATTGCACGTGTTGCTCAGTATTTCGCCAAGCTTGCTGCTTGATTCACCTTGGTCCCAGAGCTGGGATGGACTGCACCTATGCTCTGAGACCAAAGCGAATCAAGAATTTGCTCCAGGAATATCCCACACCCACAGGTGACTGCTTTGCACCTGCTCCATGGGTGAGGCACGGCAAGCATGGTTGAGAGATCCCAGAGGAAGCCATCAGTGGCCTGGCGGGGCCATCCCTGGAGTGGATGAGGAGCAAGCTACCTATCGTACGGAGTCAGGGTATAATGATAGTCTGACACCATACAGTATTGACCACCTTGTTAACTTGCAGGTGTTAACAGCTACCAAATATTTAGTCATGGAAGACAGGTAGTTTCTACATACAGGGTCCAGACAACCAGAGTTCATGGGTATTAAAAAACAGCAGTGATTTTTTTACCATTATCATCTTCTAACAATGAATAAAAAAAAAACTCTGTTAAACCTAGGGAGGTTATATTTGAAGTCTCTGTCCTGGGATTCCTGCTATGGCAACTAAACCCTTCATGTGTCCCATCAGAGAGACTATAAAACACAGTTCAAGGTTAAGAAAGCAAAGGCACAGTGAGAAGAAGACCACAGAGATATTTCCTCTGGGCCCTAAAAGGTTAGGAAAACGTCAAAAAAATACTGAAGCCCAATTCAGCATTATCTCTCGGCAGTGGACACTGCCTTTTCCAGTGCTGATTCACATCCCCCATAAAGAAGACCCATACACAAGGAAGTGTTTTTGAGAGAGCAGATTTACGAGTGCAGCCTTTCAGGGTAGTCATGGTTCGGGCAGAAACAGGCAGAGATTACTGTAGTCGTGACTCAGGCTGCAAAGGTGCTTCTTTATTATGCTGAGTGAGACACAAGTCCCAGCCTCATAACATAACCAGAGAGAGTATTAAGAAGTGTCTTCATGTTTATTGGTCTGCTCTACCTTGCAGTATAATCTTTTATTTGGTAATAGCTGGTTTTCAAGAGAATTCATTATCTGACGGTTTCTTTAAAAATTTGATAGGGGAAAGGGGAGAAACTGAAGGTGGTAGCAGAGAGGATACAGGTTAGGTAAACTCCTACTACTTCCCAATGTTAGTACAACAGAAAGCCCTACTGTTAAAGTAAAGCAAGATTTCAAGGGACATACAGACAGGCTGAGACATATCTGGCTTAACAGAGGGTAATCCTTGGCCTGCAAATGAAATTTTCTTTAGTCACTTCTACTGTGTTAATATCTTCCATTGCAAATTTCAGTTTGGAGGCTTTCCCAGTTCTCACTGTGAACCACGAGCCAAATTATTCACATTTGCAGGCTACTGCAGTAACTGGAGTCCTACAGAATAGCCAACCCTGCAATTATTAATGATACCTGTTGCTCTAGCCCCAATGTCCAAACTCAGAGCTGAGACAATCAGTAAGCCATTCTTACTAATGTTTGAAAATGAAAAAATCTTTTCTTAAAAATATAACTTTCATCCTACTGTATTCTGAAAGCCAAAGCGAATGTGAGACCACAAACAAAAATAATGTTAAAGCTATGACCAGTAGAGACAGAACTTTGATCCGTGGTTTGAAACAACTTTCTGTGGTTGTTGCACGTGTAGCCACAGCAAACACAACAGTGGCTGAGGTTTCTAGTGGTCAAAAGCAAAATACAACCAATGACAAGAGTTTTCACATGGGGGCTGTGCATGAAATTACTGGTGCTTGGTAGCAGCCACATGTCAGTTTAGGTTCTTTAAAAAAAGTCTGCCATTAAACGGAAGTAACAGTCAAGCTGTAAGACTTGCATCTTGTTGTATTTCTAAAATTATTTTATTATAAAGCTTGTGAAACTTCAAAAATGCAACATTTCTTTATTTACCTTGTGCAACTGGCTGCTCTATACACAATGCTGATACTGTGAGGTTCACACAAAACTAAATTACAAAAGCAGAGTGTTGTGCCTTCTGCCTCCAGCAAGCCCAGCTGTAATGTACCCTTGGTCTGATTTGATATGAGGAAAAAGACTCATATTAAGTTTTCTTGTCCATACTCAGCAGCATGGAGCAGCACCAGAGAAAGAATTTAATAAGTCCTTTTCTAATCCCCAATTCAGAAAAGTCGGACAGATAAATTGTACCTGCATCCTCAGTTACCTGCTTCTCTGCCCCCTCTTCTCCCATACCTGCTCACTATTTGTACACTGTGAAAAGCAAAGTATGCAGCCTTTCTGGAGAATGAAAGCCATTACCTGCCCACAACCAAGCACAATGCATGTTTGAACAGAGCCACAAGGGACCACTGAGTAGATTAAAAAAAAATGTTAGTATCATCTCTATCTAAACCATCTTACTGGTAATTGACTTAACGGGAAACTAAAAATCCTGCTGACACAGAATTTATTCAGACCTGCTATGAAGATGTGAGTTGCGTTGTTACTGTAACACAACTGTCAGTCAGTGACATTTATGTCCTATTTCCCAAGGATTTCTGCACAAACTCTGTAGCCTGTACTCTAATACTTCCATATAATGCAAAAGATGTGGCTGTAAAATTCACATAGTGGTTACTTAACATCATGCATTAAGCAGACCCGTGGTCTATTTCGTAACGTACCCAATCTGTTGCCAGTAACAACTGCTTTTCTAAAGAAGTAAGACATCTTTGTTAGGAGCAACCACAATATAACCTTACTGGAAGAGGGCTAACTTCCTTTTAACACTAGGCTCTTTGCAATGGATTTATATCAATTAGCAGTCCTATTTCACATTTGTTCTGTACAAAGGAATGGGGTAGGGGGAAGTTTTCCCTTTCCCATTAAATAAAAAATATGCAGAGAGAGACAGAACATCAAACACCTGGAACAGTCCAGGAAAAGAAATGCAACCTGACTGCAGTAAAAACAAAATCAGCGTAAAAGACGTTTCATGAGAAGGGCACATTAGAAGTACACATGTTCTTCTTGAGTACTCTTTGAATCCTGGTTTTGAGTATCAAGGTGGATGAGATTAGACAGCAGTTCGTTGGAACCACAGAGAGGCTTTAGTACACATAGGTTCATTGGCCCTGTTACAGAAAAATCCAATCATACTCTTAAACATAAAAATAATGCCCCGACTGGCCTGATAATCTTGTTTTTACAGAAGACCAAACACTACAACAGTTATTCACTGAAATCATTATGAGGCAGAAATACTTCACAGTATGCAGATTTGTCTTTCTTGTGACTATGGCAACATATGCTCTAGGATGGTATTCACACAGTCTTTAAGCATCTAAATTTGGGTGCCTATGCTATGCACATACTTGCTCTATGAAACTGGCTTAGAGATACAGACCTCTGCTCTGAGTTCTTCTGCAAAACCACCCTTTAACTTACTGACTCCACAGGAACTTATTCTCCCAGTTTTGCTCCTAAATTCAGCTCCATAATGAAGAAAAGTCTGAATACTCCTTCCTGGCTGAGTTTTGCCTTGCCTGGCATTCCGGTTTGAAAGAACTATTGTATTTACTTTACAGCCTGTAACTGATTATTGAGACATACATAGCAGAAACACAAGCCTTTAAAGTTTTGGAAAATCCACTCTGGTAATTTCAACATTTTTATCTAAATTAATGATATGGTGCACATCAGTTAATTTCTCCTCACTTTAACAGCCCAGCCAACACGTTGAGTGCCCCAGTCACCCACTGAAATAAATTCTGCAGCAAGCAGAATTGCTGTAGACATGCTGCTGCTGCAGAGACTGCTAATGGTGGTTACCCCTTTTCTCTCTGCTAATAACCCTGTTTTATTTGAAGAACTTGTTTTTCAGAAGCCTAGCTTAAGAAGCCTCAAATGCATAACTACGAACTGACTTTTAAGAAGGAATAGGATCACTAGAGTAATTTTTCTGAGAACTGCAACACCTCCATCCACCACCAATCCCCATCACAATCTGACGTCTAGCATCACAGGAGTGCCCCTGGCATGCAGGTGATGCCCCTTCTCACACCCTTGTCCAGCTTGCCTTTAGCCACCATCAAGACAAAGCAAAGCTGAGAGCAGCCGTTAGTAAGAAAGAAGCTTCTTTATCTCAACTACTGCTGCTACCCCCTTTTGTCAGCAGCTTAACAAGGGCAGAGAATACCTGCATTCCCACCTCTAATACTGAAGCTGGTCCTCTTGAAGCCAGTGCAGTTTACAAGAGACTGAACCTTTTTTTAACAACTGAAACTGGAACAAAATAATACTTGCTGAACATACCTCCTCCTGCAGTCCTAAAATTTGAGTTTAAATCTTTCTCCTTGGCAACAAAGAGAGACTTGGGCTGTAGACAGTGAACACACTTGACAAAACCTCTTTCGTCATTCACATTTAACTAGGATACTGCCACTTCTGTAAGAGCCAAGAGATGCATTACTTGCCTAGTGTCAGTAAAAATGTTTTCCATTCATTTTATTCAGAAGCTATTGCAACTGATGAAGAAGATACAGAAATCTACAGATAAGGCTCACATGAAAGGCCTTATCTTTTCATTTAGTCAAGGCTCAAGTTCCTTTGATAGGATAATAGAATATTTTTTGGTTATCTGCTCTTCAGCTCCATCAGCCCAAAGGATAAAGTATAAGCTCCATTCTTTTATTTGAGGCTAGCAATAAAAAAGGTCATGCAGAACGAAGCTTGTACATTTTTAAAAGAATGCTCAATGCTTAGACAATCCTCTTCTGTTTCCCTCTCACAAAGTTTAATGCCCCTTGTTAATCTATATATGCTTTTATGTGCGTTCACCATCATGGTACCTGAACATTGTATTAAATCAGAGATATAAATAGTGCAGCTTCCTGTGGCGTAGTTAACCCATGCTTGAGTTAGTGAGAAAAGCCACTAAATTAAAGCTATATTCTGCTTATTTCTGTGAGCTATTTTGCTCAGCTATGTTTATTATTTTACTGCCTGTATTACAGCAACCCCTAAGTAGACTTGTCTAGTGTCATACAAGCTCACATTGCATGTCAACTTGTAGGTTTCACCTCACTTCATGAAGTTCTCATTTTCATGTTGAAGTTTGTAGCAGGATGCTACAAACATCCCACATCCCAGTCTGGGTATCTCTCATCAAGTGGGACTCCTGCACAAAACCGGGATTAGAAGTATTGCACATGCCAGATAGGCGATCACACCTACCTCTCTACTTTCACCCTCTACAGAGTGCCAGCTTCCCAACTTCCTTTCCCTTCTGTCTCCTACTGCAGTGTCAAAGCCTTGATAATACCAAAGGAAAAGTCACTGTTTTTCCACTTGCCAACACCATTTTTTTTTCAGAATAGTCAAAGACTCACCACAGAAGGAAATCATCATGCAGAAAGTGAGCTTCCTTTGTAAGCCATCCAATCTGATCTAGTTTCACTGAGACTGTTGATATTACAAATCTCGTAACAAGTCATAACTACAATACAAATCCTCTTTGCTCTAGGGATGAGACTTGCATAAACGGTATTACAGATGTCACACGAATTTGCAAATGTCCCTAGAGGAAACTAAGACCCACTTTCCAGAATTTTTTTTAAAGAAAATTTTTCCATCTGAACTGTTCAGAGTATCATCTAACCTACCATAATGAAGGCAGTCAAAACTACATGTTTTCTATAGTTGTAGCATATCAACAGTGAAATAGATTGAACAGTCACCTCCAAAGACAGTCCCTGTTTACATAAAAATCTGGGTTACTTATCAGATTTGGGAATCTGTGGAAGGATGATGATTACAAATACTGAAAAAAGTCCTGAAGCAAGGATTTTTATCAGTCTGAAATACAAAGGCATAGATTAACAAAAGCAGTCTGCCAACCAGCCCTGATATTGATCCACTAGTAAATGAGGATTTGGTTTTCCATTCAATGTATCTGTACTTCTGTATGTTTCCAAGCACTGTATCATATAATTTATCTAGATGTTAAAAGTTTTATTTAACTCTTCAAGTTAGCTGGTACTTTTCCTCATTTTATGATCACCAGTCCCTGTTTCCCCTACCTGATTCTTTAAAAACCAGATTAACTGCTAGAAATGCATCTTTTTCAACCCATCTTCTTCAATCTCTATTTTGTTTTCTGTCATTCCTACCCTGTCTCACTTTTCATAAACCATTACAATAAAGTTATTATAGAACTGGCTAATCCACTTGTCACACAATGCTACAACTTTCCCAATTCAAAGCAGGAGCTAAAGCAGTGACAAAGCAATGGAAAAAGAAAATTAGTCATAGATAAATTCAGAGCAGAAAATTTTTGTTAAGTTTTGTGCATCTTGGTGGTTACATGATTTTAGTTGTAAGTAACACTTAAAAAATACTAAAAGTCTCTACGAATGACCCATGGAAGCAGTGTAGTAAAAGGACTAATCACACTTACTTAGACAAGAGCAAAAGAAAGAGTGGACCAACAGTCATGTAGCGGTTTGGGTTTAAGGCATGTCCTTTTCAACCTGCAAATTTTCTTTTTAACCAAGAAATTCAACTCCTTGGTTTTTGCATTCAGCATGCATACTTCTCAAGATACTCCGACAGATCAGAAAGATTTTGTTATCTTTTTATAATACCTGCTCTTCATAGCCACTGTCTCTTCCTGGAAAGAAGGGGATGGGAGAGATGGACACCAGTGTCAGGATACCAGTATAGTTCAGCTCATACAATGACAATTTCAATGGCATACCTACTTCCTGCCAAACCCAGGGCTGCTCTTTAATGAAAATGTGGGAGAGGAGTTTCAACAGGGAATACTTGCAGGTGGCTTATACACGTAGTTATTTTCTAGATGATACCATGGAACAGCACAACTTCAAGCTACACTAATGTCCCACTACTCGATGGGTGTGCAGGATGCCACACACCACCTCTGCCAGGAGAACATCGTTCAGAGAAGAATGTTGTAGCTGTCTCTCTTACACCTACATTAGCTCCATGCTCAGGGTTAATGCATTTACACACATTTTACCAAGAGGTCTACCAAGTGGGGATTCTTAAACTGTACTGTATCATCAAATAAATGCTTGACCTGTCTCTATTTCCTTAATAAACTTGGCTTGCTCTTTTTCAGCCTGCAAAATTACCAAGTGCTAAGATACCATGGTGATGGGAAAAACAGAAAACATTGAAACAGACAGATTCTGTTCTCTTTAACTGAAATGCAAATTCCTTGTTTCGCACAGGAAATTTCAGTCAGAACAACTGCATAGACGCACATCTTCCCAAAGGTGACCTTTGTGAATGAACAGTTAACGTAATGCATAGCTGGGCTTTGTCCACGCAGATGCAAAGTCAAAACAAAGAAAGAAACAGGCAGTAGAAAAAAAGAAAATTCTATATAAAAATAAAATAAACTGGAATCAGGTCATATTAATCTATACAAACAAATAACAAAACAGACATACAAAGTGTTCAGAAAATTATGGTTGCAGAACCATCATGGATCATTTCTTTCTCCAGAACTGCTGGAGGTCAGGCCTACTGGTAACTTTCACAAGCATGTTACAGGACTCGCAAAGCAAGCAACATGCAATTCCTCCAACAGCTAGCTGCCTTTTATATGACACAGCTATAACAAAAGCACAAGAAGCACTGTGAAGACAGATCAAGTGTAGTTACTTGGGAGAAAGTTCAAAGACCAATTCAGCATTGCTTCATTCGTGAGATTCTTAAAAAGCTTGGGTTCCAGACAGTTACATGGAAATTTCAGCTTTCAGTTGTGTATTCTAAGTTTCTACCCTTCAAGTCCCTGCCAGGAAGACCAAAGCTTGAAAATACAAAAAACAGAAGTCTTAGAAGCTAGAAGACAGATAAAAACTCTCATAATAATTTAAAACTTACAATCTTAAAAGTCTCATTGCATGTTCTTTGCAGTCTTGACTTAAAATTTGAGAGCAGAGACTAGAAGTAATATTAACATTAGTAGTAATATTAGCAGTAATTAAACACAATGCAAAATGGTGCAAACAAAATTGAGCGTCATTCTTCATGACAGAATATTCAATCAGCAACCATACATATGGCCTTCAATAGATACAAAAGCCAAACCTCATTCTTTACATATCACCTGAGCAAACAGGCCGCTGGAGTAAGTAAAATTAGACAAACAAGTCATCAGGAAAAAGAATTTTCACTGCAAATTACTGAAAGCTCCAAGCTGCTGGAGGATAAGGTACTATTATCCTCCTTTGTATGGAAAACTTTCTTTTTCAGATCATTCAAATCCAGTGTTGTTGCCACCCTCTAACACAGAGTCTCTCACACGATGTTTTGCCTACCAGCTCAGGATCTCTGTAAATAGCACCACACACAAAAGAGCTGAGCCATCTTGTACCCTGTAGGTGGCAAATTATTAGGAACTTAAATATATTGCAAGTCATGTCCAATATTGGTTTACTCCTAACTTAGCTATGCAGCTGTCAGCACACAAACCACTAAGTTTGTACCTCTGTTTCTGCAATCGTAACTGTGTCAAGCAGCATCTGCTAACAAGTTCAGTCCCCTTAAGAAGGATTTAAAATATTTTATCACATGAATTGAACATTTTATCATGTGGATTTCAGAGTAATAGTCCTTTTGATTTGCACACAGCTTGAAAACATGTCAGACACTTCTTTCAAAACCTCTTGCCAACAAGCTATGAAAAATGGATTTTATTTCAGGCATTCTGGACTGTTATTGACAACAGAACGGTTTTTCAGCTTGCTATAAGAGTTTCCAGGATCCCAGATTTATCTCTCCATCTCCACACTTCTTGTTCCCTAGCAGCTTGTGTAATTTACCAGCGATACATTCCTCAGCATAGGCTGTCAGTTCTGTACCCAACTGCAGTGACGTTTTTAAGTCACTAACAAGATGACCTAATCAGCATCTGTTCTTGCTATGCCCATGTGCTGCAATGACATTTATTTCTTTTTACCATAATTTTTTTTCACATGTAAAATAATAAGTTCTAACGTAACAGGCAAAAATGTATTTTTTTTCAGAAGCAATATCCTAAAATTGTTTCAGTGACTTCTAAATTATTGATATACTTCACTTGACACTATGAACAACAGGATAAGTGCTTGTTTTACTTCTGATCCTTCATTTTCATCCCTCCTTTTTTAGGATAAGCTCTGCTGCATATATAGCAGAAAAACACGTGGTTTTCCCATCCTATTACAATCAATTCTGGAAACATTCGCATCTCTAGCTCAGCTGTATACTGGGTCAAAACTAATGGCACATTACTTGAAACTTATCAGATTTATTTTTCTTTCCATAAAGCTTAAGATAATCTTTGATATGGATTTTATTTCCAGGATGAGCTGTGCATGCTGAAGATAGAAAGCAAAAGTCAGACAATGTTTCCAAGAAGCCATGAAGATGCTGATGTAGGAGGAACAAACTCAGAAAAACACTATGACAGAACATAGATGATGGTATGCCAACAGATGCACAAAAGGCAAAACTTACATAGTATTTACAAGGGTCTGCTGGAAGCAACTATCACTGCAAATGTACAGAAAAAGACAGCAGACCAGAGCCTGCATCAAGGAAGGGGCAGGAAAAGGTACTGCATTGCACATCACCGTAGGCATGGCTAGCCTTTCAAAAGCACAGCATGATCTCCCCTGCGTCACTGTGGCCCACTAGCTGGTATCGAAGGGGAGGAAGAGGAAGATAACAACCCACCAACCACCTGTCCCCTCTGAAGCATCTGGTGCCAATATTTGTAAGAGAGCCTTAATTTCAAACCCCCCAAACATACAGACAGATTGTCTCCTTACTCTCACCCACCATTTCAGAACTACCTCTGTCTTTGTTCAGATCTTTAGGACCTAACTCTGGTAGCAGGGACTCAGGTAAGTCAGAAACAATACATATGTTTCTTTTTCTTTGTCCCAGAGGAGGTATGTGCAATATCACAACATTAGAACACATACCAAAATGTTGTCTTTCGATTGTACCCTGCAAACAAAGCCCCCCTTAGCGTACTCATACAACAGTTAGTGCATTGCGCACTCATGAGACAGAGAAATAAAAAAGTTACAGTTGAGTATATCGAGCACCTTTATCTCATTAACCATTGAATGCAAGAGCATGCTCCATAACCTCAACACTGTAACCATATATTCCTATAACCAGCAGAGCACAGCAATCAACTCAAATCCTCGCAATGCAGTTGTATCATGATATATTTGCATTGAATGTCATGTTCCAAATTGGAACTGGCAAGCATCTTAGCCTCATACAACAATGCCATATGGAGTTACATCTGATACTGCTCGAGCAGAACTCCCTTCCTATCCAGAATATATCAAATGGTGCCACAGATATGCTATGGCATTTAAATAGTAATAATGCGGATGTGAGGGCTAAATTAAAAATGTGTTGCACATTAGAAACAATTTGCGCACTAAGATAAAAAAAGGGATTTGCTGGCTTTTGGCAGCAGAACTTAGAGATTTGTAAAAAAACCCATTTCACTTAATTACCTATATGTCATCTTCCATAGCGGAACGACCATAGGACGAAAGACTCATCGAAAAGTATTAGCACAGAGAGAAAAGCTCAACTAGCAACCAAGATTTTGTTGCAAGTGGATAAAAGAGGAGCTGTGCACTGGAAGTTGTGCATCCAGTTAGAACAGGGTGCAGGGCTGGGCTGGCTGTCAGAAATGGCAGCTCCACTGCAGTTGCTGCTTTAAAACTCTGCAGATGTGAGTTCTGTGCTTGTGCAAAGCAGGTTCATGTTTTCCACTCACACATAGAACAGCTGAGATGCGTGTGTTCCCTCACCAATATGCCTCCGCTCTGACCAACCAGCATCCCTTACAGGGAAAGAAAAGTAGCTCAAATCTCCAATTTTACTGCTTCTACAGAACCAGTAGTTTATACAGTTGCAGTGTGCTGTCGCTCTCGGCACAATTCAACCCCTTGCTGTCAAGAAAATTAAAAGATCATCAGTTGTAACCCATTGCAAGAATTCTTCTTTTTTTAACACCAGACCACTTACTTGCCAAATTCATGCCTAGACCAGACAGCCATCAGACAGAACCACTCACTACAGTCTAGATTGGGATTTGAGAGCTATCATGCCACTGGAGTCTTGTTACCAACTGACCCGGCTGCCCGTCATCTCTTGGGAAATCCCTTATTCAGTGGAGGCGACTGTTCCAGGCTCCAGTGTTGGACAACAGAACTAAAAAGCACAGTCCCCCATAAATAATGATACCATTACTTATATGAAGGAGTACATTATTCCAGAAAGCCAAAGAAGGTTTTGTTCCAGGATCATTTAAACAACTTTTTGGATTTTTTCAAATTAGTATGTGCCATTATAAATACTTCAAAACCACTACAATGACTAAATATTTGATGGGTCAAATCCCAGAGGTTTTCTTCAGCTCAGGCAGACTCACTTATGACTCTACTGGGAATGCAGGTTGAGTGAAGACAACAACATTCCTTAAATAGTTTTCATTTCCTGGAGCCCATTGCTAACTAGTATTTGCAACCTGTTTTCTGAAGATTCGCAAAGGTCAGAGCATTTTCAAGATGTCGTCTTCTACCAATACAGAAATAGGCCTTACTCAGCCCATGAACAAGATGACCACCTGCCTTACCCTCTACCTGCTCTGCAGTAACACTTCTGCCTTCCACCAGAGCATAGCAAAACTGATCCTGCCACATGTTTTCAGAGATCCCAAGTTAATGCATTTACAAGACAACTGTGCTAAGATAAGCTTTCCAAAGCTCCAAAGAAAAAAAAAAAACATACCACCCTTCAAGTTGTTATTAATGCTATAGCTTCACATATTCAAACCATTCAGAGCACCCAGAAAACACAAATGCTATATTTTGCATAGCACAGCATGTCCATGCCTGCCAAGTCCTGAGTTCCCTCAATGAAGCACAGAAACTGGCTGCTTGGAGGCATGCTCCAGGGACCAACCAACCAACCCCATCAGAGCCAAGAAGGGAGCAAAATTACTACCGAACTACAATAGCCTACTACCTTTTCAGTAACCTCATCCATGTCATCAAAGCTACTGAGCAGCAGTGCAGGGACAGCAGCCGACCTAGTTCAGATGCACTTTCGCCACACTGCTCACTAGCACAGGGATCAGTGCAGACCCCCCTCGAGACAAGTCCACAAGAAGATAAGCCTTAAATGTCCCATAATCCAGAACTCTCACAGCTCTTTTCCCACATGCTCTATTGATTTCTGACAGAAACATCCTGCTGCCTGTCATCAGGCTTGCGTTTTTCAGGACAGCCAAGCAACTCCACTGTGCCTGGTGAGTACCTGCAGTGGAGGCAGCCTCAGCTCCAGAGGCTGCTCTTCCACAGTGGTGAGTGTGCCATTGATACTGTGCAATTTGGATCCTTAAATTTTGGGTTTTTTTACTTGGGGACTCAAGAAATATTTAGGAGAATGCAGTTCTCTGGCCTTCTGCTGCTTGGTGACAACTTCTCATTTACAGTTTTAATCACACGCATCCAGACAACAAAAACGAGTGCAGTATTAAAACCCAACCTTCCAAGCGTGTTATTCTTTTTCTGACTTTGAATAGCAGCAGCGATACTTTCTGCATGTGAGGATAGCTCATTATGAACTATGGGTGCGTTCAAGATTTAAAAAGCTTTAGAACATAATTTGTGTAAGAACTTTCAGGAAGAAAGGATTCCAGGAGCTGGTAACTTCCCATTAAGCTAAAGAGTGGAATAAAAGAAACTCCAATTTTCACGGGAATGTGAGCCAGGCTTCAAAACAAAAATGTGCCAAGTACAAGAAGATGACAGTGTATAAAGTTTATCAGGTGATCATTTTCACTAAATGCAGCATAAAATACCTGTTAAATATAACTTGTCTGTGCATGAAATCCTCTTGACATTTGATTGGTTATCATTGAACCATACATCCTTGTAAAAATTTTAACCTAAGTTCACTTATGTGTAATAGTTCTATGAAAGTAAATGCAATCCATCAATCTCCTAGAAGTTTTGCCTTAAAATATCATCTTTGCTGCTGAAATGCTTTAGACTAGACCTGACATCTTTGATTTTGCTGATGCAAAGACCAGATAGCTATATTCAAAACCAACAAAATTACAACAAAGTATGTTTACATGTAACTACGGCTACATGAAAAGACAAGATTTGTGCTTGCTGGTTATAAATAACCAGACATTCCCTAACCTTCAACTGGAGGCAGGTCAAACCTATGGTGCTCTGGCACTGACAGCAACATGTACGAATGGAGAAAAACAGACAAGGACCTAATGGTCAAATTCTAACTTGTAACTCAGTGTATTAGATGCAAGTAACAGCAAGTCTGGAGCTTTATGTGCCATTTAAAACCGTATTATCCTCAGGCAAGTAGGGAAAGCTTTTCAAAAGCAGCTAATGGGTTTGGATGGCTCATATATTGGGAGCCTACAGGAGGAACTGAAATGGACTTGACTTTCAGAATATGAATACTTACAATGTCCTGAAAGATGTCCCAATTTGCCAGCCAAAATTTGGTCTCCCAGTCACAAATTTCTGCAGCTCAGCAATGGAGCAGTTAGGTAATCACTACCACTCTCAGCCCTGTAAATCCCATCTCTTATATATGCATATCCAGAAGAGTGTTCAACTCCAGGCAAGATATTTTTCTTCCTCCCCCAAGTGGTTTCAGAGGACTCAAAAGTCCCTAGCAAGATTCCTGTGTTAAATTTCAAAAGCAGATGAACTAACATTAGCTATGTTTGGAATCACAGTCTGGAAACGACACCATCAACTGATACTTTTCAGTGCAGTTCCCGTTTATCTCTCAGATTAAACCGCGAAATTTCCCAAATCTAGAATTTAAGTCACATAAACTTCAGAAACCACTTAAACTTTTCATCCATTGGCCAACTTCATTGTTCTTTCAAGCAATACATCGACAGCAAGATGTGTAAACAAGGGAAAATAAATTATTTAGAGTCATCAAGCACCAATTATATTTTAGCAAATACAATTTCTAAACATATAAAGGTTTTAATTTTATAATTAGTACATGTAATAAACTCATCTTGGAATTTAAAAGTACTGATTTCACTTTCTTCTGTTGCATTTCTTAAGTCCAGCTGCTATGCTACCAGCATATTGATCCATATTTATAAACCAATTACATTTTCAATAATGCTTAAGTGATTTAGATGTCAAAGTCCTATTTTCAAAAAGAAACAACTGGAGTGAACAGGATATATGTATCTCTAGGTGATGAACTGCTCTCGCAGATCTTACCCACAATTATTCTAAAAAGTTTTTGTTGTCCTCTCAGCCTTGTTGCTGTTTCCATAAATGCTATGTAATTTCCCCACCCACCCCGCATTTCTTATCCTTTCATTAGGAGGCTATTTGTATTACTGCTTGACCTAGAGGCTCAAACCAAGCTTGAGAGCTTCAATAGGTTGTGTATATGTTTGTACAGAGAGCACAGAAAGAGACACAGGAAGCCATATCCTCTCCATGTTAAACATTGAGGCACATAGAAACTAGGACCAAAAAATTCTAAAATTAAATAGGCAAGGTGCATTTGAGAATATGGGCTTAAGTTACTTCTGAAAATTATAAAAGTTATCTCTGGAAGTTGCAGAAATTAAACTCAAGTTGCTGGTTTCCCAGCCTCTTGCCACAAATATTTTTGATTGCCTTTCTCATGTACTATTTTCACTTTAACATGCATAAATCTCTTCTGTCTTGGCAAAAGCCCTCAGCATGATAATGACATGGTATGCTACCCCCGAAGAGCCATGGTGTGGGTGAAAGGATGTCTGCCAGGAGGGCAAACTATCTGCATCTTCCCCTACAACCTGCATGTCCTTAAAGAGAGAAGATAATCTCACCCTTATTGAATACATTTGCCCAAGGAAAAACTGAATTGAAATTTTGTAAAAAAAAATCACAGCATCGCACCTACTTAATTTATTCCTCTCTTACTAAGCAACATCTGTTCCTCTTTGTTCTGAGTTTACATAAACTAAAAAAGAAATACTAAAAACTGCATCTAACTATGATTTCTTTAGTATCAGCACACACATCCACAACACTTTAGTAAAGAAGATGGGCAAAACCCCAGTCTCATGAAGTCTCTCTCTTTTCAAGTGAAAAGTAAATCCATTTGAATGAAAGCTTCTCTACAAACAAAAGGTAGCTGCTAGTTGCTTATTAAGAAGATAATGACTAACAAGCAGGTAGGATTAAGCTGTGCAGAATCTGTTGTTCTATTTTTAGAGTCTGCAGCCCCAGGCTAAATGCTGAGGTACTGTGAATTACGTGAATTATGCTAACATGCTCCACACTTGCTTACTAGGCATGCTTCCTATTATCTAGACAGGATAAGAGTCTAAAGGAACATCTGTACAGACTGAATGAGAGCCAAGACCTCAGTGGATGATCCTGCTAACATCAACTTTTTGTTGAAATTATCTGGACTAGACATGCTGTAAGAAAACTAACAATTTGGGGGATGTTTCTTCCCAAAAGAAATTATTTTAAAAGATAGTTTAGAAATGCCAAATAAACAAACAAATGGCATTCTGTTCACTTTTGGCAGGATGTAAAAGATAAATAATCTGATCATGTGGAAAAGGAGCTGACTTCCAGTATAAATACATATTCTAATCTCTTTGTGTTATAAAAAGAGAAAACTAATAGGATTTAGGTCATATCCTCCACACTGCAGAGAACATTGAGAGATAGGCCCCGCGTATGACTTCCAACACAGCCTCTCTCCACGTGACTGTAAATGGGCCCACAGACACTTCACATCTCCACACTTTCCCCTGAGTCACAGTGTAAGACTGGTGATGGCACCATTTGTTCTCCCACAGATGCTTTTTCATTTCAGAATTCAGATCAATGTTAATCACTGGGCACCTCTAATCAGATCACTCAGGATACGTCTTGTTACGCCTCAAGTTAGGATGGAGAGTGGAAGAATCAGGTAGCTCCTGAAAAAACTTTCACAACACAGTAGGACTTATAAAAACTCTGGCAGGAGAGATGAAATTAAGCTTGGTGGGACCTAGAAGAAGCCTTGGAAGAATCAAGAGACTGCTTAGACCACGACAAGCAAAACCCACCTTATCAGCAAGGACTAGGAAAGCATCTATCGTCTCTACCATAGAGACATACAAGAAAAATAGAGGACCAAAAGGGCAAGCAGAGAAAAGAACCTTTCACCCTAAATAACCACCACGTTACACAAGGGAAGAGACAAGTCTGGTGAGCTGAATGAAGTTCATCAGATTCCCAATGAATTGCCATCCCTACTTGCAGGCGCAGAAAAAAATAAAATCATTCTTTTCTTCCACGGTGGCTTCACAATATAACTTATTCATATGAAAATGGTAAACACCACAGATGCTTTTTTTCATGAGTTGCTCATGGGAACTCCTCCAAAAACACAAGCAAGTTCCTCTGAGCAACTTCACACCCTTATCCAACATTGCAAATGACACAGTTGATCCAAGACTTAAATTTCTAATATTGTAAAGCTAACTCTTCACTGAGCTGGATTTACAACAAATCCTTTACACCCAGAGGTAGAAGTTCAGGACAGACAACATTTTGTAACATTTGGAACTGGGAATCATGTCCGTAACATCTATATCCAATGCTTACATTAACACCCATCTGTTCAGATGGCATGGTGCCTACTTTGAAGTCAGCTGAATCTGGTCTCCAGGACACAGATGCCAAGAAGTTATACATGATTTTCATGGTAACGCTGTGGAGACCATACATATTGCAGAAAGGCCCTTTCTCCTTCTCATTTACGTGGAAGCACTGTCGTTAGAGAAGCTCAACTGCACTTCTTTAAGAAAGAGAGAAAAATTTTCAAAAATGAGTGAAAGGTGCCAAAAAGACTAACTTCGTGGGGTTTCTGACCACCAATTAGACTGTGTTCCTGCATCTACAATGAAAAGATTATACAATACAAAATACCAGTCACTGTCCCCTTCACTCTGCAAGCAGGCATAAAGGAGAGACAAGAGGGAAAGGCAGAGATGAATGGCTCACTAGCTATTACAGAAAAAGATAGCTGACAGAGCTCTGAACATACACCAAAGCACTAGCTCCAAGGAATCAGTATGCAAAAGAAGTGCATTTTATAGGACCATTAACATCTGGCATTGCTTCTTATAACATGGTACGTGGAAAAAACACACACGCTTATGGGGGATTGCTTTTCAAGACAAATTTTCAACTTAGGAATACGGGAAATTCTTAACCAAGTAAAATGCAAAGACGACCATGGCCTCCCCATTATATTAGTCAATCCAAGCTAGAGGTAGCAGCAATCTGAAATCCCAGACATAAGGAATACTAAATGCAAATGCACATGGTGGTTCACAGTACAGACTGGCTAAGGAAGCTAAGGGAATTTCTGATCGGAAACAAGGATCATGGCATAGCAATGTCTGAATTCTGTAGCACACTGAAAAATAAAGTAGTAAAATACGTTAAATATTAAGGATACACTTCATGTAGGAAGTTTAACAGTGAACAGAAGAAAAACATCTCTTGCATGAAATTTATAGGTCTTGTCAGATACATGCAACAACAGCATCTGTGTGGCATCCTGTGAAATCATTCCTTTTAAATGGCATTCTGCAGATGAAACACAATTTTTTGGCTACAGTCTCATGCAGTTTTGAACCAAACTTCGTATCCACTCATATCTCCACACACATAAAGGACACTGACTAAAGCACTAACTGAATTTCATGCAATATGTGCGTCAAATTAAAAACAAATCTAGAAAAACCCACCTGTGACTAAATGTTCATAACAACGAAAAGATATTTTTCATTTTTTAACAAAACAGAAGTCCTATTGTAAGAGTATCTGTGCATCCATAATTCAAAATACCGCTTATCACCGACTATTACATCAACAAATGTTTTGATCATTTAACATTTAAATTACTGTTAACACAAATGATACAACGTATTTCCATCAGCTTTGTATTATCACACATTTTTATGTGTCAAAGGGAAACACTTCATCACCCACCACACCCAGGTCTGGCAGAAAAGCCCATCTGCCCACCAATGCAAGTCTGGTTCTCGCTCTCCACAGTCTGTCCTCTCCTGGGTCTTGGTCTAGAGACATCCTGGTAAGCAGACAATAATTTTTTTCCTATTGCATCCTACCTTCCTACTAGACCAGACTGTACCTCACCATTATCTCTCCACTACCATATGTAATAGCTGCATCTCTCACCTGAGCACCCCCTACTCAACCCTCTTCTCAAGAGGAGCCCTTCCAGACCTCAACACCTCTGGGACCATCATCTCACAGCACAGGTTGCTGGCTGGCTGGTTAATCATGTCTGGGAGAAGCAGTGGGTCCTTCTGCTAATGGGCTACACACAGTATGCATAACTTTACTAACGCCCATCCATGGGAGCTGCACGTGTGGAGCAACTTTGAAGATCACGTCACAAGTCTCCAAAAACTAGATGAAAATGCAAAAGAAAGGAATTTGGAGTGCCTTTTAGCAAAGGGTATGATCGCAGCAGTTCCCTCTGCAGTCTAGCTGAATTCAAGAACTGAGCAGAGATGTACTGACACCCAGGTAACAGCAGAGATGAGACAGTATACCTCAAATTAGGATCACTCTGATCCTCTTCAGATAAAACACATAGTAGTCCTTTGCCTCCTTGTTTGAACAACCACTCTTTCATTTAATAGAAGTTTCTAGGATAAAGTATTTTCAGGAAGGTGATAAAAAAGAAGGAGAGACTGAATTTTTGCAAAACCAACATACCTAAAGTACCAAAAACAGATACCAGAGAGATAGAGGGAATCAGAGATAGCCTGAGTATCTGTGACAGGCTAGACAGGTTAAAAAAACCAAACCTCTCCCATCCTGAATGGTCCTGTCCTAGATCATATTCCTGTCAGTACAATCAGGGCCAAAACCACTCCCCAACCCCAGAAACATCAATCAGTTTAACAGCTAGCATATACATATGGTACACCTAAACAGTCTGAATGACTTAAACAGTCCAACCATGGTCTGGGTACACTGTGTTTCTAACTGTGGCATTTCAAATCTTAGGAGGGGGGGAAAAAAAAATCAGAAGCAAAAATATGTTTCAAAAATAAAAAAGAGTTTTTTCCAGCTTTCAGAGGTGACCACCAGAAGCCTAGGAATTTGAGATTCATATAATTAGGCAGGGCAGAAGCAAACAACTGTACACACTCTCTTAATTCCACTGAGATATAAATCCTTTAGTGAAAAATTCCTATCATAAACTCAATTTTCAATCTCCAGGAATTTTCTTATCTTGTAATGGACAAAATTGTCACGCTCCATCCCCAAAACCACCTTTCCATCTTGCCACCACTATCATATCAAGAACACTGTTCTTGAACTTCTTAAGTGGCTGGAAGCTTCTAACTTCCAGTATTAATTTTACTCATGACTACTATAAAACTAGTATAAAATTTGCATGTGCTAACATTATATTCTTTCCTTGATAAACAAGGTGGCTTAAGGACTAGCATTATTTAAGGCATGGTGAATGCAGCAATCCAAGAAAGTGTTGTGATTAACCCCCTGTCAGTACCAGCGGCCAGTACAGAACTGGTTTGACTGGCAGATTCATGAAGAACTTGAAGTCATTACCCTGGATTTGCAACAATATACTTAATGAAACCATACAGACAGATGAGGCTGAAATCCTGCTGTTTTTACAGTAGAGAACTTCCAAATTCAGCCAGGGTTTTACTTGGGAATTTGCTGCTTAACTACCTCTTGTGTATTCAAACTCCCATATTTATTCAAGTTATACAAATTTGCCTCTCCTGAGAAACTTTTCAGATGACAATGACGAAGTTCTAAAATTCACGAGCATTTCTATGTTTGGTCCAGCATGACTTGAGATGAAGTTCTATTCAAGGCCTTTAATTTCTTCCAATGGTGTTTAATACCATCTTATATGATTAATTATAGATAAAAAGCTTCTTACTGTATTTTCCTGCTTAAAGCTATTTCAGCTAATTAAGTACTCTATTCATCAAGACTTGAGGAAGAACTTCAATTGACAGATGCCTGACATTCAAAAACTACAGTTCATGATAGTCATTTAGCTTTCTTCATTTGAAGAAACTTGATTAGTGAATGCGTTAAGAAGTGGAAGCCAAAGGCAACTCCTTCAGGACTGTTAAGTTTTTCAGTAGAAGAATCCTGTGAAAAGTTTCAAACAGGCATCTTAATCATCAACTCATAGTATCAGACTCTATTTATGAATATGGATCATAGTCATATTGTTTTGATTGAAGCTTTATTTTTCAAAGTGTAAAATCATTTATGAAAGTTTTCTGCATTAAGTATTTAAATAACTTGTGTTAAAACAATGCTCTGATCTAAAATTAAAAGCTGAATTTTTATTTCAAGAAAAAAATACTTTTTTAATGTTCAAGGTTATATATATTAAAATATATAAATACACAAAAAAGTTTGGGTCTTATGTTCTGATCAAGACAGAATTATAATTATTCTAGCTTGAAATTGTCTTTACTCCATGCTTTCTTTAGCCAATAAAGGACTTCTGCTGCTCAGCCCAAGAGCCTTGAATATTTTCCCTCCAGCTAGAAGATACGGTTGGAGTTTCACGCACACAGATGTGTATGAGATGGAAAATATCCAAAAAGAGCTCATTGTCTAGCTAACTGGTACCAAATGTGCCAAGAGGTTGAAAGCCTTTACTTTAATGTGTTAAGATATATTGTGCCCACCTCAAATTCTTTAAAGTGTGCAGAATCACCCTCCTAGGAGGTGGTGAGCATCATCAGTTTGTTTAAAAATGTACTACTCAGCTTGGCTTGCCAGACTGAAGATCTCTCAGAAATATTCTTTTTGAGTAGTACAGTTGTGTCTCATAATTGTCATGAAAAACCCTTTAAAAGATGGCACGTATAGTATTCATTGAGCTGTTATTGAAAACGTATGCTGCAACAGCAACTACTTCTATATGGCAAAGAAGCATCCTGCAGATTGTTGTGTAACCTTCCAAAACCATTTATTTTTACGAGTCTTCTATTAAAACCTAATCTTTTAGTGAAATATTTTCACATAAGCAAAATCTGCCATGAGATAGTTACTGTATTACCACTACTTCATAATATTACCTTTTCTTACATGCCACCCCATATCTGCTTTTGAATTCTGCACCACTGCACTAAATCTGCACCACTGAAGCCAATGAGAATTTTGCTACTGGACTTACAAACATTTGATTTTGCACACAAATATGTACAATATAGTAATTGCATAATAAGGTACAAATGTGACAATATAACACACCAACAAACATGTAATTTCTACTCTAAGTACTTTTTCCCTGTTGTGTTAATGTACTATTACAGTTGGACGCTATTGCAATAAGACAGCAATTGAATCCCACACATTTGCACAATATTACATATATTATTCTCATACCTTAATTCAACAAGTCATTATAAGTCAGCAAGCAACACAAAAACAGACGGACTCCAAATGAACTAGTATTATGACCTATACTGGCATTCCTCAGAAAATAAAGATGTTAACTAATATTTTGTCGTATACTACAAGCCAGTGGTAACAAATGTGTATTTGACATACCATGCTCCATGTATACACTTTGGATAGAAGTGCTTGAAAACTTTCAAAGATAAAGAACAATTTAATCAAGTTACAGATTGTATCTACTGCACTGAGATAAACCCAGAAAAGTGCTTTCAGGAACCGTACTGTAGGTTAAGTAAGTTCCACACTAGAGTTTCTTTTTGGAGAGTGACTGTTATGTAACTGTTACAATTTATTAAGCCAAATTACATTAATTACACACCTGGACTCCAAAAGAATCCAACAACTCCATACAGCTAACCAATATTTATTAACACTTTGGTTATGCAATTCCCTGGTTTTTGTATCACTTTATTTTAAAATGGTATTAAAAAGAAGAAACAGACGAAGTGTTAACATACTGCATAGTTCTATGAATCTGCTTTCTTATCTACCCAAAGTTTTCCAAAGAAGACCAAAAGTGTTTCAAAGTGCCAGAAAACAGATGTAAAAATTAGTATACTGAGATACCTCTTTTGCTACCTACCTATCCCATAGATTCAAAAAGGAATTTGAAGCAGTAATTGGTAGACATTACCTTGCCTGATATGTTAGTTTAAAACAGTTTAAAAAATGTGCAGCTGTTATTTGGGTAAGTATAATTTTAGACAAGGGAGCTGCAATACTCAAACTTGTAATAGTAACGGTACAAATCGTGTACCTTCTGAAACAACTCTGCAATTGCTACAGGATTACATGCAAACGAACTTATTGCCTTGCTCTCTTTTCACTATCAGCAGAAAACCGAAACACCTTCGGTCTCACTTTGTGCTAACCACGCCATGAGACAGTTAGTGGTTTTTACCTCCCACAGTCAGTAAACACAAGGCTGTACATCCAGAAAACATGTCAGGGAAACAAATTCATTAGAACTTTCAATTTAGAGGACTATTTTAGTGAAGTTACAACTGGAACTGATTGTAATCTGCTGTGTTGGTATAAACCCAAGGTCTCCACTGCAAGCAAGTCAGTGTAAACACTCTGCTATTCTTTGGCACCGAGCTGTGTACTCCTACTCTTGATTCCTCCTCACTACAGTTGACACCCTTCTCTTAAAACATGCAGTACAGGTTTTTTTCAAATAAGTGAAGTAAGGAAAAACTTTTTATTAATTTTAACTGTCATGCTTAATTTCATGAAGGTTATGTCCTGTATCTCCACTGAAGCCAGTGGGAGTATTTCCACAGGTTCGTCCTACTCAATGTAGGAAAGTACATGGAAAGTATTAAATCAATGTAATTTATTCACAAGGACTTATTTAATGAATTATTGACATGGCCCTTCTGCTTTGAGAAGGAGATATAGGACGGAAACAACAATCTATCTGCTCAAAAGAAAGAGCCTATGAATCTGATTTATTGGCTCAGTGACGCTGAGTGCACAGTTCCTTCCACATTTCTGCAAATTAGACCATTTTCAGCCACAGGTGTGCAGGCAAACCCCACAGCTGTAAAGCTTTCCTAACTCTAAGTCAAGAACAGCTAGACACAGCTACATTTTAATAAGAAAAACTGCTGTGTGAAATGACAGCGAGAGTGCTAAGCCACCCCAGCCAAATCTGAACTTGGGTATAGAGTAGGAAAGGTCAACAGAACTATCCCTGAAAGAGCAACACAAAGGACTGCTATAATAGCAGCTTTCAGCTGCTGCGTAGCTGCTGTGTTTGCTTCCCAAAGAACCACCAGTTCAGACTGATAGTTGGAATCCAGGGAACACCTCACCAGAAGCACGATCCCCAAAATCTTTTTGTTTCTGTTCTGCGCAGTAAAAGCGCACGGACAGCTGAAGCAACTTGTAACAAGAGTACAGAGCATTTTTGTTTCCAGCTTCAGGATCCATTATTTCATATTTACACGTCTTGTACCTTCTCCTATGAAAACCTGCAATTCCTAACAACTCAGTAGAAATTACACATCGAGTCCATTGACTACTCTGCTACTGCAGATGTTACTTTTCAGAAGAATAAGAAGCCTGATATTCATCATCATTAAAGTTCTCACTTGTTTGTGTTGGCAGGACTTGGATGCTGTTCTTTCATATAAAGGGGAAATAGCTGAAGAACTCTGCTTAAAGAATCTCACATAAGTTTCAAGACAGGAAATGGAGAGTACTTTAAAAATTATTCTATATATTCATGTGAGCTGCTAGGTTTTACCTTCTAGCACAAAAAATAAAAATGTATCTCACCAATATCTCAGCGCATCTAGGAACACCAAATCATTGTATAATCCTTCAGTATGAAAAGTGGTAAAAATCAAGAGTGAAATTCTCATTCCACTGAAGTTCAGGCAAAGCTCCCACTAACCACAAGAACCCCTTGAAACTTTGTCACTCGCTTCATTGAAAACAGAATTTCACTCAACATTTTTCTTTTTAAAAAGTAAAGTTCAAATTAATGGGGTGTCTGTTAAGCTGTATTTTTACAGGAAGTTTCTACCAAAATAGTTCAGGACACAACAATAGCATTTTTCAATTCCTACCTCATCAGGAATCTAGAACTTGCGTTTACAGCTTTATCATCCTAAAGATTTAACATAATTCTCTGTATGCATGCATCCCACATCACATGTTCTATGGACTATCTCTTGCAGCGTACACATTTTCACAAGCTCTGTTCCTCACAGTCCAGCTTCACAAAAGACCTTGAAGAAAGAAAAAATATTTTAGCATGTTTTGTGAACAAAGCGATAGAGGTTTTGCTGGAACATGGTAAAACAGGGAAGAAGAGGTGAATAGAAACCAAAAGAAACAGAATCAGCTTACTAGCAGTACACTTGGTCTGAGCATAGAAGGGAGCAGGGCAGGAGACTAATGTGAACACTGGACTAGAAGCACATGAAATAACAGATGATTTATGCAGTGTTCCTAAGGAAGCTTAGGCATATTATTGATTAATATCAGTAAAATTTATTGAATCAGTACATCTTCTGAAAGTTATTATTCTGCATCTGTGCTTGTTATTGTCATTACACACTGCTGCTTAATAACAAAGTCCATAGTATGCATGGACATCAGAGTAATCATCTAGAATTTCACATGAAACCAGGAACAGAGTCACAATCACAGGCTGGACATCAAGAAATACAATTCAGGTTCTCAAGGTCGACAGATGGTGTTAGCCTTTCACATGTCAGCGACAGAGTAGGAGATTCCCTTAATTACGAAAAGATGCAAACTGAAGAAGAAATTAACCCAAGCTCTAGTGTGAACACCGCTACCATAAAAGACGGCAATTAGCTTCCAAAAAAGAAAAAAAAGAAGTGTATCAAGAAATTGAGTCACTTATAAAGGGTGCTATACTGGCAGCCTCAAAATTATTCAGAATTTAAAATAATTTAAGCATTCAACAAACTACTAAAGAGGTTGCTATTTTTTAAAAGTATCTACTTTTAACATGCAAGTACGAGACTCCAGCAAAAGACTCTTTAATGTAAAAATAATTACTTTTAGGTTAAAGTCAAGATTAGGTAAAGAGTTACATATAGAAGCTTAAATCAGAGGACAAATAGCTTTTTTCTTGCATTTTATTATAGGGACTCATGTCTACTCTCTGTACTATTTTAAAGGAAAATTTGGTTATCTTACTGGAACATAAACACAAAGAATTATTTATAAGGCATTCCTTTTCTGCACACATTATGCCACTGTTATTTTTCTAGAGAAACTTCTCCTATTAAGAGGATCCAAAACCCAATGCCTCAACTAGAACCTCTAAGAAACTGCCCCAATTAGGTTACAAATGTGTAAGTTATGATATTCATAAGAAAAAGAAAGGTTCTCTTAATATCCGACTGTGCTGTTGGAAATTTCTTAAGACTCTCTGCAGTTTGAGTTTAGTGTATCTACCCAAGGAACCTTTGAACTGCTGCACAAGAAACCCAGCTCCAGCTATACACATCCAAGAAGTGAACCCTCTTCCCTCTTTCATGCATGTCTTACAATCAATCAGTAAAAGCTGTGCAGGACTTGGAAATGAGTCCTTCCAAGAGCACACCCAGAGTTTCAAGTGCCTAAAATCAAAGACTACATATTATATAGTGTGTACAATTATACTCAGTCATTATGGCCACACACTCACAACGACTAAATTCAAATAGACCAAATTAAAGGAACTATGTAAACATTAATCAAAACTTGCATTGTGTGGATCTATGTAGGTCTTGCAGACTTACCAGCCACAGAACATTATCAGTGTTCTTTCTGTTATCTCACTGGTTACAGTAAATGAACAGGCAGTATCAAATAGTACAAGTGCTTGTATCAATACGCAATCCAGGAGAATACAGGTTTGCCTCTAGCACCTGATGAGAAACTTGCCAATGACAGTAATATTTGGATGTCTGCTGTACGGCTGACCTCTGGCTCAGAAAGGAGGTTATGTAGACAACTGACTTCTGTGCAAAAACCTAAAACCATCTCAAAACTCAATTGAACCTGCTGTCCTAGGCATCTGCTGTGTCCATCATAGACGGTGGAATCATTTACGCAAGAATAATTATTTGTTACTGTTTGTATAACACTAAGATTATGCATCTTTGGCCCCCAGATAGTAACATAACACATACAAATAACAGTAAAAATTGCAATACTAGACATCTTGAAATTCAAGTAGTGTCTCCCTTCCTTAAATCTCTAGGAATAAGTAAACTGCAGATAGGACCCAACTAGACATTCCAGTTCATAAGACTGAAAGCACCGTGTCAGTGACTTCCACAACCTGAAGAGAATTTTTGATACTTTGATGAGACTTTGTGCTGAAGGGAAACAACCCATCTTCCCTCTTCTTTAGTCACTGCACTCCTCTCCATGGCTTCATTCTCCACCTTTTGTCTTTTGCAAACCCCAGTTTCAGAGAAGTTGAACTTATCACACATCATAGAGAAAGCCAAGAATGCATGAACATCATCTGATGTGATGCAACAGATCAGATCTTTCTTTCCTAATATATGCTTGGAACAGATAAGAGTGATCAAGGACATGCGAAATCTGGGTAATGCTCAGCTATCATAAATTAATCCCTCTCTCTACTCCCTTTCAAGTTAAATCATCTACCAGAAAAATATGGCTAACATACCTCTTTAAGGCAACAATTTTCTTTCTGTGAAATGCCTATTAAAACAAGCATTATGTTTTTGCTTACAGCCTAACCAAAATTAGAGCCTCGGGAACTACAATTAAAAACAGAAATAATATGCAATTTACATCTCTATTTAGAACAACACTATCCCCTCAAAAAGCTCTTGCAGACCTGTGTGACTAATACTAACTAAACTAACTAGCAACAACTTCCTAGCTTCCCCATTTAATTAGCATTCTGAAATGTGATTTGTGAACTAAAGGCTACTGGGAAAAAGTGTATCAAATCAGGTACATAATTTCTTATTTATTAAGAATGCTAGTATTACCAATAAAATTTTTTAAAAAATAAGTATTAGGCAGAAGGCTGCAAAGGGGAAGGGAGACTCAGCTTCTGTTATGCTGAAGGTCGTATTGTCGCTTGTTTGCTCATTTTTTATTCAGAAGACACCTTATTGTTACCCATAAATAAATGAAAGTAATTCAGCCTCCCTTTAGAAATTTACATAGCCAACTGGTCTTGCATTTTTTTGAATCCGCCATCAAACTTTGTTTTATAAACTAAGTCGTTATTGAACTAACAAACATTTTTCCAAGCATCTGAAAACTAGCCCTGATGAAGCCCATTACTGCTGGAAATCAACCTGGCTGCTTCCTACCAGTTTAGATTACCTTTTCAGCCATCCCCTCGGCTACCCCCAGAATCTGTAGTAGGGCGGAGGCTGCTATTGTTTTAGCTTCCTGGTTGTATAAAGACGCTTAATCCTTACTACTATCATAAATAAAGGGACTGGTTGCACTCTCAGTTTCGGAGAGGTTTAAATTAGCTAACAACAAGATTCACAATGTAAAGAAAGGGAGCAGTGAATGAACACTGGCCAACAATGTGCCACAGCACAGGATTTCTACTCTGCTTAGATAAAGATACAGAAATTTCAAGGAATTTCTAATTCCCACGCTCTCCTAGCATAAAGATCACCATTGGTGAGATTTAAAGACAAGCACAGTGTTTGCACACAGCATTAGGGCACACCCAGGGTACTAACTGCTGCTGACAGAGCTGGTCAGAAAATGGCTTCCCTCCCCCATCCCATTAAAATTTCTAACTTACTCCACTGTGTATTAAAACTAAGTCAATTATCTTTGGAGGTCTTGACATGAAACGGGGGGAGGAGAAGAGAGATTTACCCCCAAACAGTAACATGGTTAGGCTACTCAGATGTGACGCAGAAACCCACAGTCAGCAAAGAAACATGTCCTTGAAAGCGCTCTCCTGCATGCCATGGAACCGCTCCCATCACGAGCTGCTGGCTAGGAGTGGTAAATCCACCCAGGACCTCATAAATATTTCTCCTGTGTAAATTACGTGAAAACAGCTATGCTCTACTGAAAAAACTGCAACAGATGAGTATTTCCAAAACAAGAATTGGATTAACAAAAAAGCCCTGACCAGCTGGAACAAATAGGATAGGATAGAGGTCTCCAGTTTGCTGATCTGGCTTTCTGCTGAACTTGGGAATGCAGACCATTAGCCTTGCTTTTTGGCACACTCACACATCTGAAATAACAAAGCAAGCTACCTTTATACTAGCAACCTTTATATTAGTCTCCAGGTAACTCTGACTGCCAAGGAATTTATAGCTTCGTTCCATGGACAATGGAAACTACACTAATGATTTATCAAGCTATCATCCAGGCAAAATTCATCTTTGGCACACGCACCAACACCCACAAGCGTTTGACCAGCTATACACGATGAGACGTGTATGGCATTTTATACGTGACTCAAAGTGTATCAGTAAAAACTTACAAGGATTCCTGCGTCTCTCTAAGCTACTGTCAGCAGACGTATTCTACAGACTAGCGTCTAACCACAACCACTTAAGCACCTAACCCGGAAAAGCTTTGTGTCTCCCTACTCTCCAGCTAAAGTAAAAGTGTAAGAGAATTATAGAATCATACAAAGAAATATTCAGTTTGGTTAGACACTGCCAGTATATTTTAATTAAAATAACATACACTGTACATCATTTCATATTTTATAGACAACTGGACCCATACAGATTCATCACGTAGCTTCAAACACCCATACATCGCATTGGTCAGGCTCACCAAATGGTGGCTACATTGATAATACTATGCTGCAATGTGGTATAAGGTTTTCTAGGCACAATTTCCAGATGGCTACATTAAAAGGAACAAAGACAGGAATGAACTAAAATTGTTATCCTTCCAGAACAGTGTTAATGCTATTACTGCTAAGATTTCTCAGCACAAACAAGCATGTATTAATAATATATGCATACATGTATTAAGAAAAGCATAAAATACATCAATACTTTGCTATTCGGGCCTAGCAAATCAAAGAATCTCCTCCTTCCAGTTTTATATAGCTGGAAGGTTTGAAATGCTAAAAGAGTTCTTGGCAGAAATGAAGCAGTGGAAAGAAGCAGAGCATTAGTATTCATATGAATCAGTCAAAGCCACAAAATACAAAAAATTCTATACAGTGTGCTATTTGGCTTTGAAATTTGCTATACAGAAGAAACATATTTTTGCTCATTTACAGAATAAACATTTAGTTTTTAGAAAGTCAGTGTGTTGTTCAGTACTCTTCTCCTAGGTGCCTGAGACTTCTTGAAAATCTGAAGTTAACACTGATGCAGTAATCTTTATAATGAAAAATATATATAAATGTATTTGATAATACGTTGCTCAAATTCTATCTGTAGTTTTATATGAAAATAATGTTCTTATTTGCCACAGAACCAATAGATACAATTTTATAAGGCTTATTTTTCAAATGTCTTCCTGAGGTATAAAATAATCAAAGTGGCCATTGCAAAGAGTTGTTCCAGGAGTGCTTTGAACAAAAGTGCAAATGATACTTAAAACTCATGCATCTTCACCAAAAGCAAATTCAGAAAGCTAAATGAGAAAAGGTTGATCTTCAAAAAAACACACATCCCCACAAATAGATGCTCTCACAGGGACAATGATTCAAGAAGGAGGGAGGGGAGGCTGTATAGGCCTTATTCAACTACCATGAAGTTGGAGCATAATATTATAATGTTCATTATGAAAAGTTCAGGCAACTCTGCAGGCTGTACGTCCTGAAATGGCCTCTCCCTTTCCTATTGTCCCTCACTGCTTTGCTCCCCACAATCACAAAGGGACCAAGGCTTTTCATGATTCAGGTTCACTGTGATGCCCCAATGCCAGAAAATTTCGTTGTGTCCTCCCAGTGACAACGAGATATGCCGGCTGTTTCCTCACTGCATTTGTTCCCACTTGTGATTTGCAGCAAGCGTACTCCTGACTGCAGCCACCCCTGTGTTTCCTCTCACTGGTTTCCTATGGGACGGACTCCGCAGCCCCTACCACAGCAAGACTTCCACTCAGAGTTCCTGCAAACCCTTATAAAGGCAGAAATCCTGGTGCAGTCAGAGGAAGAGTCTGTTTGGCAGCATTCTGGTTGTACCTTCACAGCCTAAACTAACTTTGTTCCCAGTTACTGTAACTATTAACCACATTTTCATATGGGATTAATATGTTCCTTATTTTCCACCAACTGGCAACTAACTCCCACATAAAGATACTAAGAAAACCACATAAGACAAATGGTTACCTGTCTGTAAGCAAAGTACTGTGTCACAGTAGAGCTCAATGTTCAGTAAGAATTTTACACGTTTTTATGCCGTGACAGAATATCAGGTGGTGAGTTCACCATGACACATAAACAGTACAAGCCCTGTGCATCTTAGTCCTTTTGCATCTACATTCAGCCTTTCCATGCTACTAAAAATTATAATGCAAGATGAAAGCCAAAGGGCATAACTAGTAACTTAAATCCAGCTGTGCTTTATTCTTCCTAAACTTTTGGCTATGGATGAGCAACACTGCGATGTGTTTTAGATTCCCCTGCTACCTCTGCACACCTGATTTGCTAACCCTGAGGCATGAAATTGGCATAATTTTTAGAGAATTTGTTATTACTGTTATCCCACAATGAAATTATTTAAATTAGAGGAAAAAGGAGATAGGATGGGGAAAGATATATATAAACAAATCTCACTGCAGTAAAGAGTAAAGTACTGTTTGGGAGATCATATGGCTGGCACAGTATTCTTCTCAAAGAAAATCCTCAACATACCTCTAAAGCCTTAGGTTGAAAGCCTGAAAGCCCACCAGCCTTCCTTAGGCCTCCTTCCCTTTCTTCTCACACAAAAAAACATATAGAAAAAAATATCATCCTTGGAAAAATACTTAATAGGATCTCCAAATAAAGCACAGAAAAAGTGGACTACTTGTAGCTTGGTGCCTATCAATCAACACAACTCTCCTACAGCCAAAAACCTGGAGGATCACACAGCTTCTGCTGTGAGTAAATCTCTGGGTGCCAGACCAGTGCCTCCTCCTCCAGCCTACCAGGCAATTCTCCCGAGCCCCTGGGGCTGGCCAGAAGGTGGCCTCCTTTCTGAGGAAAGGAACACCTTTCCCTTGTATACATTTCTCTAAAAGCTCCTGCTTCTTTCCAATAGCTCCACTCGCTTTGGTGATAAAGTGAGCTACTTTGTGGTGTGTGGAGTGGAGTGGAGATAAAGGACAGCTACTCTTCCCAGTAGCCAAACCACAGCAGCCAACATCTCTGTCCATGTCCACTTGCAACAGCACCACCTCAACTGCGCTGGGACCCGAAACTGAGACAGTTTAGCCTCTGTCTGGCCCACACAGCCAAGCCAGATGGTAATTCTGGTTTCAAAGTTGTAACTTCCAAGTAGTTCCAGCAGGTTTTAAGAGAGAGATGTTAAACCAACTGCTGAGCTAGGGGGAATCGACAACAGTCAGCATCTTACAGAGCCAGGCCCGTATATGGTTGTTCTTAATATGGTACTCTGTACTTTGCTACTAGAGACACATAAATATTTTATTTTTGGATTACAAGGGTTGCAAACAAGGTATGCCAACTAATGTCAAACAGAATAGCTTTACAAATTCCAGGAAAGTTACGCGCAACGTTTAGACAACGCATACCCAACAACAGGCTTATTCGTAGTTACAGTAATAAGAGACGAGACATATACTCAAAATAAATGACCCCACTGGAAAATTCGAGGCACATTACTATAATTAAGCCAGAACATTTTCTGCAAAGTCATATTATGTAGACTTTTTAAAGTGGGGCTTATATATGTTCATAAATTTTGGTATTGAGACATCATAAACTTTATTTTCCAACATTTTAAAATATGATTCAGCCCTGTTCCTTAACAAGAGTGATTAATGTTTAATTATTTTTGAAAACAGTTTTGGCAAAACTAGCTGTCAGAAGTTCATTAACTACAATGACATAACATTGAACTTTAATATGAGCAACTTTTTTGAGCATCTAAAAGTGAGTACTATCTGATACTATGCTTACATCTCTCTCACATAGAGCATAGTACTGTCTCTCCAGGTATATGATAGTAAAAGCCCTTTGATTTCTACTTCATCCCCGGTCTATGAATTAATGTAAAAACTGGCCTATGATCAAAGATCTCTGTTGATTGATCTGCACTGCTACTGCATGAAAGTGTCAGCATCTACTATGAGGCCTATGCCATACTGCCTTCTCCTAATGTACCTGACAGTCCTACAAGACATTTAGTTTCACTTCAGTAGGGCTTATCTCTTGCATTTATTTGGATCCACTGCATTCACTTGTTTTTTGAGAATTCAAGAAAAAATTCCGTATATGTTTACCACATTCTATAGATGAAAACAATACAAGCTCTAAATAATTAGCAGCTGCAATACTTTTATAAGAATTTGAGTTACAAAATTATTATTTATTCATTTTCTTGCTCAAACAATGGAATGTCGCTCAGTGATCTGTCACTGGCAAGCTTTTAAAATTAAACACCAGAAATAAATTGCCCCAGGTTAAATAAAATAATCCAGCAAACAAAACAAAAGCAAAAGCAAAACCAGAGCAATCTAGCAACATATCCCCTCTTCATCGTTATCTGGCTCTAGCCAACACCCACTTCCACACAGAACCAGAAGAAAAAAGTAGGCCTTGCCGTATGTCCCGGAGGTTAGCAAATCTGGGCTGTTAAACAGCAGGAACTGGCAAATTCTAGAAGTGCAGAGTCCTAAAAAAGATGCCTGCCAGATACTTCCCTCTCCCACTCCAAAGAGGTTTCAATTCAATGCCTTCCAGAGTCCGTATCTCCAGCAAAAAGGCTGTATTTTTACACGCATTTCACAGCAGTTATATTCAGTATCTGCACAAAATTATTACTGCTAATTCACTCCACCACAGACTAAGCACAGCACGTTACCTGCTGTGGTCATAAAAACATTTTTGCCTAGTTCTCAAACCTGCCAGTTACTAGGTGTTCTTTCACTGCCTTTAAACTGAAGGCAGAGAGAGAGAGAGAGAGAGAAAGACAGCAAAAGAAAATGAAAAAAAAAAAGTGAAAGCAAACATATACAAAAAAGTGCATGCAGAGCCAGAGTTTTTCAGCATGGAGTTTCAAATACTCACCACTCAAAATTCAAACCAGATTTTCAAAAAACCTAAGCCCCAGCAAGTTTCTATTGTGATACTTACAATCAGATAGTTAAACAGATTTTAACAATCTGATCAATTATTCAGTTAACAGCTAATGAACTCAACTAAAAAAAACCTTGTAACCTAAAATTACATTTATTTACACACAAAACACTTCAGCAAAAACTCATGCTCTACATTTTGTAAGCCCTTGTTATTTATTTAAGAAAATATGATCAAAATCTCTCAAAGGTTTTTTTTTTTTCCACAATATGTCACTTTTCACACAGCTGTGAGAGGATGAATTGTGGCAGTGAAGTTCACAGTAAGGATGAGATTTTGAGTAGAGGAATTCCTGTTCGCTGAAGGTCATGCGTCAGAAATACCCTTTTCTGTATATCAGGCTTTAAAAGGACAACACCTCACTTCCTGGTCTGAGCTGAATCTGTTGTGAATTTTCAAAATAACACTGGTGTGTTTTTAGCGGTTCAATTTGTAATGGCTAAATCTGCAGTTAAAAACCCCCAAAGCCCAACAACAACAAAAACAAGGCTATCATCCTGTAGCTGGCTGCACTCAGCCTGCCTGCTTGTGGTTTACTTGCAGAAAATTTCAATAACGGAGGGATTGCTTTATTTTCAGGAGTGGGGGGAAAGAAATATTTTCCCAATATGATCTGTTCCTATTTATCTTCACACAAGCTCTGTGAGGAGAGAATATAAAGTACTTTTTAGTTTTAATATTTAGGTTTTTTGCAAACCATTTCATTTTGTGCTTGAGCCCAAAAGAGCAGAAAACAAAATGAACTCGGAGAGAAGAGGGAGCAATGACTACATTTTCTCCACCACTTGCCAAAAACACTTCAAAGAATGGAAAAAACAATGTCTCACTTTAAGCCCCAGAACTGGTTAATCAAAGCAGTCGATGATCAAACACACTAGCTAGGAAAAAAAAAGAGTTTTCTATTGATACTGTACTTATAACCACGACCTCTGGCAGCCTCAGATGGAAAACAGGAACCACCATGCTTTTGTCAGAGGTCTGCAGAATGAAGAAATCTTCAGTAACCCCCACAAAACACACTGAGCAAAGGTGCAAGAAACCTCCTAGTGGGCAATTACTGAATAACCAGACCAGCAAGGACAGTTGCCTAATCCCCCTCAGTCTCTATTTGGCCCATATTTGGACACAAGATCACCTGAGGACGAGGTATCTACTGGGATTGTAGGTATCAGAAGAGCTACACAATTTTGCAGTTAACGTACTAAGGCCTTAGTGTTAAAGATATATAGGAGCAGAGAATTCTGCATATATAAACAAGTTGTATAAATCATCCAGTATGGAATATTTTAGGTACAATCCAATAACCTTGCAGTACATCTTGTGAGCATATTGTTTTAGCCAGGTTACAGGACCACACTACGCACAGACAGCTGTGTGAAGATCACAGAGGGCTATACATGGCCTATGACGGTAAGCTTCTGATAAGCATTTTAACAACAATATCAAGTCTCATTTATCAGGGACCTGCATTCCTCTGGGGTGATGCTGAGGTATTTCAGACATTACTTGTTTTTTAATATAGTAATTGTGACCCCAGTCTCCTTCTTCCCTCCTCTTTCCACTCAGGCAATGCTACCTAGCGGGACCAACAGAGCCACCAGCTTTGATTCACGCTCTGCAGTAGAAAACACGTGGATGAGGGAAGAGGGAGGACCAAGCTTTACCCTCTTCATTTAAGAGGAGAAGCGCTCAGTTCCCAGTCCGATCTCTGGGTCAGGACACCGATTTCAAAAACTCTACAAACAGCAGTTCATACTTGCTAAGCCCTGTGCTCCATTTTACTTGGTAGGAGATTTTCTCCTGTGCAAGAACCTCCTTGAGGCCCCCACCTGCCCTGCGTCACAGAGAGGAGCTTCATAGCCCATAGTGTGACCCAATTCAAATTAACCAAGGTCTCACTATTTACTGATCATCCTCATGGGCTCAAAAGAGGAGTAAGAGTTGTGGGGAGTACACCTCTTCACCCATCCTTTATTCCCCCGATATTATGGAAAAGGAGGGGACAACTGTATCTCTTTTTGTTCCTTGACACTCAGGGAAACAACAGGAACATTTAGCCCTAATGTTCAAA
The DNA here is from genome assembly GCA_017639485.1 of Pluvialis apricaria. NCBI lineage: Eukaryota > Metazoa > Chordata > Aves > Charadriiformes > Charadriidae > Pluvialis > Pluvialis apricaria. The sequence continues at coordinate 37,319,798 of CM030009.1, forward strand.
ACCAGCACAAGGTATTTTTAAAGATCTGTAGGCTTCTGGACTCCCTTTTTGAAGCCAACAGTTTGCAAGCCAAAAATATCACACAGTTACTTATTTGTTGTATTGGTAAACAAACTGGGAACAGTTCTTTCCCAACTCTTGATCACTGCAGGCCTGGCGGCAAGAGAGGTAGTCATACCTTCCATTTCAAAATTAATCGCTAATATTCAACTAATTTTGACCCTGTCGGTACACTGAAGAGTAAGGTTTTGCCTGGTTCTTTTCTCCAAGTAGGCTCTGTCTGAAGCACATTTATTGTCACACTGAGAACCCAGAGATTCAAAGGACAGTCTGCAAAAGTTTCTGAGGAAGTTATCCTTACCAGTATTTTTCAGGGAAGCCCTGTACCAAACACTTGGGATCAAGAACATGTAATGGGAAGCCTATATCCTAAAGGAAGTAACTGGCAACTACCAGAATGGCTCCCCTTTCTACCATCATGCCTTTCACTATTAACATCATCCTTTAGGTAAGGTGAAAAACATTGACTTTGAAATACTGACTTCTCCCACATGATGATGTCATATGATTATGCAATATTGTCCACTCAAGATTACTGTGTAATAAGGAATATGATGTATTTCCCAGCCTTGTCCTTTGTGTTATCTTCTGGGTGATTTGCTTTATTGCATGATGGGAAACAAGGTTCCCCAGGCTTGACAGGAGACTGCCTCCCTCCGCCAAGGGAGCAACTTCCTTTCTTGCTTGCTAAATTTGGTTTAGTCTCCCTGTGGCCTCCCAGAAGGTGTCACCATGCACCTAGTGGAAAAAAAAGCTGCCCTAGAAAACAATCCCCCGCTCCAAATGATTATAGCTCAGGATCTGTACTTTAGATACTTCCTGGGTGCTGCTGGTCAACAGGCATGGAGGCACTCGTCTCTTTGGAGCACAAAGAAGGCTCTGAAGCCTCGTAATTAATTGAGCATGGTCAGCTTGACTCTCCCCAGGAGGAATGAGGAAACAGAGGTAGAAGAACCTGTTTGAGGAAACTCTGAGCACTGAAGCCTGAGGCAGCAGCTTTGGTAGGATTAAGCACTGTTGCTTTCCAAAGTCTGTCTAATTTTTCCTCCCCTTTGCCTCCAATTTGTTTACAATCCATGCATTGGAAGGGTCAATGAAGGCACAAGTGTTATTCAAGCCACAGAAAACATAGCAACACACAAACCCTGGGAAAGGTATAATATAATCAAAATTCCTGTCACTCAAGATAGTCCAAGCCTTCTATATAACATTAATGTAGATATAATATTTCAGCCAAAAAAAATGGAACCATGCTTCAATTTCTGTCACGTCACCAAGAACTTCAGTACCATTTCAGATAGAGTTTCATTTCAACATGCTGTAATAACGAGATACAAAAAATTTAAACACTTTCTCATCATAACAGCAATTATGAGAGAACTGAATCAGCCTGACTATTGTATGTACATTTTTCAGTTCATGCTTAGAGCATACAGACTTCCTTGTGTAACTTCTAGAAACTACTGTGAAGAAACAGGCAGTTTCCCCCTTCAGCATAACACTGAAGTCTCATTATACCCACCCTTAGTTCAAATACTGCCAATAACGACTGCACTCAGAATATTGGTATCAAATTAACCTCGTAAGAATAGTAAAGTATGTATCAGTGGGAGAGGAGAAGTCTAAGTCAAACATCCTCTGCAAGCTCTGAATCTCAATATGGGCCAGTTGAAATACCCATACACCATGAACAGCTCCACTGAAGTCAACAAAGCTAAATGCGAAGGGCTTTGCAGTTCATCTGCAAGTGAAGCACTATACCACTACATGTTCCTGTACCCAAAGATCTTGACTGCATATTCAATACATTCATCAAAGTGATGTCCACTTAGGAATCTACTGATGAAAAGTACTACACAAATTGGGCATTATTTTACCCTAGATAAGCAAAAACCATGTACAAATGCTCCTAAACACAAGAGCAAAACTAAAGAAGGATTCTTCCTTTTGCTAGTCCTTTTGCTTTACCCTCTTGATATCTCATTTTCATATCAGAGCTCTTATTAGTACAACAGACAAACAACAAAAATGTGAAAGTGATACAGTCCCTGTAGATTAGCTTCTATCTTTACTCAAGTGCTGTACATGTCTGCATACATACAGAGCACTGATGATGTGCGCTGCAAGCAATATTGGCAGTTAAAAAAAGCTGACAGCAGTAACCCGATTTTATTTCAGAGAGTAGATCTAATCTTAGGACCTGATCCTGTCAGGAACTAAGAGCCATAAACTTACTGGAAATCCAGCAAGCTCAGCATTTCACTGGAGACACTCAGCACCTCACAGGTTCAAATCCATACTTTTTAAAAGTCACTTCCTATTTGTCCTTTGTTTACCCTGGCTTATCCTGAACAGCGAGGCTTTCCGACACAGAGATAACTTTGGAAATGATTACTCTCATATTCTTTGATGATTTCAAAAGGCAGGAAAGAATCTCTCCCCTTTCTGAGGGCCACCCAGCTGAAGCAAAGAACATTACTTTTTTCAGGCATGCTAATAAGAGCCAGTAATAACTCAGTTGAGTCGCCTTGGCCTTGAAATACCTGACCAAACTTGCTTTTGTTCTCTCGCAGTAACATATTTTCCTTCTGTATCTGCTTGCACACAGTTATCATTCAGACAACCCTAAAAGGGAGGCTGCCCAACATATCCCCTTCCAGACCCCTTCCTCCTCCTTTGACACATATTCATAGCCTTAATGTGTTTTATCCATTACACCTATCTCACATTCGGGTGGAGCCACTGGGAAACACAGTGTAACAAAGTAGGTCTTCAAATTAAGCTTTCTAATGATTAAATATGTTAACTGTAACTAAAGCTGCTACCAGTCTCTCTTTCTCCAAGGAAGAAAAGAACACAGAGGTGGTGGAGAAAAGCATCTCCTTTCCTAGATTCCTAACAGGAAAGAAAATCCAGAATGAGTTAGACATACATACACAAATAAATGAAGATAAATTATTTCATCCCTCCTCACCCTCATGTATGCCAGTTATTCTGAGCCAAAACAATTTTTTTTATTAGGTTTTTGTTTTGTTTTGTTTTGTTTTTTAAATCAGGCTAGCACATGCATGGTCTTCTGTGGCTACATACTCTGGTTCTGAACCAGGATCCTTCATAGGAGTTTTGATAAACGCATCCTGTCACCACAATTTGTAAATTCTGCCAGGAGCAGAAGTAAGGTACTTCTCAAATGAGGAGATGCAAACGGCAACCAATAAAACAGTGATTACAAGTACTACTGGGAGTGTAAGGTACAAGAGCGAAGTGGTACTGGAAAAGTAGTATCTCTTAGGATAGTAGGATTGAAGGAAAGTAGCATTGAGCCTGTGGGTTTGAAGACATAAGTCCTGGGACATGGGATCTGAGCTTCGGGACAGATGGCATTTTGAGGCACAAAGGAGTTACCTACCCAGGATCTTTGATTACACAGCTCTTACCAGGAACCTGGTTTGTGAGCAGAGACACTTTCAGGACTGCTGGATACCCCTCCCATACTCTCTCTTTTTTCCTCTTGAAATACATCAGCCTTGAGATGAACATCTAACATACTATATTCATATTTTAAAATGTTAACTTCACACTAAAGTGATGATGACTGATATGGTCTCACATTGTACAGTGGACCTGCCTACAATATTAATAAACAAATCTGTATTCATCTAGTATTCATTCAATTCTAGTATACATTCAAAGCATTCTGTCTTAACAAAGCTCATCCTTAATCAGAGTTACTGTTCCAGGAAAGTAAACCTGAGACACCAGGAGAATTAGAAGAGGATTCGTTATATCTGAGCACCACATCTTCTGACACTTGCCTAATGCAAGAAAACCGTAGCTTCACTGCAGTCAAAGGTGTCACACTATTATAAGCCTACAGTAAGAAATCAAGCTGTTAACATACTCCCTTAAGCCGCTATTCTAATTGAACTTCATGAGCCACATACATTTGAAATCAAGCAAATCCATAAGACTGTATTCTAAGGGTGCTGGTTTCTTGCTGTAGATCACTGATCAGTGTATTACAAAGTCAGTATTGAATTTTAGATGGCCAAACAGAAACGCTTGTGAGTTTAAAGTAAATTCTCACGAACAGATGAAAACTCTAGGTAACTGAAGCCTTTGCACTCCAATGCCTTCAGCTTCACATAATATCACAAAACTGATATTCCTGTCACTGACTACTTTTAGTATGATTGACCTTAATCCACATTTTGACGTTTTTTCTGTAGTGTCTGCACAATACCTTTTGGATGAAAGAACTGTAAGTGAAAAGCTTTACTACACCTACAAGTCCAGCTGTTAAATTTATACTCATCAGGAAGCTCATTAATATACACAATATCAAAAGACCCAACAGAATGACACTTCTTGACTGTGAATGGATGGCAGCAGGTATGTTGTGTCTTTCTCCCACTTCATTTGAGCTCCAAATACAATAAATAATGAATAATTTTGCAAAGCAACTCTGAGCAGCTAAACTGACACCTCCTTTTAATTTCTCCATAATCTTTCTTCCTCAAATTCATAAAGCCTCAGTTGCCATAATCTGCACCAAATTGATCCCACTCAGGAACAATCCTGAAGCATAGCATGTTAACCCCAAGCCATGTTAGCACACCGAGTATAGTGACTCTGTGGCTTTTTCAAAATCAGTGACAGCCTTGTGTAAAACACAGACTAGTAGTTTGCCAGGCAGGCAACACCAATATATCTGTATCTGTTTTATAAACACACTCAGGTGTTGGGCTATCAGGCTTTGCTGCACTGCACAGCTGTTCCACAGCACACACCAGCTGCCCTTACTCCCTCTTCACACAACTCCAGCTGTAGGATCCTAAGCCTTTCTGTAAAAAACTATCACATCTACTGCTAGTAATAAAGATAGGGCCCTAAAAATTGAAAATTAAATGTTCTGTTTCTTCAAATGAGTGATCCAATTGGAAGTCCCCTTTCCTCTCAGTTTAGTGCCTGAACAATCTAACAACAAATTCTTCAACTTTTACATTTTGTCTGCTCTTGCCTTCTACCATATTAACTACAGTTATGGCATTATAAATGATATACAGAATTATGAGTTTGGATGACAACTTTCAAAGGTGCTCAGAACAATTCATTCTACACTTCAAAGGGATCTGCACATCCAACTCTTCAGCTCCTTTGACAGCCTATGTATATTTATATACAGGTAGGCTTAATACTGGAGGCACCCCAAGTACCTGCATGCAGGATGCCTCTAGATGGTAACTTTTGCACTGTAACAGTAAAGCTGGTGCTGCCCCCACTACTCATCCACAGAAGCAGCCCAGCTTCAAGCTCCTGACTCTGCTTTGACAGTTTGGAAGCCTGGTTTTATAGATCCATACCTCTACAGAGAAAGCTCCAATGTCAAGAACACAGCAAGACAGAGGCCCTACATTTCTCTTTGTTTGCTGCAATTGAAGGAAAGCATCCCCACAATAAAGGGGTTGCAGAATTAAAGCAGCATAAATTAAAAAAAAAAACACAACATAAAGGCAAAAGCTATGCTACAAGAAGGAAATAGAAAAGTCATTGTAAGAATCCTTATTTTAGAAAAGGAGAGTAAAAAGAGCAATTGACAGATGAGGAAGAAGCTGCAAGACAAAGATATTTAAAACGTATCAGGCAGAAAACTTATTTCAGGAGTCTAGGTCTCAGCCCCAGTCTCTCCTCTGTGAAAATGAGAATACTGATACCTCCCATTGCAAACTCTTGAGATTAAAACCATAATGCTTGTGCCATACTTCTGGGTGACATAGAGGAATACAGTTTCTCCATCCATGACACTTCCTTGTTGGAACGCTGTGAAGATGACTATGCACAAGATTCTCCACACTCAGATATTTTGCTAATGAATTTCATTACAACCTGAGACAGATAAGATCTACATATCACTACGTGTAAATCTAAAGCAGACAAAGACCTCTTCTAGAGCCACTGATATAAAAAGCTGAGTTATTAATTGTATAAGAAGATTTTATACCTGAATTATGAGTGAACGTCCATCCCATCACTTCCCATAACTGACACCCTCATTTGTTTGAAGGAATTATGTGAATGGAAATAAAGGCAAAAGTTACAGAAGAGAGAGAGAAGATAACGTGTTATATCACAAGCAGATGCAGGACAACTAAGTATGTAAAAACTTGTCTGACCAGTTCACAGCATGCAAGATTATGATGAAGTTATTACGTATTATCATATAGCTCACAAAAACTTCAGACATAAAGTAATCAGGATCAGGAACACTTTGTGCACTGTGAAAATTAATTCACCAACCCCAACCGTTACCACAAACACTAAGGAAAACCAAGCAATACTGATGACAGCCATTTTTATATTGTGACCTGTTATGACATTTTGAAACTTTTATTTAAATAAAGCCGGCTACAAATATGATCTTCCTTATTTGTGTAATCTGGTCTATGATAAAGTGGATTCACTTTGTTGACCGTTCATCTTCTTACATGTTCCTTGGTTTGGCACACAACTTAAGCTTCAGCCTCTGCCTCTGCTTACTCATGTGAATAAAAACATTCTCCCTTAACTACTCAGTTAGACAAGTCCTGCTTTCTCAAGGGCCATCAAATACATTTTTTAAAGTTGCAATAACACATCATTTATTTCTTTTGCATATTCTTTTGTATTTTCTTTTTTGTTCTGAGAAGTATAGATTTGTATTTTGTTATGCATTTTCTATGGCTTTCACACATCAATTCTATCTTGATACACAGGTACAAAACCTTCATAGATCTTATACTGCAGTTTATTGACCTCATTATCCAAAAGTGAGGTAATAAGTTTTCTGATTTTACAGCACAAGCTCCTCCAGGAAGAAACTATGAATTTTCTGTTTCTGCACTACCTAACACACAGTGAGCATTATCAAAGACAGAGTAATGACTCCTACAGTCAAAACTGTCACCATGCCAGAATGTATGCATCCATGCTCTGAGAAGGTTTCAGCACTTCACTCCTGCCTCACTGAGGATATCGCTAGCATCAAGTACATTTTCATAGGTGTATAAAATGTCTCCGAGACTTCACATTATTTGCATTGTAAAGTTGATTAACCGTGCATGAAGCTTATATACAGACTGGCACACTGCTGCTGGGAAGCAGCTCTTACTTGCTAGTCTGCAAACAGGGCGCAGGGCTGACTCACAGTTGCTCGAAGAGCTGCAAACTTTTTGGCAGCTCTACAAAACATTTGGCCTGTAATTTGACTCACTGATCACTGACACAATTATGCCCAGGTCCCAAACAGAAGAAGCCCATACAGTCCAGTGGGAGACTGCTGTAGGGAGCAGAGGCTTCACCAAAGTGGTCCCCATTTCTCACTCTGCCTGCCTTCCATTTCAGTCAGATGCTTCTTTTGACCTCGGTCTTCCAGTAACAGCATAAAAGACAAAATGACATTCTCACACTTCTCGTCTGATTTTAAATCTGATTTAAAAAACTGTAAACTTTGGATTACATGAAGGATTTTGAAAGCTTTATGGTATTAATAACACTGATACAGCAAAACGGTGCTTAGCTGGAGAGTACACACATTTGAAACAAAATATAACAGTTGGAACATGTTACAGCCTGTCAGTTTGATGTTCAGAGTACAAACAAGGCTAGACATCAGTTTTGTTTTATTTGTTCAAATATCCAATGATTTACTATTGTTTTACTAATGAAGTATAAGTCAAAAGAAAAGTTAAGGTTTTGAGTTGGGTTTTTTTAACTTTAAAAATGCTCTGAACAAGTCCACTTACAAGAAAACATGTATGTAACAAACTGAAGAGAAGGCTCGGTAGTCAGAACTGCCCATTCTGACCAACGTGTTCACAATGCATTCACAATGCATTCACAAACTCATACAGAAACAGATAAGACACAGAAATAACCACTGATGAAAAGACAGCTGGGTAACACTTTCAATAGACTGCTGAATCAGGAGCCTAAATTTTTCACGTGACTTCCACATAACTGAAAAATTTACAATAGACCTCAACTCTGAAAAATACGTAAAGTGCAATATTAAACACACAAGGAATTCAATTGATGGGGATATAACTATCCGTCTCCCTAACTCTGCCAGTAGCACAGAGGAATCTATGTATGCAACTAAACGATACACATAGTCTCAACAGTTTCAGCAACAGGGAACACCACTCAAAGAAATTCCCATTAAAATCAATAGGGGAACATCAGCTTTGAATAGGCGTGCAAGACAACTTATGCCCCCAGTCATTAGTGTATGGCACACACTACAGACAAACTTCTGTGTTTGTTTAAGGTATATTGGTTTTTTGCTCACTCACACATCTACTTACCAACAAAACCAACACAGAAAAGGTTTTGCTTTTTGCACTGCACTGGGCTATGACAAACAGAAGTCAACTGTACCTGATCTATTTTTCTATATCATACTACCATTGTAGAGTGAATGCCTTTCAAAAAAGGATCAGGACCTGTCATGGTTTAACCCAAGCTGGCAACTAGGACCACACAGCCATTCGCTCACTCCCCTGCCGCCCCAGTAGGGTAGGGAGAAGAGGGAGAAAAAGGAGGAAACAAACCCTCATCGGCTGAGATAAAGACAGTTTAATAGAACAGTAAGGGAAGAGAAAAATAAGAATAGTAGTAATAATAATAATGGTAAAAGCATATACAAAATAAAATGATGCAATACAGTTGCTCTCACCATCTGATGATCAATTGCCCAGCCCATCCTGAGCAGCAATTGCAGATTCCTGTCCCCCAGCCAAGTCCCATTTATATACCAAGCAAGATGTCTATGGTATGGAACATCCCTTTGGCCAGCTTGTCCTGTCTATGCTCCCTCTCGGCTTCTATGGGAAGCTGAAAAAGTCCTTGACTTAATCTAAGAATTACTTAGCAACAACTAAAACATGTGTTATCAACATTATTCTCATATTAAATCCAAAACACAGCAGCTACTAGGAAGAAAATTCCTATCCCAGCTGAAACCAGGACAGGACCCCACAGTCCTACTAAATGACATATACAAGGAGGTAATATTATATCCCCTACCCAAGGCATCTTGCAACAAAAGGAGCAAAGCAGACACAAAGAATGAGCATGAACTGGCAAGGACAGAGCACATAAAGAGATCGTAGGAACTTGTCCAGATCATGGTGTCTGGGCTGCTAACGTACCACGGAACTGTCAGAAATCAATGTAGCTGAATTTGTATTTTAAAACCTTTTACACAGCCTTATAAAAAATACACATGCAAAGCTGCCTCCTAAATATGACCACTAAACCAATATTCTCTTTAAAGCAATGGGCTTTACTATATACATATATATAAAAATAAATAAAGTGTTGCATAAAGGTCATCAGAAAGAGCTACAAGGTTTTGCTCTTTAGGTTAAAAGTACTGTGGCTTGCTTCTGATGCAATGGCTTACATTTCTGCAAAATCATTGCGAGAGGTTAATAAAACTCTTCTTTCCTCTTTCCCCCTCTCAGAGCCTTGACACGGATCTGACAACGTGCTGGCACAAAGAGTAAAGGTGTGGAATAAAACTTAACAAAGCTTATCTCAGCCCTGTGATATTAGTACATAAGATTAACCCTATATGTCATGTCTGTATTTGATTTATTGCACTGGTAGTGCTCTAACTCAGCCTATTGATAAAGAAAAAAGCTCACATGTAGTAATACAGTTAACACAAGCTTTCATGGAATTATACAGAAAAATCCTGTAGTTCCCTAAAAGTGGGTGATCTCAAACATTCTTAAAGCTATAAGGGATACTCAGAAATAACCATGGACTAGACCATAAGTGCTGTCCCTCTAAACCTGTCAACTCCTTGAGGAGAAACACCACATTATGCAAAGCATCAGGATCTCCAAATATCTCCAGCAAAATTTCCACTATTGCCTCTTCCCCTTGAGATTTTGAGTTAGAGACACCAAGCAAAGCTGAACTGATAGGCTGCTGCTACGCTACTGCTACAGCCTTTCACACTAGTAAGCATTTTCCTATTATTTCTTTTGGCTTCCCCGATCTGCCTTTTTTGACTTGTGCTTGAACTGTAATTTTTTGAAGACAGAAACCATCATTTTGCTTTATATATATATAAAAAAAAACAAACAAAAACAAACAAACAAAAAAAACCCCAAACAATACTAGGTATTTTCTGTGATTAGGAGTCCCTGAAAATCCCAACAGCCAGTACCAACTAAAATTTTACAACAGTGTTGCCCTTGCTTGGGAGAGTCCAGTTTTCAGGGACAGATCATGTTCCTTCAACACCCCACTGACTCTGCTGAAACCAGAGAATTTTGCTTGAAGTTCAGAGCTACCATACTACGCTTCCTCCTTCAACCACTTCTGTAGTATGCACTGGATACACTGGAAACTCAGTGCATCACTTCTGATTGACGATAACTGCTCTGACAGCCACCGGTCTGATCAGTTAGTTCCCTGCTGCTTCCTGAGAAGCACAGTGGGGAACACACTCTGGATGAGAGCAGCTGGGTAAATCCCATAGAGTTCACGTGCTGAAGATGCTTCTGAGCCCTACTGACACAAGGATCTCATTGGTCCACCAAAGTGACAAGAAGAGGGAAGGAGTTGGAGTGGTGGGAATAAGAGCAATATGGATATATGGGAAGTAATAACAAGAAAAATGAACCAAAAGTTAAAACAGGCAGCCAGGTCTTGAGGACAAGGTGATAGTAGTGGATTAAGGAGAAAAGAAGTGGGCCATGAGGTTAAATGTTCAAGAGGTGCCAAGGTACTATGGGGTTTTAAGGAAGGAAAAGGCAAGGCAACTCAGAAGGAAAGAAAAAAAAAAAAAAGACTCCTCAATAAATCCAACTAGAACCATGTAAGAAAGAGAACAAAGTGGACACAGCATGAGTGACCTTTAGCCTTTCCTTTTCCAACACATTCTCAGAGTCAGTTTTCCAAGACCATGGATCAATCTCACCTTGAAATGAAGGAAAGTTGACAGATGCCGCAATGACTTATACAATGAGTAAATACAGTCCCAGCAAGAAAACTGTACTTGCAATAGGTTTCTGTAGAGAGACATTTCATTCATGTAGCCTGCTAGCATTGCCAACATCAAAATCTTATGCAATCCTGTAAAGGTCACCCTATCATTTCTTGACCATCTTGAAGCCAGAACAGATAAAGAAAGATGGAGAATTGGCAGTATGAAACAGAACAGATGATAAAGAGGGAACTGAAAGAAAACAAGGAAGGAGAGAACACTACTGGCTTGCCGGCTTTTAATCTGTTAAACAAAGCAAAGCAATTCCAACCATTTCCTCATCACCTGTGCAGACTGTGTATCACTCTTCCCTTCATGTCTCCACCACCATTACATCTGCTTCACTGCCACCATGTCACTGTCTAAAGACACAAATATTAACATTAACATGGCCATATATTTTTAATGACATTAAAAAAGGCCAATATACTAAAGAACAAAAAGTTCTAAAACGCATAAGAAACCATGCGCCCCCATAATAAGAGGCTTGATATGTATTTATACAGTAAAGTACTGCAAGATACTAAATTGGAAACACTAAGTATTAAGTTTGCCTACGCTTCATTTAAGACAGACATAAAATGGGGGCTCACTGTTCAAACAATGCAGACGTGAAATTTATTTGGTAACATCTAGCCATTATTCACACTTTTTTGTTCCTGCCTGTGATGAAATTGCCCAGCAGGACACCAGAAACAACCAAAATGATTCTATTGTCTAGACCAATTAAATCAGTTCAAGTTAGCCAATATAAGGCAGAAATGGCTGCCTGCAAGCCTCCGATGGAATCAAACTTTGCCTTTTTTAATTCCAAAAGCAATGGTCTTTCTTCTCTTCTGTTCTTCAACAATTCAAGCCCTACAGGGTTCAGTAGGGGAAAAACTCTTAGAACTGTGTAGCGTTTCTCTAACACTGCTTCCAATAAAATAAACGTTGAAATTCCTGTTAGATTTAATGGGAACATGCCAATATCACTAGGTTTTTTAGCTGTGATATTCAGAAATATGTGAAATCTTGGCTTCTGTAACTCCTGTTAAATCACAGCAACGATAATTTAAGATTTTTTAACTCTTAGAGGAATGTGAGAAGATACTGAGAAATCAACTTTACTAGCTCCTGACAATGAATAATGATCAGAGTAGATAATAATTCTGCAGATGTTCTTACATCATATTCATTTGCATTTTGCTTTACTAAAATATAGTGCAAAGTACAAAACTGCCATTAAAGTTACCCAATCTCTAGAATTATTTATTAGCTTTACAGTTGCAGTTTCATATTAATATTGCCGAATATACTTTTAAAACCTTCTAGTGACTGCCTGCCAAATAAGAAAGCAGTCGCTTACAAATGCTAGGTTTAAACTTTTTGCCAGCCTTCTGTAATGACCTCTTTGCCTCCAAATGGTAGAAACCTCTGTAACTGCTACAATTTGCATGACTCACAAGGGCACACAAAATATCTCCATCCTTCAGATCTTGCTGTGTCTAGCTTCTTGCCGAGAGACAAAAGGGTTTGTTTGGTGCTGTTGTGTGTACCCCCTCCCCAAATGGCAGTTTTCCAAACTGTCTTTGGACTTCTGACCTTATTCCACATGCAGATAGTTCCAGCCCTACCTTTCCATGTGGATGGAAGGAAAGTCTCTTCGCAGTCATCTCTGAGCACAGATTTCACATTACTTGCATAACCCATCGTTTCCAAAACCTCTCTTACCATGAACTGTACATGTCTTTCTCTTATAGTCTAATAACTGGGGTGAGGGAAAGGGGCTTAAGACAGTACTGCGTAAAGCAGAACTGAATTCAGCCAGCTAATTCCAAGCAGAAAGGCTCTCACTTCTAATTTTTTTCCAAATTGTATTCACAGCCTCCCTTCAAAATTTGAAAATCCCTCAAAAGTTCATTTAAATGGAAGTTTAGTTAGGGAGTGGAAACTAGTCGCACTTAGATGCCAAGTCCTATAATTCCAACTTAAATCAAATCCTCATTTCGGCAGTATTTAAAGAATTCTGGACAGGGAGGGCAAAGATTTAGTTTTGATGGCTGAGGAAAGCAGAAACCAGGCTTGCATGTGCAAGATTTGCAGAAGAATAATAAATCAGTAAGAGTAAAATGAAAGTAAAGGATGTTGTTAAATGTTATTTATTCTTGGTTTTCCCTTGGAACACAGGCCCCAGTTGAGGAAAGAATTTAAACAGATGCCTGCATGAAATCCAGTGAACCCAGTGAACCCAGCGAACCCAGTGAGATCAGTGGTTTACTCACAACCATGAAGTTCTTGCACAGTGCCTATGGAACCGCCTAAGCTGGAATAATGACACTCACTGCCTAAAAACTGGCACAAGAAGGACATGTAGGAATCGTTTTCACCCCATTTTGGTATTTCTCAAGTCAAGCTTTGAACTAATATCTATGAGCTGGACTCTGTTACTGGTAACTTTGTTCTAACAAATACTTTCTACAGAGTTCAGCAGAATTACTTTCACTACATGGAACTTTGTATCAGTACCAGTATTGGTATTAGCAACAGCAGGATGAGATTCTGATCAGTCGTGGGATCAACTCCTGACCTACATGTATGATAATTCAGTACCAAGTGAAATGTGTGCTTTGCTAAACACTTTTCATGCTCTGAGCAATTTTTTCACATCTGAAGTGAGACTTCAAAAGCTATGCACTGAGCAAAGCATGCAAAAACAACCCCCCAAAACCCCACAAAAAAAACAGGTCAGTGAGCAACATACGGCCTTCAACTAGTCAATTTGCCTATGCCAGATCATCCCTGTCTCCTACATGGGCAGCTTTCTGCTGTTGCCAAAAGGGCAGCTGGAGTATGTGGAGCAGCAGCAACTATACATTACCCTCCTCCAGGTTTCTCTCCATGCCTCATCTCTTTCTTTCCCTACTTCGCCCTTTCCCTCTCCCTGCAGTAGCAACTGCAGAGGCAGCTTTTTCCCCCTCTATTGCTTCTCAGCAGGCTGGGAAGCATTGCAGGTAAGCAGGAGCTGTTAGGAGAGAACATTTCTAGCAGGGAGTAGGAGTAGATTTATGCAGCTGTAGAAAGGGATTGATACGAGATAGTGGGTGAACTGCGTGGTGACTGTACCACATCCCCAGCAGAGAGTGAAAAGAGGAGGCACAGGAGGGAGACAGGCTGGGGGAGAAGGCAAGGAAGACCCCTACTTGTACAAAGCGCTCTCCAAAATTTCCCATCTCCTCTTGACAATCACCCACCCTCAAAATTACGCCAAGTCCCTGTGAAAATCTGCTGATCCCCTGTAGCTCTCTCACCTTTGCCCCCCAAACCTGACAGACCTTGCTCAGTGACAGCCTTGTCATGCAGAAACCTGTCAAACAGGACAGCAATTTTCCTTTCATTTCAACAGATACTCTTCTGATAACAATGGTTTTCAGCAGCCCATGAACCACAGTTTAGGTGAGATGTAAAGCAAAATCCTAGGCCTTTCAACACCATCAGCACAGATAAGTTCAGCCAGTAGATGAAAATAAAAATGAAAATATGCTACAATCACAATCTGCTAGTCCAATACCAGCCTTCAGCAGTGTATGGCACAAGCAGAGGTTAACCTGCAGGGTGATCTGCACTAAAATTATCACGATTCCACTCTGCCTGCCAGCTACAACAGTTCACCTGCTGGCTGAAAGGACTTCCCATTTCAGCAACAGAAATGGCATTTAAAACAAAAACAAAACCCAAACAAACAGAAGAACTCTGATAAGCACCTAAGCAGTCTTTCCAGTTAATTCTAATTAGAAGCATGGGAAGGAGACAGTTCTACTTCTCATGTCCATGGACAGCTCACCAGACCAAGGACTCAGAAGACTTAATCGCTTCGCTGCTATTGCCTTTCTGGGTGAATGTGGGCATCTACTTCTCAATTCCTCAATGAGAAGAAGGAATATTGACCTTTCCTAAAGTGCCTTCAGATTTTCTAATGTATGACATACTTGTTACTGTTATTTCTCTTATGAGTGGTGGGCACCATGACATTCACAGCTCCATTAACCTAGGTGTCTAACTCCATGAACTGCAACTTAAAGACCTAGCCTTTCCAATAGGAAAATGTCTTCAATAGTACCCTGTAAGCATGATGTAAAAATACATAACACAACAGTTCAACAAGTATGTAAAATAGTGTACATCTTCTCCACGCCATTTCCCATAACTCACCATCAACTTGTTATTGAGATATTATATTAATTCATAACAAACTTGCTTTATGCAATGGTGGCACAGTTGCATGACTAACTTCACATTGATAAAATGGAAATATGAAAGGATGCTTTTAAAAAAGTATGTCTGAAATCTAGATCTTAAGAAGCAGCAATGAACAGAAAAAAAAATAATATGAAAGATATTTAGGACTATCAAAGAAAAGCTCACTCAAATCCATGTTTTATTTTTTTTCCTGACAGCGTTAGGGATTTTTTTAAGACAGCAGAAAATTAAACTTGTTTCATTAACCTAAATATAGCTGTAAAATATTTGCAGTGGAAATAGAGGCTTTTCTTGCTAAACGTTGTGATGTCCTGACTGATTTAGTGAGTTCTGCTACTTAGCCCACAAAAGGATTTCTTAGGACAGCTCAATAGGTTTTCTCATGTAGAGCTGGGCTAATGGCTAAGACCCTTAGATGGTGTCTTTGGCACAGGTCCAATCGCACTAATTTCATCTATCATCAACTCTGGAAAGTGGACTTGAACTCAGAACCCATACTACCAATCATCCAAACACATAAACATTGCCTGTGCTAATTCACAGGAGTGTTACAACAAGGCTAAATATCAACAGAATTTTCCTTCCCGATCTCAACTCTACTGATTAAAATGTAGCTGCATTACCAACTCAAGGGCTACTCACATGTAAGAAAGCTAAAGACATATTTTATTACTACCTGAATTATCTAACTCAAAAAAATATAACCACAGCTTTCATGTTATTAGTTTGTTTTTGCATCAGAACTTGCAGGTTGTTTATTGGTCTACATTTCATATTTTTCAAAGCGTAAGTTCATCAACATCCTCTTGAATACTCTGTGCCATTCTGTATAACATTTTATGTGCTTACAGAAAAGCCTGTAATGTCATAAATCCAAAGTTCTCTTTAAAACTGCAGTGTGGCCATGACTAAAAAAATCTGCAAAACTGACACTTTTACTGTTCTATGTCTGTATTGATGCACCACTGGAAAAGCAGCCATCTTTTTAATTGTCACTATACCTTTTTTAGAAAACCAGACAAATATTTTAGTATCGATCTTCAAAACAAAACAAAAAAGTATCTATTTTGTTTAAAAGCTTCCATCCAATGAAATTTGAACCAGTGCTTTAGGCTACAACTTTGATTTTTTAAAAAATACATATATTCAGGGATTATAAATATCAAAAGGTTAAAAATAATATTTGGAGCTGCTGAATACTCTGTAGATAAAAGGAACCGGGATTTTGCATATTTATCCGACTTGTCCTAATACAATAGATGCTATCATGATTTTGAGCTTTGTACTTGTTTATCATTAGTGTTTCCACTGTAACCATGGCATCAGTATATAGCACAGGCTTAACAGTGAGAAAAATACCCAGTATTTTCCTAAAAAACTCATCTCTTAGAAAAAATACCAGGATTTGCACAACGGCAAAAACCAATCAAAGTAGGTGAGCTGGCTAAAGAGAGAAACAGTTTCTTTTCAGGGTCAAAGAAACAAGCCATTATTTCTTTGCAAGTCTTTTTTGCATTTTGGACTTCTGACAAGAACCTAGAAATATATTACAGGATAAGTAACATAACCTTGACCCTAGTACAGATATTATAAAACAAATATTGAAATTTCCTTACAAAAATACATACTGTATTATATAAGATCGAAAGCATTAAAGCTATTAATATATTGACAAGACCTGTTCTCAGCACATGAGCATTTTCTCAAACCTATTTAAATAGTGACAGTTCAGTCCTGCAAGAACTGTTGCATCATTCTGAAGGTAAAGAGGGGCACCGAACACACTGAACAAGTATGTGGTACCCAGATCAAACTTTCAGGACTGCTTAAAGGGAAACCCTCAGAATGGCATAAAGAGATTTATGGTCTCCAAGGGTGTTTCTTAGGTTTCATTTACTTGATATTTCAGGCAGTAAGGAGGAATGGGTTCCTGTGATTGCTGCTTTTCATTTGCTTATAATAAAGTTGGGAAAGAGTACTACAAAAATATCTGCCTTTAATGCCAAGAGTGAATTGAAGGAATTAGTCCTCTTATTAAACAGATGAAATTGACTGTATCGTACCAGCCGATCTTAGCCTAACATTGGTTTAGGCCACCTGCATTTTCCTTGTACTGTGAAACCCATTCATTTCATAGGCGACTCCTCTTTTTCAGGTTTTAATATAGACTCCAGACACTCATGAAGACACCAATAAATCTGTTTACTTCACTACAGAGTCTATAGAGATGTCATGGCCACAGGTCTTATTTAAACTCAGTGAAATCGGACAAAAAAACAGGGTGATTTTCTAAGAGCCTGTTCTCTGAAGTTCCCTATCTATTAACAATCCAATAAACACGCTCAGTATTATAATTATAGTGACACATTCAGTACATAGGAAGATTTTGGCAAGGGTAAAGCACAATCCTCTAAATACTTGCCTCCTCACCAATTCTAACTGTGATACAGGGAGGGTGGTGTACACTGTGTATTACAGGTACCACGCAAACACAATCCAAACTATGAGGATTTACTGCACAAAAACGAGGCAAGTAATGCTTCAGAAGCTACATTATATTGAGCTGACCAGTTATGATCCACTGCCATGTCCTCAATCCTGTCACATCAACAGACAACAAGCGTAGTCACTCCTTCGTCTCCTCCCACCCAGTGAATGCTGGACAGCAATGAATCCTGGTGCAATAAAACACAGCATTTATTTGATTCAGCTATGTAGTTCCTCCCAGACCATGTTTACAACGGGCCTCAATCTGTTAAATTCCACTATTTATCTAGGGAACATGTTCGGATGTTGGAGTTCACCTTAAAAATCAGAGCCAGGACATACCCCAGCACACCAGCCTCACCAAAATTCAAACTTGGCACCTGCAACCTGCAAGGTCCTTCCAGACCCGGCAACAAACTCACAACACATACCACACATAAAAAGAACATACAAAATTATTCTTCTTTCACTAAAAATCTGTGATGACGTTCTCGTCCCACTGGTCTCAAGAAATCCCCCTTGATTTCAGGAAAGCCACAACTTGATTATCATTCAATCCAGGTAAAAGACATCTGCAATACTGCTGCATTTGTCTTTTCCCGATTTGGCTGTTTTTCCCCTGTCTATCACCCAGTTTTACCACCCGAGCTTACTAATGTGTAGCTTTTATACAGCATCAGAAACATCTAGATCCTAATTATCACAATGTAACATATGTAGCAGAAGTAAAAAAGATTTTAAAGTTGTAAACATAAAAGTTTTAACAGTAAAGTTATTCAGCTCTTAATCAGCATAAATACAGCCTAATTCTTCCATGCTTTTCCATCATTCTGACCTCTCTTTATACCACTGCATTAAGTAAAGAAGCCCCAAAGAATATATGAAACTCAGAGCTATTAACTCTCGCTATTTTTACTTTGGTCCTGGGTTCTTTGCCTGTTTGCCAAAGAAATATTGCCCTGACTAGTATCCTTGACCATAACAAATAAACACACAAAAAGATGAGCATACACGTTTCAGATGGCTGGTCACATTTCAGATGGCAGGGCACATTTAAAATGAGAAGACAGCTAGTTTTGTTTTATTATACTTCTTATTTAAAGGATATACCATTTAATTGTTTAACTGCAGAAATGTGAAATGTGCATATTCACGTTTCCTGCGTTTCTTTCTTTTGTTTGTTTGATTTTTCCGTGTTAAATCACAGTACCTGAGGATGTCAGACCAAGGATTTTCCAGCTTTTTTGTACTCCCACTGAGGCATGTTAGCCCCTGGGTCTTTCAGACGCTGTAGAAGCTGTTAGATACATTGTGTGTACAGGCAACAGAATTTGTCTGGTTGGGGCCAAAATCCACCAGGACCCTTTTATCAGTTTCAGGTATTTAAAGAAGCATTGCATTAGCTCTGTGCATAAAGGTGTATTTCATCTGGGGGAAGGAAGGAGGAGCATCAGTGTTGATGCAGCGAGCTTTCAAGTGATACGAAGACCCTGAAGTCGCTCGTATCAGAGGTCAGGTCTGGATTTTTGAGGCTCGTCATTGCCAGGCTGACCAAGAGCATTCACATCAAAATTATGAACTCGGTCTCAGTGCTGGATCTGGGTTTTGCGGTAATGTTCTGCTCAGATGCATTTGGTTGGGGTTTTTCAAACACAATAAGATAACTAGACTTGCATTTATGCAACATAATTTCAGAAACTGAAGTGGTAATTATGCATCTCTTACTTAGATTCAGCATATTTTTCTTTCCTCCCCTGCCTGTAGACCACATGCATTAGATACATACAGTAACCATGACTATCTCAGTATAACAAAGCGTGGAAATAATGAAAAGCCTTCAGAGCCATTACATGCCCTTGGCAACCTAGCTCTGCAAGACAGATGTTGCATCCAGAGCCATGCCACTGAAAATGATATGTACATGTATGTATCTACAGCGCGAACACTCACCCAGTCCTCGAAGTGGCGGCTCCCGTTCTGCAGCAAGTCCTCAAACTGTATAGTGCAGTTAGCTACAAAATCGTCGTACCCGATGGGGGCATCATGGAAAACAGCCATCTCTATCTTCCTGCCATTACAAACGTCAGTGACAAATTCATCGTTCCAAGCAGGACTGTTGGTCTTTTGCTTGGTTGAGGTCTGCCCGATCCTGGAGTCGTCCACATTGAGGGCTATGTAAGGGTCCAGCAAAAAGGTCTGTGGCCTGGGACCCACCGCATGCCTCAGAGACCACGCCGTGGGCTTCAGATTCACCGCCTCGCAGATCTTGATTTTCAGTAAGCCATTGAAAACCACCATGGCTGGATGGCTGCACTTTTCCCGGGATTAAACACTCGCACAACGCACTCGCACCGAGAGGGAGGGAGGAAGGTCTCGCCAATAAATAGGAGGGCAGGTCTGGGAGCGGGGGAGCAGGATACAGTGCGGGTCTCTTCGCCTTGCTGCTGCTGTTACCTTTGATTATTTAGCCTTTGCTCTTGCGACACCCAGTGAATACATTTATTTTCTTGCCCGTGTTTCTAACGGAAAACAAGGGAGGGGGGCCGCCGGGGAGGGGGAGGCGTCCGCGGCTGCAGAAACCCCCGAATGCAATCAAAACCCGAGCATAATCAATCCCCGGGGTGAGCAAGAGCCTTCTCCCTTCGCCGAGACCATAATCCTGGATCAGCCTTTGCAGGGGAGGCAGAGCCGCGATCCCAGGCTCCCGCACACGCCAGTCCTGCCCGTGCGCCGCACAACAATACACACACACACACACACACGCACACACACACACACACAAATCAGAAACACCGGCCGACCCACCAGCCCTGCCTACGGCACAGCCTCCGCTCAGCAAACATCCACCCGGGGACCTTCCATCCGCGCCGGAGCCCGGAGCCGCCCGTCCTGCGCCGCCTCCTCCCCCTCCGCCGCCGCCGCCAAGGCCAAGGACCCAACGGAGCGACCCCCGCGCATGAGTTGGAGGGGGGAGGGGGGGAGGGGGGGGGGCGACGGCGGCGACGGCAGCGGAGCGGGCCGCACGGGTCTCGGCGGGGCTCCGGCTGGGCGGCCGCCGCCCTGGCGATGGGCAGAGCCGCCGCCGCCTCCTCCCGCCTCCCGCCGGCCGCCCCCCGCCCGCCTCCCTCCCGCCCGCCCGCCGCCTCCCGCCGCGCCGCGCCGCGCCGCGCAGCCCCAGCCCGCCTTGCCGGTGCCGCTCCGCCGCTCGCTCCAGTGCAGGAAATGCGCAAAAGACGTCAGTGTGTGTGTGTGTGTGTGTGTGCAGCACCGCCGGTGTGGGGGTGTGTGACTCTGTATGTGTGTGTGTGTGTGTGTGTAGAAAGTTTTGCCTCTCGGGGGAGCAACGCGGCCGCGGCCGGCCGGGAAACAGCCGCTGGGGCCGTGACTTCCCGCGGGCCGCCGCCGCTCCTCCGCACCCGCCGGGCGGCTTTCCGTGGGGGCCTTTTCCTTCCTTCCTCCCTCCCTCCTCCTCCTCCTCCTCCCCCCCCCCCCCAGGATAAAGTGGTGAACCAAGCGTGGAAAAAACACCCCCGCGCGCTCGTGTTAACGTGCTTGATCACGGAGGTCCTGCCCCCCCGCCGCCGCGCGGCGCTGCCGTTAACCGCCACGGCCGCTTCTACCGCGCCGGGCGCTTCTGGCGCCGGGGGAGGGCCCCCTTCCCTTCCCTTCTCTTCTCTGCCCGCGGGGCGTTCCGCCCCTCACTCTCCTCTCCGTGACAGCACCAGCACCCCTCGGCCGCGCCCGACGGGCAACGAGGCCGCCGCCCCGGCCCCGCCGCCTGACAGCGCCGAGCCCCGGCCCGCGCCGCCAACCGCCGCCCCCCCAACCACCACCCCCACCACCCCGCCCGCGGCCCCCGCCGCCGCGGCGGCAGAGACACCGCTACGTCAGCGGGGGCCGGGCCGGAGGAAGAGTTTCCCCGCCGTGTGCGAGCGCCGGGAAGTGCCGTCCGCCGCCAGGGGAAGCGGCCTCGCGGGGCCCGCCCCGCCCGGCCCGGCCCGCGGCTGCTCTTCCTCCGGCCCGGGAGACGCGGCCCGGCCCGGCCCGGCCCGGCCCGGGGGTGAGGGGGTAGAAAACGCCTGTGGAATGGGTGCCTGCCCGTGGCGGCGGGTGGCTGCCAGCCCCTTTGTTTGCTGCGGATCACCTGGGCCCGGCGGAGCTCGGCCCCGACCCTGCCCCACCTCAGCCCCTCGGTGCCTGGTGCCTCCCCGCGGGTCCCCCGCCTTTGAGCGGGCGTTGAGGCGGGTGGACGCGGTGGGGCGGCAGCCGCCGCTGTCCTGCAAGGGTACTGAAAAAGGGGGGGGTGTTCTGAAAGGGTAAAAGGGTGCCCTGAGTATGTTATGGAACGTTATCTACACGTCATGTAAGTTTTCAGTCAGTTTCATCACCGTGGCACCAAATGCCGTATTAAATAACCGGGATACTGTGTGCAGCCTGGCTTTTCTCCTCAGAACAAACGTACTCGGGATCTAGATGGTTTCCTTTGGTGAAAATTACTCCTGCCTTATTTATTTGTAGTCACTGACTTTGCCGGTCTTCTGTGAGGAAGTCATTGGAAAAAGGGATGGACTTTGCCCTTTGGCAGGGTTTGAACTCACTGTAATACCACAAGAGGAACCGAGCGCCAGTGCTGGCACCCAGGAGCACAGCTGGGGTGCTCCGAAGGTTCAGGTGGCATAAAAAAGAAGAAACTCGATGGCGTGGATCCAGTCAAGTAAGGACATAAAAAAATGAGCACCCAGTCCTTGGGCTGGACCTGATTTTTCCGACTGGAGAGCAAAGTACAGATAATTATGCATTTCTACAGGTAACGGCTCAGGAGGCAGGTGTTATATTTGGAGCTGATGAAATAGCTCCAGTATCTCTGCTTCCAGAGTAGTTTCCAGGTAGAAGATACAGTGCTAATGAAGCCTAAGGGTCATGAGAACATTCACGTCAATGGAAGACAGACTTTTTGGTGCCTGTTGCCACTTAATCTGCTAGTAAAAGCAGAAGTAGAGTAAAATGTCCATGTTCATTATCATCTTGCCAGTGCCCAAGCAGAATCGTTTGATACAAAGCTGTGATACGGAGCCAATTACAGGATATGTCTTCCTTCGCAATTCAGCCTTTTCTGGGCTCATAGCAGCCGTGATATATCTATCGCATTATTTCTGTGCAGGACTGTACTCGCAGGTCCCACCAGAAATACAAGAATCGCTTACTCTTTTCCTCCCACCCCCGTTCACAACCTAGCACATACAGTACTATATATTAAGCTATATGGTCTTACATTAGTGTATCAGAAAGAACTCTATAATTAATTCTTTCCTCTGGATGTGTTTGTGTTGTTTCTCAATAACAGTAAGGTAAACAATATGCTCCATTTCCGTAGATATTAGAAAACATAAAAGCCGAACTGATACGCTGTTTAATTTTTTCTGTTTATTTTTAAGAGGCCTGCGACTATGTGTATTCCAAATGCCCAAGGTAAGATTTAAGTAAACACGGTCTCCATGGTGAGTTTAATGACCTAGCATCTCTGTGAGATCACACATGCATATTACAAAAGTCTGAATAAATACAGACAATATTAACACAGCATACAAAATAATATAAACAAACCTTATATTTGGCTAATCACATATACAGTCTACTGCAGACATAGCTAGGCTCCGATATCTAATTTGAGCCATCTGGGCTTTTCCATGCGCTGAAGCAAGCTAAGGTTTGGTTTCACAAATCATTTTTCCGAAGGAGACTGCCTGCATGAGTAAAGATTTACAAGCTCACTTAGGATCAGACAGCTCAAGCCTTACATGGCTCAGGAAAACACACATAACTTGCACTGTTTTCATTTATTTTTATGTTGGTTTTTTTTTTTTATTATTATTATACTTTGGCAAAGCACGTTTATGTCAAGACTGAACTTTTAACACTAAACAGTTATTAGCTTACCAAAGGACCCCAGACAATATTCTTAAAATCCAGTAACTCAGGTACATTGAGCAACATTACAATGCTTCCTGCAAAATTCAGCCGAAATATTGGCTCAGTGGTCTCAAAAATTCTAGGTAACAGACAACAAGGAACATTCCAGCTGTAAGTACCATTTTCCACTTGAAAGATTTTTAAATATTTGTTTGCTTGCTTTTCTGTTCTCTTGCTGTGAGTTGGGAAGGATTTGGTTAAGAGTTGAAGAGCAAGAGCTATTCCTTCTATTTCTCACGGGAGGGTCAGGAGAGGAAGATCCAGCACGTGCAATATTTTCTCCTGCAGCAAGGCAGTGAGAAGCACTCTAGATGCATTTCTGTACTCTGTTTACAAAGGCTACAGCAGAGTAGTAAACCATGCCCTGTACTTACGATGCTTCAGGTATTCTTCCCAGTTGTGGGGGTATTTTTTCAGAAGGACACGGAGGGCCTACAGGGTCCGCAGACTCAGGACAGGTTAAGGAGACCTATCTACTCCGCAGAAGTAACTTTTGCTGATAGAAGTCCCTCTGCTCAGCCCCCTGACACCAAACTGCACTGGGTCAGGACTATGTCAGGACTGCTCCCGGCACACGCTGCTCACCTGCGGGAGGATCTGCACGTTGGTGTTTTGATTTTTCATGAGTGTTGCCCCAGTCCAACCGATTAGTTGACAGACCACTGCACGGTTAGGGAGTCTTGTAAAGCTGTAACGAAAAGACCCCCAAGAGACTATTTCTACCAGTGTCTATTTGCATTCATACTTTAGGAGAGGGAATACATCAAACTGGTGGGTTGATAGCCACGATGGCAACACCAGCACGCAGTCATCTGCAGACAACAGCCTTCCAAGAGATGGTTTTACTCCCGCAAATCCCTCTCAGGCTGCGCCTCCCCTGTTTCGTGTAGAGTGGCAGTGGCAGTGGCAGGGAGCGACAAGCAAGCTGCAGGCAGCCTGTTACCTTGAGTCAGCCCCTGACCTTTCCCTGGCCTGTGAATCCTCAATAGCTCTGTGGAGAAACAGCACTATCTGGTGGAGGGAGCGTGCAAAGTCTTTCCAGGACTCGCAACGGGCTTTAATCAATTATTAGACACACAACTGCAACTGCTTTTGAGGCGTGCTTGCCCAAGGATGGTAGATAGTTTGACTGCATTTTCAAGAGGATTTTTTTTTTTAACAGTCCAAGTGGCAGGGGAAGATATCTGGCTCAGTCTTTACAAAACTAACACTTATATCACTTTCTAGTGCTTTCCTGAAGAACTGCTTTGAGAAATGTCAGCATATTTTCAGGATTTTCCAAGTACAGCAACATGAAAGAACGAGAGGAGATTTTATGTTGTTTTATTTTTAAAATGAGTGTCATTTCTTAAAGTTATACTAAACAGATGCACAAGGAATAAAATCAGGCTTGCATGCAAGGAGAGATTTTCAGAAATATCTTTATGTCAAAAATGAAATAAAAGCCAGAACTCAAGTTATAAACCTTGTGACATTTGAAGAACTTTGGCTCTGGATGCACACTGGACATGAACATCATGTATGTGAAGATGTTCACTAGTACATCCACTGAATTCCTTTGAACTTAATGGATATACTTATACAAGTGCAATAGTTGAGTGTTAGTGGCGTCAGTCCCTTCCTGGCAAGAAATCAAAGATTGCTGGTGAATGCTGACTATCTTTGAAAATCAAATTATTATTTAGATATTTAATTTTGGATACACGGTTATGAAAAAAGCATACTCAAGAATATTTTCCCTCCTGTCGTGCTGCAAATGATCTTTAGGGTGTAACAATAGCTAATTCATCTTTTCTAAAAATGGAGAAAAAGCCCAGTCTTGTTGAGCTTGGGCCAACCTCCAACTCCATTCCAAGGTTTCCCTCGTGTCCAGCCAATTTCTTACTAATTTATTCTTCACTCGCAAAGCATGTACCTGAGGAAGTTACTTCGGGCACTTCTAATGTTTTCTGTGAAATGTCTCAGCAAAAGAGATCTTGTCAATGTGTGATTAATTAGGTCTCCAACTCTCTCTAGTTTAATTATACTTTTGGTACTCTTCCCAGCCTCTTTTAAAGGAACATACTAAACTCTACCTCAATTTGTTAGCTTTCATCGGGAATAAATCTCTCAGAATACATCTGCATGCATTTGCAGCTTTAAGGTACCTGATTCTGGCAGACGTAGTGACATGGTGACTTCAGTGCCCCATCTACCAGCCAGCCTGATTTCAGGTATGCACCTGGTTTGCTAGCCAAGACCGAAACCCATGATATCATACCTTCCTAGCAGTTCTTATCTGAGCTAGATAGATTAGAGCCGGCTCAAGCATATCTGCATGTGCTACAAAAACATACCACCAGTTGTAGGACATACACTTAGGTCACATCTAGGCTAGACACTTCTGGCTCAGCCAGGCAGGGCTGTAGAGCAGTATGGTCCCAGATAAACACGGCCGTGCCAGGGACTCTTGTTACCATTGTGGGGTTTTTTTTATTATCACTTTCTTGCTTGTGGGTGGTGATTTTGTTACACTGATATAAAAAGCTTTAGCACTGTACATCTCTCTGGAAAAATACAGTGATAATCCTATACTGTAAATGTATTCCAAGTGTATAAATAGGCATCCACTTGGTCTAATACATGTGTCCTCTCCGCCTTCACATACGTAGCTTACCTTGCTGGCAGCATTCATGGTGGGTTTGCCATTCGCAGGATTGTTGCTATCCTAGACATGGAGTTGCTGGAGAATCTTGTGGAGGGTAAAAGCCAGATCTGATCTGTTCTGGGTTTATCAGCCCCCATCTAGAGAATTTACAACAGGTTTCTTGGGCAGGGGAAACTTGCAGTTAACTGGTGTTGCTCAGGGCTATAATAGGAGTCTGTTGATATTCACACTCAATCATTAGATTGTCCTTGCTGGGAGTAATTTTGGGACACAGTGGCAAGGAGAGAATTCTGGAATGGATCAGGCTGCAAGAGAGAACCCCCTGCCCTAGATCAGCCTCTTCATGTGCGTGGAATGAGTCTTGGAAGAAGTATTTTTCTAAAGGTACAGCTCACTTTGTGCATCAGGACCAGAAGAGGACAGGAATGTGAACTTCAGTTTTGCCTTTCCAGGCTGCTGCTTTCTTGAGCAGCACACAGAAAAAAACCTGTTACATATGCTGCTTGAATGAATGATCAGGGAATGACTGTATCAGGGAAAAAAAAACCCAACAAACCAAACAAACAAACAAAAAACAACCCAAAACAACCATGCTTACTCTGCATGTACTCTGCAAGTAGGGAAAAGGACAGGTCCTTTTCATTCCTTTCTTCTCTACCAGCTAAGCAATTTCAGGCAAGGAGCAAGCACAGTGTAGTGCTAAATGCAATTCCTTTCATCACAGGAAAGCTGGTCTTCGGGTTGTCACAATTGTCACAGGCCCCTGAGGCTGGACACCCGATGCATTTTGGGATCGGTTGCCATTTATCCATACTCCTGCTGGCTTTTGCTCTTTCTATTTCTCTCCCTCGAGTACCACAGTATTGTTGCTACTGCAAACCGTTCCCCATTTGAGGTGGACTTCCCCAAAAGAGAGTCTCTGAGGGCATGTGAATGTGTTTGCCTCCAGGAAACGGAATTGACTCTCCGCTTCCTCATACACTTACAGGAGTGCAAGCCATACAACGCATGGCAGGATACAGCATACCAAAAGAACACGCTAGAAAGGCCAACTGTTCTGCTGAACTATTTAATGTGAGTACACTAGAAGAAGAAAATGTAAAAAATAAGGGAAGCTCTGAGTCAGGGCAACGTGGTGTTTGCGTGCCTAGCTATCGCTGGATGTGCTGAGGCTCCTGAGAATAGAATCATAGAATCATAGAATT
The DNA here is from genome assembly GCA_017639485.1 of Pluvialis apricaria. Taxonomy (NCBI): domain Eukaryota; kingdom Metazoa; phylum Chordata; class Aves; order Charadriiformes; family Charadriidae; genus Pluvialis; species Pluvialis apricaria. The sequence goes on from CM030009.1 coordinate 37,347,444, forward strand.
GTCGAGGTTGGAAGGGACCTCTAAGATCATCGAGTCCAACCATTAACCTAACCTGACAAAACCACTTCTAAACCATGACCCCAAGTACCACGTCTACCCTTTTTTTAAACACCTCCAGGGACGGCGAATCCACCACCTCCCTGGGCAGCCTATTCCAATGTTTGATAACCCTTTCAGCGAAAAAAAATTTCCTACTATCCAATCTAAAGCTCACCTGGCATAACCTGAACCCATTTCCTCTCGTCCTATCACTTGTCACTAGGGAGAAGGGATCAGCCCCCACCTCTCTACAACCTCCTTTCAGGTAGTTGTAGAGGGTGATAAGGTCTCCCCTCAGCCTTCTCCTCTCCACGCTAAACAACCCCAGTTCCCTCAGTCCTTCCTCATAAGACTTGTCCTCCAGACCCCTCACCAGCTTCGTTGCCCTTCTCTGGACACGCTCCAACACCCCAATGTCCTTCTTGTAGTGAGGGGCCCAAAACTGAACACAGTACTCGAGGTGGGGCCTCACCAGTGCCGAGTACAGGAGTGGCACTCAGGCTCCTGAGAATATGCCCTTAACTGAAATATAGCTAGGATTCATCTTACTGTCTTACCCAGAACCCTGTACAGGGTTTGGAGCATCTGTCACTATTACATGTGACACTCGAAGGTAAACTCATTTCACAGCTGATAAGCTGCAGCAGAGTAATAAATGTGCCCAAGGTGTAGTTATCATTACCAGCTTCTGCTAATTTTTTTGATGGCTTTAAATTATGCATCAGTTCAGTGGTATCAATTAAATATAAACAGAACATGCTTTTCAAAAGTAGGTATTATCACCACTTTACAGAGAGGAGGACTGAGAAAGAGAATGATTAAAGGGCTACATTTTAGAAGTGTCTCTGAATTTTGAGTGCCTTAATTGTAAAATATCTGACTACAGATATTTTAGGTATCTCAAGTTAAGTGGGCAGTTTTGAGAATTTAGTCCTAATCACCTGCTTAAAATCACATATGAAGTCATTAACAGTCATTAATAAAACCTCTATCTCATGATTCCCACAGTCCTCCTCCAGCCTTTTGCCACTGTAGTAGTCAACAACTTTTTAAAAATGAGAAACTAAGGCAGAATAAAGAAGTGATGTAATGATTTGCAGTATTGCCACTCAAGACATGTAGGACATGCTGAGCTGTGTTTTCTACCTGCCTTCATTAACCAGTTACGATGATGACCAAAACCTAAACCAGCCTATATGTATGTGCATAACACTATACAATCTGAAATGTCAGGATTCGGGACTCTTCAGTAGACTTATTCCTGCACATATCTTTGGAGGACTGAAATGTAGCACCTAGCCACACAAGTACATAATATTTTTATTTTAAATGGCTAAAGCCAAGCTTCATTTCCTAGTATAGTTGGCAGTTTCAACTCTTTTAAGACGTGGGCAGACCAGCAATGTTTTTTGCTCTAACGTACTTCTCATAAGGGAAGGAAGGGAGTCAATGCTGAGAGAAAACTGTGAGGTGTGGACTGACAGAGACATCTTTTCCCACGTGGTGATGCCTAATGGGCCTCTACTGGCAAACACAGAATAGCAAGCAGTCGACCACTAAACTAACACAACTCATGACTTCAGAGTTCACAAATGGAATAAAGACAGAAAGGTCACAATCACTCCTCCACAGTTTATTTTACTTTTCTTTCTCCTTTTTACGTTTGTGGATGTTGTTGTAAGTTTGTCATACTCCATTTTTCTTCTGCATTTACATGGCCAAAACATACCCACCTCACTATCTGTCCAGCTAAAAGCTTAATTGTTTTTCTTAGTCTTTTTCTATACTGGATTGTAGAAGCTCTCAACAATGCAAAGAATTTCTGCCTTCAGTGTAATCCCAGTTTCTTCTAACACAGCACAAGAGGGGCAGAAAGCAAAGGATGTGATCCTTCAAAGCAGAAAACTTGCGGCAAGACAGGGCACGATCCATTCCCATTACATAGAGGTATACGGAACTTCTGAGTGTGGGCAGAGCGCTACAGGTCTGAGTTAGTACTACCCAATTAGTAATTATACCTCTGTAACCTCATACCTTTCTACAAAACTTTCACACGCCTATCCTCAAACCACCCTCTTGGCTTTCATACTTTCATTTTAGGATTTGGTAGCTATTCTATAAAGGCAAAGAAAATTTGTATTTGATCTAACTATAAAAATATGCTTGCTTCCTTATGAAAATCAAAGAAAACAGCAGTTTTGGTTTATTATTTTGTCTAAATACATTAAAAAATAAGTCTAAATTTATCTATGTTTACCAGGTAACTTCTAAGAAACATCCTTTTGCTCTCCCTCTACCATAAATGTTTCTGCTTTTGGACATATGAAGCATTTGGGCCAAAAAGAAAAAAGCAATAGCATAGACTACAAATGTGCAGTATCTGAAACCAGTCTAGCTCTCAACTGAAAACAATCCATCGTGGACTTTGAAGTCTTCCTATGAAACTAAAAGTTTAGGAGTTTGAGGGTTTTTTTTACGGAAAGCAGACACTCCAAAATAAATGTGTGAAAGCTGACTGCCTCCATCTAAATCTCATACAATTATGTCAGTTACTTCTTGTTATCTGAATTTAAACACACTAATGGGGGGATACTTGCCCTAATGCTGCTCTTGTAAAGTAAAATAGGTAACTGATCCAAAGGAACCAGATGAAGGGCTGCTGACTCCTAAAAAATCCAAAATAGGACAAGTTACATGAATGATTTTTTCCAGATAGACTGAATGTTAATTAAAATGTTTAAATCAGATTAGTTACAGTGTTTCTTTGAAAAAAATATATTAAATATTAATAAAACCACTGCACATTTATTTTTCATTCTGGACGTCAACTGTCGAAATAATTTGATGAAGATGTACGTCATAATCATAAGGGCATGGCATTTTTCTGAAGTGCTATTCACAGAAAAATGTTTCCCATCTCTAATATTAATATAACTGAAGGAGCCCCTTGGGAGATTCTCAATATCCACGGTCTTAACATTCTATCTGAGTCTGGGGAATCTGGTGTCCTTCACCCATCCTTAGTGGAAGAAATCCACTCCATCTACAGGTCTAGATGTGATTCTTTAAAAAGTAGCATAGAGAAAACACTCATGTTTCTGCTTTTGAATTACTCTATTATTCTTGCAGGTACCACAGTCCCTACACCACATCATTCTTAATAAAATAAATAATTAAAAATATATATTAATTCAGATCATGTAGTACAGTATTGCTTCACTTTTGTTTTCCCCCATTTATTTGTTTTAATCTGCTTGTTTATACTGACATTAACATATCTTTGTATCCCTTTCAAAGTAATGAGATTTCTGTTTTGTGCTCCTATGCTCCAGTTTGTATTTGAAATTTTTACCCTACATTTAGCCTGGAGAGAAATGTTGGCACTTTTTTTATTAGGATAAACACATATTTCTCATTATAGGAGCACTGTTCCTTTATGTACCTCTTCCTCCAACACATGGAGGTAGCTTACACTTGCTCCAAAATACAGAAAGCTGTGATCTGCACTAAGGAGTCATAAAGGAGAGAGGAAGGAAAGGGGGGATAGCAATCAGTGAAAAAATGTAATACGGTTTTATAATTAGTATTTAGTATCACAGAAACAGCTGATATCCAGTATAATCAACACAGAATTTAATCTGTAATTCCAACACATTTTTCCAAGACTGTGCTGATATATTCATAACTTTACAAAGTACTTCTTTTAAATTGAAACTGTTCTAGTTTTGCCTAATCTTTTTTATACAAAAGTTTGAGTAATTCCAAACATTTCCAAGTTATGTGCAGATTAATAACATAACCTTTTTCAGATGTTTCAGCAGCATATTTTATGCTTGAATGTTTCAATAATGGCAGAGGACAGTAGCATCACAGTTTGTTTTGGGGTGGGTTTTTTTATTTTGTTGTGATCTAAGAAATGCCAAACCTGGAAAAATGAGTGTAGTTGTTTCAAAGTTATAAGTTTTAAATAAGACATTTTCATCAATAAAACTTTGTCTAGGTTTCTTTCTCTCCTCACTCTAAAAGGACAGAAACTAATAATTTCAAATATCTAAATATTGAAGTTCTGGTCTCCAGGGCTGTTGACAAGACCATAAAGCAAACCTCCTGTTGTACTTAGCACCTTTTAAAGTTATACCACTGTACTGAGATATAATGGATTCAAATACCTAATTTTAACAACCTTTATTTTGTAGTTTTGGAAAGAGTTCAGGTGTCTTCTGCTGATTCAGAAATTTATCCAATGAATGGATCTCCATGAATATCAATCAGGAAAAAAGACAAGCAGAAGCGAGAAGGAGTTTAAATATGTCAAGTCTGGGATTGTTTAAGTGAAAAACATTGAATCCTACTTCATCCAGTAGGTCATTAATGGAACAGTTAAAGTCTTTCATGGAAAGTTAATACTCCTTACTTTGGGAATACAAGTCTACTGATGAGAGACAGCGTTCACAAAGGTATTTGAAGTTGGCAAGCTGTGACATGTTGCCACTCGCCTTTTTCCATAAGGACAGTGCATCACCATGTGGAATATAAACAGTGGATGGTTTTCTTCTCTCTCTTGACTATTAGTGGATTGCACAAAGTGGATGATAATGCATTTATTGTAAGTTGTCTGAAATACCCTTTACTGGGATTTTTTTTCTAGCTTAGCAGGTGAGTGCTTATTTACCTCAGGAGACAACCTGTAGTCGTATCGTAGCTGTTCTGAAGCTACGAAGCTATGTAGTGAAGCATATGTTCAGGTTAAAAAGACATCTGTAACTTCAGCAAAATGCTTCAGAATGAAAAAGTACATGTTGTGCACATGTGGTTTTCTGAACTGGTTCTCCATTCGACATAAGTAAGTTCAGGGAGCTTCAGCTGAAGACAGGGGAGACTAAGCAGCAGCGAGTTACTGCACTGGAAGGGTGCAATTACTGCAGTGGAAAGGCACAAATGTTCCATCCTCAACAGATGGGAAATACAGGATTGATTCACACTGCATGATTAAAGTTAAACATGTTCCTGGGACTTGTCCTGGATAGAAATGTTTTCTAGATTTGTCCTTCAAACAGCTGGTCAACATACCTGCCCATATCCTTTTGTTTTACAAGACAGCTTCCCAAAGCTGTCTTAGGAGGGCAACCCAAAATTTATTTAATTCTATGGGGGGTCTTTCCAAACTCTACAGGAAGCTCACTCAGTACCTCTTCTAATGGGCCAAGCACCAGGACTTGCATCTCTCTCTTTCCCGTTCAACCTTCCAGTTAACTTTTTTCAGAGGCACTTTCTAGAGAAGCATTTCTCGAACTGGGCACGAGAGATCTGTCTAGGTACGCACAGGATATTCATCATACGGGTCATTTATGGCAAATCTTCACCATAAATGACAAAATCTGCACACAGCACTCCCATCACACAAACAGGGAGTACAACAAGCTCAGAAGAGTTTGTGGCTGATCTACAAGTGAAAGATTACATACACTTACATTAGTACCTCAGATCCCTGTGCTAGCCTTTCTATGCGAAACTGGTGATCACACATATGAAATCAATTTTTGCTAGATCCAATTTCCCTGACGCAGCTCCTTCTGATAATAGCCTACCCTCTAGTAAGCACCAATTTAAGCAGTTTGTAATAAACACATAGCTTGACCGTACAACTTTCCTTGGGCGGGTGAAAAGTGGTGCTAAAATAATGGTTCCACATAGAAAGGATCAGAAGTGGGGCCTGGCCTATATTTACTACTGGCACTTACAGTGGATGACAACATTTGGATGTTTATTGTACTAATACAAAAATGTGTCACGGACCTACCAAATACCGGGACACTACAAAATCTTCAGGACACAGGCTATGAAATTTTCGGGCCCTCAGGACCTTCATCCCCAAATATTAACTGCTGGCTCCCGAGCCCATCTGACGGGCCTGTTAGACAAAGCCTGGTGGCACGCAATACGGCCTGATCCACGGGCAGGCAGCCCAGCTGACACAGGGACACGCTTGCCTTCCAGATCTCCAGAGCTATAGGGGCAGGAAACTCAGGCACCTCATATCCCTGGTTTTCCCCCGTTCTCCACTGGAGCAGTCGTGTGTTATCTCATCTGTGCCTCTGGGAGGGGAAAGGGAGGAAGAAAGGAAAGATACAGAGCAGTGGAGCCGGGCCGTGAGGAAGAGGGTAAAGGGGAGTAATTGGAGTTGTCTTTGGTATCGTCTGTATTTACAACTGGGATACTGTCGTGACACTGAGTTATTGACCATCAACAGCATTTATTACCATTGTTCCTGAAGCAACACTGCCAAAGTACGGGTTGTTACCTGGTGTTGTTTTGTTTGACAACAAGTTGAGGACACAAATATTTGTGGTTTTCTGGGGGGAGCTGATGTTGAATTGCTGCAAACGTATTCAAATACAAAGAGACAAAACAAACAAGTTAATACCATTTTGTTTCCCATAGTGAATCTTTCTTGTTATCTGCTTTCTTGTCACAGTACTGTCAGGTCTAATAACATAGGCGTCATCTCCTACTCTGAATTATCTTCAGAGTTTGTCTTACTGATTTTTTCAGCAGTGAAATCTTCAATCACAGCCTGTCCAAGATACAATGGAACATCAGCCTGCTTTTCTGGTTATGACAGATATATTCCTGCACCACTCCTGTTCATTCAGAATGTTGTAAGGATTTGTGTAGGTTTTTGCCTAAAACAACATACTGGTTTCTCTCATTTATTCCTGTTCGCATAAACTCATGCTGTTGATTTTCACTTTCAGGTTCCTACGCAGCCCATCCCCACTCTGCCTACAATGGCTCCTTCCTAACAAGATGTCAACACCCTTCTCTGATCACTGACTCTTGGAAGCAGGCAAAACTCCTTTCTCATGTGCTAATTCAAGTACAGAAGTGTTTTTCCTATGCTGCCCTTATGCCAGGAGTTCCCTGGAGACACGTGCCCATCTGCCCATGGGGCTTCAGGCTCAAAACTCTCCTTTACTGTGACACCTACAAATGCACACAAAGCTGGCCTTCTTTTCTTCTACCTACAGCTTGGTAGCACCCTGCTCCATCACAGCAGCTCCCAGATCTTATGATAATATTAATAGAAACAATAATAAAGACCAAATCAGCAAAAGGTATTTCATAGGAATAACTTGTATTCTTTACAAAAGGTCCACATGTAAAACCAGCTTTGTCTAAGTAATGACAAATAGAGAAGAAAAAATAAGGGACTTTCAAACCTTTATGTAGGTGCCCTCTATACTTCTCATATGTGGACTTGTTGAAACCTTACCAATAAAAGATATAAAGGATGAGCAGGATGATGACCAGCAGCAGTAAGCAGAAACCCCACAGTTTATGGGCAATAACTCTTCTCCTTCACTTGAGTAGTAGAGACCACTGTAAATCTACCTTCAAAGGTATTTAACCAGTCTCTCTTCCTATAGCAGCATGGTATTCAAGCTATTTAATATCACCTTGATCACACTTTCATTAAGATGCATCACTTCTGATCTTCTAGCAATTTATCTCACTTTTACTACCTATAACTGCCATTTTAAAGAGACTTTTTTAAAAGAGTGGGAGTTTCAAAAGAATATTCTCTAAATAATACATCCAAATTCCCATGGTCACCTAAATGCATTTATAAATCCTAGCTATAAAGAAAGAATAACAAATAATTGCATTGCAGTATATTTGGTGAAATGACTGTACTTTTCTTCACCAACGAAAGGTGAAGTGGCCAGCTAAAATGAGAACTAAGCAGCTAATGGAAGAACACTTCATTTAGGAATGTGAGGAAGTGTAATATGCCACGCATATCCTAAATTAAGTCTCGTGGCATTGCAGAGCTATGACTGCAAAGTCATCGTGTGTATATGGGTGGGAGTCGGCAAATAGCTGTGATGGAAGCTCAAAGTTTCTCTTTAATCTTGTAATGTGTTCACTGGTATTTTATTTACAGAAGCAATTACTTCTGGCTATATATAGTTAGTTACTGTAATAGTTATTTTACAGAAATAGCAACCAAGTTTTATGTGTCAACATTCTCCATTCACTGGAATTTTTGGAACTTCTTTGTCAGAGAATGAATGACCTGCGATGCTGCAGGACAACAGAGACAGACACAAGCAGATACAAACTGGCCATTTTCTAGGCCTGCAAGTACTACTAAAGCCAAGGTTGCTGGATCGCCGTTTCTTGGACCTAAGAACATTGCTTAAAATCTAGCAAAGACAAGGCATTACATATGTTTATGTTACTTCCAAAATGTTGGCCTGGTTACAAAATACTGTGCACACTTCGAACTGAACAGATATTGCAAATGAATCTGCAAGACTGACTGTAATTATTTAAAAGAACGATGACTAGGACTACTAAAAGAGCCGTTTTCAAAGTATTTTTAACAAAACTGCAGGCTGCCACGCTAGTAAAAATGCTGACAGACACACTTTACAACCACAACCAGAAAGCAAGCTCTAACTTTGCTCGGGGAAGGCCATGCCATGGTCCAGCTGTTGGCGGCAGTCATCAGTTCCAGAAGGGATCTGATGGGAGAACACATCTCTCTCTGCAGCCAAGAGCTGCATCTTTCTCAGCTCTCACCTAGGATCAGGCTAATCTACCTCCAGCTGCAGCTCTGCTGAAGACAGCGGAATTTCAGGCGGGTGATAAAGGCGTTACGTGACTCTTATTTTCATCTCTACAGTGGTGTGGACTTGCCACATGCATCGAAAACTACTTAAAAGTCTTTTGAATTTTAAAGCACCAGCTTGCTTTCGAAGATGGGAAAAGAGGGGAAGCGATGACTGAGAAATAAAGAAGTTTTCTAAATGATGGCTTGTATCATGATATCAAGTACTTTCACTATGTTTTGACTATACACAAACTTTCTTGTCTCAAGATTATGCACAGATTGCTCGGTTAGAACTGTTTAAGCATGCTTGCATAAACTGTTGTGTCAGTAAGTAACAGACAAGTAGGGAACATGGCAAACATCAGACCGGTACTGTCCATGCACTGACTGAGACTGGTCAAAATTTTTACAGGAGGAATTTTCCTGTAAAATCTACAGTTACTAAAATCTAAGATTCTTATGCAACACCTTTATGTGCTAATATCCAAACATATCATAGTCATTATTTACCCTCACACACCATTTTAGGAAATGCTATTAGCAGCCAATTTTACCGATGAGGAACTGAGGCACAGTCACCCATTGAAGGTCACACAGGACATCTGTAGCTGAGGAGGAAATTGAGATTCAGATTAACGTTCCCTAGACTGAAGCCCTTTTCAGAGCTTGCTGAAAGCATCTGATCAATTTGTAATCACTTAAGCTGCTATTCGAATAGACGGGAAAAATGGACACATCTTGAGGCCCCTCCACTTGGCAACATCATCTCCTGTTTTCAGAAGTGATGGATTTGGTCCCTTTGTAACAAGACACGCGACCTCATGGCTGTTCAAGGTCCTGACCTGGGTGCTTCTGCAGAGTCAGCAGAGGAAACTGGAGACTCTGATTTGCCTCTGAGGCATCCTAGTCCCACATGCAGAGAACTGATAAGCAAATATACATATATATATATGGAGTAAAATAAGGAGGGTAAATGCTTTAATATGGATAATAGTACAGGAATGATGGGGTTTGCTAGTTCAGTGGACTAACTTCAAGTGAAGTACTTTAATTCTGATTCTTCCAAGTGTGACTTTTTCCAAAAAACTGTTGTAGCCTAGAAAAAAAGTTTACTATATTCTTGAGCATCCTTGTTTACAGAAATCAGAACTGACTCTACAGAAGTAGAATTGCCCTTTAGCAATGCCTAAGCCACCACTTCCTTCTGATTCTAAAGAGAATTTCTCTTTTGAAATAGATGCATGCAGTAATTCAGGAACAAAGTCTATGCTTCAGTAGACATCCTTTGGTATCCCTTACCTTCCTTCCAAGACTTAGTTCTTTTTCCATTCCCTTATGTATGTAGACCGGACGTATTAGCACGTAACGGAGTTTCAGGAGTAATTCTGCAAAACAGTTGCTGGATCAATCAGGAGGAGAGCCACACTATTATCCTCTCTGCAGCTGTACAGTTAACAGATTGTGTATGGAATACCAATGCATTTCGAAGATGCAGGATACGGTTCCATACCTTTGCACAAGGCATGTAATTTGTCTGTGCTTTCATCCTTCACAACAGGGAGACAACAAGGCTGTGAGGATAAATACCAATGCTGTCTGGAGCAATTCAGAAGCTCTTCAAACACAATTTGACAATAGATCTTTCTGCCCACACGTGCGCAGGGACACTACATCACATGGACCATGCACCCTGCGTCATCCATGCACGAAGAAGAGCTGCTGTAAAAATGTACAGAGCAATTACACAGCAATGGCCCATAGATTCAGTAGGTGTTGGACTGAGAAAGTTGGTTGCAGCATCTTCTTCAAAGTGGAACCTGGGATCTGAGCATAAAGGACCCCCATTTGAGAAGACATCCTGATAAATACATTGAAGGGGCATTCGAAGTCTGCATAGGTGGAGGACACATTAGCATTCTGGATAGGCAGGGCACAGGCTAAAGGTAGGGTCTAACTTTCTGACCAAAGCGACAAGCTTGCAGTAGTGGCGAAAGTAACAGTGACATGGAGCTTCCCTTTACAAGTGAACACTGCCTCACAAAATAAAAATATCGGTGCTTTGTCTGGTTGGCAAGTAGAAAATATGACTACAGTGCAAACTATTTCCTGACAGAGCTCTGCTTTTGCTGACTGACATTTCTATCAATCCCAAATCAAATGGTTACTTAATACACACTGCCCATATCACTGCTGGGCACACAACAGTGTTTAGGAGTCAGAGGCACAGATGAGGATGCCACCACACTGTATTTTTGTAGAAACACAGGCAGAGAGATGGTCGCTCTCTCAGAGACCTTGCAATATAAATATAAGGCAGGAAGAAACAGAAGAAAATGAAAACAGATGGGGATTACAAAAGCACTTTGTGAGTATATTGGCAAGATGGACAGTAGACTCAACAGTGGCCATGTTCTAGGTCTTGTAGACAAAGAGAAATTGAGGAGGTTTTGAAGCAGGGCTTTTTTTTTTTTTTGGCAGATGCTTTTATGTCTGCATTGTTTGCAAAAGGCCTTTGCTAATTAATTGGGAAATTACTGCTTTTTTCTTCTGCGAGGCCACGCAGACAGGTGCAGACAGATACAAGCAAGCTCTGCTCATGCTCTGAGCTGCCCAGACATAAGCTGGCTTCCGTCTGGAAGATGTAGAGTCATGTTAATGTGGCACCATGCCCAAACTAACATACCCTGCCTCTCAGCAGTGCTCATTAGCTTAGGTTCATGCAGTTATCTTACTTCTGGACTGTGGCCTTCTGGTGTTTGACAAGCTAAGGGCACCGTCATAGTCCTCCTGTCTTTCTGGCCTCCTCTACATACACATACCTTTATGTCATTACATGTTGTCACCTTTTGTTGAGAAACAGACTGTTAAAAATCACCAATTCTCTTCTCCCAGTTGCACTCCTAAGAAAATTTCTGTCAGTCTGCCAAGATGATAACAAAACACATGAACATCTCATGGTTCAGCTCACACCATCACCAAAGCAGCAGTAATGGCTGCAGAAGCAGCTAACTCACGAGCTGCCAAAGTGCTGAGGTAGGAAACAGGAGTATGGATTACATTCTTTATGAAGCCTGAGTACAGACCATATGACCCTCAGCACGTTCCTGCAATGTAGCCAAGAACCAGGTTGCACTTTCATACCATAAGTAATCCAGCATCTGCCCCCAACGGCAAATTTTAGGGAACACTGCAAAGGACTGGATTTCCTCCAGTTCTCAAGGAGGACAGAAGAAGACCCAGCACATTGTCCCGCTGGCTCACGTCCCTTCCTGACCTTTCAGGTGACATCAATTTTCCAGCTCCCAGAGAAAGAAATGCAGCTGTGCTGACTTTCCTCCCGCTGACCGCTGTTAGGACCCATAATCCATCACCTTACACTAAAATGACCAAGTTCACTGGTTTTATATCGAACTATGGCTACTGTGGAAAAGAGACAAGATTCAATCTCCACTGGTAATATAGGATATGGGACAACTGCACTCAATTTAGCTTTTACCTTTCTATCAGACTTACGAAATTGCAATTAGCCATATGAGAACGCTACTGAGAACGCAACATGAAGGACTCAGTGAGGGGGAAAGGGACGATTCAGGTTCCTTGTCAGATTTTAATTCTGCCTCCCTGTGGTTACTTCACTATGATTGTCTCACAGTTTTCCGTGGGATGCCTCCCTTCATCAGTAAGTATTTGCACAAAGGGCAGTATATAGATTACACAAAAAAGCGTGGCTTTTTGCTTGGCTTTGCATCCTAAATAATACTCTTTAAACACCAATTAAAAAAAACCCCAAACATATCAGGCATATATATTTGTATGATAACATTTATACTAATATGTAGATGAGAGATTTTACTGTGGTTATACCTGGAGGGTCTTCTGCAAGCAAGTATACGCCTATTTTGTCCAGCCTGCAGACTTCTAGGAAGCCATAAGAGCATAAAGCTGCAGCTCATGCACTCTCGGATAGCAGGGCCCATTAGTTCAGGTTCAGTGCTGCACTAGCCATGGCTACATAGCTTTTGGCCAGCGCAGAGCATAGGTGGACATTTTGCTCGTACATGAGCACATACCCATACCCCCTGCTGAAGAATTTTTAAGCCCAAGCTTGAGAAAGCATTCTATTCAGGGCAATACTGGAATAGACTGACACTTAAGTCCTTCTGAAACCAGAGGGGTAATCTGTATTTAAACTTAGTCCTATGCTTTAATCTGCTTTTTTACTATTTTGCTATCCTGAATAAAGATAAATGTAAGCATGTCCTTTCCTGAGTGGAGGTCTAGAAACATTAACATGCAGCAGTTCAGACAATGATTTATTGGTGTCAAGTCTAGCCCTTATCAAAGAACAATAACACAAAGAACAACCATTACATGTGGGTCATGAAAGGCTATTTTACTTTGTAACTATATTGCATTAGGAAGTAAATCCTACACATGTAAAAGAGGAAAAAAAGCCTCGTATGATTAGACTAATTTTATTGAAATTTATCCAAATTAGGGAGCTTCAAATTTTATACACTTAACTTGAATTTACAACTGGCTGGTTCTTTTGAACTGAACTCTGAAATAATTGGGTAAATGCCTTTTTAAACATTGAGAGAAACGTCAGTCTTAATCTTTTGCAGCAGGGGTCACTATAAACAAATCTAAAAAAACCTGCCAGCATAGAATAGATATGCCAGAACAGACAGTAAAATTACTGATTATAGATATGGAACGGTGTCACTGTAGGCAAGCATGAGAAAAAAACCTGAGCATTTTTATATATGTAATTTCTTTAAAATTGGTTGTACAGGCTTAGCCCATCCTTACAAGAACGGTGACCTAATTTCAAACTATTAATAGAAGAGAAATAAAGTTGACTCCATGATATGTACTTAGACATAGGAATTTTAATGCAGTGCATCAAAGGAGTCAGATGACACAGGCAGTATTTTTATATTCTGCACAAAGTTTTACTGTAAGTATTACAAAATATAATCAGACCAAGTATTTAAATTTTTATTTTAAAGCTATTTATAGTCACAATCTTTTGTCCTTAGTTATATAGTGCACCGAGTTCCTGTATTTAAAGGTTGTTTTCACATTGGCATAAGAGCAGCATTTGAATTGAAATACAAAAAATCAGAACCTTACCTATTATAAATGATGATGTTTCAGCTGAAAAACTGTCTGAGGTTCTACCATGATTTCATATGTATGACATTAGCTGGTTAAATTACAACAGCTCTGCCTTAGCAATGGATATTTCCCTAGTATTAAACTAAACTACCCTTTGCTCAGCTCTTACTAAGACAAAATTCCAAGTGAATCAGCTCCGACCCTGCAAACACTTACACACTCGACTACCTTTAAATATGTGAACAGTGCTATTGAGGTCTGGGAGTCAGATCCTCAACTTGTGTAAATCACTGGCCCTATTTAAATCAACAGAGCTATGACAGTTTATATCAGCTGAAGATTTGGCACCAGAAATACAACCCCATGCATAAAGACAAGTATGTGCCTAACTCTCTCTCCGGGCCCCTGAAAGCTATAGAGGTCAGGTAAACTTCACAGAAAGAGAGAGACTGCATTGAACATTATTGTGTTTAAAGTCATTCCAGACTGTTAAACACACATTTATTACAAAGTCAAGATGAAAAATTATGAATTATTTAAGTTTATTACACCTTAGTTACATTTAAGACATTGCTGTTCCAAGGCTGGAGGACAGCTGGCTGGTAGTTATGACCACAAGTTACAAATATTTATGATACAAAGCAGAAGACCTTTTAGGGTAATGGAAGCTCAATAGACGGCTTTAATGTAACAGCCTACTTGCTCCACTCTTCTATCGATGGCTCCAGAAACCAGCACCCATTAAATTTCATGTATGAGATGGACTTCACAGGATCCTTGCTGAAAGTTACTTTAGTAGATGTAGATGAAAAAGGAATGGATGCAGAGATTGCAGGGAAGCATAACTTTATATGAAACTTTAAGATGGGTGACTGACACTTGGATGCTTTTTTTCAGCACTAGAGTGCAAATGTTTATAGTTATAGGGAAAAATAATGCAAATTCTAGTCTGCATGGATACAGGAACACAAACATCCTATGTCTATTTGGATCTATATGCTCTTATCTACTCAGTGGGCTGAGAGAAAGGGCATGTATTTATTTCAATGTCTTCTGTGGTGACCTTTGATACAGTACCTTAGCTTCACACAACGGTGATTTCTGCTTCCCAACACCCCTGTGAAAAACAACTAACCCCACTTTACAGTGAGTTTGGGGTTTTTTTTGGCTAGCAGACGCAGTGGAAATATTTCTAATGCCTTCAAACCCCTATCAACCAAGAACTGAACCTAGACAATTTGCACCTCCACTCTTGGTCCTTAGCTTCAGCAAAAGGCAGCTGATCCTTCCACACTGCAGCAGACACAGGGATGCTGCCCCCACAGCCCTCACCCCACACAATGCGAGGGGGTCAGCGAGAACCACCAACACGAGGGGCAGGGGGGAGAACAGAGCAACCACCAACATGAGGAGAAGGGGACAGCCCAGAACCACCAACACGAGGGGGACAGGGACAGCCCAGAACCACCAACACGAGGGGGAAGGGGCGAGCCCAGAACCACCAACACGAGGGGGAAGGGGCGAGCCCAGAACCACCACCCTGAGGGGGACAGCCGAGAACCACCAACACGAGGGGGACAGAGACAGCCGAGAACCATCACCAAACACCGTCACCGCGTTGCACCTGAGGCACCCGGAGACCACCTTCGGCCCTGGCGTGCGGTGCCGCAGCGTACGGACCTCTCCGGAGCATCCTGCAACCCGCACCCGCCCGAAGCGGCAGAGAGGGGTAAACCTGGCTTCACCGGGCGCCCTTGCTCCGGCCTGCAGAGGCGCGGGGAGAAACACCCGCACCGGGCAGGCCGGTTTCCACCCCGGCACAAGCCCCGGCCCGGCCCCAGCGCAGGAACCGGCTTCCCGCCGCCGGGCCGCTCCCCTCAGGGCCCGGGCGCGCGCCACGCCCGCCCCCACGGCTGCCACCCCGGCGCCCAGCGCCACCTGGCGGCGGCAGCCCGGGCCCTGCCGGCAGCGGGAGGGCGGCCGCGGGGCAGCGCGGCCCGCACCGCCGCCCCGGGTGTTGCCCAGCACCGCTCGGCAGCCCCGACGCTGCCGGCTGGGGTGCGGGGAAGTGGGCGGGGCTGCCGCTGACTCCGCCCCCTCCCCACCCGGTGTGGCCGCTTCCTGCGGCGCGGCACAGCCGCTGCTTCCTGCTCCTCCCCGCGGCGCGTCGGGCGGGCGGCTTTGCCATGGCTGCCCTGGCGGCCCTTTCAAACGCGGCAGCCGGCAGCAGGGGGTAATGTCGGGGGAAGCCTTCCGCCCTTCGCCGGGCCCGGGCCGAGGGCGCGGGTGAGACAGGGCGGGCAGCGGCCTGCGGGGCCGCGCCGGCCCCGGTTCCGGCGGTCTCCGTGCCGGGCGCCGGCGAGCGGGGGGCTTCCTGTTGTCTCGGTTGTTGCGGTGGAAACGAGCCATTTTCTTCTTGGGCCTGCGTTTCTGCTCCCTGCCTCTCCCCCCGGCCCACGGGGAAAGGGCTGCTCGGGGCTCCCCTCGCCCTGAAACGGTGCCCGGGTCCCGCTGTGCGAGAGGCGCCGGGGGGGGCGGGTGAGCGGGACCGGGGGTGCGGGCGGCAGCGCCCCGGGGAGGCCGCGGCGGGAGCGTTTGGAGCGCCCGGGCTCCGCTGGGGTGCCTCCTGTGCCCCCCGCCTTCCTCGGGGGCGGGAAGGGGCCTGTGAGGTGGCTTTTTCCCCTGGTTTCCCTGCCTGGGAACTGGTGCCCTTCCCAGGCAGGGAGGGTGAAATTTAGCTCCATTAGCCCTCCCCTCTTGAATGCTGCCAGCGGGTCTGAGGAAAGCCGGGTGTGCTCTGGGGAAGGATAGGGCTTCGAAGTTCGGAAAGTGTATTTTAAGGTCGGTCAGTGCATCTGGGCCGAAAAAGCAGGGATTTGGATGGCAGTGAGTCACCAAGCAACAACACAGTGCTTTACTGTCAGCTGCCCTTGTGTGCCTGCAAGGCTCTGAAGCCAGTGTTACTGGTGTGATAAACTCTGATGCGGCTGTGGCCGTGCAGAACAGGTGCGCATCTTCTGTATCCTTCAGGAGTGAGCACATCCCGTTACATTAAGCTGGATGGGAGTGTTACCTTACAGCTAGTTTTCTGGATTGAAGGAAAGGCGTAGCTGCACATGGTGTGGCAGTCTGTTACTGAATCAGAAGCAGTACCCCCCTGGTTTTGGATAATGTCTCTCTTCATAGCTGGTTTGAGATAAGCGGTTTAAAAAAATGCATGGGAAGTGTTTGTTCCCCCCATCTTCCTGTGCACACCTCTTCTGGTTCATTGACAGGCTGCTGCGTAACACAGGTTGTGCCTTTTCCCCAGTGGGACCTCTAGTTACAGGAACAGTCTTGGAGGAGAGTGTGCTTTCTAAGGGTGCAAACCTTGGTGATTTGCCTTTTTGGTGGTACTTTTGTAAGTAGTAGCAATAGGTGGTACTCTTTGGGTAATAGTGCGTACCCAATATGTCTCTCCCTTTTCTTTCTGACTGTAATTTTCCAGCTACTGCTGGAGTCTCCTAATTTGTGTCTGTGACTCCTTTCTCAGGTGGTCCTGATTGGCTTTGTGCAGGAAAAGTCCTTGGAAATCTACTGTATCAGCTTCTCTGAGCAAAAGTGTCTGTGACTTCTCCAAGGTTTTAACCTCGACAGGATTAGAGTAAGTTTGATTTATATTTTGACGTACAACCTAGTTGTTACAGGTGATAAAAAACTTCTGGAGTGATAGAACAATTTCCATACAAGTCCCTACCATCGGTCTGCATAGCATTTTTTTTCCTCTTTGTTGCTGACAGTATGCTCATGCTTTGATTTCTTCTTAGGGTGTTATTCTAGCATGCAATGGAGGTGTTCTAAAATGACAAGCAAAATCATATCATTATTGAAGTGGGCCACTCTGCTGCTACTAGTAATGGTCTGAAATTCACTTGTGGGATTCGTAGTGCTTTTTATGTCCTGCCCCAGATGCTTGGTGTTATAATAAACTGTCATTTGGCCAGTACTGTGCGATTTTAAGAAGAAGCTAAAATGCAAAATTCTATTATACTTGCTATTTTTTTTCATGCTAGAAAAACAGAGGCTGCAGAGCAAAGTTTGAGGTGCTTCCTGCATAGATGGAGTTCCTTTCTGGAAGGAATGCTGTACTTTAGATTAAGTGGAAAAGAGCATTAGAAGTTTCTGTGTCCTTTTCTGCTGGACAAGGATTTTTTTGCAGCTACTGAGATGAAATTAATTTCCAAGTATATGTGTGCTGGTGGTGTGGTTTTTTGGTTCTTTGGTGTTGGTTTTGTTTTTTTCTTTTCTAAATCCTGTACCTTCAGGTAGAATATTTGAGTTGTAAGTTGCAGTAAACTTTGTTGATATTCAGATCTGTATTTTTCTAGTTATGATGGATTTATGTGACTTAATGTAGTAAGTTTATGAGATTTAAATTTGCCATAATGGCATTAATTTGATAATACCATGAAAGTGTAATATTTTCTATAACTTTCAACTATTAAATACAATTTTTTTCTAAAGTGCCCTGTAGAAGATGTGACAGTCTATTAGGATTACTGGAGCAATTTCTGACTCTGAAAATTGTTGCTCTAATGGTGGAGCTATAAAATATAGCCTTGTGCTAGTACTGGGGTTTCTGGGGGGTTTGGGGAGTATAGCGGGGGAGAGGAGGTAGTTTTTTTTTAATATGATTACTTTTAAACTATTATTAAACTTTCCGGTCTGCAAGTAGTTGCTTATGCTGCCTAGGTTCACATATGATGAAATTTACTTTTGATGGCATGAATAGGGAGGTTGAAGAGAATATCAGTCTGTAAATGAGACTTGGATTGCTATTTAACATAATAAGGCCTTTAAAGCCTTGCTCTGCTTATATTCTAAATGCAGCTTAGAACTTCTATTTGGGGAGAAAGATCAGAGGAATGGTTGCCTCCTTGCTGTGCTATGTTTTGTGCATACCCATATTAAGGTTCTGTACAGCTAAGTATATGCGAAGAGCTACTCTGTCACTCTTCTTTATTCCTGGCGTGGCCCAACACTGAATTACAGTAGCCTTATTTTAATGAGTAGCTGACAGGAAGGGAGAAGTGTGCTATTTACAGCCATCAGGATAGCTGGAGTGCGTTGTGGAGCTCTGCATTGGATGCAGAGAATAGAAATGGTGGGAACAAAAGAACTGGCAACTGAACTGATGCCAACCTATTTGGAGAGTAGACCTGGGAGATGTATTTATCTATGATAGCAATGATTTAAATAGCTTCAACTCTTCTTCAGTGGCCAGTGTAACAGTTCTGTGAAGTCCTCTTTCTTTTTTAAACGGAAGTACTTTTGAAGAACATGCTGTAACTTCTGGGTTTTGTGGAGAAGCAAGACTTCAGTGATTACTGAGATTGTGAAGTAAAGAGAATTCGGGCGTTTCAAGCAATGATGTTGCATGCTGCCTGCTGGCATTTGGGGGATGTCAAGCAGAAGAGTTTTAACTCCCTTGAATAGGCGATCAAGGCTCTAGTGTGAAGGTTGAGTGTTAAGGTTTCCGCCTATCGCACAGAAGCTGAAGATCATACACAGACAGATCTGAAATGAAACAGGAGTTGAGAGCTTAAGTATGTGGGCAAGGCCAAAGCTTCCAGGAACTAATTCATGTTGCCTGGTATGGAAGTAAGATACTGTTGGTGAGATGATTGTTAAGAACTCTTTTTCTCAAAGAACAAATATTTTTAAAATTACAGCAAAGTTTCTGACAACATACATAAAATAAGAAAAAAATGTGTTAGCAAATGTTACTTGGAAGTTTGCTGGCCCCAGATGTGAGGAGAACTGCTAGAACAGAGCTTGTAGGAGTTCAATATGCCAGTTGGCAAGCTGCTGAAATCCTGCATGGGGTGGCCAGATAACATGTGCACATCACTGGATACTGCGTGTTGACTTCCTTCAGATAAGTACAGGAGATGCCAAGCGCTGTGAACACAGACACAAGGAAGGGAAAGAAGTTTGCTCTGACCTGACTCTGATATAAATTGGTTGCTCTTAAATTCTCGGCTTTGTAGTTGGCTCTTGTACAGCTATGGGACTTTTCCAGATTTGGCGAGGGGACACAGATGTATGCAAGTTACAGTTGCTTTCCTCAGGGTAGAAACCAGCCCTCACTTTGAGTATGGTTACCTGGAGGCGACAGAGAAGGAAGAGATAAAGGCAGTTTTCCCACTGATGCCAGTCTTATCTGGAAAATATAATAGGAGCTAAGCTGCCAATTTCACACTGTCTTGATCTGCTGTGGGAGGGTAAATAAAGCTTTTCCAAGCTCCCTCAACACTTGAGGCAGGAGACATGGGGGACCGTATCCCCGTAGAAGCAGAGCATGGGGCAGGTGATAGCTTGTTTGATTGGCTTGTCATGTAGTCAGTGCAGTCAGCATTGTAGATGCCCCATGTGGAGCATAACCGTGTTTGCCTGTTTCTTGAGTCTTCCTGCCTCCCTTCAGGGACTGTCTCTAAGCTTTTTTAAAAAAAATCTGTAATAGTTATTCATCATTATCAGTGGCATTTAGACTCGTTGCTTTTTCATCCTCTTCCTTGCCTCCCCCTCCGCAGTGAATCACAGAAGGACTGTTTTTCTTAGTCATTAACTGTAGGTGTTAGCACACCCTAGTGCAGGCAGCTCAGGAGGAAAATTTAGCAGAGAGCTGTCTGGCAATTTGGAGTCAAATCAGAAGTACTTTTGTGGATTCAAATAAAAACATGATTCTTTGTAAACAAAAAGAATATATGTAGCAATTGCAAGATTCTTTTTCTACAAATGTGAAGTATAATTAGCTTGGTGTATACGTTATTAGAAGGGGAGGTGTTTATGACTTGGCCCCACCTCACACTGAAATATCGGGAGTTTTTTTTCCTTTGTGATACCCCATGTTTAATATTCATCTCTCAGGTGCTCTTTGGTATTGGGCTTTTATTTTGAGCTGTAGAACTCCATTTTTGGCTTCTGACCATGGTTTGTCTGTTCATGGAGAGTTATTCTGAAATAAGTTTTGTGCTTTAAATTCACATCTTACCTTAGTTCAAATTAACTTTAAGTGCAGGTACAAAAGCCTTTAGGAAGAAAGTTACCACTCAAGAAAATTTAGTAGATTAATAATATAAGCAAAGTCTGAGTTTATGTATCTGAGGCCAGTCCCAACTCATTACGTGCTTGTAAGAACTGGCACAATATTGATGAGCGGGACAGAGGACAGATTCTGTGCTGGTCTTACCTTCTTTGATCTTCTGGATCAAACATGTTTGATACTTCTCCAGCTTTCTGAAGAACTGCAACAAACACTGAAAAGATGATCTAATTATTTTTTTTAAGTGGAAAATCCAAGAAATCAAAAGGAAAAAGACAGACAAGCATTGTAGTGTCCCTTAAAGACTTAGGCTTGTTATGTATCACTTCCTGTTCTATTTCATGCTTTCCTCTGCCATTTTTATATTCTCTATATGGTAATTCTGTTTCATTCAGTGCATTGTATGAAGACAAGTAGACTCAGATTTAAGGTTGTAGGAGCAAATACTAATCTGTTCATGAACGTGGAAAATGCCTGGTTTCGCAAACCGAGGAGCTCATCTCCTATTCTTAATGCTGATACGAAGAGTTAAATCAGTCACCAGTGTTGGATCGCAGGAAGTATAATTAACTTTATAGATTAAGCTTTACTCCTGCTGTAATCTCACTTAATGTAACAATACAAATGTTGAGATATTTTGAGACCCTGCCCTTGGCCATTTGAGGTGAGAGGGAATTATCAGCAGAAAAAAGACCTTCCAGATAAGGCTTTCCTTTTACCTGGCCTTTTGGGTAAGCCCGAAAACTATCATGGTGATGTACTGAGTGCCTGAAACTGGCAGGGAAGTTGAGAGTGGTGTTACGTAGGGGGAATGCTGACCTCAAGTGAGAGAGCATGAATGTTGGCTTTTTCCTTCTTTCTTGCTGTGGTTCAGTCCGTAAGTATGAAGAAGCTGGTTAGAGTGTTTAAAAACTGATCACTTCCTTCTGAGATTGCCTGGAATACTAAAAAGACCCCACCTAGCTGGATTAGCTGAACAAGCATGACTGATAATGATATTGTAAGATAAACACCTAGTTTGAAAACTGAGAGAATGGTGAGACTTGACCGTGTGAAAAGTGTCTTAGTGACTGCAAGAAAATGGATCAGAGATAACATAATTCTGGAAATCTTGGTGTTGCAAACATGAATAATGTTTTTTGGTTTTCCCATTCACAGATTAAAGTACAATATAAAATGGAAACATTATTTTCATGCCTCTGAGGTAATGTGAATAAATATGTAATTAATTCAGGATTATGATAATGACTGTTCAGCTATAAAGAGCAAAGAAGAACGGAGAAGCGGAGTGGCTGGGTGAAGTTGCAGGTGTCTCAGAACTGACAGTGAAAAGTCACCTGGGAAGCTAATAAGGTGAGTGATATTTTTTGTGTTCTGTGGCAATTTCTGTTTTCCTGTGGTAGACGTGTATGCTAACCAGTTGCATAATGGGATTTCAGTCAGTGGAACAGCACAAAAATGCTGACCTGTTACTGACCATGATGATTGCTACCTGAAGGTGTTTTGCAAGCAAGCTAATAGCTAGTGGTGTTTGATGCGTGCCTCAATAGTCCTCCTTCTGCTGCGGTGCTGAAAATTGTCACTTAAATTCTGGTACTGCTTTACAAGAAAAACTTGCTGAAAGCTATTTATAACAATAGTTATGCTTCTAGTGCTTGAACAGGGGCCAGAATGGAGTTGGATTAAAGGGCGTTTTGCCCTTGAGTTAAATGGCACTTTGCAAAATACTTACCCAGTTTGTATGGGCAAACATGAGACATCAAGGCTTGCATCGCAGCGGTAAGGCTGGAATAAAGATCAAGGTGCAAAACATTGGAGAAATGTGAGGAATGATGAAGTTGCACCAGATACAGGTAAAAAAGTTTTATGAATATTATAGTTATATAAATGCTTTATGGTTTTTTGTTTGTTTATGTTTTTAATTTTCTGGCAGGTAAAATTTGGAGGGTACCTAGAATTCTCTAATTAAAACTGCTAAATATGATTATTGAAATTCATTGGCCCAACCATTGCCAAAAATTCTATAACTGATTAACTGAAATGCAGCTATTGTAGGTATGAATCTCGGGTCAGGAGAAAGTGTGCCGTTTGTTTTTTACCTTTGATAATTGTTTTATGCACTTTTTATATGCTAATGAGCAGCTCTTTCAAAATTATTATTTTTATTATGCATACAAGCAAAGGATAGTTTTTAAAGGTGAAATTCTAGATCAAAACGGACAATCTTCTTGTAGTCCTGTTCAAATCAAAACCATATGCAAGCTGACTTTACTAGATCTTAATTTTATTTTCTGTGCTTCTTAGGCTGATGGAGGAAAAACTTGCACAGTATATAAGTGACACCCAATAACATGTCCGAGAAGCGGTACTCTTTTTGCTAGGATAGCTTTACATGCAAGCCAAGTAATTACCTCCATTTGAAGAGGAAAAATAATTTGAGAGGCTATAGTGCAGGTTTGTGTGTTTGCTCAGCTGAAAAGATTGCTGAATGTGTGCTGCTGTGGCCTAAATTCTTGGATACTAAGAAATCCAAACTTTTTTGATTGCTGAAGACATTATGAGGGCACACTTGGCAGTGAGTTAAAGGACTGAATAACAGAACACAACTTCAATCAAATGTTCTATTTCTCTCTCCTCGCCTCTGTTTCAGATGTCATCTCTACCAAGGAGGGTGAAATCTGAGGCCAAAGCCCATACATCAGAAGAAGAATTACCTTCATTTCTAAATTCGTAAGATTACTTTTTTCCTTAACATTTTTTTAAAGGTTTATGCTAAGCATGAGCAATTGCATAATAGCAACACTCAGTTTCTGAGAGGCTGATAAAAAAGTTTTAATGCACAAAGCGTGAATTATAAAACACTATATATACACACACACACCCTCCCCATGAAGTTTCATGCTCACAGTGAAGACAGGGTGAAACTGAATTGCCAGTTGTCCACACAGAATCAGATGTGTACACGTCCCAGTGACCAGCTTCAGGAAAGCTTCGTAAATTATTCCAGCCATTAGCTGCACAACAGCATAAAAGACCTGTATTTGTTGAGCCTGCCTACCTTTCTATTCATTTTTCCTGTTCGCTTCCTTTCATGTCAGAAAACACTCAGATTGGCTTGCTTATGTATTATTTTTTTTCTTCTCACAAGCGATATTGTTCACTCGTTTGTTTTTCAGGAGCTCTGAATCAGAGGAGGAAGAGGAAGAGTGGGAGCCAAAAAGCAAAACTGCCAAGAGACCTCAGTTGTCAAAGAAAAATGAGGCAAAAACTAAAAAAGTTGCTGCTTCACGGTCAGCTGTGGCCAGGAAAAAGGTCAAGAAGGTAGCAGTAAAAGAGGAAATGGTGAGTATCTGTAAGCAAGAGACACTTAATTACTATGGTTGGCAAATAACATGGGCAGAATTTTTCCAGCTCTGGTTGGCTTGGTTGCCTGAGTCTGATCAGCTCATCTGATTCCACTGTTCCTGTGAATATTCAGTATATTTGATAAACATGGCTTTCTTATGTATTTAAGTGTCCCAGATCTAAGGGCCCTCCTTTAAAATTTTGGCCAATGATAATGGGACATTTTTTTCCTGGTGATCTATTTCAACAACAGAAATAAATAAATACCTCTGTTTTTCTGTAATGAAAACTAAACACACTAATATCTCTGGTTTCTGTATTGCACCTTTGGTGTCTTCTGCCTTTTCACCAGCTGGGTACCACAACAAAAAGAAGGCCTGTACTTATATTTGCTTGCATGGCTGTTCGACCCAGTAAGGATCACAGTTGCATTGTGATGGATATAAGATGCACTTCTATCAGAAGTTACTTCTGTCAAAGATTAACATCAGAGATTAGGTCATGGCAGAAGCCAGTGCTTCTGGTTTATACTAATGTTTCTGAATGTTTTGACACGTGGCATATTGAGAAATACATTCTTGGACTCTGAAGATCATCTCTGGGGACATTCAGGAAAGAAGGTGTAGCTTGTCTAAGGTTAAACAATATCTCAGCAGACCAAATCTCAGTTCCAGTTCCCATGCTGCACCTAACACCTCAGCAGAAGAGTGCGTGACCTGCCCTGCTGTTCCCTGCTTTGTTGAGATGAGTGGAGGCAAGAACTGTAGGTCAGTGTCTCCTGAAGCAGAGCCTTGTTAAAGTATTTCCAGGATAATTTTACTTGATCTTTTAAATCACAGTTCTACTTAGGTATGTTTGTATCTTTTCCTCCATGCAAGATGTATTTCAGGTTACTTGATTTCTGGCTTGGCATTTCACTTGCCGGAGACATCACTTAGGAAAATGATGTCTGGTATCAAGTCTTCGTAGATTTTAATTGAAATGTTGAACTGATTTGTAACAGTCAATGCTTAATATGGTTTTGATGCCTTTTTGGCAGGATGTATCCTTGCCTATTGCTCCTGCAGAAGATAATAGAATGCAACTTCTAAAACCTAAGGAAGAACATGCAAGCACTAAACGGAAAACTTTAAATCAAAACCCAGACATGCGTAAAAAAGTGGAAATAAATTCATTCCAAGGGAAGAATGCAAAGAGTTTCGAGAGTGATGAAAAACCCTCAACAAGTGTTCCTGTAGTAGGAAATCAAGTGAAACATGAGAAATCTGAGGAGGATTTTGCAGCTGATGAACCACCTTTTAAAAAGATTAAGTCGGCTACATGTCCTGAAGGAAAGCCAGTTAAAAATCTAGGAGGCAAGATAAAAGAAGAATTTGAAATGAACTGGGATATTGTACAGGTATGAGATCTTTTCCTTTTCTGAGGTTTCAATGAAACCATTTCCTGCGTAATTAGCACTTAGAATCTTTAATGTACAATTTCGGTCCTCTTGGCATCAATTGGGGTGTCAGAGAGTCATTGTGCTGTTAAGTAGTCATTTAATCTCAGCTTAAATTGTCATAATACACGTATAAATGTTAAAACTTAAAACTTTAATGTTATTCTAATATCTGTGACTTAGGCAGTCCTTAGTACAAAGCTTGCCTGTAACAGTTTGCACGTTTCCTCTGTATCAGCACATGAGGGTTTTTTGTGGATACAGTCAACTGAAACTCTTGCAGGAAGGGATACTGAAAGATTTGGGATATCTGTGCGCACAGTTTCAGAATTTAAGATTCAGTAGTGTGGATCATTTTGTTGTGGAGACTCATTTGAGAGTGTGTATCAATTTCAGTACCATCAAGGAGGAGATTGCATTCTTGGAACAGCAATGACATCAAGGGAGATATCATCTTTGTTTTTGTAGGATGTTAACTTTGAAGCTGTTCAGATGAAGACAGTTTTAGGATAACTCCTGTTCTGGGAGTCTGGGTATGGTTATGGAAGATTTTAATAACAGAATGGGAATAGATTGTGTACATCCTATTCATCATCCTTAGTACTTCCCGCTTAAGAAAGGCGTAAAATTTTGTTCCCGAGTCTTCTAAAATATTCCTGGAAATGCAGGTGGAGAATTTGATCTTCATGTATTTCTCTAAAAGCAGTGAATATGATTGTGTAGTTGTTGTTACGTTTTTAGGCCTCAAAATAAAACTTTTGAAAGGCTTTTATATCAGCTGTCTATGGGAATAACTGTAGTGAAGTACAAACAAACTGTGTTAGTTAAAATGTTACTAAGGTAAGGTACTTAGAGAGTTTTTCCTGGATTCTGTAATGATACACTATAACTTTATCTTTAGAAAGCCCAATTTGTACAAAGTTGTGTTTAACTTTGTGAGGCTTAGTTCATCTTGAAACCTTTCCTAATACCACAATAGTTTCCAATTATTGGTGGAGTGGGATTTGGATCAGCTCTGGGTTTGTGGGTTTTGTTTGTTTTGCTTAACCATGAGGTATATCAGTGTAGGTTTAAAAAAAAAAAAGTTCCAAGTTTTTTGAGTTACCATGTGCAGTTTGTTGTCTTTCTGATTTTATTTTTTTAATTGTTTGGGGGTTTTTCTGTTCCCAAGAGACACTTCATGTTTGTTTTTGGTTTTTTTTTTTCTCCCCTTGTAGTTAAAGTTTCTGGAAACATTGGTTGCTGCATGTCTTTCTGAAGTACTGAGTGTGGTGGCTGGTGGCATGGGAAGACTGGCATCCTGTTTTAGGGAGGACAGTAGTCTCTGCTGGCCAGCATAATATTCTGTGGGTGGTTTTGAACTTTGAGTAAGGGGCTTTTTGAAGCAATCTATCACCTTTCTTAAATGTATCTTTTGGGTTTTTTTGGGTTTTTTTTGCTTCTAACAGGCCTTGTCAGAAATAACAAATGTTGAACCATGGGTGTGCGCAAACTTAATTCGCCTCTTTCAAGAAGAAAACACGATTCCTTTTATTGCTCGGTATCGAAAAGAGCTCATCAATAATCTGGAGGCTGATGCCTTGCGAGAAGTGCAGCAAGCATTGGAAGAGCTACGGTAAGTAAGTTAATGCAGGCGGGGGAGATAAATAACAGCCAGCTGCTGCTTCTGTGAGCCTTGTTTTGATACTTTGTGCACACTATAGTTATAAAGGAAAGAAAAAAGTTTAAGACTGAGGTAATTATGCTTAATACCTTTTTTTTTAACGGTAAGTAACAAGAAATCTAGCAATATTAATGCTAAAGAAAAATTAAGATCTTAATTTCTCTGAAGTTTACTAAAACTGTAGAGAAAAACTTCTTACTAAAAGAGTCGTTTATAGATTCTGGAGATCTGTAGCTTGTTAGATGTAAGCTGCACCCCTAGAAAAAGAATCACTAAGGATCCCTTGGATCCCTGCTTGGAGCAGAAAAGACTCTAACGAAGAGTGCTACTTGAGGTTGTAGTGTACCAGGGGGCAAGCTAAACTATCCCAGACCATTGCAGTGAAGAAACGATCAGCAAAACCTGCTGCAGCAGTGGATAAGACTGCTCTCGTTCCTTCTTGATTTTGGGTGGCAATATGTTTTTGAGATGGCAAAGGAACAGACTTGCCAGCTGTTCTGTCAACGTGATGTCTTCCTCCTTGTCCTTCCTGCTAGCCCCTAGCAAGAGATTCTTTCCAAAGAGGGAAGGTGGCCTGAGAGAGTTCCTGTGTGAACAAATAATTTAAATCAGAACAAACTACCTTTGCTGCTTGCAGTTGCTCACAGGTATTTTATTGGAGGTCTAAGAGTTTCAAATCTGGTACTCTGTACTTGATGCTGCAGAACTATCTCGATATGAATTACAGCTGTAAGTGCTTATCAGCATGGATTTAACTTAAGGCCTCTTTATTTGGCTTCCAGGCCAGTAATCTTGCAAAAATGTATATGGCAGCAATTACTATCGGTATTGTTTGATGACTTTTTTTTAAAGCTACCGCAAGGTGTTTTGATACAGTTTTGAACTAATTGGAGAAAGACAGTAATAGTTAGAAACTCTTTTGGATTATCCGACTTGGTTCTTTGAAGATTAGCACGAGATGCTCTCTGAAACCTCTCAAGATTGTTTCATCAGTGTAATAAACAAGGTCACAATCAATAGCCTTTTTAATCCACTGTCAAATGCGACTGTTAATATCAATCTCTTGCATTTTAGTACTGTTGCAAAGAAGACACATACAATGATACAAAAGCTGAAGAAAGAAGGGAAATTATCTGGATGCCTTTTAACAGCATTATTAAACTGCAGAACTTTGGAAGAATTAGACCATGTGGTCAGTACACTAGACTTTTTCAGGTCATCCTTAGCTTAAATGTAATCTTGCGTAACTAAATAGTGCAAAGTATACAGCGTGACTGAAATATTTCCTTACCTTTTAATAACTGGGTTTTTTTTTTGTTTGTTTTAAGTCTGCACCTTATAAAACTGGGAGTAAAGGCACCAAAGCCCAGAGGGCCAAGCAGCTGGGATTAGAACCTGCTGCTCTCTCCCTCCTGCAGAATCCTATGGAACTCAATCTCTTTTCTTATATTAGACCAAATACCAAAGGTAAGTGCTCTGCTTCTATGAGCAGTAATGTCCTAAATGTCTGAAAATATTTTAAAAGGGGAATCACTTTGATTGTTTTGATGTTGCCGAAAGTTATGCAACCGTTTTAAATTCAACAGTTCTTTCAGCAACATGTGGTAAGAGTTTGCATTTAATGCAATGGCTCTCCAAACTTTCTTGTCCTTTTTGTATTGTAAATGGTAATAATGCTAGTATACAAGGGACAAAAGTGTGGAGATGTTGTAGCTGACATCTGTATTTACTGCTAAGAGAGAGGGAACTGCACCGCACACCTGAGACCTCTCCATGGCTCTATTTGAATTGTATACTGAAGATTCAATGGTGATTGTACAGGGGCTTGTGCTCATACTCTGTACTGTCACCCATCAAAGCATATCTTAATAAAAACTGGCCTTGGTGATTGGGAGTGAGTGGGAGAGGTTTTGTTACTGAATAACAGTAGGGGTTGGAGATGTAATTTCTGAAATTTGAGCAGGATCTTTAATTATATGATTGTCACACAGACTGCAAAATTGTTTCTTTGTGAATGCAGTTATGGGTGAATCTGTAGGGGGCAATCTCTGACAATAAAATACGAAGATTCCTGCAACCTTCTGTTTGGTGTTAAAATAAGGACGTACTTTTATTCTTCCCTGCCCCAACACTTACATTTTAACACAGTTGTACTGAACCTCCTTAGTGGGGCTGACTCTTACTCTTCTCACCTCAGCTGTTCTTTTACTTTATTTAGACACAAAATGATCCTAACTTTGCATTGAAAATCAGTTACCAAATATTCTGATTGTTTAGTTACTGCATTTTAGCATATGTCACTACTTCATACAGCAGTACATTGCAACCACATATCTGACTATTCTGGCAGAGTCTAAGGAGCCAAAAGAAATTCTTCACAGTGAAAATTCAAATGAATTATTCAGGGTGCATTTAGAAGGAAGTGCTATTTGTTGCAGCGTAAACATTTCAGGTTTTGAAAATCAGTACACCTATTTTCAATTTTGTGCTAAAAATAATGTTGCCTAGGTTTATATAATGGTTTTCATTTGAAAGGCACATCAGAAATTACATAAATCTGTGAACTGGGTCACTCTTATTAACTTGGGAGCCAGTTTGACAACCTATATACAGCTTAAGATCAGAGTGAATTTTTTTAAAGGGATGAGCCATTTGCCATACAGAGGAGTTTTCAGCAAATCTTAATATTCAGTTCTTTCAAATTCTCAGTGTTTTTAAACTTGCACTAAAAATAAGCTGAAATAAAAACAGCAGTTCATGTTTCAAAGCCAGATATTTGAGAGTTAAGGAAGCAGGTTCAGCAGAAAACTTTATTCTTCCTTCTAGTTGTATGCATGGTCAAACATTTCTCTAATTACACAAATATGTGCTCTTTTTGCAATTAACAGAGTAAAATGCCCATGTGAGTGGTGCTTGTTGAATGGGAAGGTTTTGATTATTTCTTTAATCCTAACTGGTTTTGGCCTATTGTATCTCATTCAAATTCTCTGCTAGAATTAAAATAATGTTGCTATGTACATTTCTGGTACTTGAGTGTCTCAATTCATATTCAATGTAATGCATATCTTATAATGCCATTAGCCTTGTATTCTGACATGACATTACTTTTACCGTAAGGAATACTAACTCATAGATGTAAGGATCCAAATTCCACAACTTCTGATCAGTTCATTCATTTAATAACATATTCTTATTCTCACACTTTTATTTTTTCTCTCTGGTGGGTAAGTTTAGCTTCCCCTTCTTAAAAAAGGGCAAGATTAATTTTTTATAGTGTGTAACTCTATAGCCCAATCAGAAGCAGGATTCTGGATTCAATACAAGTATTAGTTACTACAGCTATACATTATTTTTAAAAAAAAAAAGGTGTTAATAAAGCTCTTTGAAGATATTGCTAGTCCATCAGACAGCACAGTCAAAAATATTGTGTATTTAAGGAGACAGTTAATCCTGCATCTGCCAACTCTAGAATTCTTGGATTTTGCTCTGAAGCATTTGTTACTGATTGTTGCTAGAAACAGAGTTAGCTACATTGATTTGAAATACAGGATGTCAGTTATATTTCATTACTGTCTGGTTCTGGTCCAGTTCCACCACTGTGCTGAGGAGAATACTGTGCCACATCTTCTGGTTTTTTTGAGGTGAGGGATGGTTCTGCGTGTTGGAAAGCTGAATGATTCCGTTATCAGCTCTCCAGAATACTTTGTCTGTCAAGACATTTTAAAACTTAACTGTTTGAACGGTGCTTCATGGGAGAGGATGAGGGTACCCTGACCTCAGAAGTGTCACTGTGCAAACTCCTGTTACAAACCAGTGGAAATACAAAACTAGTACACAGAGAAAATACAGGATTGCCTGCAGAGATTTGAGGCAGTTTCCATATCAGTGGCAAGACATGTAGAATTCTGAGGCAATTTCTCATTTTATTACAACCTCAAAAGTTATAGTCAAATATCCAATTTTACTATTGTAAATAATTCATTTGCATCATAAATGTCAAGATCTGTTAGCACCAAAGTAAAAAAATATTTTCTTTCTCTTGTTTTAATGTCATTTTGACTTATGATACTGCATTGGTCACTTTAGGCTCATTAAAAATATAATGGTTTTAGATGTCTTGGAAAGGAAGCTTAGTTAATAAAAAAAAAATCTAATGAATTAGGATTCTTCATTGAAACCTCTGCAAATCAGTCTATCTTGCATCAATTTTCTTTCAGCTTGTATATATTTTCTTAGTGCTTATGGAGTTGTGTAAAGTAATTTTTCATGTTAGCTCTTCTATAATTAAGTGTTTTTTCTTCTAAGGACTTTCATCTATCCAGGAAGTAGAGGCTGGAGTACAGCATATTTTAGCTGACATCTTCGCTAAAGATAAAGATACACTGGATTTTATCAGGAAATTGTAAGCTTGACTTTTACTTTCTAAACTTTCCTAATTACATGGTAATATTCAGTCTTCTAGTGTGCAGATACGTAATTAACTTTTTTTAATGATGTGAAAACAGGGTTACTGTGAGATTGATTTAAGTTCATTCACTTGTGCTGGAGGTACATTCTTTAGCTTTTCTGCCTGTCTGGCTATCAGTGGAAGGGACATCCACTGTGAACGTGGTGTGACGCTGTGACTTCCAAAGACTGAAAAATTCTCTACAGCTCTGCTCCATATAGAGCCGATCTCCCTTGCAGTTGGTGATCTATAAGGGCAAGCTTTCTCTCCTTGCACTTCCTTCAAGCTCTAACTTATCAGAGGTCCATCTCCTTAAGCTATTGCTCCAATATTTAGTGCTTGACACCAGTCAGTGTAATTAGTGTGCAGTGATGGTTGATTTTGACACTGGTAGTCAATAAAGCAAATAAATATGACTGTTTTTAAAGCAGGAGTTATTGATCCTTTGACTGTGTTAGCTGCATTTAAGTTTTCTTACATTATATAATGACTTCAAGGTTGTCATGTCCAGGGGGTTGCTGTGACAGAGTAATAGTTGCTTGTTATTTTTCTTTATTCCTCTGCTGTGTACCACCTGGGACAGAGAACAGAGTTGTCAAAGAACAGGTGCTGTCTTAGGAGCATGCAGTGTTGATTTGAGTGGGCTCAGTTCTGTTTAGTTGACTCTTGTTTACTGTTTATCATGGGTAATGGCCAACTTCACCAAAAGGCTAGAGCACAGCAATGTGATAATTTCAGTGAAGAGGTTCTTCTGTTAAGGATGTGCTGTTACTACCAGACTATCACTTTCATTCTTTCGACCATTATAAGCTCCTTAATTTGATGCGCAGTGCTCTACAGATGTACGCTGTTGATGTAAACTGTGTTGTATGTATAATAATCACGAGGAGTATTCAGGAAGCTATTTGTTTGGCACCCCTGTTACTCCTAGAAATAATGAAAACTTTTGAGTGTTAAGTAGTCAAAGCAAGAAATTAATTCTGATGCTGGGTAAATTCAAGACAGATGTTGCATTTGTATAAAATAAATAACTACTATGATTTTTTGCAACTTCCCAAAATTTCTTGTGTGAAGTTGAACCAATAACTGACCAAACTGAAGTGCAGATGGTGGCTTTTGAGTATCCATTCCTTTCAGGAGAAGGTTTGTGTTCAGCTTTTTCTGAGGTCTGCTTGAATTTCTTCTCTTTGTATGTTCCAGTCAGTATATGTTACGTCAGTCTCAGCACTAAGATATGTAATACAGTTGTGCAGGCAATTAGAGTTAGCAGCATGTTGTAAGTTGTAAGTGGGCAGACTCCAAACTTCACTTTTATTTAATACAAGCACCAATGGCTTGTTACAAGTTGCATGCTAAAATACCTTATTAACATTCGTTTCTTTTATTCAGATGTCAGCAAAGG
This sequence comes from Pluvialis apricaria, assembly GCA_017639485.1. Lineage (NCBI taxonomy): Eukaryota > Metazoa > Chordata > Aves > Charadriiformes > Charadriidae > Pluvialis > Pluvialis apricaria. The sequence goes on from CM030009.1 coordinate 37,380,600, forward strand.
TATATCTGTATCCAATCGGCCTTGGCAAAAGTGTCTTCCAAAAGTGGAAATGAAAAAGATATCGATAAATTCCAGCTGTACCATGAGTTTTCTTGCAATATAAAGACCATTCAGCATCATCAGGTATACCTACAAATTTTGTGGTTGTTTTTCTTAGAAATTTAACTATAGTAAAGACGTCTTTGCTTTTGAATTTTGTTGCTTAAAACTGATTCTAAAGACACTTGATTTTGCTTTTCAGTTGTCAAAGGTAATAGAGACTTTCAGATTCTTGAAATACAGGACTAAGCTGTTAATCTGTCATAAGGAACTGAGCAGAGGACTGCTTATTCAGTATGTCCATTGTCTAATTGTCACTAAAGAAATATTTATAATGATTTATGTACCAGAGATTTCAATACTGATGTGATTTATTTTCAGTGTATGTCATGCCCTCCCTCTGTTCCCCCAGTGACAAGTGCAGAGAAAGTGTTATCAGGAGTGGGATTAAGGCTAAGCAATAATTTATGGTCTGTAGGGGTGAGACACTGTTGTAGTGGTGTAGTAGTGGAAGCTGCTTGTTTGGAATGTAAGTATTTGAAGCAAACTTGGATAAACTTATTCTTTGTTTCCTTTGGATGTTTGCTGCAGCACTGAGTCAGAGTGCTCTGAGCCATTTGACACTAAACCTGTCAAGTGAAAGTGGTGAGAAGTATCAGGGAAGCATTCAGAAAATTGAAATTGAAGATGACCTACAAAAGCAGCTCTTGTCAGCAGCAACTTCACGTAAAAGTTGAACAATCAAAATAGAAAGGCTCAGGAGAAGATCCTGTGCACTACCCCAAAAATGGGTTTGTTTTGCAAGTCATCAGTATTCCCTTCTGTGAAGCGTCTTTGGTTATCCAAAGCCCCAGGCCTAGACCTATATGACTAGAAAAAGAAATGAGGGACAAAACAGACTTACTAGCTGACGAGAACTGATGACTTGATAGCCAGGCTGCCCCTGTTACTGAAGTTCAAAGGTTGAAATGTGATGCGCTCAATGCAACTGTCAAGACCTTTGCCCTGATTCACTATTAATCACCAAGTGAAATGTCCTTGTTTTGGTCACGATTACCTAGCTTTAAAAACAAACGAACAAAACAACCAAACCAAAAAAAAAAAACCCCACAAAAAAAGACCCTCTTAGGTGCTTCCAACCAGAAATGTCCTTTTCTTTTAGAAGGCTGACTTATTTTACAGCAGAATGCTTTTGTTTTTATATCTATGATATGCTCTCATTTTCTTTCTACTTGCTATTTTAAAACAGTGTGATGTTTTGAATTAATAAAGGATTTTCTTGCATGTGTTGAAATGAATTTATTACAAAAAATATTTCACAACATGTATGGGCTAATTTTAAACCCTCCCACCTACCTCCCAATATGGATGGTATTAGGTGAAAGACTAAATTACTACAAGCGATTTTCATAGACAGGCCTTCTGTAGATGTTTGAAGAGGTACCTGTAATTGTTCTCTGTACTCGGTATGAACATTTACTGTATTTCTGTCAGTAATTATTTGGTGAAATCTTGCTTCTAGAGAGCCTGGAAACATCAATAGAGCAAGCTAAGACTACTGTGGTGACATATCACAAAGATTTGTAGATTCATCAGGAGATTGTTTTGCTGTATGGATTTTTCGTTTGGGTGCTTTACTGCTGAATGAATACTTTGGCTGTCAAAGACCGTTTAGTTTTTCCTGCACTGAGAGTGGTGAATACTGAGAAATGCAATGTGTATTGGGTGTACAGGTGTTTTCTGGGATGATAGTATGATTTACTACTTGAGTCATCCTTTTTTTTTTTTCCTGTTTTACTTGAGGAAAACTGTTGCTCAGATAGAGCCAGGACTAGAAACCAGAATTCCCAAACCTGGTCAGCACTCTGACCATGTGGCTGAACTGTTTCTTGGCCAGGATGTTTCCTTATTTTGTCCATTTGATGTTAAGATTAGCTCAATCTGTTTTGGTTTATTTCTGCTTGTGTCTGTCACTAACCCTAATGCCTTTCTTTCCCCCCATTCTGTCTCTCCAGTGAAGTAATACCACTGTTCTTGCAGTTGGTAGTCCTGTAGTCACCGAATGTTTTTGCACGCTTATGTGTTGTCTTTCATTTGTATATTACTGCTATTGCCTATTCTAACGCACTGAATACTTCTCTATTATGAATCTTAAAAATCTGACTTGTTTGTGCTTCACTGAGGTTTCAGGACCCAAGATACATCAGGGCTCCTTTGTACTAGTTGAGGAAAAAGTGCTTTTTATGATCACCTCTGACATGCGTGGTTTGCAGAGTTCAGAGTTTTGTAAAAATACTGTAACTTCTCATTTCCATTGATTTTTGGTTCTTTGTTACTTTTCCAGTTCCTTTCTTTGTCTCTCTTTTGTGATTTGATGATGAAATAAGGAAAGAAAAAGTGTTTTCTTTATCTGCCATTTCTTCCTTAAGCTTAAACCCTAGTATTGTACTTTTGAAAGTCTTTCTCATAACATTCAATTTCTTTATTACCTGACCTTACTGCCCTGCTGATGCAAATGACCATTTTCTTCCTCTTTTATTTTCTTAGGTTATAACCATCCCTTTTAATACCTGAAAGTCTTTAGTTTCTCCTTCACCTAAGACTTTGAAGAAATACTTTTTTTATACATTCAAATAACTGGTTAAAAATGTGTTCTTGAATGTGCTTTGGGAGAAATGTAGATGTCTTCAAGTGAAGAAATTCTCTGGTTTGGTTCAGGATTTTTAAAACAACCGTATACCTAAAAAAAGATATAGTGAAGCCTGAAACTCAGAGAGATTTCTAAAATTTACTGATCCCCTAGGACTGCAGGTTATATAGCTGTGTTTGAAGGACACTTGCAAAATTCACTGTTTTGAAGCTACTCCTTCAGTGACTGTGCACAGATAAGTGTTCTCAATGCAAAAGTAGAAGTCGGCTTTAAATCACTGCTTTGCAGAGTTGCAAATAAAGGATTCCATAAAATACTGCACTGAAATTGGTCATCGCCTGAGTGTGGAAGTGCTGGTAATCTTAAAGGTCTCTGTACAACCCTAACTCTGCTCTAGCTTACACGTAAGTAAAGGTGATGAGCAGTACACTAACATGTTACTATAAGAGAATAAGTTGTGTCTTTATGAGCAAAACATTTGTAGCTCTGAGGGTGCATTGCAGCATGTACTACCACGAGGTAGACTGGTGTGCAGTAAGCTGCAGCATGGTTCTGCAGTTCTGCAGCTGTCATTGCACGCGCTGTAGTTCTGGGTTACTTTCTGTGCCATTGTCATTTTGTGTGTTGAGACGTGCCATGAAATAATCAGGACTGGCATGGAGTCGGGTTGTTTGACTGAAAAAGTTAAAATACCGAACCTGAAATGAGAAAAAAACCTTATTTTTTTAAAAAACCTGACTCCAGGTTTTGACATGATGGGATACCTGTGGGTTTTTCCAGCTGGAACATTTTGCTGTCAGGAGGTTCAGCCACAGTTCCTTTCTTTGGCAGCAAGGAGAACCTAACTGGACTCTTAGGATGTAGTTGGGTAGCTATACCAACATTGAAATAACTAAGGAAAAAAGTCTTTCAAGAGTTTATTTGAATTTTTGACTAGTTGTAAACAGTTCAGTGTTTGTGTGTGTCTAGGAGTTGCTTTTCTCTATTTGGAGATGACTGAATTGGTGGGAGGAAAAGAATTCATGAATAAAGTGTAATGTTTGAGGCAAGTGCTCTATTTTCAATCTCATACTTAAAAAGGAATTGGAAATTAAAGTCCTTGGCAAAATATACAAAACTTATTCAGTGAGTGTAAGTAAATCTGGAACACAGAGGAAAGCTGTACAAAAATGAAGGATGTTGTATTTTTCTGACAAACGGTATAAAGATTGATGCATCTTGTGACTAGATCAAATTATTGTTCTTGCTTTCTCTTAAAAATGTATGGTGTTTTTATTAACCTTTCCCCTGGATCTGTTCCAGTCTTGCATGAAAACAGTCTTTCCCCAGAACTGAAAGCTTACTTTGTGTCTAGAATAGCTGTATTTGAACCTGTTACTTTAAAAAACAAAAAAAACCCACAAAACAACAACAACAACAAAAAAAAACACTAAAAACCCCACAAAAAACAAACCAAAACCACCTTTATTGTCTTAAGGGGAGAAAATTCAGTAATTACCTTCTTAACTGAGCATTTCTTCGATGATAATTCTTCTCTGAACACATGTCACAAAACAGAATAGGCAGATTATTTAAGAAACAAAACATAAAAAATATTAGTGACTACAATACAGCTGATTTGAGCACAGGTAACTGACACATTCTGCAGACAGAGTGCCAGGAAACAAAATGTGATGCAAATATTGACCCCACCAACAGTGTGCTGAATGATGTCATTATAATTCTATCAGATACATTAGGTGTCATGAGCATCATTTTGATTTCATTTTAGCTTGACATTTAACTTTCTCTCTTTTTTTTTTTTTAATAAAATCAGAATAAACATGAAAGCATTTGATTTGTTAAAATGTGTCTTTTTAATCTCTACATGAAAACATTTGCTTTGGCAGTCAAGGTACCAGATGCTATAATATTTCACATGCAATCTTTATTATTAGCTTTGTTGTTCAATGATATGTCAGGCCTGGTATGTCACAGGAGCAGTAAGGCTGAGGAATATAAATTGGTACTATGTCCTGGAGTCATTTTAAACCATTGTATTTAACATATGTGACATGTCTGAGTTAACTAGTGATTGAATTAAAGTTCATGATTGACACAGAATGCTCTGTTGTGACAGTGCTCAGGGCCTGCTACATACAGCAACATGTGTAGTCATACAGGAATGTCAACTTCTAGCAGGTTTTTTTTTTTTATTTTTGCATTTTAAAGTATTTTGGAAGGGAGAATGAAATCTAAAAACGTGGTTTTTATTTGTAGCTGCTTCTAACTGTTGTTCTGTTTCTAAAAATCCCTTGACCCGTGAGTTTTCTTAATAAATACTGTAAGGATTGCTTCAGGTGAACACTCAGCATCTTCACAGAGAGGTTAGAGTAGTAGATACCCACCACCACCCTCCACCACTTGTATTGTGATCCTGGTTTTAAATGCAAAGCCACAGACTTCCATTTAAAATAGAACTCTGTGTGCAGATAGCACAGATGTAGCTTTAGATCATGAATACACAGTTGTGTACACAAGACTGCCAGAAAAATGCGCATACGTTTTAAGGCTGGACCATTAGTATTAATGTAAAGAATATATCTATAATATTTTCAGCTATTTATGAACTAGGTGTGAATAACTCAAAAATTCATCCTCTTTCAAATTAGGCTGATTACCTTTGTGTCACACGTTCCGATTCATAATTAGTTTTAAATTTGGATTGATCTTGGGAAGCAAAATGAAGCCTGAAGCTTAGGATTAACTTTTCCCTTTTTGGTGTCTAGTTCTGCTTGCAATCACTTTTCAATTCATTTCTTGAGTTTTAATTTGGGTTATTAAACATGATTATTCCACCAACTAAATTCACGCTGACTTGTATTGTAAGTGTGTTTAAGATAAACTGGATCTTGAGATTGCAGACTCCAGGAAAAATGTATGATTTGTTATGCCATGGCATGATTTAATCTGTGTTTAAATTGTGGATATTATCTGTACATGCTAGTACTTTGTGAACTGATTTACTGTACCACCATCATGATTTGCTACAGAATGTCAAGCAAGCGCATACACAAATGTTGATAAGTTTATCTTTTGGATATTTTGTGTGTCATCTGTCTCTGCCATTTATGTTTGCACTCAGATTCTGGCCATTAACCGAGGGGAAAATCTGAAGATCCTGACAGTGAAGGTCAACATTCCTGACGGGGTGAAGAATGAATTCTGTTGGTGGTGTGTCAATGAAAGGTCTGCATGGATACATATTCTTACAGAAATCTTTATTTATTTTTTTTCTACAGACAGCTGCATACTGAAATGTACCTCACATGTCTCGTTACATTAAGAGAACAATTTAAATGAACACTTATTAGATTAGATGAAACTAGCAAGTGGATAATTTTTACTCTGTATTTCCAACTGCTGTAGTGTTATGCTGAAAAGATCATGCCTATGGCCATATCTGGGGAGTTCTGGCACCATTCTTCAAGCAATTGGATTTTTAGAAATTTTGGGTGATTCTTTTATTTCTTACTGATTTGCTCTTAGAAGCTGCTGCTTTTAAGCCTGTAGTGAGATGTTTAGTGTTGCATAATTTTGAGGGGGTTTTGAAAAAGTTTAGGTTAAATATAAGCAGCTTTGTGCAATATCGCTATTAGTCTTTTTCTTGGAAACTGTACTTCGATGTCCTCTGTTGGAGAATATTGTGATCTGTGTGTCTTCCTTGCATGTGTAAAAGATAGGTTTCTATTTCTCAATCACTTGAGATGTTTGTCATTGTTCTAATGATGTCTTAGAAACTCCTACCGCTGCATCCCAAAATTGAATAACCAAAAAAATATGTATACTGTGGTACTGTTTTAGCATGTATTTTTCTTCCATACCAAGTCCAAGAAATGGATGTGGTAAAAATGTTCCTTTTCACTGTAGAAATCTTATAGTTCTGTTTCTAAAACTGAAGCCTCTGAAAGAGTTAAAATAGTGTTTAGCCAGATAACATAATACAATCTAGCACTAATAGTGAGAAACTTTTTTTTTTCTGCCCCAGGAAAGTATCAGGATTCATAAACACTCCTAAGTTTCATTCTAGTTTTAATACCTGTAACAGAATTTCGGTCCTCCCCCCAAGATGTGTATTCTGTAGGCAGAACATACCTGTCAGTCTTGCTTTTACTGCGTCTATGACAGAATTTGGAAGCGCTGTTAGCCACAGATAATGGAACAGCTTGTCACTGCTACACAAATGAAAGTGGGATGTAAATGGAGATATTTTTGGTTGATTACACTTTTGTGAGTCATCCTGGATAAAAAGAATATCGACCTTGGAATCGGAACTACTTATTAACACTTAGCATTTATGAGACTATATATGCTTATGGCTTTTTACTATTTAAGGACAACTTCACCACCATCAGAAAACTTCAGAAGGAATGATTTTAGTAGATCTTGCTGCAATTACGTCTAGGACAGATTCTGATCATCCTCATTAGATTGACAACTGTGTTATCAAATTGACAAATAGTAAATGTGTATTATGCCCTGCAAGCTTGGCAATGATTGTCCAAGGGTGGGAGTTGCATTATTTTCATTGCATGGATTTACTGGTGAGAGTAGAAGGTTAATAACTTTTGAGGCAAGGATTTCAAAACATTGCAAAGGTATTAGCTAATTTACTGAAGGTCACACACAAAATCAGTTGCAGAACCAGAAATGCCACATTACTACAGAGTTTGGCCAGCATTCTAGCCACACAATAGTATCGTCTACTGCCTATGGAATTAGTAGCAAATATGCTGAGCTTTTTATGTTCTTCTGAGGCAAATTTTTTAGCATTAAATGCCACTGTGATGGAAAGTGGGTTTGTAAGACTAGAGTTCTTCATTATTCCATTGAGCTCTGTGTAGATGCTCTCTTAGATGACCATGCGTTCTTTGCAAGTTCAGAATATTTATTAGCCTGTAGAAGCATCTATATTTCCCTGAAATTCAGGTTTGTGCTGGAAACTCAGGAATATCCTTATGCCTAGCCCTATGGACTATATTTTTCCCCAGAAGATGGCATCTCTGGTTTGACAGCGAACCGAGCTGAATTAAGAGTAGAACTGCGCTGATCCCAAACACTTAGTTGTGAAGTGGGACACGGAAAAAGGATCAATGCAAAACAGTCGGAGAGGGGCTGCTTAGTTGGCTTTGAGTGTAAAGACCGCATGGATTTGTTCCTTGGGAGGGGGCAAGATTTTGTTCTGAAGTGGGGTTGCAGCCTTGAAAATGAAGTTCAATGTTTGACAATCTTTTTTCAGTTTCCAGACGAAGTTCTCAGATCCTGCGTAGGGTCCGTGGTACAGGCCTTAAAGGCATGCTTTGTCTGCGGTTACCATCTTGGTACAAGCTTCATGTAATGTCTTGGAGGAACACAAAGCTCCGCTTTTTATGCGTCAGGTCTAAAAGCCTAGCTGTGCTCTTCCTGGAACAGTTGTTAATTAGTACTAGTGGTTCTTAACGTGGGCTATGTTAATTCTGCTGATGTATGGTTTCACCTTCTGAGGTATAGCAGTAGTCTAAGCCATTTGTGCTTATGGTGGTCCCTGTTGTGGGCACATGCACGTGGAGACCTGATGAGCCGGGTAAGATATTATTTATATGGAGTTTTTCTAAATAGGGCTTCACTTAAAGGGCTTCAAAAGTCAGCTCTTGATTAAATAATCAAGAAAAATCTGTTCTTAGAGGGAAGCTTAACTAGGCTGTGATGATCTTTAAAAATACACACACGTGCTTTTGCTTTGGTTTTTGCAGCGAAGTGGATTTTTCTCTTCTTATGAAGTTTTGGAATGATTAAAATGCAGTGTTTGCTGTGATTGAATTTACTGTTTGTGTATTTTTGCATTTGTAGCAGTTTCTAATAGAATGTTGCCTAAATAATTTTTACTTCTATATGGGCAGGTAGTAAAAAATATCTGTTGTGATAACCTATTTACAGAGGAAAGGTTTGCTAACTAGCTCTAGTGGATGGAAGAGAGGGGGAAACAGCTGCCAGGTTTCCAAATTCATTCTTATTTGTGCGGAGGATACTTTCTGGGGGAGTGTAGTCAGACTTCCCACCTGTAAAAACTTCATGTTTATAGAATTGGATGGCAATAAGAGGGTTTAAAGCCTTTGCCAGTTTTATATAGGTATGGAAAGAGTCTCTAGTTACAAATAAGTATAATAGAACTATTTGCAAAAACTGTTAGCAAAGTGATGAGGTCATATGGGTAAGCGCTCACAGCTCTGGATGTTGTAAAACTAAATGGTAAGCTTAATTCCGCTCCTGTGTCTGTCTGTTAATGCAGTGTTGACTTGATCACACATTGCTCAACTATTATACGCACAGACACTTGGAAAAGCTGTTTCAGGAAATTGTAGATCCCCTTAAACAACTGAAAAGCTGTCTGGGTAGGAGCAATTTAGGATTCTCAGTATTTCTGAGTGAGTGTAAGTAAATAAATTCAAAAGTAAAATTCAGTCCGGTATTTGCCTTGGCCTGCACCTGGGCACATTATCAAATGGCTGTAATTCTATGATGTTGCATTTTAAAAAAACCCAACCAAACACATTAAATAACTTAGAAAAATTACCCAGACATAGTAAAAAAAAATAAAAAAAAATGTATCTCACTTTGCAGTTAGGGACCCAGGCATGTAAAGAAGTACACTAAATGAGGAAAACTCTGAATGTTATCAGTCTTTTAAAAAGAAATTTAAAACAGGTGGACTGTAATAGAAAACCTTCATAGTTTTTACTTCTGTTTGAGTATAATAATCTGGCTGCGTCTCCTCAATCCTTCTCCCTTCTTGTTGTGTGGGCAATCTCAGTGAGTAGGTTGTGCTTGTTCAAGGACTTCTCCCCCCTGCCGCACCAGTAATGTCACCCAAAACAAAAAGATCAGTGGAGTAAAATATCTGGGATCTCTGTTCTGGGCAGCTTTGAAAATGAGGTGGATTTTAAGACAAAATTTGAAGTAATTGTCATTACGGCTATGACCACTGTGCACAGCCCCCTTAGAAAAGGGAACGCTCCAAAGAGTTTGGCTTAAAAAATGTTGGCAAATAGTCTGGTGTTTGTTTGGTATTGTTTATTTAATTTTCATTTTATCTAGAATATTATCTACACTTTAAATATATCACCAACAGGTGAAAGAGGAAAAAAATAATTTGCGAATTGTTTTTTGTTAAGGACTCCTGCAAAACTGATAGATTTCATTTTGAGTGTGAATAGAGATACTCAAAGCATTCCAAATTAAATTTGAATTGGGTTTCATTAACTGACATTAGTTTAGCTCTTGAATTTCTGTCTGGACACAGTTGCCTTACATCATTAGCTCTGCAGTGACACCCACAGAGGATATTTAGTCTTTTTTTATGTATCAAGGAATAGCAAATAAGGCAACATTAATGGTAATATACAACAAAGTTCTTCATTCGGATGTGGTAAGCTTTGACCTCCTAAAGTGAAGTGTAACTTTTTTTATATTTTCTTTAAAGCATAAAATACGATTGCATTTTAATACCTAACAAAAAAAAGGAAGAGAGATAGACCTTGTCCCATGTCTGATAGCAGAACCATGAGCAACTTCTCATTCCATTCATGTTTGAAGCTATGATTTCATTGCGTAATTATTGTAGTAATTCTGCAGTTTATAGGACATTACACTCAATGTAGAAGTCTTTTTTGAAAATTCCCTTTTTATTTGAGTTCTTGCATATGTTCTTAAAATATTTTTTTTATTTTACTTTTTCTATTCATTTGCAGATGGAGACCAAAACAATTTTTGAAACCAGAATTAATGAGGATACTACGGAATTCAGTAGAGGATGCGTATAAACGCCTTATATACCCTCTCCTCTGTAGAGAATTCAGGTAAGCCCGGAGTGAGTGTGTATTTTCATACTACCAATTTCTTAAAAAAAATCCCTCACCAGCTTTTTATTAGAATATCTTTTATCCATTTGAAAATATCAGCATGTTTTTAATCCTCTGTGCCTACAGAAGAAATGAACTATGTCGTTTTGGTTACATAGATTTAATTTGTGACCCTATCCAGTTTAGGCTACAGTAGAGAAATGATCTTTCTGTGAAGACATTTTACATGTTTACATATTTGTTGCTTGTACGGTTATCTAATCAAGTACAGTTTAGATCTACATTACCGTAATAGTTGAATCTTTATCTTCAGATTAGCATAAACCATTATGTCACTGAATTTTCCCAGCATCTCTTCATGTCACAGCAGTAGTACTGTCAGTGACAATGTTCTGCCTCCTTCTTTTACGTGTCTGAAAGAAACCAGCAAAGTAATTGTTGTGGTTGGAAGCATCCCTCATGTTTTTCATGTGCACTTTGTGGTGAACCAATTAGTCATAGTGTTAGTCTGGTACCATTTTATGGGTATTGTAATGGCTCTAGAGAAGTCAGTAAACTTATTTCTGGTGATACTGTAGTAATGATTTCATCAGACAAAGTGTCACTTGTAAGATCTGTAATATTGTTCTAAATTTAAAGGAAAATTAAAACTTAGTATCAAAGTAACATTAATTAAATAGGGTATTTTCATGATGTAGTGTAGGAACATAATGAAATTCAACAAAGGCAAGTGTAGGGTGCTGCATCTGGAGAGGAATAACCCCATGCATCAGTATGTGTTAGGGGTGACCTCCTGGAGAGCAGCTGTGTGGAAAGGGACCTGGGAGTCCTGGTGGACAACAGGATGACTGTGAGCCAGCAATGTGCCCTGGTGGCCAAGAAGGCCAATGGCATCCTGGGGTGTATCAAGAAGAGTGTGGCCAGCAGGTCGAGGGAGGTCATCCTCCCCCTCTACTCTGCCCTGGTGAGGCCCCATCTGGAGTACTGTGTCCAGTTCTGGGCTCCCCCGTTCAAGAAGGACAGGGAACTGCTAGAGGGGGTCCAGCAAAGGGCTACAAAGGTGATTAGGGGATTGGACCATCTTTCTTACAAGGAAAGGCTGAGGCACTTAGGTCTTTTTAGTCTGGAGAAAAGGAGACTGAGGGGGGATCTTATCAATACTTAAATACTTAAGGGGAGGGTGCCAGGTAGATGAGAAGAGTCTTTTTTTCAGTGGTGCCCAGTGACAGAACAAGAGGTAACAGGCACAAACTTGAGCATAGGAAGTTCCATCTTAACGTGAGGAGGAACTTCTTTACTTTGAGGGTGGCAGAGCACTGGAACAGGCTGCCCAGGGAGGTTGTGGAGTCTCCCACACTGGAGACATTCAAAACCCGCCTGGACACTGTCCTGTGCAACATGCTGTAGGTGTCCCTGCTGTGGCAGGGGGGTTGGACTAGACGATCTCCAGAGATCCCTTCCAAGCCTGACCATTCTGTGATTCTATAGGAGTTTACCAAATAATTAAAATGATTTAATATGTAAAACAGTCTACATTCTAAAAGCATTATTTTCTAATGGCTAACAGTACAGATGGTGTGATTCTTCTCTTGAATACAAGAGAAGCTCCCTAAAGCATACTGGTTTTGATTCTGGCAAGGCTTTCAGATATGTGACCTAAATTTTAATACCTGTTTTGAGGTAGTTCAAATTGAGTTTATCAAAGAGATCCCGTTTCTTGGACCAGAAATGTTGAAATGACTTGTATCAAAATGACATGTGTTGGTTATTCAGTACCTAAAATCAGCAATCACATTCTGAAATGTAGTTCTGGACCTGCCTGGCTGTGCTTTTATGTTTCTGTTCAAATTGGAGTTGTTTTCCTGGTACTTCTTTTCATGAGCATCATTGGCTGGATGTTGTATGTTCTTCCCCTCTGAAAAGAACTGTCAGCTAAAGTTTTGAACAGCAGATATTTCTGATGTCTTTTGGGTTTCTTCACTACAGTATGTTGTGTTTGCTCATTACTTTGCAAGAAAGCTTGCTTCACCTCTTTTGATGAGTGAGCCTGTCTTTTGCTACTGTGAATTTCATGGATTTTTTGAAAGCGCTGAGTTCACTGGTTTTCTTTTGTGACCACAGTACATGTAGCTACTTTAGGGGAGGCACTGTCTATTGTTTGGCCAAAATGATGAATATCTCATGATGGTGAGTCCAACTGTTGGCTTCTGCCACATGACTGTGAAAGTAGTTGTCATTCCTAGCCTTCGCTACAATCAAACTCTTTTAAAATAAAGAAAAAAGACTTACTTTTTGGTGGGGTTTGGTTTTATCACAAATAAGCAAACTGACATAAGTGTTCTTTGTCTTCTCTTTTATTGTGTTTTTGCTTCGTGGTTCCTACCACAGGACTCTTGTGACCTGTGTGTTGTGTATAACACTGAGGGCTGCTGCAGTAGTAGGCTGCTGGAGGTTTTCTGTTCTCTTAATTTAAAAAAAAAAAGCTTCCTTCCCTACCACTTCCTAGATGCAGCTCACAAGTCATAAATGCAAAGAATGGAAAGCTTGCTGCCTGTTCCTGAGTGGATGTCTGCTTATGTTTTACTCTTTGTAAATTTGTCATAATTTCGCATGATTGGTGGTGTGTGGTTAGGAAAAGCTGAAGCATCTCCTATAGAGAGGAATGCAAAGTACCTGCCAGTAGTATTCCTGATCCATGACCACTTAACCCTTATCCTCCTTTTGTTCTCTTTCCTCCCACATCAGAAGCTGATTTCTAGGACTGTTGCAAAGGGCTGCTAAAGTATTCAATACCTCATTTTAGCATTAATATTTCCAACCCACCCCCCACTGTTCTTTTTTTCTTTTCTTTTTACTATCATTAAATGTTGGAACAGAAAGTTTCCAAGAGTGTATTGAAATTTCTGGTGCTTCTAGTGATCAGAAGAATGAAACTTGCCAGCAAGACAGTTACCTTATTTATTGTTTAATTTCCTTTCTTCCACTCTGTCAGATACCATCATTTCTTGTATCTGGTATAATAATGTCCAGTGTTGCTTTTGGCTCTTCAAAATATATTTTATTTTGTTGCAGTACTGCATGGAATGATTCCATCAGGATTTGATGCAAGTGATGTGGCACGGACATATTTTTTAATGGATAATCCTTTCCTAATTTTCCATACTTTCTTGAAGTGAGTGCTTTCTCTCCTGTGTCTTCAGGGACACAAACATTTCTCTGTATATCTTGTTTCGCACCTGAAGCTAGTTTGCAGATATTTTTCCACGGAAAGGATTGCCTTTCAGACTGTATATGGAAGAGGGGAGTTTTAAATCTCAGTCTAAAAACTGACTCTTATAACATTGACTATAGAAGCTAGTAGGTCATGATTAAGATATTTGCTTTTATTACAATATACCTGTTAGTGATGTACAGTCTGAGTGCTTCATAGAGTTCAAGGGAGGGGCTTGAAATTCTGACTTGGTTGATACTTTTTCATAAAGTAGCAACAGAAGGGTTTTGTTTTTTACAAAATAACTATTCCTCTTGTGTTTAGAGAGGAGGACTGCTATCCGCCTCTGCCTTATATCTCTGCCATATTAATGAGAATTGTCACAAATTGGAAAAACATGAAGCTGGGCATCTTGCCATTTGGATGGAGCCAGTAGTGCACTGAAAAAGAGAAAGATATTAGATTGTTTGAGGTAGCTTGATATTTGTTCAAGGATCAAATTACTATCCCAAACTTGAAATTAAGGGCCAGTACTTGGGACAGTAGATCACATCATTGATACAAGTGTTGAGTGAGACACACTTAGAGAGAAAAGAGAGGTCTATATTTGAAATTAAAAAATACAGGATATTATGTAATAGAAAGGACATACGTTATGCTCCCCCTACGCACCTGGCACTTTCAGTAACATTTCCTGTTACTATAAAAGTTTCTGTATATCCATGCCAATTTTAAACATGATTTCCATAAGGTGCACGTAACTAATAGCATGTGTTTAGGGGCAATTTTAATTCCTGCACAAGTCTCCCTTCACAGGTGGACTGATGTGAATTTGCAGCGTGGGAGGACTTTTGCCTTGTGGGCAATAGGGACCCTGTATCTCTAGGGTAGATGGAAAGCTGGAACTTGGCCTGTCTCTGTACAAAGCCTCCAGTCCAAGAGCATTCAACCTTCCTTTATTTACAAGCCACTTTTAAACTTCGTTTCTATGCACGTGTGGTTGGTTGAATCTCTGTTGTACGTGTACGTAGAAGATCCATATGGTTTTGAGGCGTAACTGTTTGCTTTGCTGTCTCTGGTCTCTCACAAGTGGCATCAAATTTTTCTGGTGATTGCATTGGCTAGAACTCCACCAACGCCTCCAGCCCATGTCCCTGGGCTCTCCCTGGAAGAAGCTTGTGCTGTGGTTTGGGTTATTTTTGTTTAATTTTTTAAGAACGGAAGGAGGATGCTGCAAGACTGAATGACCAGGAAGTGAAATGGCAACGGAAATCCGGTGGAGATAAGTGTAAAATGATGCTTGCAAGGGAAGTAGTGCCCTCTATATATAGAAATTATGAGCACTGAGCTACCCTGACACTCAGGAAAGACACTTTGGCACTGTGAAAGGTAGCTCCACAGAAATGTTAAGTGCTCAGAACGTAAAATTATTTAGTTAAGGAATAAAGACAAAACAGAGAATCATTGATATAGCTGGTCCCAGTGAAGGGGAACAAGGTATAAAATAATTTCTATATAAAGAAGGATTGACTAGGTTATGACTCTTCAGCTTAGAAAAGAGAGGACTTAGAGATGAATGGTGTGTGAAGAGTGGCACAGGGTTTCTAGGGATAAGTTTTTACTGGCTTCCAGTATAAGACCTAGGCAGCCGTAAAAAATAAAAAGAATCAGTTTCCAACCAAAAAGTGTCAGCTATTTGCACAGTTTGTGATGGATGTGCAGGACTCGCTGCCAACAGACTATGTAGATGCAAGAAATGTGCATTGGTTTAGTAGGAGACTGGATAGTTGGAGAAGAGATCTGTTATGGGCTACCAGAGAAACAAATCATGACAAGCTCAGGAAATACTCTGAGCAGATAAGATCATGGGATAGGTCAGGTATACTAGTGCTGCTGTATCGGCTCCCTAGGCAGCTGCTTATAGCCACACTTGGAGACAGGATACTGGGATAGAAGGACCACTTATCTGAACTACTGCAGCTATTCCCATATTCTTGATTTCAGTGGTGGCAATATACAGAGTCTGCTCTTTGGTGCTCAGGGCACGTTTGAATTGCTAAGGAGTCTTGGAGTGCATATATACGCTCCACCACCTCACTTTAAATCATGTCTGTGTTAATTTGGTATACTCGATACAGAACCACAAAGCACAGAGGTATAAGGGAGCCTTAGAGATATAAGGGAGCCTTTTGCTGTCGCACGCTTCCTGAGAAAATGTTCAATCGATTATGTGTGAAAGAATCTCAACCTAACTCTAGACCACTTTACAAATGAGAGATAATGAGGACTTACCAGCTCTTTCTGTACCACTGTGGGATGAGAGAGGGCTGAGCTGGTTGTTTGGGTCCTGGGCGAATTCAAGTCAGACTCCTAAGTCCGTCCACATCTGAAAATTGCTCAGAACAGCTTCATATCCCGTCATGTCAAACAGCCCTTATGAGTTGTCTTTGAAATGTTTGTAGCCTGCTTGTCATGCATTGATTGACCTGAACAACTTGAGTAATTTTCCCTGCCCTGTTCTTATAGGGTTAGTTAAGTGGAATGCAAGGTTTTTTTCTACTGTAAAAATAAACCCCGATATTACTCTTTTCAGTGATGGGTAAAAGGAAAAGGAGAGTAAGGGCACTGGTTACCCTTTAAGTTATATGAACACTTTACTGGATTGCTTTTGCTTGCCTAATTATTGTAGTTATTGACAATGTAATGCAGCTGAAAATGGCAATGAGTACCTGCAAAAGAAAAAAAAATCAGCTAGGTGATGAATATTTGTGTCCCCATTACTTTTTCATTTTTGCCTTTTTTTATATAAGATGCCATACCATGACAAAAATACTTGTCCTTATCAATCATTGTCTTACTGGCCACATCTGACGAATAAGACATCATGCATCTTGTACACCTTCACTCAACAAGACTGATTTGTTTCTCATAACACTCTACAGTAAGTATTCTTGCTTAAAGTCATCAAAGTCATTCCTTGCTGCATTAACTCACTTTCTGTTGAAGAACATGGAAAAGGAAGGTAGGGAACATCATGGCCCCATCAGCTTTCTAGTTTTGTTCTGAAGAAGCAGAATACCCTCCTAGAAAGACCTCAAGTCTGCGCACTTCTGTGATGACTCTTAAATAACATCATCAGTAGACAAAATTAAATGCCTCATGAGTCATGGCGTGTTAGCAATTAATTGGATAGGCTCTTCCAGTTTCTCTCTAGTACTTCTCAGGCTAAATGATCATCCTTCTTTTGCTGGGTAATGATTTTTCTCTAGAACTGGGAAGTTATGGTGAATTCAATCCGTGCCTTGTTCAAATCCATTTTTCTTTGCAATTAGGTATCGGCTTTGAGGGGAAGCTATTCTTTGCTCAAAATTATGAGTTGATATTTGAATGGTAGTTGGTATGTGTACATTCTTGTAGGTTTTTCTATTATACTCTTTGTGTAGATTTACTTTCTCAGAACCAGAATGAGGTGATCGTATAGCTGATCCTTTTTTTAAAAAGTGTTAAAAACTTGATTGGAAGTATAGTGTTTAGGGCTTTTGCAGTTATGTTTTCATTATCTGTAAAACTTTGGAGCAATTTAAAAGTGCACTTGAAAGCTAATTGAGGGGAAAATGTTTTTTGCTTTCATTCTTCTAAGATCAAAGCTGACATCTGATGCAGAGAAAGAATCTGTGATGATGTTTGGGAGAAATCTCCGGCAGTTGCTTCTGACCAGCCCTGTGAGGGGCCGTACTTTGATGGGAGTAGATCCTGGCTACAAGCATGGCTGCAAGTTGGCAATTATTTCACCAACCAGTAAGTTTCAATTCCAAATATTTTTGAAAGGACTGATAAAATGACTGATAAAATATATTCATTTAGAGGAAAGGATAGTTTCAAAACCTACTTTTTTCAGGTTTTTTTATTGTTAGCTTTTAGTGTTTTCCATGCTTTCTGTCATGCAAATTCCTTTCTTCAGGTTTAAGGTTAATTTTCTGGCACCTGGGTTCCAGTGTCTCCTTTGGTGTTATTACTCGTCTCTAATATAGAATTTAAAATCCCTTCTGCCTTCTTGAGTACAGGTTCAAATAACTGTGCCTCTCAGTAGTCAGCAAGGAGAACACCTGGCACTTTTATTGTTTAACAAAGAATTGGAATTTAAATACTTTCTATAACTTTGCTTTCTTCAGGGGTAATATCTTGAACATCTGGACATTTTATCAGACTTTTTTTATTTAGTAGTATGTGTGTTAATGTGAGAAGTCAGAAACGTGTTTGCAGAACTTTTTAGTTCAGTTTTTAGACAGATATAGAACAGAGCCTTTCCATTTCATTCTGCTCTGATCTGAGGACACATACCTCTTTAGGCCCATGCGAAATGGCTTGTTTTCCTCTTATTTTATTGTTGCTTTTTGTCTGAGAGCATATCTACCCAGGGTGGGTGTGAGGAAAGATTTGTTCTTGATGTGTTAAAATGGCAATAAAGGTAAGGTAAATGATTATTAACTTGCATTGCACCATAAGCTATCAGTACCAGTTAATACAGTTATTTCCAAATGTGATAGGTGGGACGATGGCAAGAGCTGGCATTGGAGTTCTAGACCTCCTGGACTGCAAGTCCTGAGACTGCATTCCTAATTTTCATCTCTCTTTACCGGATCTGTAAAATGTACTAGACTAGAGCAATAAATCTTTTGCAGTGAATTGCTGTTTTTCTCTTTGATGATATAATACACTTTATTTGCCTAATATGACTAGATGCTCGTTATTTGTTACGTGGATATGTCCACAGGGAACTAAAAAATGTATCAACTCGTTTTGCTTTGGCAGCTAAAGCATTTTTGTTCTCTGCCCACCATACATTTCTTCTAATTGCATACAAAAATAAAAGGGAAAGATGGCTTATTAAGAAGCTTTCTTTGTGAATCATCAAATTAACTTTAGTAGTTCCGCAGGATATAGCTTTTGTATCTTTGTGGTTTTTATCAAATAGCTTTGCCTTGCATTGTTCTAGGTCAGATACTCCACACCGATGTCATTTACTTGCATTCTGGTCAAGGATTTCGTGAAGCTGAGAAGATAAAGAGGCTTCTGCTGCAGCACAAGTATGCTAAAGAAACTTCCATTTATTACTCTTTCTTACCAAACATTATGAAAATCTTCACTATATAAATACTTGCTTTTGGGTGGAATAAGAATTCTACTGATTTAACTGGAATTAATATTTTTTTATGTAGTTTAGAGCTTATTTTTCTTTTAGCCTATGTTCATGCTTTTACACTATGTATATGTTAGATGCATATGAAATCAATCCATGGCTATGACTAAGGCTGCATGCTATGAATGTATCGCCATAAAGCTCTGTCAATCCATTTATTTTTAGGAATAGAAACTAACATTCAGCTAAGGAATAAGTTTAGCCTCACTCTTCCTGCCCCCACTCTAACCCCCAAACCACTCATCCATCTTTCCCTGTTCCAAAAGCCACATTTAGTTTTTGGAAGAGTTTTATTAAGCAAAGGAAATCCTGCTCAGATTGATATCCAGACAGATTTGCAAATAGGGCAGCATGATTAAAAGGTTATTTTATCCCAACTGTTTTGGGATGCCCTGTGGACAGACATCTGAGTCAGCTGCTGAAGTGCCACAGCATACGGTCTAATTTGTCTTTAAGCATTAGACTGGCTTTTGACAAGGTGATTTGATGGTTGACTGGCTGGGGTAGGGGCAGTCAGAGGCAATGACCTTGCAAGCTGCTGCAGACTATGGTGTTCCCGTTAAGGAACTAAGATTCTGATTTCTTGGGCTTCTGCCCTTTTTAGTGAGTTATAACAGATGAGGGAAATATGAGGTGAAACATTACATTTTTTAATGAATATGAGGCATCATTTTTGGTTTTTCTGCAGTTATTACCACTGTTCAATTCCATTACAAAGGAGTGAAAATTTTGACTCATCTCTTGAACTGTCACATTGAAAACCTGTTAAACACAACGTGATATTACTAGGAATAAATTCTTATTAAATCCGGGCCTTCTGTTGTATAAAATAAGATGTATTGGTCATTGTCATACATTGAATGCTATGTATGAAAAGGTCTAAAAGAAAAATTAAGAGTAATTGTTCTTCTTTTTACCCCGTGCAAAGCTGTAGCACTGTTGTGATCGGCAATGGCACAGCGTGCAGAGAAACAGAAGCTTACTTTGCTGACTTAATTATGAAGAAATATTTTGCACCACTGGATGTTGTTTATTGGTAAGATTGCTTTGTTTGCTGTGATACTTATCTGTTTAGTGTATTTTAACTTACCAGGTAGTTTTAAATGTAATTTTTTTTGAAGTGTTTCTTTTTATTGCCTTGTCTGTCTTTTTTGAGTCAAGCTTGACCCATCCTTTTAGCCAAAGCAAAATGGCTGTAGCTCTTTGGAGCGTGAAAGTAGTTCTCCTGAGTCGGTAAGAAAGACTCACTGAAGCATTTTATTTTCTCTTCCTGAGGTTCACTCCGTTGCTATTATCATTGTAACAAAGTATGTGAGAATAGCACCTCAGACAGCCAAGGACCTGTGTTTGGCATTGTGTTTCTTGATAAATGAGGTTTAAATGCAAATGATAAAGTTTGTGTTTTCTGACTATGTCATGGAATACTTGCTAATCCTATGGCTATGAAATGGTCTGGAAATAAATATTTCATTAATACCTAGCAGAAGGTAGTGAAGGTATTTATCTCTTTCAAACTTCAAATTTTATCCATTAGTTTGTTGAGTTCAAACTAAAGTATTCTGCAGTTGGTTTGGATGGAAACTGTACTATATTGTTTTCTTTTTTTTCCCCCCTGTAGAGCTGCTGTGTGTGGTTTTTTTTTTTTAATTCACAACATTATTTTTTTAAAGCATTTTTGGTGATTTACCTTGCATTATCTTTTGTGCTGAAGCTTAACAGCAGTATTTACTTTTCACTGTCTCAACGCACTGAACCAAGTTACCTAAGTTTTTGAAAAAGTTATAGCCTTTCTCTGTTCAAGCTACTGTACACATTTAATGGAGCCTTTTCTCCATAGGTTAGGAAGCTATCTTACAGAAATGTTCAACAAATGTATTATTCCTACTAATTTATGCTACCATTTAATTGCACTTGTTCTTTGTTCCTTAGATTTCAAAGTAAATTTGCAGCAAGATCTGATACTTAAATCTCCTTTTTATTTCAGGAAACGTAGTAGGCTTTTTCTGATTTTAATTGTTTGCGAAGGTAGGAGGCTGTTCAAGCTTCTGGAAAAATTAGGCATCCACTTTCCCGAGTCCAATGTGAAAACAGTGGATTTCTAATGACTGTAGCGAGTGGAAAAACACTTCATACTCTGTGTTTTTTGGCAAATGTTTCATTTCACTGTTGTTCATATAGTTTAAAAATCCATTATATTGACATAAGCACTTTGTCTGAAATGGTAATAGTGATTTTATTTATTTATTGATCATATGCTACAAAATGTAAATAACTATTTAATTTACACAGAAAAAAATATTTATATAATACTGTGGCAGATTATTTTCTCACTGTGTTTTCCTCTTTTGCTTTAAGATTTTTTCTCTGTTTATAGTTCAAGATTACAGAATTTGCAAAATAATTATTTTTGGTTTTGGCCAGGAGAGCTACTAAGTTCTTGGAACAGAAAAAAGCTCTTGTGAAATTGGAATTAGTATAAATGCTGTGAGGCAGAATTAAGGTTATCAAGTTGGTTGCCTTCCCTGGTGACAGATAATCTTACAACCTTGCACTTTTTCTGAAACTTGTGATAATTATAGGAAAAATATATAGAGTTGTTTAACCTGCAAAGCTAATTCCTGGAAGTGAAAATTAGCATAATCAAAACCATTTTTGCTTTCAGTATATAATTCATATTGTTAATGGTTTTCTTGTGCTGTGCTCATGTACGGTGAAGAGCTAATTCCTACTTCAGAATTTGTATGCAGAACACTGAGGTACTGCATATTAAAATAAAAATCAGAAGAATGTAATTTTTTGTTCTGCATGCCATAGGTGACATTTGATGCTGTTGACCTTTGTAGACTGCTGTTTGTGTGTGCATTTATATATGTGGGTTTACAAATAAGATGGACTTGCAGTCCTTGTGTCTCCACATTTTGACAGTCTTGGCTGAGTTTCTTTGAAGATCAGGGTTCCCATGTTGCCCGTTCTGCTGAACTAGTTTTATGTGCTTCTCATTGTGTTATCCAGCGCTGGGGTTTCCCAGCCATGCTACTGAATCCCGCAAGATAGCTATTCTGTTTGCTTTCTTGCTCCAGAAAACTTTCCCCTCAATTTCCTTGATATTTCTTAGTAACAGAAAAGAATTATGAGTCCAGACATCCACACCCCCTTTTCTGATAATCCAGTGAAATGCCTGGAATTTATATCAGTCTGAGTTGTGGTACTCGCTACATGAGGAGCAATGAGTACAGAATTATTGCTTGAGCAGTAGGTGACAGTAGGCATGTTGTTGAAGCTGCTGTACCACTTGAGGGGAACTGTGGAAGATGACTTGGAAGAATGTGCTCTGCTGATAGTCTTTTTTTTTAATAGAAAATGTCTCCCAGAGCATGCGCTCTCACATCACAAAAAAAACTTTTCTGTTTCCATGTACAAAGTCTTCCCCTGATGGTGATGTTTTCTTGTGATAGGGGAAAATATGAGGGCTTTGTTTATACATAGGCTGAATACAGATCTCTAATCAGTTCTGTGGAAACCCGTGGTATGCTTTTGGATCAAGTGATCTTTATAAATTGTTTTTCAATTAAAATCTCTAAGAATCAATTTAAGTAATGTTGGAACAACTCATTTTTAAAGATCTGCTTCAGCAGGTTGCAGTTATAACTAAAAAATGGATTTACAACTCAATTTATTGTTTGAACTGTAAAAAACAAAAACAAAAAACAAATGAAACAGGAAGAACAAAAGAAAACCCCTCCAGTACCTAAACTGTAACATAGTCAGTTGCATCTAACACAATACCATTTCCCAAGCGTTCAGCTTCTCGCAGTGGTGCACTGAGCTGGATGAAGGTGGAAATCTTTCCCCAGCAAAACAAAACTCAGTTCATTGCTGTGTGCAAGTTTCAGAGACTTGCCAATTGTATTTGCATTTACAATCTTTTTCCTTAAAGGAGTCCAAATGTAAAGTGGCTTGGCAGATGAGGCTGGATTGTTTTATACTGCTTTAAAACCAAAATCCCAATCAACTTCTAAAGCTGTCATTCAGAAGGGTGACTGATAGAGAGGAACTACAGACTTCGGCTTCCTCGGCAAATAAAACTTGTAATGTGATACTAGTTAATTTTTTTGTTGGAAGTGGAAAATAGGATCAGAAAAGATTATAAAAAAAATAAGTCTGTTAATACTCTTATGTCCAGTTCATCATATGGAACTTGGATCGTGCATTTGCAGGGAAATGAGATAATAGAGTCTGTAATTTTAGAAAGGTGTGTGCAGTTGATGCATGCACAAATAATCTGGACAGGTATGCACTCTAATGAAGGTTAATGATGATAACCAGCCGAACCCTTAATTGTTTGCATGTATGTGCAGTACAAAGTACAATAGTCTCTCTACTACTTAAGTCCTGTACGATAATTGCAGAAATGTGTATGAAGTTATTCCTTGGCTTTAGTATCTGACTCAAGCGAGTCCTTAGCTATAGAATTAAATGAGAATACCATTAACTCATTCTCACCTTTAAATATTTAAGTTGTATCAGTATCAAAAGAGACTTGCAAAATAATTTTCTTCATTTCAGTTTCTCTCAAAAACATTACAATATTTTATTTGGTGACTGTTTTGTCTTTTTTAGTGCTAATAAATCTATGAAAATATCTATAATAAATATATGAAAAACAAGCGATTAAAATAACAAATCCTCAGCAACAGCAATTGCTGTTGCTACATATAGTTTTCCAAAGAGAAGGCAAATCAGTGAATACAATAGTAGGAAACATGGCATATGGCATGATTTTTTTTCTGTGGCTTTAAAACCTGTCTGGACTCAGTTTGACAGTTTTTGATTTAAAGCAAATATTTTTCACTATTTTTGTAACCAACATGCATTCAGATACCTACATCCAACCTAAATAACTGCAGGACTTTCTTTTTTTTTTTAATGCAGTCTCCCTTTTAGAGCTATGTTTATTGACTTAGATTAGGACTGGACTAGAGCCCAGAGACAGTCATATCTAGTCTTCGGGTTTTTTGTTACAAATCAGTTTTTGTTACAAGGTTCAATAAATATTCTTGATTATTTATGTTAGTTCTATTGTGAGTTCTTGCCAAAGATACATTGTATTATAACCAAAACAGATGTTCTGTTTTAGACAAGTGTATTTGTTTTAACAGGACCAGAAATATAAATTAAACAACAGTGTGTTCAGCATTAACATGGCAGATGATGAACTTTTCGGATTTCATTGGTCTTTTTGGATTAAATGAAAACCTTGAAAAAATATTTCAGGAATCTCATTCCGTATTTCGATCACTGCAACTGTTTTTCTTTGATTGCTGTCTGTTGTAGGCATCTTGGAAATGAAAGTTATCTGAGTGGCAGGTGAGCTATGCTAGAGCAAGACAACACTAACAGCTCAATCGTTGTATTTGGAAAAAATAAAATCACAATTTTTCTTTCAGCCTCAGTGGTTTCAGTGTCACAATACATTCATACTGGTCTGACTTTTCTTATGTGCTTCTTACTTTATTCTGAGTGTGCATTAATGTATATCAGCTCATATTTAAAAGAAAGTTTGACAGGTATCATGAATTTTTAATCATTTTCAAAAAGCAGTAAAGAATGTAGCCTGACAAATTTTTTTGTTGTTGTTTTTTAGGCGGCTTGGTGTTTAATTTCTTTTATACCTGGTTTTAAACTTGATACAAAATCCTTTTCTGCTACTTTCAGCAAAATCTTTTCTTGCTATTGAGGCTTTATAAGCAATGTAATTAATAATTTACTGCTGTTTAAGTTCAAACGCTTCTGCACTGTGACAAATAGGGGAAAGTCTGTAATGTCTTGTAAAATTCTCATTGGGTTTTCTTTAATGTTTAAATTGTCTGCTTTAGAATACTTAGAAATGTTCTGCTAAGGTAGAATAGAACTGTTTAATACCTTTTGAAGTTGGACCTTGGTGGCAAGAAATTGATTTGGAAATGTTTGTTCTACAGGATTTTAGGCCCGCTTATATTTTATAGGTGTCTGCACATGCTTTAAATATCCTTTTCAATTTAAATGTGTGTTTTATGTTGTTGAATATCTACATTATACTCTCTCAGCTTTAACAAATGCCACTTTCAAGTTCCATGCCTCTACATTTCTAATGTTACACTAGCTTAATTCCCATTACTTTTCTGCTTCATAGCACTCGCAGTTTGAAAGGGACCTAACATTCGGGTTCACATTATGATAATTAGGTTTCAAAGCAGTGTGGGGGGATTAAGATGTCTGAAGTCTAGTTGCCGAATAAAGTTCAGAACTACTTGTAAAACTTGTTTGAGTGGTTAACAGAAGTGGTTTTATTTATTCAGTGCTCATGCAGCATTAATCCGTATTTCATCAGGTACCCACAGTGCTGTAACTCTAGATATGACCTTGGGACTTAATTTACCCCATCTCAGTTTTCCTTATTAATGTGCCATGAAAGAGGTACATGAAAGATAGCCAACATCAAAGCACCTTTTCAAATAAAGTGGTTGATATGAATCCTCTGGTATTTAACACTGTCTGTCAAATGTTTCAGCTGGTTTGCATCCTTTTACAAGCTATTGCTTGCTGCATTAATGCAGTTGTTTCAAGTCTGTTGAGAGTACAAAGGGAGGTAGGGATATGGGAAACTTTATTCCTATTTATTTTTGATTATATTTTGTTTAAGCTGTTATTTTTGTCTGTTAAGCTATATAACTCTATTGATGACACATTTATGTACGCACACCTACACACCTTAGGTCGTTAGATGTCTGATACAGAAGGTAGAAAGTAATTTGGAAAGTTTTGGCAAAAGGAATACATATTCGACGGCAACAGTGCACACATTTGAAATGTGCACTGAAGAACCTTTGTTCTGCTTTCATCTTTTTCAAGCTGTAGTGGAGTCATGAGAAGTCCCAAACAATGAAGAAATAATTTGAGGAACAAACATGTTTAAAATGTATGTGAAGAGGACACGGTAAATTAAAACATTTTAAATTATGTAGTGATTTCCAGCCAAACTTCTCTCCCTTACTTGAAAGTGACTTTGTCATGATTATTTATCACACCTGAGTAAGAACTCATGATCATACACACTTCAAAAGAAAAATAATTTTGTGTGTATTTGTATCTACAGGAGACAGTACTGTAAATTGGAACCTCACTCTGCATAGACTCTTCTTCCAACTGCTCATCTTGATTATTCATAACTTTACACAGCAATTAGTCTCTTGTTCAGCACAACATGGACGGTAATAAGTGTCCGTATTTAAAATAGTATCTGATGTTTGTTCCTGGTGCATCTGCAGGCTGGTATCTACGTTAGCTGAACCCATACTATATTCAAAAGGGAAATTCAGAAGTCATCTTAGATTTTGAAGCAGTCCAAGAAAGAAAAGATTCCCCTCTGCCTCAGCTCTGTTTGTTTTAAAAGTTTACTGTAGACAGCAGTACCATCTCTGGCTATGTTTTTGAAGAGAGAAAAACAAATGGGTAAGCAGTGAAGATACAGTGGGACAGGTGAAATAGGAGATGATAATTTCTGGCTTATATAGGATGAATTTGAAACTTTTTAAAACAAACTTTGTAAGTGTTACACTTGAATTCTATTTCAGAGAAATAAATTCACAGGTTTTTAAGATGAGAACAAATACTAACTGGGAGTATGTCGATGTAGTTAGAGACTGTGAATTCTTTTTAAGTTCAGAAAAAGAGCAAGATGTATGTGCAGTCTAGACTTTAGCAACGTGAAGGCAGGGGGTCAGGAAGTAAATGTAACTAGCAAAAGAAATCTAAATCTTGAGCAAAAAGTCCATTTTTCCAGAACACTAGGACATGTCATTTGACTTGCATCCAACGCAATCTATGGGAAAACCGTCTTGGGGGAGAGAGGAAAGTTATTCATGCAACTTCCCTTCTATGTTTGCTCTTTCCAAGAGAAAAATCATAGTAACATTAATATTAAGCAGTGATTTTAAGTTATGTATTCTCAATGTGTAAATCTCTTCAGACCTTTAAAGGATACTAAACAAACAAACACACGCTTCTATAAAATTAGGGAAGATTTTAGGATTAAAACGTATTTAGCATGTGACAGTATGTTCAAGGGCAACTTTGCATACTCTTCAATTAGAAATGTACTGATCTCAGATACACTCTTGCTAATCAGATAACAAATGTGATAAATTTATCACAATAATTCCTCTTCCCCTGCTCTGTTTTTTAACAGGAAAGTCATTTGTTATATTTGGGATTGCAAAATGGCTTCTCTATTTTCAATTTTACTTTATGCTCCCTACTGAGCAGTAATTTGTACACAGGCTGTTTCCTTGTAGATATTTGTTATTTTCGGATAAATAAAACATCTTTTTTTTTTAAGATAATCAGCTAGAAGACATCTGGTATTGCAGTACAATAGAAGTCAGGTGAGGAGGGAGGAGCATCCACAAACATTTACAAACACAAAACAAGAACAAGTTGGAAAGGCAAAAGGTTACTGAGAGACACAAGACAAAGGATATGCAATGAACAAGTGCTCCTGTTTCTGCACAAAGTGTGCCCATCAGGTCCCCTGGGAGCAATTTTGGAATGTATGTATTGCATGAGGTATATTCATAGAGCAAGACTGCATTTTTCATTCCTAAAGCTCCCTTAAAAAGAAATCATGTTTTTACCGAATATGTGTAGCAGTGATTTTCAATGTTCAGCATAGAGCTACTAATACTATACTGTAAGCAGGGGATTTTATTTTTGGAGTGCTTTTGACTCGGTAGTACAAGTCTTTAAAACACTATTTTCATCACTTAACATTGTGTGCTGGTCAGTGTTTTCAATGCAGTCTCCTTTCTGAAGAGCTTTGTATGATGGCAGTGAAAATTACTCTGGCCTAAAGTCTCTTATTCAAGGCTACTTCCAAAGCTCAGAAATGAAAAAGGATTTAATAGATTTAAAGAAAAACAGATGAGTAGATCTTAAATTTGCTAGATTGCTACAGTGGAAAAAAACTAATTCATTTGAGTGTCTGATATTTTTGAGGGCGTGGGGTACCTAACAGGCTAAAAATAAGCTTTTTATTTCAGACTGAAATGATTTAGGTTATTGTTTAATCTGGTTACAACTTTTAACATTTTTCTGTGCCATTTGGTCAACACCACAAGGTTCTTAGTTGTTTAATTTCAAAGAAAGATTTCCAAGAAGATCTTATTTAGAGGAACAAACTTAACATAAGGCGATATTATAACATGCCCACTTCTCCCAGAATCAGTGTTCTTATTTGGTCTGACATCCTTCTTTCTCTGAAGGATCACCAAACCATCCTTCCTCGTGATGGCTGTTGGCTCACTTGCGTGATACTTGGAGTATCAGTAGAGGTATTGAAGGATGAAATTTTCAAGTCGTTGTCTACACCAGAAAAGTTGTGTGGAGGTCTCTGTACTGTGTGTGCTATCTTGTACTTCTTGGCAGGAGAAGGTGAGAAACCTTTTCTTAATAAGTGTCTGAGCGGTGGTCAAGGTCTAGGGATGGCTCGAGGAATGCTAGAAGCATGAGGAACTGCATAGCTGGTTGAGGAAAGGTACAGAAAGAGCAAGGGTATAGTCTGGGAATAAGGGGCAGGGTGCTTTGAAGGTACTTCCTCTAGACAGACGCACTGAAGTACAGTCTATGGGAACTTTGTACAGCTTTGAGCTGTGTGTTCCTTGTCTCTTCAATGCAGCAGGTTATGTCAAGAGAACAGTTCCCTTTCCTCTTGTGTTCCCTCCCCGAGTTGTTTGTGAGTGTGAATGGATGGTGTACAGTCCAAGCTTAAAACTGAGGTTTGGACTTCAGCTGAAAAATGTAACGTAATGACATATTACTGCTTCTCACAGTGAACATTGGAGACAGACTCTCAGCAGCTGCATCTGAGTCTTTTCCCAATACTACATTTTTATTTGTTTGTTTATTTTAGCTGGAGTGAGCGGAAGTATGCTTGTTCCATGTAACTCCAGAGTATGTTTTAAAGTGCTGTCTATTCATCATAAAGCTTAGAAAGTTAGGTTTTGGTCAGGTAGTATGAGACAGCACATGAAGAAAAGGAGTCATGCTCCTTTTGCAGCTAGAATTGTGCAGGTTTAATGACGTGAGCCTTAAATGTTCCAAACTTGGTATTGATACTGATCTCAAACAAACCAGGAAAGCTTAGGCTTTTAGGTAAGCTGCTGTAGCACTATTTTAAGAGCTTCCAAAATCAGCATGTATGGTTCAGTATCTGTAGTTTTAGGTGGCTTTTTTTTCTTTTGGGTAATGACATTTGTCTTGTAGTGGAAATGGAATGTAATCAGATATGGATATTACCCGCTCAAACAGAAGCCGAGAAAGGTTCGATAGTGATTAAGATGAATGATGGTGGATCTTGAAGTATTTTTTTACCTGTAGACCACTGAACATTCACTGGTGGCAGTGTAGAATTAACTCCAGAGTCTGGAAGCCTACTGACATTGGGCTGGTTTCTTCTGTGTCCTTTGTGAAGCTCTTGGAAGAAGCTTGTGAACCACAGGTTGAAAACCACTGGGTTTGGACCTGAAAGTAACAAAAAGTAGAAAAACCCAGAAACTTCATATTCAAAATAGGTGAAATTGGACATAGGAAATCCTCCCTCTCATTCGTATTTGCAGAACTTTGATTATGGAAACTTGCAGTGTGTTTTTTATTACCCATGTCTGTGCATTTTACACTCCTAGCCTTTGCCCATTGCCTGAGATGAAATAGCATGGCTCCACGCTAGTATGGTATTGCCACACTAACAAAATATTTGATATTGAGAAGGGAATGTAAATTTAAACCATTAAAATGTTAACTTATGATTTGTATCAATATTGCCTTTCTCAAATAAGTGATTCTTGTGGTATTTGGGATATTACTGCATTAGACTCTTAATACTTAAGAGACATCAGAAACATATGTTTGTGTGTTTTAAGTGACTTTGTCATGGAATAGCTGTGGCAATTGCTATATTTTCACTAGTAAAGGCTGGGAAAATTCACTTAGGCTCCTCACTATGTAAAAAAGCTCCAGCAGGAATTACTTGTAGAATGCTGTCAGGAGTTAATTTAAGCAGAAGCATCCAAATATAGAGCGTGATTAATACTGAGAGCATCCAGATTAAAATTATATAAATACAAGATGTATCCTCTGATTTGTGAGGTACTAAGAGTGAGTGTTATTGCACAGTCTGACCTGGTTGTATATTTGGATAGTGTTTTCTCTTCAAGTAGACATTCTGTAGCAACCTAATGGAGTATTAAGCATTTTTCCATTTGTGTGAGGTTGCCAGTAATATGTTTTTACTTAAGTTGAGATTCTGCCAAACTTCATACCTATTCATTTGTGAAACCACATTTGGTGTTCTGCATTTCAGCTCTTACTAGGCTTTCTTTATTGTTGTGAGTTGTGATATACAGATTTATTTATTTATTTGAACATAAACTGTGCTATTATCATTGATGCTGATAGCAGAAACTTAGGTTAGGTGGTTAGATTACATTAGGCTGTCTAACACTCCACATTAGATAGCTTAATTTCAGTGGCTTTTACCTAGCCACTGGGATGAAATTCTTCATCCTAGAACTCTGTTAGAGAGTATATATATGTTGGTTGCGTACATTTCTAAATAATATTTTTAAGAAAATAAAGGAGTGAGCATATGCACAAATGCCGTGATTAGTGGGAAAAGCTTGTTTATTCTTTGAAGTATCAATACTGTTGAGATCTGGTGAAAAGGAAAGTTTGTGGGCAGATCCGAAGTTTGGACAGAAGTCTCCCTCTGAAAATATGTTCAAGTTTGTTTTGAGGAGTAAGCATCAGGAAATTGCCACTTGTACAGCTGCTAACAAATTCCCCCAGTACCAGGACAGCAACTGTTACAAACTGTGATTTATTTTTTTTTAAAAAAACACAAAATGGCTTGGATTTTAGGGATATTTGAAAATTAAACGTTAATGACTTCTGGGTGTCTGATAGCCTGAAATCAGGAATAGAAATGACAATTTTATGTAAGTGCAGAGGGAAAGAGCCCTTGCTTTACTGACAGATATGTATTTGCTTTTCAGTCCTGGAAGACTTGCAGGCTGTTGGCTCTTAGAGGCTGTTGGCAGTGCAGGAGTGAGTGCTACCCATGTTGCACCTTCACTTGGAGTAATTTTGTGTGATACTGAAGCTAGGGGCTGTGCTTGCCTCGACTCATTTAACTTTTCTTATCAAGATAGTGTATAGCAGTCTTAAAACCTTTGTGAATGACATTGAAAGAAGTCACAGCAACAGGAGAGATGCTTCAGCATACTTCTGATGTTTTCAGGGCATGAGAGGCAGAGAATATAGACGTGCTGTGTGTCTCAAAGAGCCTTTGAGTAGGTTATTTCAGCTTGAAAAGGGATTAGATTTAGATGGCTGCAGTGTCAAACGGTTGTAACTGAAGGTGCCTATTGAGGGTAATTCCTTTCTATAACTGGATCCTGGCAGTTTTGTCAATGATGAGTAAGTGGAGGGAAGGAGAAATGACCCATTTGTTGTGGTGGGTGATACGGAGGTGAGAAATAATGTCTGAAAGGAGACATCAAAAAAACAAGCTACATGAAGCACCTTCTTCAGTACTGGGCTCTCCTAGCAGCAACAGTGGGGAACAACAGGCGAGCTGAGGGGAAAGGACAGAGAGGAGAATGGTGCTGGTTTTCCTATTCCTTTTCAGTTTTGGGAGATTTGTGTTGCTTTGGTGGCTTTGCATACAGTTGTAAATGTAATCATGTCCATCTAGCAGTTCTGTACATTAGTTATTTTCCTTTCCTTTAAACACCCAGTGCTCCTGAAAGCAAATTTGTTGCTGACATAGAAATAACGTTTTCACTTTATTCCTGTTTGGAACTGCAAGTAATATCACAGTTTCTAATTGTATCAGATTATTTTATGTAACAGCAAATGCTATTCAAACAGCTGAGTTGTCTGTAGAGCTTCCTAAATAAAAAACCTGGAGGCGGGGGAGAAGATGTCCATCTATATGCAGTTATAGTTATTGCTAAGATTAAATTGGCTTTTCACATAAAACTTTTCTCTCAAACCTAATTAATTTTTATATTTTGTTAAACAACTTTGGCAGCTAAGGCAACATGCCTGCTGCCTGTTCAGTTCTTTTATTGGGTTCAACTAGAACTAACGTTTGGATAAAATACATTTTGACATTTGAATTTGACATAAATGTTTCGGGGAAACAGTTTAGACATGCATCTTCCATGGGTGATTCTCTTGTCAGCGTTACAATGTTGTACTGTAAATATATTTTGGAAGTGGGCTTTCAGTAAAATCAGTCATGCATTTATTACTTGTTCCTAGTCTATTTTTCCCTCGTAGTGTAAAATCACAGCTCAAAGTTACTTTGTCTTTTTTTTTTAAGTTATTTTCTAGAAGTTAGTTTGTCATTTTTAGGTAAATCAAACTGGATATTCCTATATTACTTCTCAGTGATTATCTCTCTGCTGAAGGAAACGTTAACTCTAATCTTCTACTGTAAGAGTAAATAGAAAGAGACATTGTCAATTTGAATGTTTTAAAATGAAATAATTTTGAAATCATGATATAGTATCCTTTTAATAGATCTCATTTCTTTAGCTAGCAACAACAACAAAAAGACTTTTAAAGGAATGCTTAATCCCTTTTAAAGGAATGCTTAAGGCTGTCCTCTTCTCTGGTCCTCTTGTGTTCCCCTGCTCCTGTCGGCCCTGGCTGGCTCTGCCGGCACCCTGCCAGCTCTTTTACCTGCCTGTCCACAGCTGCTTGGTGCCTCCTTGGTCATAGTTTTCACCTTAGGGAAACTGCCTAATGACCTCTTGGTGTTTCTGGAGAAGACCGCTCACTGGAAAGGCCGTGCTGCTGATTGTTGTTAGCGGAGCAAGTCAGGGGAAATGATTATGTTTTTTTTTCCACTGGCTTCTTTTCGATGAAGTGGTTACAGTAGGTTGTCGCTTATAGGACTTCTGACATTAGCAGGAGTAATGTTTTCTTATTGAGACAGGATTTTGAATAAAGGGGTTGTTCTGGTGCTAAGTGAGAAGAAAAAACTGGTGGCATCTAATTCGGAGCAGATTCTTTTCAGTTTCATGGTCTGTAGGGAATTTCTTCCAGCTTCTTATAAAGTGAAGATACAGATTAAATGTGGATTATAATGGTTTGTGTAAATATAGTTTATTTAACATGGGATGCAGCAAGTGCAGAGTTGATTATTTTTTGGTCAACCTTAAATACCAGCATCATGAAGGCGAGCTAATTTGTGGTTACTATAAGGTTGTGATACACTAAAATTTGTGATTAGTACAGTGAACTTTGGGGGAGGTGCTTTCTTTATGTAAATTGTCTTTGGGTTATCTGAAATACCAGTTTTTGCACTCAATACAAGTTGAAGCTTTTAATGAGTAAAACAGGTCTCGTAAAAATTTTCATGGAATATCATAGAATCATAGAATGGTTTAGGTTGGAAGGGACCTTGAAGATCATCGAGTTCCAACCCCCTGCCACAGGCAGGGATACCTCTCACTAGACCAGGTTGCCCAAGGCCACGTCCAGCCTGGCCTTGAACACCTCCAGGGACGGGGCTTCAACAACCTCTCTGGGCAACCTGTTCCAGTGCCTCACCACCCTTAAAGTGAAAAACTTCTTCCTAATGTTTAATCTAAACCTGCCCTCTTCCAGCTTAAAGCCGTTCCCCCTTGTCCTATCACTACATGCCCTAGTAAAAAGTCCTTCCCCAGCTCTCCTGTAGGCCCCCTTTAGGTACTGGAAGGCTGCAATAAGATCTCCCCGGAGCCTTCTCTTCTCCAGGCTGAACAGTCCCAACTCTCTCAGCCTCTCCTCATAGGAGAGGTGCTCCAGCCCTCTGATCATCCTCATGGCTCTCCTCTGGATGCGCTCCAGCAGGTCCATGTCCTTCTTATGCTGGGGACTCCACAGCTGGATGCAGTACTCCAGGTGGGGTCTCACGAGAGCGGAGTAGAGGGGCAGAATCACCTCCCTTGACCTGCTGGCCACACTACTTTTGATGCAGCCCAGGATACGGTTGGCCTTCTGGGCTGCGATCGCACACTGCTTGCTCATGTCGAGCTTCTCATCAATCATCACCCCCAGGTCCTTCTCCACAGGGCTGCTCTCCAGCCATTCTCCGCCGAGCCTGTATTTGTGCTTGGGATTGCCCCGACCCAGATGTA
Source organism: Pluvialis apricaria (assembly GCA_017639485.1). NCBI lineage: Eukaryota > Metazoa > Chordata > Aves > Charadriiformes > Charadriidae > Pluvialis > Pluvialis apricaria. The sequence goes on from CM030009.1 coordinate 37,414,801, forward strand.
GGACCTTGCACTTGGCCTTGTTGAACTGCATGAGGTTGGCTTGGGCCCACCTCTCCAGCCTGTCCAGGTCCCTCTGGATGGCATCCCTCCCCTCCAGCGTGTCTGCCTCGCCAAACAGCTTGGTATCATCATCAAACTTGCTGAGGGTGCACTCTACCCCACTGTCCATGTCGCTAACAAAGATGTTGAACAGTACAGGTCCCAGTACCGACCCCTGAGGAACGCCACTCGTCACTGCTCTCCACTTGGACACCGAGCCGTTGACCGCAACCCTTTGAGTGCGACCATCCAGCCAGTTCTTTATCCACCGAGTGGTCCATTTATCGAATCCATGTCTCTTCAATTTAGAGACCAGGATATCGTGTGGGACAGTGTCAAACGCTTTGCACAAGTCCAGGTAGATGACATCAGCAGATCTTCCCTTGTCCACTGCCACTGTAACCCCTTCGTAGAAGGCCACCAAATTTGTCAGGCATGACTTGCCCTTGGTGAAGCCATGTTGGCTCTCGCCAATCACCTCCTTGTTTTCTGTGTGCCTCAGCAGAGTTTCCAGGAGGATCTGCTCCATGATCTTGCCAGGCACAGAGGTGAGACTGACTGGCCTGTAGTTCCCCAGGTCTTCCTTATTTCCCTTTTTGAAAATAGGGGTTATGTTTCCCCTTTTCCAGTCAGCAGGAACCTCGCCAGACTGCCACGACTTCTCAAATATGATGGCTAGTGGCTTTGCGACTTGATCTGCCAGTTCCCTCAGGACCCACGGATGTATCTCATCAGGTCCCATGGACTTGTGCACCTTCAGGTTCCTCAGGTGGTCTCTCACTTTATCTTCATCTACAGTGGGCGGTGCTCCGTTTTCCCAATCCTCTCCTTTGCAATCTGCATCTTGGGCAGTGCGGCTGCTATCCTTGTCTGTGAAGACTGAGGCAAAAAAGTCATTGAGTACCTCAGCTCTGTCGCTGTCCCGGGTGACCAGTTCTTGCGTATCCTTCCAGAGAGGGCCTACATTTTCCCTAGTCTTTCTTTTCTCGCTGATATACCTATAGAAGGATTTTTTGTTTGTCTTAATGTCCCTGGCCAGATTTAGTTCTATCTGGGCTTTAGCTTGTCTAACCCGCTCTCTAGCTGCTCGAACGATTCCTCTGTAATCCTCCCAGGCTACCCGCCCCTGTCTCCACTCCCTGTAGGCCTCCCTTTTTCTTTTGGTCAGTTCCAGGAGCTCCTTGTTCATCCACGCAGGCCTCCTGGCTTTTCTGCCTGCCTTCCTCTTTGTAGGAATGCATTGCTGCTGTGCTTGGAGGAGGTGGTCCTTGAATATTAACCAACTTTCTTGGACCCCTCTTCCTTCCAGCGCTTCATCCCACGGCACCATACCAAGCAGATTCTTCAAGAGGCCAAAGTCGGCTCTCCTGAAGTCCAGGGTCATCAGCCTGCTGCGCACCTTCTTTGTTGCCTTGAGGATTTCAAACTCAACCATTTCGTGGTCACTGCAGCCCAGGCTACCCTTATATGTGGGTATGGTTTAAGTTCCTATCTACTCCTTATTTATAATACATTTGTAAGTTAGTTTCCGTTGGATTTAATGACAAAATACAAGTTTGGGGTTTCTTCTCTACCATGCTACAGTTGATATAATTAAATTGCATAAATCACATGGTACTTGTGATGATGGTGATGTTGTGAGCCTTTATGAACTCCAGAGGAAGTTCAGACTTAGAGCTTGTGAAATGTGTGTGTTCTGGTTCTCAGGGTTTGATTAAACCCAAATCCAGGACGTGCCAGTTCGTGGTATTAGTAATGTTAAAGTTTTATTTATATTTTGTACAAAAATGTTCCGACTTCTTGAACAGAATTCTGAACATACCTGTCTTTGGCTAACTTTACAAAATTTTTAAATATGTATTTTAGACCTATTTACATGGCTTCTTAGGATCAGATTCTCCTTTATGCGATTTTATTAATTAGAAGGGGGGCGGGGGGGGTGGCAATTAGACCTTAATGTTAAAATCTACATCCATACTTCCTTAATATGATTTGAATCTGAATTACCTGAACTTTTATTTATGCTTAGACTTGGAAGCCTATCCTTTCTCGGGGGGAAATATTTAATGTTTGTGCCTTGTTCTTTTGGTGGAGGAGGAGCTTGTTACCCCATCTCTGCCGTGACCGTAAGAGATGCTCTCAGCCTCATAACAACCTGATCAGCAAAAGCCCCAGAATGGTCCGGCGCAGATCTCAGTCATGTTATTCCATGTGCTGATGTTGGTGTGCGAATGTGAGCTTCGTGCTGGCTCAGGGCCGCGACAACGCTGAGGGCAGCGATAGTACTGGCCTGTCTACCAGGGGCAGGCTGAGGACAAGGCTTGGCTCTGCCACCTTCTGCACTAGCCAGCAGAGCTGAGCAGGCACCCGAGGGCAGAAGATGCTCTGCCGTATTAAAGGGTGCTGCATATCCCACCCTGGCATATGTTCTCCATAACCCCCTGTAGGAGTTGTCTGCCTCAGCCAGAGCGCCCCTGGGCTCTTTGCTGCTGCGCTGCTGTGGAGTCGGATAAACTCTTGTTCTCATCTGGACAATTATTGTTTTAATATTGTGTTGTCTTCTATAGCCCTGACCCCCAAATTGTTGGGGTTTTTTTTGTTTGTTTGTTTTTGTTTGTTTGTGTTTTTAAAGTAACAGCTGTTAGTTTTCAACTGCAAGAATAGTCTTAATAGTTTAACATCAGACACTTGAAGTTAAGTGGGCCTACTCTATTATTGCAGGAATCAGCAGGGCACATATTTCCATTAATTTCATTTCCAAACAAATTCAGGTTTCCTTTTTGCCTCTATCATTTGAGGAAGCTAGGATTGATTAGTGAGTTTTCAGTGCAGCACTAGTTGAAAACAAAGTGTTGAGTTTTTAAATCTCCATTTGTTTCTCAAACACTGTTCCAGTGCAGAGAGATACTTTTCTGAAATGTACACATTGTGCTAAATTTTTAGACTGCCATGAAAAAAAATAATTCTGAACCTCCGTTTAATATTATGAAAACTTCTGTTCTTAGATACAGAGGGTCCAAGTGTTCCTCTTAACATATAGTAGGTTTTGGCATCTCCACTCGTGGAAATACTTGAAACCTGACTGGACACAGCCCTGAGCAACTTGCTTTGGTTTGACCCTGCTTTGAGTGAGGGTGTTAGATCAGTCAGTCTCCACAGGTGCCTTTCAACTGCCATGATTCCCTGTCATTCAACAGTTTCCAAAAGTTGAAAAAAAGTCACCCTCACTCTTCATTGCTGGCTTGTCTTGCAGGATCCAGACATAAGAATCTAATGGACGTTCCAGAGGAGTAGGTGTGGAGTAGATGCCCATTGCCCACGTGATGGGGTAACTGTAGACTCTGCTGGCATTCGCAGGTGCAGGTTCTGATCGTCTGCGCTTTCTGTGTAATGCTCTCCAGAAGACTCTTCCATCTAGTTCCAGCGTACCTTTCTTACTTGCTGCCCAGATATGAATTGGCAGCAAAGCTTTTAAATAATTTGCTCTCATTTTGAAGTAACATGTGCGATGAGGAGAAAAAACAGAGCTTTGAATGGGGGAAAGAGGAAATCAGTAATTTGTTCTAGGGCTGTTTGTTGGGCTTTTGATGGATTATTATTTTTCTTGCCTTTCAAAAAAACCTGAATATGAACATCCTGATGCAGACTTTATCATCTGTTAGAGAAAACAACATGGTTGTATTTGAAAAGTATGGGTCAACCATTTTACTTTCATTAGTCCCTTTGTTTAAAATTGCATAACTGTGACCCACAACTCCTCAAATATTTTTAAAAGACTTTTCCATTATAAAATGGGCATCAAAAAGAGGGCTAACATGTTTAATAAGATGCATATTCCAAGATATTTTTTTTCTGCAAAATATTTGTCATTGGACTCGAGTAATCATATGTATAAATGTGTTAATGAACCCTTACACTATTGTAAGATATTTTATTGCTAGAATTGCATGTGATTGAGTATCTAAGTATTGTGTAACATATCTATGTCTGGAGAATCACTATGAAAATTGCAGTGTAAAAAGTAGGACATAAAAAAAATTCAGCTGCATTTTTATGATTTAGATGTAAGGATATCTGTCCAAAAACTAGAAGGCCATGTTATCCTACACTTTTATATTTAGATACCTAAAAAAAAAACCAAAAAACTGTTTTGTACGTGGGGGCGGGGATTGAGTCTAAAAGTAATTGGTTAGAAATGAAGCATAAGAAACTTCAGTCCAGAAGAAATTTTTTTTTACATGTTTAACTGGATGAAAAACGTGTTTTAAATGAAATGGTCTTTCAGCATATGTTTATGCCAGTTCTAGTGATATTACTCATGGAAAGTCTCCAGTGTGGATCTGTCAGAACCTGAGGGAACAAATTATTCCCTTTTAAGAGAAGGGGAAAACAAATATAGCACTACCTAACTGAACTTCTATTTCACTAATTCCAGATACTTATTTTTGTCAGTTTTATCCCCTTTTTGGTTACAGTCTTAATAAAGGAATTTTTTTTCTGTAAAAACCTGCAATTCATTAATCCCCACATTCGTTTTTTTCACTGAGGTTGATACATACTTCTGTTTGTAATACAAAATAAGACTCTATCTACTCTTTTAAATGGTTTAAGGATAAACAATAACACAGCTAATGTTTATCTCGCTTTCATTTGGGGATATATTTGATTCAGATTAGCATCTTGTACTGTAGATGCCCAGTGGTTACATGTGATATCAGTAAAATAATAGTATTTAAAACTATGACAATGAGGAGCACCAGAGAAGACATGAAAGAACCCCAGGGGCCTAAAAAGAGGAAAGTGTATAATTCCATAACAAAGAACTCAATCTACTTATGTTGTTCTACAGATATTTGAGTGCATCTTCTTACATTTACATCTGTCTCTAAGAAAAGTAACTGAGCTATTAAAATATGCTTGTGAAGGTAAAGCAAGCTTCATTTGAAAGTTTGCTTTGGTTTGTTTTTTAGTTTTGCATGAAAAATGTTACCTTTTTCTGAAGAATGAGTAACCTACTCTTTTTCTTAACTTTCTTGGCTTTTTTTCCGGTCTGTCACTGTAACCCTTTTTATATTGTAATGCTACAGTTCCTTCACAAGGGATTAATAGATTTTTCTGGAAGCACTAAACTAGTACCCCAGTTTTACAGCCTTTTTTCCAATGAAGAACTTTCCTTGATGGACAGAATGGAACACTCCTTGACCAGCGTCAGCTTTGAGTAGTCATAAACTAGAGTATAGGAAAATGTCGAAGCAAAATGTTTTTTCCCTGTATTAAAAAAGGAAAACCAAACACAAAAACAACAAAACAACAAAAAAAACCCCAACAAAACAATTAAGGACTTTAAAAATTAGTAAGAGCACTGTCATGATTAACTTTGCAGGTAGCGGCATATAATTTTGATAAAGTTTGCATGAAGTACCGTTTACTTTATGTAACATCTGTCTCTAGTATGTTGAGCTGGAGAATAAACACAGGAGGCAAATGTATCTTCTGCGAACTAAAGCACACAGCTTTTTTTTTTTTTTTTGGTGAATTCCAAGTCAAAGTAAAGTAAGAAGAAAGAACATGGCTAGAAAGATGTGGTTACACTTTTCCTTAGTATTTAATACCTCAAAGAAGTTTTCCTGCCAGCAATCATTCAGATTCTAGAATTCTTAATTTATTTTGAGTTTCTCTATGTGGAAAACCTGGGTGCTTCAGAGTTCAGTGAGCTGTGCCAAGAAGTGTCTGTAGGTTAAAAATATTTAATATGATGTCTTCAGAAACAGCCTAGATGTCAAGGGAACAGAGAGGAGCAGCAGCGGAGGATCTGATATTCTCTCACACCATGTAGAGAGTCTGTCTTCATTGCATTGCTCAGCCCTCGTAGAAGGGGATTGTTGACTCCAGCCTTGGCTCGTGGATCTGTGCTGGGGAGAGGGTAGCTTACTAAGGAGAGATCGAGTACTAAGATCAGTGATAATGTAGGAAGGGGAGAAAAACAGAATAAAGCCTGACTCGAATCAAAGCTACGGGTCAGAATTTTGCATGAATTGGGGCTGTGGAGGCTGCATGGCAGCACTGGCCACGCTGCCTCCCAACTGCCCAGAGTGAGCGTTAAAGAAAATGACAGTTGCTGGAGGTGCCATTCCCCAAGAGGCGTTTGGCTCCATATGTTGTGGTCTTGTCCAGTTATGCTCCACTCTCGGAACAAAGTCTCCATGAGAGTTAATGTGACTCTAAGCTCCAGTCTTTAGTCTGGCTTAACTAACTGTGTTTTAGCCACAACAGTTGCTGCATCTGTGTTGCCCATTCTACCGGAGAAAAATTATTCCGGAGACCAATTATAACAACTGAATAGCATGTTCTTGTAGCCTTTCTAGATAACTTCAAATTGACTGTTCATATGTGAGACTTCTTGATACAATCTTTATTTGACTAAATCTGCATGCTCTATGAAGTTCACTGACAAACTGGTTGAAAGGTCTGTATTCACTGGAGAACCTGATGGACTCTCCTTAATAGAGCATCTGTGTCTTAAATGTCCTGTCCTACAGAAGGGTGGTGTGAGTAGGACAGTGTGTGTAATACAGAAAAGCTTTGGTTTGAAAATTAGGCAGACATCAGTTTCCCTAATTATAAACTCTTGGTAACAACACCAAATATAGATGGTACTAGCAAAGTTTAGGTATTGCTCTATAGGCAGGAATCCTTTTTTTTTTTTTGAAGTCATTTATTCCCAAAACCTTAGTTCTTGGTACTTCATTATGCTCTAACTTGAATAACTATGTATGAACTGCTGAGTTCCAGGATTTATTACCCTTTGTGTCTGCTGTTTCTAAAAGCAGCCAGGATGGGTCTTACCTCTTGCAAGATTCTGTGTGGCTGGAGATGAAACACCAGCTTTCCCCATGTGCTGCCACTGCAGGGGTTTCTGCTTGGCTGAGCTGAGGAGCAGCTGCTGGCAGGACAGTGTCGGTGATGGCCCTCCACTCTGGAACTTGCAGCTTCCTTTGGTCTGCTGTGTTTCATGGTGTTGGGTCGGGCTTGTTGGCTTCACCAAGCTCTTAAGAACTGTGAGGGGCAGGGGCTAAATAAGGCTGTTTGAGCTCTTCAGTGTGGCATGGTTTTGCTACACTTTTGAGGGAGCAGCAGCATCTTCTTGGACCGTGTCATGTTTTTAATGTATGCATCTGGGCAATTCCATGTCAAGAGTCTCTATAAATATATGAAATGTGAGTGTTTAACATCACCTTGTGTTTCTCTTCTTTTTGAAGCACGACTGCCAAAACTAGTTGTGTTTCTTTGCCTCCCTGTGCCCCCTTCCCAGTGGGTAAAAGGAGGTTAGGTAAAAATCTTGTCAATGTTTGGCTATATTTTTTAGTGTTGTATATACACTTTATTCCCCTGAGGTCACTGGGATGATTTAGTTGTGTAAAACTGCGTGAGTGCTGGCAGGATTGGCCTTGATATTATAAAGTGTATTCATAAGGACCATACCTGTTTTGATGCCTATTATATTTTTAGAAGTGGACTCTAGGGTTTTCATTTTCTATGTCAATCCTGAAGCCTTTTTTACTCTCTCTCGCATTTCTTCTAATGTTAATGTTAATTGGCTATAGATGAGTAACTTTTTAACATATTTGAATATATTTAATTATCATTAATTCTGCTTAGAAGTACTTTAATGATATTTAATGCTATATTGTAATCACGTAAAATGTGCTTTTTTCCTTTTTAAACTTGTCATCTTACATAAAGGTAATACTGTATTCTATAACATGCATATTGCCATGATTTCTCTTCATGGCATTGCTGCAACAGGGAGAAGAGCGGTAGCTGAATTCTCTCTTTTAAGTTCCTACTGTACTACAGTGTTTAAAGTAAAAATAAATTATTTCACTGCTTTTTAGTTGGATGGTTAGCTTGGAAGTAGATTTTGGACCTGGAGTTCATATTTTAAAGCTCTCTGCAAGAGCAGAAAGGAGCTTCAACTCCAGCTGCGTTATGAGCAACGACAGGACCTGTTTTCTGAAACTGTCAATGAAAGCGGTGGGGGCAGTCACAGGTGACTGTCACCTTCAGTCTTGAGACATGCCACCCTAGGTCTTTCACTTTTCACTGCAGACATGGGGACGTGTATTTCTTCTGGGGATGAATCCACAGCACCGGTTTTGTTTGGATAACAGCATCTGGCACTAGATTGATTTAACAGGCTATGAGGTTTGCTCTTTTCAGATATGCACTTGTACGGCAGCTTCTGTGCAGCTCTGACATGGCCACACGCTACTGTTGTTTTTTCTGCCTCCTAGCACCACGTGTGAAGCTAAGGCTCTTTGACACCTGCCATTTGGACCCTTTTCTTACTGAAAAATGTCATCGTTTTCAGACAAGATGAAGACAGATATCTGATCATTCTTCCCTTTGCAGGGATGTGCTGAGGGCATAGTTCGTACACAGATGAATAAAGGATTCCAGGCAGTAGCTATACAGTTAGTTTTATTAGTTTAGTATGGTACATTTTTGATTTAGGGATTCATAAACTTATGTCTAAGGCAGAAGAAATTAAAGTGTGGTAACTCACTGTTACATCTTGCAATAATGGTCAAACCTATTTCATTCTGCAGCAAGTAGCAATTGTCTTACTGTTTTAATGGCAGGAAATTTCACATCACTTTTCTTTGGGGACAGGAATGATGGTAGTTGAGGAATTGAAATAAAAAAATTTTGAGCTCTTCTCATTCTGTAATCAGTGAAATGTTTTATGTGGGGTAGGTTTTCTGCATTCATCCAAATCTGGAAGTTAGTAGAACTGGGGTGCATTTTCCAAAGTAGTAACTTTTTTAAAGGAGAAGCTTTTAAATCCTATGCCATGATTACTTCCCCCATATTCTTGAAACCTGTTTTGTCCTAACAAATGGGCAATCAGGTTGCATGGCTCAGAACATTATTGTCCTTATGTTTGAAATATCCTTTTATTATATTTGGTTACAGGCAAAATGCTCTTAGAATGTAAAGTCAACACACAACCCTCTTTCACACTCCAAAGCAGTCAAAAAGGTTGGGCTTTGTTAGCCCTAATATTTCCCAGCTTGCAGGGAAGTGAGTAATACTTGAAGATAACTGTTTCAATAATTGTACTTTTTAATATACTTACTAATTTTCTGGTATTTGTCATACATTTCTTCTGAGATTTGGATGCAGGTCTTTTTAGTTAAACTGGCTTTGGTTTCTTGTATTCCTTTTAATTTCTTATAAAACAGACATTGAGGAATTCTTGCATTTTATCTGATGTTGAAAGGCTATAGGTTGGTATTTCAAACTATTAAATTTTTCTTTTTCATATTGTTCTTCATTTGGAAGTGCATACTTCAATTCTCCAGCGAAGTTCATAAGCATACTGGAAAAATGGAAAATCAAATATTGTTCTGAGACTTAATGTTAGTCTAAGATAAATCACAATGATTTGAAGCAATGATACAAACTGTGATTAGATTATCTTGCTAAACCCTGATAGAAACAAGCCTAATTCTTTTCAGTAGGTTATAAAGATCTATGCTGTCTACTAGGAAAGCCATCGGCTTGACTGGCGCTAAATATCACTTGTGTCTGAACAGGAGAGAAATAATCCTTAATGCAAGGATGGTCATCTTGAAATTCTGTCATTTCAGAAGATGCTTTATAGGGTGCTTATTTGTCCTTGCTGTAGGGTCAGCAAGCTTTTTCAAAAGTAGGGTTTGTGATTGAAAGACATGCTGTTGTTCCATGTTGTAATTTGCTGCATGACAGAGTTCCTGGTTTGAAATAGTTTAATAATTTTTGCTTTAAAAAGTAGATCGAGTTGGTCAGGAGAAAATTGCTTTCTTCTTTGCATGTTGTAATTTCTGGTAAACTTTGTGAAATACAGAGCAAACTCATTTATACATGGGTAGAAACATTTACAGACGTTTTATTGAGGATTCAAAACTCTAGTTTTAACCAGAATTTCACTTAATGTTTTCTACAGAAACTTACAGAACGTGGCTGAGCAACAATGCAGAGTCTGTATCACTGCTTATCACTTGATATGCTGTCTGAAGACACTTTGTGGGCTTAACTTGTATGCTTGGGAGCTTCTGAACAGGAACTGTTCTTTAAAACTTGTTCTCCCTCCTCCCCCCTACGCCCCATCTAATTGATTGAGGTCACTATGAGCTTTTCTGTAGTATTTTTGCAAAAGAAGACTGTACCTCTTGTCTAATGTGACTGGTTTTGAAAGGTGGATTCCATATATATCAAAACTTGTGTGGTGTGTAGTGACTAAAGGTTTTGAATGAAGCAATGGAAATTCGATAAAAATTCCATTCCTATCTAACAGTATATTTTGTCATTGTAAAATGTATTTAATACTGGAATATCTCCTGAGTTCTATATGTTGTTAAAATTTAAAGCTAAAACCTTAGGTTATTTAAAAGCACGGTTGAATTGTATGTTTTTTGGCTTGATTCTGTTGAATTATGATATCTTTCTAGTATAACCTTTTTTCATGATCCTAACATCTTCCTTTGCCATACCGCTAGCACATTGGAGCTGAGGGAAAGACCAGATTTTGAATTTAAGCTCATCTGTCAGCATGAACAGGCTTTTAAAAATCTTCTCAAGCTTTTTCTTCTTTGAATACATTATAGAGCATATACCAGAACCTTTTTATCTTGCACTTCCATGACATATGTTCCTCATAAGAAAAAAAAAGTAATGGCTTTAGCTGTGTCAGAGCCAGGGTCTGTCAAGCCTGGTATCCTATTGTTCCTGTGGCGAGGCGCGTGTGGCTGAATAAATCACAGCGTCTCGCTCAGCCTGCTCTGGACTGCAGTCTCCAGTCAGCCATATTCATCATCTCTCCAGCAGAAGGAACTGTGCCATGTATATGGACCGGAGTGCTCACATAGCCAAACGTGCTACCCTGGGAATGGCAGGTAACTGTCCATGACAGCAAGAAACCTGCAGCTTGCCGTTGGTAACGATGAGGCGTTGGAGGGGCTGTCAAAGTTGCTTCTGCCATGGGTGGTGTCCTGCTTGACAGGAGAGGAAAGAGTGAGACGCAGGTCAAAATGCAATAAAGGGATTATTGCGGTTTCATATGAAAGAGCTTTGACCTCCCCTAAGTAGTTTTCATTAGTCACCAAAAATGGGTATGTAGGAAGACATGTAACAACAGACACAGACATGCTATTTCTTGAGTACTTCGTAGCTCCCAACCATATTTTGGTTTTAGGCTCTTCTGGAGCTAGTTGTGACTTCTGTGTTTTCAGTAATGCCCCATGGATTTCTCTTGCATGAAATAGCCCAATCTTCTTTTGAGCCTGTACTTAATTAAGTCTTCCCTGCCACTCCTCAGTTTGTTTTTAATCACTATATCTATCAACATAATTAAAGTTTGTAGCATTCCAATTGAGCTTCTAAATGTAACATTCTTTTCTAGCAAATATTTTGTCATTTTATTTCATTTTATTTTTCTATTCTGGGTAATTCTTAAGCCAATTATTTTGTTAAGTAACACTGAATAATCCTTTGACCCTTCTGTACTTCTGCCCTTTGAGAGTCTCTAGCTTTTGTTGCCAGAAGCTTATGAAGAATATATTTATCAGTTAATATGTAAAAAGTTGGGTTAGAGGAGTTAACCACAATTACTAGACTTTGATTGGGAAGAGAGTTTTATTTTGGCAGATCATAATTTTATGAACAAATATGAAAATCTGGGCCCACTTTGAGGTTGGCATACCCTTCGCTTTTAGAGCGACCACAATTTTCTTCCAAGTATTAACACTGTTCTCTTCTTTGTGCTGGTATTGTTTCTTAAAATGTTATTTTGAAGGCTTCAAGTTATAAATCAGGGTTTTGGATATTGTAGGAACAGTAAGTTATGTAAAGTTGGATAAAGTTACTTTTTCTCTCTCTGTAGGTTATTAATCCAGTGTTGCATTTGATTGTGGGGAAATGACTTCAACGTAATAAAATAGTCTGAAACGTTGTTAAGGGTTCATGAAAATGTCGCAAAGCAGCATCCATCTTTAACCCTAGAAGCCTCCAGCCTGATACCTCTTTTTCGTTATACGTACATTAGATTTTTGCACATAGTTTTGGCAAGGGGTTCAGTCAAAACTTGCTATCTAAGAACCTTGTAAGTTTTAAAAAAATGTGCCATTATAGGCATGTACATGAAGTAGGAACGTATTTCACAACTGTTGATAACTCCAGTTAAATGTAATCTTTAGTATTATGTGTTTTTGTAGGTATGCAATAACTTTAAATTAAAAAAAAAAAGTAAGTATTCTGAGATTATTTTTAGTTAACCTTTTAAAGATAGGCTTAATGCTTTTTTCCTGTAAAAATTAAGATTGAAAATTGGAATGTTTTGAACAGGTCTTCAACTTATCTTTTCATACTAAATATATAATGCTTATTTAAGACGACTAAGAAAATAATTTGTTCTAGTAAATGTTAAAAGGCTCCTTAAAGCATTTATAGAATACAGCTGTGGTCTCTCGCATAAAGCTGAGGGGCCACCAGGTGGTGCTAGTGGAATATATTTAATGTTGGTTTAACTACTTAAAATGGGTCTTAACAAATGTGAGTAAGACGGGTGCAGTATATGAAAACTTACTTTCTATGCAACATTTCTATGTTTGTACAATTAAAAAGAGTAAATCAAAATATTATGTAGAGGCTTTGTGCTTTGGGCACTTCTAATTTTTAGAAGTTGGATATAGATGCTGAGGGAAAAAACTTATCTGTAGGACAGCTAATGTGGCAAGCAGACGGTATGGAGGCATGTGCCCAGATTCTTTACCTGCTTTTTTATTAATTCAGAGAGCAGTTTATGAAACTTGTCCATTTGTGTATTGTAAGCATATCACATCGTGATTACTTGCTTTATTAACTTACTACTTTTTGGTTTTATTAAAAAGTTATTTTGCTATTGATTGTTGTTTTAACTGTTAAGGTTTTGGTTAGTGCAAGAATCTTTCCTCTTAAGAAATGCACAGAAATAAGGATCCTCATTTTATGAGGGGGTGAGGGAGTCTAGTTTAAAAAGTCAAAGTAGAATCAAATTCTAGTTCTGAACATATACAGATTTTTAAATACAGTGTTTACCAACACTTATGAGGGCTTTCTTTTGATTCTTTTAAAATTTTTATCCTTTCTTTTTTTTAAAAAAAAAGCAGGGGGGAGTTAGAGAATAGTGTGGACTATAGTAGTTTGGAGTAAATTTCTATCACCTACTGATTTGAGCAGGTTTGGTTTTGTCTTCATGTGCCCAGACATAAAATATATATTTTCTTTGAAAGCATGATACAGAGCATTTTACAATATTAAGTTAGCATAAATTATCCTATATAGCATCACCTTTTTAAAGAGGAGTGTTAGGATAAAAAAAAACAAAAAAAAAAAAAAAAAAAAAAAAAAAACAAAAAAAAAAAAAAACAGAAAAAAATAAAATGTGGCAAAACCAAAGTGACTGTGTCTTGCCTAGTCAAAATCCAGAACAACTGCAAAGAAAAATCTCCAAACCGATTTTGCTTATAATCTTAGTGTTGTGACCAAGCTAAATGTTTTAGTATTGTATGTGCCAGTTTCACATTAATAACCACCTCACTATAGCTAAAAAGAAAACTAAATAAAACCGCATGACAGCCCCTAATAGGTCTGTCAAAGTTTGGTTGACTATGGTTAAACGAACCAGAGGATGGTTTCTTTGGAGTTTGTGGCCCTACGCATTTATTCTGGGTAACAAATTTATTTACTGTCTGGGTTTTACTGTCTTAAGCGCAGCAGTATGGGGTTCTGTGTGAGCGGAAATTCTTCCCCTCCTTTTCCAAGTCTGCTGCACCAAATACTTCATAGAATAACTACCTGTGTATACGAAACAGTCTTAGAATGGATGTCAAATATCCAGTGTATGCTGCTTCTGAAAGTGCTTTTTATATCTTGTTTTCCTGCTTGAAATAATTTTTTACTTGGCTTCCCCCGGTGTATAAATGTCCTTGCACGTGAGGAAAGGAAATGCACGCTCTTCAAATGTTTCTCTGTCCCATCCTGACTTTAATTTTATTTACTCATTTTAGCAAGGAGCTTTTGTGCTACCTTAAAATTTTGCACAAGTCGCTTACTACCATAGCATGATGGCATTACTGCATTCCTTTCGCTTCTGAAAATTGTCAGTGTAGCATTAATGAGAATTAATAAAATATCAAGTGTATTAAAATTTCTGTCCATGCCACTTTGTTTTTTCACTGTGCAGAAATACTGAGGGATCAAGCAGTAAGTTGTGTGCAGTAACATGGTTTATAGTACAGCACTGTAAAAATGTGTGCAAAACATTTTTATTTTTTTAATCAAAGTGTAATATCAATGTATTAAATTTAGAAATTGCATGAGAGGTTAACTTTTGGATCTGTTCCCATACAAAGAGATTGAAGAGCAATTAGTTAAAAGCTGTTAGAAGTATGTGCTAACGTGTGTGGTTTTTTGGAAGCAATTTCCAAAAAGGGAGCGCTTGCCAGATGCTGCCTTTATAGGGTGTGAACAGGTTAAGAAACACATTCTGCTGCATTGTTCTTTAAACTACAGGTTCATCAGAAGAATCAGTTTGAGGAGGCTTCTGTCAACATCTCTGTTTTTCAGTAGTTAGGTTTTTGTGATCTGACCATATTTCCAAACTTGTTTTACTGGTGACCCTCAGTTATTGTCTGTCATGGGACTGTTTCTGAATGCCATTTAGAGTGAAGGAATGCCCATAATACTGATTTTTTAAATTTTTTTATTTTTTAAAGGATCACGTAAATGGTTTCATTTTCATTTGCCTTGTTCAGCCTGTTGACTAACTGGTCTGAGAAATTTTTCTCTTGTGAACCAGTTGTTTGAATAGGGCTGGAGTTACGCTCATACAAAAGAGAACAGGATTTTATCCTCTTATTTTTGTATTATTATTGTCTGTAATACTGAAATGTTCTTTTGAGTTTCTAGTAACTATAAAATCTGACTTGTACAGCACTCTACCAAATCCCATTTTGATTTAATAGATAATATATATATTGAAAAAAAACCCAAACCTGTAAAAACAACATAAAATAATACCTTTTATATGTGCATTTTATACTATTTACTGTTTACATGCTTGGAACACTGAATGGTAATGTGTTTTGTTGCTGAGCTATTCTCCAGCTTTTTCTGAAGGGAAGGAATTCTAGGTATCAGTTTCTTTATTTAAAAATGTCACCTACTAAATGTTCTTAAGTAGAAAATTTATAGTCTAATTTTAAAACAATATAAAGTAAAGTTATGATTTTTTTATTGAAAGGTCTGGACTGTGGTTTCCCTCCTTATGGTGAAGATAAGGTTATTTTAAGTGTGGAATAGTAAAAGTAAAAATAGTTCTGAAACTGATAGTATTCCTCTCCAGTGCAGTAGCTGTACGATGCCTTAATTATCAGTCTGAAATTCAAGATCTGTTGAAGTTATTTGAAGAAATATACTGTTTGTTGATTCAGTGGTGTCAAAATTTCACAGCTGAAAATAAACTTACACAGTGAATAGTTGATTGCCGTTTTCTCTTGAGTGGAACTAGAGCACTCAAGGGTTTTTTTAATTATGTGTTTTGATTTGAATTGGTGAGTTTATCATCGTTACTGGATGAGTTTGAGGTGTGTGGTAGATACATGAACTGTAGTTTAAGTTACTGAAGACATACAGTCTGTGTTATTCTTTGGGGATGGCAGTGAGAGCGGGGAGAAGACAGTATTAAATGCCGCTGAGAAGCAAACTGCAGTTCTGGCTCAGTCTGTATCAAGTTGGTTTTTTTCTGAGTCTTTTAGGCAGCTAGCTTTAGACAACGTGCGTGCACACTCGTGACTTGCGTCCATGTAGTAGTTTGATTGATGTTAGACTTTAGAATCTAGGTGTTTTTAAAGAAATTGTCAGGTAGGTTTTTGTTTTGTTTATGCAAGCTGGTTTGCCTATTTATTTCTGGTAACACTTGTTTCTCGTGTTCATTTTCTCTGTTGCAAGAGAGGGCTGTTTTGGCTTACATGGCGATCTTTTGCTTTGTCTGTACTGTCTTTTGTAAGTATTCAGGTGATTCAAAATATCTTTAAAACATGAGGCTTTAAAAAAATTCCAAATACTCAGTTGAGTCATTTGCTGAGTGTTTCAGTTGTGTGGTGTTTTGATTATTTGACATTTTATTTTTCAGCATTGTCAGTGAAGCAGGAGCATCTATCTACAGTGTCAGTCCAGAAGCGTCCAAGGAAATGCCAGACCTAGACCCTAACCTAAGAAGTGCAGGTATGAAGCGTATTTCATTTTATCACCAGTTCAACACGGAGCTTAAGTCTCAGTTCTCAGACTGTACTGTTTATAATATTCAGTATAATAATAGTCAAAAGTCTAAAAAGTGAAGGTTTTGGATGTTTTCTTTCTAAACCTTAATTATTCTATCATTTCACATTCAAAGTCCTAGGTATGCAAATCAATGACATTATCTTCTACTAAGACCTGTCATGTAAAGGTTCTTGTGGATGTGTTCCTTCAATAGGCTGGTACAGGAGAATTTATGGGGATTAATATAACCAATGAATTGCATAAACTGTCACAGTTGGGCATGTCCATGCCCACAAGAGCTAGACCTTCCCTCTCTTCTCTTGTCCCTTGTATGTACACAAATGTCTCTAACAGTAATTAAACGTTTGAAGGGCTAGAGAAAAATGTGAGAATAGAACAGATGATTTGAAGGTGTGCATTCATTGTGATCAGTTTGAAGTCTTTGTGTAGCTGAATATAGTCCTCAAGAAATACTATTTCATTTTGGTTTTTAAAAAATTGTCTACTTCAGCATAAATGTCACTGGGGTATATATAATACAGGCCAAGTTGTTAGAAATGTACAAGTGTTGCCACTGTTATAATTTCAGTGTTTGGTTAAAGATAGTCTTTAAAGATCAAATTCCTAGCAGTGTCATTGGTGTCCAAATTCTATTAATGGATTTGGTTTATTGGGAGACAGCTGTAAGGGCAGGTCTGAGGTTATTTTGGATTACTTCATTTGTGTATTTTTAATTGGGTGTCTTTTTCTGTTTGTTTTTACTAACTCTAGTTTTTTATTTTCTTGGTTTACCTGCAATTTGCTGTCATAATCAAATAAAGCACATTTGAAAATGCAGTAACACTCTCTTATACAAATCTTTTTCAGTCAAAATGATATTATTCTTAATTTTATTGTTAGCTTAGCAGGTTACTGGCCTGGAAATCCTCAGAAAGGTGTAGAAGTAGGTCAGCAGAAAACAGTTCTGAATTACAGGGTATTTGGGGGTAAAACTTTCTTGGATTCCTCATGTTCCCCTTTACTCTTATTTCCACAAAGGGAAAAAGGGATTTGTGCTAACTCGATGTTTCAAGTGCATGATTTTAAAGGAATACTCTTTAAATGTCTGTATCAGCCCTTCCCTTTGCAGGACAGGACTCTAACTTCTTTTTGTTTGATTCTTTCCCCCTTGCCTGCAAATGGACTCCATTGTGATTATTTCTTCCCTGGGCCATAGGTTTTGAACATGTCATGGTATGGCCAGAGCGAATATTAGGCATATGACATTTCTGTATTTGTGACAGATGTTACTAACTTTCCCTTGAGCCAAAGTTTTTTATGTTGCTGATACATTAAATGTGGGTTTAGAGTTGATGTAAATGAACAGAAAAACACTGAAGAGGAGGAAATCTAATTATTAACAATATGCTTTTTCAGATGTACGACTTCCCTTTTTTCAGAAGTTAATTTTTGAAAAATTCACACTTTTATTTAGTGTTGTGCATCAAATACAGTAAATGAAAATCAAACTTGTAATATATGACCAATTTCAGTATTAATGATCTATTTTTCATAATTTCTTCATTATTACTAGGAATTGCTTTAGGCGTAACTTAGGTGCTGTTGCATCTGCTTTGAAAAGCATCAACAATTTTAATGTGCTGCAGCAGTACCGCAGAGTGGATAGAAATTGAAAAGGTGTAGGATAGAAAGTGAAAAATAATTGCTTAGTTCCATGTCGGCTGTTCTGGAACTGACAACTAGAAGTATATTTATTAAAATAGAATTTTTCTATAAGTTTTAGACTTTCTTCTTGATGTCTTTTGGTGTCAATTTGTAATGAGCTGCACTAAAGCTGTGGACATTTTTTTCTTTTAAGGTGAACATAATAATGTGACATAACATTAGAGGGAAATAGTAACTGATGTTTGGGATTTTTTCCAAACTTTTTTTCTTGACTAGTTTTTACTTTTGTACATTTGATTTTCTTTTAATTTGCAGCAAACAGAAAAGTGACATGGTGTCAAAGCTGACGTGCTTTTTATTTTAATTGTTGTGTTACATCATGTCAGGTTCTGTGCTTACATGATAGCATTTAGTACATTAAAGGAAGCTGACAGCTGCATGATGATGTGTGACATTTATAGTTACAATAAAAGGTACAACTGATGTGAGATATCTGTGATCTTAACGCAGTTTGCCACTTTAACATTTTTTTCAACACAAACTTTATAGAAGGGTTTTGGGTTTTTTTGAATTACACAGGTAGGCCTCTGTCCATCAGGTACATACATGTGAAGTATTAGATAATACATATTATATGAGAACTTACTTTCACATCTTGTGATATCTTTCAGTCATATTTGCGGTGCTGTTTAGCAATTGTTTGTAGTAAGTTTTCACTTCATATAGAGAAATAGAAGACATCAATCCTGATAAAAATATTATCTTATTAATTTCTCCTTGGCTAAAAGTTGTATATAGGCAGAAAAATAGCAACCTTTAGCGTTTCTTGAGGGTGCTGATTAAGTATATTAGTTAAGCCAAGAACTCAAATGATTATTTTTTTCCCTTTGGGCTGACTTAGCAGGTTATGGATGACATGGGTTTGTAATAAATAATTAGAAAGGTCTCATTATAAACTGATTGTGTATGTATGAACTCTAGTGGAAAGTCTTCACAGTCACCCACACAGCACTTTCAGCCAATATTGTACTTGCTTGAAAAAAAAAAATAGTGGTCATTTCTTAAACAATTTGCTGGTATCTACAGTGCAGAGAATGAAATAGGGTCTGTCCAGTTTTAGAATTGTCCTCCACAGTTGGGTACCTTCTTTCTGGCCCTAGGCAATATTGGCTCCTAATATCAGTTCTTTACATTGAACTAGGTTGTCTAAAATTTTTATAGCACCAAATATGAATATTTCACGAACGTGCAGAAGCTGCTTTACTGCTACTCCAGTTCCTGTAAAATCTTGTGGATTGGGACTCAACTAAGTAGATAGTAAAGAACTTGATGAAACCTAGTTACTCGTGTTTGAGTAGAGTGAGAAGGTATATATCTCCTTCTGACAGTCATTGCAGGATTAAAGAGCAGAACAGCTATTTCTCAGACTCAGAGTTAGGAGATAAGGGGCTTATAGGCCAGGGCAATAAAAGGATTTCCTACTTGATAGGCTGAGGAAGTTCAGCTGCAGCAGATAAGGAGGCTTCTGCCTAGAGAACAAGCCACTGGAGTTCAGTAACTGGGGTTTTTGGATGAACTGGTAATAGGGTTGTAGCCTGACAGAGACGGGAATGCAAGGCTTCCTTGAATTCTCCTTCCCAGAAGCTGTGCCTAAGAACAGGCTGAAGATTTGGGATGGAAATTGTTGTAGGGGAGAGTGGGCACCATAAAAAGGGTACTTAGCAAGCTGTCAATGTTGATCATCTTTGTGAAGCTTATTAATATGTGCCCTCTCGAGGCTTTTTGACTGCCTGCTCTAGGGTTAGTCAAATGGCAATGAGGGAGCTGCGAGGCTGGGTGGGTGACTGCAGTTCTGTTTCTGCCCCAGCATGTCCTCTGGCCACCCTCTCAGAGGAGTCAGATGTTTAATTTGGTAGAGTTTTCATAAAGCTGTCAAATTTGGATTTTCTTGGCTGTCCTGGTCTTCTGTTGGGTTTTTTCTTACCATTTTTTTTTCTTGAGCTACCATCAGTGTAAAAATTTCATATTTAACCTTTAGTTAGCCTTTATTCATGGCAAGTTCAAGTAGGAGTTTTGTGCTGTAACTTGTCTGTAAGATCTTCTGGATTACTCTAGGTCTCTGTAGTTGAGGTTTGCTTATGCCTTTTTTAAATGGAAGGCCTGAATGCAAGTTTCCCTTTGAAGTAGTTGTAAGTACCGTGCTCAAGGAACAGTTACTTTGCCTTCCAAGTTTACCAGTAGTTCTCCTTGCCGTTAGTTGTCTTTCATTATCAGAGCTGTTGAGAAGACTGTCTTGATGTGGTATTCTTCGCATGAGTAAAAGAAAAAAAGCTAAACTCAGTGATGACAAGCATTCCTTGCTCAAACAGATGGACTATGTGACAATCAATGTCGACCTGTTTTTGGCCCTGTCACTGGGCCTGTGAACTCTGGAATTAAAGTTTTCTAAAAGTTGGTATATTCTTTGTTTTACCTCCATCTTGTCGTATAGTAGTTGGCCAAGGTTTTATTTTGTTGTGCAGAATCTGTTTTACTAATGAAAATGAGACTTCTGGGATGAGAAACAAACGGAGTCTGTGCAGGTGTCGGTGCATAGACACTGCCATGCTTTCTGTTTTTTCTCTCAGGTAGCACTTCTCTGCTTCTACAGTTCCTTGTTGTTGCAAATGCTTGTTGGCTTGAACAAGTTTGACTAGACAAAATGGGAAGACTGTGGAGGGACAGGTGAAATATATAGAAAGTGTAAGCATGTATGACTCGTGTTGAAGGATTGACACACAGAAATATGGAATTTATGTACTTCCTGGATACCTGGAAACTTTTGAAGGTATGGTCATCTAGTGGTGGTTTTGTTGTTGTCCTTAGTACAAGGAGGATAAAGGATGCACCGATTGTTTTGCATGTGCTCACATCAGATTTTTTTCATCTGCTGCCTTTCCACCTCTTGAACTGCATACCATGATGAAATGAATGTTGCTTAATAGCTCCAAGAACCAGAGAAAACTGCTGAATTCTGGTGGAACAGTGGCCTGATGGTACAGAATCTCTGTATGAGGCAGTAGTCATGCATGTTACCCTGGTTTTGATATATGCTCAGTTACATTAAATAAGAAATGTCTTCATTTCCTTGAATTGATGAATTATGTTTCATTTTTGGGATGACTGCTCTAACAAATAAGCAATCTTTTCTTTATTTCACTATTTAAAAAAGCAAAATAAAAGCCTAATGCCCTTCATTGCATTGATTTCTAAAAATGTAGACAAACCTGAATACACAGAATTCTTTAAACACAGGATGAGGTGGGAAAGGGGATGGTCTAATGCAGCAACTCCAAGAAATGCTCATTTTCCTCTCAGACATGAAAGGCCTGGGGTTCTCTGTCAAGACCACGTAGTTGTGTCACTAAATTACGAAAGTAACAAATGTAGATAAAATACTCCCTAAAGTTACTTTTTTGCAAAAATTTGGAATACTGAAAGAGCAAGCATGGGTGTCACACTGCATGCACAGGTATGATCCAATATAGAAACTGTGCTGCTTTTAAAGGATGATTTCTGAGGATAAAGAAGAATCTGAGAGAGCAAAAGGTCACACGGCACAGCTTGCCTTAGCATTGTCAAATCCCATCTGCTTGTCTCTTCTCCACAGGGCAGAATACATTGGATTATCGTACACTCAAAGTTCAGTACACCACTTGCACTTTTCCTTGCAAAAGAAAGCCTTATAGGCTTCAAGGGCTTGTTAGGACTTTGAGACTGCCATGCTACAGGGTTTTATTCCCTGGGGTGCTGTTAAAGATAGAGACATACAGTTCAGAGCTGTCATACTGGCCAGCAAGTAGAAGGTAGAGATTGGAAAAAATGTAATTTCTTTTGACTTTATCTTAAGGAAAGTAAAACAAGTTGATGATTAGATGTGTGGGACATAGGGCCTTGATGTCTACTTGAGCTAATTTCTTTATCTTCTTAAAAGAGCACTACTCCCCCTTGGCTACTCAGTAGAGAATGTCATTTTTCAAAAACTTTATTGGACAGAAGTCTTACGGTTAAACCATTTGCACTGCTTTCTAAGTGGAAGTTTCCTTCTACAGCAAATCGTAGAGGATTGGTGCAAGTTCCACAAGTTTTCAGAAAGAGTTAGAAGAAAGGAAAGTAAGTGCTGAATTCTTATATGTTAAAACATTTTGCCTAAACCCAACCTGTTTAGTTGGGTCGTGTGCAATTACAGCAGTACAAAATGAAATTGCATTCCATCCTTCACCTGATGTATTCTATGGCATTTAAGAATAAGCTTATTATATTTTTGGAAGGGAAAAGATGTAGTGGTTAGAAACAAAATGAATGGTGACCAGCACTAGGGAGTAAAGACGACTTGTTACTTCTTTCCTTGTAGGACCCAGTTCTTGCCAATAAGCAGAAGCTCATCTGAACCTGGGCTCTACAGTTTGAACAGAAGTGTAGCAAATCTGTGGACAATCTGAAAAAAGAGTCCATAACTGCAGGTAGTCTGGAAATGATTGGGCCTCCTACAGTTGTGCATGAACACATGTGCCTGCATCAGGATTTTGAGATAGAAAAATGGGCTCGAATTGCCCAAAACTAGTGGCATGATGCTGAATGGGTTGTTACGCAAGTGTTGGAGATCCTTGTAGTCTTTACTTTCTTGTTGTTCTAGACAAGAATCTGACGTTTTCCAGTCTGTGCAAACTTCATGGCATGTGTGAGAGATGGTATTTAATCATGAACATCTTGCTCATCGGGACTGTATTTCCTATGCAGCTGTAGAGTTTAGCAGTAGCTAGAGTAGAGGAGTTTGATCTATAATCTGCGAGATCAAGGCCCACTTAAACTCCCCTAGGCTTCTGCCTTGTTACAAAATTAAAACAGATTATTTTGAGCTAGGTGAAAACTTTTCTGTCTGTTCTGCATCAGTATTTCCACTATGCTAAGAATTTGTATACATGTGTAGCCTGTAACTGAGCATTGTTCTCTGTGCATGTGTTAATGTTTGCAACGGATGTGTAATCTTTGCGTGGAGAGATGTGATGATTGCCTTGCTTTCCTCTCATTTACCTATTTGTTATGTCCCAGACAGTCTGAGTTCAGCAGTTGGCCTTGGCCAACTTTTTTGAGTTTTACAGAGCATGCTGCACTTCTGAACAAACTGAAAATATCCCACTAGTTCTGTCTAAAAGCGATCTCCAGCAGCAAAGTATTAGTCCAGGCTCTGGTAAAGCCCGTTTCCCTTAGCATAAAGGAATTACAAAAATTATTTTCTTCCCTCCCTCTGGATGCAGCTCTGTGCATGTGTATGTCTGTGTATTTTCCTTAGAAGGCTTTGTTGCTGCTCTGAAGCATGGAGACAGAAGAGCAAGTTCAACAGACTACAAGGATGCTCTTCAATTTAAGGAGTTTTGGGTTGCTTTTAATATAGCAGTATGATGCGTTACTCACCAAAGCTGCTTTTCTTACTCCAAGGGTAGGAAGGGACATTCTGATTACTTAAGAAAGGTAAATTTTTGTTGTTGATATAAATGAATAACTCTTGTAAGTGCAGAACTTCAAGTGATCTTTTTACTTTTAGTAGTATCAGTAATCAATGCGATGGTGATGCTGTTCAAATTAGTACCAGCAGTCTGAATGTGAAAAGTGTACTGACGATTTCTATCTTTTAAGCTGAGCAGATGGGAAAAGATTTTTCTGAACTTATACCATCCTGTAAGACTAACTCATTTCTGTGACAGATAAATCACATCAGGCTTCAATTAAATGATTATATGTCTCCCATCTCACCTTGTATTTAAAAAAAGTACTATTATCTATGATATACAAATATTTAATGCTTGAAAAGTATTTTTGAGAGTGTGTTTCTAAGAAAGAAAAAAAACTGAGTTTAAAAGCTGCATTGTAATATTCACTTGTAGAGTTTTTCTCTTTCTATGTATTTCTTCCTTTTTGTATTCAAGCCATCTCTTTTAAAGATTTTTGTTGTAAGTAAATACAACATTGTCATTCATTATTTCATTAATCTTAGGCAAATAACAGATTATCAGTTTTATGGAGTTAAAAGTAAACTAAAATGTAACCTTTTTAAAACAAAAACCTGCTCACTTGCCACAGAAGAATTTTGGATGAAATGCAGCTGTTGAGGAGTTGCTTAAAATAAATTGCATACTTTAAACCCACCAAGAAGATATATGAGGATTCAAAACTGTGTCACAAATCCTGACCTACTGAGAAAGAATGCTTAATGAAAAGACTACTGTACGTTTCACTGTATCCTTTGCAAGGAGGGTGAAATTCAGGTCAACAGGATAGAAAGCTTCCAGGACTCAGGAAACCTGAACAATCGATCACTGAGTAAACATTATTGCAGATACTTATGGAGAGTAATTGATCTTGAACACAATAATAGGCTTTATAAAAGGATTTAAATAAGTTGTAATGTTTCCATATCTATCCTGGTATGATATATTGACAGTAATTACATATGCATTTGCGAATCAGTCTGATTACCTCAGTATATTATTTTTTTTTATTTTATTGCCATTGAAGTTTCAATCCAGACTTTTAAGGCGTAAAGGTTAATTTAAAATGGGAGGGGGGATGAGTTACTTGGATGTTATGGTAGCATGTCTCAGCAATAACAAAATACTGAGGTTTTGTAATAAAAATACAGAATGTTCTCATTTATGACAAAATTGAGCTTGAACTAGTCATAGCCTAATAGCTTGTGGTTGCCATATATTTATTTGCAAAACACTTGTAAAACTACCCACTGCCTTCATATCTGGAAGCTTCACATTGTTTCAAAACACAAACAAATGCTCCCACTCATATGAGGTAGCTGAACTGTCACAGTTATTGACTGGGACATGGTTTTATCCTTATATAAAGACCTGTGTGTTTAAAGGAAGGAATTGGAAATCTTGGACTTTGGACCAAAAATATTTTTCTGTGTGCAGTGGCAAGCAATGTTTGAATGACACTCTAACTGAAAGAAATGGATTGTTTTTTTTTCTTCTTTCACCCATAATCATTCCTGGCAGTCTCTCATGCTGCATTTGGCAGAACTTTGTATGTGCGTTTTCACTCTTTCTCTACCTACAGCCACTAAGCTTTTGCTTTATGGTGTGGCTCTTACATCGAGCAATACAAAAGGAGAGCATTTTAATATGTTATTGTCTGAACACGTAAGTTGGCAGGCTGCCCCCAAAGCAGGCACAATACTTTATTTATAATAAATTTTGTTATGTAGTTGACAAGATTTCTAGCTGCTCTAGCACCCTAACTAGTGTGCATATCTAATTTGGACCATAATGATTGCTTTAGATCAATTCCATTACTGAAGGGAGGCAGGTAGCCTAGTTAAGAAGTTAGCACTAATTCTTTTTTTTTTTTTTTTAGGACTGGCAGCTGACATGGCCCTTGTATAGATACCATCTAGAGGAATAGTTGGAAGCCTGCTTTTTGCCCCTCACGGTTGAGAGTGGGCATGGTTTTCTGTTTTTAGTCTAAAAAGATTTAGCCTGAAAACTATTATCAGTATTCCAGAGTGGAAACTCTCCTTTTTAGTCCCTGTGAAATATTATATCACTTGCTGTAGTCAGGACTAGTAAAAACAAAGTTACGTGATGTGTCTGTATGAGGAAAATAGTCTTAATTTTAAATTTGTCATTTTGGAATTGAGAGATTTGATCTTTTTTTGACAGGAGTAGCCAGATAATTAAGTATGTTTGAAAGTTCATGAGGGCACATCTGCTCATTAACCATTAGGAAACAAAACATTTTAATATAATTCCTTATTTTCTCTGAAGATCAGAGACTGAGACTGACATGAGTCGTGCAAGCAACTCTTATGGGGGCTTTTCGCTCACCACACTGTCATTGCATCTCATGCTGACAGGCAAAAATATTTAACTGTCTGGTGGGTTTGTCTTGTCAAATAACCAAAGTATGGAGTGAATCGAGACCACTAAACAGTTACATTGCCTTTCTTACAAAATTGCAGAAAATGTCCTAATGGCAAGGCAGGATTTCAGTAAATACGGTTTCTGTAACCTTCTTTATTTCTTACTCTATTCCGAGGCAAAGTTCGTTTGCATTGAAGTCAGAGGACCACCTAGGCCATCCTGCCCCTTCCCCCAGGCTTTAAAATTTTACATGGATTTACTGCATGGCAGCACAGTATGTTACTGTCATTCCAAGTATTGCTGTAATGTTTTCTTCTTAATTGACAACTTAAAGCTTTGCATCTATTGGGTGTGCAATTCTTGTGGTGATTTTCTAGTGGAGGGTCATGTCATCCTGGTCTGATTAATATTGAATAGTTTGTTGTTCACATTTTACTTAGACTAGCATATTTTAAGAATGGCATCTCAAACATTTCATGTTTGGCCCTGCTGATTACTTTTGAGAAATTTGATTATCTGTTTTTGCCCTGCATGCCATCATATAACTTATTTTGTATTTGCTTGAGCAAAACTGAAGCATACCTTAATAACCGTAGAAGTGAGAATACATTACTGGTTTGTCAGTCTTCTAAAAATGCATGGTTCCTAGCCATTCCTGAAATGTACCTTAAGCATATAAATAAATAGTTTTAGGCAATACCTGTATTAGTGTAAAAGAGTTTAATATAAAAAAAAACTTTTGAAATGTATTGATTTAATTTTTAAGGGGAAAATGTAAGACCATCAAGTTCTGCTGTCTCTGTCTGGTCCGTGGTAGCAGACCTTGCACTTCTGCAGAGCCCTCGTGATTTCAGTAAGATTCTGTTTTATTGGAAGAGTCCGGCCACGTGGATCAAATCGCCAGAGCAGAGCCTCATTGCCCCCTAAAAAGATCTATCTGTTGCAGCATGCTAGTACTGTAACAAAGAAAAGTGGGTTTGCCTGTAAAAGAGACAGTAGATGCTAATCTTGACTGAATTTGTGTCTAGGGAGAATGTGGACAACTCCTGCCTTTTCCCTATTGTGCTGTCTTTTATTTTGAATTTGAAAAGTTCTGGAGTAAAATTGCGGCTTCAGTAGAATTCCACAGGTCAGCTGTCCTGCTGGTATTGGCCATAGGAGCTGCATCCCTTAAGTCGTATAACTGACTGTTATTTGATCTTCGCACTTCAATATTGTAACTATTAGGCCTGATCCAGGAAAGCACTTAAATGTCTATGTAACTTTATGCATGTGAATAGTTTTGCTGGTTCCAGTGGGAATACTGACATGCATCTGTGCTGAAGTGCTTTGCTGGATCAGGTCCTACGCCTCCGCTGGAAGCCTCCTAGGGATATGACAGCATTGTCAACCTAGCTATTATGACAAGAAGAGTCTAAATTTTACTTCTTAATTGAAGGTTCCCGTGAGAAGGTTACACTTGGAAAATTCCTGTATCGACCTATCCATGTAGTTGTCTATTTTTAAAAGATGTAACGAGAAGAGGTACGGACAGTGAGAGATATTTGCTCTCAGCTTATCTAAAATGTGACTTTTGAAATGTGTTTTGCCATTAGGTGGAACTAAAAGAAAATTCTCTAAAACATTGTATAGCTATTAAACAAGTTGAGTTTAAGAAAGCTTGCTGAAAGACAAGTATAGTGCCTATACATAGACGTGAATTCAGAAGAAATACATAGTTTGAAATGTTTCCTGGTTTAGATCAATACTTTCATTGGTGTTTTGTAACCCTGTTGCTTGTTAGGTGACTGGTGATACATACTGCTAGTGTTTCCAAGTAATTAATATGAGTTATTGTTATATACAAGCATTTCTGTAGTAAGCTGTACTTGTGTAAACAGTAACTGGTGTACTTACACTGGTTAACATTTTGGGGTGTTTTTTTTTGACAAGGCGGCGTATGTGATGGCCTTTGAATTCAGAATTTCTCTATCAGAGAGGCAGGACGTGCATATCGGATGTCACCAGCACAGAGCTGTCTGAGCCTAGCTAGCAAACTGCCATTGTCAGCATATGTTAAAATGGATAATAAAGGATATGAAAGGTCTTGCATGACCGAGCAGTGAACTTCATGTTAACAGGGCATTTAATGGTGCAGAACTTTAAAAGTGAAATCTCTAATGCTGTATTTAATCGATAAACTTTGCATCTGTGGTTTGGGAAGCCTGCATAGCTAATAAATGTTAGATCTATCTACTGGTTTGGCTTCAAGTATCAATGTTTAGCCAAGTCCCTTTCCGTAATGCTACGAAGTCTTGAACACCTTGCAGTAGTGGTGGTGGTTGTTTAAATTAGGGCTGCAAAGATGATTAATGGACCAGAACACCTTTCATACATGGAGAAACTGAGAGAACTGGGCCTGTTCAGTGTGGAGAAGAGGAGGCTTGTGGGGGATCTTTTGAATGTGTATAAATACTTGATGGGGAAGCATGAAGAAGAGAGCGCCAGGCTGTTCTCAGTGCCTGCTGTCAGGATAAGAGGAAATGGGCACAAATTGAAACACCAGAAACTCCATCTGAACACAGGAAAACACTTATTTACTATCAGGGTGGTAAAACTCTGGAATGGGTTGCCTAGACAGGTTGGGGAGTCTCCATCCATGGAGATATTCAAAACCCAACTGGACGTGATCCTGGGCAACCTGCTATAGCTGACCCTGCTTCGTCAGGTGAGTTGGACAAGATGATGTCTGTCCTCAAGAGGTCTGTCCAACCTAATCAATTCTGTGATTCTGTAAAGGTGCTTATATTTTTTTAATATATATAATGTCATGTGTATATGATAATCATGCTTGTGATTTTATACATGTGTGTGTGTATAAATCAGCTATTGACCACTGTAGATAGTTCCAGTTTTCCTGTTTAAACGTTGTGTATGTATTGTATGTAGTGTTGACAAACCACCATGCATATACACACATACTCCTGACTCCTGTCTGTTCCTCCTCTGACCTTCTCTTGTTTTTCTTAAAAATGAATTTATATGTAAAAAAAAATTTTAGGAAATGTCTCTTGCAATGATTAATGCCAGCTGTGGGGGTGCTTCTGGAGACAGGTTATAAAGGATCACAGCTTGTTTCTTCCCACCCCATTTCTCTCATTCTTGTACAAGTGCACATGGTTGGAAAAGCAGCCTTAGCAGCAAGGCCTGGCCTTGTATTTTTGCTGGTTTGGGTATCAGGGGTTGTTTGGGGGGGGAGGGAGGGGTGTTGATTGGTTTTGTTGAGTTTTTGGGGTTTTGGTCTGGGGGGTTTTTTGGGTTTGGTGGTTTTGTTGGGGTTTTTTTGGAAAGACTTTTGGTCCGTTTTTGGAAAGGCCTTTGCAGTCCTTCCAGACAGTCCTGTTCTTCAGCAGTCTTTATTTCACTAGGTAGAATGCATGTTCTAAGAGCTGCTAAACCAGCCAGCCTGTCCTTACTTTACTCAGGAGAAAAGAAGTTTATAAATGTAATACTGGTAGAGCAGAACTCTTCTAACTCAGTGTATATGGGAGGGAACACAGTTGCAAATACCAAATGAAACTCAGTGTCTGCACAATTAGACCAGGGTTGACAATTTACAAATTGACATTTTGCAAATAAGTATTTGTTCTGAGATTTGATTAAGTAAAGGATTTATAAATAAATATGGGCTTCAAAAATGCAGTCTTGGTTCGACATTTGGATTTAGAAGACCAAAGATGCTCTTAATAGGACCAGTAATGTTGGAAATTGCTTTGTTTTTTTTCTAAACATGGTTATAACAACGACAGATTACAAATTGATGTGTTTTGGTATACAGTTTAGATCAGTAAAGTCTGAGAACCATTTTCAAAGTGAACATGGAATTTTATTAATATATAAGTATATAATATATACCTTAAGAAATACTATATTAGATAAATAAGTCTGTGAACAGTTACTCCATTTTTTGAAATGTTTATTTATTTCTACATATCTGTGATTTAGGGTTAAAGGATATTCCAGAGTGTAATTTTAAATGTTACATGTGCATTGTAGTATGGATACAGGGGGAAAATTTAGTGTACACAGTTCTATTTGTTAACTCTGTGGCCTGAAAAAACTTTTTTAATGTCATGATTACAGTTTGAAATCTCCTTAGATCTTTACTTGAATTACCCAATTAAAAAGTTTGATTAATGTATATTTCATGTCCTGCATCTAACAGTAAAAAAGGATTCTGCTATATTATTGATTATTTCCAGGTAGAAAAAGAAATTAAATATGTAGAAGATTTTAAAAAAAAATAGCAAAAGCAATAACATTATTCTGATTTTCAGATAAAACCCATAGTTGTTCTCTAATTCTATTTTTCAGTTTCCATAGCTAGACGTGTCCAAGACCCATTAGCTGAGCTAGTGAAAATTGAGCCCAAACACATAGGAGTTGGAATGTATCAGGTAAGATAATATGTATTGTTTAATCTAAGTAATGTATCATGATATAGAGCAACACCAAAATGCTGCTTTATAATTGTCAAGTAGTTATGTCTCCTTTAAAAGACATTTGTAGAGTTGATAGAATGGTAGTAAATACTTAGAAGTCATAGACTGCCACTTTTTTAATCTCTACTTTTAACGATTGTGATAGAGACTCTGAAATGGCTGTAGCCAGATTTATAGTCTATTAAAAACATCAAATTGGACAGGTAACCTGATCTGTAAAGCCTTCTTTTTTTTGTATTGTTACAGCAATAGGGTTTTAGCTCTTTGTGTAAAATACAATGAGATATTGATCCTCCATTTAGAAGCCATTAATTTGTACTATTACATGCATTCCTTCTTAGAAGTTTGTAATTAAAAAAAGCATTTGTTTTAAAGTTTTTCATTTACTGAAGCTGAATTGGAAAATAGTTGACAATTGTTATTTTTATACACGTACCTTATTTCTGAGAAGTAACTCTTACCTTCAAAGTGTCTTTACAAAGTGAATGGTATTGAGAAGTGGTACATAAGTTATTGTCATTTTATAGCATATTGACATCCATTCAGGAAAGCATTTAGGCATGTTCTTAAGTCCCACCAAATAGAGAAGTAAAAGAAATAAATAGAAAATTCAGCACGTGCTTTTCTCTGTATTTTGGAAACTATAAAATGTGAATAAATTTGAAAGGTTGGAACAGAAAGCACAGAACTGTCTGGACCTGTGCTTTCAGGTTAGCACATGAGAGTTAATGGGATAGAATGCAATTAGCAGCTTAGAATCCTTTACTGCCACTGCTAAAGGTGGTGTGACAAAGGAAGGTGCTATGAAAAATTTCAAAGTGTTTATCCTGTTTTGTTTTAAAGAACTGAGATCAACATTTTAGTTGGTTAAGAGCACAGTGTTGCTTTTGCAAGTTGCCACAGACTGTAAGATGTACTCAGGTTGCTTGCTAACTGCCAAACATATCAGTAAAACTAACTTATATAATTAATCTTTCATCATGAACTATACCATAGTTTTTGAGGTAAAGAAATCAACAGTATTTCAGTCCTTCAATGTAATTTAACATATGTATTAGTAAAAAAGTGCTTTAATGATGACAGCTATAAATCAGGGGGTGCTCATCTGGCAAAAAGAGGAGCTTCAATCTGAAGCATAGTTGGCTTCCTTACTTGTGGAGACCCACTGCTTTTATTTATAGCAGTAGCAGCAATAACAATGATAACAAAAAGTGGTACAGATTTTTGTTGATCCTTGGTATAAGGAAAAAAGTATTTAACAAAAAAAAACCCACCACCTTTAAGTGCTATGTCAACACTTTGAGAAGTTCATTGCTTTTTTTTTTTTAATGAAATATTCCATTTTGGAATATTTTACTATTTGAAGTATACTGTGAATTTGCAAGTGTTAGGAACTTGCATCGCTGTGTCTAGAACGTATTCATTTAGATGCACACTATCTACTACAGCCCACATGCACATTGCACAAGCATACATCTAAAGCAAAAAGGCATGGAGCTGGTGGTGGTTGTATGGTTTTGGGAGCGTGGTATTATCAGCTGAATGTTGCAATGAATGTATTGCAGCAGTTCACTACTGCTTCAGTGACTGAAGCTGGTGTCATTTACTTTGCACTGAAACAGAGCAGGGCAAGTATCATGTTTCTGGCCCTTTCAGGGAAGCTTCTTGATCCACTAGATCCACTTTTACAAGTAAACATCTGACTGCATAATCTGTTTGTGTCCAGAATACATGCAGAGTCTAGTTGGAGGCCAGTAACAAGTGGTGTTCCTCAGGGGTCAGTACTGGGTCCAGTCCTGTTCAATATATTCATCAATGACCTGGATGAAGGGATAGAGTGTACCATCAGCAAGTTTGCTGATGATACAAAACTGGGAGGGGTGGCTGACACGCCGGAAGCCTGTGCTGCCATACAGCGTGACCTGGGCAGGCTGGAGAGTTGGGCAGAGAAAAACCTGATGAAATTCAACAAGGGCAAGTGTAGGGTACTGCATCTGGGGAGGAATGACCCCATGCATCAGTACAGGTTGGGGGCTGACCTCCTGGAGAGCTGCTCTGTAGAAAGGGACCTGTGAGTCCTGGTGGACAACAGGATGACCATGAGCCAGCAATGTGCCCTGGTGGCCAAGAAGGCCAATGGCATCCTGGGGTGTATCAAGAAGAGTGTGGCCAGCAGGTCGAGGGAGGTCATCCTCCCCCTCTACTCTGCCCTGGTGAGGCCCCATCTGGAGTACTGTGTCCAGTTCTGGGCTCCCCGGTTCAAGAAGGACAGGGAACTGCTGGAGAGGGTCCAGCAAAGGGCTACCATGATGATTAGGGGATTGGAGACCTTACTGCGTCCTAAAGGGGGCTACAGGAAAGCTGGAGAAGGACTTTTTACAAGGGCATGTAGTGATAGGACAAGGGGTAATGGGTTCAAACTGGAAGAGGGTAGATTTAGATTAGATATCAGGAAGAAATCTTTCACTCTGAGGGTGGTGAGGCACTGGGCAGGTTGCCTAGAGAAGCTGTGGATGCCCTGTCCCTGGAGGTGCTCAAGGCCAGGCTGGATGGGGCTTTGAGCAACCTGGTCTAGGGGGAGGTGTCCCTTGCTTATGGCAGGGGGGTCAGAACTAGATGATCTCTAAGGTCCCTTCCAATTTGAACCATTCTATGAAAGTGAAGTGGTCCTGTCTTAAATCTGCTGCGCACAATACAAGCTTTCTCAAAGCCTGTGGAGTGTTTTCCCACCCACCCCACCCCCCCAAGAGCACTGTGCAAAGGGGCTGCGTCTGCTGTAGTTGCTGCTTCCATGGGATTTTGAATCCCTCCCACCTGGCTGCTTTGTACTTCAGGTGCATGTTTGTGAGAATATTGGTGTTTTCTAGTTTTTATAGTGCAAGTTTTCCAAGCAAATCTGCTTATTTGGGTATGGAAATACAAGTTTTCAGGTAGCAGATCTCTGGAGGTTGAGTCCCATCAGTTGGGATTGTGTGTTTACTTATTTTAGATGACAAAAAAAATGAAACTTGTTCTTGACCACCTGCTTTTATTCTCATTTCAAGTTATGATTCCAAGCTTATGCACTACCAAGAAAATCAGGTTTGTCAGAGAAAAATAAACAGGCCCCAAATCTAACAGGTATTTCCTTAAACAAAGAGCAGCACAACCCGATTTATTAGGGCCTCTCTCAGACCAAAATTCCAGTTGCCTAAAGGTCCTTGTCGTCTTTCATCTTTATCTCATTAGGAAAATTGTTCTTTCCTCCCAGACAGGAACCTAGCCAAAATTAATTTATCACCTTCAGGCCATATTACTATGATTTCTTCTGTAGTTGAACATGAAGATGATGCCCAGACTCTGCCTGATATAAAATATGTTTGCCTTGCCACCTCCCCATGCTGGTTCAAAGCTAAATTCCTACATGGGAAGAAGCAGTTAGCGACTCAAGACTTTATAATTCTGCAAACTGAATTCTGGCTGATGAATTACCACTGCAGTTGTAATGATCTTGGAAGATGTAGATAAGAGCTGAGAACAAAGCTGCTTCACAAAGATTGCGGTTAGGTAGTTGAATTCCAGAACAAAGAAAATGAATAAAAAAGTAAAAAAGATGCCTAAAGAAGAAAAAAAAATCCTTCCTCTCAAATAGAAACCAAACTTTTCATAGGAGAATAAAACAGCATTAGCATAAACTTTCTGTCCACCAGTCCTCATCAAAGACAAATAGCCTCAAGTAAAGGGGGAATTGAATTAATAAAGTTTTTAAAAGTCAAAACCTGAATCCATACTATAAGGCAGAGAAGGGAGAAATAATGCAAAGAGACTATGTTAAGTTTGGTTGGTCTTATGCTGTTCATTTAATTTGCAAAATCCCTGGATGCTAACAAAACAGTAACCTCTAGGGAAAGAGCTAGGTGGAGCTCAAACTCACCTGTAGCTTAAGAAAAAAAATACATGGTGTTTGTTGAAGGATCAGAAGTTTTGACAAGTCATGTGTAATGTTAAAAAATGTGCACTACGTCTGATCTTGAAAAAGCAACATCCAATTTGGTCTTTATAATTTTTGGAGCACAAAAATCTCTTAATGATATATTTTTGTACATGGTTACATCTTCACTGTTTAACACATTTGGAAAATTAACATCCCAAAAGGATGTAAGAGATAATATATGTAGTTTTGTACCTTCTGATGTGGGAGGATATTTGATTCCAGATGTAGCTGGAACATTTTGTCAAATAACTAAAATTTGTAAACAATACTCTTAAGTAGTAGTTCCTTCAGGGAAGAAAAATGATTGACCGAATTCTTGGTTTATTTCCTATCTAATGCTGGAAGATCCTGATCAAAGGAGAGTTTCATAAAGCCTAATCAGAATGTCTAATAATAATTAAATTTGGAAATGCCTTTTCCATCCCTTTTGTCCTTTTTCCTCCCTGTGTTCTTCTCACTATTGAAGTGCTTCAGTTTTGCATTTGATTACTACCTGTAGGACATTTATTATTTCAGTTGCAATTTGATGTGCCTTTTAGGCTTGGGTTTTCCCCCCAAAAAAGATGGGTATGTTTTATTAAATGACAATGCAACTTTAGGGAGCACTTTTAATCAGATACACCTCATCCTTAATAGGACCGGTTCTGTCATAAGTATGGTATTGTGGATATAAACCAGTTTAAAATCTACAGCCAGCTAGTTAATAGCAGGGCATCTCGCTGAAGTCATACCTTGGTTCCTGTTGGAAAGGAAGCAGGCTTTTTTGCTTTCTCCTAGAATCCCGTGAAGAATGCTCTCTGCTCTCGCAGGCCATCCCTCTGTGGGTCCTTGCTTCCCTTCCAAAGTGCTAAACCATACTCACTCATGCTGATGACGGACAACTGGTGAGCAGCAGTGGAATGATGGTACTGGTCTGTCCTTCACATGGCTGAAACTGCATGTAGCCCTTGTAGTTTGTTGCATTCTCTAGTCTTGCCCTTCCTCCCTCAAAAGGTGTGTGTGGCATCACCGCTGTCAAGTCTTTCTAGACCTCCAGTGGGTGCACCTGTGTGACAGGATGGGAATTAGAAAGGTGTGGCATTAACCTTGTTTTTGACAGTAGTAGTAGTATTTAAAATTTTCTTACTCTTCGGAATGCCCATCATGCAAATTATTTACTTGAGGCAAACTGACTGTATATTTAATGCTTAATAGTTACTAAATTTGGAGCTGTTTGGGAGGTGAACTATAGCAACGTTTTAGAAATATGGGGATCAAAGACACATCAAGGGTATTTCTAAGTACAAGAGCAAGATCAGATACGGTTGGGTCGGTCTGGTACAACTGTGGGCTGAACAAACCTATGCATTATTTCCATTTGTTGTCTTTCCTGCAGGAAAAGTGGTTTATCCCTTGCACTGCACGTGTCTGTCAGCCTGTACTTACAAAACGCCAGCAAAGATAACTTGGTAGCTTTATTTGTTAAGCCATTCTGAGGCTTAACAAACTTTAGATACATTTCTTTACTATCTAAACCAATATTTTGGGTAAACTAAATGTTGTACTGTTTCTCTAATGGTGGAAACTTGAAAATCAGTGTTTAGATAGGAACCTGCTGACAACAAGAAAGTGGTGAAGTACTTAGCGATTGCAAACAAGAGTTGTCATAATCTGAACATTGGCAGTCACAAAGAATCGGTGTGTGGTTTAAGAAAATCTTTGTCTTCATTTTTCCTTCAAATAGGTTCACAGTTTTTAATGGTGAAATGTAAGAGACTCCATATCCTTCTTGATATCTGATTTTGGTTATATATCCTTCATGTAGTATGCTTTTATTTAATAACATGGAGCAAAGTACTGGAGCTGGCTGATTTTTTTCACTCGGAAATGTACGTTTTTCACTGAGTATTTAAGAACTTTATTTCACTTCTTTATTTTTTTTTTCTTTTTGGTTAATTGACCCACTGGGTATATGAGTAGTTAGGTGTGTTACTTGGATAGCACAGGAGAATCACTCATGTATGATGTGAGAATATGATGACATACAACGTGCAAGAGTGTCTTTTTTAAATCTCTGAGGTGTGATTGTCAGAACAACCTCAAACTTAAGCTTGCTTTATTAAGGTTATTAAAACAAATTTGTGTGGGTTTGCAACTTAATTTTTTCTGATTAAGAAAATGGGATATCTTATTAGGTGAGCAGTGCTTTATATCGTGTGAGTCGTGTCTCCCGTGGAAATTCAGTTCAGCAGGAATGTTGTTTGCTGGTCAGAATTGTAGGTTGCAGGTTTCAGCACCCAGTTGTATGGCCTGTCTACAAAATGCTTCAGCATTCCTTCTGTATTACTACACTGAATTTGTACATATAGTTAGGCATAGAATGAATCTTCTATGATATAATTGCAGTTTTGTGAGCTTGCTTATGGTTTTCTGTACTTTAATTGAAATGGTTGCATAAAGAGAACCTTAGCTTAAGTATCAAATGATACCGGTGCTCACATTTGTGTATCTCTCAGTAATCCCGTCACTTATTAATGAAGGTATATCACTCCTTTTTGGAAGTATATGGCAACGGGTTAATTACAGGTGTACCTTAAGTTGAAAAAAAAATTGTAATATAAAATGTGCTGGTGGACTGGAGTCTGGCTGAAACTGTGGGGTATTATGAGAGAAATCTGGCTATTCTGATATTAAAGAAATTCCTAAAGGATGTGTTGCCACTATTGTAAATAAAAAAAAAAATAAAATTATAGTAACAGGACATTCTGGGCTGCTTCTGTATTCCTCTCTGAATGAACTCCCTAGGACTTGAAAGACAGGGGCATGTGGGATAGTATTTCACAGTGCTCTTAGCTCTGCTCCTCAATAAAGGAAACTTAAACCTTTCCTGTGAACCTGTAAGCTCCTGCAAAGAGACTATTGTTGCAGAAATTTTTTGCAGTGTACTTACTGTAAGGAATCGCTTGCTTTGAAATTTGTGGAAAAGGGAGAGGAGTACTCAAAAGTTTTAAGGTGGACAAAAACTTTTTGAGGGATGGGGTGTGGTGGCTTTACCTATATAATATTGTTAAAGGCAGGCAAAAAAAAAAAAGTCTTGTCAGTAGGGGAAAGGTGCGTTTGAAAAAAAGAAAGTGGATAGGTAGGCTGGTGAATACATTTGTGCTTATTACAGGATTTCTAACACCAGCAACTTATGGAATCCTTAATTGTCATGTAGTCGTGGTAAAGTGTTGGCTCTGTGAGGAAACCAAGCAAAAATCATATGTGGTTTTGCCCAATGCCATTTTTAGGGTAAATGATGTGCTTTTCATTTTCAAAAGTAAAGCCCTGGGAACCAAGTTGTCTGACATCCATGGGAAACGAGATCTTTGCAGGCAGCTTTGTCAGGAAGAGGTAATCACCCCATAATGTTTTCTAGATGCTTCCCCACCCCGGTGAAGTAGGTGTGCAAAACTTAAGATTCCTTTCCAAATAAGCTACACCTCTGGCAAGTGTGTGTAATTGAATCTTCAGCAGCAGTTTCACTGGCTGCCAGGGGTGGTTTAGATGTCCTGTAACTTGGCAGAGTCTCTCTGGTTTTGCCTACCTGTTCTCTGGCTGGCAAAGAGAAATCAACTGTCCCATCAGCAAAGCACAGTAAACTTTCACTGGTCTGTTACGGTTGGTTATAACAAAGCCAAGGGATATAGAAAGAAGATGGCAGTTGTGTTATTAATGATTTTAGCTAGTAGGCTGTCTATATTTACCGGCATCTCCAAGAAAACGTGCCAGTGCGCTGAGGTGCGATGCTGCCCCTTTAAGGAGATGGAGGAAAATGTGTGCATGACTATTTGCAAAGAGTGCGAGAGCCCAGCGGTATCACCGCATCTGCACGTGTCACTCACCAAGCTGCCCATGGACTGCATCTCTTTTCGCTGCTGTCACCAAAAATGCACTGTAGACAGCATTTGAAAACTTGTCAGAGATGTGCCTTTGTAAGCAACCTGAACTGCAGGTAAATTTTAGATGTTACTGTTAATAATCCCCCCCCCCTTCCCCCCCCCTCGCATCGCTGCTATTTGTTATTAGAGAGTTTGTATCTGCATATGTGGGGTTTTATAGAGCTGCTGAGGTTTTAGCAAAAGTAGGGAAGTTTCACAACAAATGTTGGTATACTGAGGAGGGGTAATCTAAGTGTGTGGATAGGAACCAGCTGCTGGACAGATTTGCTCCTCTCATGTCAGTTTGTTTCTGATTTTGTTAGGAAGCTTTTTGTTACCGTATGGTAACAGACTTGGTGCAAACTCTCTTATGATTTGACCTCTAATTGGATTAAAATTCTAAGCGTTACTGTTCATAAAAAAATAGGTGTAAAGATTGTTTACTTCCAGACTACCACAAAAGTGGCAGATAGGAACTCCTGAGCCGAATTTTCCAGGTATAGGGTACCCAAGCCTATTTAATATTTGAGTTTGATTTATTCTTTTTTCTTTTTTTTGCCTTTCCGTAAGCGTACTTGGGCAGAGCTAGTTCAAACACAGGCAAGCTGAGTTACGATCCAGCCAGGCAGATTTAAACTCTTTTGAGAGACTGCTCTGACGTGGGAGCCAAGTGGCAAGAGGGGAAAAAAAATGGAAGTTGCGAGGCTGGGATCCTGCAAATTGGCTAGGTACGGCATCTCTGTGCATCAGTTTGGAAACACTTGGTTGGCTAAAAGCTGAAACAGAAAAAGAGGATGATAAAATCTGTCTTTCCAAAAGTATTTTGATTGAACAGCTTCTGAAATGTGTGAGATGCTGTTGGGTTTCCTGTTTACATTTCAAGTGTTTAATAACCTTAAGTGAAAATACACAATTTTAGCAATGAAAAATTGTTCAGCTCCTTTCCTATGTTTCATTTAAATTTTCATAACTTAAGTTCTTTACATTTTTGAAACATTCTTAAAAGTACTACACTAAAAAACAGCCAGAGAGCTGCAGATTACTCTTGGCGTTACCTGTGTCCATGATGTGAAATATGTGTTCATAGAACTTGCATTTCAGGCTCAAACATTCGTCTTTTATGTGAAGTACGTTAATCTGTAAGACGTTATGTTATGAAATCTAGTGAGATTTTAATGTAAATATTATAATGATAAAATTGATTAAACCATGACCATAGTAAAAGCATCTCTTTAGTGTCCAAAGTCAGGTAAAAGTGGCAGTGGGGATGTGAATCACTTGCTTTGAGTGTGTGTGGGGGGTCAATTTAAACATCATGAATGTAAATATTATTTGTTAGTGGAATTCTGTAGTCACTGCTTGCTGTGCAGCGGTCATCTGTTGCATCTGTTGTTTTGGTTTCATGAATTAACAGTATATTCTTTTGACTCATAAAGAAAAATACTAATATTATTGTACTTTTGAGTGATTCCATGGGAGCTCATAGCACAGCAACTGTTGCCTTGATATCCAAAAGTCTGGAATCAGCAATAAATTCATATTCACCTTCAGTAGGAGACTGTAAGTGGCAATTAAAATTCTGATCATATTTTAAACCCATAAATGGTTTGTTAATATGTATGGTTCTAGTGGAAGATATTATGTAAAATAAGGAAGTGATATGCTTTGCACTGAAATATATATAAAAAAAAATTTCTCTCACTGAGTTTGAACAAATAAGAAATTATGGTATGCTGCAAAAACTTTCGTAGGTTCACTTGAGCTATGGATTTATTTTTCTCAGCAACTGTTTACTATAAAAATGTAAGTAACTGATAAAAATCCTACATTTTATGTTTTAGTGTGGTGTTAGTGTATGTATTTGGTTAAATATTGGATCCATGATCAAATTTTTCCTCTTTTCCTTAAAGATGAACTTAAATTAATGTAGGATGAATTTAAATTAGTGTTGCTGTTCCTCATAATAATCCTGTGACAGTTACGTCATTCAATAGATACCACTGAAAATTGTAGTCTCTCTTCACTAAGAGACAGTATAACATGCAAGATTTCTCTGATGTTTTGTAATTTGTTGCTTTTTAGATTTTTATCTTGCTAATAACACTTTTTCTAACAAACAGTTTTGAAAAAATCATTTTAGTTTCTAAAATTATGTTTCGCTAGACAGTGATTAATATCTGTGACCTTTATTTTTGGATCAGGAACACAAATATACACTTTTTTCAGTGTCAGTCATTGTCTAAAATTTCATCTTTGTTCTGCTTTCCATTACATACCATGAATTATATGAAATTAATTTAATCGCTACTCCAAACAGAAATTAAATGTGCCCTAATCCAGAGTTACGTTGTTTGCTTTTACAACTGTAAGTCATAAGTAATTAATTTTCCTTGGAAAATTAATTCACTTACCATTCCCAGTAGCATCATATGTTGACACAGGGTTATAGATAGTTTAATATTTTTGTTCAGCATGTTGGCCTCAACTTTGGAAGACCTTAAAGCAAAACAAATTCCAATTTACTCAACTGTATATAATTCAGGGTTATTTAAAGTGAATGTTGTCTTTATTGCTGTCAACCAGCTGACGATGATGATTCTAAAATTATATTCAGTCTTCCAAAAACCTAAAGTCTATGGACAGATGTGAGTTATTTCTTAAAAAAAAAATAAAAAAACTAAAAAAAATAATTGTTTCACATCAGACATTTGGGTAACATGGCCACTGGAATGCCATCAGTAGTAGGAAAACTTAGCTCCTCAGAGAACATAAGTATATATTACAAAGCCTTGGGCTAGAGGCAATTTTTTTCCAACATGTCTTATGCTGCTTGAGACGTGTAGTAGGTGATTCATTGTTCCTGTTGCACTCAGAAATTCCTAAGTTGACTTAATTTGGAAGATTGTTTTGTTTCCTATATTGTTGTGTACAGAAGGGCAGCTCGTTGCAGCGCCGAAGGGCAGCACAGGCTCTTGCGTGGGTGGCCCTGCTGCCCACAGCTGACTGTCCTTCAGAGATGGCATTGAGTAGTGTGGGCCAGAAGTCTTCCGGAATGAGAGAGGCAGCTTTTAAGTCTAATCTTTCAAGTTTGCCAGGAGGACCTCTTTTTTTTTTTTTTTTCTCCTGTGCAGCTCCATAAAACATGGTGTTTATTACTCTGGTTTATTTTTATTTATTTAAGTCTCCCGGGTGAAACTCCAGTGACGGCAGTGTTGCAGTTCAAACAAGTGAGGGTTATTTTATAAATGTCCCTTTGTGGGTTGGTGGCTGCATTTTGCCTGAATGCAGGGGGTCAGTATCAGTGGCGTTTAATTTAGAATTTTGGGGGTGGAAAGTAGAAATTGACATTTAATTCCAGTGTAAAGTTACTGCTAGATCAGGCATAAAAATATTATTGCATTAGCAATCACGGGAAGAAAATAAACTCTGAGCGCATTGACAATATACAGTGGTATGGCAGACTTGGGTAAAATAGAGCAGTAGATGGAAGAAAATACTTTTTCGGATGCTTTTTTCACCACAACATGTTTTAGCAAGTACTAATAGTGTCAGCAAAGGTAACTTCATCTGTACACAGCAAAATTGTGTATAGATAAATATTATCACACATCTCTCACACATACATGCATGTATATGCAACATCGATGAATGTGTTGACAGAGATCTCCATTAAATTCTGTATCTGTTACTTTCAAATTCCATTATTTTGAGTTTCCTGGTTCTACATATGACACAAAGCCACCGTGTGTATCTGGTAATAGGTCTCAGTAGGTATTACTAGCTGTTTCATTATTATGGTGTAATTACTTTAGAAAAGCTTCGCTATGATATTTAAAAATACAAAATCTCCTGCAAAGAAGACGACAGTCTGCTGAACTGAGTTTGGCCACGTACTTCTTGTTGACAGTCACGTATGGTACTGCAGCTGCATCCTACCAGCCGCACCAGGCTGTTCATGGCTTCCTTACCTGGGCTGTCAGCTTTAACAAAGTGCAGCTCTTACCAAGCCTGCAAAAGTTGTTCGTTTCTTCATTTTCATTTACTCTGTGATACAATGTACCTTCCCTCTCAGGAAAATGAGAAGCAAGCACCAGGTATATCCTTCTCTTATCCTTTTTTTGCAGGAGCTTGTGCTGAATGCACATGCAAGCAGCAGGCTCAGGATACCCTGCCCCAGTGTATCAGCATTCTTGTTAGTTACCCTTCTGTGGGACTGTTATCTCTGTAATGTATGTAAAAGTGGTGTTGTGGATAAAATATTTTGGGAGCCAACCAAAAGCTGTTGCCGTTCTTACAAATTTCTTGGCAGTAGGAGTTTGTGTTTCTTTTGGGAATATTCCCATTCATTTTATGATGACAGTGATTGTCTAAATTTGCAAGAAAAATGAAGTTAAAATAATTATTGTTTAGGAAGAAAAAAACCTCCAGAAACTATTTCTTTGGGCAAAATTTATATTTTGAGTTCAACTGTAGTTTTGGATCAGACAATTCAGAGTTGGCACTAATTCTGAAAAAAACATTGAGCTATGAAGTACAATAGCAAAAAGCCCAAGAAGCATGAACAAATGCATACAGGGTCTCCTAATGTAAGTGCCTGGCTCTTCGGAGGCCACCAAGAAGCCTACAGTGATTGACGTGCATTCTGGAGAAGCTTCCCCCCCCCCCAACAGTGTTGAAGTCAGTCAAAGTGTATAGACAAAGCTGAGTGAATACCAGTTTCCCCAGTACACGGGCTATTTTTTCAGGAAGTCTAACTCAAACCAGATGTTTTGCTTAGGCCTAGAGTTTGTTGCTGCCAAGCATCTCATCAGAGGTCAGAGTTCTGGGCTCAGGGCCCTGCTAGAATTCTTTCACAAATTGCTATTCGGTGAGGTTTTAATCCTAATGGAAAGAATAATGTGCTTGTAAAATCTGCAGTTATTACAAACACAGTATACATATTGTGGACTTCAAATGACTACATATTTCATTCCCATAAACAGGGAATGCAGATGAATGCAGTGTGTAATAGTTTTAGACATTCAAACTTAAACCAAGTATATAGTTTATACTACTGTTAACCATTTGCATTCTTAACACTCCTGTAAAATGAATAGTAATCTGGACTAACAATTGGCAGCTCGAAACAAAACAAAATGAAAAAACCTCCAGAACGTTTTGAC
Organism: Pluvialis apricaria; assembly: GCA_017639485.1. Lineage (NCBI taxonomy): Eukaryota > Metazoa > Chordata > Aves > Charadriiformes > Charadriidae > Pluvialis > Pluvialis apricaria. Next base: position 37,458,274 of record CM030009.1, read on the forward strand.
TTGTACGCTGTTTCCTGAAGTAAATAGGAAACCTTATGATTTTGAGAAAGTTAAAAAAAAACCACTCTGCTTGCTAAGGCACTAGGTTTGGCACAGTTTGTGTCTTTCCTTCTTTCCTTTTTTTTTTTCCTGTCTTGGTTTTTAAACAGCTTGGTAGCAACATTTTATGGTCAACTTAATCTTACTTTAAGTATTTCTTCATACAGCTAATTATTCATTCCCAAAATCTCAGAGTAGACTGTATATAGTCCAGCTTACTTAAAAACAAATGCTGGTGATACAAAGTGATAAGAACCAGAACTAGTGACGAAAAATCTTACTATATTTTTGACTTCTTTTTTGGGAGCATTATTGATAAACTTCTTCTGTGATTCTACTGAAGTGAATTTTGAGTGTAAGAAAAAAAAATCTCAGGTAATTTTGCTAGGGGGCTGCATCCTGCAACTGGAGAAATGCAGCTTGATATAGTATGAAGATTGAGATTGTGGATATCAGAAATTAATGTATGCTATAGAGGACAGTGCAACACTGAAATTGGATGATGTAACTGATATCTCAGTACGGTGAGAGTGATATCTCAGTATAGTGATGAATTGTTGGTGTTTTATGTTGTGCAGCATCTTAGTTTTCAGCAAACATTGCTGATGAATCATATCTGTTCTTTTCCAACTTTGATAACTCTTCAAACTTTTGAGTCTTAAATATGTTTAATTATATTTAGTATAACCGTGCTGCTTTGTCTCATTCTAATTTGTGAATTTTATGTAACTCATAAATGTGTTTTCACTTCAGTGAAAAGTGTAACTTAAGAAAAAGGTGATGTCACTCAAAAGAGTTACTGTTCAATGATGATTGTAGTCAGTGATAGTCATGCTTGGAAGGAGGTAAATATGTATAAGGCAGTACGTCTCCGTTAATACTCTAAACTTTGACACATGCTGGGGTGTTCATCTACTGTGCAATTTATTCTTTTTTTTTATTACTTGTTTATAATAAGAAAACTGCCTAGTGAATGTTGATGCTCAAGTATCAAGGTGTTACCTTTTGGGGTTGCAGGTGGGGAATGTTTTAAAAACTGGTATAACTCTTCAGTAAGCCTCCCAGTTGGCTAAACTTGTTTCACAGCATTGAGTGTAGAGATTTGTGAAATAAATCACTGCTACATCAGCTTGGTTGTTGAATAAGAAATTAACGAAGCTGGTATTTGGACAGCAAATTCGTTTTCAGAGACAGTATGCATTTTTCAGAGAATAGAAAAAATAGCTTTGTTCCTACTATATCCTTCAGAAAGGAGAATGTGGCCAAGGTGATATTGGTAAGCTGCTTTTCCATTATAGTGTGTGCTTGTATAAATAATATTTTCCCCTTGGTATATTGAGTAAATGTTATTTACATTTGGATGTAGGGCACTGAATTAGAAAACTTGAGTTCTTTCAGTTGGTAGATTATAAATTTTGACTTTGTTCTATTAGAATCTGTGTTTTGATTAACTGAGACTGGTTCTTTTGTTTAATAAACACCTAAAACCCCATAAAGACGTGCTACTTTTATTGCAAGTTGGATGATCTTGGTGCAAGCTGCTGCCTCAAGGTGAGAAAGCGAATATTAAACATGGATTGAAATTAATACGTACAACCTAATCATTCAGATGCAATAAGAAAAAGTGGAGACAAACTGCAATCTTATAAGAGAAGCTTTTTCATATTAATGAGTTTCCATTTGCCAATAATTCTGTCATTTGTAACTTGAATCATTCATCACCCCTGCAAATGGTTCTTTCAAGCTGTTATTTGCAATTTTGTCTTGTGTTTTTGTCCTTGATGTTGTGAAAATGACCGTCTACTGTTACAGGAATGAAAAGAGATCTCATTCAAACATCTTTTGTATTTCCACTTTCAGTGAAAAATGTTTTTCAAACCTGCAGCTGGTTATTTCTGCAGGAGTTCCCACTTATATTCAGGTTTGATTGACATTTTGAAATGGCAGCTTTTCATGAAAAGCTGTTAACTTGTAGAATTTGGTTATGGTACTAAGACAGACTGACTTTGTTCTACTGTTGGGGCCTGTCCAACCTAAACACAACCCTGCATCTGAATTTAATAGTGCTACTCTGCACAGGGAGTGCGAGCTTTTTGCTTTTTTCTTTTCTCTTTTTTTTTTTTTAACACTGGTGCTTCTGATGTGTTTTTGAACCTGACCTGATAGGTACTCATCCTGATATCTTTTCTGTCAGTAATCGGGTTAATTGACATTCTTCTTCTTTCCCCCTCTGCCGGGCTAGCAGGTTTTGCTAGGTTGCACTTCCATAATTTGAGTGGTGAAATATATTTTCATTTTACATGATGAAAATAGGTGGAAAATGTTTTTTAATGACTGTACAAGCACTACAGTTTCTGCCTCAAGATAAGTGGCTATCTGCAGCCTTTATTACTACTTACTTTTGAAGTTTTGGGCGTGAGGACAAGCTTATGTTATTAACAAATCTTCCGAGCAATGATTACTAACTTAATTTCTAGTCAAAAACTGAGATAGCAGTGTATAGCATAATTATACTGGCCTCATCTTTACCGAGTTGGTCTTTAATATTATGCCAGAATGTTGAAAGTGGGAGAGACGTTAGCTAAATCAGTTACCCTCTGCATTTCTTGCCAGCCTTCTAAATAAGGATATAAAAGTACCCATATACATTAGCTGACAGGAAAAATATTTTTAACTTTGAAACAGATTAGTGTTTACATAAGGGAACTGAAAAAATGTAGAGATCCAAGCATCCCGGTATCCATCAGTGATGTTTAGTGTTGTTTTACTTAAGTGTGAGAAGTAAAACAAGGGACGTATTTGGGGTTTTCCACAGGTTAACTGTACAATCCTGTAAGAGTAATTTGTATGGTTTGTATGAGGGAGCATTTGAATTTTGCTTTATAAGGAGGTAAGTAATAGTGTCATTTGATTACAAGTGATTGTACGCTGTTGAGCTGCTGATCGATTAAAAAAAGTTATTTTCTGCATACAGTAGTTAGAATTTCTGATTAACTATTCTCTTAGCAGTCTAATTACAGTTACAAAACCTTCTCTGTAGGTTTGCACCTGCCCATGGTGATACACAAATTGATATACTCATACAGCCCCATGCCACTGCAGTTTGTTTAGGATGCTGAGATGGTAGTGTAAAATATGTCCTGCTTATACTGTCTCTGCAAATGTCTCCCAAGTCATTTGCCGTGTGGCACTGGTACAGTCACATTTGGGTTAATATTAAAAGCCATGTGTATTCGTGCTGTGAAATAAAATATTTGCTTGATCCTTTTCTTTAAAATTATCTAGGCAAAGTGAATATTTTCTCAGATGCCTGTTCGCTACTTTCTGAATTTTAAAATGAATTTTTGAGTACCAACCAGAAGATAAATTTTATGTTGAAGAACCAATGTTTACAGTTCTGTCCCGTAATTTCGGATGAATGCTTGTGAGCTTCATGGGAACTTTCAAAGTAAAAGCGAGAACGTCCTAGTTGCCACTTGGACGTTACTGTTAAAAACTAATACACGCCACCACTATTCCTCCAAGTGAAGACAGGATGCATAGGTACAAGCTTTTTGGTATACCCTTAAGGTCACTGTGAAATACTAGACCAATTGAATTAAATGGCAAACTGCCCACTGACTTTAAATGGAGCCAGGATTTTGCCCTTTAACTCTATCAAGCCCTAAGGGCAAGCAGATTTCATTCATAAACAGACCAAACATGGCAGTGTTTCAAAGGAAAGTTGAGCTGTTGTGAAGTTTGACCCAAACTGCAAAATGCAGAGGGCAGCACGGGGACCTTGAACTGCACTTGCAAGTAGAAGGGGTACGGGTAAAATGGCTACTGTCCTGTTGGATGCAGTGGAAGGTAGTTACCATTTTGAAATGCTGTCTTCCGTGTTATTTTCTATAGGAAAACATTCTTTTTGTGTGTTATTGATTGCAAATTATCATTCTTCGTTTAAAAATGGGTATGAAAATACAGAGAGCAGGAGAGACTAACCAGGGTGCTGCTGCTTCACACTGTTCCCCTGCAGAGTAAAACAGGTTTTATTACATATTTTGTGGTAACTTTTTTTGGTATTCCTTCTTTAGCGTTCTGTGGTAAATTTTCAGTACTGTGTATGGTCATTTCATATGGTGTCCTTTTCTTTTTTAAAGAAGGATCTGTTAAGACAGAATGTTTATCAATCAATTAAGGACTAAAACATTAGAAGGACTTTCTGTCACAGAAATCTTGGATTGCAAGATTAAACTTTTTTTTTCTCTTTGGAAAAAATATTCATTTTAGCTGGGTAAGCATACATTTAGAGTCTTCAAAGTCTCTTGAGCAAACTCACAAACTCAAGTGCAATACTTATTTGCAATGATGTAAGTACTGTATATGATTATTACAAAGCAAAATGAAAATTCTTTGAGCCTGGACTTTTTCTGCCCCATTTATCTGGGCAGAAGAATTAAGCATCCTTATAACATATTTTTTTTCTGTCTAATTCACTATTTTAACTTATCATACTTCATTTCAATTTGGCTTCCTCAACTTGCATAGAAATGCTGCTGTGAATCAAGATTCTCATACCTGCTTGCTATGATAAGTTGAGCATAAACTTACGCATCACAAAACCTCAAAGTAGGTGGGTTGATAATATGAACATTCTTTGTAAGTATTAAAACCCTCCCTGTCTGTTTGGGTATTTTTTCCCTCACCCTTTATTCCCGCTGTGCAGTCATCCTTCATTTTATTTTAATTTGGCTGATGGATGCAACTATACGTTAATGAACTGGGCGGGGGGGGTAAGGAAATGTTAGTTTCATTATGTCCTCCTAAATTTCTGTCTATTCAGTGGAAGAGGTTTATATCAGTGGCAGGTCCTGTTTATCCCTTAAATTACAGTGAAACACTACTTTTAATCTTAATTAAGGCTGTTCTAAAGCACTGTTCCTAAAATGCTCTCAGTCTTCTTGGAAGGTGTAAGTTGGGAAGGTTGCCTTCTGTCTCTGCAACTGCTTCGCTCTACAGTGGTGTAGTAAGGCCATGGTGATGAATGAATGTTAGGGATATCTCTGGTAAATGTGGTTTTGCCATAACTTTTGCTTACTTACCTGAGGGCCATTGTTAAAAGTACTTTACTCTGAGTAGCACTGTTAAAGAACCCAGGTATTTTGCTGAAAAACACTAAGTGTGGGTAAGAAGGGTAATGGTGCAGATTTTGGCCTGAAGTATGTGCAAAATAGTATGTCCGTGTTCTTTATTTTTGTATCATTCCTTCCCTCCGTGTACACATCATTAGACTGTCTTTCTGTTTTATCACATCCTGAGATCTGATCCTATGTTGCTATTAATAGGTACCATATAATTTCCCAGCTCTATTTAATAAGCCACTATGCTTCTTCCATAATCTTTTCTGAAAAGCAAGTGTCCCAAGTAAATGGCATATCTTAATGTATTGTGGGGTTTAGTTTTTCAGGGCTGTGGGAAGAAGTGTGCTAAGGCTTCTGTTTCTTCGTGTGTCTGCACCCTGAATATTAGAGATACCTTTCAGAATGGCTTTTTTCATGTGGGTGGGTTTTTTGCCCTTTTTTCTTCCAGTCATAAAATGTGAGGTACATATCTAAGACAAAAAATAGATTAATGTATAAGTGATTTAAAGATATGAATGCTTTATGAAACCTTTGAATCAGTTGGAAATGAGAGTGAATTCTAGGCAAATGCGACAGTCTTCTGAAAACGCCGGTGTGAATTTGCATTCCAAATATCCAAAGAGACAGAACTGGACTCAATTAGAACACTCTTGTATGTGATGAAGGAATTTTGTTGCTAAAACTTCAGGCTCTTGTGTAATAATGTAATTTTTGCATAGCAATCTGTTCGCAGAATTTGTGCTTCTTCTGGGTTAGTGGCTATTGAAAATGTTCTAGTGCTGCAGCTCTCCAGGAGAACTCTTTCAGTGGCTAAGACATGCAGACAGAATTTCAGATTGAGAAAATGCATAGTTTAGTGCAATGAGATGCAGTGTGTGCACATGGAAGAGAAACAGGAAGAAAATAAACTCTCCTGAAAAATCTGAACCATGAGGTAGCCTTCTCTTTTCTGAATGGAATGATGAAGACTGAAAGTACTTAAAGAAGATGACAGTGCATAAGCCATAATGAAGAACACTATCATTTGTAGCTCATTGTTTGTTCCAAGTATAAATTTCAAAATGGCTGATGTGACTAGGAGCCTTTTGTCTTCCTTTGAGAAACATTTTCAAGAGGGACTAATTATTTCTTTCATGTGATGTGACATAATGTAGAGTCTATGTGCAATGCTTTCTTCTCATTTTCTTAACTATCCATATTTCAAAATACTTTGGGCCAGGTTTCCGTACTTCATACCTAGAAGTCATCGGTATGCATGTAACTTGAACCATTTGGATGTTGGTTTCCAATTCCCTTTTAGAAGCATACATGCAATAATAAAAATCTGCTCCTCGTAAATCCCATCTACCTTAAAAAAAAAAAACAACCCAACAACAACAAAAACAAAACAAAAAAAACCCAAACCCGAAGCACAGACCATTTTTATTTTTTCCACATACCTGTTTTACAAAGTCAGTATCCTAGGGATATACTTAATTGAAACAATTTTGGTGCTATTCATCCTATTTGGTTGTGCAGGAAAGATGGGCTAGTTGATGTTACTGACAGTTAAGTAGCAGCAGGAGAACTTGGGATCAGCTTTTGGAGACATTTTTTCCCACTGCTAGGATTTGATTACATCTGTAGTATTATAAAGTTCTGTTTTCCAACATCTGTTAGTCTGAGGGTCTAGCCTAGTTGCATCTAAATCTTGATTCCTACCTGAAAATAACTTACAAAAGGGGCAGCTTAATTTTTATCCCTGAACTGGACCTATGAGCACTTCCTCTGGAACAGGATACAATGGATTCAGTTACAACACTTTTCTTACTCCAGCAGTGATAACTAAGACAATTGCTTAATGAGAAGTGATTATTAGCTTCTAAAGTGAAGGGCATTTGGAGCTATGTTTTAATTGTTTGCAATTGATACATGGGACAACTCAAAACAAAGATATGGAAAACATCTGTAAGCTGACCCTGGACCGTACAATCAGAGAACATAGAACATAGTGCATGAACATCATAAAATATTGGAGGTAAAATGTGCACTGTTTGCTTCTGGGTAATGATGCTCAGGTTGCAGACAGGAAATGAAGAATTGTAGTCCATTCTTTTTCATTTACTACTCCTTTGGTTTAAGAGAAATTCTTGTGGCTTTGATTTGTCATCTGTAAAACTGGGACTGTTTTCAGGTACCTAGATCTCATCAGTGTGAAGTTTAAAGGTTTTGCAATGTCTGTGCATGTGTGGCTGTGGCAGGGGAGGTTATTGCTGTTCTAATTTCACAATATCCTAGCAAAACCGGTACTGTTACTGTAAGAAAATATCTCCCAGAAGTTCTGTCACCTACAGGTCAAAGTAGTCTGAATAAGTACACCAAAACCAAAAGTCACCACTTTGTATCTCTGTACAACTGGGTATGTATTTTCTGCCACTGGAAGTTTGGTAGAAGTTAAGAGTACTTTTAATGTTTTATGAAAGGACTTCAGAGTTTTTGACAATGCACTACTCTAATGTGTGGGTTTCCTAGGCTCTTAGGAGCAGGATCTAGGGAATCAAAAAGTAGTAGCTAGAAATTGAGGGTCAGTGACTGGTTTGCTCTTAGTTGCAGGATGAGTAACTGGAAAAATACGAAGTGTATTCTTGTATACAGCTGCTATTTGGTATGTCTTTTCAGGTTGCGTAATACCCCAAAACCTCTAGTCTAAACCTCTTTAAAAAGTTGTGTTCAATTACAAGTAACTTAAAAAAAAAAAAATTAATTGAATGACTTTGGATTTTACTTTCCATCCTCAAAACCTTCAACTCTGTTTACAAGCCCCTGACTGAAATGATCTCATGTCCTAAGGAAGGCTGAATTAGTCAATTCAGCATTTTTCATTGCTAATGACAGTGAGGCACAAATCACAGAACTTCGTATAACTGGATCCTATGCCTTTCATGACGGATAAAGTCATATACCTGTTTTTTTTAGGCTAGTAGCATATTCGAATGATGTCGAGTCCTAATTATATTTATAATGTAAAACTCAGAAATTTCTCCTTCTTTCTGTATTCAAAAGGCTAACAAATTAAAATAGAACTCAAATGAAGACAGAAGCCTGTTGAGCAGATCACCTCAAACGAATTCCTAATGTACATGTACATTCATAGGTGTAAATGTTTAGAAAGGAATATTGAAACACTAAATTCCTGATTCAGCTAAAATCTCTCTATATTTGTCTGGCTTAAAACAGAAAATTATATTGTTGAATGTAGGTTTTAAACCTGTATCAGAGTGTGCGTGTTCCAACTGTGGCATATGAACTTGAGAGCTTTGCTATGGTAGAAAACTAGCAAGCTGTGGTTTGATAAACTTCCACAACATCTCTGAACTCTGATCTCTTTCTGTTGTGACATGATGCTAACCCCTTTTCGGCAGCCAGCCCGGATCTGCTGAAAGCATTATATCCTTGCCTGTGTGAGTCAGAAAGCCAGAATCTTCTGCCTGGCACTGAAATGTACCTGAAGGCAGAGCAGTCTGAATATTGCAAGTAAAACACATTTGTATAACTTTTTTTAACCTGCACATCAAATGTTGGGTTTTTTTAAAAAAAAATATTAACACTTAGGATGTGGGCTGACTAGGGTTTTTTCTGTTTTGTTTTAAATAAGCTAAGCTAACAATTTTAAGAGGAAATTGTTCTAACTTCATGATGGAAGAGCATTCCAGGCAGCACAGAATCACCAATGCTATTACTTTTTAGGCTGCATTTTCGTCTTCACATTTTTGACTGCCTGTGTTTATAAGGGGTAAAAAAAGAGAGTGGTTTTCTGAAACTTTTCCTCTAATGAAACTTCATATTTTGTCTTCCCTGAACTCTTCTTAGTTTTTACAATCTAAAGCTAATTATTTTTGTTATTCTAAGTCTGCTGAACTATCTACCATAGTTACTGAAATGTTCCAATCTCCTACTCAATTCTCTTTTTAATTAAGATGGCTGAATCCTGCAAATACTTGAGCATACGCTCAATATTGAAGTGGCTTGTCAGTAAACTTTGATTGGTCTTTGCTCCAGTTGAGTAGACTTAGAAGTGTGTATTTGCGGGATTGCCTTTGAATGCAAGAAGTACCTTTGAACCTCAGGTGGTACACACCAAATCTTCGTGTGGCCGAGACCTGCATCCTCCATTATATCTCGCTCTGAGGTGAGTTTGCAGGCTGAGAATGGCACTCACTGTCCATGTGTCCTTCTTTTGCATCAGAAGGTAGAAGTTGCTTGGGCCAGAGTTAGTGATGGTGACTTGCCAGGCATAGATGTCTTCCTCATCTCGCCGTGATTTGGATTAACTCTACTCGTTGCATCAGCCTAGCCAGCCATGTGCTGTGGACCTCAGTACAAGACTTACACTTGAGCTTTCTTGCCAAGCTTTGTGTGTTCCAGGAGGTGAAGCTTGGCCATAGCTGATCTAAGGTGTCTCAATTGTCTAATTTTCGATCAGAGCAACTTCTGCCTTTTGCGAGGAAAAGTCCAAAGCTTTGATGCCTTAATCTAAGTTATTTAGAAGAACAACTGTCTTTTGGTGTTCCTAAAATACAAATTCCATACAGAAAGGTTCATCCAATAATAAAGATAACTTTTTTTTTTTCAGATTTAAAAATCCCGGTTTCTTGTAGGATAATTTGCCAAAGCAGACACACATTGAATAAGCCTATCTAATAATTTGGTTGATCCATCCGGTACCTCATCTCTTAACTCCCAGTCCTGCAGAGCACAGATAAAACTTATGTTGGACTTCTGTCCTTAATTAATATAGTGCACCATCAGCTAGTGATTTCAGTGGAGCAGGCCTTGATTCTGTATTGCTCTTCACATTGTAAAGTAAGGGTATGCTTCAGCAAATGGTGGGAGGCAGATGTAAGTGCTGCAAAATCAGGTATGGTTTTAATTTCCTTTTTGCTCGATGATATACCACTTTGCAGTTGCAAATGTTTGTACAAATAGAGAACTCTATTCCCTCTACCTTACCAACTTTAGCAAAACCAAACCTGAGGCAGTACAGTTGCTTTTTGGAGTAATGCTTTTATAATTAGGATTCATAAAGATATCTGGTTTTAAAATGGTAGTTTTTAGGAGCCTCTAAACACTTAAATCTTAAATTCTCAAATACTTTTTCTTTATGATTTCCCAAGCTTGCCAAAACTTGTTTTGGCTAAGCTTTAGATCCTTTATTAAAAAAAAAATGCAGGGAAATAGAGGTCAGTCCTTAAAATAATGATGCTGTAATTGCGATCAGATTACAAATTTGCAATGAATATGTTCATATATGCAATAGTTAAAAGCTCTAACTTTGTAACTTGTAAACTTTGTGAGTCAGTAATAGTAGTGCAATGATTATTTACAAATCTTCCACTAGAGAATACCTAAGAAAGCTTTATGTTCCAAGCAAGTTTTATTAATTTGTTGCACAAAATTTTATATTATTTTGTATGTTTCCAAACTATTTAAACACTGTATTTATGTAATGTTTTAAAAAAGCCTTTTGTAGGAATTTCCAGACCTTGCATAAAAGTAAGGGTCATGTTATGAGGCCACAAATCATAGCGTCTGTCAGGGATACTGGGAAAATAAGTGCTGTTTGATTTGTGCTTTTCCCTCCTACCTGCTGAGATCTTACTTGTTTAAAAAAAATATGTATGTTGCAAGAGTACTCAACTGCTATTTCCAGGTACAGGATAGTACATGCATTATTCTTGTTTATGCCATTCTACTAGTTAATTTTGATTTCTCACTTGTATAGTATGCTAATTACTTTAGTAGTAAGGATCATATACTGTCAATAGTGATGGTGGTTCTGAAATGTCGCTTGGTTTTGAGAATGAGAGAAATGTTGGTGTTCCCATTCACTTGTAAAAATTGACATTGAGAACTTAATTTTTTAGTGCTGACAAGTTAGTGCAGCTAACTTATTATTCAGTCCTGTCAGCTTTTCAGCCTCCAATGTGCAAACATTTTGCTTGTGCTATATATGTAATAGGAAAAGTACTAAGTATACGTTTTAATGCAAATTTTAAGCTCATTGCAGAGCAGATTTTTAAAAAGGCACAAACTTACTGCAGCAGATATTTTCTTTTTAGGAATGAATTATTTATGCTTTTGCTTTAAATATAACTTGCTATTATATGTACTGAGTGGTGCTGAAATTAGTTTCAGTTATCAAAGATGTGAATGACACAATGGATGCTTATGTACTCTGCCTGTCAAATCCATAAATGCTGGTACAGAACAAACTTCTGTTTTCTCACATGTTTCCTGGTTTTCTGTCAGCTTTCAGTCTTCCATGGGTCGTTCAATAAACACTACCCTGGGTGACTTTTTTGGGCTGCCATATGTCAATCAAAATGAAGTGCATGCTTTTGAGTAAGCAGAGAAAGTAAGCTTGCTTTATTTGAGTTTGGCTGTGTATTCTGCAGGACAGTATCTTGCATTTTGTTTCACCCCTAGCTTATTTTTGCCTTTAGCCTGTGCAGGGGAAGAGTTTGGGAACGCAGGGTGGGGGGAGTCCCTGATGAAAGCAAAGGAGAAGCCAAATAAAAGAGAGGGACAGAACTGAGCAGCAGGATTAGAAAGTGTTATTTAAGCATACTCAATTTGAACTGATCCACTTTAAAAAAAAAAAAAAAAAAAAAAAAGGAGGGGAGGGGGGCGGTGTGCGGAAGGATTGAGGAAAGTCAAATTACCTAAAAGCTTTTCTCAGCAAACGTTTCAAGAGGTGGTGTCACATTAAATAAAATTTTTTTTTCGTCTTAATTGTATCATGACTAATTCTGTCGGCATGGGATTAAAAAACTGCTGAATGTCATTGTTTGGCATATACATTCTTTTCTAATAAGGGAAGGGATATGTGATTTTATTAAATATATTCTCGGTCCATTGCTGATATGAGTCACCTGGTATAGCAGTAGTTGCTAAGTGTTTGTGTACTAACTTTGAGCAAGCCAGTAAGCCCGAGAAGTTGCTTATATTAAAAATCTAGGGTACGGTAAAATATGTATCAACTGTACAAATCTTTCCTTTCTAGAAAATACCTTTAAATGAATTTGCACTTTTTTTTGGGTAGTTTTTAAAAATATTTCAGGTAGCACATTCCTCATGAGAGAGGAGTGAGAGGAACCCCCAACACGTCTTCAGTGGAGTTGGAACAAGTGTATGTATTTTTATAGGCTTTTACCAAGCTCCTCACATCTCCTGGGGGCTCCCTTTACTCTGAGTGAGGCCAGTGGGAACTTTATACCCAGGAGCTGCTTTTCCTCACTGGTTTGCTGCAGAGGAATGGATGGTCACTGACTCTAGACTAAACGGAATTCCCACCTATGACCAGATTCACCTGGGCTTTATGACTTCTGTCTTGTCCCTCTAGAAATGTACTATTCCTTCTCCCTCTATCAGTGTAATCTTTTTTTTTTTCTCCTCTTGTCGTTTGACACTTGTCAGGAAAATCCCCAACTGAATTTGGTGCCTTTCAGATATATGAAACTCTAATCCTGATGGTCCTTTCTTTATCTTTCTGTAGTGTTGCAGGGTATCTGCTATGTTTGTAGAGCTTTAACAGCCGCGAAATACAGTTTTGTACTGAAATTGAAATGTAGGCTTTCCACCTAGCAGTTTGGGCAATCACCTTTGTTACTTATGGGAAAAAGAAAATGTCCCACTGAAATCTCCAGGAGTTCTGCAGTTGATTATAATGGCAATTCAGATTGCTGCCCCTTAGTTGCATAACAGTATGCGTTGGAGAAAGCTGGTACCTGCTCTGGAAAGAGGAAGATGGTTTTCAGATACATGTCATCTGCTGCTAGCTTGCTCACGTCAAAGAAGTTAGCTTTAGAAATCAGACCTATTGGCAATGGGCTTGACTTTGTGTAACAAGCTTAGCAGTATTACTGCTTCTGTTAGGACACAAGCACAAGTAAGTATAAGATGAATTCCAGCAACTTGCAAGTAACTTGAAGCATTTACATGAGCAAGTCTGCATTTTTGTTTTCTTTTTTTAATGTCAGAGCTGACAGACTTTGTTTTTGTTTTATCATTTTCTTTGAAAATATAAATCCATTTCTCTCTCTGGGGATATTTCAGTAATAGTAATGTGCTGTTAAAATAAACAGAATTTGGATTTTTGAAAACAAGAAATGAGTCAGTTAAGTACATAGGATAACAATATATCCTATAACAATATAACATTTGGAGAAACCACAAACAATCTTCAAAAGAAATTTTTGAAGTTAGGTCCTTTTATCAAACATCAGAGGGATAAGCTTATTTTCTTAGAATTTAACTGAAAGGGATTTTCCAAAGGACGCTACAGATTAAAACCCCCCGCCTGAAGTTTCCAATGTTTCCACCTGACATGTAAGGTGTATTTTTAATTCTTTTTCTAGTTCTGCACATGAAAAGGTACTTATTGTTTACACTATTTGTGTTACATTAGTCCTGTTGCGCTTAAGGTCTTGTTCTGAATGTATTTTGCTTTCGTGGTTTCACAAGCATTTGAAATGCAACTGGTTGTATGTAGTCCACAGCACTAGTAGAGAATGTTTTCCCCTTTCTGAAATTTTAAAACACTTTTCCATGGATTGAATCTCTGCAAAATAATATAGTTTTGAACTTTGCTTGGATGTGTTGTCCCACCTAATTTCTCATTCAGTAAATGTCGTTCAGGCTGCACAGTTATACTGCTTTTTAAAGAGAGAGAGTGTTTTTTCAAGAGGCATGTTGGCTAGTCTCACATGCCAATTCATGGATATAGAAGTTAATGGTAGGTACCAACAAAATAATGTTTTATGAGGTGTTAGAAGTGTTTCAGGACTTAAAGACAGAAAAAATTAAATTGCATTTACTTCATTGAACGTTGACTTTTGGATTCAAAGGACAAGTGAGGTATAACTTGATCAAAAACCAAAATAGATTGTCTGACGTGCAGTTCGGTCTTATTTAGGATGAATGTTGATCTTGTTATATACTGTAATGCCGAGCCTGGGTCAAGAACCTGCAGGTTGCTGCCCAGACTTAAAAACTCTTCCCCTCCCCACTGCTTTGTGACCAGCGTCATTAGGTCATGTCTGCACTACATTTGTAGGCTCTGCAGGGTACGAAGAATTCTTGTTCAACTGTGTTGTAAGGTGCCTTGCTTGGCTCTTGGGCATCGTAAAGTAATAACGATGCATGGGCTCGTCATATCGATGTCTACTAATGTTTGTAAATGTAAAATAATAAATATTTAAGAACTTCTGTGTGTTGCAGTAGAGCTTTAAGCTGTTTGAATTTGTCTTTCAGAGACACATGTGGTCATACCCTGTATTGTGAAATTACGATTTCTAAAGGGGTTCAGGAAAAGGTTACCAAATGCATTATAGTTATGTGTATTGTTTTAGTATTTGTGGGGTTGTTTTAGGTTGCCAAAAGTAGCGAGCTTAGAATTGTAATTTACTTCTATGTAAAAGCTGCCTGTTAGGGTGGTTCTAGTCATGTACTAGTAATTTAGTGTGTTTGGTCAGGCAAAGTCAGTCAGTGTACTGATCCACCATCTGTGCTCACCCAGGCTGACTAAATACAGCCTCCAGGCTCCATGCGAGCAGCAGTTCTTTGACTTGATAAATTTGTCATCCTAATGACAAGTGTATTTTTACAGTGTCTGTACTGATGTACAGCAAGAAATAACTTAAGCTGAGAGGCTATTTAAAATACTGCCTTCCTTTTGTGTACATCAACAGGTTTTTGAAACTGGAAAATGGCTTTCAATTACAGTTTTAGTAGCACCCTCTCAAGGAACAGATTGGTTTTTAGTAATGATAATTATTTCCAGTGAGTGTTCGTAGCTCTTGAAACCAAGCGAAACAACAATCCTTGCTCTCTGCTGCATATGATAAAAAAAGAAAAGATAGCTGAAGTATTGGGGGCTATAGTAGTAGGACAAAACTATCAAGTGCATAATAGACAGGTGTTCTTGAATGCTATTCATTACTGTTAAACATTCTGTGTTGTGTTTAATGAAAGTACATGAAATGAAGTTGTATTGCTTTTTTTAGCACGGGTTTGCAGAACAGTGGTTTTAAAATATGCAATATAATATTCTTTTTCTGGTAATTTTAACAAATTTACCACAGACTAATTTCAGTGGTAATCATGACCAGAAATCAAAATAGCAGCCCTTGGTTTTCTTCCCGGTTCATGAATGTAAGTTACATTTGGGGTACTCTTTGTAAAAATATTAGGAAAATGTAATGTTTGCATTTCATTTATTGGTCTACTACAATTATTTACTGTAGCAGTTTCAATCAATCAAATAGTTTAATTTTGTGTATCTTGTTCCCTGGCTTACTTGGTAATTCCTTAGAAAACAAATGCTAAAATAGGATCGCAATACCTGATATATCTAAGGGCAGATTAATTTTTACAGTCTTCCCCACAAAAAAACCTCAAACCAAACAGATGTCTCAGTACTTCCTAGTGCTATCTGTGAAGCAACGTGGCTTTGTTTTCCAGAGATTCTGATTAAAAAGAAAAGACAATACTTCACAATTTTAGCAGGGACACCCTCATACATAGGGGTGCATGCAGAGTCAGTATTAATATGAAAATTATATATTTAATGTATTATATATAAAATATATAATAAATTATATTTAGCAGGATTTGCAGTGGGTCAGCTGATGTGACAATTTACCACTGTGGTGTGTGGAGGGGTTGCTGGAGGCCATGCAGCCTAAAATTCTGCATAAGCACACTTTGAAGGTAGCCTTGCATATTGGACTTGGGCTTTATTTGTGCAGGTTTTATTCTGATGCACTTAATTCCAACAATTGAGAGGGATTCCTGTCTTTACAGAGCTGCTGAGGTGAATGAGTAGCATGGAATATGTGTGCGTCTAGTAGTGTCTGAATAATCTGATACCACCCTGGTGCATATAAATAGTACCTGGAAGTATATAATATCATCTAACCTCTGATACTTGAGAAGATGACTGCAACTTTTGGAAGACTGGAAAATGCACTGCACTTTAAACCTTTCTGAATTGTAACCTCTTGGCAGTTCCTATTGGCTGGTCTTGGCAATAATATTGGGATAATAATGTTTTTAGTTAATTACTTTTAGAAACTAAATTCATGATACTTCTCTGTGCTTTGTATCAATGTAGAGAGGGATGCAGAAATGTCTTCATCAAAGCGAAAGGAAACTGTGATGGCCCGTAGCTGCATCTTGGAGGCAGATTTGCCCTCTGGAAAGTTTTCCTAGTGTTTGCAACTTAGCATCATTCACTAGCTGAATGTATCTTACTTCTGTGAAGTATGGGTAGCTTAGGGATTTTTTCAGCCATACTGTCTTGTGCTTATCCTGTTCTGTCAGATCTACCCATTCACTTTTTCTTTACCCATACCTTCATGTGCGTGCTGTGATGTCCATTCCAAGTGGTACAACTGTTATGTGTTGGAATAATGAAGAACAACTTGTGCATGTCTTGTTTTTTTAATAGTGACTGTCAAGCAGCAATAAAGTTAAAATATGCAAGTCATCTTTGAGAGACCTGAGATCTTTTTGTCTTCCTGGCAAAAGAAATAGGCAGTTGAATATTACAGTTTTTCCAAATGGTGTGTATCTTGTCACATGAATTTTACACAAACTATTGCATCCACAAATTTAAATCTTCAGATAAACGCCAACCTCACATTTGAAACTGAGGATCTATGAGCATGTGTCTTTCTTCCACTAACAGAGGTATTTCAGGATGCTTAGCTTTTGATTGTGATATATCCTTTCCTTGTTTTGCGGGGAGTATAGTTGGCTGAATTGCTGTCTAGGTTCACTTTCAGCAGACTGGAAATAAAGCTTCTGCTGAATCAAGTCTCTTCCAAAGAACTGCTTAGAAAGATTAGGCCGGATCTATGGATTACCCGCTTTGCTACACCCTGTGCCATAAGGCATTGTGGAGACGAACGTCTCAGTTTTGAATCATAACTGCATGTTATTCCTTCTGAAGAATGATCATCTTAAGGGATGAGACAAACCTGGGGAAACAGGTGTCTACCCTACTCTCTACCACAGACTCTACTTTATAGTCTGAGTAGTTGTTTTAGACTGAGATTATTTTTTTAGAGGTGGCCAAGAACTGCTACAGTTAATGGAACTTGTTAATTTAACTTGTGAAATTATATGATAATCAGCTTTCAGGTACCTTGGAGTCAGTAGCCTTTCCTAAAAGCAGAAGGAAATTTTGAGTACTATGCCTCTTTTTCTCCTTTTGCCTTCCTCCACTGGAGTGAAAAAAATTGTTAAATTAGTGTCTTTATCTTACTAAATTTTTAATTTGTGGTTCATCATAGAAAACCTAGCCCAGTATTTGGCAGCTGTACTTGGCAAAGAATAGAAAATATGAATGTTGTTTCTGAACAATTTTATTCTGGTTCTTCTACTGTGTTACATAAATGCACCCTTGCATGAGTGTGCATGTGAGCTGGAAGCCTCTGGCTCTAGTACGTTACCCTGCTGATGGCAGGAGGAGGAGGGAATATATAGAATATCCTCGCGAAGATAAGCTGTATCTTCAGTAAGTCAGGAAAATAGAAACACAAGACTTCTTGTTAGGGTGTGGGGGTTTTTTGTTTATATCTCTTTATTCAGAAAAGAAGCCATTGTGTTGTAGTAGCAACACATTAGTAAGTAGAAACTGGCCTTTGATCTGCAAAGTGTACAGGGAAGCTTTGTGGTTGTGAGGCCAATACGTGCAAATGCCAGTACTTAGGCACGTACATGGCTTTTTGTATGCAAACTTTATATAGGAGGAGTAATATTGGCGAAATTTGCTCTTCCTGTTTGTAAGAGGCTTTATTATGTATTGCATCATGAAAATATATCACATTGCCGTTACCTGAAATGAGGTGGCTGTAAAATACATTGCCATAAGTTTTACGATTGTTTCAGTTATTAACCACTACTTGATGAACTGCCAATATAAGTAGATTGGGATTGATGCTGTTAGCATGTTAAATTTAACTGTGAAATCTTTAAAAGATCTGAATGGCTTAGAAGGTAAAACAAAGTAGTGGATGAAGTGTTTGGTGTCATGGCTTGGATCCAGCTTGATGTCCTAAATGAATGCATCACAAAACCACAACAGATCAACCCAGATTTACATGAGTGACGTATAAGAGCCCCGAAGCTAAGCCGACATAGTGATTGAATTAGCTCCTGCATTCAGAGAGGCTTCTCCCTCCAGGTCAGACTTCTAAGCACTGATGGGCTTGTGTGGGGAACTAGCAGTTATAGATTGAAGTATGCCTATGTTGTGGAGGAAAAGAAATCTTAGAGCTTCAGAACTTTTATCTTTGACAAGTGTGACTAATTTTCTTTTAGGAGGAAGAAAAGAAAGGGGAAACACTATGAACAATAATGGAAAAACTGGAAGAATTTCCATTAATGGTGCTTCGGTCAAGGACCTGCCAATCTTCCCAGAAATATCTGTTCAAAATCTGAAACATTTTGTTGCTGCGGGGCTGATCTGTACCTTATTTATTGCCCACCCTCATACAATACCTGACTTGTTCTTTTAGTAAATGTGTACTGTAGTGTGATGCTCATAAATAGGACAATTTTACAAACATTTGTGTGTGCAGGTGCAAAAGTACAACATTTGTGATCTTTTCTCTAAATACCTTATCTTTAAAATATTGTCTTATTTTTAATAAAATGATATTATAGGTAAATAAATGCCAGATTAAAGACAAGGCATAGTGGATGAACAGAAGCATTGCTCCTTTTGAGTAATCACTAGGTGTTTAATAAATTTTTGGTTTTGCATGATGTAGGGAAATAGTTATTAAACAAAAAAAAATACAGTAATGTGAAGATTTTCTTATTCTAGGGATTTGTATCATGACAAAGATGTTGCAAAGAGATACTGGAGACCTTTTAAAAATATGTTCTACAATTTATGGTTTCAACTGGTACCCTCACATAAGATATTGATAAGTTCCAGCAACTATTTCATTAATGTTAGTATTGTTTGCAGTTCTTATTTATGTATCCTTCGATATTTCAGTAACCCGATATCTCCGTTTTTGTTTCTCAGCATGATGTATCACAGACTCTGCTCAAAGCAACTCTGGACAGTGTGGTTGAAGAGTGTGTCAGCTTTGTAGGAGTTGATATTAACATCTGCTCAGAAATACTATTAAGGTGAGTCAAACATTTTCTTATTCCAGTAATTACATGGCTCTGGATCACAGAGTCTCTGTTTAGTCTGCCATCTGACTCAAGCTCAGCTGGAGCAAATGGCTCTTGTGTTAAACTTCCAATTACATGAAAATGACACATTAAGACAGTATTTCACTGGATCATTAAGAGTCGGTTTTTAAGGGTATGTGTGTTTCTCCAGGGTAAAACTATTCTTTGGAGAAAATCAGATATTTAAAAATTTTGAACCAACACAGCAATTTTAGAAAAACTTGATATAATTAGTTTGGGGTCTTTTTTACACTGAGAAAGGGATTTTCAAATGTACTTTCTGTCTCTTAGAACGTATTTTTATAGGTACTGCTAAGTGGAACAGGTTGTAAAAGTTGGGTGAGGAAAGGAGAAAAGGAAAGATTTAAGGGGAAACTGCTGAAAAACTTATCCCTTTTTACTGATTTTTTTTTTTTAAGGTAATTATGCCATATTTACTTGGAAAATGTTCTGGATTTTCTTTCTCTTGGTTAGAAATTAAAAGCTCATTCTCTCTTTTGAGTGTGTAGAATTGAGAATGATTTAGCTGAGCAGCCTCTCAGAAGAGCAAAGTGTTGCTGTCATCCTCTGTAGTAGGAGGGGAAGAAAAAGAATGTCCGTAAGCTAGGTAGTGAAAATTATATTACCTATCAAAGTTAGGAAAAATGTATTCTTGCTAGCTCTCTTTAATTTTTATTAAGTCTTTATTTTCATTCCTGAAAACGTCTTTCCATACTTTGAAGAGGCTCTCTGTCTATTCTTTTTGCTGTTCCACTTTGTTTTCCATATTCTTTTTCTCTGTGTGTATCTAATTCTTAGCCTGACTCCTGATTTACCTTCTGTCTTACCTTCTTTCAGATTTAGATCGGCTATTAGTAAGAAAGCAAGCAGTACCTATTGGTAAATAGGGCTGACCAGCTTTCATTCATGAATAAAACCCTACCTGAGCAAGGGCAGTGGGTAAGCACTGTCAGCCTTCTGCAGGGTACAGCTGTGTTGTGCAGTTCAGCAGAGGGCACCAGATGGAGGTGCTGCTGTGTCTCCACAAAACGGTGAACGTGGGGTGACACTGTCCAGTTATGGTGACAGGTGGTAACCATGTTAGCTAAGTACTTTAGTCAAATTAACCTGGCTTATGATGCTTGTGTGCACATGCTGTGTCAAGTTCTGGATCTAACTTGATCATCAGCAGTTCAGTTCTGCTGTTCTGTGTAGATGCGGTCTAAATTTCCCTCAGATGTACAGTGTATGAAACTGTCACCCTGGCTAGAATATACCATGAGCAGGGCTTTCTGGTCCCGCTTTCTGATGCATCAAATACACTTGTTGACACACATTAGACATGGAAAGGGTGACAATGCTACTTGCATTACTGCCAAGTATCGCACTTGAAAGACTTGAGATCGTCAGTGGAAATTTCTGTGAACTCGTCGTCATGTTCCTTTGTCAGTGTAAATAAGCTGGATTTCATAATATTTCTAAGAAATTTTTTTAGAAGATTCCATTCCTAATGATTAATATTTTGTCTATGGTTAAAAGTGTGTCTCTCCAATGTAATTCTGAGGTTTCACCAGCTTTGTATTATTTTTTTAACTTTTGCTTGAGGATGAGAATAATGGAAAGACATATTTTTTCCCTTTCCCTGATTTTTTTACTATTCCTGCCAGGTTTGCTGGTGGTGTTTTTCTATAATCAGCCCGTGCCGTTCCACAAACAGGTCTCTGCTGCCATTGACTTAAAGCAATGGCATCTGATATATAGAGCCAGATGGGTGACATTTCCTTCTCTAGTGCCAGGAATAACTGCCCACCACAGCTCTTTTCTCTCTTTCTATGATTAACGTACTCCATGCACAGAAAGTTGTACTCACATGTACGTACAGAAAATGTGCAGCAAACCCACTGCTTCCTGAAGGAACTTGGCTAACTGTGGTTGCACTTCGCAGGTGAGTTCTTTGCCAGATCTGAGCTGCCCTCAGAACAACTCATGCAGCCTGTTCCCAGCTGCTCTTTTATCTCAAGAGCAGCTGAGAGAAAAGGAACAAGCTGTGTGGATCTGTTAAACTGTAAGGAAGGCAAGCTACTCCCAGCCACTCTCCTTCTGGACAGCAGACATCAGCCCTTCACGTTGGGGCAAGGTGTTGTGGTACCACTGGAAGAGAATAGCTGAGAGGGGGCTGTTCTCACAGGAACAATTTATCTGTCCTGAACCCTCCTCCCACGTTGTTTCCTGAAGAGGGCAGCTGGGGGCAGGCCATAAGACATGACAAATTAAGTTGGCATTACAGAAATAGCCAACAGATCATAAATTACACGTCCCTGGCTTACTAGTTAGGTATGTGCAGAACTGTGTTGCTGTACCAAGTTTTGTTGACTTGAGTGGATTCCTTCCACAGAACTAAGAGAAGGGATCCTTTTTCAGAGGATGCCTTTGGTCTGGGAGTCTATTTGTAAATTTCTTAGCTGTTTTTAAGTTTTGTAAGCCAGTTTTTCGACAGTAATGTGTATCCTGGTAATGGATAGGACTTCTATTAATGGCTGTTCAATGGTAATAAATGTATTCTGTTAACTTTTCTCTTAGACACATTGCAGGACTGAATGCTAACAGGGCTAAAAATATAATTGAATGGCGAGAGAAGAACGGACCATTTATAAACCGAGAACAGCTCAAGGAAGTTAAAGGTCTGGGCCCCAAATCCTTCCAACAGTGTGCTGGCTTCATCAGATTCAATCAAGAATATATAAAGACCTTCTGCAGGTAAGAGAGATGTTGGCTATCTTGACTAGGTTATCCAAAATATTATGAGAAGACTTCTTCCCTTGCTGGTTTGTATTCAGGCTTGAGGTTTGAGGAATCCTAGGCCTTTTCCCTCTGAAAGACAATATTTTAGCAAGTAAACTTCTCGAAGTCAGTACTTGAGCATAGGTCTTCTGCTGAATAATCATATTTTATTAGCCTAGTACTCTAAGTCAGGATTTCTATAAGTATGTAAGTTTAATTACAAATTCTATTACTGAATAGGTAGAAGAAATTTGGTGTGTGGCAGTGTTGTGATCTGAGATATTAAAACCTTACAGTCTTGTGTTTCAGGCATAATGTAGAGTTTTGTAAATTCATTTTAATGTGGTAAAGAAAACTCTGCAGAACATAATGGTAGTAAATTAGAGTGGATTTTTGGGGAGTTTCAATTCCATTACCTGGAGAAAGTTGAATAAGCTGCCTGGACCAAGCTCTGTCTGTGTTATACTCCTGTGCCTAGCAAGCGTGATGAGACTGCCTTGTATCTCAAATGTGTAAGAGACCCTTTCCCAAGTTCAGTTTGCCAAGACTGCGTCATTCTTCTCCCTACAATTTCATTCCCTGTATCTGTACCAAGCCTTTCCCGCTTGCAACCATTCGTTGTGCTTCTCCTCTTCGCCTGAAATCCTTTTCTCCACAACTGAAAGTGCCCTTTCTAGGGCAAAGTCTCTTCTCCTGTCTCCCATTTCTCCTTCCAACATAAAGAACTAAGAAAGGGCACAGTGGTAGCACCATCCCCACCTTCTTGTCGCTGACTCTTCTCAAAAAATATTTTCCTGGGAAGCACATGCTATTTTTCAGCCAACCCAATGCTCAGAAGCAATACTGTGTTCCCAAATGCTGCTGGCCAAACAGCACACGCGTAACTTCCAGGCAGGAGGTAGGCACATTAGGACTGGCTTACTGCCCAGGTGGAAGGTATACAGATTGGTTGCCCATCTGGCAGGGAGGTATGTACTGCAGGCCAAATGGTGCACACTGTAAGCACCAGAAGACCAAAGAAATTGCTTTCAAGGCTGTAGATGATCGATAGGTCTTACGTTGTACAGATCTGTTCCAGTGAATGCTGCAATACAACAGAGGAAGAAAAGGCTGATGCCATTTTGTTTTTTTCCAAAAGTTCACTGGTGAAATGTTTAAGAACATGTGTTGTTTTTTGTCCTTGCTGGAGCATGCTTCTGATGTTAGTCAGATTCCATGAAACCTGAGAACACTGTATAGCCTGAGAAATCTGCTATAACTTTGGAGTTTGAGGCCAATACAAAGCTCTGACACCATCGCCTCCACAACATTTATTGTGGGCCCAGGTGGTAAAACCAAACATTTTTTAAATGGACTTTGAGGTTTCAGTTTTGTCCTCTTTGATCATGTTGATGGCTATGGAGTGCTGTGCAAATTAGATTTTGTACTTTGTACTTGGAGGTTAGCAAATATTGATTATTTTAAAAATTTATATGGAAACAGAAGGTTATGTCTGCATTTCTGCCGATGGTCCATGCATAGGTAGAGCCCAAAGAGTGAGTGCTAGTTCCAGGTTCCTTCAGCAAGTCCCCTTTTGTCATGCAAAAGCAGGAGCGACTTGTGATTTAGGAAACAAAAACAAACAAAAAAAGAGGCGAGAAAGGAGCCTTTGCCAGTAGGAGTCATTTAATGCCTTTATTGTATCCTGAGCATTTTTTAACTTAACGGAAACTCTAAGGGAAGAACTGTGCCAGTTGTAAATATGCTACACACATGAAGATAGATCTCTGTCTCGCCTGTCTTCTGTAAAGTCCTCCTACCAATGTAGGCCATCTGTCCATGGATCTCTCTAAGGCTATGGAGCCTTTTTATTATTCAGCCAAGTTCTTTTGATTTGAAATTTTTCATGTTTTGACCTGCCTATGTTTGAGCAGAATTCTTCAGAAATTTAAGTCAATAAATGTGGTTTAAGGAGTTCCGATGTTTAAGCATTAACATACTTTTCTTGTTCTGTACATAAGCCTGAGATGCAATTTGCTTACCAAAAGATAGTATGAATAGGGAATTTTGTTTATAATTTTTTCAAATTTAAAATAATGCAGACTATTAGCCGATAGTTACGTGTGAAAGTATCTCTTCACAAGATCTTTATCAAGTAGGTAAATGCAATTGTCCCCATTTTACAGACAGAACATGCTATCCAGATTGCAAATAATACAATAGGTTGTGTAGTGTTTTCTTTATAGTCTTGTCATCATGAAGAAATTTTGAAGCACAGAATCCCTTCCCAATGTTTGTTTCTATTTTTAAATAGTTTATGCCTACATTGATATGTTATATTTTTATGCTATAATTGTATTGTTATGATTCACCCACAATGACCTTTTAGGGGTTTTGTACATTTGGTGGTTGGTTTTTTTAAAGAATGAACATTTATATGAAAGACTGATTGTGTTTTTCATGTGTGGGCACTGGGGTAGGATCTTGTTCATTAAGAATGATGTGTCCATTTTTGATTTCTGACAGCAGTAAGAAAAGTGAACTTGGAAGTCATGCACTTTTGACTAAAGCAGGTGCACAGGGTAAAAAGAAGAGCAAACCAACACCATGTGCCTCGCAACAGCCCAATCCTTTGGACCAAACTTGTATTCATCCAGAGTCTTACAACACTGCAATGAGGTAAGCAGTCGGAAAGCTTTTGAACTACTGATGCTATCAGTTATTAAAACAAAAGTACTGATTTTTCTGACAACAGCCTGCTCAGCCTTTTGAGACAGAAATACGTATATTAATTTGATGCTTTCCCCTGTTTCTTCAAGAAGAAGGTATGCTTCAGAAGTTCTTTACAAGGGAAGGGTTTCAGTTGGTGTGTTTTGCCTTTTATGTGCATGCAAGTTCTTAGTTTTATTCTTTGGGGTTTTTTTAGTTTTCACATTGTTTTTCAGTGAGGAAACCAGTGAATTTTCAAAACTTTGCCAGACTTTCCTCCCATGACCCTGGGTTCTTCGTATCATCGCTTTGCCCCTCATTGAGGCCACTTTCCTCAATTTCCCTCTGTTTGCCAACTCTCTTTATGCCACACATCACTTTCAGTTTGGACTTTCAGTTCACAAAGTGTGGAGACAAATCATTTGTTCTAGAAATGTCTGAAAACTGATTTTTTTTCTTCTACCTTGCCTCCATGTATCATGTAAAAGGCCATAACTATAAAAAATAATTTTATTTGTTCTTAAAAATAATCTAATTGAAATACTATGCAAATGTTCAGTCAGTGGTAGTTTAATACCTCTGCATCATTAAGAACTGCTTTTACATTGTTGCTTATGCTCAGCATATGCCAAACAAACTTTCTGCTTAGTGAATTTTGACCACCAGAATTTGTTTGTGTGTTTGAGTGTGCACACGAGTGCATGGACATATGTGAGCATGTGTCGTCATTATGAACCTTTAAAATTAAATTCTGATATTGCGACATCTAATTAAGATGTATATAAAGTTCCCAAACAAATGAATGCCATGGTGTTTTTACTAAATGACCTTTGGCTAAAAGAAGATAATGTTTTTTGTTTGGGTTGGAAAAAAGTAATTAGGAATTCATGTGTGCCTCTGGTTAGGGGATACTGCTGCTGGTAAATGCTAGTATAAGATGTGATCTTTTCTATCATCAGCCCTGGTTGAAATTGGACTCTGCTTGTCCTCTTGAGAAGCCAGCACGTAATTATTTTTTAAGTGACTTGCGGTGAACAGGTTCCTTTCTTAAAATGTGCTGGAGCCAATTTCAGCAGTAGCTAGACACTTTAGGATTCTTATGAACTCTGAGTGTATTACTCCTGGAGACAGTGTGTTGTGCTTCCTGTTTTATAAAAAAAATAATCATCTTTAAGCTTGAGAGATATGCTGAATTTCTGAATTCATGACGCTTGGGTTTCTTATCTGAAAAAGTCTTACAGGACCTTGCATTTTTAGGACACCTTCTCTACAGTGTGTGCTCTGTTTTCTCTCTGGTGGGAATAATTGCATATACAACTTCCTATGCATAGGTCTGCGTGCTTTTCTTCTGCGAGACATGAAGTGCACTTTTGTTTCCATCCTCTTCCTGTCACAGTTTGTTCTTTGTGCCTGATTCTAGGGCCACCATGCAATTCCCTGCTAGAGTCCATGCTCTTTGTGCAGTGTGTAGGTAACTTTGGTTTCTCCTTTTCCATGACCATTTCCTTTTTTTTCTTTTCTTATGCATCGGCATTTGTTCCTAGTTCTCTGCCCTGCGCATAGCCGTAGAAAAAATCAGGCAAAGTCCTGATCTTACTGATTTTACATTTGGTAGGTGGCGAATAGGGTGAGGAAGCTTGGTCA
This sequence comes from Pluvialis apricaria, assembly GCA_017639485.1. Lineage (NCBI taxonomy): Eukaryota > Metazoa > Chordata > Aves > Charadriiformes > Charadriidae > Pluvialis > Pluvialis apricaria. The sequence goes on from CM030009.1 coordinate 37,484,763, forward strand.
GCCCTACTGGAGGTTATTCAGAGTGAGTTAATATATATATTTTTTTTTTTAAAGTTTTTCAAAAATAATGTTGGTTTTCAATAAATTACTTCATTCAATTTAAATATCAAGTAGTCAGGATTTGGTTAATAGCCCATTAAGCTTTCCAGCCCTAGTACACTAAGAAAATAATCGGTGAAAGTGTTCACAGTGTTACCAGCTTCACTTAGACTGACGTAGAAAGATTGCTTCAGGGAGCAGAGAACTGTAGCCAGTTAATGATGGAATACTACAGGAATTTATCTATGTACAATACCATTACAAAATTGGTCAGAAAAAGAATTGTGACTTTGTTTTCAGAGCAGCACAGATTACTTCTATATCTGAAGCGGTGAGTAGGATTATTTCTGCATAGGGTGGCTCAGATATTCACATACAGTTGAAATTCTGGAGACAATTTTAGTAGGCATCACACATCATATAATTGTGCTTTAGAATTTGGCTGGGAACCCAGGACTAGCGCTATTTAAAAAAGGAAAACCAGAATATTAACGAGCACAACTTTTACATCTCAACCAAAAGATAGTGGTTTGAGTCACAGGCTTATGCATGATTCGGAGAGGATGCTGCCACCTATTGCACAGCCAACACCGTTTAGAATGTACCTTGGAGATTCTTAAAACTTGCTTAAGGTCAAACTCATTGAACTTCGAGAGCTGCAAAGTCATAGCAGAAATATGATGTGGCTACAGACCAGTGCTACCTATCATATCATTTCTCTTTGGCTAATGTAATTACTTTAAAGTAAGTTTCCAGCTGAGCCATTGTCTGTTCTCTGACTCTCACCAAACACTTTGCCTTCCTAGACTGGTTTTTCAGTTGAAGTATTTAGATCCAAGTGCGTGTTGTAGATATTGTGCCGTACAGGTCTTTTTTTATGCAAAAGCATGTCAGTTGATATCAAAACAAATATGAAAACATAACAACAATATTTGCTAATGAAACACCAAAACTAATAAGTGTAGCATCTGTCTCTGTAACTGGCTGAATCAGCCTTTTCTGTTTTCTTTGGGCTTTTTCTCTGTTGTCTTACTTGTTACATTTATGAATATCTGTACGCATAGTTTGATGGGGGGGGGGGAAGTCTCAAAGTGCTTTCTATGAATGTACTCTTTTCAAAGGTATTTTTGTTTTTCTTGCAGTCAGAAGATAGTTTCCTTGAAAGCTTATTAAATATGAAGGTGATAACTTGTACGGTATAGATTGTATTAACATGCACTAGCTTGATATCACAAAAATGGTGTGGGGAAGGGGACAAATATCTCTAATGTTTTTTCATTGTGAATAGCGGTTTGAAAGAAAGAAAACATAGCTCTGCAGCAAACTGACAAAACCCAAAAAGCGGGGTATTAAAAATTGACACTGCTGACATCAGGGCTAAATATAAACCAGACATTCTCCCCTCAAGCAACTAATGCTGTAATTTAGCAATGGTTATATATTTAACATGACTTTTCAAAAAAAGTGTGTGTGCTGTTAAGCTTCTTGAAACTTATGGAAATGGCTTTCCAAACCAATTTGCTGCCTAAATATAAATTAAGAAAAAAATTCTGCTAGGAATTCAAAGACTACATGGAGGATTCAGTCCAAAGCTTATTGGGGCTGTTGATGAGTTTTACCGACTTTGTTAGGCAGTGGATGGGACCAGGCTTGTAATTCCCTTTTGCTGAGCTTATGTTCATGAGAAAGCATCTGAGAGTCTGAAGATCAAATCATGTTCATGTTGATTTGAGGTGTCTACTGAAATCAACCAACATCCAAAGGACTTCTTAACATCTTAGAACTAAACAAGTTTTAAAGCCTAATTGATAATTCTTATAATTTAAATTAATGTGCATGAGGAAAAAGTGAGACTGTTAGAAGTGGGTTAGAATCAGTATTTAATACATGTATATTTAAGCAAATTACATTTTAAAGCAGTTCTGTTCCTTTGCTGCTTTCAAAGGATTTCTTTCTTCTTTTTCTGTGCTTACACAGAACTTTGTCAGGGACCATGTCAAGCTCACAGGTGGATCTGCACTAACAAAGAGGAATTGTGTTGAAGATGGGCAGATTTGATTCAAGGCATCGAAATACAGTATTACATACCTCTTACCACAGAAATTAAAATGAATGGAATAGATGCTGCATAAATGAGTCATAAAGGCTTCCTCATGCAACGTCTACCACATCTTGCCATGAGAAAATAGTTTGTGAAAATTTTATTGGATTAAAAGTTTTCATGGGAAGTCACGTTTATTTTTAAACAAAATAAGCTGGTGATTTTTATCCACGGCTTCTATCCAAATTACCCAAAAGCAGCAGTCCACACTACAGATTTATGACGTACAAAATTATCAGTTTTTAAAACAATGTTTTTGAGGGATAGAAGTTCACCAAAACTTGAAACCACTAATTTGCTTTTTCTGAACTATTTTGTAGCTTGAAAGGCCAATCCATTTAAAAAAAAATTGGTTAAAAGAATTGCTCCCAAGTGGTAACTTTGGTTGCCAAGCTTTAGGCTGGAGCCAATTTTTATGGCTGAATTAGAAACCCCTGAAAACCAGGGGGTTTATAATGGAAACACTGATGTAATCTTTACTACAGTGGCACAACTGGTGCTGGTATGATTGATTTATGGCATTTAAACATCTTAACTGAAAATCTGTACAATTTCTGTAAAATAATTGGAAAACCTCCTACTGGTGATTTAACATACTTTGCAGATAACCAAAACGTTTTTGTTCATCATTTCCACACTGTCAAAGCTTGGCTTTGTCATGTGCAGTGGTAAAGCTTATGAACACCTCTAAATATCATGAACAAAAATTTCCTAAAAGTTAAGTAAAAAACAAACAAAAAAAAAAAACCTTTGCAGGCTGCACATTTTCCTGCAAAGTAGAGCTGTGTTTTAAGTTTCTGAAAAGTCTGTATGTGAAAACCAGCTTATAGTGGCAGAATCTTCTACGTACAATTAATACAACATGTAGGGCATATCCAATTTCTTGGTACATACTGTAAAAGAACTGCTAGGAAAACTGAGGAAACGTTTAGGAAGTCCTGAGAAGTTACAACCAGGTTATACTTATAAACCAAAATGCTGGAAAGAAAATGCAATGTTTTTTCTTTGTTGTATCAGTCTGTTGGGTGCAGTTGGTTTCGTATGACTGAATCTTAACATTTAGTGATTTTTATTTAAATCTCATAAAAATGCTCTTTGCTAAAGGTCGGCACTGAAAATGTGTGTTTGCTGCTCACAAATCGCAGCATCTGGCAGACAGGTTGTATTTCAGTCTGACTGACCAATATTTATAAAAGATGTAAAGTTGTGATTTAGCATAATGCAGGTGGGGGATGTTCCCTGAGTAATTACCCAGGTTTAGGACCTTGCATGGTAGAGGATAGTACTGCTCACTGTGGTTGGTCATGCCTTAAGAGAAGTTTCTGACATACTGAGCAGTGACTTGCAGTGAAGATTCATGTCGTCTTCTTCACTGTGTGTTGATAATGCTGCTTGATATTCCCAGAAGGACTGCAAAATCCCCAGAGGATTCGACAAAGCACCCGTTCGTGTGTCTGTTATTCACCAAAGTAAAACATTTGGAGTTAAATCCTTTGCTGTAACGAGCATCATGTTGATAACATTTTATATTTCGTTGTAGATGGATTGATCACTTCAAATATTTTGGGTGTTTCTGTCACTCCTACACGGGTGGAGGTAGCACCTGATGAGTAGTATCTCAGTTGCTTTGCTGAAAAGCTGCAACAAGTAGCTGTACTTGCTAGCTTTGAAGGCAAGTACTGACACATAAGAAAACAGAGAATTAGTTGATTAGGGAGAGACCACCAAAAGGAAGAGGTCTTCCTCACCTGCCCTTAATGCAATTGCACACTTGTCCTTTGACGGCATTTCCAGCTCTCTGCCAGGCTTTCTTACTTCTGTCCTCGTCCCCTAGTTGTCAATGAGCAACTGAGTCAATGCTTAAGGGGACTAGAAATCAGGGAGGGAATAGATCAGTTACTTGGTATGGTGTTTGAGCAATGAAAACAATGTTGTATTCTATTTAATAATGCACTCTACATGTGAATATTTCACAGAGGATAGGAGTTTTTACTGTGATAGGATGCCTCTCCTTAAATTCACTACAAAGTCGATCAGAAACATCTTTTGTCTGCTTCGATAAGACTGTATTTGCGTGTACATGCATGTGTATGTATTCAAGCTATTTAATGTGCAAAAGAAGGCTTTTAGTAAAGTCTTTAGTTTCTTTTTAAAAAGCCTAAAAAGAGTTAAGCTTGGTAAATTAATGAATCCTTATGACTATTTCTAATAGGAAATGGCTAACCCTAATTAAGAAGAACACTTGCAGAATTAGGACCATTAAATCAAATACTAGTTCATATTCATCGCTTTAGAAGGCCAGATCATGCTCAGGTCTGACGATTAACTTAGCTGGATTTTTAGAGGACATACATCTGAAAATTATCTTGTCAATAAATAGAAGAGCAGAAAAGGCTTTCACTGCTAATTGCCATCCGATAAAGACATTTAAAAACTTTTGCATGATGTAAAATATACAGTTAACAAGAATTATTAGAAGAACTTGGAACAAAACAAAGAATTATCCTGTAGTCACATTATAAATACTAGACCCATAAATCAAGTGGTATTTTTTCATTTGTTGAAAATTTTGAAACTTAAGTAACTTCCTACTGGTTGCATTTAAAAAAAATTATGAAGAAAAAAAGAACTTTTTGATGAAGTGATCTTCAACTGTAATACTATTCTTTGTGGATAACTAATCATGTTTCACTATTTTGTATCTCGGGTTACACTTCAGCTGTGTGATATATCGGTAGTCATGAAGACAACTAACAACAGCATGCCTGGCGGTATGGTAGCAAAGAGGCTGTGCTGCAATGTAACCACCTCTGAATTGCTTTTCTCATTTAGAAACTCATTGTTTCTTAGATGTATATGTTCAAAATGTCATAAACTATCCGAGTGCTTTCTGGTCTTCTGTGTGCAGTCAGATACTCTATAATATTAATAATATATGCATTTGAGGAAAAACATACTGGTTAAATATCCTTATCTGGCTAAACCACATAAGTAGTTTGAAATATACTTGAAACTTTAACTTTCTGTGTCCAGCAACTAATTACAGAGAGTAATGTTCAAATATTGTTTGATATATAATCTGCATCAGTAGTCAAAAATTGAGGATCCGTATCACTAGTAAGAACAAGAAGTCATCTGCGTTATACAAATAATGCTTTTGCATTTCAAAACGTTACTAAAACATGAATGTCTGCATAATTTAAGTTTGCTACTGTCATGAATGTACATTTTACCTAACAAAGCACATGCTAATGCAAAGTTGTTTTGTTTTCAGAGTGATTATGTTGCATTACCATTAATTCATGTGTGCACTGTGACAAGATGTAATGGCATATCATGTTGCTTTAATGTAATGAATCCAGTACTCCCAGCTCTTAAGTCGTGTTGCTGGAAATGATTACATAAAACAGAAATGACTGTGACTAAAACCCTTGCAAAGCTTTAGAACTCCTGCACATTATAAGAAGCTTTTTGGGGGGTTTAAAGTAACTTCTTAAAAATTTACTGAAGGCTTCCCTTGGTAATATTTTTATTCTTTTCTGACTGTTTTTTGCATTCCACTGAAATTTGCATTATCTTTTAAGCAGTGCAAGGGCTGTGCTATAATTTTGTGCAGATGTGTATGTTAAGTGAACATGATGTGCTTATTTGTTACATTTATGCTACTTTTCTTTCTTTATCTGGGTAAGATGGATGAAATTATGTATTAAATAAAAACATCAGTGATTTAGCCATGACCATTCTCTGCAGGTCCTGTAAGACTGCAAAGGTTGCTTTTAAAACTAAGGTGCATTCAGGGGTTTCTGAGTATCCTCTAAATCTCAAAATCCTAAAACTCAGTCTCTAAACCAGCTAAATCTCACTCTGTGCTGAAAGACTCTCCTAAGACTCTGGCAGCTTTTTATCTGAGTTGATGTGCCTTCAACAGAAAGTTCGCCGTTCACTCAGACACTCAACATTTGAGGAAATAGTATATCTTGTAAGAATGACCTCACTTCACAAAAAAAACCATCTCATCTTTCCCATTTCCATTTCTGTTAACTTTTCTTTAGGTTTTGTCTTTCAGTAGATAACATGTTTCTGTAGTTCAAGTGTTATGTTTATTTAGTTTACGTATGTAGCCAGGAAAATACTTGAAGGGCTTTCATTTTTGCAAAGATCGTTCGTGTTCCTATGTTGTGCAGCTGGAACTGTCATTTACTAATTGGGTAGGTGAGATATTTCAAAAATTGTAGTGAGATAGTTTAACATTACAAAGATCAAAGTATGTAAATTAAGGGAAACCTCTTTTTTCCCCCTGTAGCCATATTCCAGCCTTATTACTGACTATATCCTTTTTTTTCTGACCTTGAAATAACTGTTGAAGGAAGTTGTTGGGTTGCTTTTTTAATAAGGAAACATTTAACTTTGTTCTTAGCAATGACATTTAAAAATAGAAATGATCAATATAATGTGCCACTGTTCGGTCAGAGATTTGTGCATTATATTGATTTTTTTTTTTTTATTCTAAGTGCCCTCAGGCTATGTTCATTTGAGTGAAAATGATTCATTAAATATATAACTAAATCTGTAACTAGACTATAACTGCATCTATAACCACTAAGAAATTGCTTTTATTTGGAAAGATTTTGACACATAAGTTTTACCAAAACCTAACATAAAAAGGTGAGAATTTCCAAAATAGAAATATATTGTTTCTGTTGAAGATTATTTCTTTTGTGTGTATGTGCATGCTGGGCCTTTTACAGTGCTGTGTTTTACCTCTGATATGTCATAATTCTGAAATATTCTTAGCCAAATGTCTGATTTTTTAGAACATCAGTAATTCTGCTGAGGTCGGTGGGACTTCTCATGTACTTTGACTTGGGCACATGTTTAAGCCTCATGTTCAGGTGGAGCCAAAATTTTATTCTGAACAGTAACCATGTTAATAAGTTATTTAAATAACTTATTAATTGATAACGTAAGGCCCAAACCTACCACCCTTGTCTAGATGAGGAATCCTTTTTAATATCAGATAAATACTTTCATTGGTATTTCCGGAGGGTGGGGGAGGCAGAGGAAAGGGGGCGAAATAAATTTCAAGAATAGTAATTGAGGGCTCAGGCACCTGGGTTGTGTCCTGTTTCGGGCTGGTTTTCTTTCCAACAGCCTGCACGTAGCACCGGGCATTCTGATTGCATTATCCACATGTTTGACAGTTTTGTACATAACGGGCTTTTTTTTTTTTTATTGCATCGGTGGCTGTTCCATGTGGTTGTACTTATTAGCAGCAAAACCCACCCTGTTACCTATTTACAAAATGAATACGCTTCTGTGGTATCCTAATGGTGAAAAAATGTTTCTTGGAGGTACTTGAGCTGAATTTCCATTTGAAGTGAAATAAAGCCAAGTACGTGAATGTCAGCAAACTTGTTTATAGGGGCGGGCGGTAAAGCATACATTATTTAGAAGGTTGAGTCATGAGGCTGGTTGGGTTTGTCATGTTACATCTGGCATGTCAGTCAAAGCCAGGGCAGCTGCCGCCTGTCACTAGTGCTGTGGTGGGGCATTGTCCATCCATCAGTGTTACCAGCTAGCAGGCCCCAGTAGTTTTGTGAAGAGCACTTCGCCTGGATCTACGCGAATTTTCTGTATTACTGTTGCAACCACTTTTAGTGCTCTTTTGAGATCAACAGAGGCTAGTTTCATAGAAGGTCTGATATTTTTTGTATATAGGCTCTTATTAGACAAAATATTTGAGTGGTAGTGTTTTGTTGTTAGTTTATGGAAAGTAAAAATTTGTATTTAAGAATATTAAAAAATTTGCATCTGTTTTGATATTTACTTTGTTTCCAAACCACCTCAAACTACTTTAAAAAGTGATGTCAAAAGTTGAAAGGCAATCAAAGCAAAATTCAATAAATCCTAAGAACGGTATCACCCACTGAATCTTTAACAACTTTTATTTTTTACATGCATTGCCACGTGAAAGATCTGTATGCCTTAAGAAAATTAATGTGAAAATTGTATCTATCGCTATTAAATGCAAATACGTGTGTTTGAGCTAACAGTATGTTTAAATCATCATGCTTGCATTTAAATTCAGTAAAGAAGTGGAAGTCCTGACAGCGAATTTTAATGGATGTCCTTTTGGTGAAATTAGTGGACATTTTAGAGTGAAGATTTGCCCTTGTGCTCAAAGATTAATTTTGTGCTTTACTGAAAGTCGGGTATTGCTTTCATTTTGTTTCTTCAGTTTGTATTTTCTCAAAAAGAAATTTAATTTTGGATTTCAGTGCATATAACTCTTTATCACTCACCACCTGAAATAATGTCAGTTGGGTTCCTCAGGTTAAAAACAAGAAAACAATATAACAACAAAAAAAAAAAAAAAAAAAAAAAAAAAAAAAAAAAAACAAACACCGACTGAGTACCAGGGACTTTAGCTGTCCTACGGAGCTGGAATGTCTCCCACCACTCCCAAGCACAGGGCATGAACCTGCTCTTCTTTTGTGGCTTGTAGTTTACACCTGTTGGGAAGTAGGATAAGGGCAGGAAGGAGAGATCTCTCTTAGGAATTTGGAAGGAATGTTTACTCGGACTCTGGAGGACCCGGGCAATAATTCTACCTGTCTGCTGTGGCGGAGAACACACAGAAACCCGTGTGCCTCACTCCCAACAGTAAGGAACATGATAAAGCAGGGTAGAAGAGGCTTATTCATGGTGGGATGCAGAGCAGGGCAGCAGGACAGATAACTGAAGTGTCTACTGAGAAAAGGACAAATTGCTTTATTTAGTACAATATGGCTCGGCTTCTATGAGCTACATCCTCATTTTCATTGATTTATATCCATCAAAGACTTGTTTTGCATATTTAAGTCCTTCAGTAAAATAGGGACATTTATTCAGTGATAAATAAACATTGTCTAAGGCATCATTACTAATAATGAGTAGGGTCTGCATGTGAATTTTTTTCATCTATTCTCTGTGCTTCTCAGCATATGGGCCAACATTGCTGAACTAAAACCTTAGTGTGTGTTGGTTTGTTTTTTTTTATTAAAAAAAAAAAAAGAAGACATATTTACCTTCAAGTATTTCTTTTCAGCCTTTTTAGGTGCCAATCCAAATTTGTCGCAATCTGCAATGTGTATGACAATAGGGAAGGATAAGGGTGTTTGTGTTGTGTAGCTACTTTGACTTGATAATTTCTTAATTTCTGAAAAAAATTGTTCTTAATCATGAAGTTCATAGATGAGAAGTATTTTATGTAAAGTGTTTCTTAAATTTGGTTAAAGATTCTTCATACTAAGTTAATGTTTTAAATGTTCATTGTTGTTTTACTAAATGGCCATTCATTTTAATTTGAAAGAGTGTGACAATAAAAATGACAGTATTATAGAACTCTCACTTATTTCTAGGGAACTTTCATGGTAAAAGTCATCTTTCATTCATGATCAGACTCAGTTTTAGCATGAGATGAAATCATTGGTCTGAGAAGTGGTTTACATTTTGAAATTTTGCTTCTAGTTTTGTAATCTGTTCCAAGAAATACATGTATGCAGATAGACTTTTTCCATGGATGTGTCTGATCAGTGATGAGTTGAGAGGAAATGCACTTGGGAAACTTCTGACAAAAAAAATATGAACAGTGAACAGTTTTGTTTATGCATCAATCCAAAAGTAATTAAAACCCCTAAATACAGCAAAGGTTCGGATCCCACTAAAGTACCTCTGTATCTTTGTTTGAACTTCCCAGGTTTTTATCTTTCATTGGAGGAAACGCAAATGACATAGGAAAATCAGATATGCAGCAAAAAGTAAATGCAGCCATTCAAAAGGAAGGACTGGAAGGCACAGCCAAAAGGCTAAATACGACAGTGCACACACTGCAGCTGATCATTGATGGTCTGACTCAACCTGAAGGCTTTGATATCCGAACAGGTAAACCTTTGTTTGAAGGTTGTAATCTCAGTTTGATTGTTCTACACACCAGTGTTAAAGCAGCACGTTTTCTTCTTCTAAAGTCAGCAGTAGATTTTCATGGACATGTAACTCCATTTCTTTTCTCGAGCAAGGTAAAAGCTATATCATAGTCAGATGTTTCTTTCCAGCTCAGTAGGTAAGGAGTGTGAATCCTGTCTTAAATCATGGCATTTTCAGCCATAGGAAGGGGAGTTGTATGGCTGTTAACAAATGAAATAGTTTCAATATGTTGACTCTATACTGATTAAATCTGTGTTGGCTCTCCATCACAGAGGGGAATGCTGAGACCAAGCTGGAACAGTAGTGTAGTAGTGTGTAGTTCTGCTCTTTTATTGCACTAGTTCTTGGAGACAGGTATAATTGGAGCACATGGCTTACGACCTGCCTTGGTTAAAACTTTGCAGTAGTGCTGAACAGTTTGAGGTGGAGGGGAAGAAGGATGAGGTAAGCAATGAAGTAAAACATCTGGAGATGCTGTTTAATGAAACTTACAGCTGGATTCTCTTTCAACAGCAAGAGATAAAGGTAGGCAGCAAAGATACAGGCTTGTAATAACAAATAATAAACTTATACTTAAAATAAAAATACTGTTTGTCCCCCTTTTTGGGGTTCATTAGTAGTTTCCTTGCAGATTTATAAATATTTCCCACTAGTGATCTTGAAAATGTGTATTTTCTGTGTCTCCATTTGTTCTGGTGATCTCACATCTAAATTACAGTAAGATAGACTATTATCATATGAAGATATAAAAGCAAAAGAGAATCTTCAGTGGAAATATTCATGTTCTGCTCATCCAATACCTTCAGTATTACTGTAGACCGACTCTGTGACTGGAGCAGGCAGCCTAGTAGCCTTGTATATCTGTAATTCATTGTCTTTGTAACCCTGCTAGTGACTGTCAGTGAGGCAATGTGTCACATCTAATAGGGCTCAGGCAGATTGAGTGGTTTTTACTCTACCTTGATTCAAAAAGATTGAATTCCCTTGGTGTTCCCAACAGTAGAGATGTGGCATGAGGGAATTACAGACAAAGAGCAGCTTTCCTATGTATCCTCTAAAATTAATTGAAGTTCTATGGTGTTTATTTTTCCTGAATGATTTTAGTACAAAGGAAAATGGAAAGAATTATATGGGGAAAGGGAAAGAATAGAATATTTTAACCATATTATTTTAAAAATCTTTTTCTAGCCAAGGTCTTGCAAGGCAAGAAATTGTCTTTTTAACATTAAAGTTGAACAGCTAATCATCAGGTAACCATAATGAATCTGCCAGGATGGGGCAAGGGGGAAACCCAGCTTTGCAAACATTTTAAAAGATTCCCATCATTCCTCTGAATCTTCTTGTGCTCATTGCCCTGAATGGCTGTTTAGTTGCTTTTTTCACTGAAGTGCCACTGCATAGTATAATGTTACAAAATGATTAACCATTTTTGACTTGAGCAATAAGGTACATTCCTTCAGTAGAAAATTTGTTGACATTCAAAGCCTATTGCTGCATTTGCCAGCTTGTGTACTCGATTTGGGTTTCATCCAGAGCCTGGTGAAGTTACAAACTGACTGATTTCCAGTACATTTTATCTACAAACTTGGTCAGGCTGTATTTTATTTCTCAAAGGCAAATATAGGGAAATGGTTGCGGTCCTAGTTTGGTGATGCTATCTGTGGAAAATCTCAGTCCTATCATATCTTGGAAAAGGTAAAACAGCAGTAGGAAAAGGTTGAAAGGGAAGTGGTTGAGATGACAACTTCAGGAGCAGACAGTGGTAAGCTAGTAACAAGAGTTTAAAAGATCTATTTGTGCCCTTAAATGCAGAATGTGAACTTTGTCTATACCGTGTGATGTCATGGGAAGCAGATGTCGTGGTGCAGATGAACAGCAGGCCTAAGAAAAGTGCATGGTTGGCTTTTCTCTTTAGTATGTGATGAGACTGCGTATTGACCTTCCTGTGTACAAATTTGTATAGGATTAGAATTTTATGTGTAATTTATGTAGCTCAAGTAAGTCACCTCAATTCTTTTCTCCCTAGCTCCAAGAAAATGTAAAGAATGTTTCAGTCACTATCTAATATACTACACGTTTCTGATCCCCTTGTGATAGTTTCATACCACAGAGTTCACTATACTTATTACTCTATTCATCGTAGTCTTCCAAAGTGATTCATAAAGTACAAGAAATCAGTTGTGTATCATAGATGAGTCTTTATTTAAAAAATGTAATCAAGCAGTATTTGGGACCTTAGAGCTACCTTGGGATGACTACTTAATTAGAAACAATCAGCTGGAAAAAATTCTTAGAAAATAATGCAAGCTTTTTCTCCTGTGTCTTTTTTTGTTTCTTGTTTCTTATAACAGATTTTGATAAACCTGACTTCAAGAGAAGCATAGTCTGCTTTGAAGACCTAAGTGTTGGTACTGTTCTGACTGGAAAAGTTGAAAATGCAACACCATTTGGAGTTTTTGTTGATATTGGTGTGGGAAAAGCAGGTTTGATTCCAGTGCGAAACATAACAGAAGCAAAACTTTCTAAAGTGAAGAAGAGAAGAAGCCTGGGGTTAGGTCCTGGAGAAAGAGTGGAAGTTAAAGTGCTTAATGTTGATATTCCTCGACTGAGGATAACGTTGGATCTTATTCGCGTTTTATGAGTGTTTTTTATGATTGAGCCTTCATTTTAAAGGTTAAGTAATGTCAGCAAGGTTCTGGAGATTCAGGCATTTAATGAAAATGTTGAAAACGAATGAATTCTGAAACCTTCAACCTTGCTTCTTTTTGTTTTTCTTTTTTTTAATCTAACAGTTTTTTCACGTTTCTTGAATCCTTTCTGTTAATATTTTTTGGAACAGTTTATTGGATTACCTCCAAGCAACCTTGTTATTTTGTCTGCAGAGCAAATGAAATTCCAGTGAACTGTCAGACAGATCTCTTATCTCTTCTGTCTGTACAAGATTTGCTGTCTCAGTCTTTAGCCAGTACTGCACAAGCAGACACATCTACTGCTCCCTTTCAAAGAACAGCCATTCAGTTTGCCTGTTTTCCAGTTGAGAGTCTAAAAGAGGGTACCTAGCTGTAGAAAAAAGTGATTTTTTTTTAAGTTAGTTGGTGATGACATCTCTTTAAAAGTAGACTGAAAAAAGAGCATCTGCTAATACTATTGATGGTTCAGAAATATTTGGCTTTAATTTATTTGAGCAACATTATTAGGAGGTCTGTTTACTTGTCTTATTATTGCTTCTTCAGTTATTATTGATTAACACACTTGGATGTACCTTGGGTTTAAGGAACTTTGCTCAAAGGCGTCAAAAGACATTTAAGTTGTTCTATATTTGTGCAAAATAAAAACATTTCTGGCCATCTTTTCTCAGTGTACTGGTTCTACAAGTCATTTAACAGTCCTAGTTCTCTTTCTTTCCAACATGTGCTCCACCAGTAACAATTCAGCTTAAGGGTGCAGCTTGGGAGGATGCAGTTTTCTTGTCTGACCTTCTGGATGGTATGCACTTTCCTGAGCTTTAATACCGGGCTACAGCCCATGGCCTGATGTTGTTCCTGATTTAATAAAATAGTTCTAGTCTGTCTGGGGCTCCTTTAACTTGACATTAATTTTTTTTCCATCTTTGATATAATGTATTTTTCTGCCTGTGGAGAGCAATTTTCAACACTTATCTGCACACACTATGCTTGTGAAGGCATAAGAAACTCCATAAAAAACTTCTTGCTGGTTGCGAATGCTCGCAAGCCTTTTCTAGACTTCTGTTTTAATAACAATGTTCATTGTGTCCTGCTAGGAGTGCCTAGCACATGGAATTTGTTTCTTCCATCTAGAGACTCTTTGTTTTGGTGCTGTTTCAAAGGGTTTACCAATTTGGCCAAGTTTGCAAAGGACAGGCAATGGTATAGTGGCAGAAGAGCTTCCAGCAACAGCAGATGTATGTGGCCTTTCCAGGGAATTTTTGGTGTATTGGGCATTTATTCCTTTAAAGTCCTCAAACTCGCCTGTAAATTGGCAGAAACTCCTGTCTTTAACAGATGAGCACAGACAACACTTACAGCGAGCGTGAAACATCTTTGATAACAAGGTTTCTAACTAGAAATGTCCAAATAGCTGTTGCCACAGGGACTGTGTATTAGTTAGGAAAAGGTTGGTATCATTTAATCTCCCAGCTCTGTGCTTTAATTTTCAAAATTAAGAGCCAGCTGTAGACAGTGTGTTTTGGAGATCATGGGATCGTTTAGCTGATGGAAAAAAGGAGACAAATCTTACTAGCTTCGCTGCATTTGTCTACCAAAGAAAAAAAGACCATTCTCTGTGATGTGAAAGTCAGCACAGCTCGGAATCATGTTTCTCAGGCCTTTTGAAATTTTTCTGTAATACTTCTGCAAAGTAGATTTTGTTGGTTTGAAATTAGAAACTGTGATACCATGTTAACTGTCTTTGAAAACACAGATGCAAAGCAAACAAGCTGAGATTATTTTTTTCTTCTGCAAGTGATGTGTTCACTGATAATGCTGCAGTATTTTCTGCTATCTCTCAGTAGAATTATCTAAGTTCTGCTGAGCTTTGTATATGGTCTCTACAGTATCTAAGCGCTTAGCAAATGAACTGAATTTGTTTGGCCACCTCTAAGAAGGAGATAAATGTGATCTCCTGAGGCTCATTTCAGTGGCTAAGATGAAGGCTGGTTTCTTTTTGTACTATTTCATTTATTACTGAAATTCTTTTTTTTTTTTTATCTTTAATGTCATGAGGACTGTAGCATCTTCTGCATTTTTGTGTATATCTCTTGGATGATCATAGAATTCTCTAAATGAAAGACATCTCCCTGGGACTGTTTTTCTCACTGTTATTTCTTTAAGAGGCTTCTTGCCTACTCAGAGGACTGACCTACAAATCAGCTTATGTGCTCATGAGCTAGTTTGGTTTCTCCTTAGCGGAACTCCGAAGCTTATTCTGTGGTATCGCAGGGACTATTGGAAAAGGTCATCTCTATCTCTAAATTTTTTCAATCGCACTAAAATGGGAAGTTGGTGACTATTAATGTCTTAAATGTCTGCAGCTCTGCAAATGTAATCCCATTATTTGTCAGCTCATTCAGTGTCTTAACTACTTCCCACAAAATTTTTTTTTTTGCAAGTTCTTTTTTTTTTTTTTCTTTGTCAGAACATAGCCATTATAACAGCCTAAGGAGAGACTAACAAGGATGAATGTTCGCATGACCTTCTCAGTTTTTGTCAGATTCTTGTCTGGAGATTTTAAATTCTTTCTTCTTAATCAGTTTTCCTCTTGAACTTTCAGATTTCTGACATCAAAGCATCAAGACTGTTTTCTCTAATTCGTCTCCCCCTTCAGTTTCTGAACCAAGAAAAAATTACTGTCTGGGTGCTTTTACCCATTGGAGGTACTCTTCACAATGCAGTCCAATCTTTGGAACACATTCTGTAGTGCTTAATGGTGATGCCTCCAAGATTTAAAACAAAAACAAAAAAAATCTTGCCTAAATGCTTCAAAGTACAGTTTCTCAGGGGAAGAGTTAAATACGAGTCTTTAAGTCTCACAAAAAATTTTACTTTTGCCTTAAGCTGTAGATTCCAAGGCATCTACTCAAAGTTCCACCTCTCCACAAGAAAATCTAGCCCATTGATCTTAGCTGACAATCTGCTTTTATAGTCCCACCCTCACTCAAATAGTCTGGTATTTTGCAATCACCTTCCTCTGATATGCAGACCCATAAGAAGAGCTTCTAAAGATTTCCTGTGCTTTAGATGTTACACAAAGGAGAAGAATTCCTCTACCAAACAAGATGGCACATGTATGCCTGGCTGTAGTAATGCAAATCAAGAATTTAAAAGAAGCCATTTGTTTTGGTTTTATTCCTGCCTCGGGCAGTTTTAGACAGCATATATCAGTTTTCCAGAAACTTGTCAACCTCAGGAATGATTTAGTATGCTGTTAAACATAATAAAATCAATAGGAAAACAAATAGAATTTCCATGAGGAGCAGACGGTTGGAGGAGCTTGTCCATATGGCATATAGACATGCTGGAATTTGGGGCTTTGTGGGGTACTTGTGTTAGGAAAAATTGCATACTGAGCAAAGGTAATGCATAATTCAGGAGAACAAATAATCTAACAGCTTTGTGGTAGTGTGTCTTGAACTTGGTGTCTGTATTTATTTAACAACAAATACACTTAGAAACTCTATGCCTGGAAGCTACAAACCAAACATGAATCATATTTGCCTAATTTCAGAGCTTTTTATAAGGAGCCTCACCTGTTCTGAAGTGAGTGCTGAGTCCTTGGTTCAGCCTGAATAACACCTTTGCTTTCCTAGCCTTCCTGAGGGTAATTTATGGAGCTACTTGGTTTTGTTTGAGGACATACAACTTCAAAACTATCAGTCCTGTAAGAAAGTGGAGAGAACCAGTTGGTTACACTGGTCCATGTTACACTATGTCACTCCATTTTGTTCAAGTTTTCCTGAAGAACTGTGATGGATCTAGTGTGTCTCTGGGAGTACGTAACAGCTAGGCGAGTCAGTAATTCCACTCCTCCCTACTGGAGACCTTCTAGAGGTTTGAGAGCACCTCGGTTCACTGGTCCCAACTGTTCTTCACCCTCCTCACAGGCATGTAGAAGCTTCAAGTGTTTCGAAGTGTTTCATCTTGAGAAATCCTTGTGAAGCCAGACTTCATAAAGCTTCACAAGTAACTGATATGACTGCGTTTCTTACAGCAAAGCTCAGGGACTAGTTTTTAGAGATCTTTGGTTGCCTGTTTCCATTTAAGCCTCTAAATGGTCCCTTCAGTGGATGTTGCAACTGTATGCTGGCTACAGGTACCTCCTGCCAGGAAGCTGTTGAAGCGTGCTGCTTGTTCAGACGTGTCTCTACGAGCTGACCAGTCACTTCCATTCTAATCTGTATTGAAACTTTGGTTGGGTATTTTTCCAGATGGACATAAATGAGTCACTCATGGCAGGTCAACCTGTTCTCACAAAGCATTTCTGCAACTGATGACAATTTTTAGAGAGCTAGAGTTGAATAGCAAATTGTAAGAAGCCTGTGTATTGCATCACAGACTTTACTACATCTTCTGCAACTTGGACATCAACAGTGAAAATTCTTCAGTCTGGGAGGGACCAGTGCTGGAGTATTGCTTCTCTGTGAGCTTGTACAATGGGGCTTCCAGCTGTTAATCAATCTGCTGTTTTCCATGCTGTTCCTAAAGCTGCTAGGTCTCTCCTGGGTATGTTCTAGCTGCATCAAGAATCTTAAGGCACTCTCCACTCTTTAGAAGTGAGAGAGCACTGGTGGCCATGCCCAGAGCTCTTGTCCCATTGAAAATTTTAAATCTAACCGAAAGTTCAGGGTAAAGCACTCAAATCTCATCTCACCTGCTCTCTGTCCCTGACTAGGAGCTAACAAGTTTTTTAATTGGCCTGCTTACTCCTTGTTTCACTGGTTAAAGCTTTTACCTTATTTGGCTTCTTCTAAAATTGAAGATGATTAAAGCATGCTCGACACAGCAGTCCAATTAATATTATTAGAAACTTTTGTTTGTTTTGTCTCCCTCTCTTGTTCTCAACAAGGAGCAGCAAAGAAGGGAACACTTAGTAAGCTGAGAAGCCTTATGGTTTCTTTAGCTTTATTGAATGGAGAGTTGGGCAGAAAAAAACCTGATGAAATTCAACAAGGGCAAGTGTAGGGTACTGCATCTGGGGAGGAATAACCCCATGCATCAGTATAGGTTGGGGGCTGACCTGTAGAGCAGCTGTGTGGAAAGGAACCTGGGAGTCCTGGTGGACAACAGGATGACCATGAGCCAGCAATGTGCCCTGGTGGCCAAGAAGGCCAATGGCATCCTGGGGTGTATCAAGAAGAGTGTGGCCAGCAGGTCGAGGGAGGTCATCCTCCCCCTCTACTCTGCCCTGGTGAGGCCCCATCTGGAGTATTGTGTCCAGTTCTGGGCTCCCTGGTTCAAGAAGGACAGGGAACTGCTGGAGAGGGTCCAGCAAAGAGCTACAAAGATGATGAGGGGACTGGAGCATCTTCCTTATGAGGAAAGGCTCAGGGACTTGGGTCTTTTTAGTCTAGAAAAAAGAAGACTCAGGGGGGATCTTATCAATACTTAAGGGGAGGGTGCCAGGTAGATGAGAATAGCCTTTTTTCAGTGGTGCCCAGTGATAGGACTAGAGGTAACGGGCACAAACTTGAGCACAGGAAGTTCCATCTTAATATGAGGAGGAACTTCTTTACTTTGAGGGTGGCAGAGCACTGGCACAGGCTGCCCAGAGAGGTCTCCCACACTGGAGACATTCAAAACCCACCTGGATGACGTCCTGTGCAACCTGCTGTAGGTGTCCCTGCTGTGGCAGGGGCGTTGGACTTAGATGATCTCCAGAGGTCCCTTCCAACCCTGACGATACTGTGTGAATCTGGTTGAGTTCAGGCTTTTATTTGTGGAGATGTTGTTTGTCCTCAAGTAATCAGGAGACCACCACCTCAGAAAAGTTAATCGAAGTGTTGTTTTTTCCTTAACTTACAGATCCATTTATCCTACTACACTTGTGTGTTACTAAATGAAAAGTGTTTTCAGTATGCAATCAGCTAAGCCGGAGTTTTGCATTCTCATATCATCGGTCATGTTTCTAGTAAAGACTATGCCTTTATTGGTGGTGAAGCAGTGAATTTTTTTGTGCGTGACTCATGATGAGGTATGTGGAAATAATGTCATGAGAAGAACTATTACGTTTGGGGGTCATTTACAAAGACTGAATAGAAGTGAAATCTTAGGAAAGTATTTTCACCTCAATTTAATGTGTGGAATAGCTTGGCAGAGAGCGGAAACTGCCACATACCAGAGGCTGTATATTGGCACCATGACTGCTTTTTTGTATGATGAGGAGAGGGAGGGGCAGGAAAGGCGAAATGGAAGGAAATGGAGGGATTTGGGGAAGAACATCCTGGAGATGTAAATGGTCTTATAGGAATGAAGTTAAGATGATGAAATGCAAATGGCAGTAATGTAATGGTAATGTAGTGGTAATGGAATCTGAGCCCAGTTATCTCCCTGTACCTCACATGAAGGTAAAAAGAGTATGTATAAGTATTTATCATTGCTAAAGGAAATTGCATATCATGTATCAGTGCATACTGCTACTAAAGAGCAGTACAGAACCATTTGGCTTCCAGTGGGAGAAACACAAAGTATATGCTGTTAATTGATTTGCTTCTCCTTTCTCAGTGTTGCTGTTTCTAACTAGTTTATTACAAGAGGATCAATCCTTGCCCATCAGCACTTCTGGCTGACAGAGTGCAGGTGTCATGCGTAGCATACGTGTTGTCCATCGACACAGGGGGTGGGAGTGCTCCGGTGCCATGGGCAGTTGCAGCCACCAGAATTTTTACTCATTTCTACCTAGTGGGAAGAGTCCTTGAAAGGCTACGGTTTGTCATAGCTTTCTTTGATCGCTTGAAATTAGTGTGCTCCTGTCTTTAGTGTGCAGGGGTAGATGCAGAGCCAATCAAAAGCTGAAAATTGCAGAAAATCCAACTATTTGTGTACTGAGTAGAATTCTTTTTCTAAGAGCATGCAGCATCAGTGATATAAGATCTGCACTGGTGATTAACTTTATGTAAGCACATGCTTGTTAGGCTCTAAAGAAATTAAATCTGTGCTTACCTGAAAGACCTTGTCTCCTGGTTTGTTACATGGCTGAGATAGTTTTAAATTTGAGCATATTCTCAGGGTCTTGTCTCTTATGGACTGTCCAGTTTGGGTTTGGTCCAAAGCAGCCCAGGTATGTTAATCTTCAGTGTGTTTTAGGAGGCCTTGTGTTTTCTGGGACACACAATGCGTGGTAATCCAAGAGCTGAAAAAAAACATCTTCTGATGTTTGCGGCTGATGGACATTGTGTGTGATGATATGTGGGCACTATTCATGGAAGGGAAAGGCAGGTGGTAAAGCTTATAAAATGAATAAAAACATTCAAAATGACATAAAAGGAAAATGTCTGCCTGGCAGTAGGAAATCCTTGACAGTCTCTGTCACAGTCTGTTTCCCACATTTCAGAGTATTAAGCTTCTCACTTGGATCAAGTTGCAGTAGTGTGTTTCTTGGGGGACCAATGTCACTTTGCATGCCTTCTGTTGCTTGCAGACTTTGCTGGACCAGTCACAATCTGGCCCTTTTTAGAGACCAGCAAAACAGCAGTTAAAAAATCCCTCCTGTGGGAGTGGAGCTTCAGCTCATCTCCAAAACCAAGATTTCCCACAGGCAAAACCCTGTGAAACAGTTCTGCTCCTTTTCCAGTTGTGAGAGGAATGGCTTCCTCAAGCCTTCTCTTGTCTTCGTTGAACAGAATATCATTGGTTTATTATTATTTCTCTATGCTAGTCTTTTTTTTTTTTCCCCCCTAATGCTCTGCAGTGAGTTATTTACTCCTAGGTAAACCAGAGCACTGCAGAGCTTTATTTTCAAATGTAAGTACAATTTACAATTTCATTATTTCAGCATATGTTTTATGTCCTTTAAATGTGACTTGTGTCTGGGTTTGTTGTGAGAAATACTAGAACACTTTCCTTATAATCAGGGTGACAGTTACGGTATTAACTGATTTGGTGGTTATCAGGTCACAACTATGTGGAAAGGCATAACTCTACAGACTCTGTCGCTGTTCAAGGAGAACTTCTTGGTATTGTATGATCATTAAATCTGGGAAAAGGTAATAAAGGATTGGTGCTTAAATTCACAAATCAAGCACCTGAAGGTTGGGAAGTGTTTAAGGGTGTCCTTTGGAGTGCCCGTCCTCTGCACTAAGCGAGGCATGGGTTCCACAGGAGACGTGCTGTGTGATTACCTCATCTGAGGCAAGGCAGTGGTGTAGCGCATACCCGTAGCATGACTGTAAGAGGCCAAGGATAAGTATAAATAGTATTTTCTGGCCTCTGAGTGCTCGACTTTGCAGCCTACAGGAAGGTCTTTTTCCAGAGATGTTATAATATCCTCTCCCGGCTTGCTCTTTAAACAAGAGACTGAAAACTGGTTAGGAACAGAAGGTAGGATGTCAGTCCTGTGTCCAGTTTCCACTGGGTTCAGTCGCGTTCCGTCACAGATGTCACGCCACAGGATCTCTTTCATAAGCTTATCGAGTCCCTTTTTGAAACCTGTTTTGCAATGGTACCCAACAGAAGCTAATGGTTGTATTCTGTGTATAAAAAAGAAATGCGGGAGATCCCAACCAAACTTAGACCCACTGTCAGTGAACTGGGATTTCAGTTGTATCCAAACAGGAGTGTGACTGTTCAGATGGGATTTACATGAAGGTGGTGTGTTTTGGTACAGGCAAAGCTGTATTTCAGTAGTATCAGCTTCCTTGTCAAATCCACAGAAGCTAACGATGTGGGCTGTAAAAGTGGTGTTAATTACAACATTAATGTTGTTAGCATTTCAAACTGAAGCTTTGCTGGTCATAATAAAGTGAGGGACCCTGGCCTTGGAGGCAGACTTTGTTAACTTTGCATTGCATGTAAGTAATGACAGCATTCCAGGAGCTCCTCTGTATCTTGATGACTATTAAAAATAAAGTACAATTGTAGCTGAAAAATGAATGTTCAATATACTCATTGCAGAACAAAAATATAAACATGTATGACATCTTTGTTCCATTATTTCATTTCTGTTTGTAAACTATGTTCAGAGACAAATCTATTTTGTATATTTCTGGCTAATTGCTGGCATGATAGGCATAAATATGTCTAGGAATGAACAGGCAATAAACAAACTATCCAGAGTTTTAAAAAGATGTATTTTGGTGGTTTTAAAAATAGGATGGGTTTGGTCAGCAGATCTTCACCGTGCAGATCAGCAGATCAACATGCCAAGTAATGCTTATTCACATTTCATTTGGTTGAGGGTGCAGGTTCATAGTTTTCTACCGGTGCAGGAAACAGAGGTTTTGGGTTTTATTTTCCTAGAACCATTTACGGGAATTACTTATTTAAAGAGTTAATTAAATGAAGATGGACCTTAGCAACATCTACTCCCAGAGTCTTCTAAATTTTTCTTTTAACCTCCCAGTGGCTTTAGCACTTGTAAAATTCTGATGTTGCATACTTCTCCTAATAGCATCCTAAGGGAGCACAGCCCATCTCACCAGCAAAAATATAAAACGGGGTGGGGGTGAAGGCAAGAGGCAGAAATTATTATTTAGGTGTGTGCAGTGTTCCTATTGTATCCTACAGAAACACTTTTGTTATTTTTTCGTTCAAACTCAGCTAAACAGTACTTCATTAAAATAATTCTTGAAGGAGCTTACGCCGAACAGAATAGAAAATTTTTAGTAAGTAAAATGTTATCAATGGAAGAGATTGACTGTTCATCATGTCTGGTATATATTGCTTTGTCTAACAACTCGCCCCAGCAGGCTTACAATTGTGCTCTCTCTGAAGACCCTCCCAGCTGCAAGACCTGATTGACGGAATCTGTGGGCAGATGCACTTGCCAGACTCCAATAAAGACGGGGCCTTGGGAAAATCTAAGGCAATTATTGATGGGCAGCAATCCACTAATCAGACAATTTCAAAATTAATCCCACAGTCCCTTACTGTATTAGCTTTCCTCCTTGTTTGTATTTATACAGCAAATTCATGACTTCAGTGAATACTCTCCCTTCCAGCCCAATTATGTCTCTCTGAGGGTATTAAATTAAAAACAGAAGAAATATTGAAAGTGGCTTGCAATTAGTTTCTTTAAAAGGTGGTGTGGCACTTGCAGGCTGGGGTTCTTAATATGATGCTTGATAATAAAAGTAAACAGGATTTTTTTCATCATGCAAGCAAGGCGAGTATTCCTAATATGCCTTGTTATAAAGAGGCCTATATATAATGAGAGAAAAAAGTGATTTGATTTTGGAGTTTAATTATATTTCCATAAAATTCTTCTAGAGTAACTGACAAGTCCACAGTGTCTTCAAATAACATAAATAGATTTTGGTTTGTGCATTTTGATTTATCTTTCCCTTGTTTTATTTTGATCACTTTATAATAAAAAATTGCATTGCTTTTGATTGTAACCTGCCTTGTAAATGAAGACTGATCCAAATAGAACATTTCTTTCATGTAGAAATGAAATATAGAACCAACTTCATGGGGTAACAGTTTAAACATGAGTCACTGCCTAGAGTCCTTGGTCGTGTACGGTGTGTGTCATTCTTTTAAAATTTGGGATTCTGTATTGAGTTCCTGCGGTGGCTGAAGAGTTGTTTCTGCAGATCTGAACCTGAATGTAGGTTTTCCTTTTCTATTGTCAAAAGCAGGCGTCCAAAGATAGCCATCACTTTAAAGGCATTATTTTGCATCTTTGCACCGCAGATGGCTATTGGTTTGGGTAGTAAGAGCACTGTGCATTTGTACTGTTTCCCACATGCAGTAGGAAGCATACAGTATTATTTTTTGTTTATTACTGATCAGTTTGATTTCAAGTACAATCAAATGTACTTGAATGAAAAATGAATGAATGAAAAACAAAAAAAGAAATGAGAATGAAATGAATGAAAAAAAAAAATTTAAAAATGAGCCAGTCCACTTGGCAGTCAATGGGTAAACTCAGTGTACACAGGGGTTGGAGAGTAGATGGTGCAGTGCGAACTGTAAAAAGTGTAGAAAGTATTTCCAAGTTGAGAACTATGTGGGGCAGAGGTTGAACTGGAGAGGCTTAGGCTCCAAACCTTCTGGGGTAACTTTGTTGGGTTCGGCCAATTTCTCTGGATCTCAGATTTCCATCCATATACCACCTTGAACAGATGGGGGGGGTGGGGGTGGGGGAGTGATGTGGAAGTTTTATTGGGTTTTGTTAAAAATATAGAATTGGTATAATTTTCCAGTAAAAAGGATAAATAATTCTGTAAGTGGCAGCAGAGCTGGTTAGCTGTGATCTTTTCAGTAAATGTACGTGGAGCTGAAGAAAATATAGTTACAAACACGCAACTTCATCTTCTGTTTTGAACAAAAACTGAATGAACAGTGTCCATTTTGGGCTTTTGTAATCAGTCACAAGTTAAGACTGATTCTCAGGCATGGAGAACAGACATACGAGGCAAGAGTTATACCCTAAGTAGACTATTTTCTGATTACTCAAATGATTTCTTTAACTCTCTTAAAGAGCTAGCCAGTCGCTTGTCATGGAAAAGGGCTAAAGGGACACACTTTTATAGTTGGGTACATTTACACAAGAAGACAAAGCTCAGGAAACACAAAGGTGAAAGTTCCTGTGCTTCCTCTGTACTGCAATGTCTAACAACATGCCTGCAACGATGCCAAGCTGCTTTTCCAAGAGCAAGCAAAACCCGCGATGGAGCTACTGGTAGGCCTTGCATAGATTGTTAACACCCCATAGTTCTTTGAATAAAATAAACCAAGAAAACCTCTAAGAATCATCAACGACATAAGCCAGGGAGCCTTTCATCTTCGTTATGAACTAATTAAGCTGTTGATTACCTAGGGATTAACCCCTTCATATGTAACAAAAGATGCATTCTGTGAGCAGGAAGCTCCATAAGGTAACAGCTCATGCAATTTGGCATATTTCAATCCAGCTCAGGAGGACAGAGCATGAAAGTGGGAGGCTAGCAAACAAAAAAGGTTATCCACCCATCCTCCTGAAAACATCTTTTAAAATCTATCAATTTTTCAGATAGTTTTCACATGAAATGATTTAAAAGTGCTTTAAAAACATCAGTGTTTGTTAAGAAACTAGTACTTGATGAATTAAGGTCATAGCTCGGTGATGTTGGTGGGGCTTTGCCCTTTAGCAAGGGGCTGAGCTTGGAAGTCTCAGAGCCTGAAATCCTTTCCTATAACTAAATAATATTTTCATAAATGAGGGCAGCTTGTCAATCCACATCTGCCTAGAGGAATCCTCCTTAGACATGGGTACAGTTCAGTTTCCCTGCTCACACTGCAGTTCAGCCAACTGATCATGTTGCTATTTGTGGGCATTCCTTTGTCTTTGTTTTATATGTGCAGGTGGATTCAGACCACAGGCTTTATGTATGCCACCAGCTGGTGACAGCTTTTGGCTACGGTTTACCTCAGTTAAGTTAGAGCTGGTGACCAAAAAGAGCTGGTGTTACCAAAGCCTGAAGTTATTTGTTGCCCTTTAGTAGTTACTGGTTCTGAAGCAGCAGCAATTAGGTTTGTGTGGCACAATAAACAAAAATAGAAAGTGCATTCATATGGATAATGTAAAGATTAAAGCTCTTGCACTCTCAGCTGCACACTGAATAGCTCGCGTTTTTATATGCTTTTAAATAGGAGAGCTGCGTAACATGACCCTCTAGTTGAAAGGATGCAGAATCGCTGTACTCCCATCTGGATTATTACATTCAATTTAGGCCACATGAACTCCTGTGCTGAAGGTGTACATCTAAGAAAATGGTTGTGAATTGAGCGTGACTTGCATAAAAGAGCAAGTTGCACCTATTCTCTCTTGAAAAGCATCTGCTTTTAGTTAAAATCACAGTTGGCTTGGCCAGCCAGCCATGGGGCCCCATCTTCTTTTCTGTATCACCCCACATTCACATGCTTAATATACTAGTAATTTTATTATAGAGCTGTGGTCAAGACTCTGTGGCTAAGGTTGCAACCAGGTTCTTTTATAAGCTCTGTTTTTTGTCTGCCCCACTAGAGCTTTCACTAGGAAAATTGACTTGAAAATTGGCAACATTCACTCTGCACTTCATATCCATACATTTACATTCTCAGGCATGTTTAATTGTGCTCCCCGCTTTACTACACTTTCAACTTTAATGTTAATTGTTGGGGTCCACTTAAAGTTAAGCCTTTCTTGTTGTCTTTTAATTATAATAAAGCTCTAGGCAGTTGGATTACTATGACCACTGCATATTACACAGTTCTTGGTTGTGTCCCTCAGTTGCCTTGGTAAGCTTTATTCGTAGACTGGAAGCAGCTCTTTGACTTTTTGTTGAATTCATTTGAGCATGTTGAGGGTTCCAGTCTGCAACTCAAACCTCTTCCTATTACTGCAGTAAAAATACGTAGTAAGAAACATGCAAACAATTCATAGACACAACCTGGCTGCAGTTGAAGCTGATGGCAGAATTTCCACCAACATCAACAGGAGTGGGGTGCAGCTGTGGCTCTCTTTTTGTAAATAACCACGGGGGCTAATTCATCCTACTGTCAAAGCTAAACCAGTGATGTTTTCCAAGCATTGTTTCCTTACCAATGTAAAATTTGAAATCACCATTTTGGCAAGATACTGAAGGTCTACACACTTCAGTGTAGGGAGTATGTGTGTAGAAGAGTTGATCGCTTGTAATTGGCAAGGTTTGCTTTGAAAATGTTGCTGAATTTGGAGAAGTGTGATGTAAGTAGTTCCTTGTTTTCTTTTTTGATTGACTGTTCTCATCACTTTTTAAATGCGAAGTCCAGCCTTGCTCACAGAAGCTAAGTAATGTTAGAGGATTTGCAAGCAGCCAGTTGACTTTGGCGCCTTAGTCTGTGTTCCAGAGTGAATTCAGATTAAAGCAAGGTGGCAAAGTGTCAATTTAAAATGTAGTAGCTGTTGTTATTCTATAGGAAGAGGACATTTTTCATACTCAATCTGGTCCGGTTTCATGCAATTTCTGAATAGTTATTCCTGACTATGTATAGGAAAGCTGTGGAGTTTCCTATATCCAAAAGTGACTTAACAGCATCCAGGCCTCTAAATAACTGACATGTTCACACTCAGCATCCTCAGTGTACAATTCATTATTTAAAATGAACCAGGATCTTCTAAGTCCTCTACTTCTTTTTTTTTTTCCAATTTTTTACCTATGTTCTTTAAATACATAGGCTTTGCAGTCAGAGGCGTTTAAAATTGGTGAAAGAGCCAAAATTATCTGCAAGAAACAAGTTCTTTGATATTTTCGAAAGAAATTTGATAAAAGTCGAAAAATGAAAAGCAAAGGAAAACAGAAGAAAGTCTGCTGCTAGAAGAGAGAGAACATATTAAAAATAGGGCTAAGAGGATGACAGTAAGAATGGTAAGAGGAGGCAAGTCTAAAAGAAAGCATGCGGGTGTAATGGGAGGTGTTTTCAGGCAAAGGCAGAATGGATAGACACGAACACTCTCGGGAATGTTAGTTGCTCTGTAATACCTTATTTTGAAGAAAGTAATCTTTTTTAAAAGTATGTAGATTTTGCTCGGCTTCCACTGAACTGTTTGATGTATTCCTTATCCCTTTTGTGCAAATTTGTCAGACTTGCAAGGCGTTAGCAGGGGAGTTGGACGGAGTTGGACTAGATGGACTTGAGGGCCCTTCCAACTCTGAAAATTCTGTCATTCCGTGATTAGTTATTCTTAATGTAACATGCAGTATCCTTGCCTCTAAAGTATAAATTCACATCCACGTGAGGAAAACCTTGTCCATTCTTCTAACAGAAAGAATACAGTTCTACCATATGATAAAGAAGTTGTCTGAGAAGTCTGTGCAAAGTTGGTCATCTCAAAAGTGTAGCGCTGAATCTGCTGATAGTTCAAGTCCAAAGAGGGGTCTGTCTTAAGTACTGTGCATGTTCAGGGGAACATATTGTAGACCTGAGACCACAGTAACTGTAGCTTCTAGCTTTAAACACGTTGCTGTATTGTTAGCCACAAACTACACGCTTGCCAGAGATATTTAGGAAGTGATTGGGCTGTAGTTGTGGCTGGATGATTCCAGGAATCTCTCTTGTCCAAGAAGGACTTGGAAGAATACATAGAAATTGGCCATTCCTGCTTAAATGAGTATTGCTAAATATCGAAACTCTCTGGAAATTCCTTTTTCAGACTTGGGATAGTTCACTCCTCTGATCTGAGGGGTAGCATGAAGTAATACTGTGTTACTGCCAGCCTACTGACTGAGCTGGTAGGTTCCCTGTCAAACTGCTTTGATTTAGAGAATGTGGGAAGTCTTAACATGTTCTTTGACAGCAAAACCCTCTGCAAACCAAGGATCTGGGATATCTTTATTGCATACCTACCACAGAGAGTTGTTGCTAGTCTATACTCTACAGAGAGGGTATGAGGTAGGAAAATCTCTTTAAAGATCAGGCTTTTTAGGAGGCTGCATGATGAAATCTGCCTTGTTGGTTTCTTTGTGTGTATTGCAGTTGTAAACTTTGTGATGCATAAATTAAAATTAATGTAACTTAGTGTGACGCTGTGTACTAACTTCATGCAATATATATCAGTTTAAAAAAATCACTCACATTATACATAAATGCTAATAAAATGAAATCCCTTAGCAGTCAAAGGAATTAGCCCATATATGAGTGAAATACCAAGGCAGGTCTTGTTATTTTTATGAAACTGTGAATAATATAAGTATCCAATTGATAAAATTTTATTAAAGCTGACAGCCCTTAAGTGATCTAAGTGGTAAATATTGAAATGAAGTTTCAACAACACTGCAGTACCAAGGGAGGCCTAAGGCAGTAATAAGGATTAAACAATGATTTAATGTTGTTCCTTGGGGGTAGGGATTGTTGTTTTAATGGAGAGCAAAAGCTCACTTCCTTCTAAATAATTAAACTGTGATTTGAGAAATTGATCTAAGGTAGTTGTAGTGGTTTGTTAAGTCCGAAAGAGATAAATGAAGGCAAAGTGTCCTGGGGCAAGGGGAAGTCAGGGGAGAGTAGTGAAGAGATAGTTTTGCAGGATAGATTCATGACAAGTGTCCCTCGGGAAGGGGGAAGCTGGCAATGAGCATATTTTATCTTTCATTTGTAATGTAAACAGACTTGTGCTGCCCGAGGCTGGGTAATAGCTAATGAGCAGGGGGTTTCCGTGGGGTGCAGATTTTATTAGCACAGCTTATAAAAAACGGAGCTAAATTAAAAATGTGGTGTCTTCTAGATAATCCGATAATCAGTGATGCTACAGGGAGCACCTCCATCTAAGCAGAGCGAGTGTATTAGCATATGCATGTAAGATTTCCAAACAATTTGTTCAGCAGTTTTTGTGAGCTGAATGACTTTCCCATCTTTGGAGCAGAAAGCAGATTTCACATAATAGGGCTGAGTGTTTTGGGCTGTCTTAGGAATGCAGGAATGAAGGAATTTTGTAATGTGTTTCAAATCTGTCATTTGTGTATAAGCAGTGGGAGACTTGGCCAGAGAACTTCTCATCGTATATGCCTCTTGGGTGATTGTTACAAATGAGATGACAGCTAGGATGGTGGTAGAGATGGGATATAAGTGGAAAAAGAGAGAGAGAAAAAACTCTGCCTAATTAGATAATTGCTGAAGGTAGTTTCCTTGGGGTTAATGTGATACACAATCCTGAATAGTTCTAGACTACTGACGCAGAGCTTCCAAAATTGTGGTGGATGGTTTCCAGCTAACCGCCCCTCTCAGTCTGTACGCATGTAACATGGTTTAGAAACACAATTAAATTTAGTTGACATCCAAGAAAACGGTGAAATTCCCTCTACTTACTGGAAAAGGCAATCCATGCCTTCAGGTGTGATACAAATGGGCAGGGTACATGTTGTTTTTTCACCATAATGTTGTATTTGGGCTATAGCACATCAAAGGAGGAATGCGTTGAAATATCAAAAGCCCCTGAGAATACACACCACTGTTTGACAGTCTTGTGACTACACCTGCCAATGACTCCATTTTTCTCAGCACCCAAGGCAAAACTCAGAAGGCAAATGGAATGCAGAGTATGAATGGCAAAAGTCTTCTAGAACTTCAGTTCTACGATATCTGTAGTTTCCACCAGTAAGAGAAAAGGACATTCCCACAACATGTGGCTATTGGGAGCTTTTGGACTTAATGAGAGAGCTCCACTGAAACAGGAACAATTAACAGTAATGTCCCTGCATATCTCAGTCCAGGCTGTAAGACTTGGGGCTAGTAGTGTTAGAGCTAAGGTTACACAGTCAGAAGGATGTCTTTGACCCACCTGTTCCTCTCAATGTGTCCTGGTTTGAGGACAATAAAATGAAAAAATGGAAGTGAAGCCGTGCATGCAGATAAGCATGTGTAAAATGATTTGCTGGTTTGATTTTTCCAAGCAAACTGTTTTATGTTGTTCTATTTTGGATGCATTTTACTGTAATTAAAGGAAAACCTCAGGACCACCCAGTGTACAATCAACCTAATTGTTCCCTACTCCTCAGGCTAGCAGAGAGAAGACGTTGTACAATGATGAAACAATCCTTGTTATTATTTACTGATGGTTTCCCATAAATGCTAGGCAGGTTGCATGTTCTAACCTACACGGTTTCTTAGAGTGCACCCCTTGATGCACTGAAGGTTGGACTCCAGCTGTTTGGGTGTTCTCCAGCTGTTCAGTCTGATGCCTGAAATCCATCATGTGTCTACATTCATCTTCTGTCAGAAGGAATAAAAAGTATATAGGATATTATGTTTTGGTGCTTTCGTTTGTCAGCTTGAATTTGGTTTTGCGTGTGTACATCTTGCTTTTTATTTCTGTTGGAGTAAACTAGGCAAAAGAAATGTCTTGTACTTGAAGCCAGAAGATAGTAGAAGTAAGTCTCAGGAAACAGGTTTGTCCTTCCCATGGGAGTTCATTCCAAGGGCTCAACCCATCTGTAGGAAGGTTTCTGTCTATCTCCTGAAGAGGCAAATTGTGTTATGGAGAGTTCCATTGTATGAGAGAAGTGATACACACCTGAGGTTTTTAGGAAGCCCTTTGAGGAGATGAACGGGGAATTCTGAATATGATTCAAGTTCTGCGGAAAGCCAGGGTAGGGAGCTGAGGCAGGGCTGACATGCTTGTGGTAACTCATGCTCGTGAGGAGGTGTTATCCCAGCATCATTGAGTTTGGAAGGCATCACTGGAGATTGTCTAGTCCAATCTCCCTGCTTAGAGAAGTGACATGTTCGGGGCTGTGTATTTTAGTATTTGACATCAGCTGAAGTTTCCAAAGGTCTGAGTAAGTCCTGTGTAGGTATGTCACATGGCACTAGTCCATACTTGAGGAAAGGATGCTGTGGGTAAATGAAAATTATCACCTGCCAGGATAGAGTAACAGGGTAATGATAGAAGCATTACTTGTTTGTTATTACATTTGTCTTACTCTGGTGTTTCACATGGATATTATCTCTAAGACATGGAACTAACCAAAATAAAATACTTAAAAATAATTTCCTCTGCCCCAAAGATGTACTTCTGCCATCAGGTATTCACCCGTGAGATTATCCTAGGTATTGGGACTTGACATAGGAATGAACGGTAATACTGGTTCAATAGTGACTACAACACTGTAGGTAATCTTGATCTTGCTGGCTGTGAGTTTGTGTTGTCAGTTCAGCTGTTTCACAACAGGAAGAATTGGTCAAAATGAATGAGTGAAGCATTTTGCAATTGAAAAATTGTATTCTGATCCTCTAGAGACCCAAGACCTCTGTCTGTTTCAGTAGACCAGTACTGTGCTGTGGATAGATTTGGAAGTATGCCCAAGCTGAGACCCTACCTACTCTGTGGAGACCAATATTTTGCATTTGATCTTTTGTAAGGGTACAATCCAAATTCTTGGATATCGCAATGTAGTGTTTCATTATATTTATTCAGGGAGAATAATGCTCTGTTTTACATGATCAGGTGGTACACATCACTTCTTCACTAATAGGAAAGTCAATAATGGCTGATTATTTGCTCACTAGGATGTTGGTAGACATTTCCGTTCCTGCCTTTGCCCTATGCTTCCTGAAGTCACTTGTCTTTCCAGGCTTCCATATCTACAACAGTAGTAAGAGCAGTTCCTTTCTTACCACTTTTCTAATCTGCCTACTTTGTTTAGAAGATAACCTCTTCAGTGCAGCAAGTGCCCTGTTCTCTGCATCTGAAATGGAGCTGAAATAAGAGCTTGAAAATGAATATGAAGAGCTTTGTCACTGTTGGATAAAACACGTTTTTGCCACGGTCAGGTTTCTTACAACAGCTTTTTTGTGGCAAACACTGTTATGTTTTGACTTAAATATAGCAAAATCTTCAACATGATGAAATGGCAAAAAATGTCACAGTTCATCATGCTACAAAGTATAAACAATCATCAAACAGGTGAAAAATACATTAAAGAAGAATAAAACTTCAAACAGGTTTTAAGTAGTTCACTTTTATGTTTTAATAGCTCTTTAGGAGCCTGTAAATAGAAAGTCAATTGGATTTCAGACTTGTTTCCATAGTTATATTACACACAGGGAGTATTCAATAAAACAAATCTTTTATTTAGTTCCTGACAGGTAATTAAAATGTGCCTCTGCATTTTCTTGTCTGTTACAGTAGGAACCAATATCAAAGATTTCTAGAGTTTACAAGTATTCACAAATATATTGCAACTTAATTTTATCTTTTGGGCTGCAAACCTAGTGCTAACTGGAAGATAGTGGAAAGTTTGAATCCTGTTTGGCATTCTAAGCCTAACATTTCTTTTTTCCTGCAAAGATTTGCTCTCCGCTTCAAAGTTCCAAGTCCCACTTACACATTTTTCAAAGTAATAAACTGCGGGGAAAGCCAAATATGTAGAAAAACAGCAAGTAGAAACAGTGCATTGGGGGGGGCGGGGTGGGGGGGAATACTGTGTTCATTCCTGAAAATAGGGGCAGGGGGGGAGATGTTCTTGAGGGTTAAAGAAATATGAAATTATTTTAATTTCTTAGTAGTCAATGAAATTGTTTTTGTTTCAAGCCTCTGATATTTTTCTAAGTACCATTCCACAAAGGACCATTCAGTGCTGCGTTTTCGGTACTATACATATTTTTAGCAGTTAGATAAGACAACACCTGTGAATGTCAAAGAAAAGCTAGAGAGACATTTCTCTTTATTGCTGACATGCTACCTGGATCAGTCTGGCTAAATCAGAAACTTTCAGTCTTTGTGTTTTTATAGGATCGTATGTGATGGCACTATGAGGTAGGATTTCACAGCTGGGGATCATATAAAGATTAAGCTGCCTTTTACCAGCCTTACTGTTTTGGTTGTTGGGTTGGTTTTTTTTTTCCTGGTATATCATTGCAGTCTCTTGCACTTAAAACATTTTAGTACCCACTATAGGACACGTTGACTAGTAGTCCTACCAGGATTAAAAATACTGTATCAAAATAAAAATACCTCAATTAAAAAATGGTTCACTTTTACAGGAAACTGCCTCTGTGCTATTCCTTGTGTATCGCCCAGATACATGGAGGAAGATGGCTTTAAAAAGGGCTTTATCAATTAAATTGATTAAGAACAGTTTTATGATAATTAAGATTGGCCACAGTTTTGCATTTGGTAACTTTCCTCTGTGATGAATTTCCGACACCCACCTTGCCATTTTGGCTACGATTGCCTGACTGCATCGATGACCAACCGCCGTGTTCTTTGTGCAATGCTAAGCATTAGTTGTTCTCCCTATATTTATCTAAAACCATTGTAATTTTTCTCTGATTGGGCATGCTTAAGGCAATATATCATTTTTCAGGTGTGTTGGGTGGATCTTTCTGTTGGCAGCATTTGTATAAGACCATGCCGTATTCCATGGTTCCAGAACAGCTCAGTACTACTGGGGGATGGTTGATGGGCACAGAGAGGAAAGGTGGGGGGTACCAGGGTGATAAGAGGTGCTTGGGGGTGAAACAGAGTCAGGAGTGATGGGACTTCCCAACCCGATATGGGAAGGCTATATGAAGAGTCTACTGCCTTCCACATGGCCACATCTAAACGGAGGCAGCAGTCTCCAAAGGGAAGGATATCAGCTTCTCAAGGATTGCTAGCTTGGGCTGCTGACTATCACAGGTCTGCCAAGTAATGTGACTAGTTATGGCTATTAGTTTACACACAAATGCATCTCTGCGCCCTGCAGAGTCTTGACATAAGCATAAGCAATAAGCTTATGTTTTATGAGTGTTAAAATATCATAGCTGTAGCACTAACTTGTACAATTTCTAGTGTAGCTCCCCCACACTCACTGGTTCTTTTATGTTGGTGTTAGA
The DNA here is from genome assembly GCA_017639485.1 of Pluvialis apricaria. Taxonomy (NCBI): domain Eukaryota; kingdom Metazoa; phylum Chordata; class Aves; order Charadriiformes; family Charadriidae; genus Pluvialis; species Pluvialis apricaria. The sequence goes on from CM030009.1 coordinate 37,518,852, forward strand.
ATAACAGTTACAATCTTTATTGTCCTTTAAAAACGAGCTTCAAGAAATTATTATAGAAGTGGTGTAATCTCAACAGAATGATAAGATTTGCAGTATTGCTGATGGGCTCAGTTAGGCCAATAAAATTCTAGAAAAAAGCCTAAGCTGCAGGAATTTACAGGGATTTATGAGTTCTTGGCACAATTGGGAGTAACTGTTTCCACGAATCACCATTTTATCAAAAAGAAAAATTAGAGAGTTGTGTAGCACAAGATGTTTTCTACGGTGGAAAAAGTCCTTGTCTCTGGACTACTCTTGGCTCTATCTATTGTCAGAGCTAATCATGCTGAGCAGTTCATCTGTTCATTACCATAATGTTGTATTTACAAGATGCATAAATACTACTCTTTTCATGCTAAGCCTGCTAGCTGCCTTAAACCTGTCTTTTATCTATTGCTCTTACATTTCTAACCCAGTTATTGCATTTGCAGACACTGCAACAAATGTATGGGTTTTATAAACCTAACAGAATGCCTTGTGTACTGATTGATGGAAAATCAGTTGTTCAGTTGCCAGGCAATGATTGATTTTCCAACACAGCTGCTCCAGCTGTGCTACAGATGCTGTTTTTTCTCGGATATCATAGATGGTGTTGTAAGCTATTGAATATGATCCTTAATTGTAAAGATCTCTGAGAAATCACTCATTTCAGCAGTTAATGACCATTTGGTCACCATCTTCAGCTACACTTTGTGTTTTTACCTAGTAAGCTTGCAATTAGCAGTGCCACTTGGAGGTTACTTTGGTGTATTTTGCCAGAAGCTGATTTGAAATCTGTGACATAAGTAAATGCTTGTCACAGAAAATTACAGTTCATTACAAAATGCTGTAGCCAATAGCATGTGCTGATGACAGCAAGCCTTTTTCCTGGAATGCATTTCAGATTCCGGTATTTTATTTCAAACCTTGCTCAGCTGTGTATGACTAATAAATAATAGAGGAAAGTATAACTCAACAGAAAATTTGCAGACCTCCTTTTGATCTGGGGAAGTAGACTTCGGGTCCTTGGCATTCTTTTTGATGACCTTCATAATTTAGTTGCGGGCTGTGATTTGGCTCTGCTATCCATTTTCACAGCGGCATAAAATATTAAAGTCAAGCAATATCAATAATTCATACTCTTATGGTATTGGGGATATCAATGAGAGGATCATTTGGATTCGCTAAAATTAAAAGTGCAACTCTGCTTAAGGTACAAATGCAAGTTTAAGGCTTTTAATGCTCATTATGAGAGAGGAAATTAAACCAAGTCTCATGTTTCATAGAAAGAGGAGCTGCAGTTGGTAGCTGTCCTGTCATTTGTACATTAGCCTCCTATTCACAGTAGGGTAATGTGTCCACTTACTAAAATAGACAGACTTGTTGGCAGACTGTGTTCTTTTTCCCTACCTTCCTCAAAAAAACATTTCTCACAGCTTTCTCCCTGGTATGAAGTCTGGTTGTTTTTAAAGAGCCAGTTACTACTGTCATTGACAGCGTGGCCGGTTGCAGAGCAAAGAGAACTGGAAACAGGGCATGGACTGGCTTCTAAACCTGGTTTGGCCACTGTCCTATGGGCAAATCACTTTGGGTGTCCAGCCATCTCCTGCGTTTAATTAGAAAATTCTCAGGAAGGAGAAGTGTTTTTCAGTGTCTAGTCCCATAGGCCTCTGATTTCAGTGGGCTGAAGCACTGGAGTAATATAAGTAGGAAATTAAGATGCAATTCATTCCTACTCCAACTTCTAGAACGTGATATTTTCCTTGATGTTTTCTTTTTTAAAATTAACTTGATGTCTCCTTTGTCTAATCTTGTCTTCCACTAAGTACATTTCTAGATGGTATAAAATGCTAGATGACTTAATCGTCTGGTAGAATTCCATGCAATAATTTTTTTGGAATAGTCGTTTATATTTGCCTGTGTGTTAAGGCAGTATCCTCATGCGCATCCATTTCTTCAGAATTTATATTCTTGCAAAATAACAATAAAAATGTCCCTCCCCTTTTCAGTTGTAATTGATAGCTTTCAAAGCCAGTCTACTAGAGGCATTTTAGAATAAATTCATGCTTTCTTTCTGTAATTTTTTTTTTCTAGAACTTTCTCCTTCAAGACAAAGCAAGATATAAGGGTCACCTCTGCTTCTTTTCCTTTGGTAAGTTGCTCGGCTTTTCAACAAAGATCTATCAAGCAGATGTAGGATGCAATTATGAGAGGAGGACTCCCAGATCAAATTCCCATTGGGGTTACTAGTTTTTACTTAAGCAAGAATGAACTTCCCTCTAAATTAAATACCTTCCTCTTTCCGTATAGCTGGTACGGAGCGGCTCTGTCATTTTAGCATTTCTATGACAGTCAGCTAGACTGCAAGCTTTACTCACTGCACAAGAAACTAGAATAGATGTGATTTCCAGTTGTGGTTGTGTGATGATATCTGAGTAAACACTGGAAAAAAAAAAAAGACAAACCAAGGCCTGCGTTCTCTTCAGGTAAGTCTGTGCATGCTCATGTCAGGCATATGACAGGAGGATTCACCATTTAAATTCTGGCTTATTTCAGAACTGTGGGCGAGCTGTAGCTATTAGGCTGCGAGAAGGCAGCTTCGGCTCAGCAAATGGAACAGCCCAGTTCTTCTGGCCTATGGGAGAACCTGGAGGGAAATGTCCTTAGTGCTTCCATTCAGTATTGGTGTTGCAAGGATATATGATAAAATGAGACCCTTTCCATTGCTACATGTCCTGTGGGCACACAAAAGGAATTGCAAACTGCAGATGAGCATGTATGTCAAAGACACTTTGACCTCTTCAACTATAAACTCATGAATTACCTGGTTATTTAGGGAAAAGGAGGCTGTTGTAAGAGAACAACTTTGTCTTCCTGAGGCCTTGACTTGGTTTGGCCCCTGGTGTAACTTTTCCTTGAACATCTCTGCCATTTTGCTGTAACGACTTTGGGAATGATCCTTAAGTCATATTTTCTTCCCAGTAGAAGTGCTGCTTTTTCTTTTTGTGGGGAAGTTGCAAAAGGCTGTTTTCTGACAATAGGAGAAGAGGTAGTCACTGTCATCACCTGATTGGCAGAAATGTGTAAGACAGATCTTCGTACAACTTCACTTAATTTCCCATATCAAGTCTGAAATCTTATTATGCCCCCAAAACAGGAAAGACATGGACCTGTTGGAGCACATCCAGAGGAGGGTCACAAAGATGATCAGAGGGCTGGAGCACCTCTCCTATGAGGACAGGCTGAGAGAGTTGGGATTGTTCAGCCTGGAGAAGAGAAGGCTCTGGGGTGACCTTATAGTGTCCTTCCAGTACCTAAAGGGGGCCTACAAGAAAGCTGGAGAGGGACTTTTTATGAGGGCATGTAGTGATAGGACGAGGGAGAATGGCTTCAAACTAGAAGAGGGTAGATTTAGATTAGATATCAGGAAGAAATTTTTCACTCTGAGGGTGGTGAGGCACTGGAACAGGTTGCCCAGAGAAGTTGTGGATGCCCCATCCCTGGAAGTGTTCAAGGCCAGGCTGGATGGGGCTTTGAGCAACCTGGTCTAGGGGTAGGTGTCCCTGCCCATGGCAGGGGAGCTGGAATCAGATGATCTTTAAGTTCCCTTCCAACCCAAACCATTCTGTGATTCTATGATTCTATGTTGGGTGAATTAAAGAGCCCTCTACTTTCATGGACCTACTGCCTCTGCAATTACTTATAGACTGTGACTGAGTTACCTCTTGACCTCTGTACATAGTGTAGTTCAATAGAGCTCCATCAGGCTTTGGTTCTGGGGTGCACGTGGCATTTTTAGTACTTCTGAGCCATTTCTCATCTTCATCTTCTTTTCAAATTTTATTTATTAAGGCATTCTTGGAATTTTTTTTCACACCCATTTCTTATTCTTTACCATATTTTTAAGTATTGAGGGCATCATAATGGTAAGCATATCCCAGTATAGGTTTTGCTATAAACAGCAGGAAGGAAGCCCTCTCTATTGCTATTGAACGCTCCTCTGCCTAATAGACCAAGACTTATTAGCTTGCTTAGTTACATACGTTGTTAGTGCTCTTTGTTCCCCTTTTAGACCTTTTTCAACTCACCATCCTCCTTTTCTTGATCATATGGAAAACATCTAGTTCTTTATCCCGAGTTACATGGTTGTAATGAATATTATTAAAAATCATGTGATTTTGCCCCTTTTCCTTAGGCAATTCAGATCACATTGTGTGAAAGACCTATCATTACCCTTATTAACCACTGCAGCAACTTTGTGTTGAACTTTTTAAGCTTCACAGTGATTCCAAAAATAAATGTCACATAGCTCATGAAAGAACTTGAACTGTAACTATTTGTGTGCTCCTTTTATTTTCACAAAGCGTTTAACTTCTTTTAAATTAAGCTACACAAATCCCCAAACATGATACAGTGTTTTTGCTTTCCTCCTGCCCCCAGAAAAAGCAGAGGATTCAAGCTACCTCCAGCTCCCACTTCTCCTTCTATTCTTTTGGGGATTTGTAACGTTGGAGATATGTGGTGACTGCTGAGGAAATTGCCCTAAGTGATATTGGAGTAATTCCCCTTCGTTTTAGTAATAAAGGTTGCATATGTTTTATGAGAATAGCACCCCTGCAGTACAGAGAGCTACTGTGATCCATCACTTTAAATCAAGAAATCATTTGACACGTTTATTTCCTGAACAGGAAGTGTTCTGTCAGATCAGTTGGAAACCCTGAAATCTGTACATGTTAAGATGAAAGTGGAAATAGCAGACGCTGTTATTTTACTGGGCCAGTTCCGTTTTCATAGGGAGGTCACCCTACCAATGGGATGCTGAAGAATTATCTCTTTCTTTCAAAGTGTATATGTCTGAAGAAATCTATTAAAATAGGGATTGTAGTTAGTCACTTTGAGGACTGTATGCCTGATAAATTATATGGTAAAATCTTACCCAAAATAGAAATATATTTCAAATATGTCATATATCATATAAAAGTGCATTTAGTAGGAAAAAAGTGAGAAAATTTCCCGTGTTATTTTAATCAGAGTTGTAAAGTATATTTTGCAAGTTTAACGCAAATCATAGTTGACTCATAAACGTATACACTGCAAAACCAAAATTGGACAGTTTGAAAAACACTGGTAAGCAGGGAGGTGGCAAGAATGGCCAATTGCACTGCCCTTGAAAGCATCAGTAGCATGATAAACATTTTGGCTAGATTGTAGGTATAGAATGGCCTTCCAGCCAGATTGCTAATCGTATACGTGTTAAAGCTAACTGAATATTCTCAGGTTGGTCAACTTCAGCTTAAACATTACTAATATAAAAACTACGGTGGAGATGTATGAGCCTTGCATGCCAGCTGCATTTTTATTGGCCGTCTGCAACTTCAAAGCCTTTCCTGCTCTAAAGCCCAGGCAGGTACCATAGGCTGCCCTCAAACCGGCCTTTGCTGGCTTATTGATTCTCAACATGGCTTTACCTACGAGTCAGTGGATTTGTTTTCAGTGTGAAATTGTCTTGAAAGTACGTTCTTATTGACCTGCTTAAGATTTTTAAAGTTTTTATGTCATTAATAAATGTGCACCGCTGTTTTCCCCCTTCTTTGATTCTGTCTGTTATTTCATGTGTCAGAGAGATCTGTTTAAGTAACAGATGCCTGAAGTATTTTGACGGGGTGTTTGTTTCTGTTCCCAGCATAAAACTCATGTGATGACAAGCAGACAGTAAAAAGAGATTTGCCCCAAATGTGCTAGAGCCTCACTTTTCCTCTTCCCTCTCCCACTCGAAAATTAGCTTTAGTGTTATTACTTTGGCACGTGCCTTGCTGAAAAAAATCCCTCTCTACCCAAGACCAGGGAATCTTGATCATCCCTCTTTTTGAACAGGCATTCCACAGCAAGATAACAAGATGCTTTGTATGGTCAGGAAGAAATATTAGGGTCTAAGAGTATTGCTGAAGACAGGAGATCTGACCGTCATCTTGAACACATAACTCTTGAAGGTCTTGAACAGTTGAGAAGGGATCCCTGAGATACCTGCTATACTCCTGAAGGTCAAGTACAACAGGTACGTCTTGAAATTAATTTGAAGAATTAATTTTCAGGGTTGTCTGTGTATATCAAAAGCAAAGATACCAAAGCATAACAATGTTTAAATTTGCCCTGTTGTGGTGCTGATGCCAGATATTCAGTAGAATGACTCAGTTATTCCAGGCAACTCCACTGAATTCCAGTATTTTAGTTAAGATCAAAATCTAATATTCTGTTGGTATTAGTTATGAAATAAACCCGTGTTGATTACTATATGAGATGAACTCACTGCGTTTTTAAGTTGGCATTTAGAAATATATGACACTTTTGTCTTCAGAGTATCTTTGCCTGCACTACCAAAACTTTATTATAGAACTAACTTCAGTGAAGCTCCTTATGGTCAATAGTACCTCGAGATCAGACTTTGTAAATTCAATCATGTCTAAGCATCTGCGGTGTTTTGGATCCTTCTAGCTTGTTCATACCACACAGTGGAACAGGGTTTAGAGATGCCCCAAGGAGCAGCACTCAGGAACCAGGTGGAAAATTGCCCCATGTGTCTCAATTGAATAATCCTTCCATTTTCATACAGTAAGACAACTGTTGTTATATGGTGTTAGCACCAAAACTTTCTTTACAGTACTGTGGGTGTACCCATATGGGCAGATCGTACCTGAAACATTACACTGATATGTAATTCTGCCCCTCAGACTGCAAGCTCTCTGTAGTAAGGCCTGTCCCTTATTATGTCAAAGCAGCAGCTACTCAAATGGGGTCCGGATTTGGGATGAGGGCTTTTAGATACTCTTATAAAACGGCGTAGTAAAGACCAGGTTGTTGAAACTGAAAAATACATTAAGCATCCAACTCAATTTCCTCATTGTTCCCTATTCTTACAAATAAAAACTTGGCACAGCAGCAGCGTATCTGCTTTTCTGAAGTTTTTGTCTTAAAGTCTTGGGATTAAAGTATAAGTAATGAAGGTTTACATGACTACAAAGAACATCTTTACTATATGTTTTTAGATGAACCGTCCCCTGCCTGATTAAGTGTCAGCACTGTAGCTGGAATGCGAGATGCTGAAATTCATTTCAGCCCCAATATGTTTAATGTTCATTTTCAGGCATAAGCCTGCAGATAAAATCAGTTCAAAATCCGTAAGTCAGCATGGCAGAGAGATTTCAGGGCAGCCTACCTGTCTGGGCATTAGCAGAGGAAAAGCCCTTTGAAGTCACAGACGGCCAATAAAAATGCAGCTGGCATTCAAACTTTAAATGGCTCCAGCATTGAGCTTTTGCATTGCTGTTACTTCAGCAAAGGCTGAAAATTTTCAGAATACGTGTCCATGGTAAGCTTGTATACCTACAATGTGACCGAACCCCATCACCCTCATTTCCTTGTCATTAAAAACAAATTGTGAGAAGCACTCCAGATAACTCACAATGCTGAGAAATATGAAAGCTCTGGGTCGCTGTCGTGCCCAGTGGCGAGGATGGCAAGATCCTGCAGTGGTTCATGGTTCTGTCTCTGCAGGGCAGGACAGCAATTGAAGAGCTACAGAAGGTCTGTCTGTGTCAAGGCTGGGTGATCACTTAGGAAGGGCCAGGGGAAACTCCTGCTGACATCTCAGAGGTGGTGACATGCACCTCACAGCCTGATACAAGGGCCGTGTGAGTACTTTGGGTTTTTTGTGTTTGTAAGTAAGTTGCCTGACCGTTCCCTCTCTGCAGCGCAGCTCCATGGAGGTGACATGCCACAAAAAGTCAGGAGGGAGGTGAGCTCTGCTTCCCCTGGCCTGCAGTGGGGACTGGAAGAGTTGGCGCTCTCTGTCTCTGCTGTGACCCCCTGGTGGATGCAAGGTCTTTCCAGGGCCTGGTACAGCCCCAGCACAGCAATACACAGCACAGATACAGGCAGGGGTTTCTGAGCTTACTGGCACAGCTGGAATAGAAACACATGAATGAAGGTGGGATGGCTGGCTCTCAAATGAAATTAAAAATGGCTCCCAGCTTTCTGAATTATCCAGAACAAGAATTATCCTGAACAAGAATAAGGTTTAAGGCACACACATTAGATACCCTTAAGAACTTAGTTAATTTTGCCTTTCCCCATAATAGAATGTGATGTGTCTATTCTTAATCCTGAAAAGACTTTAAATGCTGTTTTTCTGTTTTATAAAGATATTCCAGGGAATTTCGAGTACCCTTCTCTTTCCTGTGGACAGGTTCAAGGATGGAAGATGGCGGGAGCAGGCAAGAGTGGGGACATAAAGCTGTTCTTTTGTTGTAACAGGATCACGGTATGGAAATAGTTGACAACCACTGCAATTGGATTTTACAGGGAAATTCAAATTATCACACTAAAAAAGAACCCATTTTTATCATTCACAAGTCCTGAAATAGCATGACATGGGTGTAAGCACTAAGCATTGCCTGTGCTTGGCCTCAGGTTAAGCTAATTTGGAGGAATGATAGATAAAATTTTATTGCTGGCATTTGTTTTTTTTTAAATGACAGCTGTTAGCAGCTGCTTGGTGGTTTGGAAGTTTAGAAATAGCCCAAGCACAGCTAGACCAGTGAGCAGAGTTCAGGTAAAGCAGGAGTGGAAGATGCATGGGGCTTTGCCAGTTCCTGAGTAACCCCATACGCGTGTAGGTGAGTAGTAGAGCCAGTTTATTTCAAGATAATTTATGCTTTTATCCAACTATACAGCACGTAATAAAAAACCCTCCTTAAAAATGTTTGCAGATGTTCTCCTTTGGCTTTTTTTCATTCCAGTTGCAAACCTCCTGTGTTTCCCACATAGCGCAGTCTTGTCTTTGAGAAAGAAAGCACATTTTGAACGTTGTAGCTACTTCTGCACCTCACAAATGAGACCAGCTTCAGCTTAGCACAATCATTTCATTCTGGTGGGAAAAGTTTCTTTACCCTGTGTTAAAACCTCACCTGATTAGATTCTAGTTTTGAGTAGAATGAAGAAATGGTTAGAAAAACATCAAGCATTGCTATATACAAATTGTGTGCTCTGCTAGCCTGATAAAAACTTGCTGTTCTAAATAAATGCATCAAACATTCATTGGATTAGAAGTGTAGAAAAGCAAACGTGTTCAAATCTTAAACACATCATAATTTTAAGCATCCACAAGTGTTTAAAAAGTGTTGGTAGGAATGAGCACATATATCCATTCGCTAGTTAAATATCATAACCTGTTTCTTTTCTAAACACATGCGCAAGGGAACAGAACACATTTAAAATGTTAAACACATTGACATGTTTACAATGTGTTGCAAGAAAGTGTTTAACTTCTTGCGCTCCAAAGCTAAACACTTTGGAATTAGAGGGTTTACTAATTCTGCATTTATTCAATATGACTATCACTTACTGACACTTATTGGATAAAGTTTGAATGGATTCAGAGAAGATTAAAAAAATGAATCGGAGAGGGAGGAACACTTTGGCTTTGGAACCATAAGGGAAAAAGATGTGAGTTAATAGTCTATGGTGTTTTGCAGTTTATGTATATGTCCCAGTGAGCAAATAATTAAAAAAAAAAAAATTGACCCCAGATTTATGAACTGTCCCAGATCTGGTTCATGTAAATACTAGTACTGATCATTGGTTCAAATTAGAGGTCAAATTAGAATTCATTTACAAGGTGTATTTAAAATAAACCTTTAAAAATAAAATGAAGTTTTAAGTAAAACACTATCTCATTGGCCTCCCAGATCACAAAATTAACCCTAGGAATCCTCAATCAGTAGAGTCGGCACGGCAGTACGGCAAGGCCAGGGTCGGGAGGTAACACCGCTAACCTTTGCAAGTGGGATTTTTAAAAGTACACTGTTCTGGCCTAGGGTTTTTTGGTTGTTTTTGATCCAGTTCTGAAGCTTTGTATACCTTAACTTTCAGTTACTGTGGAACCAAAGGTATGCTCAGTGCTTTCAGCCCAGTCCAATTTGCATCAATGGGGGAAGTCAGACCTAAGCCCGTTTGGTGAAGAAGATGTGCTCTGCCATTTCTGGTGTGAGCCTCTTGGAGCTCGGTAAGATGCTGCGCAGGAGCTGAAGCTGCAGACTGGTGATCTGTCAGACCTCAGACACAGGCCAAAGGGTTCGGTCGCACTGCAGGGCGCCTCGTGGTTGCCCGCACTTACTCCAGGTGTAAAACAAACTAACAAAATACCTGAGTGAAGGCATGGAGCTCTTGAAACCTATCAGAAGTTGAAACTCTCCAGAAATGTGGAGGATAGCTGAAGGCAGCTTAAATGGCACTTCACTGGAGCTTTCGGCAGCAGGTGCCCTAGTAAAGGAAAACAATTAGAAGATGGCCTTATTGCTGGCAACCCTTCTCATCTTTTTCATAGGTTTATCTTCGGCAGCGAAGGCTAACTATTACTCTGTATAGCATACATTTGGGAAGTACTGCATTCCACAGTACCCCTCCTCCTAGCATGTGAATGATGTATTTTAAGTGGAGATTATGAAAACAAAAGTGAAAAATCAGTGTAACTGATCTAAGGTTAAGAGCTACATTTGGGAAGTTAAAGCTACATTTAAACTGAGTGATGGATGCTCTCGTGTTGAGGGGTCCATCCAGCCATAATGCCTGGTTTTCTTCCCATAGATGTAGTGTGTATCCTTGGTAAAACACAAGATAAGTCCTGTAACAGAAAATCTCAGGATTATAAAACGATACCTGAGATGAAGACCCATGGGTTTCAAAGGCAGCAGAAATCAATGAATATCAGAACAAGTGTAGCATGGCAAGTGGTTGATGACGAAATGTGTACAATATGAAAGGAGCTCTTAATAGGGGTATTGCAGCAAAAAAGGACATTCATCTGAGAGTAAATGAACATTTTAAACTTTCTGCTGGATACAGAAAATTGCATTAGTCAAGATCAGACTTGTGTAATACCAGGACTTTTGGTTAAGAAAGCTAGTTTCGCATGGCAGTCTTGTTCAGGAAATGAAATCTAGGGGTAAATAACAACTTGGAAACCTGTAATCTATAAAAAGAGAGACGGGAATATACTAATTGTTGAAAGGGTGTCCTGGCTTTTGTTTCATGAAGAGGGTGCCATCACTGCAGTGGTAGGGAATACGATTTTCTCACCCACCGTCTGGACTATGCTGGGAGCTGAGATACTAAGATACCTGAGATATGTGAAAGTTTCCGTTTCTTCATAAAAGAGAGAACACTGAGGTCTACCTGATAATAGAATGACCCTATTTAAGGTAAAGGTAATGTCTACGTTAAACATATACCTAAATTAGCTGTGAACGCCTCCAGGGCAATGGTGGTGTGGGGGTGGTATCTTTAAAACATTGTCGTTAAAATTGGAGACTAGGTGTTTATGAATCACTAGAAAAAAAAGATGATTAAAGTGCTCACGTAGATGATGGTGTTTATTCATGCAACTTTCTATCACCTCTTTCCTTCATGGAGTTGGTTTTTTTCAGCTACACAGGTATAATTTGTGTGTTTGCCCCGCGCTCAACAGCAGGAATTCGGACATGGGATAGGAAAGACCTCTCTCAGACTCCTGGGCTCACACTGGTTTCTGAACAGCTTGATGCTTATGTCTTGGGGAAAGCAGCTAAAGCGGAAACCTAGCACTTAACCCAACACAGCCAGCTGCTGCTTCTTTCAGCCTGTGGCTTTCAGCCACTTGTTCTGATGTCTCCTTCTCCTAGAGCGCTTTCCACAGAGGGTGGATCATTAGCAATTGCTATTCTGCTGACCCCCAGGCCATTGAGTGCTTTGGTTTTAGGTCAATTCATTATTTGACTAGTGTATCATCTGGTTAATGGCTGTGCCCAGATAGTCTTGGTCTGTCTGGAGACACTTGTCTCATCAGCCTAATGTTCTCTTACTCAAGGTGCTCACCGGTGCTGAAACAGTGTTGGTCAGGCTTCATCTCTTCATCCTGCAAGAAGTTGCCTTGGGTCTGTGGGAGGCTGTTGAAACCTGTCCCTGGGTGCTCGGCAGCTGGGAGTCGCTCTGACGTGCGGTCGAAGGCTCTGGTAGCACCATAAACCCTGTGTTTTTGCTTCGTACTCCATTCAGGTATTTTTGTTGGCACAGAAGTGGCAACAGGTGCAAATCGATATAAAGAAGCATATGGGAAATTTCTGGTTCAGTGGAAGGTTTTCTTGCAGAAAATGTGTCAGTGACACCACTAATTAAGATGTTACTCTCGTCTCGTGCACTGTTTGCCTGTATAATGAGTCTGAAGGAAACCTTAGCATCTAAACATATGGGCATAAGTATGGGAAGTGAAGAGGTTACATGTATCGATACAGAATTATATGGACGGTGTTTGAAGCCAGCAGGGATGACCGACTTGCTGGCTGCTGGCAGGATCTATTTCTAAGGAAGCAACAGAGTTGTGACTTTTGTGGTTCTCAGCAAAGTGGAAACACTTTTGTTACAGGTTTACGAGAATCGTTACTTTCCCAAGTTTCATGATTTTTTTCTGAAGCTGCACATGGTCTTTTAGTGGGGAAGGGCATTTGTGTGAGTGAACAAGAGAATGGAAAGGAGTATGACAACTGGGAGTGAATTCCTCACTGGAATGCGAGGAGTCAGCCATAAAATTGTATTTCCCCTCAAGACCATAAGGCTAGATCTACAGGAGGTTATAAGAAAGGTCCCAGATTGTGCACGGAATGCAACAGCATGAATCAGGTTGAAGAGTGGAGCAGCATTCCTTGAAGTCTTAACACTGGGGGAAAACCCCATTGCAACCAAACTAGAAGTACATGGACAATGAGAACAAAGGTGGTTAAAGAGTATCCAAATGAAATTTACTTTTACATAAAGTATTTTTAATCCTCAGAGGCTGTTTCTGCACTGGTATTTTGCTTGGAAAAAAACCCTAGAAGTAGAAAAAGAAATGGGTATTTTTTACACTTATACTGCAAAGAAGATTGGCTAAAATGGAAGGCAAAGAAAGAAGCAGAAAAAAAAAATTTAAGTAAAATAAATTTTGAAATTTTCTGTTGCCCATACATTATAACAGCAGAGATTTCATGTTTACTGTTGGTTTATTGATGAACATCTGAATATCATTTGTGTTAGTACAGATTCCTGTTTAACCAGTCAATGACAGGTCCTCATCAACACCTTTCCGAAATCTGTTATCCTGTGCGTAGCTATTTACCATGTAGCCCACTGATCATGCATATTGCTAATTAGAATATTTGTGGTACTGATTCAAGTGCTTTGCAAAAGTTTATAGATACTTTTTGCCTAGATTTTTTTTTAACCAATCACGTTTATAACGCTAATAAAAAATGCAAACAGACTTCTTGTACAGGCTTTACCTATTTTATCTAGGTGTGCTGTCTTAATTGTTTGATATCAGCATGATATTTCTGACCTGGAACTTTCTTAGTGCTGCAAAATCCGGTCCACTTTTAAAAGGTGCAGTTTGTTCAGGACAGTAGATTTTAAAAAGTTTTTTCTAGCTGATGTTTAGCTTTGGTATTTGCTATCATAGGGCCATATCCCTCACCTACCTGTTAAATCCATGCTTCGTTAACCTCTTATCTGAGCAGTATTTTATCATCCTTGTGTGTATATCATCCTTCTTTTCAAGTATTAAAACAGAAAAACTAACAAATACTTCTGTTTTTTCATAGTATCAACACACTTACTTTTTCCTTCACATAAAGGACAAGGACATGCTGAGACTAATTTTTTGTTCTCAAACACAGAAAGCCCTCTTTCTTTTCCCCTGAAATCTGTCAGTCCTATATTTCTCCCGAAATCTTTGTTTTCTTTTACCTAATTTTTCATTTCACAACTTTGAATTATTATCAATTATTATCTATTTGTCCTTAATATCATTAATTTTCTGTATCTTTTTAATTAGTTAACCTTATGGTTAACTGTTGAATTGACAGTAAGGTTTGGTGTCTTTTTTGGCTGAAGTTGTTCCCTCTCCAAAATGAATCATGGCTCTTGGGACATTTGGTAAGCTCTACCTAGAGCAGTCTCAGACTCCTTTAGACATGGATTTAAATGGAAGCCCGACTGGCCTCGGCTGTGGCGCTCTAGGTTTACCCTCATGATTGTTTTATTTCTGAGCACAGAAGTGGTACCTTTCCCATCATTGCCTGTTCACAAGGGGTGAGAGAGAAGTAGAAATGGATAAAGCAGGATATGAAGAGGCGGACATAGGAAACCTGAGCTCACTTCCTCGCTCTGGTTCAGGCATGCTATGATGTGTAGGCACGCAACATTGACCCGCCGCACCTTCCTTCCTGCAGGATGGAAATAACACTCCTATGTTGCCTCCAGAGGGGCATTGTGAGAAGAAATCTTCAATGACGATGAAGTGCTTCGAAAACACTATGGTGGGGTACTCGTAAACGAAATACCCAAAGAAGTCATTTCTATACTTCTCTCCAGTCCTGACTTAGTGACTTTAAGGGTCAGTCTCCATACACAAAATCAAGTCTTTTGCCTCTGGTGGCCATGCATGGGAGGCAACGGGTGGGAGTTTCAGTGCCGCCTTCGTCCTGTGGCCTCTCCAGGGAGCTTGTCTTGTCCTTGGAGTCTGTCCTCTGGGGTTGGTTACCGTCTGCTGCCTGAAAGCTTCCAAACGGTGTCGCCTTTAGGGCTGCAAGATGTTTGCTTTTTCCTCCCCTGTATTTTTCTGTGTTCCATTTCCACTTTCCCAATGCCATCTCTTTTTAGGCTTTTTATTTTTTCCTGTTCCAGCATTATCTTTTTTCATCCAGCTGCCGATCCTCTCCCATGTGTTGCTAATGAAGGGGTCAGAGCAAGTCTGTTCATGCAGTGGTCACCACTTGCTGCCTTGAGCAACCGCTCTGCTGCACTGCTGGGGCTGTACCGCAGCATAGCCCTCCTGAGTGCGAGATGCTGGCTCTTCTCACTCGTGTATGGGCAGACGGGCACTGTTTCCAGAGCAGTATACATTACACGAGTTCGTAGTTGCACACGTATGGGTTGCACTTCTGGGCTGGAGAGGCTGTGTGTTACCAGCTGTCTACCCCAGGGGTAAAGAGTGTGGGGCCATGATGAGCTGATCCTGGGTCAGAATAACTTTCTCTCTGGTGTGTTGGAGAGGAGGTTTAAATCGAGGTGAGTTCATAGATCCTATTCCCTGCGCAGTTGCCTAAATATATACTTCAGCACAGCTGTGGCTGTGCAGCACGGCCGTGTGCGGGTAAAGCTGGGATTGCTCTTGGATACCATTTATTATGAAACCACGGAGCGCTAGAAGTTAGATAACAACCTTCACTTTTGTCACTTCCTTAATCACTCTTCTACCCATGCACATTACTTGGGCATTTTTTGGCTTTAAACCATTTATGGTCCTCTCTGGACTAAGTGTCTTTCCACTCCATTTATGTCACAGCAGGACACTTCATAATCTCAAGTTACATATTTTTCTCTGCTACACCAGTGCTGTGGGTGTAATTTACACTCATCCAACAATTTACAGCAATTCTCTTATTGGCATGGATTCAGCTCTCAGCTAATCACTGCATCAGATTCAAGCACAATTCCAAAGTGTTTGCATGGAGATAAAGAAGCCAACAATGGGTCATTATTTCAGTAGCCTGTAATAGTGAATATAATGTCATGTAACATATTAGAAAAAGCATGATGTGTTTTAACAGAGAATAAAAGACATAAATTTTATACAAAATACTCTCAACAAATTACTTTTTAACTGCTCATCTCGCTCTTACACAACCTCGGGTAACTTGACCTTCTTAATTGGGATATTTACAGTAGAAATTTGATAGTGGACTGATTGCAAATGTATTTCTAATGGATTCTCCCCAGAGATATTTCAATAAAGTCTGGTGAGAACCTTTTCATAGCTTTTTGTATTACTTGTAAAAATGTTCTTCTTAGAAGCAATCAGTTTTAACAAATGATCATTCGTTTGCCTCTTTTTGCCTTTGATTTCTTTCCTGGTCTTTGTGGTCTTTGGAATTTCTTGTAATAGTAATGGTATAAGGATTTGATTCCAGGAGACTTCTGTTATTTTGAAAAAGTGAGCCTAAGCTTAAGCTTCCCATAGTTATTGGGGCCTTCAACTCAGGATACCTTTAAGATGACAGCCAATCAGCCTATTAATTAAACAATGGAGGGGGGAAAAACGGATATCTGCAATTCTGAAGTTCGTTATGCCTCAAAACCACTCAACTCTGTGGGTGCAAATGCCAGCATTGCCTAGCTGTGTTAGCAGCTGCACTGGTTCAGCTGGTAGCTGTGATATAGGGGAAAGCCCCAGTCTAAGTTGGAGCCTGATGGAAATTGGTACACATCATAATTCTAGAAAGATTTTGCTCAGCGATGTTGACAGATTTGACACCGCAGCCAAAAAAGGGGGATGGGGGCATATAAAAAATGGCAGCAACAATTAGTGGTAGTGGGATGAGATTTGGACTTCAAGAAGGATGGAAAGAACCCAAAAGACGCGAGATAGGGAAAGCTTTGTGGGACCTCTTGGAAAAATAAAACGAATGGAAATATGAAATGGAAAGCTATAGGAAACCTTAGAAACCAGAGTGAGAAAGCGGAAAGCTGTGGATCTTGGATGGGAGTAGTCGTAACTTCTGAGGAAAAGGACAACAGTGATTGCAGAGACGTGGATGTGAAGGAAATTAAACACATTTGGAGATCACCTGGGGGACCTGAAGGGGAGAAATTGCAGCATTAAGACACTGTTCTGCCCCCTTTGAGATTAAGGGGCTGAGTTTGTCGTCATCAACCTGAGGGAAAAAGTCTTCCACTACTGGAAGCTTTGCAGGAGTCTTGTGGTCTGACACCGAAAAGAGTCAAAGCCGTATGGAGGGAAGGAGGCTATTGGTACCAGAAAGCAGCGAGGCACCTAGGTAATCTCTGATTGTTATAGACTAAGCCTATGCAGGGCCAAATTGTGCTCTCAGCTTGCCTAGTAAAACCAGAAAATTTACCAGTTTCCCCTGATAAAATTCCCAGAGACTTACACGAGCAGCATAACTGTGTCCCTGAGACCAGAGTTTGGTTCTGGTGGCAGAAGCGAAGAGCTTATACTGAACCTCCAAAACAGAAAAATTAATTTAGCTGAGTTGCATACAGCTTCCAAACAGGGTATAAAAGAGAGCGAGAATGACAAAAATTACTTGATATATCCAGCTATGGATAGGAATGTGCTGTTTTGTAAGAATTGTTTTCAGAATGTTTTTACTGACATATGTGTGAATCCTGCTATCTATATTCCTTTATTCTTTATATTTATTATTTCTTCTAGAAAGATCCATAACCCGGTTTTGTTTAAAATCCTATTATATTTCTGATCCATTGTCTTTTTTTTAAATCTCAGTCGACATCATTCATGTCAATCCCAAAGAAGTCTTAGCTGAGACAGTGTTGTGAGGTTAAACATTGTGAGAACGTAAGGCAAATAAAAATCATTAAGTTTGGAAACATTAAACCACAAAAAATGTTGCTGTTAATAATGTAGTTGTTAAAGTATTTGAAAGGTAAATATTTAAAAAACTTTGGTTGCTCTGATATTAAATTAATAAATATTCTTAATTGTACAATATAAAGCCAATAGAATCAGATATGCATTTCTTGAAATAAATATATCTTTTTCTTCAGTGTAATTCAATGAAGTATGTTCTATGAAACATTCATACACTACTTCACCTTTCAGAGTTGCTGGAGAAGAGAACGTGTCATTAACATCGAGCATCATTACACACTGATCATGAGATAAATGTCTTCCATCAAATAGGACTATCCTGTAATGAAAGCTGCTTCAAATTTATTAAGGCAGCTATAAAGGGATCCCTGTAATGAGATGCTGGGATGAAGCCCACAGCTCAGTTCTATCCATGAATGAAGTTTCCCTAACCTCCAATTATTTTTTTTAAGTTATTTCAAATATAGAAACCCAACCCTAAAAAGTGCTAAGTATTTTCTGGAAATGTGCAGAGCACCCTCAGCCCACTCTGGGCTGAGCTGCTCACAGGCTCAGTCTGGATTCAGAAACTTGGCGCTGTGTGGTAACTGGCTATTTAGATAACAAAAGCCTGGTCTGTAAAAAATGCAGTGAGATACTCTTTAACCATAATAATGCTTTAAAACTGCCTTTGCATGTCTGTAAATTAAAACTATGCCTCTCTTAGTAAAACTTAAAGGATGATAGATTTTTACCCGTTGGATTTTATTAATTTTTCAATTAATTTTAGCACAATTACTGACGAAAATTCCAGGATGGCGGAAGAAAATGTTGGGATATTTTTTAAGCGAAAAGGAAGGAAAACACTTGTGTAACGATCTGTATCTGCTAATCGGATCGCTGGCTGCTTACAATCTAATTTAGTGTTGTTTTCACTGCAGTGTTTACTGAAACGCTGTTAAGAAATCCACTCAATGTCTTTGATTAAGAGCAGCCGAACAGACACCAGCAGCAAACTTTCTTCTTTTTTTCAACGATTTAGGTGAAAAAATAAAGGTTTACTGAAGAAGGTGAGATTATCAGAGTGCAGGATTTTTCCCCTCCCTTCCCCCTTCTTTTCAACTAGGGGTTGTGATCGTATTTTCCATTTTCTGCAGCCTTAAATTAATGGATAATCGTGGCTCACCTAGGACTACGCTGGGTATTTCCTTCCCTGCTGACCATGTCATCTGGTGTGTTTGTGCAGTCCTGCTGTGACTTGCTCACATGCTAGATAAACAAACTTTTTTCTCATTTTCTTTCTTCACTCTCATTTCCCGCGCTCTCCTTGTCTCTGAGCGGTCCCTTTAACTCTGCTAGAACTCTATAATGGATCTATATGTACTGTTGTAAAGCTGGGTATTGTATTATAACATTGCCACATGACAAGCATCTTGCACTGACGATATTACCTTTTCCCCACCCATATTTGTAAGAAATTTGGCGGGCGGGCAAATGGTTCGTGACAGTGGATCTTGTTCACGAGCACCTTCTCTCTGGGAATCTGTAATAGTTTGGCAGTAAGATACGAGAAATTAGCCCCTAAATGCAAGGCCAAACCAAACCCCAAAACCGTAGGAGTGGAAAACTCCTTGGACTGTTGCCATTTGTGAAAGGAAGAATATGGGTCAGTGTTCATGCTTTGGGAGAGATTGGATAGATACTGTGTGTTAGGAGGAAGTACGCTTATAAAGGATTTTCCATAGTTATAAGCTAAGCATAAAAAATAAAGTTATTCTAGCCTACAGCAGTATAAATTCAGCTGCTTGAAGAAACTCTAAACCGGTGACACTGGTCATGCAAGTTGCCTCGTCATGTTCTGTCTTTCTAAATGATTAAAAAATGCCAAAGAAAGAGAGATTGTCAGGTTGTTTAGAGTAAAGTCATTATCTTAGCAATTTTTTCCCCTTGCTCCCGAGGCTCCTTCCTGTCTCTGAGTTAATAATGTTTTCAAATTTAAGAAACTGACTGTGACAGATGGCTCCTAAGTGCAGTTGTGTGCGTGCGTGTGTGGATGTGTGTGCATACATACAGTTGGGGTCCTTGGAAGCATATAAGGAAATGTGATTTTTGCATTGCATGCATTACTTGGGTAAGAAATACAAAACCAAGCCAGTGCGAGTTGAACATTATTTTTATGGCTATATCATATCACCGGTGAATGTGATTAACAGGGAAGGTGTCAGTTCAGGAACCTGAAGGCTATAAATTTTCTGTGCAGCAGAGAGACAGAATAAGGACCAGAAAGTATAGCTGTCCCACACTGACTCACTGCTTGTTTTAACTTTCTTTAGGGACTTATGAGAGCCTGACAGATCTCTTCCGTTTCAAGCTACACCAGGTGTGCTTTTGTGGCAAATCTGTTAATGAAGATGTTACTAAGAGGTAGGTTTTATAGTGCCTGGAAATAACCAGTGAAGAATGGAGTAAATGCCAGTGCTAAAAACCTGCTGTGTGAAGGTATCTTCTGATTTGCAAAAGACTCTGGTCACATCTGGACAAGCAAGTCAGATTTCATGACTTTAACTGGGAAGCAGGTGATTCCCCCTCCAGTCCCCCCAGTTCCTTGGTGATGGTGGAGCTTCTTGTTTTGAGCATAATGGTGAAGTGAGAGAGCAAAAATGTGCATTATTAGGGTGAAAAAGAAGGACCTCTAGCCTTGCCTGGGAGCTGTAGTCTTTCAGCAGTTTGACAGATACTGCAGTGATTTTCTTAAACTTCAGGGCTGATTTTTTGGCTGTGTTTCAAGTTTTAGATAAAGAGTTATTTTGATTTGGAAATCACTTGACAGAGTTGTCCCAATTCTGAGTGGCTCTCCCTTGTCCCCAGGAGCCCTTTTCCCCCTAGGATAACCTTACCGATTACATTTTAATTTAAACTTGAGGCCTGAACTTCTACTGGTAAAGTCAAGGGAAGCTTAGCACTGACATGCAGACAGAAACCCTGTGTTTTGCAGAAGTAGGTCTTTTTGCATGTAGTAAATTGTTATTTATGTATGTATAATAAATATGCAATGCATCTTTATTAATTATTATTTCAGGAGACAATTACCTTTTAAATCCGTCTGTGTAAAGCAGGTGCCTCAGCTTAAGTCCAGAGAGGTCCCAGAAGACGTATTCTTTAATCTTACATCATCACAAGGTATACAGATCTCAATTTTCAGACTATTTACTATGTTTTCTTTATTGAATACTGTTCCTCATATTGCTCGCTACATCAAGTCTTTGGCTGAGTTTATGATTTCTTTTAAGATGCATTTATGTTTCATTTATGTGATTTTCTTTCAATATTGTTTTAGCAATTTTGGTAATGACATTATGAAAGATAGAGGCAGAAATAGTCCCAGCAAGTTCTGTCAGTCCTGAACAGATCAGTTCGTACTCCTCAGTCCAGACCTACCAAATGCATATGTGGGTAATCTCAGTCAGGAGCAGAAACCAACACACCTGTATCATATGACAAAATTCTTGTCACTGATAGGAGTTACTTTCTGCTCCTATTTACTGTTGTTGTATCAAAATATTTTTATAGTACTTGGTAGGAATATTTTCCAAGTGAGATGAACAGATGCAATTATATTTATTCAAAGCTATAACCCCTCTATCCTTCATAAAATAAAAACTATATTATAAAAAAAAATAAACTAAGGCAAAAAAGGTACTTTTCAAGGTTTTGGGTTTTTTTCCAAACTACTTCCTTCACAAGTCTTGGCGAATCACTTTCTACACAAGATTTTAATCTTAAAAATAACTCTCTGACTTCATTCTGATGGAAACATCCTCTAACGTGAACCAGGCTTCTTCAGGAAGGAAAGGAGTGTTTTGGGAAAAAAAAATGCTTCCTGGAAAAAGCTAATCAGTATAAAAGGGAAATGGTCAGCAGCATCTGTGTAAATTTGGAGGAAAAACTGAAGTAATCCACGTGTGTGAGATATTTTTCAGCAACAGGAAAGTGCGTTATTTTCTTCAGCCATGTACACCGTACTTCTTGCCTCTCCCTTGGGCAAGCTGTTTTGCTTTTATTTTGCTTTTTTTTTTAAATTGAAAGATTTGAGAAGGAAAAAAAGAAAAGAGAGACTAAGTTATAAATTGAAAATACACGTATGAGATGACTTTCTTTGTCTTTGCTCTTCAGTTAACTTCGCTGATCTTAATCAGCGAAGTAAAAGCCTGTGTTACGGATCCCTGTATTCCCTCAGCGTATGTGTAATCCTATAGCTTTGTTTTGCCTTTTCCTCAAGACCTGTAAGATGGTTAGCCGCAGCGGATATGGCAACTGCAGGTTTACTGTGGACACAGGCATCTCTGTCATCGTGGCGGGGTCTCACGCTTGAGTTGCAGCCATCTCTTTTTGATCCCCACTTCCAGGGAGGAGGAGAGGCTGGTGGGGCCGGACGGCAGCGGCGAAACTCAGGTGGGGCGGTGGAGGCATTAGGTGCTCCCCGAGGGGTGGGAGCACCTTCGCTGCACTGGGACCTCCTTCACCTCGTGTGAAATGTCTGCTGTAGGGAACAGGGAGAAGCCAAGGGGACGGGAAAGGTGAAAGAAAAAGGAGACTCGGGGAGTCTCAACAGCACTGACGTTGGTTTGGCCATGACCTTTGGAAAACACAGAGGTAAAAAAAAACCACTCTGGTGAAATGACTCCCTCCCAGCTCTGGCCTGGTGTGCAATCTTGAGGAAGACACTTTACTTCCAGATCCTGGCTGCATCTCTCCACTGCTGTCTTCTTCTGCTGCCTCTGCTCTGCTCGCAGACCCTGTAGGAGCAGGGCAGTCACTCCCCGTATACATAAAACACATTGCAAAGGTGGTTCTGTTCTCCTGTTACTGTACAGTTGCCCCCGAACCTGGAAAAAAATCTGTGCTTCAAAAAACAACTTCAAAAGATGTATTTTAGAAATCTGAAAGGTGTGGCCAGTGGTCTCTGTGAGTGCTCCTGAGTTTGTGTCCAACAGGGCTGGGTATTTAACTCTGCTGCTTTGATTGCAGTTTATTTTTTATTGTCTAATCCTACTCTTTCATAGAGGAACTGAAAGTTACCCAAAGACATATTTTTGAAGAGACACCATAATCACGCAATTCTGGTTTCTATCACACCCTTGAAGGGACGTTTTCTGGTCTCGCTCCCACCCTGGTAGGCAGGAAGGTCTTATTCTGGCTTTGTAAGCTGAAGCAGGCAGACCAGGAGAGAGATGGAAACTGCAACTGTTCGTTATACAGAATACAGTTATTTTGGTATCTTGCCAGTAACCCTAGAATACCGACAGATGTTGCACAGGTGATTAGAGCCTACGCAGGTAAACAGAAGGAAACTATGTGTGTTAGGATATGGCTGGAGTTTCTAGCCTTCGGTTAAACTGCTAGAACCCTAGATAAAATCCACCCACCTGAAAATACCTTGCGTTTGCTCTTTTCTTAGGTTGAAAATAGTTTCCTGAGGGGAGGTGCTTGTAACATTGGTAGAGGGAGCCAGGTTATTATTTCTTTTTTTAAATAACTCAAAGAAAATATTATCGTTTTTCAGGAAGAGCAACAGTTACTGCTAGAAACGTGCTATTGCTGGCTTCCAGATTTGGAAAGCCAGATGTGTTGTACATCTCTTCTGATGTGCAGTATGTTATCTTTGACTATAGAAAGGCAGGGCTCAGCCTAGGTAGGGGCAATGGCTGGCTTTGGAGGGCAGAGATGAGCGTGGGGAGACGGGGCAGCCCAGGCTGTAAGGCTGGGCTGCTTCCCCAGGCTTGTATTTCCCTGATAAAGTTACTGCCCAGTTCTCTGCTGCGGGCCGGACATGCTGTGTACCACAGTTGATCAGGCCACTTAACCAAGGTGGACCTTTTCTCATTTTCTTTTACCTATTTATTTATGTTTATTAAGAAATAATAAGTGGCGAACCCTGCTCCCAGATGAGAAAGTGCCGTTACTAATGCCACAGAGCAGGGGTAAGGCAGGGGTCTTCGCCAGCGGAGCATTTGGTACGGCAAGACTTCCCACTCATCCTGCTCCCTCTGCAGCTGTGCATCCGCTCCACGGTGCAAGCCTTCAATTCAGGAGATTTTCAGGGCTACCGCTAATTCCAGGGGGAAATGGCACAAATGTTATGCAGAAAAATCGCATGGTGGTGAACTGCTGAGTTTTACACATTGACTTCAATGGGGTCTTTCATACTGCTGGAAGACCAGAATCTGATCCTATGCTTTACTTTCTCTTGGATGTAACCTAAGAGGAAAAGTGGGAGACTGAACGTTACTTTTTAGGAATCCAGCCCTTCGCCTTTGATTTTATTCCAGAGCGGAAGTAGCAATGTTTGCAGCTCCCACGTTACCGGTGTGTATATCCTTCTAGACAACAACTTCTTTGTTTGAAGATGCTTTTAGATGTAGGATTGAGTGTATTGAGTGCACTGATATTTAGCCTTGGTTTTTTTACCCATATACCTGCAGGTCTTTCATGGCTGTAATCTTCTGTTGATGCATATGTTTCTGGTCTACAGGCAGTCTTTCACAGCATCGTTAACTGCAGTATGCTCTTTAACAGAGAGCCATGGGAAACACCTGCCTTCGACAGTTGCCAAGTTTTTTTCATATGTAGTCTTCATTGCATTGTGCTTATCTTTTATATACACATACATGCATATATACATATACATAAATAAATACATGCATATATACCCACATACATAAATATTTCTATATAGAGATATTCTGGCAGCTTTCATGAAATAATAACAGTGCATCAGCAAATACCTTTAATGTCCCTACTCAGCAATTTCATACTGTGAATTTATATAATTTCATCGTTTTCAATGAGTTTTTTTTTAAATCATCACGCATTTTAATGAGCAAGAGGTTAATGACCAAGTGCCTACATCCCTCTGTAGCGTATGTGCATTTGGTTCTATTTTTAGGTATAATTTTGAAGAAGTCTAAATTATTGATTTATTTTTTTAGTTAAGGGGCCAGAGCTTTTGCTTCCATGATGCAGAATCTGGCTATATATTTACAAGGGTAAGAGAAAAGGTTAGACAATGGCAAATGAATGTGTATTTCTGAATAAGGTAATTATTTTTGTCTTGGAACATACAACTGTGTTAATGTGTAAATGGTCCAGTTAGTATTTGGCGTGACAAAATTGGAGATAAGGATGGGAAAACACAAAATTGGGCATGTTAAAGCCTGGGCAGGGGTAAGCTGTGGTGAACATCTCACAGACCAAGAAGACCAAGAAAAGCTGGTTTTGTGAATTGATCTTGAAAGGGAATACTCTGCCTGAAGATGGAGAATAGGTTATCTTGGAGTGGGTACTTTTGCCACTGGCATACAAGCTACCAGTTTTCTAGTCCTAGTGTGAGAAATAGAAAAGCTCTGCCTCATCAGGGGGAGAGCTATAAAAGCTCTCTGGTCCATCAAAGCAGTTGATGCCCAACAGCTCTGCCAATGGGTAACTGAGGTGGTACTAAAAGGTGCTGCTGTGGAAGACCATGTGCACAGTGTGTCAAAAGGCCAAAAGTCACACTGCAACTGCCATCTTGGGAAGGAAAAGAAAAATAATATTTAGGTTTTTAAAACGTGACTTCTCTGACCTGGAATAGAGAAGTCATCCCAAAAAGAGGGGGCAGTGTGGAAGAATGCTTGAACACAAGGGTGGGGAGTATTGCATGCCACAGACAATTGCCAGAGTTTGTAGCAACAATAACAAAAAAGGGCTTCCTGTGTTTTATTATGTATTATGGCGTTCCAGCCAACATCGACGTTCTCCTGCTAGGACAGGCTGGCTGCCCCCAGAGAGCAGCTCCTCCAGATGACTGTTTGCGTTTGCCTGTAACACTTTCCCCATCCAACTGTTCCAAGATGCTTTCCAGTTTAAATACAGCCCCAAATCATCCATTTACAAGGAGCTGTTGCTGAACAAATACGCTTTGAGAACAAGCACAAACCTGTAAAGCTCCTCTCAACCTTGTGAAAGCATTTCAAGTGCCTCGGAAATGAGGAGAAGAAATAGCATAATCTGAGGCCTCAGAGGTGGGGTTATGTAGGGTTCCAAATGTCTCTTGCTGCTAAGCCCGACGTATCAAAAGATGGCATGGAAATAGCATCTCTTGAGTTAAAGCTGGGCAGCAGCATGGAAAAGCTAGTGTTGAGGATAAAATATTAATAAAACAGGAGTTTGTCAACCAGTATGTTGTAAGCTGTGATTACAAGACTGTTAAAAGCCAGCCGTGAAGGTCCTGTAGAAGCACCCCCTTGGGTAAGGAGAGACAGCTTGCTGAAGGAGCTATGCGCTGTCAACAGGAATAGTTAATGGAAGGGCTCGCGAGGGTGCAGCTTCCCCCGCAGATCGGGTGGTGACATTTCAGAGCCATTTCATCAGGGGAGGGGAGTGAGATGTACAAAGCAATGATCTTAGAGCGTTGTGATAGCATTCCCTAAAGGGAGAAGGAAAAATAAATTAGATCAGTGATCTCCCTGAGCAGAGCTGCCAGTTGTTAGCGTCTCTGAAGGGAGTGCAGAAGCCAAGATGACACCGCTGAAGGAGAAGGAGGAACTCATTTGTCTAGATGTACAAATGTATTATTTTTATTGTACCCGTGCTTTGGGCCTCTGCTGCAGGAGGTCAGAGCTTGACAAATGCTGGTTAAACAGCCCCTTTCTGAAGATAAGCTGTCACGGAACAGAGCAGATAGGCAGGACTGAAAGTGTTGTTTTCCTTGAGGTAGTATATGTGGAAGTGTCAGAGCCCTGTTGGCTGCTGCTGCTGCCGCCCTAGAAGAGGGATTGGCGAGAACAGCCCTCCAAGTTTTCAAAGGTATCATTAGGCCTTAAAATACAGTTGTAGTCTTGGCTAGCACTGGTGTCCCTCATTACCCTGCAGATGCAATGTCTTACAAATGTAACCTGAACTCATGTTTTTTAATGGAGCGTATGCTACTAATCACTTAAAAATCAGCATTATTTCCCCCCGCCTCTTTGTAATGAGACTGAGATTTTTATTTGTATGCGGATGGAGTTTTGCCAGAAAGGCTTATGTCAAGTGGTTTCATTCAGCAACATGAAAACTCATGTGCTTGTCTCTGCAGGTACAGAGAAGTGGAAATCAGGCGGTTGCAAAGAATGTAACTAATGACTCCACTTATGTATGTGATTTTTTTTCCTGGGAGTAAACTGGTGTATGTCTTTCAAAATGTGACTCAAAATGAGAGGAAATTTTCCTAGCCCAAATGTTTAAGTCTGTCCTAAAACATAAGTATCGCTTTGTGGGACCACCATGCATTACTCTATAAAATTTTATGTGCTATAATCAATAATTAATTGGGAAATGGGTGCTAGTAATTTTAGTACACTGTTCATGACTTTGGAATCATAGAATCATAGAATGGTTTAGGTTGGAAGGGACCTTGAAGATCATCGAGTTCCAACCCCCCTACCATAGGCAGGGATACCTCTCACTAGACCAGGTTGCCCAAGGCCACATCCAGTCTGGCCTTGAACACCTCCAGGGAGGGGGCTTCAACAACTTCTCTGGGCAACCTGTTCCAGTGCCTCACCACCCTTAAAGTGAAAAACTTCTTCCTAATGTTTAATCTAAACCTGCCCTCTTCCAGCTTAAAGCCATTCCCCCTCGTCCTATCACTACATGCCCTAGTAAAAAGTCCTTCCCCAGCTCTCCTGTAGGCCCCCTTTAGGTACTGGAAGGCCGCAATAAGATCTCCCCGGAGCCTTCTCTTCTCCAGGCTGAACAGCCCCAACTCTCTCAGCCTCTCCTCATAGGAGAGGTGCTCCAGCCCTCGGATCATCCTTGTGGCTCTCCTCTGGACGCGCTCCAGCAGGTCCATGTCCTTCTTATGTTGGGGACTCCACAGCTGGATGCAGTACTCCAGGTGGGGTCTCACGAGAGCGGAGTAGAGGGGCAGAATCACCTCCCTTGACCTGCTGGCCACACTTCTTTTGATGCAGCCCAGGATACGGTTGGCCCTCTGGGCTGCGATTGCACATTGCTTGCTCATGTCGAGCTTCTCATCAGTCATCACCCCCAGGTCCTTCTCCACAGGGCTGCTCTCCAGCCATTCCCCGCCGAGCCTGTATTTGTGCTTGGGATTGCCCCGACCCAGATGTAGGACCTTGCACTTGGCCTTGTTGAACTGCATGAGGTTGGCTTGGGCCCACCTCTCCAGCCTGTCCAGGTCCCTCTGGATGGCATCCCTCCCCTCCAGCGTGTCTGCCTCGCCAAACAGCTTGGTATCATCAGCAAACTTGCTGAGGGTGCACTCTACCCCACTGTCCATGTCGCTAACAAAGATGTTGAACAGTACGGGTCTCAGTACCGACCCCTGAGGAACGCCACTCGTCACTGCTCTCCACTTGGACACCGAGCTGTTGACCGCAACCCTTTGAGTGCGACCATCCAGCCAGTTCTTTATCCACCGAGTGGTCCATTTATCGAATCCATGTCTCTTCAATTTAGAGACCAGGATATCGTGCGGGACAGTGTCAAACGCTTTGCACAAGTCTAGGTAGATGACATCAGATCTTCCCTTGTCCACTGCCGCTGTAACCCCTTCGTAGAAGGCCACCAAATTTGTCAGGCATGACTTGCCCTTGGTGAAGCCATGTTGGCTCTCGCCAATCACCTCCTTGTTTTCTGTGTGCCTCAGCAGAGTTTCCAGGAGGATCTGCTCCATGATCTTGCCAGGCACAGAGGTGAGACTGACTGGCCTGTAGTTCCCCAGGTCTTCCTTGTTTCCCTTTTTGAAAATAGGGGTTATGTTTCCCCTTTTCCAGTCGGCAGGAACCTCGCCAGACTGCCATCTTTAAGCCATCTTGATTAGAAAATCAAAAACCAGTTTGCATTTAACTTGCAGCTTTAGTACCCCTTGACTTTGACTTTGACCAGGCCCAGAGTGACAGGACATTCATGTCATGCTGAGATCAGGATCTCGCATATCAAGCAATGTCACCTATGTTTCCTTGCCACCACCACCTGCAAGAGTGACTTTGCCTTACCAGGTGACTGTTTAGGCTCTGGCAGGGAGAAGGTGTTACCCAGTTGAACCTTTACAAGGGAGGTTTGCCCTGGCACAGACACAGATTTGTTCTCTATTGTCCTGCGTCTTCTGCTGGTCAAAGCAAGTGAGTGCTGCTGTCCATCACTATTCATGACAAAGTTCAGAGGCACAGGAAAAATGTCTTGGGGCATCCCATCTACCTGTGGTGACAAGGAAATAATGGTAAGGACCGATACCTCCCACATGGTTTTAACATCTGGGTTTTAGTGCTGCAGCTTGCAGTGGAGATGATCTGAAGTGTGTAATAGTGTAACATATAGCTCGGGGTCATTGCTAAAGGGGAGGGGTGGCATAGTTTTGGAAACCTTCTTCATCAGACCTGGCCCCAATGTAGGGATACAGTTGCCTTTCTGGACTTGGGTCATCTCCTCAGCAGCCACATCTGCCTTTTCTCTCTGCAAGTTAATGTTTTGTTGCAGGAAGGCAGCAAGGTACGGCAAGGTTTTTCTTCACTGCAACACATTCAGTGCTGTGTTGAGTTTTGTCATGCCTAATAATTGAGCTGGTTCGGCCTTTCAGCAGGATAGTGGTGGTCTGAAACAAGGAATTAGTTTAATATCTTATGACAGAACTAATGTCAACACTTTTCTTTTCCCACTGGCAACGTAGAGCCTTCACTTGGCCTTGCCATTGCCAACAGCTTTTCCAGCTCATGGGTGACAGCCTCCCTTCTCTATGTGCAAAAAGTGTAGAATCTCTCCCTTCCTTAAAAAAGGAAATGAAAGATCTAATTCTTAGCGACGTTATGGAGCCAGCAAAGATCAGCAACCATGAGAGATGAAGACTGCAGCATTTTAGTAAAATGTTTCCTTGAAGAAATGTTTCTAAAGGAGATGGATGACAACAAGGGAGCTGAAAGAGAAAGACTATCCATTAAAGAAGATCTAGCATGACCCCAAGTAGAAGCCAAATTTTTTGAAACTAACTGCTTTTCAGTTTTGATTAATGACTTGGCACCAGAAATTGGACATTTAACAGCACTTGGTCCACCATGGAAATTAACTCACTGGGAATCACTGATGCAAAGCTAAAGGTTTAGAGTGATGACCAGACAAGCCAACTGTTTTAGCTTTTTGCATTTTCTATGTGTGTGTGCAAGGAGTCAGCGCTGTTGTTTATCTGACAGCCTCTGGGTCAGAGGCTTTTATGCTCAGAACAGTACAGCAGCATAAGTTCCAGTGTAAGATCAAATCTAGACATAAGCAGAAATGCATCGTTTCCATTTGGGATCATGTATTTCAACGGGAAGCATATTCTGCACTTGGTAGGAGATGTTTGGGAAAATATTTGACATCATGAGAAAGCAAATGAGATTAACGGTATTTCTCCCATTTTATAAGCAAACTACTCAGTAGGTTACGAGCCCAGTTCAGTGCAGATGTTCACTTAGCTCATCTTATTCTTTGCAGAGAGACTAGCTCTTTGCTAAATTTCCTGAAGAATGGATAGTCAGAAAACTTTGAGCTGAATGCCAAAGGGGAAAGAAAAACCTTAGGAAATGTTATAAACCTATACACAGCTAAGCATGTCCAAATGTCTAAAAAGACATTTCAGGCTTGAATTACATGAAGAGAGGAGTACAGATTTCGTGAGGGCTGGGTGCTGCACTTTCTCTCTGCCAGCCAGGTCTGGCAGGGAATCCACCGTCGGAGTGCATCACTGTTTGCAGCCATTTTACTCTTTCCCTGCATTTTGCTCTAATCTGCTTGCAAGTGTCCACATACCTCAGCACCTGCAGGAGAGGTATGTGTTAAAATTGTATAATGGCTGTCCAGGCCTTGTTGCGATTAGAGCTGCTGTGAGCTGTTCTCCAGAGAGTCAGGCTCTGGTGAAAAAGCTCCTCTGGGCAGATTGGGAATAGCTCGGGAACTCACTTCGCTCTTCTCATCGAGTTTCAGATGAAAAGGCGAGTCTGAAAGCTGCTAATACTTACATTTTTGTATTCAGCTGCACTATCTGAGGGCAATATCAATTATCAGCTCCAAGAGACAGACTAAAAGAGAGAAACTTTGTGCTCACAGTAAAACACGGATACTTTTGAGCTCATTCCTTAAGTGTGGGAGGGAAGGAGTTAGGGATTAGATGTGTGGGGGTGTGTTAATGGAGGTATTTCTCCACTGCCTTCAGCCAAGATCTCTCAAGGCTCATAAATTTGACTAGCAGGGCTTTTGTTTCTGCTGTTGCTGAATGATATGGATCACCAGGTAGCTTTTTTCTTTTTTTTTTTTTTTTCCCTTTTGCTTTATTATTTGCAAACTCTCATCTCAGATAAAAAGAAACTGCCAGAATAAAGAAACCCAAATAGCCAGGCTTATTTCATTTCATACGCCTTAGCAAAATTCACGTTATTCTTCATGGGTGTTTTTCGTCCTGAACTAGCCAGATTTCTCCTTCATTATGAAAGAGGTCCTGACACTGTTGTTCTGGAGTATATTATTTCTGCCAAGTCATTTTATAAACTGCAGTAAGATTCCAAGGCCCAAGACAAAGCCGGTCCTCACCAAATCTATAGATCCCACAGCCCACATTTCTCTTAACTGAATGTGCTATAGCTGCTCCTGGCTGAGTCTGCTGGTGAATTGAAACATCCAGTAACTACCAAATGTGAACTGATGAAGTTGAACAGTAGCAAAGAAGAGAATCTGCAGTTTCCTTTTCTTTCAGTAAAGGAATCTGTATTTCCCTCAAGAGCCTTTTTAAAGACCTTCAAAATAAAGCTCAGGAGACTGAAGTGCCATCAATTAATCACAACATGAGTTCCTAGCACGAGGCGCACTGCAGTTTTCGGGACTGATATTTGAAATCCTGGTCTTCTTCCACAGAAACACCTGTCTGCTGTCTTGGGATTTAATTTTGTCATCTTTTTTTTTTTTCTTGTGTTTTCTGATGATGATTCACCCATCATTTGAGTTATCCTGGCATTAGTATCACTGAAGGAAATATTTGAAAGGGAGACCAGGTTTGCCAAGAAGAAAGAGCTAAGCTGTTTTTCACAGTTTTAAGGACACATATTCAAAACAGAATGTCCTTTTAAGTTAAGGCTGCGGCAGACTTGGTTACCTGTTTTAGGAAATTAGTTTTATGTAAAAGTTATTTATTTGAAGAAAATTATTTGATTTTAGTGAACAGAAGTACCTATTCAGTTCACAGATCTTCTGTTTCAAGAAGATTTGGGCATTTAGGGTTTTTTTTCTGGCTTTTTCTTTGATACTCTCCTAGCAGGCTTGTTCTTATTTAAAGCATATTTCAGACAGTTTTGCTATACATACATTTCTGTATGCTTCGTGCATATAGAAGGTAAGTCTCTTCCTTTAACAGATAAATGATGTAACCTGTTTTGTCTGCACCAATAACTGTTTTCTCCAGGTCAGCTTCTCACTGTTTTGTGAATGTGCAAAAACTCTCAGATTAAAAAAAAAAAAAAAAAGACTTTGTCAACATTGTGTGTTTGGACTAGACTTAAATAAAAAGTGAGATGGAATATAATGTAGTTTTAATCTCTTCATTAACATGTAAAAAGCAAGAAGTGCACTATGAATTATTTCTTTATATGATCAGACACATGACATGAGGACAGGAAGGTCATAGCTTCAGACAGAGAGACACAGGACAGCGGGAGATTTCCACAGCTCATTTAAAATAAGTTCATAGTTTTCTGGCATCTCTAGACTTTTGGGTCTTGTTGCTAAGGGGAAAAAAAAAAGAAACTTAAGGACAAAGGAGGTTTAAAATCTGTTGTAGCTTTCTGAGCTTTTTGACTAATCCCAGCTTTCCTGTGTGAGCTCCAGTTTTATTAAGTTTACCTATCAAATTATTATCTATCACTCCACTGAAGAATTAATATTCATGTGGATGTGCTGCTTTATTGAGAGTTCATTTTTTTGGAAACATTTTAGGCATCACTTAAATGTTAGTAACTCCTTCCTGTTCAACCTGTATATTCAAAGTACAGTGACAGCAACTGCTGCACAGTGCCTTCACTGTGAGAAGGGGGAGAGTGTTATTAATAATAACAGTCCACAAGTGTGGACTCGTGCTAAGCACAGTCAGTTGCAATAACCATTTAAAATGACAGAAAATGCCTGCCTACCTGCAGGCTCTGTGTTGTCCCTCTTTTCCGCAGTGGTGAGACTGTGGCAGGAATTTTGGGATAGAATTTAGGGGTACCGACTGCCAAGTCACTCAAAGGAGGCAGAGGAAAAGGCTTTTTTTCCTCTCATTTGAGGACCCTCTTGATTATGAACCACATCCATATGTATGTCACAGAACCAGCAATGGATCAGTGTTTAAAAAAATCAGTTAGCTGGTTAGCTTGGAGGTACCTGCTGGGGTGTGGGAGGAGGAAAGGAAAGTAAGAGCAATCTAAGTAAAATACTGCTCCTAGAGGTTTCTATACCACATGCATAGGAGCTGACTTATGTAAAAGCAAAGAAAAAATGCCATCAGAAAGAAATGCTGCTTTGTGGGCATCTTGCATGCAAATACATCTGTGTGCACATCTGTGCTGGAATACAGACATAGATACAGATCATTAACATCTATTTTCTGAAGGCGATCCAAAGTATCAATCACCTGAATTACTGCAGTAAAACCTGTCTTTTAATGAAACAAAAGTGAGACATGAAAATAAAAGGTAACCTACTTTTAAATGTTTATAGAAGATAAAGGTTTAACCACAAGTCTTTCATCAAATGGAAGACAGTAGGAAAAAAAAGTTTAGAAAATGCCCTTTGGCTGCTCTTTACTGTGTGGTGAAACCTCACAGTATCTCACCTCATATACTATATGGGCCCTAAAGGCAGCTGGAAATGTTTAGAAATACGTCTATTTTGGTACATGGCTGCCTCTCTATCTGTTACATCCAGCAGTGTTTCAAGGAAGGGAGATATTTGCTTAAATGAAAAGCCCAGACCAAAGTGTGAGATGGTAAATGGCGCTCGAGGGTATACAGCGGTCTAAACGATGCCCTCTGTTAAAAGAATCAGCCACCTGACTGCTCATTAGTTAGCAGTAAATAATGAGGAATAGCTTGAGGCAGGAGCTCAGAAGTGCAGATGTCCCAAAATAGTCACCCAGTTTGTGGTGTCATGAGATCTGTAGTGTCGTAAGGTAAAATACACTTAATCCCTCTTCTGAGTGAAGTAAAGCATTTTACAGTCTTTGTGGAGTCTAGTAATTTTGTATAATCTTTTCAGTGAGGATATCAAAAAAGGAAAAGCAAGGTCCGTGCGATCGGGCAATGACTGCATTCTTTCCCTGTTGCGTTGCACTGCACACCCAAAAGGCATTTCGCACTAAGTGAGCACCCCTGGAAATTCCCCCATCGGGATGCCGCCCCCTCGTCCCTCTCAAAAGGCAGTAGGTGATGCATTTTGAATTAGACTAATGCCAAATCTGAATTTCTCAGATGGCTCCTGTTGTTTTAACGGGAAGACCAGCATTCTAAACTAGAACTACCCTGAAAGTGGGTGAGTCTGGGTGAGGAGGGTGGGCAGTAGCAAGGCCATGGGAAAAGCTCAGTCGTATTTAACAGCCATGGTGCCATTGCAAAGAACTGCAGAAATATAAGTTTGAGTAGAAATTAATTTAAAAATCCACGGGCAGTTTTAAAAAAGTTTGTGTCTTTTTCTGTTAAGGCATTTTTCATACCTTAGAGACTCATTCCCTTAGAGAGTTCTATAGCAAGGCTGGTTTTCTTTGCTATATTTTAGGTTGCTTTAAATTTTGGATGCTGTCTAAGGTCAGAAGGTATTTGTTACAGAATTCTTACACTCTCAAAGAATCTTCAGTCCCATAAAATTTCAATGAAACATGGGTTCCTAGGTGCCTACATTTTCCTTTTTTTGAGCATTCCTCCTCATCATCACCCCTTTTTTCTGTTTTTGCCACAGTTTGGGTACAGCTCCCCAGTTGTCTGAGGCCACATGAAGCAACAATCTTGGAAGGAAGATCAAAAAAGACAAAAGTGAAGGTGTGTTTTCCATACCTAGCCTGATACAACACCCCTTGCTCTGGTGAGTAGGAGACACCTCGTGTCCTGGTCTGTTCTGGCTTCTCCCCATCTCCTTGACCCTTCAGCAGCGCATCAGGGCTCAGCCTCAGGTGCCAGTAGGTCTTGTCCCCTCTCGTATCAGGTGTCACCTTATGGCACCTTCTCCCTACAGCTCACAGCAGTACCTGCCTTGATGTTTCTTTTATGTGTCCAGCTTAGTCTCGTACCAGACAGCCCCTGCGAAGGTGTCTCTCAGAAGGGTACTCTGGGCAGACTCTGATGCCACGGCTGTTACACGCTTTTCAGTCATTGACTGCTGTAATCACTGCCTGTGGGGGTACTGGTTGCAGCCCCCGCTTTTTTGTCTATGCCCCGTTCACAGTGGGTTTCTTACCTCCTCCTTGCAGCAATCTGCCTCCACTTGTGGCCTATTTACTATTCTTTGCATGGTCGTTATCTTAACGAAGGTGCCGACCTGAACTCCCTTCTCCCCCTGCCTCCTTACCTTTCAGCGCTGTGTCAAATCCTGTTTGCTGAGAACTTTAAACATTTTTTCTCTGGTCTGAGAAATCAAACAAACACTGCTTGAGGGCTACCTAAGCCCTGTAACCAAGGGGTTTAAATTAGGAAGTGTTTAGTGTAGGAAGAGCTTAAAAATGTGGGCCTGGGCTGCAAGTCCAGGTTCTTTCTTTTGTTCCTGCATGCCTCTTATTGATCTCAGCGTATATACCAAAGGCAGAGAGGACGTCTACAAACACGGGGGGAGCTGGGCAGTAGTGAGAAAGCATACGGAAAGGAGGGTGGGTGCCACTGCTGGGGGTGCTCTGCCAGAAAGGGGTAAATCCGGCTGCCTCCTCCCTGTCTGTGCTGGGCTGGGGCCACCCTCACTCTTGGTCTCTTCTCCCCTGCTGATGCTGGGGTCCAATTCCCGTCCTGGGTCTTGCACATGCTCAAAAGAGTTTGTCTGCCGTGGGGGTCCAAACTCAAAGGAAAAGGGAATCTCCACCCAAAGAACTCTGAAAGGCAACCGGCTCAGGAAAGGCTGCCATGCAACTGCTCTGGGGATCATAATCTGTGAGACAACTGATCTAGCACTTTTTATGACCATTAAGCTTTCGAGTTCTCTGTTTCTTTCTCTGTCATGCCTTTACACATATAGAAATTTAAAAAGAAAGTGCAAGTGGAAAGAGAAGCGGGAAATCCAACCTCAATAAACTCTCCATAAAAATCCACAAATTAAGGGCAAGTACATCATGAAAGCATATTAGTCAGAGAGCTATAAATTCCAGCAAATTGATTGTCATATATAATCAAAAACATACTATAATATATAATAAGTTGAAATAAATACCGCAAACCAACCTCAGGCTGTAAATGTTTAAGATTAGTCTTTCATACCACATATACCTGAGGTATAAATAAAGAGAGCAGGAAGGCTTAAAAAAAGAGAAGGGGGGGAAGCAAAAAAGGTGTGTATCCTAAAAATGGAGATTGAAATAAACATGTGGTCCTTTGAGTTACACTCAGAAATAGACTGCAAATCATTGGATGGCTTGAAAGGTTTTCACAGCATAGGCATGTTCTCATGCACTGCTTAACAGCCACCAGTCCCTCCTTCTTGAGCTGAACCCATAAAGAAGCCTGCAGTGACAGTCCTCAAAGAGTGTGTCCTACTTGCTGTGTGCAGAGGTGACAAATGGAGAGGGTGGCTGTGACACAAGGTTTGCCTTCAGCAGAGCCGGCATGGCAATGCCTTGACTTGGACTGGTTGGAGGCCAACACCTGGGCCTGCGGGAGCCCTGCTGGCTGCAGTATGGCTCCGGCCATGTCCCAGACCTGCCCGTACTCACTGGGTGCCCCTTTTCATGCAAGTTGCATTCTGCCTGAGGCACCTTGGTTAAAGACAGCCCCATTCACAGTGACAGGATTCCTCCAGAAGCTACTGGACACCTCCAGGAGCTACGAGCTACCTCATGGTTTGCGATGCTCACCAGAACCTGTAAATGCTGATGGGCTAATGGGTTTCAGATCACTTGTCAAATTACTGTGTATGGTCTTTTAAAGCAAAATACTTATTTTAACCTTCATAGTTAACATATGGACCTAGGAGCCCACAGCTAGGAAGAGCCTGTATTTAATCTAACAGTGTGCAATTGTTTCTATGTGATCTGAAATGACCTGACCAGGATTCCCAATGCCTAGGCTAGAAGCCCGTTTCTTCTTTATTTAGTATATATTTACTATCAGTCGCCTAAGGTGCCTTCCTGTCTGCATTATTAATGTGACATAGGCCTATGGTTTCCAGTGTCATATATGTGGAATTTCTTTTCTCAGTTCCTGAACAGTCCACATCTAATTCTCCAGCACGAAAGCTGATTAAAAGTCATGGCACTGGACCTTCTGTTTGAAACTGTTTAGCTTAAAACAAGGAATACATGATGCTGTAACCCACAGCACTGCCTCCCAGCTGGAGGAGCATCTGCATTATTATGGACGCTTCTGGCTTAGCCAGCGATTAATTATGTCAAATGGGAGAGGAAACAGGTGAAATCATACTGAGAAACCGATGGGGATGGTTGGAAGCAGACAGGGCAACCCGCAGGATGGCTGAGCTGAAGATGCCAGCCCTGGTCCCACGTGGAAGTCTCCCAGCCCATCTGCCTGAATCCACACTGGGGCAAACACTGACTGGGAAGCAGGAATCTGCCGTCAGCCGGGGCTGCAGTTTGGCTGGCACAGTGCAAATGAAATCCCTGGAGGTGGAGGCTGGTAAAATGGAGCGCCACGTCACCTGAGCTGGCTGTGGGCACCGACTGTGCAATGTTCCCAAACACTTACCTGAAATGTTAGGCAGTCTTCGTTCGCATGGAGCCTGAATTGCACCATGTTTCCTTCTGTCAGTAACTATTGCCAAAGCCCTTCAGGTGAAGATAGACTTGAGAAGTGTCCTGAAGCTGCCCGAAACCTGATACTTCCTTCCCGGCGGGATTCGAGTCCCACTGTCAATAACGTGTCAGTGCAAAACGGAAGCAGCGATGTTTACAAAATTAACAAATGGACTTCAAGTTAAACACTGGGCAATTTGTGAGACAGCTTTTTTTTTTCCAAGCATGGACCAGTCTCCTGGGATTACTTGCAGGTGAATGTTCTGTTATTCTTTCTGGACTGACTTATTCTAACAGCATGTCATTTTTAATTGCCTTTCTTGAGAAAATAGGCTTGCAACTCCATCCTGTTAGCCTCCTTAGAGTGCTCTCGACGTTAACCTTTTCCCAAGGCCGCATTCACCATTCCTAAATCACATGTACAGTTTTACTGACTGCAGATCAGTTACTGCAGTTGGGAATGCAAAGTTGTATTCTGTATATGACATGTGCCCTATAGTGTAAGTATATAGCATGTATCATATAGTATATGGCATATAAGAGCACCACCAGCGCCAAGACTAAATGGCAGACTCGTTTGTATTGGGCCCTGATCCTGCGAGGATGAGCACGTACATATCTCAAGCAGTCGTGCTGACTTTCCTGGGACTGCAGACAGGAAGAAAAAGTTCAGCACGTGCCTAAAGCTTCACGGAATTGGGATTTACGACATTAAATTCTACATCAAGGAGGAGGAGAAGCTGTTATCGCAAGACACCCTTGGGGAGGTGCAAAGCAGGGGGTGGCATCCTATCTGTCAGCGCGGTGTCTGCCTGCCCCGCTTTGCTAGACCCTGATCCTCCCTCCAGCCACCACGAAACTGGACAATCCCAGTGCTCACACCCAGATACTCACATCTCAGGGGGTCCCTGAGTGGGTACAAAGCTTTGGCAGGAACAAGTCCCCTCCGCTTATCATCACCACGAACCGTTTGGGATGAAGCACATAAACAACGCAATATTTTTAGCAAATCCAGCTATGGCTGGTGGACTGAAGTACATCACTTGTTTCAACAAGTAGCAAATATGAAGCTGGAGGAGATGGCAGGAAATTATCCAGAACTGAAATGAATATTATGACTTTTCACCAAGCTAACAGGACTCCTAGCAGCAGGATCAAAATAGCTGTTTGTCGGTTATTAAAAAAAAAAAAAGAGGAGTTGCTGCCAAGGTTTATGAGAAAGAAACTATACTAATGCATTATTTTGGTTATACAATGTTTATCACTTTTTTTCCTTTCAGTCTGCACCATGAAATTTAAAAAGCAGATCTATCAGCATCTAATGTTACTTCAAAACACCATGTAGTGTCTAGAAAACTGAACTGTCAGACATGCTTGTCATGTACACATATTTTGTGATTAAATGTGTTCGGGCATGAGTTTTGGCAGGATTTCTTCACAACTATCCTGAACTTTTCTTGACACCTTTTATGGCACGTAATACATCTGCAGCTCAGGGCTTGGTAAGCTCTTAACTCTTTAATTATGAGTCTAGAAACTCCCTTCCTAATTATTGTCCTATAAGCAACATGATCTAATTCTCCTGCCAAAGCCCAGAAACTCACGCTACAGGTGCTTCGCTTTGTTTGGCTGCCTTTTGCTATTTTTGTTTTGCTTTTTACGGTGCCAGGAGAGTAGTGTGTGCTCTGCAGTCTTGTGGCAGTGTAATCCTGGAGAAGTTTGCAGTCGCTTGCGAGCTGACGTGACTGATATCTGGTATTTGTCACTTTTTCTGGCATCTTTTCCTCCGACTAAGGACAGTGCTCACCTCTCATGAAGTGCACGCCGCTTGGACCAGGTTTAACCAGAGGACCGACTTCCTCCTGTAAAGGGTTGGGGGTTAGCATTGACGTTTGTGTGGTACCAAGTGATGCCAGAAACTTCCTCTTTTAAAGTTAGTGGGACTCGTATAAGTACTGTAGGAAGTAAAAGAACAAGACTTACATAGCTGACGTGTCTAACGCTATACAAATCCCATTTTACCCTACGGAAAAACTGAACTGGAAACTGGCTCAGTGTCTTGCCAAAGGCCACAGAGGATATCGGTACTGGAGAACCAACAGACTCTGCCAATCCCAACTCTGTAGCCTCTGTGCGATCACTTGGAAAACTTCATTTCCTTCTATTGGACTGATTTTAAAGAGAATAATGAAACAGGGAATTCTGCTCTCTTCCTTACGGCCTGAGGGAGGAAGTCAGGAAGTTTGTCTGGTGACTTAATTAATTTAATAAGAGAAATTACCTATAAAGTTGGTTTTGCAAAATTTCTATAGAGACCATAAATCATGCGTGTATTTTCTTAAACATTATTAACAAGCAAAGATACAGCAATGCACAAAAATCTAGAAGAAACTTCCATCTTTCCAAAGTATGAGGAAGACCTATGCACTCATGCCATACCTATATGAATTCATACACGCACAATTCTATGTAACCCTAAATGTAGTTAAGCAAGATTATTTTGCTTTCTTGGTCTCTAAACTAAAATTACGTACTGCTAAATATATTTCTGTTCCTTTTCATATTCATTCAGCACTGTGCATAAAGTTGGTGCCCTTACTGAAAAAAAGATTTCTATTCTTCCTTAAATCTGGAGTTGCTAGCGCAGCCCCATCAGCCAACAGTGTCTTTCTGTAGCCTTTCAGAACATGTACAAATGGCGCAAGGTGTTAAGAGATGCAGGCCACAAGGCCAAGAAGTTTAATGATGGATTTATTATTGAAAAGTGTATGCACTTTTCTGAAATAGTAGTGGAACTTCAGACTCCTCTTAAAATTGCTGTTTAAAGAACAGAGTTCAGTACTGAAATAGTCGGTGCAATCTCCAGAGAGGAACCCCAAAGACCCTTCCTGGATGACAAATTATGGAAAACTTCCAAATCAAGTTGTAAACTTTCTCTCTGGGTAAACAACAATCATCAAAACTGTGTAGCTGTTCTCTAGGTTTACCCACTGAAAGAGAGCGAGCTTAAACTTCATCAAAATTCCAGACCCAAACAAATTCAAAGTTTTGAATTAATTCATATTTGGATTGGAATTTAATAATTTGGACTGTTTTCTATAGCCATACTGTTGTTGCAATAGACGCTCGCTTATGGCTGTATTTTCCAGGCTAATAATTTTTGATAAAGCTTTCTGAGATTCAAGATCAGTACCAGCTGGAATCTTGTTTAAAAAAAGCAAAGTATTTTCCTACCTCTTCCCATGTACCTGAGTAATTACTTAAAGTTTGATGTCTTTGTGTTAAATGGCATTGCTTAAACTCTACGCATGTCAAACAGCAGAAAGCTAGGAGAGTTTGAAAGGTTATCGCCATTTCTCTTTGAATTCCTGTGTACTGAAACCCTTTGGAGGTGGCTGCCTACTGCAAATCATTGTTTGACAGCTTCACTCAACTTTGAGACTTGTCAAGTCAGGGGGCAATCTGACAGCTCTCAGGCAATAAAGTAAACAAGGGATTTGGAGCGTCAGAGAAGGAATGCTTAAAATCATTCCTAATATTTCTCCTATTCATAACATGTCACCAAGACGGTGAAGTTATGAAGGCAGCAAGTCTCAGCTTCTTACACATCCCAGGTGGCGTTCGCAGGGTGAGCAAAGGCTTGGGGGAACCCTGGCTACCGGCTCCCACCAAGTATCATCCAGATTTGTTCCACTGATGGCATTCCTGATAATAATGAAAACTCAAGGCATTCTTCTTCAAATGGATGATTTTTCAAATACTTTATGTCTGACTTTAAAGGTGATTCAGTATTGGTGGAGGCTTAGCCTCATTTAGTAGTTGTTCTTTAAAACCAAATATGACCAAGTTACAGGGTTTCTGTGTAATGATGTAGTTAAGGGATGCTTCTTTCACAGTGACCAGGAAACCTGCAGACACTTTGGCTGTACAAATGCTCAGATGCAGAGTCTGTAGTGGTGCTGGAACCTGCTGAGGGTTGATCACTACATGGATCTGACCACTTACATACCTGTTTATGGACTTCAAACGTATTTGCACATGAACTAACAGGTACGTTTCTGAAGCAGTCACTTTTATG
Organism: Pluvialis apricaria; assembly: GCA_017639485.1. Lineage (NCBI taxonomy): Eukaryota > Metazoa > Chordata > Aves > Charadriiformes > Charadriidae > Pluvialis > Pluvialis apricaria. Next base: position 37,560,381 of record CM030009.1, read on the forward strand.
GGGTCCTGCCTTTGCAGGAATTATCTGAGACACCTTAAAAAGCCTTGTTTATAGATTGTGATAATCTGGCTATGCTACTGCAGAGCCAATTGAATGCTCAAAATGATTAGCAGTTTTTAGGAGTGTAACCTTTGTTTTTTGGGTATTTTCCTGTGCGTGTTTCTGTATTCCTATCAGGGAACAAATTGACAGTATGTCTAGCATACCATTTTGTAGCTGTATGTACCAGGCAGGTTTTACAGCTCCAGTGAAGAATGTAAAACAAAGTATAGAAAATCTGACCTAATTTTTAGACCAGTGTGACTGTTCTTTGCACATCTATTTTGAGAATTCCTGCTGCTAACACACCTAGAGCTGACCTCTTTGTTAACTGTGTGGCATGTGCATGACAATAAATTACCTGTTGTCATTATTGAAAATGACTAATGGCCTGTTACCCTTTTAGGACGTTATTTAAAAGTCATTTTTCTAAAAGAAGAACTATATTCCCTCTAGAGGTAATGCTGCTTTTTTTTTTTAATAACTCCATTAACTGTTGCTGCTCTGTGCTATTATAGAAGGGTTTCTAATTACAGTAGTTGCCATACAACGAAATTGCAGTTACAGCTAAATTGTCTTTTGATTCTTTTTCTAATAAGAACACCTAACTGGACACCCAGCCTGTATAAATCTCTGTAGCTGTGTTTTCAAAGGATCTAATCTAATATGGACTAGCTGTAACGTTTAGGGGTGATGTTGAAGATCTTCATTTAGTGCAGTATTACAACTCCATTAATTCACATTTTAAACTGAGCCCTGACCAAATGCACTTCAGCAGCCACTTCTGCTTGCTAAAAGATTAAAGGTTCTGAACCATGTGAAGAAAGGAAATCTTTATAGATTGCTAGTTAATGGCTGTTTTCTTTACTGCTGGAGTCGGTGAATTGAATTGTAATGGAGTGGGTTGACTCCACATATGGAAATTGCAAAGAGCAGGATCATTTTTTTACAGATTAAAATTTCAGTCATTCTGGAAGTCAGCGATAGACTTCGAAGTGCTGGACTGCAAAAAAATAGTTGAAACTCTAATGGGTCTTTTTAGCATAATATTGCTTGCTTATGTATCTGTTCTGTACTTTGCATTAGCAACTGAATAGGTGCTATAAACTTAGTTGATTTGATATCACGCAGGGAGGTACGTGTAGCACCATGTAAAAGCAGCTTACATTGTGCCATGACAGTATGGAGCACTTGGGGTCTTCGGCTCCCAATACACATGCATACTTGGTGAAGGGCTCACATTCATTTCATTGCTACCAATGTGCAAGAAAAACTTGGCTAGAGGAGTAAAACTGCAGGCGTGTGTTCTTTTGTAGTGTTCCTAAAGCTTATCTAGCCTAAGCTGTGTTCCCAGATTGACGTCTCTTGCTAGTACTGTCATGGCAAACTCAGACACGTCATAGTCGCTCAGACTAAGTGGCAGAAGGGCAAAGAAAGTTTCCTTGGATAAAACTGCTCTTACTGTGCAAAGCTAGACAGGGAGTGCTGGGAGTTAATCACTGAAACACGAACAGACAGGACTAGCTTGTCATAATAAGAAGCTATCAAATCACAACTCTGTTAAACTCTTCGATGTTTTATCATGAGCAGCTGTCAAACTCTTATAATTTCATGATTAATATATTACAGAGTGATTTCCTCTCTTTTTCTGTTGCCTGTAGTGGTTTTTTTATCTGAAAGTGGTATTGGTCATATTTATTTAAAGTGAGCTATAACTCTTTGTGTGTGTGTATGTATATAAATGTGTAAAAAAACACAGAGAGGAGGAAATAATTCTTGGGCCTGGCTCCATGCATGGGAGGGGACTGCCCCATACGTCCTGCCTTTCGTTGTGCCCCTTGGATGGCAAAGTAGGGCTGCGAGCAGTATTAAAAACCTGTGTTAAGGCAGATAAACATAATTCAGTGCCTGTGCTGCATCTCCCCATGGAGATGGGAGCCAGTGACTCAAGGTGTTTGGAAAGTCTCTGGCTTTTATGTCCAGGCATTTTCCTTGAACTGAAATTAATGCCCTTAAAAATTACTGCTAAACAACCGGTATTACAGGCTGTAATAACCATTGAGCTGCTTTTTGCCATAGCAGACTCCTGCCAGGACAGGATTTCCATCTTTTGGGAGATATTTCAAGTCAGCCTGCAGTCTGGGACTTTTTGGACTTGTGGCTCTATGGATTTGCTTGTTTAAGGCTGTTGGTGTTTGCTTTAAGTTTTTAAGAAATAAAATTATAATTTTTAAAACCTTTGAAGAAAAAACTATTCCTGGTGACTATTTCTTTTGGAATCTCTAAAAAGGTTGCTGAGGAGAACTCCATGACAATATAATTAAGCAATAAGACATGACAGCTAGTCATTTCAAGGTTATTATTGTATGCCTAAGGTGGCATCACAGGCATGAGGCTGAAGGGCGAGTGGCTTTAATCACCCATTAAGTGCAATAATCCCTTTGATATGCACTGTCTGGAGAAGCTTATCAAAAAGGAATTTAGGAACAATATTAAGAGGAACAGACAAACTGGTGAATGCACTAGGCGTGAATATTAACATGGTTATAACATCACTGCCAGACATTCAAAAAGGTCTATTTGTGTCAAGTTAAAGACACCCCGAAGGAATTACTTTTAATAAGAAGCAAATTAGTGCAAGGACTTCGTTGGTATTTTTGCTTTTTTCTTCCCTAAATATTTGTCTTGTATACTTTAAGCATAGGTCATATGGCCTTTAGAGTGGATCAGCTCACCTATGCTGTACAGCTGGATAAAAATGCAGATGACAGGACAATGATACAGTGCCTGTCCATAGCAGGACAGCCCTACTGTAAAACCCGTTATTTGATGACCCACAATCCTAGCTCACTTTGGTACTTTTGCCTGGTGCTCTGCTCTCAAGGGAGGCAGTTCTTCCAAAGGAGAGTTCCTTCATACAGCGCGTGAAGTTCGGTGGTGCGGTTTCCACATCTGTTTCAGCTAGAAGGGCTGGGAATTGAACTGTAGTCCTCGGCAGCAATAGAGAGATAGATGCCAAATTGCAGACCTACTTCATTGACCTAGTAAAATATTTTGATTGCATCTAAAGGAAGGACATGAAACACGTTTATTTTCCTATGAAATGGTTTATGAAAAGATACAATTTTTTCAAAAAAAACATAATTGTGTGAATTTTTTTAAGTGTGAAGTTTGTGCTATTATGCCACTAAGCGAAGAAATCCAGTGCCAACATAAATGTTGGTGACATGTTCTTCATATTTACAGGTCTGAAAAGTTATCTTTTCCTTGGCCTCTTTTATGTATATTAGTACATTAAAATAATGATCAAAATGTAAATATGAGAGACGGAAATATTTGCTTTGACTCAAATTGTAATTGGTCTATGTTGTAGAGAAAAGAGTATTTTGCCGCATTGGCCCGTGTTTGAACTTAGGTGATATTGTGGATTTTGTTCAGTGTACGAAAAGCTTTGCCTTTTATTTGAAGCCTGCTTTGACTGTGTAATTGCCATGCTCCAATATCCATTTGGACATTCAAGGTTCTCCTGTCAGTCCGTTTGGGTACACATGGGCTGAACAATGAAAATCTTCCTGTTGTGGGTGCATGGGGGGTTGTGGGGATTTTGTTTCATTAAACAAGAGGGATAAAAAATGTAAACCTGAAAATGAAAATTGATGAGAATTGAACCTTATCTTTTGTTTTGCCTTTCAAGAAAATTTATGGAAATGCAGTGTAGCAGGGCTGTTGTCACTGGTTCCATTCAAAGGCAAAAAATCTTAGTACTAAACAGAAAATGTGCTTTTTGAACAATATTTGAAGAATTAGACTTTAAAAGAAAAATCAACAAAATTCCCTCCAAATAAAGGGTTAAAAAGAAATCCGCTACCGTTTCCCTAGGGACAGGATAGTCCAGTTTTGAAAAAAGTCATTGTTATGCTAGTAATAGGATATGTCTTAAGCTTGTTCTTAAGACTTATTTTCTTTACTGCAGGTTGAGAAATTTTCTCTCCATCGCGTTCCACGCAGTTGTTCTGGAAAGGAATGGCAAAGCTGTGCAAGGCTTCGCAACGAAAAACAACCCCTCTTCCTGTAAAGGCAAGACTCTGCCAGAATAAATAGGGATGGCAGCAAATACTACAGATGATCATTTCTTTTAAGTGTGCGTGTATGTATTATACATAACATAAATATAGATATATAGTATATATGTGTGTGTATTTGCATGAATTTGCATATGTATCAATATTTTTAAATATCTACATTCCGGAGCCGATATAATCAATGCAAGTTTTCCTGGAAACTGGGCTTTTAGCACAGCCCAGCCCGCCCACAAGTCATCCTGTACAATCCCGAGATGAAGATTAACACGCCAGGCTACAAAAGCTAATTTCTTAATAATGATAAAGTTACCGAAAGCAATGCAAGCTCTTGAGGCCTGAAACAGCCAGATGAAAATGGCATGGTCTAGTGATTAGAAGGTTTTAGTAGGAAATAATACTTTTCTTGTCACTGGGCTGCATTGGCAGAATGAGTGCAGCAGCTGGAACGCATATGCAGAGTGTTTACTGGAGCGACTCTTACACTTTCAGACAGAAGGAAATCCTGTGCAGGATTGGAAAGTGCAGAGAGCTGTCACCAGGGAATAGGCTGTCTGTGTGTCTCCATGAAATAAAAGCTGTGCGGACCACAGACCCTGCAGTGGGCACTTCCTGCCCCCTTTGCTTGCAGCAGTCCAAGATTGCTTTTTCTTTTTGCCTTTTTTTTTTTTCTTTTCTGGAAAATATCAAATCTACTGGTATTATCAACAGAAATGCTGATGAAGCTCAGGATTTACTTTGTATCAAACTTCAAAAATCTGATTAAGGGTGGGGTTTTTTGTTGTTGTTATATTCTTTTTTGTTTGGCAAAAGGAGAACCTGGAAATTTTGCCATCTTTCGGGTCGCATAGATTAATCTTTCTAGGCTAATAAGACATCTGATATTACTTGAGGTGGTTTTTTCGGTTTGTTTTTTTTTCCCCCCAAAGCTGTGTAGGTTTCTAACTACTGTGAATGCATTTAGACCAGTAGTAAATCCCAGCAACTAAAAGCTGCTAACACAGGGAGCATTTTATTGTTTGCTGATGGTATAGCAATGACCAGTATCTACTAATGAATAAGAAAACACGTTTGTTATCCAAATAAGTTTAAAAATCTTAAATTAATGATGTGTTTGTGTGACAGATTTGTGGGAGGGATTTCAAATATAATCACCATCAATCTGGCTACAGCCAAAATAAATTTTATGAAAAGTAAAACAAACTGTTGCACAGACGAAGTAGGCCTTCGGGGGCTCAGGCAATAATCTGTGTTTTCTTATTTAGCTGTGTATAATATTTCTGTTCATTTCTTGTCCAGATAGAATCTCAGTATATATAACATTGCTGTTAAAGCTAAGAAGAGTCAACGTATGCCACTACCCAAAGGGGAGGGAAGAAAGAAATGAAAAAAAGAAATGCATACTTAAAATTTTTGTTTCAAATAAGCAAGCGATGCCCAGGTAACCGTGTCAGGCATAGTGCAATTGTAAAGGTGAGCATAAAACATAAAAGCTTTAATTCCAGAATGGTGACTTTTCATAGAAATATGTGACTACTTTGGGATGTATGTTCTGGAAACCCCAGATGCTAATTATGAGGTTCAAACTTTTGTTGAGGTTCCTGCATATGTTCTTTCTTTTGCTGAATAGAAATGTCAAATTTAATCAGACAAAGAAGAAAGGTGGGACCCCAGCTTCAGAAGCATGTAAGCAGCGCTTACTTGGGAGCAAAGTGGCCTGTAGCCCTAGTTGGTGCCGTCTGCTCTGGCCAGTGCTCGGTGGCACGCGACGGATGGGGGAAGCCATGCTGGTGTTTGGGTAATGGTGAACCAGGTCAGAAACGCTTCGTTGTGCTGGGGTGCTGAAGGCGACTGAGCACAACAACGGACTCCCAACTGACCTGCTTCAGTAGTCAGTATCATTGATAAGGGAAGGCTTAAATTTCTGCCTGCATGTTCCTGTAAAAACGCATCGGTAATTTTTGATTGTTTTCTTCACACCGTCCTGCAAATATGTTTTAAGGAGATTTTTGCCTGAGAAAGGGCTTTTGGGTTGAGCTGAAGGCATGTCACAATCTTTCATTCACAACTTCAAATGCATTACATACAGCTGCCAAAAAAATCTGCTTTTGCATCATTGTCCAGCTTCCCTGTTCTCGTTATTGGTTTCCAGTTAGTGTAACGGGAGTATGTGGCTGTCATTCAAACAGATGAAAATCTTTGGCATTGAAAATATATCAAGGGGTGACTGTTTTTTAAAGGAAATATACCCCTTCCTACTATTGCATGGTTTCTTGATCAGATAAAACCCGTCTTGTGCTAACGTTTAAATTAAATGCACTGTGTTCTGACCCAACAATAACAAAATCAAACCCACTCATTGCCAAGTATCATAAGCTCTTAAAATACATTCAGACAGTGCGATGATATTACTAGGGAAGCAGATATCAGGTTTCAGCCAACAAAGCAAACCACACGGTGGAACATGAGAAGTACCGTGCTTACTGACTTCTGAATAAAATGGAAGACAGAAGCCCTATCAAAAATTATACTAATAATCTGATGCTGTACATTTATACGGAGACTTGGCCTGGAATATCTCAAAGATGCTTCACAGAGAGACACGTTTTTATCTTATCTCCCCATCTAGGTGGCTGAGGTAAAGAGGTTAAGCAATTTGGACTCAGATTTCAGAAAAAGCACTTTCCAAGGTGTGTCTCAGCAAAGGCTCTGTAAGAAACTAGGTTGTATTGTGGCAAAACGTAGACTGGGAAATCGCTAAGCTCCACCAGAATTTGGTAAGACACTGGGCAAAGCTTCACTGTGTGTTTGCCCAGTTCTTAAACTCTCCTGTTAAGCATCTCTACTAGCTATATTTAAGGGTATAAGGGGGTACTGGGATGGACTTTTCATCTTATCTGTTGTGGCTGCCAGTGGCAGAGTTAGGAATAAACTTCGCTTGTGTTTTTCTTTTTTCAAGTCTGTAGTTATCATAGGTAAACATGCATCCACAATACATAATCTGCTGACATATTGATAATTATTTTTTTAAAAGCTTGTGAGAAATGTTACGATGTTATAATATGATTGATAGGAAGGCTGAATTTCTTGGCTTACACGTTGTTGTCCTTATATATCTAGATCATACCTGCTCTGAGAGGGAAGATTATTTAGTACTGTAATGTTTTAACCAAAACAGTGGACTGTGAAAACACACTCATTGCAGCTCTGGTAGCTGCCTGGTGATTTATAGAATCATAGAATGGTTTAGGTTGGAAGGGATCTTAAAGATCACCTAGTTCCAACCCCCCAGCCACGGGCAGGGACACCTCCCACTTGACCAGGTTGCTCAAAGCCCCATCCAGTCTGGCCTTGAACGCCTCCAGGGATGGAGCTTTCACAGCTTCTCTGGGAAACCTCTTCCAGTGCCTCACCACCCTCACAGTGAAAAATTTCTTCCTGACACCTAATTTAAATCTAACCTCTTCTGGTTTGAACCCATTACCCCTTGTCCTATCACTACATGCCTTTGTAAAAAGTCCCTCTCCAGCTTTCTTGTAGGCCCCCTTCAGACACTGGAAGGCTGCTATATGGTCTCCCCAGTCTTCTCTTCTCCAGGCTAAACAATCCTAACTTTCTCAGCCTGTCTTTGTAGGAGAGGTGCTCCACCCTTATGATCATATTCGTGGGCCTCCTCTGGACCCACTCCAACAGGTCCATGTCCTTCTTGCTCTGAGGGCTCCAGAGCTGGACACGGTATTACAAGTATGGTCTCATGAGAGTGGAGGAGAGGAGGAGAATCACCTCCCTTGACCTGCTGGCCACGCTTCTTTTGATGCAGCCCAGGATATGGTTGGCCTTCTGGGCTGCAAGTGCACATTGCCAGCTCATGTTGAGCTTCTCATGACAGACCCTGGGTAGACAGCCATGGCACACTGTGCGTATTTCCCCTGTCTGGAGCAGCTCTGTCTCCCTCCCATACCATGGTGCCTTTCATTCAGTGTAACAAAAAAAACCTTACTGTCTGTCTTGACAGGTAAGAGTGTTATCTCTTTCTCTCTGTCCACTGGAGCACATCCAGCTGCATGTATCCAGGACTGATCCCCAAGAACAGTATATGTTCAGGTTGGTCCAGCATGTCCTCTGGCATTGCCACATACATTGTCACAGCGGTCATTCCTGCCAGTGTAAGGGTTACTAGGTCTAATATGTCTGGCATGGCTTGCCCAAGATCACTAACTCCCCAAAGACGGTATCTTCTGCAAAGCTCCCAATATAGAAGGCAATTTGCTGACTATAGAACTGTAAAGAAGTTTTCTCACTGGTACAGCAGGTTTTACTTTGCTTTTTGTTGCCTGATGATGATCACGGTCATTTTCATAGTTGTATTCATTTGCATGGGGAAAACACAGGGACTGATTAAGTGAAGATATCTTGCATCAGGATGCACCAAATGAAGCAGTTTTCCATATGAGTTGTCTGTGAGATAAAGATCATCATCTATGTGTAGTTATGCCATTTTTTTATCTTCAGCAGAATTTGCTCTTCTTTTCTTTTTAATTAACCTGTTGTAATACCAGACCTGAGCACATGGCCAGGGAGCCTTCTAATGGAAGGGAAACCTTGACTTCTGTGTTAAATTCGCAAGGTTATACAATAGTATGTATTATGGACATCCAGAATTGTCTGCTTCCTGCAGTTTTTGTTGTAGGCTTATTGATAATAATACTTTTATAATCTAATTTATAACAGCTTGAGTATTGGTACATTCGCTGTAATTGCATGCTTATGATAGGTCTTGGACCAAACTCATGGAAATAATGGAAGGCAGCTTAACTACCAAGGAATGATTGGTTCAGCTTTGGTAGTGTGAAGGACATTGATAAAGAGAGTAAGCTAATTTCTATACTAGTTAAAGCCATCCAGCACAGGAGGTTCATTCATTACCGAAGAGTTAAGGAATTCCTTGTGCAGAAGCCAAAATCTTTCTCAAAGAATTTAAACTTATTTAGCTGATGTCTTCCACAGGTTATCAAAATGTTGCCTTCGACTCTTTTGATGAACAACTACAAAAAAGAGGTTCCTGGGAGTGTCTAGGATCCAGTCAAGACTATAAAACCAGGATGCCCAAATAGTTAACATGGAAACACACTCTAGAACAAATTTCACTCTTGGTATCACTGTACACCTGTGACCCCATAAAGGAAATAGAAAACTTTGTAGGAAATTTCTCCTTGTGCCTTGTTTAAGTTCTTTCTGTTAATGGGCTTAAGTGCTGCTGCTATTATATAAACAGGAATTAAAGCACAGGTTGTGTAAATATTTGAAAAATTTGCATTTGAAAAGCATTTGAAAAATTGAGTGAATTTGGTTCACTGTCAGTGATTAAATGGGCTCACTGCTTGATATCCACCAACTGTGCACAGAACCACCCAAGGGTTTGCTTCTGAGCTGTAACAAGTTGAAGTGTATAACATTATTCTGATGGTGCAGAAATTCAATATTTGTGTACGTATTCTTTTGGCAACAGGGCAGAATACAGTGGGTACTGCTGATGGGATGTGACCCCATGTCACATCATCTCTGCCTCTGACCAGAGATACCTCCACAACAGGGTACTGTACCATGGAGGCAAAACAGTAGGTCTGACATGGTGGGCTGATGTTCTGGACAAGAGAGTTTTGTGCACACAAATTATGTGGGCTTCATTTGATTGACAGCCTCTGCACACCTTGGCAAGTAATTTGTGGCACTCCCGAGCTTTGCCCTCAGGATTGTCAATCTTTGGCTAGTGTAAAGCAGTGTCCTTGCCATTTGCTACCTGTCACTGGCTAAAGTTTCCTAAGTGTTAACATGCTTGCATTTCAATATGTCTGCCTAGGGAGATGCAAGCAGAAGTGCCAAATTCTGTGTCAAATCCCTTCTGTGCATCTTCTGTTGGCAAAAGGTTGTTCTCAGGAAAAAAAATAGAACTGTTTCCAACATGTTTACTCTTGCAAGCAATGCTTCTTCAGCACACTCTTTTCTTTTTTTTTTATTTAACTTATGGGGGGATTCCTCTGCCTGTTGGTGCTCCCTGTGGCTCAATTAACTTTGGAAGAACCTGTATGTCAGTACCAATAACACTTTGGGGATATTGGTTATGCCAAGATATCCGTGTTCTGCCATAGTACTGATGCTGTCTCCACCAAGAGGCTCAGTTCTTTCAGCACGTTTCAGCCCACCTCATTGCCTGAGGACTTTATTGAGACACTGTCTTAGACTTGCACGAGATGAGGGGTTTTTTCTTTAGCTCCTCCCTGCCTTGTCCAGTCTGGTTAATCCTTAGTTTATGAATAGATTTTTGCTGGATCTATCATTATTTCTTTTTCTGATATGCAAAGTGATGGGGTTTACTAGATTTTTCTCATAAGCTGGCCAAAACTTTGATGCTGATTGAGTAGTCCTTAAGGCAGGTCATTCAGACACTCTAGAGGCTTGTGAGAAGGGAATGTGACTTCATTATTTATAGATTATTATGGCTTGCTATAGCCCAGATTAATAAAATTCAAGACAGGCCAACATAGTTTGCAAGTAGATCAACAACTGAGAAACCTGTCTGAACCTGAACATAAGAACCGTAAGTGAATGAAGTAGGTGTTTGAAGTTCAGGCTCCAGGAGAACAAAACAAAAATAACCCACTCCCCAAATCCTTTCTGTTGGGAGTCACACTGGTGGCTCAATGAGAACACAAATTTGTCTTTCTTAAAATTACACAAATGGTATTTTCACAAAAACAAAACCAAGTAGTATCGTGATTAACATTGTATTTGAAAAATCTCTAGGGTATACAAATTCATTGCTTAACTATGTGGTGACCATAACAATTCATGCAGTTCGTCTTCAAAGCACTGTATAAACTTCAGCTAATATCCCTCATTCCTGTGCCTTTTTCACAGCTGTCCTGTGAATTAAAGGAAGGCATATACCTTCTCAAAGGAGTTTTTGTGTTGATACATACTTTCATTGAGAAGAAGCCACCTTTGGAGGATCCATCACAGTGGAAGACTCTGCCTAAAGTGTTCTTTTCTGGATCATAATTAGTGGTCTTCCTCAAGCAATCTCAAGGTTGGTAAAAAAAAATAGAAATAGAAATACGCAGCACTAATTAACTGGTGAGGGAGGCACTTGTTCAATATTTAATTTTGTTGAGCTGAGATACAGCTTACGAATTAGTGAACTTTTACATGCTTACTTTGGAATAATCATATATTTTTAATCGTGCCTAATAAATAAGGAGGAAAACGAGTAAGGGAAACTGTAAATCAGGATCTAAATAGAAAATAATTTTATGCAGTGAATGATACACTAATCAATATGAAGTTGCACTTTTGCTACTAGAATTAATGACCTCTGCCTTTTCTTCTTGGTAGATATTTAAGGCCTGCCAAAGAGTTAAATGGCAAAGGTAATTTAATTTTTATCAGCTCAGTTACTTCTTTTTTAGCCATTTACAAGCTCCAGATTACTTTAGTGGACATATTAGTAGTCCTTTCATTAATTTTGTAAGAAAAAGAAATTGCAGAACATTTGTTCATAGGCATGATTTTTGATGTATGGTTCCAGATGTAAGGAAGCTGTATTGTATGTTTTGAGGTTTTCCTATTGCGCATTTCTGAAATTTCAGAAATGAACACTGAGTAGGTCTAAAAGATACAGTATGGGGTGCAGGAGAGATGTTTTTGACACAATAGGGTCAGAGAAGTTAAAGACACGTTCTTTGTTGGCAATTTTGGCAGAAATACTAAAACACAATGTGGGAACTGCAAACCTTCTGACATTCGGTAAAACGTGAAAGGTTTCATGTCTGTAATATATGACTTGATGTCATGTATATGAGTTGGTAGCTTTTGCACAATATATAATGAATCTCACTTTTTTGTCTGAAGTTTGAAAAGCTTTTCCCAGTGTAAATAACTCATGCTTGAAGTGCAGTGTGAATTTAAAACCCCCTATTGTCCAAGTGTCCAAGTGTAAAAAAATTCATTTCATGACGTTGCAAATAATTCATTCTGTATTCTTAGCTTAATGGCTCCTTATAAAAATGTAAAGCATTTTGAGAAACCTTTGGTATCCAAATGAAGGATGTATAAAGAGAGGTGTGTATAAAAGCAGGGAAGCAATTACCCAGCTGTGTCACTGGAACTTGAAGTTCAGTTATAGTTCCCCATTACTTTGCTGGGTCTTTTATTTGCTGCTCTTGTGTGGGCTGCAATAAATATAACACAACTAGACCTTTCTGCTTTTGTTAACTGAGCTCCCCTGGCTTCCACTGTTGGAATGCAGCATTGTGTCTTGGGAGGCAGCACCAACATCTCAGAACCATTTCAGAAAAAAGTCTGTAAACCTTTTATTTCTAATTGTATTCATATTGTGTTCAACTATATTTGCTCTTAGGGGAGTGGGAAGCTCTGTGTATTGTACTTGAGATGCCAATTTGACTGGGAGACGGATGTCTTCATGGTAGCAGAGAAGGAACCTAACCAGACAGGACGATGGAGGCACCTAAAACCAGCTGTACTGGATCTGGCCAAAGCCTAATCTTCTGAGTAAGGCAAATCCAGAGATAATTCACCTCTGATATATACTGTAGCATCATTGTAGTAATGGTAGAGCAAAGCTTAATCTGAAACCTTGTCAGAGGATTGTTGATTAGGGCCACAAAAATGGCTGGGGCACCTGATATATCAGGAGAAGCTGAGGGAGCTGGGATTGTTCAGCCTGGAGAAGGCTCAGGGGGTCTTATCAAGGGCGGGGCAGGGGGGGGGGGGGGGCCGGGAAGTAAAGAAGGTGGAGCCAGACTCTTCTCAGTAGTGCCTGGTGAGGACAAGAAGTGATGAGCACTAGTTGAAACACAGGAAATTCCGTTTAGACATAAGAAAACATTCTTTTTCTGCGATGGTGATCAAACGCTGGAACAGGTCAAACAGTGAGGTTGTGGAGTCATGCAAAACCCAACCTGCCATAGCTCTGAGCAACCTGCTCCAGCTGACCCTGTTTTGAGCACATGATTTCCCAAGGTGCCTTCCCACCTCACCAGTGCTATGATTTTGCAAGTTTATTTTAAAACAAACTGACTGCACTCACTCACAATCCCAATCCCACACTCACATACTCAGAAGCACCACTTTGCACGTGTCCAAATACTCTTGCCAGCATGCAGGCACTAAGACCTGTGTCTGGCTAGGGTTTCTTGAGGTGAAGGAGGACAAGGAAATATGGATATTGATTTCTTATCACACCTCCTGTTATCCTTAGGCTAGCAACTATGAGCTGGCTTTGGATGTCCTGTTGTACCCTGCAGGTGCTGACTATGATTGTGATCTTGTGTCTCACCATCCCATCTCACCTTTTGGACTATTTATCCACTGTCTGCCTTACCTGGTGTCTTAAAGCTCCAGCCCTTTAGCTCCCTGCCATTATCTCTCAGTGATGTGAACCTCTGTCTAATCTGGGTGGAGACAGTCCCTTGTTCTCAAATCTTCTCTGATTTCTCATTCTGGATTTCCTGGAAAGCTGCATGTGGATGTGATGAGAAGTTGAGCATCTGCTAGTCTGGGTGCCGCCAGTGCCTGCAACTCTTGCGTACCTTTTTCTGCTCTTCTTTCTGGTGCTTCTACACCCAGATATACCTCTTCATTTTCCATTCTTCCAGTCTTAGCATTTCTATTACAAATTTCTACACCCCAGCAGTCTTTAATGTCCAGCTAAAGTCTGTATCTATAGGTTTAATAACCCTTGGTGAACTTTTATTTTCCCTTATTAATTTGTCAAATTTGTCTCTGAACATATTTATAGTTGGGAGCTTTTACCTTCTACAGCATTGGATGGCAATTAATTTACTATAAATCCTGTGAGGAAAAAATGGTTCCTTTTATTTGCTTTACAGCTGCTGCCTGAGAGTTTGTTTTGGCATCCCCTAGGTCTTGTGTCAGGAGAAATAACAAATAATTGGCCCATATTAACCTTTCCGTTCCAGTCACGATTTGAAGACTCTAGCATATCTTCCATCAGTCGCTTCTTTTCCAAGCTGAAGAATCACAATCCATTGCCCCTCTTCTCTTCTGGAAGTCATTTTATCCTTCTTGCTTTTCTCTGTCCTTTTCCTGCTCTGCCACGTGATTTTTGAGATATAAAGGTGTGCACAACACAGAAGGTACAGGGGGACTAATGGAAGGGGTTGAACCATGGCATAATGTTGTGTCACTGCTTTGTTCTCTGTTCCTTTCCTAATAATTCCTACAATTCCATTTGCTCCTTTTGCCTTTACTGAGCACCACTGTACAATGGATGTATCCACAAAAGCTCCAGAATCTCTTTCCTTGGTTGTGATGAGTACTTAACAGCCCATAAATGTAGATATTTTTCCCTCGGCATGGGTTTATTTGCACTCATTAATTTTGAATATTATCTGCCATTTTATTACCCAGTTCTTTTGCAATTCTTTGCAATCTTGCAATCAAGCAGTTTTTACCATCACCAAACTTTGTAACTTCATTATTTACTTCCTTTTCCAAATCATTTTTATAGGTAAGTCAGATAACACGGATTCCAGTTCATTTACTCTTTCAAATAATCTTGACAGATCTGTGCTGCATTGCTTCCCTCTGCTAAAGGGACCTAGATTGACTTCCCAGCTAAACAATATATATATGCAACTGTCCACCAGCATCCCAAATTGATTCCTACCAAGTTGCCTGATAAACGAGTCAGACTTCCTGATCTGTACTTTCCCAAGCTGCTCATCTGCCTGCTCTGAAAAGCAGTATCATGTTTGTCATCTTCCCTTGCTATGGTCCTGGCAGAGATTCAAGCAGTAAGTTGTACCAGCTAATAGTTTAAGAATTCCATAGATGAGTTTCTTTAGGACGCCTGAGCAAACGTCACCTCCTCAGGCCAATTTGTTACTGTTTTAGTGATTTATTTTAAGACCTTTTCTCCTGACTTTTCAATTTGAGACAGTTCTTCCAGGTCATTCCCCTGAAAAGAAAGGATCGTCTGTAAGTTTCTCAGTAATGAATCGGAGAGAAGTGGCTCTTTTGCTATAACTGTCTTCTGCAAGTGCTCCTATTAGGCCGTGATCATCTATCAGCCCTAAAGGCTCTCTGGCAGCCTTTCTGCCTGCAATGATTTTGAGAAAGATTTTTATTGTTAGTTTTTACTCCCATGGAAAGCTCTTTCTCAGTCACTTTTGTCCTTTCTTACTCTGGTTTGACTTTTGATGTGCTTTAATTTATACTGTTTTATGGTTTTCTCCGTTGTATTTGATCTCCACATTTTGAAGTATGCCTCCTCGTTTCTAATAGTCCTCTTTACTCTGGTGCTTAGCTCTACCGTCTTTTATTTCACTTTCCTTCAAAATCTCCAGCCAGCCACATATTTTTACAATGTTGTCTGTAAACAACTCTGTACCACTTGTGAGTAACTTTTGTTGATTCTTTCTACATCTTTTTATCTAACCTACCACTTAATTATTCCTGGGTGAGGTTTTGGGGTTTGGCTTTCTAAGTCCTCCAAGGAGGTTGATTATGAGTATATTGTGGTCCAAATTTTCAAAAGTAATGTTTTGAATTAGAACTTCTGCTGGGTTCAGAAACTAATCAATCAACAATTTCTTTTTTTGGAAGTTCTCTGACTAGTTGCTTCAAAAACATAATTACTGCAGGAAATGGCAATTGTCCATCTATATGACACCATCAAATTGCCTCACTTCTGCGTGTGTGTCCAGTGGCTCTGGTCTCACTCAGCATGTCATCACTGACAGGTTGATACGGTTGTCATGCTGTCTTTTACCAAGTACGAAGAAAGCCTAAAACCCTTCCTGTCAATGTTTAAACCCAGCCATTCTAGGTCAATCTTTGCACGGTCTTAGACTTCTAGTATTTGTACGGAAATAAGTATTTACTTGTGGTCGTCTTGTCTATTTTGTTATGCTCTACATAAATGGGACTTTATTATTGAGACTGCTATTGAGATGTCATTGTTTCCTGTCAGAATTTTATTGATTTCTGACCTAACTTGTGTTTTTTCAAACGATAGGGAGTTTTTATGACTTTCTCAGAAGAGGATGAGTCATTCCAATCTTTGTGCACTTTCCACAGCCTTTGGTTTTAAAACTCTCCTGACACTTTGTAACTTTAAGTGCCTACAATGTAGGGTTTTTTTGGTGTCGACAGAGACTGTCTTTCCTCTGTAGGCCTATTTCAAAAGTGTCCTTGGTTACTAATTAATCCTCTTTTCTAATTAGTCCCTCTTCCCTGATCAGAGAGAGAGAGAAAGAAAGAAAGAAAGAGAGCAGTTAATCAAAGTGCTCTATTTATAGGGCATTTGAAAAATTATGTACTGCTTGCCTAGGTTAATGCATATCTATTAAACAAACATCTGTCACAACTAGCAGGGTGGAATCTGGTCTCTCGTGGAGTGGAAAGGGTTGTACCAGAGCTCGAGTTAAGGTAATCAGCCTGAATTAGTCGTGTTGCTTGCAGTGCAACTGGCTTGTTCAGAGATATTTCTCTTATCTCCGCAGGACAATACACTGGTTTATGTAATCACACCATGAATTCCTTATAGAGTACATGAGTAAAAGTAGATACCCAAAATAAGTTTCACAGCCACCAGTGGTTCTATGAATACTCTCCAAGCAGGAAGTAATTTAAGCCAAACAATAGGAAACACTGAGAAGATAATGAAGTTGCAAAATACGCTTTTCAGTAAGACATGTATGTTTAAATAAAAGCTGGTAGATGGTGCCTCTGTGGGACCAGGATTCACAATTCAGAATACTCCTTGGGGGTTTGTTAACCAAGACCATCTTTTGGGTGTCTTAGGTGAAGCAAAAGTACTCAACATGAGAACAGGGATGTAGAAATGGAATGGTATTTTTCGTTATACATACGCTTGCAAGATACCCCAAAGGCTTGCATAATAAATTATTATTAAATTGCACAAAAAGAACTTTGTACGTGCTCTGACTTTTTTTAATATTGAATAGCATCCTATGTGATAAGAAATTTTACTGACATCACAGGTGAATCTGGAAGTGGGAATTTTCAGAGAGAGCATCCTGGGCCCGTGAATGAAGACAGAACTATGGACATTTTTTTTCGTTGTCTAAGCAACAATTCATATTGCATTCAGTGTAGATGTGAAGATTTGGCCTGTTCTTTGGTGTCCCTGCCTATGGCAGGGGGGTTGGAACTCGATGATGTTCAAGGTCCCTTCCAACCTAAACCATTCTATGATTCTATGATTCTTTCAAACTCCGAAATAACTAACTCAATTTTGCATCATAGAAAAGATTCAAAATGATACATGAAACCTATTTGCAAAATGTCAAACCATTTGAAACTGTTGATGATGACAAAAGACACATTTCTGGATGAAAACAAAACTGTGTATCTTCATCAAAGGTACTCTTCCTGGAGGTAGATACAATTCCTTAAGTTCGGTATCTCAATGAATCGTTCAATAAGTAATGAAGGCTGAATGAGATGAAGATATTTGGGAATAAATGTCATTATTCTAGAGCTTGTAAGTACAGTAAATGGCCAAAACCATCTGCAAAATATTTTTGGAGGGAATGGGCAACATGTCACTGAACATTGCAGGGAAGGAGAAAATGAGAATTCATTTCCCAGCTCAACCTGGCTTGCTGCTTCCTCGTAATAAGAGACCATTTCAACACAGGCAGCTTATAAATAAAGTCTTCTCATTGAATGTGGAAAATATTGCACACGTTGTGTAATGTATATGTTAAATAAAAAAGTCTCCCTTGTTGGATTGGCAGCTTGAGGCTGCTCCATTAGCTCAACAGCGGAGTTGTGGGCCCCTTGGCCCCATCCCACCAACCCTAGCTTGGCTTGAGAAGTTAATTTTGAATTTGGCATGGGCACAAATTTATTTAAGGCAATGTTTGTTAGGTTCTAGCTGGTGGATGGAAAATATCGTATTTGATGCCCAAATTATGACCTCCCGTGTGGAACTCCAGCAATGACTTAAAGCTAAGAATAGGAGAAAATATAAAGCATAGGCATAGATGTACTTCAGCAGTTTCCGCTACTATGGCTTCAGCTAGCTAAAACACTCAGCAGCAGAGCCCACAAGATCAAATCTTAGTCCTACAAGATTCTGTGTGACTGGGCCCTAAAATTCCTTATCAACAAAAGCACTTTGAACTGAAGTTACTAAACAAAAGGGGTTAATGGAGTAAGACTTTGCTGGATCTAAGTTGCTCCAAATTAATCTCTATTTCCCCTTTAGTCAGAGTTGGCTGTCAGGTACTTTCAAGGACTTTTCTTTGAGCATGTGCAATTTTCTTATCCCTTTTATTAAAAAGAAATTGACTGTGTTTCTGCACTACTAGCTCTATCTACCCTTCAGCAATTTTGCCCTCTTGCCTAGCTCTTTATTTTGTAGACGACTAGTATTGTCTCTCCTCATCTTTCTCACCCTCTTCCTGCTTCCAGCTCTCATAAACACTGTCATTGCTTTGGTTTCTATAGCCCGTATAAGCTTTGACCAGACTAACAGTGTTACAGAACCACGATAACATTGCTGGGGAAGCAAAGGAACTTTAATAACAAGCTCTTTTTATGAGGGAAGGTAATCTTTCTGGGAAAGAACAAATAAACTTGCTCTTTGTTTTGAAATTTCTTCTGTTTATTTTCAGCTAAACTCCATATTTTTCCCATGTTGTTAATGTTTTCAGGTGCCTTTCTTTTTTTTTATGGTTGTTATGACCTTAACATTCATCAAAGCTGGATAGCTAAAATTGATTTGGTTTAGGCATAGCAATAGAATGAGTCATGTCAGTAAACTTGTTCAACCATTTACTGAAGTCTGGAACCTCGTATGCTCTTGCAGTACATACATGCTTGAGAGGAGCCTTGCTTAATAGTTGCCCTAACAAAGACATTCCTTTGGGTCCCTCTCCATTTGTGACTTATTCCTGCTACTGCCACGCATTTGTGACTTCCCTATGTTATTTGGCATCCACGATGACTTGGTGAAAGAGCCCAAAGGTAAATCTTTGTTTTGGGAGGAGGGGATATAAGCAACACCAAAGTTACCCTTTGTCCCCTTGAAGCAGGGGTCAAGTTGGAAAAAAATATGGGTAGCATTCTGGCTAACAGGTCAGACAAATGAATTTATTGACATTTGCTTGAAAGAAATACAAGTCGTACAGGCTTTATTTGTTCCCTGTGAGAAGCCACATTGAATTGTTACAAGGTCAGAGATATAGATACCAAACTTGCATTGTGTCGTGCATTATTCCAGCATGTGAGCCTTATTTTTTTGAAGATTAAGCAAAAGACGTGCTTAGAAATCATCTTATACTTCTTTAGCTAAAATCACTAGTAACTTATTTTGAGGTGAAATCAGCTATAGTTCTTTGCCTTCAAACAAACAGAAGATAACCTGAATGCATTTGAATGTTATGTAGCTGAAGCTTTTAAAGGTTGATAATGCCTATTTTATGGCTGCTACATATTACTGTTGCTGAGAAATACTGTCAAAAGATTTAAGAACAAAAATAGTTTTTCAGTACTGCAGAGGCACAGATGGGATAGTTATAGTTGTTCTGGAAAGCATATATCTGAATTTCGTGTATCTTGTTCATTCAACCATACTTTTCTAGGAAAAAGACACACTGTCGCTATGCCCAGTTTTTTCAAGCTCAGTTTTCATAACTACATGTACAAAGTGTTGTAAACAGACTACAAGTCAGCTTTAACAATATTTTATAATACCCTTTAATTTGGTGATCAGTAAATTATAGGAAATGCTTTTCTGGTAATCTTGCCAATACATTTCCCCAAAACTTTCTCCCAGCAACCACATTACTTTTGCTGCCCAAATCATTGTTTTTTCCTGGACTGCATTTCCAAATGGCTGACTGATGTGTATTGAAGAATCTCTTGAAATGTAAAGTAACTGAACTGATGAATGAGTGTCAACAATCACTAAGGGCAAATCATGCCTAACAAATTTGGTTACAGTGCTGGTGGATAAGGGAAGAGCAACTAACATCATCTACCTGGGCTTGTGCAAAGCATTTGACACTGTCCCACACAACATCCTTGTCTCTAAATTGCAGAGACATAGATTTGACCACTCAGTGGATAAGGAATTGGCTGGATGGTCACATTCAAAGAGTTGTAGTCAATGGCTCCATGTCCAACTGGCGAGCAGTGACAAGTGGGGTTCCTCAGGGGTCGGTATCGGGACCGATGCTATTTAACATCTTTGTCAGCAACATGGACAGTGGGATTAAGTTCAGCCTCAGCTGTTTGGTGCGGTCAACGTGCTGGAGGGAAGGGATGCCATCCAGAAGGACCCAGAGAGGCTTGAGAAGTGGGCCTGTGCAAACCTCATGAAGTTCAACAAGGTCAAGTACAAGGTCCTGCATGTGGGTTGGGGCAATCCCATGCACAAATACAAGTTGGGCAGAGAATGGATTGAGAGCGGCCCTGAGGAGAAGGACTTGGGCTTGTTGCTGCATGAGAAGCTGGCAATGTGTATTTGCAGCCCAGAAAGCCAACTGCATCCCAGGCTGCATCAAAAGAAGCATGGCTAGCAGATTGAGGGAGGTGATTCTCCCTCTCTACTCTGCTCTTGTGAGACCACACCTGGAATATTGCGTCCAGCTCTGGAGTCCTCAATATAAGAAGGACATGGACCTGCTGGAGCAGGTCCAGAGGAGGCCCACGAATATGATCAGAGGGGTGGAGCCCCTCTCCTTTGAAGACAGGCTGAAAGAGTTGGGGCTGTTCAGCCTGGGGAAGAGAAGGTTCTGGGGATACCTTATTGTGGCCTTCCAGTACCTAAAGGGGGCCTACAGGTGAGCTGGGGAAGGACTTTTTACAAAGGCATGTAGTGATAGGATGAGGGGGAATGGCTTCAAACCAGAAGAAGGTAGATTTAGATTAGATATTAGGAAGAAATTTTTCACTCTGAGCGTGATAAGGCACTGGAACATATTGCCCAGAGAAGCTGTGGATGCCCCATCCCTAGAAGTTTTCAAGGCCAGGCTGGATGGAGCTTTGAGCAACCTGGTCTAGTGGGAGGTGTCCCTGCCTGTGGCTGGGGGGTTGGAACTCGATGATCTTTAAGGTCCCTTCCAACTCTAACCATTCTATGCTTCTAGTCCTTGGTGGCCGAAAGTCCATGTGAAGTGCTTGAATTAAAGACATATGGACAAAAAGGCAAATGTAAATATCATTATGTTGGCTTTTTCTGGGGAGATTGCTATAATAAAAGCATGCAGAAGGTATGGCTTGCGTCTTTCTGTTGAATGATAACAATAGTTACTGTTGTTGCTTTTAAATGAAGGTGTACCTATAAACTTATTCACTCATGTTTCCATGGAATGTGGGTATTGAGTGGTTTAAAGAATATCTGAGAAGCAATTTATGAGTATGCTGGTATCATGAGAAATAAGAAGCCTTATGAATATTACACATGGATCTAGTAAGCAACCTTGAACTCTTATAGCCATCTTAGCTCAACTGGAGTGCACCAATATATGTTATCCAAAGCAAATTATTTTCTTGTAATGTGTCCGTCACAAAGACAGCATAGCTGAGCTTCTGAATACAAATAATAAATATTAACAGCCGGACCTTGGGGGAATTCTGCTGATTCATTTAAGCTACCATCTCACAATCTGAAGGATCTCTGAAGGAGATGCCAATACAATCTGATGCAAGGTGAAACAGCTGAGTTTTGCACACCACTTCTCAAGTAAATGTGTGGCTCCAATGAAGCAATGATAGCTGTAGTGAAGCAATTTAAAAAGCAGCCTTGAGCTAGTCTAGCTACTTTTCAGTGTGTGGCACATGTAAAAAAACATCTTTGGATAGGTTCAGTAGTATTCTTTGGCACACTGACATTTTTGTAAATTATGTCTTTTGCATTTAATATTTATGTGGAAGCTGTTTGTATGTTAGTGTTTGTGATGGGCCAGCTTCAAAAGGTTTGGGATTCCAGCTTCAGCTAAGCATTTAAAAGTTCAGAGGCTTGTCCAAGGCTTATCCAATCTCTCAAGTATGAAAGCCCAGAGTGGAAACAGTCTGATGGGAATAACATATTGCCCTCAGATGGAGCCAGTCTTGTAACCCCTTTTGTTTCTTTTTTTCTCACTTCCACCTCCTCCCTTCTGTGCTGTTCCTGAGATAGGATCATCCCTTAGACCAGGTCTTAATGCCCTCTTCAGTCATACATTTTCTAGGGACTGATTACTTCTACAAAACCCACAGGTGCTAAATCAGGTCTGCTGTACTGAAGTTTCTGTCTTTCTCCCCAGGACTGTTTTATATCTGCTGCATTATGTGATTTTTGTGCTGTTTTATTATTTTTTACATAAACGTGTGATTGAAGGAATACATCTTACTCTTGGAGTGGAAAGCCAATAAGGCTGGTGGCTCCTGCATCCAGCAGAGCTTTTGTAGTTCTGTAGAGGCTGCAAAGGAAATTGTGTCTCCAGTCCAAGAAAGTTTGCCCTTACCATAGGCAACTCTATCATTCCTCTGAGAACACACTGCGAAAGCGTTCTGTACTCTCCAGTGTTATTTTGGTGTGGAAGCGAGAAAGAGCAAGGGAACAAATTGAATCAAAAAGAAAAAATCCTTCTTTTCTCAGGCTTTCTAATTGGGTTTTTCTGGTATTTTCTTCTTACAGTTAAAGTGGAAATAATGCTAAGAGAATTTCCTTGGTGACATTTTGGCTCATCTAGAGCCACTTGTAATAGAGGAAAAAATTAATACAACTCTTTAAAGGCTCAGTTAGGCTCAGTTCAGGATTTATACGAGTTTTGGATGAATTTGAATTCCAGATCTGAATACCCTCAGTCTTTGGTGAATTTGAAGTCTCTCTTTGAAAACCAAACTACTGGCAATCATTTCTCCTCATTAAAAAAAGGCTGACACAAAGTACCTCAGAACAGCAAGGCATTTAAAACCTGATTCAGGAGTTTACCAGCTGAAATTGCATCCAGGGAGGTCCAAGGCTGCAGTGGTGCAATGTGGGATGGTACCTCCTCCTCTGCTTCTCTGCCCAGTGGGGGCAAAACACCCTGTTACCTGCTGTCCTCTTGCTAGCTCTGTTTCGTTTCTCTTTAATTATCCTGGCAGAGCTATGATGATGATGGGTAGATTTTTAATACTGATTATTTTCTAGTTGCTTTTTCTTTACTCGTTCTTTTTGTCACCCTGAAACTCATGTGAATCCAGATTGCTGAAGGCTGAGCTGCTTTGCCTGCCGGGCAGGGTCAGCAAAGAAAGCAGAGATGGCCACTTTGTCTGTGAAACCATGGGCACTGTGAGAAAACAACACCCAAGTGGAAACAACCACCATGTCTATTTTCTTTACTGAAATGCTTTATTCTATGAGAGCATATAGAAAAATATAGGGCCACAAGTTTCATGAATAAGTTCACACAGAAAGTGTAAACAGTTAGGAAAATTGTTCCTCCACTTATATTTGTTTTTCTCTTTCTGTCTGAGTGGTAGCCTTAAGCTTATGTGAATTACCGTGACGGGGAAGGCCTGCCAAGCTCTCTTTCTGAATAGTACTAAAATGTCTCTGGAATCCGTTCTGTGTGAGGAAAGCACAGACAGTACCTTTCCTCCAACTCTCACAAACTAGTTTGGTAAATAAAATATGTGACCGCAAAAGGGAAAGGGAAAAAAAAAAAAAAGGAAAAATGGATACAGCCATCAGGCAGACTAATTTGAGGAATGGACACACACCACTGAGTCCATGGTCATCCACAAATGATATCGTATTTTAAAAAGGCTACTTCACTAAAATATTTCTGACAGAAATGTGGGCGCCTGTAATAAGTGTGGTATGCTGCCAAAAGAATGCATATTCTAAAAAAATATACCGAGTAATAGGGAATTTGTGGCCATTTATCTTATAAACCTGTTTCCTGTTTTAGACTCAGTGGGTCAGAAATTCACTGCTGTAAACTGCAGAGATTCATTGACTTCTAAGTTATAACAACTGAAAACAGGGTCTAGAAGGAGGCTAAGCAGGGTTTGAAAACCTTACTTCTGTCTGTAATATTTTTCATCTTTTTATACAGAACAAATAACAAAACTGTATCTGAAATAGAGAATTACCTATGCTACAGGGCATGGGATTGACCTAAGCTAATTTTCTCCCTCTTACACATGCATGCTCTGGAAAGACTGTTTTGAAAGGGTTGGGTTTTTTTGAGGCAGAGGTGAGAAATCATTTTGGAGATTATATGACTGTGTTTCCAGATACAACAGTCCCAGCTTTCGCCTCAGGTGGGGGAGTTTTCCATTTCCCTCTCAGTTTATATTAAATTACATTGCTTTCTTGTCATAGGCATAATCCTTTGATGAGAAAACCTTGACGGTATTTCAGAAGAGGAAGCAAATCCGTCTCTGCAGAGTCACCAGAGACTTTGGCTATTACTAATTGATTCTACATGGAGAGCACGCGGTGGTGACAGCCATCAGTCTGAAACGGTGAGACAAAGAGTTTCTGACCTTCTTTGAAGTGCTGTGCGCAGGAGCTCTTGCAAATGTAAAAAGTTTCTCTTTGCCTGCTGAGGTCTTCTGTGCCACAGGCCATGTCAGGGCGATTTGTTCTGTGCCTGTTGGGAGGTATAAGGATGGGAACTCTGAGGGATGTCCTTCGGGTGTAGCACTAAAGTCACTGTTTAAGCAGAGGGGAGGTGGCCACTCGACTCCAAGATTTGTCTCAGTTTTAGAGAGATCCTTGCAATGACTTGCAAGACCCCTTCCTAAGGCCTTGATTTCCCTTAGGAATTTGTCTAGTGGAACAATCAGCTGCAAGTGTGAAATCATCATTTACCTTGCCTGGCACTGATAAGTGAGATCCTCAGAGGGAATGGAGCTATGCTCTCGTTAATTCAGCCTGTGTCCCAGATATGGACAGTGTAGAGGCAGTGGTAGCAGAGGACCTTCTGGCAGCAGCGAACTGCACAGGTACTGAGGGGGAGGAGGCAAGCACGCCAACAAGGCTGCTGGGGCAGGTGGTCCCCAGCGCCAGCAGCCTCAGCTGCAGTATCTGGCCCGGGTAGCCCACTCCACTGCAGAGGTTGCCCCAGGTCTCAGTAGATGTAACCCAAACTTTGAAGCCTGCTCTTCCCAAACCAAGTCCAGCTGCCTCTTTTGGCACTTGCAAGTGGGTCCTCAGCCATCCTCTACTGCAGCGGTGAGAGGAAAGGCTTCCCCAACCTCACACAGAGTTTGCAGGGTCCCTTTTGTATGCTCCTGCCCCTTTTGTAGCGTAAAAAGGAGGCAGGAAGATTTCATTTTTTGTTATAAGGCAATGAGGTCATCCTTCTCTGGGAAAAATATTGCTAACCTACCTGCTGCTGCTGCAGCCTGGTACAGTGCAGCAGCAAATTATTTGCCCTTAGGCAGTATCTTTGCAATCCCTGCAGGACAAACACTCTCCCTGGCAGCAGGGGTTTGCCAGAGGGGAGAGATGAAGCCTACACCAGTGCCATGGAAAGTGGTACAACATCTTCACTACCCTTCTCTAGGTAAGCCAGCCATGCACCCCTCCATGAGAGTGTGGGAGGCTGGGGGGATGAGCTGAGCGCTCTTGGTGCTCCCGCAGGCCTGTTTGCTGCTGTAATCCAATGTGCTGTGACAGCCCTTCACTGGGCTAGCAAAGAAAATAAATACTTTTAAGAAACTTGTGCTGATGCAGGAGATGAAACTGAGAAACTGATAATAGTGAGTGGTTAAGAGAGGCATATGATGGTAATGCAGTACCTTGGCAGGCTCTTCTCAAAGGAAAACAGGACATTCCTGGCACACCAGGTAACACTTCGCTTTAGAGTTACAGCCACAAAAAGCTGATTAACTTCTAAAACACAATTTCCCTTGTGTCCCATCGTGAGGACCATATTGCAAAAAATTCAGGTGTCCTGTACATTTTAACAGGGGCTGCTGTAGGTATGAAGTGTGGTATGTTTAATGGGGGCTGACCTTTAGCTTTGGGGTTCGCATTTGTTCCTCATACCTGAGTTCTTCCATATAGTTAATCTTGAATGAAGCTATAAATTCTATGTTTGTGTTCATATAAACTAAATGTATAACTAGAGAGAATTGCCACTGAATGTTGGCAGGCTTATAAAATGGACTCGTGCTTGAAAATGGAGTTTCTGAGGAAGTAATAACTGATTGGACTTAACAGTCTTGCATGATTTCAAAATCTAGATTTGAGCCTGTACATAAAAAACATTTGTCTTGGACTCGTTTCTAGTAGATTTTTATTTCTTATGAATGGCATGATTTAAGAAGTTCTTTCCCAATCAGTAGACTTGAAATTCACCATGGCGGTCACATCTCAGGAATTTTAGAGTTCAACTGAAAGGTGTTTTCAACAGCAGTATTTTAAATTACCCTTGCTTTGTGATCTCCTCTTCTGAGCTCTGCTAACGTTATTAAAAATAGCACACGCTGTGGAAGCTGTGTCATAGATAGGCAGGTCAACACCCAAGGTTTTCAATGAACAGGAAATGTTGATGTTTTGTGGTTTTATCTTCCAAAAATAATTGCAATAAATAAATAAGTAAATAAACATAGCGAGATTGAAAATTAGTTATTATTTTTATTCCTACTAATATTTTCATTTGACTTCTCTACCAAAAAATCCAATCATTTACACAGCTCTAATTCTGATGATGTGAGATTTCTTTTGCAAAAGTATTTGCTTTTTACGTATTTTATTTATTTATGTTAGTCAAAAAGTTAAAATGCCTTGCCTGAAAGGGAAAATATTTGGATTGGAATTGAAGTCCTCTGCTACTCTGTAGGCATGAGAGTTGCCTCTGTGGGTAGGCTCTCCAGCCAGATGGTATTCAATGGGCTCTTTAGCCAGAGATTTTCCAAAGAGCCCCTCTGCAAAAGGGGACACTATTGTACAAGAACCTGTCACATGAAGCTCCCCATGTGTTAAGGAAGTGTGTTTTCCCAGTGAGTTGGTCTTTGCTTGAATATTGAAATTGGTTTAGAAATATTTAGAATTTTTTCTAAAATAACTGTTTTGGAAAGATAACATTTTTTTCCTAACAAGCTGTAATGGAAAACTTCCAACATTTTGTTTGAATTATTTGCAGTTAAGTGGGAAAAGACAATGTGGCATTCTTAATAAACCCATAAAATATGTTGCTAGTAGAAATAGATATCTTAGGAGTGAAACGTAATAGTTGGCATGCATAAAAATCTGTCTCAGCTAATCAAGTATGGTTTTAAATGATACGTTTTGCTTCCATAATTTTTCCACTATGGAAAGCAACTACTTTTTAAGGTAAATGAGGATACACTTTATATTGTAAGCCTCCACCTATTCAAGTGTGTTTGACTGTTATGTTTCTGAAAAGAGCTCCACTTCAAAAACTCAGTAGTAATTTTGGAGAGCAGGCTAAAGCTCCACAGTCCTTGCAGAGCACTTGCAACCAGTTCAGTACAGACTATGTTTACCTTTTGAGACCCATCTACCATAGCATTTCTACACGATGACATCATTATGTCTGGTTTCTCTATAGTATCAATAAAAAAGTCTCGCTGACTCCAGAGAGGCTTGGCCTTTTGAAGCTTGCAGACTTCCAGGGCTTGGACACCCTTCCTTAGTGGATGGAAGGGCTGGTGGACTTCACCATGCTTTAGGGAGGTCACAGTCAGTGTACAGTCTCATGGTGAGCTTCGTGGTCCAGCCTGTGCCACGCAAATGTGGGAGGTGGGAACTTGCCACATCCTCTGACATATGCGTTTTGACACGTGCTTCAGGCACGCTGGGGGATGATGAGGAACCCACCGCCTCAGCCTGACAAGGTGGGAGCAGTCACCAAGTGCATGATTGGGCCAGGCAATATGTTGGAGATCTGCCTCTTTCTCCCCAACTCATCCATTTTATCTCTTTGTGCTCTTTCTGTGATTGCTTGGGAAAACAGGCAGAGGGAAGAAGGCCAATAAAGCACCCCTTTAAAAACTCCTTGTATTTCAAGCTGGTTTTATTGTCTTCATGCCATAGGGGACTTTGACATGAGGGACATGTCATTCTTTGTCATCTTCTGCCCAGCAGGAGAGTACGAACAACCATTGAAAAAGAACTTTTGCAAAAAATGTTGTTGTTGGCTTAATTTTATGAAGGATTGTGTTGCTGTGGCATGTTTCCTTATTCTCCTTCTGGGAAACAAGAAAGAAATCAATATTTTTCAATGTTTTAAATGGAAATGGAGCATAGGGTACTACCTGTGATATGCAAATTGCCTCTGTCAGGACTCAGGATACCCCTGTCTCTGTTTAAGTTGACTAAGCATGGAAAGCCCTGGAGAACCCTTGCTCTAGTTCCTGTTTTGGGAGACAGTCATGGCTGGTAGTTGTTTTGTAGATGGGCAAACTGCTGCTTTCACTGCTAAAAGCTGAACCCCTGAGTAGATACAAGAGCAGCAGCCTACAAGGGGATTGCAGATAGGATGATATTGGAGCTGCGGTTCTGGGCTTCGTTCCTTTGAACTAATAATATGTAGTTGCTTCCTGATGTCCAGCCTGGACCTGGCTCCATCTTCAGTTTCTGATTCACTGATTTAATTCACATTACAGCCTTTTGGCTCCTCAGCACATGCCTGCTGATGTTAAGGAAAATTCTCCCCTTGGCTTAAAGGGACTTTGTGTCAGCCTCCTGAAACACATGGACTAAAATGATTCCTAATGCCCTCAGCAGAAAGTGTGTTGGAGGGAAAGATCTACCCATCCCACCTGCCTAGCTTTGGCAACATGGTTTTATGGGGTGCTGGGAAAAAAAAGAAAAAACAGCCTTTGGAGATACCTTGTTGTCACTATTAGAAGTATTTCTACCATCTTGGAGACATCAGCTACTTTATACCCCATGGGGATCCGAAAAAGAACTTCTGTCAATGCACATATTATAAATTGAGTTTGATTTTGAGCTGCAGTTTGTTAAAAAGTTAAGCCAACCCTGATAATGCAGTTCTCACTGAGCAATCATGAAAAACCAAAGTTGTAGGAAATTCCACAGCAAGTAAGCTTCCCTCAACAATTTATAATCAAGATAATAATGTAATATTATTTAAATAATACTGGCTGAGCTCTGACATATTTTTTCTCCCTAAAATCTTAATCACCAATAGTCCACAGAAAAAAACCTTGCATATCTTTGTGCTTTATCAACTAATCTGAAGTTACTTTCTTAACACTTGTCTGTTGTTAATAGTTTATAAATGATCAGTAGCTGCCTTCTTTTTCTCTGCACAAAAATTTGAAACCATTAAAAAAAACCCAAAAACGACAGTGTATGCCCAAAGCTTCATTTGTCTGTGTGACTGATGGTGAAATAACCCAGAATGGCAAGTTTCACTCTAGATTTTTCGGTAAAGCAAGAAAAGTACAAAGACCAGGCTAATTTGCGGATCTGAGCACTTAAACTGCCTTAATGCTGTACAAGTCTCACTTTACCCAAATCTCAACTGACACGTTTTTGATTTCTACCTGTAGGCTACCAACAGTTTCTTAGGGTAAGAACTAGCAAGTCAGTTCTGCTCTAGTCACTTCCAGAAAGCCAGAGGCATTTGTACCTGTGAACAGAGGGGAAAGACTGAGCTAAAAATCTGGGAATAGAGGCAACTACGCTGACAATGCACTTGTAAGTTCTGTCCAGTAATTACACAGGCTCGTTGCTCCCTTGTAAAAATCTCAAAGAGCAAAGCTCCCGATCTCTGCCACTCTCAGTCTCGTATCTCTTCTGTGTAAAGCAATAATCCTTTTACAGCACTGATTTTAGGACACTGGCCTTGCTTCTCCTCTGCTTGCTGCCTGTCTTGTGCACGTGTGATCTCCATCTGCAATAAACAGTGGGAAATTGCTTATGTCAGGTCTTAGCTGCCCTCTCAGTTTGGGAAGTGGGTTTCTGTCCACCTCTGTCTCACCCCAACAGTTGTTCTGTTCAGGGATCACCAAGAACCTCAGTGGTGTCTGAGAGAGGTTCAGATCCGCTGACTCTGAGCCCTGACTGCTGGGTGATGGGGACAGTGGGACGCTGCATGACACAGCTGGTGCCCCCTCCAAGAGCCCCTCTGTGCAGCCACCCGTGGCCACTGGCTCTGCACCTGGACTGCCCATTTATTGAGAGGATCTCCAGGTGGGGTCAAGAGGGAAGTGGGGGAATGCTAGGACCCCATTATCTCCTTTGGCTTGAGGTTTTGTTGTACGGTCTCAGATCTCCTCGGCTTCCTTCCCCTTGTGCATTGATGCACTGATATGGGATGCATTGATGCATTGATATGGGAGATGCTTTGGTGACAGCAGCCACCATGAACCGCCACAGCTCCTGAGGGGTCACCCAGCCACACATCCCCTCTGCCCAATGGGCTGGTACTGCTTCCGCTGATCTAAACTACAGCAAGTTTTTGTTCTGTTTTAGCAGCAACAAAAAATGCAGAAAACATCCCTCAAATTATCCAGCCCTCGCCTATTAGCATGCCTGTGTCCTTGCAAAGCCCAAAGCCAAACCAAGGCTGCTGAAACTACTCGTTAGAGCTGTCTGTGCCACATTGCACAGCAGCTGCAGTATTTGTGGTGAAGTGACTAAGTGGCTTTTGGAGCTTAGTAACGGGATGCAGATACTTTGACCTCTAGGTTATTTATTCAAGTAGTCTTGGTCAACAGTAACCAGAACGTAGTGATTTACAGACATAGTTGTCCACTTAAAATGAATAGGCAGTCACAGTTCCATTCCTGATAGTTCGGCTGTCTCATCTGACAAGCACAATTGCTCAGGCAAGCAGTACCCTTGTTGCTTCTCTCAGTAGAGCCTTAAGATACACTTTATGTATTTATTTACTTATGTTTTATTTCTGTTATGCCATGGAGCAGGATTCTTCAGAAATGTATATGAACCCAAAAAAAAGGCTGCAGGGAATGGAGTGTTGTTTTTTCAAATGAACGTACCAAATCACATCCCAGATTTCTACTGCTTGGTTTTAGGGCCCATTTGTTATTAGAGTTTTCTCCAAGGAGTGTCCTCAAGCAAGCTGAGGCAGGTCTGGCTGCTGAATGGGGAGCCTTTGGCACTAGTAGATGGACTGTTTATCTGCCCCTTCAGGTTTGGCCTACAAAAAAAATTTCAGGAAGTGAAGTAGGGACGAGTCTTAAATCAGAAAGAGGCATCTTGTGGCACAGCTACTGATGCACTTCCAATGTTTCGATATCCCACACTGCAGGGGCAGGAGAGGATTCTGGCACAGGGGTGGGCTTGGCCTCAGGACAGGGACCGCACCAGGCTCTTAGGCTCATGCAGGCTTAATGCTGGGAGTGAGTCTGAGACGCCTGCTGTAGAAACAGGCAGTGGGTATGTGATTTAGCATGACCTTAAGGTCAGCCCTTATTCTAAAGGTGCCCCATGTCTTTGAGTGCCTAAGTATTTTTGAAAATCTGAGCATTATTCATCTCCTCACTGAGTTTACAATGCAAAGGATTGGTAGATGCTTGAGGGTTATCAAAAATTACCAGTGTTGAGGGGCCTATGGCTAGGCAGACTTCACTTAAATACAAGTCTTTCAACCATAGATATGGTCTTTCGTGGTCAGGGCTGATGTAGACTGACAGAGCAACGCCGAGCTTTACTCTTCCGTGGACAGAGACTGGCAGGCTTAAAGCTGTCAGTGCAGCTCTTTTAATCAATACAAAATTTATTCAGAAATTTTAGAATGGGAAAAATAATCAAAGGAAGATAAACATTAACAATTTGATCCTAGGTGGTTAAGATATCATCCTTTTTTAATCAGTTACATCTGGGATATTGTGTTCAATTGTAAGACCCACTTCACCTGAAATATATTGAAATGCAAGCCTAAACTCAGAAAACAGTGTTAAAATTAATCATGGGGAAGAGAGGTAAGACATCTACAGACAGATACCTGTCTGCAAATATTATAACAGGGCACACTTCATGGAGAGAGGGGAAGGATTTAATCTATGAGAGGCAAAAATTTAAAAAAAAAAAAATTATTTTAGCTGAGCAGCAGAATATCAAAGCAAGGACTTTCTAGAAAAAAAATGTTGTAAAGAACAAACTTGAACTGAAACAAAACTGAAGATTTTAATAGCTCTTTCTTCTTTCTATTCTCTCTGATTTATATCAACCATCTAACACAAGAATAACAATATCTGCTTCCCCTGAAAGTCAAAGGTGAAATATGGATGGATTTTCAAACTGAAAAATATAAATCCTGTTAAAAAGAATAGTTGAATGTGCCTTTACACAACCTGAATAGAATTTCACAGGCCTCTAATAAACTAACAGGAGCGTAGGTAGAAATTTGGAACTCGGTAAATCTTGCACTGAAAAACGACACATCAGTGTGTTTCAACAGCTGATGAATAAAAAATGTGTAAGAATCTGGAATCCAGGTGTTAGGGACGAGCATATAGAGATGAGTGATTGGCTCTGTTGTGTTTAGTCATTTGGGGATCTCAGTATATATTCACCAGAGATGGTCCTAAGGCTGAGATCACCAATCTAATTTCACTTGTCTAGGCATCAGTCTGGAAGGAAGTATGGTCCCTAACGTAAAGACCATTGCTTTATTTAGTAAGCATTGTAATCCTCTTGTGTAACATGAGCAATAATATCGCATTACATACCCTGTAACTAACAAATTACCAAGATTGATCTTGTAAATCCATAGAGAGAATGACAATTTACTACCCCCCTGTAAAGCATTTGTATAATCCAAGCTACAGTTCCTAGCACAGAAGTGGAAAAGAACATCATTAGGCAATTATTGCAAACATCGTTTTCATTTCTGCAGAGGTTGTTCTTTTTTAACATAGTTTTTCAGTTCCAATCTAGCCAAAGACCACTAATAAATGCAGACAGCCTCTTAGAAAAACTGAAGTGTTAACTTGCTATACAGCTGCTAGGAAGAAAAAAACTTTGTGATTTCCAATACATGATTTAATCTTTTTTTCATTCTTAACATCCATGTATTTTAAATGAACAATAATGCCTCACAGCCTAGAAAGAAGAGTGTTAAACAAAGCCAGCTATATTCTCCGTTCTATATTTAAAAGGGATGTGTTTCTGACTCATATGGTGGAAAGATGATTCAGGTTTTATATTTTTCCTTTTTGTAGGGTAGAAACCAATGTTAGTACAACAGTGTTTGGGAAGATACGCTCTAATAGTATGTTTGAATTCGCAGCTGGGCCCAAAATCAAGATCAAAACAGAACACGCAGTGGGTAAGAGAGGAAACATTAGCAACCAAAACAAATCTTTTAGACAGAGATGTGTGCAAGTGTGTGCGCAGTTTCACAGCCCTTGGATTGCCACAACTTGACCCTCAACTCTGTCACCTACCAGCAGTGCATGCAGCAAGGAAATGTGGGCTGTTGAGTTAGAATCAACTCAACATGCCATGCTGCTTCCTCAGACTCTTCAGTTCCCTCTTTCTTCTCCCTCACATAGGCATCAAAGTGGGTCTCTGCACATTTGGAGCCAAAACATTCCAGAGCTGATCACTGCAGGAACAGATTCACATGTTTGGACACTGGAAGATAGTCACAGGTTGTTAGAACTACGGGATGTCCTAGCTGGATTGTCCCACCTTTGTCAGATGGACCTATGCTGAGAGGTTATTGCACATGCCCCAGTCCTTGCCCAGCAGCTTTGTGCGTGTCAGCCAGGGCAGGTGGTAGGAACAACCATGCTCCCTACATTTCTGCGGGAGACAGTAAGGGCAAGACTGCCTTTTACTGTTGTTTCCCTCCCAGAAAGCATCAGGAATGGCCAAGATGATAAGATACCATGTCGCTTTACACTTATTGCTTTGATCAGCAGTCTCTAGTGTGCATTTGCCCTAGTTCTCTTGTTCGAATTGATCTTGTGCTGTTTACAGAGCAGAATGGGTCTTTGGGATAAAAAAATACAAATTTAGGCTAGTCTTTTCTTATGGAAAACAGTGACTCTGATCTTGATTATTTCCCAACAACACCTTTGCAGGTACACAGGTAAGGAAAATCTCAGATGCTATTCAAATTAATATAAAAATTACCAATTTTTTTTTCTTTACTTTTGATAGTAGACTAAAACAACACTAGAGCAGTAATTTTATTCATGGTTAATTTTTAACTTCTTCCCTTATCTCTGACTAAGGGACAGCTCCTCTGCGCACTTCAATTATAGCCCTCGAATGGGCCTGTATGGGGGAATGGCGTATTTTAGAAGAGTGAATGCTGGACAAGAGAAATCTGGGGTTTGTTTCTGACTCTGCTGCTGAACTCAGGCCAATTAATCTACCTCTCTGTGCCTTGGTTCTTTCCACATTCTTTGTCTTTTAAAACTTACATTCTTTAGGCTATGGGATTCTATCCTACTATGCATTAATATGGCCCCTGGTGCAATAGTTCTTCACATCTAACAGTAATATGCAGGTAGCAGCAAATCCTGTTGCTATTGCAGCCAAATTCCCAGTGGCATGAAGGGCCACTTTCTTTGCCCCTCAAGACTTTTAGTTGCTATAAACACCTCTCTTGTACCTACATCTCAGGATGGAGGTGGCAAGCGGTTTCTGTTTTTCTTGCAAGACACAATATATTTTCTAATCCCATCTTTGCCCTTCTGGAATTACTGAAACGAGTAAAAGTTTACAAACCTCAAGTGGAACATGTTTAGTATGAAAAAAAAAGAAGAAATTGCTCTTAAGAGAACCGTGCAACAGTTCAAACACGGTGTGTTGATTTGACAAGTCAGATCCCTGTGTGAATTTGCTGTCTAACACCATCCTAGCAACATTGTCACTCCTGTCACTGATAATATAACCAAGGACAAGATCTGGAAAGGTAAAGCGCACATTTACTAGGTCTTTAGGCTTAGATAGTTTGTTGGCGGCTGTGTGATCCTGTTAAACTCTGAGATGTAAAATACAGTTGTTTTCAAAACTCATTGCCAGTGGCGGTGACAGATGCCTTTTGGAATGACACCCAGTGAGCTGTGAAACTCATGCAGTCAAGTACTTGTCCACTTGTCCCTACTTCATGTGTTATGGGAATATGTTTACACTCACTCTGTCTCGAATTATTTTTTTTTCAGCTGGACGAAGCATTTTACAGATGCAGCATTGCACACACTGCAGAAGATGGTATGTTGAAGTTTGTGCCCACATAGTGGGCAGCTTTTCCTTCTTTCATATGAGGGATTCTTCTCCAAGGTTAACTCTTTGTGGGACATGGTTGTTTTAGGTATTAAGTTTATTTTGTCAGACACTAGGGAGGTAAGCATTGTGGAGCTGACATCCCCGGACTTGCTCTTCAGACTGCTCAGAGTGATCATTTTAACCACAAAGAAAATGAAGCTGAGGGTGTAGTTACTTCACCGCAGTTGGGTGCATCTTTCACATCCCCTGCTGACAGGGCATGCACTTCTTCTGGCTGAGGTCTGTGCCTTAAGATGGCCTGCTCTGGCAAGGCTCACATTTTTTATCCAGGATAAGCAGCTGGTCTTAACTACACATAGGTTTTGTGTGAAGGCAGGGGCAGCTGCGGGTGGTGTCTGCAACGGATCAGCATCCCAATACTCCGTCTTCCTGGTAGCTTTTTCCCTGAATACTGGCAGAGAAGATGTTTTTCCTACCATGGTAATTTTCCCCATTTTTCTACTGTACTTTAACTATTATTATGATTATTGTGTTTGTTTGCCTTATTCCTTATTGTGTTAAGAGAAAACAGATTATTCTTCCCCTGACTGAAGAATCAGATCATAAGGTGTCTTGTTACTGTAGACACATGCACATTACGTATTTGCTTGTGCTCAGTATCATTTTATTGTACTATGTTTCCTTTAAGGCACTGAAAAATCTTTGCAAACTTTCTTCTCTGGATTTTCTGATTCTGTATTGCTTCTAGCATTGTGTTTAAAAAAACATTAAAGAACACTGTAGAGCAGAGGCAAGTGAGTTGTAGAACAGGGTATGTCAGTACATGAAAAGGCGTACTCGACTTCAGTGTACTTTGAGTTACTGCAATGACTCTCCATAAGGGGCTTAGTTTTCTGTCGTGTGTCTTGAATAAGGATTGAACTTAGGAACTATAGTACCACAGGGAGTATCCAAATTTAGGACAACAGAGGCTGCTCCTCTTGTAAATCTGGGATAACTCCTATTCCAAATCCCTTTTGAGCTGACAAAGATAAAAGATAGTCGAGGGAGCCTAGTGCAGCCTCTGACTTTTCTGTAGACTTCCAGATCTGGGAAAATCGTAGAATCTCATTTTACCTGCTTTCTTTCTTCATCTGTAAAATGGGAATGAGATTTCACTACCTCAGAGATGCACTATAAATTTGTGTTAGTCTGTGAGAAGTTTAGATACTAGAAATAGGAAATTTGCAAATCCCTATAATGGGCAGGTGTTTGTGCCTAGGTATATTAGGAAAGAAATATATGTAAACTTTTAAAAGGAAAACTTTTGTACCTTTTCATTGTAGACATTGTAGACATGGCTAACAAAAGGTTTGTGTAGATGGGTTTATTTGGAATGGTTCAGAAAAAATTAAAATGGAGAGGTACTACAAAGTTGGGGAATGAAAGAAATTGCTCCATTCCAGGGAAATTATTTTGTGTCAATGATACACAGTCCAGTTATTCTCCAGCTGTCTTTCATCTCACACTTCCAGGCAACCATTTTGTTAGTTTGAAAACTTCAGATAGTCCATAAAGATGAAACCTCTGCAGGCAATGGTTCTCTTCAGAAGAGGCATTTGTTTTGATTCCTTGTTTGCATTTTGCAGCTCTCTTTTGTGGCATCTTGTGCTACAGTCTCCTTTTCAGCAGCCATTCAAATTAATATTTAACCAGCTCTTGGGAACTTTTTATATCGAAGTAGAAAAAAAAAAACAAGGCAACTGTCACTGTGGGATATACTTGGGAGCTACTAAGTGGGAGAGCAGAGCCCACCATCTTCTCCCTGGGCCTGGACCCAATGGAAGGAGGAGGACAGTGCTGGTGGGCGGTTTTATGATGTGAGAAGCGATGCTCCAGAATGGCTCCAACACACGGCACACTCCCTAATCTCCAGGGAAGATCCCTGTGGTAATCTGGCACAACCTTTCCCTCAAACCTCATCCCCCGCATATATTTTAACACAATTTGTTTCCCTCGTTGACTCTCTTGCAAGTAGATTTCAACTCAGAAACTAAACACAGGGATGGGTTGGTTCCCACTTTTTTGTAGGTTTTTTTCTTCCACCCTGATATATGCATTTATGATAATGGGACAGAAATGCAATTCTAAGATTTCCTAGGTTTTTGAGAGTATTTTATGTGCTAATTCTCCTAGTGAACTGGAGAGAGAAAACTTACCTGATTAACAAATGTAAAATCCAAGGACAAAGAATACCCTAATTCGGGCATGAAACGCCCCCCTTGGAGTGTGCTGCGCTCTTATCTGCTCTGTACTTTGTGCCCAGTGGTGTCTGTGAATGGGTGCAGTGTCTGCTTCCTTACAGACCTTTCCTTAACACACAATAGACTTGGATGTAGAGAAGGCAATACATTACCTCCAATTGGAACATCAGTGACTCCAGCGCCTTCCCTCTGCCAGGCTACGGTGAGGCCTGGTGAGGGTGACCGGCCTCTGTCCAGGCAGGGCTGATGGTGTTCTTCCTGGGCTGTTATCTCCAGGATGATGTGTGGTGCCACAGTGCGGGGTGCGGGTGAGGACAATTGTGTGTACCTCTTGTTGCTGAGGAATGTGTCACACTGGTTGGCACTTCTGCTGATGGAGAGAAGGGATGCACAGGTAAAGCTAAGTAAAGACTTGAAAAGTCAACAGAAACATCTAGGGTATTCCTCTTAATGGTAAACTCAGAAAAAGTGAAAACACGTGTTTTTATGGAAATTATCTAAAACAAAGGTGTGCACTTAATTGTTAATTCTGTTAATGAAAGACAATGCTACTGAACATGATGTGATAATCTTGGCTAGCATAGGAAGACATTATGTGAAGTATTATGGCTGTATGAAATACCTTTATATCCATTAATAGCATCTGTTTCCATACTTGCTTAAGGCAGAGGGTGATCAAACTCACGTGTAAGGCACTGGCTGTCTGGGATGCAGGGAGGACACCACCGCCTCCTCCCACCCCTACGCAGACACACACAGGTTGGTGGCTTGGGCACA
The DNA here is from genome assembly GCA_017639485.1 of Pluvialis apricaria. Lineage (NCBI taxonomy): Eukaryota > Metazoa > Chordata > Aves > Charadriiformes > Charadriidae > Pluvialis > Pluvialis apricaria. The sequence goes on from CM030009.1 coordinate 37,598,723, forward strand.
GGACAGTGGTGAGGAGGAAGCATTACGTTAGACACAGCCACTCTCCTCGTAGCAAACGTCATGTTGCCAGTAAGCTTTCTCTCTGTGGTGCAGTTTTCCCCGCAACGGCAGTGGTCTCTCTGACTACCATCCATCCCAGGGTGCTGCGAACACGCACATCTTCCTGCTCTGGGCTCTTCAGCTGGGTGCACTACATGAGTATATGTCTGCAAGAAATTGTGGGTAGATATCTCAGACAGGGAAAAAAAAGCACTTTAAATTGACAAATCAGTCCAAACCACTAAGGTTATAACTCCTTTTTTTCTTCTTCAGGCAGAACAGTAAAACAGACCTGTTATTGGCAGCTCATTAGTAGTGAGACAGAGGCAATATGTACCATGACATCAGAGTGCTGCTTGACCCACATCTATCATTTCGTTAGAGATCCTTATTCTTGGGCCTTTCCAAATGCCTATAAGACATGCAGAGCGTAGAACTCTGTGGCATAAATAAGATACAGATTTTCTACTTTTTGATGTGTTTAGCACATTTTTGTTACTTCCTTTAATACCGCAGACCTTACATTCTTCAAGCATTAGGAGAACAAAAGGCTAACATGAGCAAAAAAAAAAAAAAACCCAGTATTCAATAAAAACTATCGTTCTGTTCACCTACTTAGCATTCAAAATTTAACCTCTTTCTTAAAGGAAGACAGAATGAATACCACAGCTGAGTAACTTCAGATATAAAAAGTTCCTTCATTAAATCAGTTGTTCTTTAATTCATAATAGAACTTAAATAAAGAATGACTTATAGGCAGCTGTTTCTAATATTGAGTCCCCACCGCACATGAAAGGAACATTATTCTTACAGCAGCCTCTCTACCCTTGGGTGTTATCAGCCGAACATGTTTTGAACCCACCTAATGCATTTGAGGTAGCTTGGGTTTATTTTTCTTTCAATAAAATAAATGGTTTTGTAATTAAATTTCTGCACTGACTGTGCTTAATGGCTACATTGACAAGTGCTAATGTATGGGAAGAGAATGAGTTTGAAATGAAACATGCTGTTTTCCAATCTGCAAGCAATTTTGCACTGGGGCAATCAAAATCTTGTGCCAGTGAAACATTTTCATTAATCTGCTAACTTAGCGCACACTGCCCACTCAGCAGCACAAGGACACTTTTTTTTAAAAAACAAAAATATCATGAAGTGAGCCGTTGTTTGAAACCATTTTGTGGTCTCTGGCAGCAGGGCCTGTGGAAATTCGCTGACTTTACACCATGAAATGTTGCAGCTGTCTCAAAAGGGACTGGCTGCTTCAATGTTTGAGTTCTTGGCAATAATTCAGCTTTCAAATCTGTCTCTTTTTTCCCCTTAGCTAAATTTATTTTTGAATAAATCTTCTCATAGAAAATTGAGAGCAGCTATTACATATTTGGACTTCATTTATGAAAACCACTTCAAGTCATCAAGAAGTGCATCAATCCAGCTCTAATGTTTACAATACTTTCATGACTGGGAAACTAAACAATACTGTATTTCCCCCATTATCTTAATTTAGGTAGCACTGCATTTAAACATGAATGTGATGACTTTTTTTTTTTATTGCCAGACAAACAAAAAAAAAAAAAAAAAAAAAGCCCCCAAAAACCTGCAGAGATTTGCTTTTGTGTAACTTTCTGGAAGCTCCGTGCAGGATCTGGCCACTAGAGGGTTGACTTCCCAACAGCTGCGCTTCGCAGCCAGAATCGCAGCACCCTTTTTTCAGGGAAAAGGCTTAGCAAAAAGCAAGAAGAAGCTGTAACACCTTAGGTAGGCATATAGGACTTGAGCTTCAAAAAAAAAAAATACCCAAAAGCCCGAACTATCCAGGGATATTTTTATTTTTTCTTTTAATTTTAGGTTGTTATAATGTGACATGGGCACAGTTATTTTCTCTCCCTGAGGAAAATGTCCTAGAAGTAACCCAGAACAAATTAATGACCAGAAAGTCTTTAACAGAGTGCACTGTAAGTGAGTAGGTATCTGGGATCACAGTGTTAAAGAGAATCGTGCTATTTCCTTCACCGTGTGCTACTTCACTTGGGACAAATCACTGCTCAGTATTTTAGTCCTTTTGCTGTGTGCAGCGCTTGGAGTAAGAGAGCTAAAATGAACTAAAATGTTCCTCTTTTGAACAGAGTAATGGAGAATGAAATACTGTCCCAGTGCAGACCTCTCCCATCCAGCAGGAAATTGTACCTCAGGGGATAAATCACTATGAGATGGGACAGCGCCAACAACATGTCATGCCGTGAGAGGTGTGTGATGAAATGACAAGGATCAACCAATATCGGTGATGTTATAGCTTGTAATAATTATTCTCATGAGGCTGCTCCAGCCATGCTAAGTAAACAGTTTTTCAGTTGAAAGTTGCAGTTTGTGTCAGAATCCATCAGCCAAGCCCTAAAGCCAGGAGAATGTACAATATGGGAACCTACTGCATCTTTTCTATTTAAAGGGTGGTTATATTTAAATAGGTTCCAATTAGTCGGCTACTTTTTCATTCCTGTGTCTCCAGCATGGTATCTGTACTGTGGGATTGGCAAGTAGCATGGAGAACAGATTATTGTCTTACGTTTTATGGCAGCCGGGTTCTTTGGACAAGGCACTAGGTAAAATCACAGTCAGAAGCCTCTTTCACTCTGAAGTTTTTAGCAGAGGTGAAAAGGACAGTCTACTGGACTGTGCAACTTAAATACAGGGCTACACAAAACAGGCATTGAAGTAAACGAAAACATCACCTTTTACTGCTACAACTCAGCTACCTGACAAATTCTAAGGTAATTCAAAATAAATATCTAGCTATTGAAGGGTGGATTGATACACAGGTACAGATAGGATGAAATGCTGATTAAATGTAACAATATTCTAAGGTTGAACAAACTGTAGAAGGGACATGTAGAGGGTTGTAGAAGCAGTTTAGCAATCAGACTGCAGAATCCCGTGGGGATGTGGGAGAGTTATCCAACAGCAAGAGAATGCCCTCAATGATCGCAGTGGGTGTGATGTGCCTGGAGCAAACACGAAGGATATTAGGGACTGAGCAGGAACCCCAGAGAAACACCTCTCTGAAGTGTTTGCTGAGACCAAAGTGGATGGACATCCTCCCCTGGAGCTGGCAGAAGACATCATCATGCAGTAACGCAGCAGATACGTCTACGCAACGGTAAATTGCTCAGGCTAAGATATGTGAGGTGTGAAGGACAAGGACATCAGCAGGGCTGAAGGGTTGCTCCAGGGGAAAGGAGGGGCAGTGAAGGCCACAAGAGATACCTTTATGTGGACAGGGGAATATGAAGGGAATTAGAGATTCTCCGCAGAGGAAACTGTTTCCAGGGAGAATGGTTCCTGTGCCTGTGATGAAAGAAGACTTGGTCTCTTTTCCTACAACTCAAGAAGGGCATACCCATCTTGGTGGTAGAAGTATAGCAGCTTTCAAGCATCAGGTTTCCTTTAACCCAAAATGACACGGAACATATGTGTTGGTTAGTATATAAAACAAAAGAATACAACACACCCAGACACCATTAGGAACATGGCAACATAGAGTACATCTCAACAAACACTTTGAGTTTCTTTCTATACACAGTTTAGAGTTTTCATATTGTTTCAGTATAATGTCCCTATGAATTATCAGTTAGGAGGAAAGCACAAGAGGTCTACAGCAGTATTTTAAGGTGCTGCACGTTGAGATTTTTTGACAATGATATTGCCATTAAGAGATGATAAAGTTGGAAATACAATACATCTACATTGGCTTAGGCAGAAGGGAAGGATTTCTTTTAATGACAAAGCTTTGCTTTTATTGTTCATAATACTAATGGGATTGTTCTTTCAGACTTCACTTCATGCATTGAGCACTGCATCTAAGCCACAGTGTGAAGCATCTACAGTTACAAAGGGGATTGTGCAAAGGAAGTGCTAATTTCTAACAGTCCAACTCTTGAACTGGTTGAAAACAAGACTTGGAAACAAATGTCCAAGAAAGCTAGAGTTATCATGTAATAATGCCTGCAGGGGTTCCACAACTGTTGCATAGTTTAGAGCAAATTTGGCACTTCTTGAGGTAAGTCCCAGTAAAGAATATAAAGCGATCACATCTGCAAATCTGCATGCCTGAGTGCGTGCTGTGGTGTGCTCTGGATTGGGTTTATGCCTTCCTTTAAGATCACAGGCCCCTCCAAAAGAAAATTTTGTCCATCTAGTATAGCCCTTGGCAAAATTTAGTTTCGTATCAAGTATATTCATGTACCACAGCAGACATCTTAAGTAATATTTATACTGGGTTGGTGTCTCTCCCATGGGTATTGTAACATATTACAATTATCAATGAGTCTTGGACTGACTTTCCTTATTTATTTCATCATCTTCCATCACAAAATAGGAGTCCATAACATGAAAAATGTGTTCCCATTGATTGCGAGGAATTTAACACTCTGGAGATTTTTACACAGGATCTGAAGGATCTGTGGTTATGAACAGTCATGTTTCACATACTTTTTCTCTGTGGGTAATAGTGTTATATTTTCATAATTAAGCTCTTGAAAATCCACATATGTACAAGTAGTGTGTCTTCCACTTTTGTATTTGTATAATAACTGTTTGAAGATAACTGTTCCTGTTAGAGATTCATTCTTTGGTAACTCTTGATCCCTTCTGATTGAAGGAAATAGCTCTTCATGCTGCAGAGAGAGACTGCATTGTTTCTACTTTCCTCCATTCACACAAACTGGTGAGTCAGCCTGATGCACCGATGTTAATCCAACAACAAAATTAATTAAAGGGTCAAGCTCTAGGTTTTTGTCACATCCAGGAGAGTGCTGTGAGATGCAATGTTGTACAAGTCACTTGTGCTTTCTCTGTAGAATTTACCAGAAGTAGACTAGATTTACACTTTTTTTAAAAAGTATATACTGGTTAGTTTCTTCAGCCTACCAACATGTCATTATTTCATAATAATGCAGTATATGGACTGGCAGAATCATAACCGTAGTGTCCCAGATAATTACTTTGTTGATTAGATTTCAGCTCTGTTACAGTACAATTACATACAGTGTCATTTAAGTTAATTCCCTCCTTTATCACTTTCATAAATCATGATTTCTGGGGGGATTTTTTCTCACATGTTTTATTACTTGTATGAATTCTCTCATTCACAATAGGAGGTAGGTTTGCAGAAGCACTTCTGCAGAAACTTATGGATCAGAGAATCATAGAATGGTTAGAGTTGGAACGGACCTTAAAGATCATCTAGTTCCAACCTCCCCTGCCACAGGCAGGGACACCTCCCACTAGACCAGGTTGCTCAAAGCCCCATCCAACCTGGCCTTGAGCACCTCCAGGGATGAGGCCTCCACAACTTCCCTGGGCAATTTGTTCCAGTGCCTCACCACCCTCAGAGTGAAAAATTTCTTCCTAATATCTATTCTAAATCTACCCTCTTCCAGTTTGAAGCCATTACACCTTATCCTATCACTGCATGCCCTTGTAAAAAGTCCCTCTCCAGCTTTCTTGTAGGCCCCCTTCAGATACTGGAAGGTTGCTATAAGGTCTTCTTCTTCTCCAAGCTGAGTAACCCCAACTCTCTCAGCCTGTCTTCAAAGGAGAGGGGCTCCACCCCTCTGATCGTATTCGTGGGCCTCCTCTGGACCTGCTCCAACAGGTCCATGTCCTTCTTATATTGAGGGCTCCAGAGCTGGACGCAATATTCCAGGTGTGGTCTCACAAGAGCAGAGTAGAGAGGGAGAATCACCTCCCTCAATCTGCTAGCCATGCTTCTTTTGATGCAGCCTGGGATGCAGTTGGCTTTCTGGGCTGCAAGCACACCTTGCTGGCTCATGTTGAGCTTCTCACACAGCAACATGCCCAAGTCCTTCTCCTCAGGGCCACTCTCAATCCATTCTCTGCCCAACTTGTATTTGTGCATGGGATTGCCCCAACCCACATGCAGGACCTTGTACTTGACCTTGTTGAACTTCATGAGGTTTGCACAGGCCCACCTCTCAAGCCTCTCTGGGTCCTTCTGGATGGCATCCCTTCCCTCCAGCATGTCAACCGCACCAAACAGCTTGGTGTAACTGGCAAACTTGCTAAGGGTGCACTCCATCCCAACGTACATGTTGCCAATAAAGATGTTAAATAGCACCAGTCCCAGTACCGACTCCTGAGGAACACCACTTGTCACTGGTCACCACTTTGACATGGAGCCTTTGACCACGACACTTTGAGTGCAACTGTCCAGCCAGCTCCTTATCCATCGAGTGGTCCATTGGTGAAATCCATGTGTCTCCAATTTAGAGAACATCTTGTCGTGCAGGACAGTGCCAAATGCTTTGCACAAGTCCAGGCAGATGACATTTGTTGCTCTCCCCTTACCCACAACACTGTAACGCTCTCTTAGAAGGCCACCAAATTTGACAGGCATGATTTGCCCTTAGTGAAGTGATGTTGGCTGTCATCGATCATCTCCTTATTTTCCATGTGCCTTAGCGGAGTTTACAGGAGGATCTGCTCCATGATCTTGCTGGGCATAGAGGTTAGACTGACCGGTCTGTATTTCCCTGGGTCTTCTTTTTTACCTCTTTTAAAAATGGGGGTTATGCTTCCCCTTTTCCAGTCAGCGGGAACTTCACCAAACTGCCATGACTTCTTGAATATGATGGATAGTGGCTTGGCAACTTCATCCGCCAGTTCCCTCAGGACCTGTGGATGAATCTCATCAGGTCCCATGGACTAGTACACCTTCAGGTTCCTCAGCTGGTCTCGAACCTGGTCTTCTACTACAGTGGGTCGTACCTCATTCTTGCGGTCCCTGCCGTTGCTTTCTGCAACTTGGGAGGTGTGGTTAGACTCCTCCAAGTTCTAGGGACAGCTTGGGAAAAAACAGAGATGCTTATTCAAAGTCTAAAGAACAGAAGATTGAAATTGCTATAGTGGGCTGGAGGCAACAATTGACCTCTAGATACTGAATGAAGGAGGTATGGGGTGAGATTGTAAACAGTCTTGAAAATGATTACAGCTGGAGCAACCCAGAGAGGAATGCGAAGACAGAAACAATATAGCTAATGAGACCCTTAAAACAGCTTCACGAACCAAGCCTGTCTTTGGCAAACTATAGGAAAGGATTTTACAACGTTCAAAATACAGAACCCGGGGGCATGGAGAAGGAGTATAGCTGTGTGGGTGCACCATATAAGGCTGTACCCCAGAGAATATCGGATCAATGCACATGCTAAAATATGCAAATAATTACTTCGCTGCCATTTTACCAGCATTTTCTCTCCCCATTTTTGTTTCTGCTGTTGTCAAGTTACTTTCCTTGAGAAATTGCCTGCTCTCTCATGTCATGTGCCGTAGTGGGCACATCACTTCCTAAGAGTCCTCAGAGCGCCACTCAGCAGCGGCCTTGAAGTCAGGGAGTGAGAGGGGGCTCTGGGGTGCCATGTGGATGGTAGCCACCGAGACCTTAATATACAATAGCTAGAAAGTCAACAAATGCCTCATTCCCAAACCGCTGTTACCCAAATATTGTAGCTCAATAGACCAAGCAGCTGTGCTTCCCTTCGGCAGCAGGAAGCTGGCAGCTGAGCCTATTTCCTCCTCCATCTCCCACTCAGGCGTATTCTTAATGCAAAATCACTCCATTCGTTTTGGGGTATATCCCACAGAATTGTAAATCCAACCTCCTTAAAATTCAGTTTAGTTCTGGTGTATGGGAACCATGCAAATGCTATTTTGGGGAGTAGAAAGTGAATTACTTTGCAGGCCTGTCTAAGGGTTCCTCTTGAATATAGTTTTCCATGCAGTTAGATCTGCATTCAGCAGTAATCACTCATGTAGGCTATGCTATAACTATTTTCTCCACATGTTGAATTTGAATGATGACTTATTGTTATTATATACTCATGTATATTCCTCTAATTCCCAGAGGAACTAGTCAGGACAAAGTTTAGCAAATGCCGTACTAATGCATACAGAGTTAATCCCTTTCTCTGGGTCACAGAAGTAACAGAGCGGGAAGTGAGAGACACCCAGCATGGGTAGTACCATTGCATACAGATGTTACACACATTCTCAGCTTTTCCCTGGCTACAATAGATACATGAAATTAGTGCCAACTATTCTAATCAGTCCCTTAAGACATCATTACAAGCTCCTACAGTGGCACAGTAAAGCTTTAGCTAATATATTCGATCTTTGTATTGGGAAAATCTGTTCTTTTCTACTATGGGAGAGGTTTGGGCTGCAGAGAGAACGAATATTTTTTAGATATCACTATGATAAAGTTTACTGTTGTTCCTAGAAAAAAAGGGCAAAACTTTCAGGCACTCACTATTGCTTTCTGATGTGCATACAGCATCACAGAGCCAACAGTGCTACTCTGCCAACCCTCGGGTTTACTTCAGGTGTGGAAAAATGATACAGAGCCAAAACTTGCAGTGTGTATTGATTATTTAGAAATGTATAAAAGCTCTAGAAACCATCAGCGCCTTAGCAGTGTGTTTGTAATATTTGAGTAGTTGATTTCTTTCCTCCTGTAGCAAACATCCAGCTCGCAAACCAGCGAACCCAGGGTGAAACACTAAAGGAGAATTAAGTATGAGTGTCTTTCTTCCTTAACAATACGGTGCTATAATTAGGACAGAGCAATAGCACCATCAAGCTCCAGCTGAACAATTACATCCCAGGAAATTCAACCAACAAGTATCGTATTATAAACAGTCGCATCTGTGTGGTAACACAGAAGTATGCACCAGTGCCATCTAGCCACTCCCCAGTGTATGTCACTTCTAGTGCTTGGCAAACCATGAAACCATCATTTATCAAATAATGTGTTTTGCACGCTTGGAGAAATTTGTAGACCCCGTTGTTATATGTTTATATTATGTTTATTTATGACAAGCTTATTGTAATCAATAAGCTGAGAAAAATTAATCGTGAAATATATTAGTTTAATGTTATTACGTTGGCCACATAAACTGTACAGAGATAGCTGTTTACCCAATGGCCCTGTCATCGTCAAAGCTGTCCTGATGTGATGGCCAGAGAAAGTTAGAGAATCCAGCTGTCTGTGGAATAACTTTCAGAGACAAAAACCATAGAAATTCAAGGACTTTCCATTGAACTAAGCCAAATATTAAGTACTAAAAAAGCTATTATCTCTAACCAGGGTCACTATGAGTTCTGAGAAAGCTGCAGTCGCAGAGTTACAAATATGCAGACCTCCATCCAAGCAAGAGAACTTTGCATGTCTCACTTTGACGGTAAAGAGAGCTCAATAAAAGAAACAGATTTCCTAGTTTAAAACTTGTATCACGTCTAATATAACGGCCAGGGTAAAATGAACCATAGTTAATGAGCCTTGGAGTCTCCCGAAGCAAAATTTAAGGTCCAAGCAACCAGAATTTTAGGAAGTTTTGCATTTCCATCAGGGTTTTGTACTTCAGCCTTATTTCTGCACAGAATGGTAATACTATGGCCAGAAAGACAGCACATAAGACTTACTGGAGTTAGGAGACTTTTTTCTTCCTCCAGTGTTACTGGAAGTGTTTTGAGAGCACTAATGACATCCTCAGCCCATTGAAGACAACACGAAGTCCCCTGTGGTGTCAAAGGCACTTGGATTTCACTCTTTGTAACTAATGAGAGATAAGGCTGGAGGAAAGGGGTAATATTTTAATTAGATCAACTGTCTGAAGTGCAGTTCTCATTGTCACTAGATGGTGCAGCAGAGTAGCTTTACTTTGGATCAGTTGAACTAGAACTTTGGAAAATATGCTGAGGTGGGCATTTTGCAGGCAGTACCCTCCATAAAATAGGTCTTTCTCTCAGGACTATTTCTGTTCGCAGTTTGAGCACTATGGTCTTCTCTAACACTATTTGAAGTTGAAAGAAGGTGAGTGCTGCCTATGAGGAGTAGCCTAATATCGCTTAGTTTTAACTAGCTATGCCATAACCAGAAACATGCGATATCCCATTTATTTAGAAAAGTTGAGTGCAAGTTGAGAGCAAGAGCTTGAAATGTTACATTCATCACAGGAAAGGTTGAAGAAAACTTGTGCACATGACTTGTTGGTTTCACCAAATTTCACTCCTGAGCTGTATAGAGGGAAGAAATCCAAGTATGATTTTAAGTATATTTTGTGATTCAGAATTAAAAGTTTACATGACGCTAACAGGAGATGTCTTTTTCCTCCTGTTCTCTTGTTTCTTCCTTTCCTCTTCATCACTACAGGTGGAATAAACAGCAAAGGGGGTGATGGAATCCAGTGCTGAGGTGGATCATCTAGGAGTCTTACTCCAACTGCTCCTTATTCATAATATCAAATGATAAAGTTCTCCCAGCAGCAGTTCAGTCCCTGTCCGAAGTCCATTATCTGTCTAAAATCCATGACTGACAATTTCTAGCCTGTACTTCATGTGCTTCTTGGTATAGCCCCTTCCACACAATAACAGGATATTTCTTCTGCTGCTTTATACCTGGCAGTTTTACAGCTTTACCAATAAAAATGTCTTTCTGCTTTCAAGAAAAGGCCAATTCTAATATTAAAACAACATTTGATGTGTTCTTGATAAGGGAGGCTCATCAAAACATCCAATATTGGAGTTCAGGTTTGAATCAAAATTATCAGATTGTCCTTATTGACTTGGACTATTGCTTGGGAACTAAATTGTCTAAGTTGGGAATACAGACAGTTTGGGGATTTACAATATATTCTATAGTTTGAGCCTATCTCAACAATAAAAAAAGACTATACTTTGAAAGGTTAATGGCACCTGTTCATCTCAGCTATGATTCTGAAAAGAACTTCATAAAATTATTTTATTTTTACTTTGCAAGTAATGAGAAAATTGCAATTTGGAGGAGAATATGAGAACTGTGTGGCTGTGTACTGAATTGTACTGTGCTAAGATTAAAAATGTGTACTTCAGTTTTTTCCTCTAGGAGGTTTCCTGCCAGCTCTAAGACAGGATATGATTTTGGAGAGCAAGAAGTCAGATTCTTCTGCAGTCCGCGCAGACATTATTTAAAACCCTTGAGACAGAATAGCAAGAAACAGAAGTAACCATAATAAGTCTAAGTGCTAGTTCTCAAATTGCTAAGTCTTCATACAGTAGAGCTGCTTATATACCACATTTTCATTACCTTGGTATATTCTGTAATTTGTCCTGTGAGTCGAGCACGTCAAAAGAAGGATATGGAAATTTACTGATGATGAGATGACTGGCAGCAAGCATGAAGCAAGACTCTCTCAGAGATTTAACATACCAGTTGAAGGGGTGAAACTTTTGAACTGTGATGACAACAGTCACAGTTTGTGTCTTATTGATTATTAACTGAAAAACAAATTAATGCCAGAAGACATTAGAGCTCATACGTGGGTCAAATATTCTTGTGAGCTGTGTATGTCTGACTGTACAAGTGAACATTGATGCTTATTTGGGCATGCAAGAGCACATTCTTTGAGCAAAATTATACTTGCTCAGAAAATGCAATGCAGTTAGGTACAAATGAAGATGTTAGGGTAGTAAGTGGGGTGACTACATTTTTCTGTTTATTTTCTAGAAGAAAAGAATCACATTTTGAGCAAGCCTTTTGAGTTCTCTAAAACTACAGCAAGTGAGTTTGTGCTAATAATAAAATGAGAGAAAGATTCTCAAATGACAATTCTAAATCCATGTCACTAAATTCACCCTTATGTAAGCAATTAGGTAATTTTCAAGATTTTTCTCTCTGTGTCTCTCTGTGTGTATATAAGTGTATATTTACTATACACACACACATATATACTTCTATATATATTAAAATATGTATCCACTTGAGGGGAAAAGAGAGGAGGACATGGGAGGGCAACTGTTCAATACAACTGGGCATACTGAGCTGAGAGCTGAGTGATGGTGTGTATTTAGTTTTTAGAGTGCAAGTGGGGGAATAAATGTGTTTGGGAGAGGAAATACAGTCCTGGCAAACCAAAGAGAATCTGATACGTTTTTTAAGGATTTTGAAAACTTGTTTTATAGACTGTTTTGTCTTTATTTGGATCCAGTTCTGCAGTGGTGAAGTGAGAAGAGGCTGAACAGATCTGAGGATGATTGTACGTGGGTATTTTGGTCAATGTCATTCTCATGTGTCATTTTGAAATGTGAAGAAGCACTTTGGAAAGGCAGCTTGAGGAGGAAGGGAGGTGCTAAGCTGTGCATTTGGGCTAGGAAGAAGAAATAAGAGTTGTTAGCAAAAGATGTAACTGGCTGAGGATGGCTGGTCTTGGATGAAGGTGGTGTCCTGGACATTTTGGCTGTGTTGCAAGAAGGATTAACCATGTGAAAGAGTGTGTGCTTCAAGTGACCAATCTAAATTTGTGCTTGGAGGCCTATTCAGATGTCACTACGCTCCAGATAATATTATTAAAGGTCTCAGTCATCAGAGAGCAGAGAAAAGATGTATATCAAAATGGAAAATTAGCATAGACATTCACAGAATAAAATCCACTAATCCAATCATAACTACACAATTGCTACATTCTGTTACCGTCTGGAAAACAAGGTGTGTATCCCATGAGGCAGTCGCAGAGGGCAATATTTTAAAGTAAATTCCATCACTTTGTATGTTAGAATGCTTAATTATGAGCAACCTTATATTCTAAATGTCACATTTTATCTCAGGAAATTAAAGGAGACACGTTTAAAAAAAGCAAAGGAAGGAAAAGTTTTTGAGCACTCAGTTCCACTTTACTTAAGATCCTTTAAAATGCAGAATCTGTGCTAATAAATATTATGCATGCTCAGTTTTGAAGGGTTTCATTACCTTTGTTTATCATTTAAGACACATTCCTCTGCAGTTTAGCCCCAAAGAAATTTTGTTTAGCATGGTGGAGGCTGCTAGAAATGGTACTAAACCAATACCACATCCACTACAACATCTTGCCATGGCAGCATTGCTCTGGATTACATGCTTTCTGATTTAAATTTTCAAAGTGAATTATGTTGTGCACTGTTTTTGTGAGGCTTTTCCACAGCCTAATAAGTGATCTCAGCCACAAGAAGTTTTGCTCGTATTCAGCCCTTTCTTAGTGCTGTCTCACTGCTCCCAGGCCCATCCAATATTAACATCATCCTTCCTTTCTGCTTGGGTGGCTCTTTGGAAGTGTGTTTGGATAGCCCTGGTCACTGGCCCTCTTCATCGCTGACACCACCACCATCAGGGTGAAAACCTGTTAAAGCCATGAGTGTGTGACCTGCGTAAGGTGTTGGGGAGGGTTGCTATGGATTTGGTTGTGTTTTAAAGCTTCAGGTCACATGCAGGCTCCATGAAGGGCTGCATTCTCCCCTGGGTCCCGCTTATGCTCTGCAAAAGATTGTTTCCTGCTTTCCCACCCCTGCCTGTTATGAACTGCGACTGACCAGATGAAGGACAATATCCAACACCTGACACGCCTGAGAGTAATTTTTTTGCTCCTCCTCCAGCTCCGCCCTGCACACCTCCAACTTTCATCCTGTTTGGGAGGAGTCAGGACAATGGCAGCCAATGGCTTCTACCATTACCTGTAATATTTAGAATATTAACAGTAATCATTGTTGTAAGAGATAACGACAATGAAAAATGATACATGTTAGAGATAACTATTACTAGGATTATTATTATTTGTTAGGTATGACTTTTTGTGTTAGGGCATTTGATCCCAACATCAAGAGCTTCTCTGTCCCTGGGGCAAGAACTTAATGCTTTTGCTTTCCAGACTAGCCACTATTTGTAATATGCCTACCCTTTATTGCAATCATTTATTTTTTTCAACATTTTATGAAGTGTGCTTATTAAATGAAACGGTAAGTCTGGCACTGGCAAGTCTCTTGTGCGCTTTTTTTTCACATTTCCTTTCTTTTGGCAGGTCCATGAAAAGGGAGTAAGTTTCTGTGGACTGTGCATGCTTTTCCACCCTTTTTCAGGATTTGTCACATCTCCTGGAAGGCCTTATAACTCACAAAACATGAATTTATATCCCAGCAATTTGCCAAGTCTTGTCAAATCCTAACATTTTTGTTGGCAACTATTTGCATCTCTCGGCTGAAAGGGAGTAACTTAGATCATCCAGTCACAATGCTGTTCTCTGGATACCTTTTGATGGTCAATGTGTTAGTTTTGCTACATGGTTTAATCTCTGCTTGCAAGGGGCCGCCCACTATATTTCATGTCCTCACTCAGTGAATCTTCTGCAAAGTGGACATTCTGCTTCATCAGCTGATTTTCCAGTTTTACACGTCTGCACTTGCAGTCCCACTTCTCTCTGAAGAAAAATGATCTGAAAAAAAGAAATCTTAAAAATTAAATAGAGGTAGAGCTCCTTGCTTCTTTCAGATACAGTTCCTTTGTTAGGTACAGTTGCTGTAAGGGAGACTATGCAATGAGCTGATCATGTATTTATTTTTTCAGAAGATGCTTTTTCATCCTGTTTATTTTTAACTCATGCCTGTCACCTTGGTGCAACAACCATAAAACTTTGGCTTTTGGGGTGTGGAATAGGAGTCATTTAAACCTTTAGGACAGGAATAAGTTTAAAGACAAGTTATTGTTCATTATAGCTTGTTCGAACAGCTCTGAGTGAGTCAATTTTTTATGGTTTTAAATGCCTACAGAATAAAATAATTCTCATCTTTTGCACTCAACAGAATTAGTGGTGACAAAACCAAGAGGATATGGGATTTCCTCAGGTAGGATCTGTGAAGACAATATTTATTGGTTTTGGTTACTAGCTCCAATAGAAGTGAGAAATTTTAATAATAAGCAGCGCAACAGATGTTAGATCGCTACGTCTAGTCCTGCCATATGCTCTTTGTTATGAGTCATTCTGGATGCCATCCATCCCCGTACCAGCGCTTGCTGGAAGCATCAATCTGCAGCAGGAAGAGTGAACCGAGGCATATGCACAGGAACAGCTGGGGGGGTCTGCCTGTCTCCTCAGCTAGTTTAGAAGGGGCAAATGCAAGAGCTGGGCTGCGTTTACATTCACTGCCATCTATACATGACCTAGGCCGTGCTGGGTCCCTCTTAATTGGTACACAGCAAGTGAGGAATCTACTTCTGGTAGTTATTTTTAGTCGTTCCTTGTGACATCTCGGGATAGCGGTAGAGTCTGGCCTTCCTCTGAAACGAAGCACTCTTTTGCCCTTTAGCACAGCGTTGCTTAAATTCATTTCAAGCATGAATGCATTCACCAGCCTCCGTCCTTGTCATATTTTCAAGAGAAAATTAGGATGGTACATAGTCACACTTAGTCATACAAGGAACCCATGGTTAAATTTGTACCCCAGATGGACTCTGTCCTTTTTTCTTCCTGTTTGAAAGCAAACACCCTGCCTTCTCATGCAGCAGTGCAGTCTTGTATATCAGCGGTGAGGGAGAGGAACAGATGCCAGAGGAGCTGGATGAATAGGAGGGACAGGCTGCTGCTACCTCTGACAAGAATTACCTCAGGAGATCATGGGTAAGGGACAGCAAAAACAACTTTTTCTGGAAGACAACCATGAGTTTTTCTTTCAGTTCGAGGTAAACATCACTAGCTCTTACAAACCAAGATACACACTTTAAAATTGGGAGTTCTTTCAGCAATGAATCCCTGCCTGATAATAAGTGCAAACATTGAGCTGCCTCTCTGTCTCTTCTCTTCTTTCTTTATGCCTCCTCCCACTCCAAGGAAAAAAAAAAAAGTCTATTTTCAGCTGTGGGTACATGTGTCTGTAGCTGCTCAGTGAGAATTAGTAATTGAGATGTTCATCTGGTCAGAGCGAGCAAATTGGCAAATCCCCGCGCACCTTTGCCGTGCAAGGGCAGAGCCGGCCAGGCACGCAGCAGGAGGCGGGCAGCCCCAGTTGTCCCCGGGACTCCGGCATTCCCGGGCACAAGAAGAAGGAAGCTGTTGTGCAGCACAGGGGAAATGGGAAGCGATTTACTGTAAAGGATTTCATGCTTTGCTCCAGAAAACTGGCTGAAATTCTGTTCTGCTTTTGAGAGAAAATCTCAAGATATTGCCATGGTAGCAATATTTTTGGTTGCTTAAACCAGCTTACTGAGGACCCACACTGGCTTTAGTTTCTTGACCTATGTCTAAACTTCAGTGAAAGTGAGGAGTCATATCTAGCTGCTTTTTTTTTTTTTTTTTTGGTGGCAAATCTAATTTTTACTGCCTTGCACCCCGCTGTGCTGGTTGCACCACGTTGCAACCCGATTCCTCGAGGTGCTGAGTGGTTCTCTCCGCACCTACAAATCAGCATGGCCTCTGCGCTCCATCCTGCGCGGTACTTGACTGGGTAGGGACTTTGGGGTTTCAGTACAAGAGTAACACCGTCACACTACAGGACTGTTTACATACTGACATACAGTCCTGGTTCTGAACATCTTTCAGAAAGATGCAGAGTACCTGTGCACCTTTAGAAGCCAGAAATGGCTCGATCCAGAGAAATATTTCTGATGAGTTTAATAGAATATGTATTATAAACATGGTGATTTTTTTTTTCCTAACAGGTTCAGTTGTACCAAATTTTATATTAGGTTAGGGAATGTTACACTTTAACTATTCTCTGTGTGTGTGTGTGTGTATTAGATTTGAAATGTTTATTTTGATATATGATCCAAAGATTTCACCCTCTCCATCCCTGTCACACTGTGCCGAAGTCAAACAATGAAACTCGTTCTTTTAAAGTCACAATCCCCTTAGTGTTATTTGCAGCATAGGTTTGTAACAGAGGTAAAAATCAGTCTCCTAAACAGTCACCCTTTTTTTTCACAGGCACCGAATGGGGTATTTTTCAATGAGAGGTACATTTGCAAAAGACTCTTTTGCCAGAAATGCCTGTCTGTTAAAACAAGGGGTTTTTCCTATGAATAAGCAGCATTTGGAGGCAATGTTTACCAAGTCCAAGAAGCATTTTTTTGGAGAAAGACTATATAATAGCAAATGCATATGGCTTTATTACTGTAAATTAAACTGCCATTTGGGTGAGTTATTGCAAATATGCAATCCAAAGGTAAAAGCTCGTCTGGATGATTACGTATGTATGTATTTACACACTGCACTTTCGGTTCTTATTTTGGCAACGGTAGGCTGGACGGTTAATCTGGATATTTCCCACCCTGGCACTGGGATGTGTTCCCCCCTTGTGGCAATAGCACATATGGAATTTTACGAGTCTGCTCTGTCTCTTCACTAATGGCCTTCACCTTTTACCTCCAGGAGCTGAGGATCTTGATTTTAAATCCAGGGTTTACAGGTTTAGACCTTGCAGGCAACCTAGCCAGAGGTGTTCTCATACGGGCCCAAAACCAGTAACAGAAAAGCCAAGTAAAGAATCATGATTTTATCCTTCCACGTTGTAATTCTTCTTCCACCTTTACTGGATTTCAGTATCTCTTTCCAGTTTTTGTGATAATCGGTGAATCAAAATAATTCACAAAGAGAAATGTGCTATTTCCCAGAGACGGTGGTGTATTTAAGTGTTTTTTTATGGTGGAAGAGGTTTTGGTGTGTCATCTTTGAAAATATGGGCAAATGGATGATTTCTTTGATCCAACAAAAACAGCCACAGAAAGAAAAGGATGCAAAATTCAGGGTGTTGCAAGTTCACTCTCAGAGCTAAGCTGTGGTCTCTCTCTTTCACTATTGCCAAGAATGCACGCCAAGTCATTGAGGTTGACCACGTTTTATTACCTCTGTTTTTGCTATTCTACCTTATTCCTGAGACAAGTGGGAAAATTGTGTCTGAAAACTGTCTTTAAACCCTGGACTTCTAGATTGTACATCTTTAATGAATACTGGACATGTTCCACTACTGTGCACTGCTGTCTGGGCCTTGGCTTATTAGATACTATTTTGAAATCCATAATTATAACCAGGTTTGTGATGGGTCACATGCCTCTGTATACAAAAATTTCTGTCATCCTGATCGAGCTGCTATTTCAGAGGAAATCAACTAATTCAAATCTAGTATTCGAATGCTTTTTGTTTTACTTGATTTGGCCTTCCTTATCCAAGGTGTGAAAAATGGCAATTTCTATATTTCTGGGAAATTAATTTTCAAGGTTGACTTTGGGCCAGTAACCTGAAGTGCTAACATAGTCCATATGTCTGACTAGTAAAGGTTGACTGAAAAGTATGAAAGTTCTAGCAAAAGTCCATTTTTCCTGCTCCTTTTGGTAAATTGCAGGATTCCATTATACTGACGATAATCCATGGTTATTCACATCTGAATACTGATCCCCGGTGAAACTGGGATGAAGGTAAAATGCATGGAATCTGTTCTCCATAGGTGCTGCTTTTCATACTGAGCAAAAGCTCGGTATTTATAATTTGTGCTCCTGCAGTATTTGCCATCTTTCTGCCCCTCTCTTAACATTATAATTCTCACCCGATATTTTCTTTTAAACTACCTCTCATTTTAATGCCCGTTTTGTGTTTTCTTAAAATAAATGCTGTCACGCAGCTCTTCTACTTCCTTTATTGAGAAAACAGTAATACTCATACGATGGTGGAAAAAAATTGAGAGGGAGGGAGAGACAGAGAAAGGAAACAGAAATCATAACCAAAAAGTTCGCACTGATTATTGAAATAGTCAGTGTTCCCTTGGGCTGCGGGGAAGGGAAAGGCGCTTTTAACAGTGTCTTGGAATATTTTTCTTCTGCACAATTCTGACTTTTCACCACATATTCATGCTACAGTGAGAGAGGGGAAGGAAAGGAAAAGAACTCGGAGGTTTTACAGTAAGTTTTTTCATTATCTTTCATAGTGACTTGCTAGTAACAAGTCCCAGGGAATTCTGATGTTAAGGTTTTTAAAATTGCGATTCTTGATATTCCTGTGTAAGATCATTTAGCAAGGACATTATTTCAGTACTAATGTTTTCTCTTCCTCTGCGAAAATTTTGTAGCTTAAAACGTGCAGTGTCACAGTGACATTTTTAATGTAGAGTCATTACAATATTTAGTACCGTGTTATTACTAGTGGGAAGTATTTATGTATTTGTAGAAGGCTTCAGTAAGTCTCAATTCCAGTTTTCAGTGAGGTATTTAAAGGCAGAAAAGAGACAAATAAAGACAGTGAAAGAGTTCAGTGAATAGCTTCTGTATGGTCAGGAGAGACTTCATGCAAGTATGGAGCATTTCCCTGGGCTAGAAACACAATTGTAATATTTTAAGAAATTCTGCCTATCAGAGACTGCTTTTTTCTTTCTGAGCAGACTCAGGTTCAAATTAAATTGAAATCAGTCTTAAGAATCCTATTTATTTCACCAGCCTTTGGATTTTCTTAAGTCACTGGCAAAAATTCGTTCAGGTTTCAGAGCACATAAAGGGGTGCCGCTGCTGCGGCAGCCGCTGCAGAGGTGAACTCTGGACACTCTGCGGCTGGGCAGAATCAGGCCTGGAGATGGAGAGGGGAAGAACAGACCACCTTTCTTATCCGCAGCAAGGTATTGGGTACTGTTTGAAAAATCAACTGTATTTCTCTTACAGACTAAAAAATATGCCATAAAATGTTGTTCAATATTAAGGTATAAGTAGCAGTAAATTACTGATCTCCCTTTACCAAAGACAAATACAAGGGCTTCCCCCTTTGACTGCCAGATGCCTACCTGAATTTGCAATTGTAGCATATTTCTCCTCTAAAACTGCTGCCAGTCTTCCAAATACAAGCAATAACTACATATGGACATGTTTAGTAAATCAGAAAGAAAAAATTGATTGCTGGGAAATGTTTTGTTTCCAATTATTTTCTCCGTAAAAGCTAGAATTCCAGATAAACAGAGTAACAAAATCCCACTGGTTTATCTGTAAGTATACACTGATTTAGAAATGCTATTAAAACTGCTTATTTGAAAATCACCTAGCAGAGAAGACTGAAAACAATAATCTTTTCATATTGATCTGCTTTAGGGTTACATTTAAGCAATTTAGAGGGGAGTGCCATTGTGACTAAAATACTTAGTGCTGCTTTCATCACAACTCTGCATTTTATCTGTATTTCTTTTATCCTCTTTGCTATTAAATGAACCTGATTTTTCATGCTGACAATATTCAATGTCATGATATGTCCGATATACGTGGCACTTGCTAAATCAGCTTCTGACACACCAACTAATTTTAATGAGGGAGGCAAACAGATACACCATTACTTATTATTTTTAATGTGTTTCTCAATATGAAACTTGTCATTTTCAGCCGTGATGCTGACTCAGCAGTAGGTTTATTTCCAGAATTACTAAAACAACTTTCCTCTCAGGGTAGCAAGGGACCCATGATTCATTGGTAGAGAACAGCAAAACAGAAAGAGGCGTTTTTCCACCTTTTAATATTAAAAAATAAACTGCTAAGAGTTAATAAAACAGTCCTGGAGAAGTTTTGAGACACAAACAAGTGACATTAGATCTCATATTTCAGGGACAGATTGAACACAACCATATTTAATTTGGGCTGCATCTGAAATATATAGCTTGCATTATTTTACACATTTGACTGATGCTGCAAAACAAGATTTAGAGGGATCACTTTTTATTTGCTTATACCTACTTCACACATGTCAGAATCAATCACTTTTTCAGACAGATGTTTTCTTACTCATACGCTGCAGTAAAACGGCATTTTGTACATCTAAACTTTCTTTTGGCTCACAGCATTTAATTACTGCTCTTTCCCATCCCCAAGTTTTTGGGAACATTCAGGTGCTAAGTACAGGATTCAGAGACTTGGAGCACTAGAACACCATTTAATTCAAAAGGGGACCTTTTTACTTTGGATATTTTTTCAGGGTTTTTCTTTTTCCTTTTCTAAAAATGAAATACCTTCCTTTCCATCATCATCGACAATATTTTAATAAAGAGCAGAGGAATGCATGCTACTCCTCAGCTAATAAATCAGCACAAGAGTTTTGTTAAGATAGTTGTATATTGATAAGCTTTTGTGCAGACTTGAACAGGTACATGCACATATGCACATAGATTGTATGTTTAAAAGCCCCAAATATGTAAGCTGTCATAAGAAAGGGCTTTGTGTTTTCTACTGTCATGATTCTCAGCTAAGAGTAAACACAACACCTTTTCTGGGCACCTCAAACCCTTTCTGCACCAAGGAGAAAGCTGTAAATAGAACCTCTCTCTTAAAGAGGGTAAAATCCCATGGAACAGCATCTCCATCAGCAACTTTTCATAGCCAGACACAAACTGCTATTCTGAGCCAGAAGAAGGTCATAGAAGACCACCTTTGCTAGTGCTTTTAGATATTGCCACCATCTCTCGCAAATGATTCCCAAATTGCACTGATGGATTAGCTCCTCCTTACTCTATGTCTATTTTACTCTTATTGGAGCTCTCTGATGCCTGTGGCATGGCACACGGAGGACACATGCTGTCCTTGAGCTAGAGTTGGAGCTAGGGGTTCACACTTCATGGCTGCAGCCATTCCGCTCAGATCACATGCAATTTGTGCCTGTGAAGTCCCAGAGAGGTGTCTGCTCTCAGGGCTGCCCTGTTCAGGATAGGCGCAAAGCCCCTTAATGATGTGAATCATCAGCAAGACACATACGATCTTTGTCGTGGTCTCCTCCAGCTCTCTCGCTGCTTGGAGGGTGCAGCTGGAGGCAGAAGCAGCTGATCTCAGAAGAGAGAAAAAAGCCCGATGAATGCTGAGCTTCACAACACCCTCTTACTTGCCATCCCTCTCCCTCACTCCTCACATCTTGTTCCTCTGCTTGTCATCCAAGTGTTCCTGAACAACCAAATAGGACTTACATGAGAAGTATTTAACACCTACAGTGAGCACCCTTCCTTCCTGGTAGATATGGACCTACTAACCAGAATCAAAACTTTTGATTTTTTTAAACCTTTCTCTTGGTAGATATGAAAATGTTAGATTTCGGGAGAGAAAAAAGAGCAGTTGTTCAGGCTCAAGCGTCCTCTTTATCAGTGCTATTGCCTCTTGCTGCCACTGTGCTCCCTGTTCTCTAGTGACTCCTGACAAATACCAGCCCATCTGGAGGTCTAGAGTCCCACACCAAAACTGTTTCAAGCAATTTGCCCAAGCCTCTGCCTTTTCTTAGTCCACTTTCACCAGCACTTTGTCATGACTTTCCATTGCACCACTCAGCTGGAATATTTCCAAATTTAGTAGGTTAGGCCCTCACAATCAGAAAATACCTTTGGACTTCTGTGAATGTCTTCACATCCAGAACAAAGTGCAGTACCCAACTTCGACTTGGCCATCCCAAAGAGACAACATGCTTCAGACTTTTCTCATGTTCAAAATTGTTGTATAGAATTAAGTCCAGCCCCTAACCACTGTAGGAAAAACAGCAAGTGTAATGTATCTTGAATATTAAGGAGCTGTCAGGGCAAAGGGGGAGACATATATCTTCACAGATGTTCTTTGTAGTGTGTTTCTGCGTTCCCCGTCCAAAGCCGTAGACCATCACTGGTGCGTCTTCACTAGGGAAGGACGTTTTCTGCACTCATATTAACAAACTACTGGAGTTAGGACAATCTGTAGCCCTCGTGTTCATGCAGGACAAGTTTAAAACGATGGAGTAATCAAGCATGGGGTTTGATATATCATTTGAGCAAACATTTCAAACCACCTTCCTTAATTGGGACTTGGCCTCATGTTAATTGGCTTAAGATAAGGGACCATATTGAGAAACACATGTTGCTAATGCCCAGAAGACAATGGGGTTGCAGGCAGGCAGGGTGTAGTAGCTTAAGAAATTATTAACCACTGACTGATTGCTTTTATTGGCCAGACACGTGGGGAAGATGGCTGTCATGCTGTACGCTCTCCTCTACAGTTATTTATGTCAGATATAAATTACTCAGTGCTAACATACACTGCCCATGTCAAGGAAAGAAATAGCACAGACATAATTTTGTTCATATGCCTAATTTAAATTTGTAATCAGTGCTTTTTTTTTTAATGGGTAATGTTAATGGCTCCTCCTCACCATCGCAGAGTAAGGGTTCAATTTTGGTTTTGCCGCAAGCATGTTTTGTGATGTAGGCAAAATATTCAACCCTGCCATAGTTTTGTTTGTACAAATATGTTTTTCTCCTCTGATTTTATGTTTTGTTTATTGAGCTTATGAGATTTGAGTGGCAGGACACAGTTTTACTGTGCATATGCAGAAAAGAAAGTGTTTAGAATTGCAATAAATACTACTATAATCTGAATAAAAATGCATCACTTACATGTTTATCAACTGTATGTTTTGCATACAGACTTTTATATTATACATTCACACAGTGTTTTTCTCCGTCACCTTCCTATTTTGACAGGCAATTGTTTATACACTTAAACAATACATTAATAGAGGTTCAGAAAGAAAACAGTTAGATGTTCGCTGTTATCCCAGGATATTGTGTTCATTTTCTAATAAGAGCCTCCAGTGCACTGGGGTCCCTAATCAATGTAAATATTGTTTAAGATGAACATTGCAGTGGGCATACCATGGAGCCAGACCACCAGCAGAGCATTAAACAAGGACAGATGTGAATGCCAGGATAAAAATGAAGACATTCCTGAAGTGTAAGTATGTTACTTATAATATATCTGTTTATAGGAAATGGTCATGAGAAGGGAGGGGAAAAAAGCAAAACAAAAACTTCTGGAAAATAAGAATGCCAAATAAAGTGATTATGTTGAGATACTGCAGTTGTACATTTGCTAAAATAACTAACTGAAAGTGCATTCTGGTATCTTGAATAATTAAGATCTTATAAATTTAATCTTGTATGAATATTGTTAATGACCTTACAGTGGTTTAATCACTTTGGTGATTATTTGTACAGGAGCAAGATGCATGTTTTTATTTTATACACGTGGTTTTCTCTGAGAGGTAGTATCTTTTATAAGATTGGAGGATCTAATTAGGATAACAGACAAATAGACTTACACTGTGTCACAAGTCATTGAAGGAGAAGTAAAATGAGAAATAAACCACTTCTAGTTCTAATAATTTATAAAAATCATCTGACGCCTACTTCTTGCTTAGTGGATTCACGTTGATTAATTCACCAGCTGCCAATTTCCATGGGCACCCATGCTGCATGTTTCCTGCTGATATTTAAACACCAGTTTGTTCCTTGCTGTCTTTGTAGTCAGGCTGCTCTCTGCATTGCCCTGATTTGGAGATTATTGGTGACATTTGCAAGGGATTTGGAGCCCCCATCACACTGGCTATTAATGGTACTTCTACACATACTGCCTGCCCCTGTGAGGGCAGGGGAGGCGGTGGTGCCTGTTGCTCTGGAGCTGGCCACGGCACAGGCTGACCTGTGTGGGGCAAGCAGGGGCAGGGATCTCCTCTGAGGTAGGTAGGCAGGATGGGGATCCCTTCTGGGCTGGGTGGGCAGTGTGGGGGATCACCCCTGGAGGAGGACAGAGGCAGGGAGGGAGGTCCCCCAGGGGAAGTGGGAAGAGGCAGCACGTCAACTGATGGGGTTGTTTGGAAATAGGACTGCCGCTATTTCTCAGGGGTGCCAGGGAGGGCACAGTCCTCCCCTTTTGCTATGGGGAACAGGATCTCAGACGTTCCCATATGACTGAGACATTTTCAGAGTGCTCAGTCCTCAGTGACACCCAGAGCTGGAAGGCCTCAATGCCTAACTGGCCACTGAGAGCTGAAACACCTATTCGATGGGAGTCTCTTAAAAGTCTTTAGCCCAAAAGCTGCAGCTTTGATCGATATAACTGTGAATGCAACAGATGAGTTTAAAGCAAGCCATGATGTTTAATAGCTGAGTGGATATGAGGTTGTCATTACTGCAGAGTTCTTGGTAGGAGTCTGATTTAGCTTCAATATTCATTTCTCAAATAGTAATGGCAGAGAATCTGTTGGAACTAGCATATTGGATTACTGTCTAAGCCAACAATGATTTAGAACTGAGTTGATTAAACAGTACTGTTCGGGATAGGTCAGCAGACTTTATTGTTCGTTGTTTTCCATTTTGTAGTAAAATCAAGTACGATAGCAGTCTTCTAAAATGTGATTAGCACAAACACTATTGTTGTTTGACATGGTGTATCAGATATAATGATTTCCATCCCAGATCTACAACTTTGCTTTTTTACATTCTTGATTGCATAATTGAAAGCAGCAGCTTTATCTTTCTTCTACCTTTGGTGGAAGTCATTCAATAAATAGTACCAATTACATTGCAGCTTAGAAACAGTCTGATGTAAAAGGCACTGCATTTCACTAGCTCTTGCCCAATGCAAGAATACTCTGTACTGAACCAAGGCATTACATTAACTTTTGAGAAAACAACTGGAAGTATGCAGAGCGCGTGTCGATATTGAAAGCACCATGTAGGCTGCAGAAAAATCACTTAATGCCTGAGTTATCCTGTATTCTGTATCACCCTGCTGGGTGGTTATTCATGTCAAGTATGGGGTTTAATATTAAGAGCAGTCACTGCGCTAAAAGGAAAAATATGTTTACTGCTTTCAGAATTTACTTTGCATTTGCCCAAAAGCCTACTCCTACTAACATGGGTTGTTTTGCCAAAATTTAGAGAAAGCATGACTGAACCCTAAAAATGACTCACTGTTAGAAAAAAACACCCCTTTCTTGAAAAACACATACTTATGATTGACCATATGCATGCCGATATTTCCATGACTACAGAAGATATTGATTGGTCCCTGTGGGACTACTCCTGTGTATACATGCTCAAAGGATCAAGTTCTAATTTTGCTCAATATGAGAGCTAATTGCTGTAGATACTATTGACAAAAAATGGAGATTGTCTCCTAGTTGTGGTAGCTGAGGATGTTCCATGATTTTTTTTTCATGAGGTGATTTATTACACGTTCACTTTTTTAAAACAGTCAGAATACAGTCAGTAACTATTTATACAATTAAATTTAACAACTATGAAATATGTGTTATGCTGCCAGTTTGAAACATATTCCTAATAGCTAGTTTTATATATGATGGACCACCAGGAAGCTGTCATCAGAATAATACTGTGCCTTTTTATACATTCTCTACATTGCTTCTTACTTAATAGACTGTTTAATAATACTGTAGTCAAAACTGAACAATAGAGATTAATGATTTGATGTAAGAATACTTCAAGGTAAAAATTAAACGTGTATAACATTCCAGCTGGTGATATACTGTGGAAAGCTCTTAAGCATGTAAAGAAGAGTTTAAGAACTGCTTTAGAAAATCAACGCATATAGAGGAAATGTGAAAGGTGTGTGTTGGGAATTATATCACCAGGCAAGTTTTTTATTTTCATGGGAAAGGTACTATAGAGACCACACAAAAACAAACAAACAAACAAACAAAACTTAAATAAAACAACACCAAAAAAAAAAAACCAAAACCCCTAAAACCGTCATTTCAACGAACTCTTCAGAGCTAAAAGAGAGATTAAAATGTGATCTAACTATAAAATAATACATTGTATGAGGGAAAGATACATTTTACTTATTTTTCTCTCAGTTATTCTTGCATGTGAAAATTTCTGTGTTGCAGACACTGCATGAAACAGCAATGCCATATTTTTCTTTAATGCTCTTGATTTACTGGGCTCATAAAATGTAAGACCAGAAGCTATTCTTAATATGGACTCACTCTACCACTAACACATGCAGGCTGCTTTTTGTCTTCGTGTTAATGCTAGAGATCTTTACTCGGTCTATTTGTAAAACAGTAGAAATGTTGCCCACGAAAGGGAAAATTAATTGTGCAAGAGTTTGCAGCATCGGTTCCTAGGTTAACAGCTCTCAGCTTGCGCTTGTTTTTTCAGCGTGATCCCTTGAAAACACATTCACAAGGAAGAAATGAGGAACCAGCGAAAGTTCATTTTAAAAGCATCCCTGTGCAGGTCGGGGGACAGTTTCAGCTCCTGCAGAAGTGCCATTGCTGCTCTTTTCAGCATCAGCCAAAGCTTAATTTCTCCCCTGTGGCCAACAGCTCTGGCTCAGTGGGCATCAGCAGTGTGGGCATGGCTCTGCTTCCCCAGTCCCTCCCAGCCGGGACACACCAGCCCAGCTGCCGCTGCCTGTGTCCTGCACCAGTCCTAGGCTTCCTCACCCAGCAGTGCCCAAAGATGCTCCCTGGCACACACGGGCACACCAAAAACAGCCGAGCAAAAGCCCTTTCTCGTGAATCGACAGTGAAAGGCCACTGAGCTCCACAGGGATGGACATGGATGGCCCTTATTGTGGCTTTAGGCTTTGCAGACACTTCCAGTAGGCAGCACGGGTCCCCTGGCAGCAGAAGCCAGCTGATACACTAAACTATGCTAAAGTAGTGTTTAGAGAAATAGTAATTACTAACATCCTCTCTCAGTCAAGCCGACACTAACCAGGCCTGCTGCTAGGTGTGTGTATATACATACTCACACTCAATAGATAAATAGATATGCGCATATACCCCGGGAAAAATATCTCTCAGTAAGGTGACGAGGTCTTACTTTAAATCAAGCACTTGACACTAATAAAAACAATGTATTCGGCCATAAGATCTCACATACTGACTGGCTATGAGGTAAGTCAGTATTAAGCAAGCCTTTATTTTCTGCACTCGGTTGTTTTTTTCTGTGTCACAAGTATTCTTTGCATGTTTCTAGTCGTTTGTAAACAGACCATTAAAAAAGTAGGCTTATTATATTGTTTTCTTGAAATGAATATAATAAAAGGAAATATGGTGGAAATTTGGCAAGAATTGCATGCGTTCATCTTCTGTGGTTTTAAAGTGACCCAAAATGCTGACAATTTTACTTAAAGACTATCTATCATTACTTCCTCCCTTCTTATAAGGGATTTTACTATGCAAACTATTTTGTCTGATTTTTTTTAAAGAATTACAAGTGGGAGGTAAAATCATCAGAGGTATCCACACGACTTGGGAGATTACCAAACTGATTAGGATGTCAAAGTACCTTTTGCAGAGACACAAAGACTCATTAACTATTTAGATGTTTTGAAAATTTTGTCTAATGCTCTTACCCAACAAATTTCCCTATGATTTTTGAAAGACTGTAAATCAAATCAGCAGCAAATAATTCCCTATCTCTTAATAGCAGACAAATGCTAATTTATAATAAACGTGTATAACAAAATAACATCTGATAATTTGCTGAAGCAATCAAATAGTAATTAGGAAAAAAATTCTTAGTAGGCCATCTTTTTGCCTACAGCTATTTGTTGTTTTTCTTATTAGTAGAAAAATCAAGTACTGGGAGTTAGCATAAACCATGCACAAACGGAAGTGTTGACAGCTACCTTAGAGATACCATCAGCAGAATTATGTATCTAATATTTGTTTCTGGCAGCATTTGTTAGAATATTGATTTCTGTAGAGGAAAACCAGTGAACGATTTTACAGAGAAAGAATTAATTTTAAAACACATCTGACTGAAAATACCTTGTTTTCTGTAAACTTGATTTTGTTGTCTCTCAATATTCAGTTCTGAAAGATGCTGAACAGCCAATCTCCATTTCAGAAATATACTTAAATGCAGATTTAACTTTAATCCTATTGATTTTATTGAAACCACACGTTTACCAATGTCAGAGAGAAACTTCAGCAGAAACTCAGTATTTACAGCAATTTGCCCAGAGGAGAAGAATAGCCCTGATTCATAATTAGCATCTGAGTTAGCTTGGTCAAAAAGAACTAGAGAGCAGTATTTTCTTCCTGTCTTTCTTTGGATGTTTCTTTATGTTTCCAGAAATATTTTTGGGGCCTATTCCTGCAAATATTTTTCTACATGAGTAATTCAACTCCTCTGATAAATACTAGTGAATTCACTAGGGCTAGATTCAAAAGCAAAGTTACTTATCTGGGCAAACACATGCAAGACAAGGCTGTTAGGCAGCTCCCCATGACAGTAGAGAAGAGAAAAATATGCTTGTGGGACTAAGGCCTGGAGGATTGGGCCCATAGCCAGTGACATTATAGGGTTTTTTTTTTAATAACGAGGAAAACCCACGCATGAGTGAAACCATATGGAAAACTGAGTTAAGGTGAGGAGGTTTTAAATAATGCTTATTTATCATTTTGAAAGAAAAATAATCCTGTTCCTGCCTATTGCATTTTATATTTTAAATGTAGGGACTGATTCTTCGGCCAAATTCCTCTCCTTGTCAGGGGGAAAATTATATGCTTAGCCTGCTTGCAGGATCAGGCCCTGAAAAGTCGTTACAAGCTTATTGGCAAAGCTTGTTCACTTCCACCTCTCTCTTATTTTCTGTTTTTCCTATCCCTGTGCAGGAAGAAAATGAAAAGTTAAGCTAAAATACATTAACTAATATCGGTTTATTAATTGGAGAATTCAACTTATCCTTTTTGCCGTTCATCTGAAATTAATTAAGTGTGTAGAATTACAAGGTGGGTGTACCACAGGCAGCAGTCCAGGCTCAAGTTAATCAAAAGAGCACATGTTGAATGCATACAATTTAGTTAAGGTTAATCCAGTGAAGATGATCTCTCGCTGGTCCTAATTACTCTAGGTGATAGATTGTGGAATGAGAAAATAGGAAGGAAGGGAAATTTTGTCCTGCTGCTCTACCAGAATTTTCTAATTAAATTTAGTAGGCTATGCACAGGAGCAAATAGTTTCAATTTAAAGAGAAGACCACACTCCAAGGGTGCTTGTCTGAAATGAATGTAAGGAACTTTGAGCTAATATAGTTAGGTATCATGCCTTAAAAATAGTAACGTTAAAGCTGGTTATTGTGCTTCTATGAGCTTTCATGCTATCGAGAGCACTGTGTCCCTCTGAGTGCTTCAGACTTAATGTAAATATTTTGTTGGAATTGTGATGCTACTATTTAGCGCTTAAGTAAAGGTAATGACACATTAAAACAGGCCTAGTCTGTTACTTCATTACCCTCACCCGAGCACCAAATAGCAGTAGGAAAGAGCTAATTTGCCATAGAAATATATTGGTGTTGTATTAGCTAAGACCTTTTCATTTAATGTTCTTTTATTATGCCAACCCCAATGAAAATGAAGGTGTTCCTAGGCCTCTCTGATTTCATGTCCTGTGTTCATTACCTCATTAAGTTACTTCTTCTCCATGCTTGTCCTTTGTTTCAGCTTTCAAGGAATCTTATGAAAAGCTTTCATTTTCTGCAGGCATATGCATATAAGAGTTGTCAAATAATTTGCCCTGTTTTTCAGGTTGGTGATATATTTCTGCTCAAGTGGAGGTATCTGTTTCTGATTTATTAACATTTGATCCCTTGGTTTCCTGCCATTGATCAGGACTAATACTCAGCTCAGCTGATGAGTTTTATATGAAATCTGATATTGCAGGAAGAGAGAAAAGTTAGTACCATTTTTAATATTTTTCTATTTCAGGTTTTCCAGGACCATGACATGCACACAGAACACCTAACAGTATTGGGCAGTATTTATTTTTAACCGTGTTTCCCGGGGATAAAAATTTTTGGAAGTAAAACAAGTATTTATCAATAGAACAGATGTTTGCTCGGTGTCATTCACATCCTGTAAACTGTATATACATTTACACCCTACCGCCAAAACATGGTTTCACCCTACTACTGACCGTCTGTCTGCCATTCAATCTCTAGTTAAGTCACGGTCAATAAGGTCAACTCTTTGGCAACATCTGTATTTGATCAGTTCACACAAAATAGGAGCCTTCCTAATGCCTGACTACCCTGAAGTATTTTAAGAGGCAGCGTATTACAATAGTTGATTCACTGCTGCTGCAGACTCTGCACTTGGAAGATTTTGCCTCCTCTGAGGAACTGAAATGCAAAGATTAAAATCCTTTCTAGCAAAATAAATCTCTGAAATGAGCAGGTTTAGCAGTGGCGTAGTTTCTAGACTGACAAGAAGCATTTAGCAGTTTCTCTCCCCAAGTCCCTGGTCCCTCGGTGTAGGGATTTGGGTTTGTGATATTTTATATTTTAACCCTCTTCTGCACACGGATTATCGTTAAAGCATGTTTAGGTTGTTGAAAAGAGGAAAGAACTATCTACAATTTTACTTCAAAAACCAACAGTGAGGATTAACACAGCCAATTGTTTCTCGTTGGTGTTTCCATGCTCAGCACAGGCAGTACTTTCAGCAAGTCCATGTACTTTCCTCCAGATGGGTGAACGCAAATTCTTCCCTCAAAGAAAGCAAAATATTCTGGGTGGAATCCTGGCACCACTGAAGGTGATGGAAAATACACTGGTGAAACTAAGAGAGACAGGATTTAAGCTAATGTTAGCACTGTGTTATTTCAATGTTGGGATCTATCTTAAAGTACAAGGTTAGAGATTTGATTCTAAGTGCAGTCAGACTGGTGCCACTTTATTGATGTTCCTGGTTTTAGAGAAAATAAGAATAAAATCTGACTTCTGTGAATGGGACCATGGGATGTGGGGTTTTGGGGTTTTGGTGTTTTTTTTGTTGTTTACTTTAGGAGCAAAACATTTGACTCTTGAGAAACTCAGACAATTGAAATAACAAGTGGCCTCTGGTGCCCTTACGTTTTGGCATGGCAAGATTTGGAGCTGACTGCAGATGATCACACATTGATAAATAATGCCACCAACGCTCCGATTATACTGCTGGTCTTCCTGGTTACGTTCAACACCGAGGGAAGTCTGAACAACAAAATGGTTTCTCTCCACTGGGTGTTGGCAAAACTTGGGTAGGGGAGAGAGAGAGAAGCAGCATCCCACCACCAGCCACGAGGTTTAGAAGGGAGCCGTCCTTAAAATGGGACTGGGCTGAGCAATGCCATGGGCAAGGGGTCACTGGGAGCTTTTTAAAAGGTTTTTATGATGAGGGCTTGGTTCACAAAAGCTGCTGCTGAGAAATTAATGGTTTTGTTTGTTCTTTTTTCAAAAAATAATCCCTTTTTGTTTGCTTTCTGTCATGCTGAATTTTTGATGGGAACATTTGACTGAAAAATAGAGCAAGGAGCAGTTCAACTAGTTCAAATTAAAAGAACTGGGGATAGCTGGGATAAAATTTGAAAGCACCTTGAAGCAGTGAAATCAATGTATTACCTGAGTCTGTTTTCTGTGTAATTTTAGTTCTCTCAAGAGCCCTGGAAACCTCAGAGGAAGCTTGCCCCAGGTGCATGTGTTTGGTTTAGGGACTGTTCACAAACAGCAAATTCAAAACCAAACTAAATATTGGGGATGATGGAATGGCTAGTGTGAGCTGCTGACACACAGGATATGCAGCAGAAAATGTAGTTGAAGTCTTATCCCTCCCTATAGTACTACTTGTATAACACTGGTAGACTTTTCCATCTAATACTTATTACAGTGTGTTAAATATACCTTAGGTTTCCCGGCCCTATTGTTTTGTCCTGTAAAGCTGCCTTAATAGTTCTATTTTAAGAATACAATATTACAGCTCTTCTGAATTTCTTTATTAGGAGTAATTGGGAAATCATTCTACCACGCCCATGAGTTTCAGTAGCACCTTTTGATCCTTTAAAAAATCAGAGAGAAGTGGCTTGAGATCCTCTTCTGATTAGTCAGGGGAGATAAAAAAAAAAAGACAAACAAAGGCTTACAAATATTTCAGGATTGTCTTGTCAGAGTAAAGACAACATGGTTTTCTTGACCTGTATGATGGACTGCTGCTGGAATATAAATATTAAATGAAATCAGAATTGTAATGAAAACTGTGGGAGAAAGCCTAATGACAAATTAACTGCAGTCAAGACAACTGCCATCAAAACCAACAGCAATCTAGACTTTTACTTCACTAAAACGTGCATACAGTTCTGTTCAGATTCAGCCTGTTGCCTCTGCAACTGATGGCTGCATTGGGCTCCGGACCCCAGGGGACGTCACCTCTGAGTTGGGAATGTGTGGAAACCAGATGACTCATCACAAAAGAGATTTCCTTTACAAAATATCCCCAAATCAGTAGTCTAAGAAAATAAGGCAGTTTTCAGTATATAAAATTCATTGAAGTCTTGACAGATTGCCTTCTGAGGTCTCTTTCTTCAAATACTTTCAAATTGGCCTGATTGATTGTTTAAAAACTGACTCTAAAAATGAGAGATATTAAAAAGATACTAGTGGAGGCTGTGAAATGGGCAAACTGACAGTTTTTGTCACATAGAGGGTATTTCCTGGGTTTTTGTGAACGTGTTCAATAAAGAACAGAGGGAGATAAAGAGGGCTGGACAATTTTAATAATAAAAAAAGAAGCCACAGATAGTACTACAGCCCTATTTTCAGTGTCCTTATTCCCATACATCTGAAGAAGCTGGAAGCATCAATGAAAACAGAGGTAACAAAAGTGGAAGTGGAGTGATTAAAAATATAGAGCTGGAAAATAACAGTGACATTCATGGGAAAATGTAACCCAGTACACCCAGGGAAACGTAATTTGAAACACAGACATTCAACGGGAGGGAGAATCCTAGAAAGCAGCAATGCTGAAAGAGACCTCAGGGTCAAATTAGACATGAATTTGCAATACGATCTAACAGCATGACCAGCCAGTGCAGTTGTGCTGTGCACACAGAGAGGCATCTCTGGGAACGTGAAGGTCGTCCTCTTTCCTGCCGTGGCTCAGACCGCACCAGGAGCTGGGTCTCCTGTCACCAGGAAGGAATTGACAACCAGAGAGAGCTGAGGAAAGGAGGAGAGAGTGGACTGACACAGAGCGCCTATGGGCAGAAATGCAATAAAAACACCCGCTCAGCACTTTCCTAAGGCTTCAGGCACCAAGTAAGTACCTTTGTATTAGATCTGAAATGTTTGTGGGTGACTGCAGTGTGCCTTCTCGCCATGCTCAGAACCACCCCAATGTGAGCCACAAGGTTGCCCGAGACTTAGAAAGTCAGCAGATTTGGGTCTCCATGCCCTCAGCTGGCTGCTCTCACTGGCTGGGTGCCCATAGACCCTCATGCTGTGGCAAGGCTCAGCAGGACCCACAGGAGCTGGCACCAACAAAGCAAAGGTGCAAATCGCATCCCAGTGGTGGTTACAGACTGGTGGGAAGAAGTGCTGCTGCTCTCCTTGCAGAGGATGACCTCCTGGTCCAAGCAGTCGCCAGGAGGATGTAGGCCATATGCTGCTTAGCCAGAGGGAGTTGACATCTCCTACCACTCAGGATCATCAGGCTGGGCTAAGGGCATGGGCCACCCCGCACACACCTTCTGCGCTGGCATTGCCCCCGCAGAGGCGGCAGGAGCACGGAGCAGTGAGGGACTGTGTGGGCAGGAGGCCTGAGGCTGTGCCTGGGCACTGCGGAGGCAGCCCAACTCCCGGCCACTGTGCCATGGCTGAAATGCATTTTACAGTGACAATCTGATTAAACATCATGGTCATGGGGAGCAGAAACCAAAATTCAAGGCTGCTCCCTTCCATGCTCCCCCAGTAATTGCTCCATGAATAAATGGGGAAAAAAAGCTTTAAATTCTTGAGTGAGCATGCAAACCTGTACTTCTGCATCTACAATGGCTCATCAGTTTGTACCTGTTGATAAACATATGGAGCCATATTCTCCGGCCTGGCTGAGTGACTCTCGGTAGGAGGCAGGTGCACCAGGAAAGCATCCATGGAAAACTACCACCTTCACACCTCCCTTGCCCTGTGTGTCTCCAGTCACTGCTTTGATCTCCTAGAGGAACGTAGAGAAGCCCTCTGACTGCAATCGCTGTTCCCAGATTGATCCAGCAGCTGCAACACGATGCCTTGTCGCATCTCCATCCTGCAGACACACTGCCCCAGCTGGGGAGAGGGACAGCACCTGTTTCCCCAGGAGTCACAAAGCTGGCTCAAAGGCTTGGTGGGGTGGTGGGGCACTGCCACGAGGGCCAGGGCATGGTTCGTAGCATGCTGCATGGGCAAAAACACCTTTCTCAAACACATGTGGTGTTTTCATGTTACTGGAAGTTTTAAAATGTCTGTTTTTTCAAAATCATTCCCTCAAAGAACCTAAAATAGAATAAAGCAGCTCGGTATTTTTAATCTGTTTTTCCTTCTTGCTTTCTGGTGTCTTTATCTCTATCAGTAGCAGACATTTGGCTATTATGCAGAAAAAAATTTGAAATTCAACTGGGAATGCTAGTTGCCAACTAAAGCCCATATATGCAATTGCAAATAACAGCTTATAAGGTCAAAAATCCTTTTCTTCAATATGACTCCAGAGGTCTGAAATGTAAGTTTAAACATGTACAATATAAAATTCTAATACTGCCTATCAAAAATTTTCCATATAGATGAGTGGATGATGTTTACATACATGGAAACATAAATAATATCCATCAGAAACCACTGAGGTTAATAGAATTCCAAAGGAGGCTACATATTTTAGGTCATTGAGGTCTGGTGAGAGGAATTATTGTGGGTTGACTTTCATTTTATTGCTGTTATGAAGGAAAAAGTTAACAGTTCGAAGCCAAGCTGCAGCATGAAGAGATTTTTTATGTGTGGCCAAGTTATTAAGATCGTGAAGTAATATTTTGTCCAGTAGATGGCCAATTATCAGCACAAACTGAAAAAAAAGTTACAAAAATCTTTTCCTTACCTTCTCTCCCCTTCCCAAAAAACATTTTGTGCCAGGTCCTCCCTCCAGCAAAACGCATTCACATACAACCCTGGGTGTGACCAACAGTATAATTTGGCAAAAGCTCTGTAAATTACATCTATTTCTCCCTTTTCCATCTCTCTCCAAGCTTAAGAAAGTTAATTAGGTGATTGTGCATCAAATTCAATGTTTTGAATGTTGTTTTTTTCCAGTGGCAGATGATTTTTATCTAGAGAATATAATAGCTAGTAGATGGGAGATGAATGGCCAGCTATTATCAGTTTCTACACGTGGTATATCCTATGATTTTCTGACAAATTTAATCAGGATAATTCACCAGAAGACTAATTAAAAACCCAAAATAGTTTGCACTAGTCCACCAGTTTTAATCTCTACCTTAGAGATCACATTTCATTCTGTCAAGCAACAGTATTTAACTAAATTAAATGAAATCCCACTCCATTACTGCTGAACTGAAGAAACCTTAGCCCAGTTTATTTTTCTGCTGTGCAGGCACACTCAGCTCTGCAATGCCTGTTCTGGAAAGCTATGTCCAAAAACTCTCCGAATAACATTTTGCACTGAGTCTGAGCAGCTGAAGGACAATGGAGAAGCAGAAAGGAATAAGAGGATTGCAGACACCTGGTCCTTCCCAAGGCCTGTGCAAACACAAGTTCATTGCTCCCCAGAAATGATGCAAAGATATAAATGAGCACTGTGGTGAAAAACGGTGATACTGGTAGTTCTGCCTGCTTTTCCTTTCACCTAAGACATAGATCTGCAGATTAAGTGGTCCTTTTGGCTCAGTGTCCTGTGCACACGGGTCTGCAATCTTGGCTCTTGCCCCACTATGCCATGGGCAGCTCGGGTCGGCACAGGGGTGTCTGCCTCTCTTGGGGGCTCTGCAGTTTTGGCTGGCTTGAATTAGCGATCTGTGCTCTGGGTTTTGGGGGTCTCTGGGCAAAGCATATCCTATTAGCCAGGGAGGCACATCTCTGGGTGAGAATCAAACCATTTCGTCCCTCCAGATCTACTGAATTGCTTTTCACAGAGCTGGACTTTGAGAGGAGGTACAGTGACCTCCCTGCAGCAGCTAGGGGAGCCCCGTGCTGCCACCTGGGGGGTAGTGGGGACAGTCAGGGTGGCCTCCTGCCACTCTCCCGGTGCCAGAGGCAGCACCACAGCCCAGCACCCGAGCAGAGCCCTGTTGGCTTTCCAGCAGTTGATGTGGAGAACGGGGCAGCTCATTCCTCCTGCAGAAGATCCACAGGGGGAAGGTGCTTCCTAAGGTAAAAATGCAATGAGCGCATACCGAGGTTCTGAATCTAGTTAGTTTTAGCCACTATCCTAGCTCTCGAGTCCCTGTTAATTCCCGCGGTATTCTCAATGGCATCTTCTGCAAATTACCCTGTGTGAAATCCTCTGCCTGTGCCCTTTTGACTTTAATGAGGTGCTGCACAGAGAGAAAGGTCATGCTTCACAGAGCGGTTGCAAGTTGGGGCGAGAGGGACAGCTGACGAGTGTGATTTTTTTTTCCTTCTTTAGTTGCAGGGAAGGCAGGAGACTGTCACTGTGGAGGCCACGTAATGGACTGAATGTGATGTCTCATCGTGCACCAAATGGGGGGGGGGGGGGGGGGGGGGCAGTACCTTCTCTCTAATGCCAGATAGAAACATAACATTAGTTAAAGACAGCATCTTTCTAATTTGTTTTCACCCTCCATAAAATAAGAATAAGATATCCACCGTATCGTTGGTGACATAAAGGTTATTTCCCTAATATTTGCAAAGGGCTTTCTGAGCCTCATTTAGAAAGTTTCGGAGATGCTGGAGTTGTCTGTCTTCAACTCTATGTCTCTAAGTTGGAGTACTTTTTCTTCTGGCCAGTATCATCCTAGACACAAACAGTATGTCGAGGAAAAGTTTTTTAAAATAAAAATCTCATGAGCTTTGAGCTGTTGTCAAGACTTTCAAGGCCCAAACATCCAGATCAGGGTTTTAAATATATTCCCTTAACATATATATTTTTATTTTGGTATACAGATGGCGCTAAGTCACTCCTTCTGCAATAAACACCCTGCTGTCTTTGAAGCACAACCCACGTAGACCACTGTGGGAGCATGGTTTCCCCACCACCTCCTCATCCGGCTCCCTCCAGCCCTCTCATTGCAGGGGGCGAGAACAGTACCCCCCGTCTCCGGTCTTTCTTTGGGCCCCTGGGTGGTTCTAGAGGGGAGTGTGGCTTCAGGCACAAGTTCAATGCCTTTTCTCCACCAGAGGACCAAAGCTCAACTCTAAGCCCCTTTGCAAAGAGGAGCCTGTATTTGTATTTATAGTATATTGTTGGGAAATCATCTGAAGTAAAGGACTTATGTGAGAAACACATGGTCAGACAAGATCAGGAGCAAAAGCCAGATACACTGTGTGGTGGGGCCAAGGGTCAGGGTTTGAAGGTGGACTCTCATTAGCTCACTGGGGCATAAGATGCTTGCATATTTTTAATGAACTGCCTCCAAATGCTTTACTGGTACTTCTGAACCTTTTCCATACTCTGAAACATATTACGATAAAGAGGAATTTGTGACCTTCCTTCCTACCAGCTGTAAGCAAAAGGGGAGTCTGTTAAAGCCACAGTGGGGTGACTGCTGTTTAATGTGAATTACAGCATTGGATACCTACTTGCCAGAGGAAACTGTATGAGGAGAGAGTCTGTCTCCACAGCCAACTTGGGAACGTAAGGACTTTCGAATTTTCTGTTGTTGCTTTTGAACCTGTATTTGTTCCTCAGTATTTTGCCATCATGTCATTTTAACTTGAGCATGGAACTGAGTTCTTTTCTAAAATATTGGTGACAATATTAGTAGGTAGATGATGAGATTATTACGGGTATTGTCACAGGATTAATCACTATGTTTTATCAAATCTTAGAAAAAATTAAGTTGGGGGTGATTACTCTGCCTAGGTTGTTTTGTCTTCTTAGCAGCCTGTTTTGCTTTGATTCACTTTTCATACTGAAGTTCCTCTTTCCTGTGCAAATCCTTCATTTGAGTTGTTTAAAGCATTTCACTTATTTGTTTTTTCCCCGTACATTAGTTCAGGAAACACTGCAGCTCTTGATAGACCATTTTTTCTGTCTCCAGAGGTTTCTTTTGAAAATCAGGAGGAAAATAACCTCCTGCCTTCCTGGTACATTCTGAAAGCACTGACTTTTCAGAGATTACTTAGGATATGCTTTTTATTAATAGGATCAGGAGAGGCAGCTTCCTAATGATTAGAATTTGTGGTTTTACCTGAAAGTATTGTTCTCACTAAAATCTCTCTAATAGCACGCTAAATTATAAAAACATTAATTAGATCATTAGATAAATGGATAATAATCCTGCAGCTATGTGTAATGCACCCTTTGATGTACCCTGCTTAGGAGCTTTAGGTCTGTCCAGCATTTCCTTTTACCCAAGTATATTATTTTTTCAATAATTTATGAAGGTATTTTGCTGTGTTTCTTCAGTGTTACTGTTGGAGAATAAGGTTCTAGTTGACTGGAAGTCACTAAAAGACCCAGTTTCCAGGGCATGAAACCCTTTCATTTAAAGGGGCAAAGGTCGACTCAACAAGAAGTTGAGTCATGCCAAAAGCAGGACAAGTGTGTCCCCCGGGAGAGAGTGAGCGAGAGTGAGCGGGAGAACGTCGCAGAGAGGAATTCCCTTCCTTGGGAAGGTGTTTCGGTCTAGAGCAGATTGTGGGTAGAGATGGATCACCAGAGCCTACTGGGTTTTCTTAATCAATGCTAATCTTTGGCAAGTGTGGAAATAGTTGTTAAATCATCTTATAACCATAAAGCAGTTCATATCCAGCTTCTGGACTTTCTAGTGTGTGTTCTCTAATTAAAGCCAGGAAAACTTGTAATGCTCGTTACAGTCATTACTGTATTTTTTCAGATGTCTCCAATCAATAACAATATCGGAGGTCACACATTTTCCAGTGGGTGTATTTTGCAATCATTCATATTTTTTGTTGGTTTGCAGTATTAAAGAAAGCACATGTGCAGTACTCAGCACAGAATTATTAGATTATCTGGAGAGAAAGACAAAGAGTGAAATTAATGGGATTTGGTTTTATATAAACTTTTGAGGGATTTCTGTTTGTTCACCTGGTGCTACTTTGCCTTCAACCTGTCAGCATCATCTGAAAGAAAGTGCATAAGTATGCATGCGTTTGTGTGTATGTATATATGTGATCAGGAGAAAAGGAACAAGACAGTACTTCATCGGGCTGCATCCTCCAAAGTGCATGCATTAAAAAAGAAAAAATATTTCCAAGATTTCACCCACATTTTTTCTAATGAATAAAGCACCATAAGTATATTATGAATTGAAGAAGCAGAAAACTATATAGTACTATGTATTATTTTTACGACCTTTACACCGCATTTCCATTTAATATGGGTTAATTTACTTTATTATGCAAAGCTGAACAATAAAAACCTCCACGCAATGTCAGCTGTGGCGATATGGTTTTATGAAGGTGTTATGAAGGTTTTAAGAAGTGCTGAGTGCAGATTGCAAACATGATTGATGGTTGCGGGTGCCAGACGTGTATTCACAGATAACGTGAGTAGCTGATTATACGTTCTCATTTCCTACTGAGTGCAGGCTGCTTCCCTGGGACATACTCCTTTTGGCTGTGTGAGAGGTTTCTCTTGAGAAAAGACCTCTACGATAGCCCAGAAAACTGGATCAGAGCTTGGCAACAGGAAAATGTTGATAGATAATCTTAGACCATGACTTTAAGATTTCACAGTACCTTGAGACATTTTACACCACAACCAAGTGTTTGGAGGTTTATTTCATATTCATTAATCACCCAAAAGTGTGAATGCTCATTCCGCAATTTATATGACCAGGCCTATACGGCCTTGGTCTGGATATTGGCCCTAAAACACCACGGAAACAGACTTTCTCGTGAGATTTTTTTGTTATTACCCATTCTGCCTCAAGTTTTTTCGTCTCACAATCAGCCATTAACCAGCCAGTCAGTTGTTATTAGAACAAAAAACTCTCCTCTTTTAGTCCAAACACCAACAATATCGCCTGGTAACATTCAGCAGACTTTGAGCTGTAACCTGCCAGTGCATTCCTGTTGTGTAATGCATTCACACATTCCCAGCAGATTTTAATTTACTCTAGCAATGCCCAGACTAATTCATACACAGCACATTGTAATGCAAATGGAATGGTTAAAATAGATCACACGTCTCTCTTCCATCTCAATTTCGGTCTAATGTATCATTGCAGCTTATTCTGTAAACTGTTGAAGCCATCTTCATTCAACTGTAAACTAAAGAGACTAGATGTCTATCAGACGAAACCAAAACAGTTCTTGATTAATCACAACCTCTTGACCTAATGAGTGATAGCTGTGTTAAAAATGTTGTCATTAGCTAAATGGAGTACCCCAACGTCCTGCAGATCCTAAGCAAATTGACTCTCTTCTATTTATAAACAACACTGGAAGATGAACTCCTGGGTTTATACTGGAAAAGGGACATCATTCATTTTTATCCAACATACCTGCTTTTAGTGATATTACCCACACACGTGGGTTTTAGAAAATCTTAACAACTGAAGTGGTTTATATGCTTTTAAGACTAATTTTGAGGTTTATGTGTACATTCATCACACTGGACCTGGGTGCTCAATATCTACCTAAAATGCATAGCATTAATAGTACATGTTAAAGTTCCTTCTTAGGCTTTCTGTTAGATGCTAAACATCATTAGCACTAGATATAGAATTCTGCCTTTCTAGGGTTTGTATAAATGTTATTTGCTGTGCCGAGGGCATTTTTCCAACATGTAAAATGCGCGTCTCTTTGTGTGCATGACAAAGTGATGAATCTTTGAAAAGCCAGTTTTATAGCTACGTATTGCCAGTTTTTTGATTAATAATCTGGTCACATGCAAGTAAAGATGCTGTTATAGAAAAAAATATCAAATTATGTACAGATTTTTTTTCCTGTTGCTTTTAATATATTGGCTGTTTCTTTCTACATGTTGTTCCAATGAAGCCTTGAGAGAGAAGAGGCCTGGATTGCACATGTCCCTAATGATTTACAATTCTTCTTTTCCAACAGATGTCTATTTGTTATGATATTGTTTTAATTCCTAGCAGGTATAGTAGTTCTTATTCCTTTTTTTAAAAAAAAAAAAAAAAAAAAAGAAGAAATTAGTATAGAACTAGTTATTGTGCTGGGAATAAATATGAGGTCAGTCTGAGTTTCTCTTTTGGAAAATAATTGCAATTTAATGTAACTAAAAAATCTCTGTTAGTAAGATGAACGGCAAAATCCATTCTACATTTGTAAATTATAGCCACTATTCATTGTACAGTGAACAAAAAGCATTAAATAGCAAAGGCAGGAAGCCTTTCTCAGCCTGCATGGATCGCACGGGTAGATCTGCTGGTGCACACAGTGCCCCAGTGCAGCACAGGCAGGTGTGTTGTGTCCTCCCTGTGGCTGCCAAGGCTTGTTGTACCAGCCCTGGGGGGCAATCCCACTCTACAGCCTGGACTTGGGGTCAGCTTTTTTGGGGAAGATGCTCAGAAGCACAAGCTATAGCATCCTCCATCCCACCAACATGAGTGTGCAGCCCAGAGTCAGCAGGAGCACCAGGATTTGAAGACTCTCTCTCACCAGGCAGTGGAGTCAGAGATTAACACCTCACCAGGAGCCCATCCACAGGCTGCAGAAGACTTCCCTATTTCTCTCTGACACTTTTCTTTTTTAGGTGCCCAAGGGTTGCATTAACTTTTTTGCCAAGGTTCTGCCCTGAGGCTGCCTGTTGAGGCAATTATCCATGATAACCCCATAAGCCTCCTTCGAGCTGCTGCTTTGCAGGACAAAATATCCTCTATGAAGAGACTGTATTCCTCAGTCTCCCATTTAATATCTGGCATTTAGATGTATGAAAGTGCACCCTGTCAAATCATGACCATTTAATCAAATGGTCCATGTCACCCTGCAACAGTAGTTTTTCCTTCTCAGTACTTTTTGCCTCACAGATCTCTAAATCCTGTGCAAATTTTACCAGCAAGGGCTTTACAGCACTGTTCAGACCTTTCATACAAATACCAAATAATGCTGAACCAGTAGCTGGTCCCGGTGTAATCGCACTGGAGCATTGTCTGATATTTCCTTATTATCAGCCACGTTTCAGACATATCCACAATCCCTCTTTTAATTAATGTAACCTGTGCTTTTTAATACTAATGTCATGTGACACTAAATCAAATGCCTTGGAGAAGTCAAAGTATACTATAAGAGTGTAGTTGTCTTTTGTAAGTAGAAGTAATTTTATGAAGAAAGGAAAAATAATAACTTCATCTGATGGGGCCAAATTTCCATGAGACTATAGTAAATAATGTTAGTCTTATTTTTGTCCTTAATTCTTTATTGAACCGCAGTGGACCATTCCACTCTTTCATTAATGATAACTCATATAAAATTCCTCAGGCCTAAAAGCATCTGTCTGTAGTTGCTCTAATATTTAAATTGTTCTAATATTGAATATTTCCAGTCTTCTGGACTCCTGAAATACTTGCTGCTTCCAAGTTCTTTAGGTGGTTATGAGGAATTTAGTTAGTGTTTCCTGGCTGGTGGTGTACCAGGAAGTTCGACTGAATGATCTGAAAGTCCCTTCCGACCATAATTTCTATGAAATCTTTGAAGCTGACTTTGGCAATATTACAAAGGAAATCTGTAAGGAATGATGAACCGTTCTTGACCAAGACTTTTCACTGGGGTTGTGCCTCTGGCATGCGGAAGCAAAACTTTGTTCCTTAGGATTTTACCTTCACTGTAGAAATTTCTTGGGCCAAATCTATTCTTTGTAACTTTCCACAGCATCACTAGAATTACAAGGCAAGAGTGGATCTTATGTGATTTGTTATACTAACCTCCACAGACAAAACTAAGTTTCATAGAAAATTAGTTTATTGAGGTATTGTTTTATGCTGTCGGCATAATAGCATGCTCAGACTGCTCATGCTCCAATGGTGTTAGTTTTGTACTACAGTATTGTTCCCTAATGTTTACCATTGCAACATACTAATTAGCAACAAAAAGGAGAAAGAGTTAACTGCTTGTTCAGAAATGAAACTAATTGCTCCTACTTTTTTGTTATTTTCATCATAATATATAGACTGTCAACATAATATTTTATATGTTATATGTAACATCATGTATGTCTTATGATAATATATATGCAAAAATAGAGAATATATAGATGATGCACCTATAACACGTGATATATTCGATCTATTAGCTCTTCTAGGGATATACTGATGTTGCTGTCTATAATGTGTCTGAAGCTTGAAGAAATTTTCCTGACCAAGCTTTGACCAGTTAGGTAAGACAAGGGCAGAAGCTTCTGCATGGACTTTGCAAGACTACTGAGCTCTCAGCAGAACTGTTCAGCTACTGATATACATACTGGTGTGAATTCAGTAGTGCTTAGCTTATATGGGACAAGCTGTTGCAGTATTGAAATTTAAGGTTGTTTTGCCAGGGTCTATTGTCAGGGGCAGGGGACTGCTTATCTGCACTGGCTTAACCAACTCTTATGGCCTGATGCTTTCATGAGCTGTGCTTGCCCCCAGGAAAGGTCCTCCTGAAACTCTGCTCAGGTTCTAATGTTTCAGGCTAATAGATGGGCTGACATCTGGTCCCCATTTTTACATTCTGCTGTTAACCCAGCCAACAGAAAGTTCCCTGGATCAGTGAATTTCATGTTGAATCAGTAGTTAATTTCTGTAGGCACCATGGGCATGTTTAGGTGATCACACCTCACGTGGTGCAATGTGTCTAGTATTGATTATACCTATCGCAATGCACTGAAAAATATGTTGCTTTGCATTGTTCTGCTGAATCCACATGTACACTGAGTTAACTAGTCCAACATGAAGGAGTACTAATATTGTGTTGCAGAAAAAGAAAAATTCCCCAGATAATGCAAAAACTTGACTTACTGGGAAGACACAGATTATATTGCTGAGAGAACTGTTAAGCAACTCCAGCTGACTCCCAAAGCACCGAACTCTTTGACAAGCTGCTCAGGCCCTGTCTCTGGTAGCATGGATGGGACAGCAGCTCAAGGCAGACTCCATGGAGTCCCTCATTGCCAAGAAACAACCCAGAGTCACCCTAAAACTCTACGGAATCCAGCACTGAGATACCCCAGCACTCTGTGAGACTCCTATGGGCTAGGTAAATGAAAGTGGCCATAGCCTTCTTCCACACTGGCCTTGGGAGGAAGCAGCA
The DNA here is from genome assembly GCA_017639485.1 of Pluvialis apricaria. Classification (NCBI taxonomy): domain Eukaryota; kingdom Metazoa; phylum Chordata; class Aves; order Charadriiformes; family Charadriidae; genus Pluvialis; species Pluvialis apricaria. The sequence goes on from CM030009.1 coordinate 37,643,574, forward strand.
TGGCTTGGCTTGAATCCATGCCACTGAACTCCCTTGTTCCCTGCCACATAAGCCATGTTTCCCCAGAGGGGCCTCATCTCCAGAAAACACCTCTCACCAAAGCACTCCATTGTACCAAGCCTGGACATTGCCTGGGCACTGGCCCAAAAAGCCTGGACCAATCCTGTGCTATAGAGCACACTAATAATTAAACACATGGACCATTTTGGGAAAGCAGTTGAGCTCTAAATCTAATAGATGAGTTGTAAGATGCAAACAGGCTTATTTGCCCTGTCTCACAGTTGGCCTTATTGGGCTTGTGTTGATGGTGAAGCTAATCTGGTTTCTGCACTGTGCTCCTTGAGTCTCCAGGCTGAGGGAGCCCTGCTTATCTCAGGTGTTGCCCCGGACCTAAGTTAGCTCTTTGAAAAGCCCATTCAGGATGTGAATTGCTTGGAAATGTCTCAACCTGAATGGATTTTCAGGAGCTGTCTTTCATTCAGCAGGGCCAGTAATGGGTTAAATTAACATGGTCACATGCTGAATATATTTGGAAACGTAGAAAGCACAGTGTTCTCCAGGCCTCTGGGATCCAAGAGTGTTTTGTGGAAGGCTTGATGGCTTCTGCACAAGGTTGCCTTGAGGCAACAGTTTTAATCAGTTTTAACAGTTCAATCTTCAGTCTGCGTGAAAGAGGCCACATTGCTGGGGTATCTATGCCAGGCTGGGCCCTGGTGGACAGCTTTCCCACAGATGAGTTACCTCCATGCAGAACTAGCTCTAGAGCCCCTCCACACACGGTGCAATTAATCTGCAGCCTAGAAAAATCTCAGAAAAATAATCAAGAGTCGATCATACTCTGATTCTTTGTAACTGACGTTTAATTGGTTCAAGAATATAAGACAGTCTCGCTCCCACTTGTCCATGTGTAAATCTGGAGGAAATCCACTTCTTTAAGTGGAGTTAGAAGGCAGCTTACAGTCTCTTCACAGAAGCAGAGTTGGGAGAGTAGATCCTCTAGACATTTAGCTCCACTTTACCTCCGTGATTTGTCTGATGGAAATAACAGTTCAGGTGCAGACAGTGGGGGTGGAGGGAAATCATGTTCTCTATTACCTACACATCTCTAATTTCAAGCTCCAATTTTTGGAAGTAAAATAATTTGCCCCCCACATGGTATCTGTTTCTGGAACTTATTATCTGCTTTGTTAAGTTCAGATGGCATTCAGATAAGGATAATTTAATTAGACATCTTAGTAATCATACATGCATACTTACTGCCACAGCAGGGGGTGGCTTCTTCAAAACAAAACCCTTCACATATTACTTAGGACAGCATGTTTTCCCTGAAAGATTTCACATTGTGTGCATGTATGTGTGTATCGCCTCCTTTTTCTCAAGAGTTCACATCACTTGGTGTTTCCCCTTTGAAGATTTTCATGTTGTTTGGGAATATCCCTACCTAGAAAAACTTCCTGTACTTAGGAGGTGTTCCTTTGACAAAATACTCATTTTACACTGATACTCCACTTTGAAGACAGTGATAACATCGGGGGGGGGGGGGGGGGGGGGGGGGAGAATGGGGGTGCCTGCAAACTAAATTTTCTCAAGCCTGGGAGGACATTTCCCTGAGATTGCGAGGCATACATGCAGATGATAGTTCTTTGGGAATCTGCCCATTGCAGAGGTGCCCTCACTCACTCTGCATGGCTTTGCAGTTTACAGTGTCATCATATTTTCCATCTGAAAATCCAGTGAGAAGAGCATGTTTACAATAGTTCCATTAGGAATAGCTTGAGAAAGTGTTTAGTGGGAGAGGTCCAAAAGTAAGTGGGAAATGGGTTTATGGCTTGTGTTGCTGCTTAGTATTTTGCCTGTTCTTTTATTTGCAGATCTGCTTCAAGCTCTGTCTGGCAATTAGAATCAAGCTGATGGCCAAAAGATGAACTACTTAAAATATATGAAAATTTGTATAACTTAGTTGTGCTCAACTTTGGGGAGATGAAAAATTTTGAATTGAAAGTGGAATCCAGCTACTGCAAATAGCCCATACTTTGGAAAACAGCCAAAATGAAACCTTTCTGTAAACTTTCCTTACATTTTGAGTGCTCAAAAATCTGTATTTGAATTTGAGTCTGCAGTCAATATCTGGGTAAAAGAGCAAACATGTTGCGCCGTAAACTTCATAAAAGTGATTGTATAAACTTGAAAACTTACTCAGGAGAAAGTGGCTTGCAAAAGAAGCACAAGTGAAAATATTTAGGTTTGGCTGAAGTAGCCATGAACTTGATCATTATATGTATGCCATGCAAGTAAATAGCTTTTGGGTGGGTCTAAAGCCAATGTGAACCTTTATGTGGAAAAAACTGCCTATGTGGGTATGGAAAATAGCCCACTTAAACTATAATTATACTGAATATGTGCAAATAAAACCTGAATAAAACACCCGTGTAGAAAGCATATTTCTTTTATATTTCTCTGGGTATGTTCTATGTTATTCTCATGGTCTTAGGACCAACAGGGTTATACTGTGTTCATATCAATAGCTTGGAAGTAAACAGTATACAAAGAAGTAAAATACCCTCTTAAAATACACATACAAAATAACAATGGAAGAAAAAAAGATGTGCAACCGAAGTTAGATCATATCTAACAGACTTGCAACTTGTTGATTCCCTTTTCTGAGCAGGAAGCTTGGCTGGAATTACTGACTCCTTTTTTAAACAAGTCAGAAAAATATTGTTTGAAAGAGAGACACTGTGGCATTGGGAAATCTGATCGCTTCACCCGTGATTGTTTTGGGGATGGCATTACAACCTGTTGATTAAGTTTCTCTGCAGTAGCCAGTTGGGGTAATGGAGCTGAATTCAAGAAATGCTGGAACTGGGGACGTTTCATCTTCCATTCTTCCTTCTCACATCCCTCCTGCTCCTAGCGTTAGCACAGCAGGATAAGAAAAGACCTGGTGGAGTACCCAGTACTCGTTCTGCTTTGGTTTTAGCACCTCTTATGTTGTGGAAATCTGCATCTGTGATGTTACAGCAATTTCTGGCTGTGACACACAGTGGCTTGAATAGACTGTGCAAACTTGTTCTGTTAGCTTTGGTAATGCAGGATCGGGCCCTTACCTGTGATTCAAAGCTGACTCTGACTTGTGCTAGGATTTGCATGAGCTTTACAGAGAAGAGAAAAATCATGTAATGAATTTGGTGCAAACTTGTTAGGTTACAGGTCAGACCACTCAGCTGTACTGCTGAGCTGCACTTGTCCAAGTGACGCCAGTCTCACATGTGTGCAAGTCAATAGTGTTAACTAGCTGCCGCTACACAGCAAGCATGGAAACCAGGGGTGGGAAACCTCCCTGAGGTAACTAGTTTTACAGCACTGCTTCCATTTTGCTGTTAATTCTTGGTGTCGCACTTACATCTGAAGGTACAGCTGTTAAGCATGCAGGAGCAGAAGTTAGTACTTGCAGGTTGCAGCCTATATGATTTTAAAGAAATAGTATTCTCACATACACTGCAGCACAATGCTGTCAGTCCCCAGTTTCATCCCTGTTCTGCAACAAAGCAAAGGTGTTACCCTCTACCTGAATGATAAAAATAGATACACAATGTACCTGAGCAATTATAATAGTGTCCAATAGTGGCATGACCAAGCAGGAGGCAAGCTGTGAATGAATAATATCTCATGAAATGCACTATTTGGCTGACTAATAAAGAGACCCTAGAGCTGTTAGCATCCATAATGGCATTGGTTTTATGGTACTACAGCCATTGCAGAAATAGCCCTATATATATGTTATTCCTCTCTTAGAAAATTACTGTAGTTCATTCAATGATTAGTTCCCCTTTTCAGTCAGTGGAATACTTCTCTCACCTTTCTCATATTTTGTGGAGGGTGCTGACATCTCACGCATAGAGTCCTTAAACCATTGCCTGTTCTGTGCTGTCTGTGAGGACATCTTTACTGGAAGTGTGTTTTGCTTTTATTGCTTGTAGAATCTTTTATTTCTTATCTTCATCTGCAACTTTTAAAAACACTTCACACCACATGATACCTAGGGACTGATAGTACAGACACTTCACACTGGTATCCATTTGTTGCATGTACTTTTTGTGTCAGTTCTGAGAAGTTCTGTCTCAGATCTAAAAGGATTTAGGCTCTTGTCTACTGCCTGAAGCAAGACCCACACTTGCTTATTGGACATGCTAAGCTTTTGTGCACACATAGCAGATATGGTGGCTCCCATGTGTTTGGGAGATGCACACTCCATGCTAAGGAAATGGTAGTTTGCCGGGTGAGCACCAGTGGGCAGATTTAGAGAAGGTGTTTGCATCGGGGCACATGTCACTCACATTACACCACTGGAGAAAGTTAAATATCTTCCTTTTTGAAAAAGATGCCATGTGTCATTCTTGTTTATGAAAACAAAAAAAACCAAAAACCCAAAAACCAACCAACCTTGAATAGTTTACCTGGAGTGAATTCCATATTGAAATCTTTGAAGTCTAGATATCTTCTTCAGACATGCATATCATAGAATCATAGAACGGTTTAGGTTAGAAGGGACCTTGAAGATCATAGAGTTCCAACCCCCCTGCCATAGGCAGGGACACCTCCCACCAGACCGGGTTGCCCAAGGCCACATCCAGCCTGGCCTTGAACACCTCCAGGGACGGAGCTTCGACAACCTCTCTGGGCAACCTGTTCCAGTGCCTTACTACCCTTAAAGTGAAAAACTTCTTCCTAATGTTTAATCTAAACCTGCCCTCTTCCAGCTTAAAGCCATTCCCCCTCGTCCTATCACTACATGCCCTAGTAAAAAGTCCTTCCCCAGCTCTCCTGTAGGCCCCCTTTAGGTACTGGAAGGCCGCAATAAGATCTCCCCGGAGCCTTCTCTTCTCCAGGCTGAGCAGCCCCAACTCTCTCAGCCTCTCCTCATAGGAGAGGTGCTCCAGCCCTCTGATCATCCTCGTGGCTCTCCTCTGGACGCGCTCCAGCAGGTCCATGTCCTTCTTATGTTGAGGACTCCACAGCTGAATGCAGTACTCCAGGTGGGGTCTCACAAGAGTGGAGTAGAGGGGCAGAATCACCTCCCTTGACCTGCTGGCCACACTTCTTTTGATGCAGCCCAGGATACGGTTGGCCTTCTGGGCTGTGATCGCACATTGATGGCTCATGTCAAGCTTCTCGTCAATCAGCACTCCAGGTCCCTCTCCACAGGGCTGCTCTCCAGCCATTCCCCACCGAGCCTGTATTTGTGCTTGGGATTGCCCCGACCCAGATGTAGGACCTTGCACTTGGCCTTGTTGAACTGCATGAGGTTCGCTTGGGCCCACCTCTCCAGCCTGTCCAGGTCCATCTGGATGGCATCCCTCCCCTCCAGCGTGTCTGCCTCACCAAACAGCTTGGTATCATCAGCAAACTTGCAGAGGGTGCACTCTACCCCACTGTCCATGTTGCTGACAAAGATGTTGAATAGTACAGGTCCCAGTATCAACCAACAACTTTTGATTGAACTGGCAAAGTGATGATTGGGGCAAATATTTAGGCCTGTCCTATTCAGTAGGCAAAGCTAAGTCATCTTAATGCTCATTTCTGACCTTAAAGTTTGTTAATGTGCTTATATTTATCACAAAGCAACACATGGGATCAGTCAGAAGCTTAAAGGGGAAGAATTTAAAGGTGAATTGAGGAAAGTGGTAGCTCATAGGAAGAATGAAAAAAAATCTTGGAATGAGGATGAACATGGCAAAACAGAAACCAGCAAGTTATGTGTAGGAGGTTGGAAATGTGGTACAGATAGCTTTTACATTGGGTTTATAAATGGAGGATGGAAATGTTAGTCTCACCCAGAAGGGACAGAATGTTCCTTTTTCCCTTTACAGCCCATTCTTCCCTCAAAACACAGGAAGCAAGTGCTTAGGAGAAACAGAAAGAATTGTGGTTGTAAAGAAAGAGATTAGGCAAGCACAGGGCACTGAATCCAGCATGGAAGACTCCACTCAACTCTTTGAAGTTATACAGATGTAAGGTAACAGCGAGGAAACAAGCCCAAGCAGAGGCAGCCTTGTCAATATTGCAGTTTAGCATTCTCGTGTGGTTGCTACTGGTTCCAGACGGCAATTAGGTATTGGAGCAGAGTAACAGGGCTTCTGCTTGTCCAGCAGAAACCAACTGAAGGATTTTAATGGGAACTTGTATTTCTACTGAAGTAAGTATGAATTCTGGCAGTTAGAGCAACAGACCCATATTCTTTGCTAGTGTAAATTGGCAACACTCTGATGGAGCTACAGCAATTCACACCAGCTGAGGTTCTGACCTGTTATGATAGATTTATACAATAACCATGTCCTTGTGCCAAAGATTTCAGTATTTCAGAGGTGGTAATATTGTTGGCCAATCCATGGACAAGAAAAATGAGGAAGAGAAACTACAACTCACAACAAAAAAATTGTCCCAAAGGTCAGTTCTTGGAAGTAAACTTGCTTTCAAAAGAAAATCAAAGGCATGGGCCAAAAAAAAAGACCTCTTCATCTGAACTTTCTGATTGGATTTTGGTCTTTCTTCAAATGCAAAAAAAGTTAATGTAAAAGCTGATACCTTCTTTTCTGGTTTATTCTGGCTCTTGTGCCACACCCTTCATTAGCAGGATCAGATTGCGGTCCACTAGTACATTAAAACAACATATCACGTGTGGTTCTTTCCTTCTTTCTCTCCCTAGGAAGAAGTTGTGCACAGATTTGCGTAAAAAATTTTTTTTTTTTATCTTTTATTATGTGTTTAGTAGAGAAGTAAGGTTGGGGAAGTTTCTTTTGCACTTGGAAGAGAAGTTAAAGAGGTATGTGGGATTTTCTGGTGTAACAAGCATTCCTTCCAGTCTTAGATGGGTTTCCAAAAGATCTGTCTCCCACCAGTAGGGTAATTCTTCTGTACCTTCTTTTCGATACTGTCAAAAACCTAAAAAAAGACAAAGATCCAGATATGGCCTAAGCTATTCAAGATGCATGAGCTCAGAAGAAAGCCGTCAGGAAAATGGTCAGCTTTCCAGTGAGCGCCCTAGAAGCTGGGACCTGCCAGTTTTATTTGCACAAATGTGATGGTCCCATAGGGAGTATCTTCACTGAAACAAGTGGCAGCAGTTATGTAGGTAATAAATCCACAAAACAGGTTGTGGACCTTCTTGTCACTGTTGGTACATAAGTCCTCAGCACCCGTGAATCTGCAGATGGCTATATTTCCAAAATGAAACTTCTCCTAACACAAAAGGTCTAACCCAGAATGATTGAAGTCGTGATGGCATTAAGCAATCTGACACCCATCGCACCCCTAAGCCTCATCACTATTTACAAAAGGTTGCTATTTTCACCTAAAGGATGCTTTCAAACAGGTATCTCAATACATTCATACTGAACTATATAATCGTTTCACCTATGAAATAGCAGATTGAAAATTCAAACCATTTCTCAGGTGCTTTTAACCCACGGGTTGCAGAGAGGTTCTCAAATACCAGGTGAGAAGGTGTTCTTGGATGCAAGGTCTCTTTCTACTGACTTTTTCACTTTGCCACCATAAACATTAGTCAATTCATACACGGAGACAGTGAAAACGTACCTGTCACTTATCGGATAGGGTACTTCTTGGTGTGGGAAGAGTATCTTAACTAGAGCAGCAGCTCTGATCCAGGTCTCCTCACCTTCCTCAACGAGGACTCAGCCACCAGACTATAGAGTCATGTCTTCCCCCTTCCTCAATCGTTGATATTTAATATTTTAAACAAATTGGAACAGCCTTCTACAGATACCTTGCAGATCATACCAAGGGCAGTCTACTAGGAGTGAGGATCGTTTTAGGCAGAGATGTAATAATCTATATCTCCTGTACTCCAGGAAACTGTTTAAACTTCTTTTTGGGAAGGAAATAGAGTTGCTATCACTTCATCCAGCCACATACTGGGAACGAGGGCCATTATGGTCACATCTCACCAAGGGATGTTCAGGATGATCCTCACCTGAGATGGGAGCCTACATTCCACACATGGCCTTGGCAAAGGTTTCAGCTGGCCACCAGGCTGTTCACCGCTCAGGGGGCAGCTTTTGTGAAACCTCGTGGTAAGCACCTGACTCTACACAGGCACAATGTATTTTCCTAGATAGCAACATGCCTAAATACATGATCATATCAAGCTAGGAAAAAAGTTGCAAGATATTATCTTTTCCCAGTGACAGCATTATCCAGTAGATTTTGTTGCACAAACAGCAAGATATTTTTAAACAAACAAAAACCATCTTATGTTGCTGAGATTCACTCCCACTTTCAATTTTTCAGCATCCTGTGACAGCAAGTTCCACAAGTTAACTGTTTGTTGTGCATTTGTTTTTTAAATATAGTGGAAATATTTCTGTTTTCCCAGTTCTTGTCTTCCCAGGATGGGAAGAAGGAGCTTGCATTTAATGCTCAGCCAGACAGCTCCCCACCACCCCAGCAATGCATAGTATTCAGAATCCAAGGTTTAGGCTTTTTTACAGGTTTGTGTACTGCATTTTCTACTTTGTTTTCTATTCCTTTCTTGACGATTTCTAACGTTCTACTTGTTTCTCTACAGCTGCTTAGCACTGAGCTGACATTTTCATTGAACTACCCACAAGAACTGCCAGATCTCTTTTTGAGCAGTAATAACTAATCTAGAGCTCATAACTGAGTGTGTGCAATTAGGGTTCCTCGCCCCATGAATATTACTTTGTATTTGTCTTTCATAAGCACTGCTATTACACCACGATCATCTATCAACCCTACAAAGTCTCTGGCAGAATTTCTGCATCTAACACTAACGTATTTGAAAAAAGATTTTATTACGACTTTTTTATGCCTTTAGTGTGTTGTTCCTTACAATCTTTTTGGCTGGCTTTATTATGAGTTACCATTTGACTTGCTAAAGTTTATGTTCTTTTCTATTTTCCTCAATGCTCCACATGAGCTCCACTGTTCGAAGGATTTCTTTTTACCCCAATTAGCTGCCCTTACTATATTATATAGTCATGTTGCATTTTTTGTGTGGTCCTTTAAGGTTTGGCTTCTGAGGGCTTTTTTGGATATGTAATGTACAATTACCCTGAGACTTTAATAGTGTATATAAACATGGGATCTGCAAATTTTTATTCTTTTGGTTGCTCCTTTTAAATTCCATTTTAACAAGATTTCTCATTTTTATGTACTTCCCCCTTCTGAAATTACAATTTTTGGCTGTTTGCTCCTGTAGGAATGTTGATTTCAAGTGCTTTATGGTCATCCTTAAAGTGATCCTTCGTTTTGAAGGAGGCCCAATGTATTGTTTAGGCCTAAATAATAAATTGCTTCTCCCGCCACAGATTAGCCTGCTAGTTGCTGCAGGAAGCCGTTGTTCATGGTAACTAAAACTTTAGTCTTCTGCCACAGACCTAGCTGAATATTTATCCTATAGGGATGCCTGAAGTGTTTCTGAAGGGCTTTCTGAAGAAGTGGTGTGCAATAACGCTCTCTGAAGCCATAGGGAGAGTCCTGCATGATATATATGCTTTCCTTTGTGCATTTCCCACTCATTCACAAGGCTGCTGCAGTGGCAAATATCCCTTCCCCATGGTACGGGCTATCACCTCCCCTATCACTTGATTTCACTAAAATCAACAATGGTTGATTAGCAACACTCGGTTTTATGAGTCTCTGAAATCAGAGGACAGCCCAAGCGCTTTGGTTTCGAGTTGTCTGGTTAGTGTTGTCTGGCTGTCTAGTTCTGCGTTGGGACCTGCAGCTTCGATGGATGGATGGATATACAATACACAGCATGTTTCACCAAAAGTGAGTAGTTTCTGCACCCCACCTATGAATTTATCCAGACTATTCTCAGATCTCCAAGACTTCAGAGGAGAGCCTGTGAAGTGCTTGAGGCAAAGAACAGTGTTTCTTTACTACCTTAGATGGATTGACTTTTTCCTGAAAAACATTTTAATCAAAATCAAAAGAATTGTTGTTTTTTCTCTTATACCGTTTTCATCCCAAATTTATGACTGTAATATTGGGGGGTGGAGAGAATGTTTGTATTGCCTGATGTGGAGCAGACATCATACAAATTAGTCTAAACAAAGCACAGTAATGACATATTACTTCTTTTACTTATTTGTGCTAACAACAATTGTTAATTTTAGGCCTAAGCAGACAACATGCATATTCTTGGAGTTTGCTTTAATGTACGCACTTTATTTGATACACACAATTATTAAATTCGCAAATTGCTCAGGAACTACTGCCAAATAGCAATCAAGCAGTTGAAAGAATACAGCAGAACCAATTGGGCATCTGCAACAAAAAGGATGAATGTTTTCTCTGTCTGGGTATATGCTTGAACTGTGAGGATACCAGCTCCATGCAAACTCTCCTGTATCCCGTTTGCAAAAGGGCTCGGAAAATGAGCCTTGAAGTTTGGTGCGCAGAGGCTGTAAAGGGTCAGCTTGGTTGATCCAATGGTTCTCCATCCCAACCTTTGATCTTTCAATATATAAACTCTGCTAATTCTACCCTGCAGAGTCCTGTGGAAATATTCCTTGTAGCACAAGAATTATTGAGGGACAGAGACAGGGAAGAACGAGGGAAAAGGCAGTTCCCCTGAAGGGGTAGGTGCTACCACTTCTGTGGTTTTCTGCCACAGTGACAAAAAAATGCCATTTACCTTCTCTCAACCAGCAGAGCGAGGAGGACTGAACTCCTAGTGTGTGAGCACTTGTCCCAAAATCACAGGGATTTCTGAAATGTGAGTATGTACTTAACATCCTTGGTCGGACTGCAGCCAACGTGCGCTTCCTCTGCCAGTTGTCACTAACTCGTTACAAGTGCTGGCTGAAGCCTGGGAAAATTAGCTGGACACAAGCTGTGGTAATGAAATATTGAAGAGGATTTATGTGTCTTGATGGCTCGTATTTTGCACAGTTCTCTGGTACTGTCCTCTAGATTTAAAGAGAGCCACTGGACTATTTTTTTTCACTTTATTAACAATAATGTCAAACCTCTGACAACTTTCAGAGATAAAATAAGTCAGTGTGATACAGCAGGACACAGGTCTGGTTCTTGCTTGGTGTAGGCAGACTCTTCCAGGCTGCTCATGGAGCTTCTTGGCTTTCTCTCTAAATTAACATGCGGTATCTGTTCTCCTCAGTTTATTCTGCTGGTGCAATCTTAGATGCAGGAATGACTGTAACAGGTGACACCCTGAAGTAAACAAGGGTTTACGTCAACTTGTATCCTTGTGAGAGGAGACGGTGGGATTGAAAGCGGAAAAGAAAAAGTGCTGATGAAGACCAGGAGTGTGACCTCCCTTACTGTACCACTATGTCACCAGCGGTTTAGAACTGTGAGCTTATGGTTGGAAACTGGATTATTGGTAGTGACATCTGGCTCTTGGGCTGAAATGGTTATCCTACCTTGAAGCAGGCTGTATAGATATTTCTTTTTAAAATTGGAGCTTATCGATAGTACTGTCGATACCAAGAGGTCCCAAAGAACTGTGGCTTCCAGAGCAGGCATCATTTGGAAACCAGTAGATGGGCTCATTTTGCATCTGTAGACTCATTTCTCTTGATCTGCCTGTACATGTACACTAAAATGTCTAGAGAAGTTTAGAGACCTAAAGTGTGCCAAAAGTATAGAGAACTATCTGAAAACTGTCAAAAAAATAACATATAATAAGTAGAGAAATGTTTTATACTACATCATGTTCTTTGGAACTAACCATGATAATAAAATATAAAAAATTCTGTAGCTTGCAGTTTTAAATGTATTTATTATTTGGTATTATTACTATCCTGTCCTATTACATGGCTATATCAAGACCCATGTATGGTTAAAATTAATCACAAATGGATTGTGATTTAACAACTGAATGAGTCACAACAGTCAAGTTTTATTATTTTGTCATTTTAAAACACAAATCAGGCTTATTATAATTAAAATGCTAATAATTTTCTATAGGTATTTGCCCAAGTATGGATATTAGTTAAATCTTAGCGGTTTCCTTCTGAGCTTGGATTTTATTAAGGGTGATACTTAGGTCTGATGCCTGCACTCATTTTTCAGCCACAGTCTTCAGAGTTCAAGAGGAAATCAGCACAGATAGACAGACTGAATAGTGAAGCGACTTGCCTGTGACTTTACTGCAGGTCCATGCTGACTCTCAGGTCGGCATCCAACTCTCAGATCCTCCTTGTTGCTTTTGTGCATGGTTTAAAAGGAAACTAATCATTGGACTCGGGGGTTTCATGGGTCCCAGTGAGGATGTCTGAACAGTAAAGGGCTTTTTGTTATGCAGGAAGCCAGTGGCAGCAGTCAGAAGACAGCCTGAGCACCCTGAAATGCTGAGTCCACACCGGGTGAGTAATACATGAGCAGAGCACCAGCACAGATACATGACTGAAGCTCTTGCATTTTATTTCTAAAAATAGAGTGTACTTTCCAGCGACTTTTACACATCTCTCAGTGGGACATTCAAGGACTTTGAGGACTGGATGAGCTCAGCAGCCACAGTGGAGACATCCACTAATGTGGGCAGAAAAACAGGTCTGGGGCCATATAATTGTCATCCTCTGCATCAGCTTCAGTTCTGTGGCACCTCAAGCCCAGTGTGAGTGCAGCAGTTAAAGCCTTTGCTGAGCCAAGAGTTGTGTGGGTTGCACCAGAAGACCAAACTGTCGTCTGCCATTGGTGCAGCATCTCTGGCTTAGACACACTCAGTTGCAAAAATTAGCAACATTAAAGCTATTTTACTTTGGAATAGTATTAATGAAGAAAGAGATGCCAATAATGGCCCACAGCTGTAGAGAGAAGAGGTGGGAGAATCAAGATTTAGGTCAGTAAAATAAACACTGTTACCATGACAGACTAATCTCATCCAAGTAATTCTGCTCAGGTTTTTTTCCTGGCTTTTTGTAACCATGAGGAAAAATGCCAACAGTTCTGTCTCACAGAGTTTGCAAACCACCTCCCTTCTGAACTCCCTCAACTAGGGAAAGAGAGGACATCCCCGTACCTCATTTGAGTAACAGGGTTTTTTTCTGACAATAATCTTCTTTTCTTCAGTGGAAATTAATATGGTTTCAGGTGCCTCCCTGAAGGCAGGGCATTGCTCCCTTTGAAGCTCCCAGGGAGTCAGGAACAAGGAGCAGTCACAACAGCATAGAGAGCACGAGCATCAGAAGAGCAAAGCTGAGTCATTAGAGATCTGTGTGGAAATATGTAGCCCCTAAGGAGAACTGAGCATCCTCAGCTTCTGATTCACCCTTTGCAGGATTAGTCTTATAATATTTTTAATGGGTATCCATTCTATTGCAATGTATAGGAGTGCAGTGACCCTTAAATGTCAGCATCTAACATTACATTAATTCACTCTTAATGAAACTAAAGAGGGCTCAGAGAGTTTTGTGACCAAAGGCTGTTCGCTAGAATTGCACCTTTCATTAACTGAGTTTGGAGAGATGAAATAAAATGAACTTTCTGAAATATTTTGATATTGGATACACTGATTTTGCGAGCAGCAAATCCCTCTGGTCCAGGCCCCAAATAAGGGCTTCTAACAATTAGGATATAAAATGAACTGTGAAATCCTATATGCCTAATATCCCTTCCTAATGCAAATCAAATTTGCTGCCCTGCCAAGTAGTTTGATCCTGCACAGCACAGAAGCAAGGTAGTCTGCAAGTAAAAGCTCACATTTAAAAGATGAAACATTAGTGATTATACGGAATGGCTTTTCAATGCTAGACATCCATGTATAAAGGTGAATAGATAAAAAATAGAAACTTACAAATGGAAAATGCATTAATGACCAAGAAGTAGCAGAAAATAGGACTGACACGCACCTTTCCTTTTTGGACTGACTTTTAGATACAAACCTTGGCTAAACTGGGTTTGAAAGTCCAAATCTTGGGACCCATCATGAAAATCTACCACCATATTGTGCCAGGTGGTCTGTAACCTGAATGGACTCCTGGAGTTTCAAATATCTCTTTGTTTCTAGAGATAGGCAGGTGCTGCCTGTGGCGTTTGAACACTTAGGGTCACTGGGGCAGTAACTTACACAATTATTGTTCACCCTATGTATGTTTAGGAAGGGGAGACATTGTCCTGCAATTCTGCTTTACTCCTCAGTTACCTGCAGGAAAAAAAAAAAACACAGTATGATATGACAGCCCCATTGTGTGTGTTTGTCAGCACATGAAAAATAGCTAACTAAAATAAAAACCCTCTTGACCACTTTCTAAGACACGGACATAAACTGTTACAAAGCACACAATATCTTAGGCCCATAACCACAATACCTTTGCTGAAGATCAGATAGAATCAGAGAGAACTTTTGTGTCAAATATTAAAGGAGAGACTGTTCATGTTTGTGGACTGGAGAAACTGTACAAGAACAGTTTATCCATGTAAAAATATAGCCCACAGATCACCGCCAAGGACAGCAAGACCTATTTTGAACTGGTACTTAAGTCCTGGTAACATATGCGAAGAGTAGCTTGGGGTAGGTGTAAGTTACATATCCAGTTTTTTGTAATTAAAAACTGCCTGAAGTTTGATGCAAAGTAGAGCATAATTTAGCCATGAAAACATTGCATTAGTGATCAGTTATGACAACCAGACAGGGACTGCTAAGGAAATAGGCAAAAAAAAGAACAAACACCAGCAAGACATACAATTTTAAAACTTTTACAAAATCAAATGTACATTAATAGGAATTAATTATTCTGAAATTAAAGTATTGGGAAAAATTTCACCATGTGGCACTAGCTTTTGTCAATGGCCTCACTTGCCTGATATAGCATGGATGGGGTTTCAGTAAGCCACAGGCATTCCCATTTCCACTGTATTCCTTTGTGGGCAAATGTTTCCTTTTTTCAGATGTTCAAACACCTCCAGAACAAGTGCTTGCTGTCAGTAAGAAGCTGCCTCTTGTCCTTGTTTCCCAATTGTTCTGTTGCATTAACAAGAGCAAAAAGAATACACAAAATGCCTTCTTGCCATCAATATTTCTGCGTAGGCATTTGTGATAGATGCCATGAGAATGGCCTCGTAAGTGGGGATTCAGTTGTTGCTTTACAAGCAAAAAGGAAGGTTTTTGCGTGATTCCTTGCTTCGTTTCTGTGCTTAACTGCAAAATGTCTTTGCTTATGTTGATTTTCCTTGTCTTTTTTGGTTTGGTTGGGGGTTTTTTTGTAAAGGGGAAGTATGAGAGAAAATGTATGCATGGACTAAATGTCTCAACCTACGTATGTCTACATAGCTCCATTGCCGTGAGCTGTGCTGATGCTTTGGCACAAAGTGACTCATGGACTCCACTTTTCCCTATTCAGTCCAGCATCTGTTGAATCCCAGTTTCCCTGATCGCTTTCCAGTTTAAGAGCAAAGAATAAAAGAAAACAGAGAGGTGTAGGACACGATAAGGGATTCCATATACCTTCACTATGCTCAGCGCACTCATCTGACCTCTGTCTCACGTGTCAGGAGAAATAACTGCGCAAAGTGTTCACTGAACTTATTGTAAATGGGTTGGTTGTATTTTGGTGAATGAATCATTGGCTTTTTCCTAAGTTAGTGACATTTAGAACAAAAAGCCACAGATCTGAGGCTACAGAATGTACTCTGCTTTACTCTTGCTGAGCAGAAGAAATAAGAAAATAGTTGTCTGTAAATACATTTTGTTTCTTTTTTGTTTTGTGAGTTGTTTATAAATCTGCCATATTTTCTTAAGTACTCCTGTGAAATTATCAGACAAATAATTTTTAGTCTGTAGATTATCAGTAAGCAGTAATCAAAATTTGAAATTGGCTGGAATTTACTATTCTTAGAATCATCTTTCTGGTAAAAATGCTTAAAATTAAGAATTGACGAATTAATCTCTGGTAACAGCTTTTAAAATTTGTTTAACATAAGTAGTGTCTGTGAGCTTTCCTGTCTGAGAGGACAAATGGTTTGAACAGAACCATAGCAGATGTGTTTAAAAATGTGAACAAATATTCATAGACCTTTTTCTTTTTCTTTTTTTTTTCTGGAACAATTGCGCTATCCTACTTTCCTAGATGGTGGTTAACTCTCCTTCCTCACAGAGAAACAACACCGGGAACCTGCTGATTCTCTTTTCACAGTTCTTGGATATATAATTTCACACATAGAGAAGAAAAATTGTGTGAAATGTTGTAACTGACATTGTCAGTCAGCAGGAAACCTGAAAAGAGATATTGAGATGGAGCTGTGAAAAGTGACAATCGTGGAGCAGTACATTTTTATGTGATAGATAGAGCTGTAGGGCGCAGGTCATTGCAGCTTGCAAGGGGCAATCTTTGTGTTACTGATACCCCCAGGGCTGCAAAGGCTGAGTGCCACGCTCTGAGAACTGTCGGGCAATTTGCTAATGCAGCAACCCGAAAACAAGACGAGGCAGCATAAATGTGAGGGCCAAAAGACAATGCCAGTATATGTATTATACAGATATACTGTCCCTCTCATTGTTTTTCCTAGTAGCTTAGAGTGGATATTTCTGAAAATCAGGTTTTTTTCTGCACAAATGTAAAAAGCCATAATGAGATATTAAATTGGAAAGTTTTACTACTGAAAACTAACACTGTCGTATGTTAAACAACTCTCATTTGATCAATAGCACTGCACAAATTTTAAATCTGCATGCTTTCTCAGGTATTTTATGCACACTAGAAAGCAATAGTTAAAAACTGAAAGGAGTAAATAGTACCTTCTCCAAAAGTACATTCTAGTTTCAAGAGCAGCCCTCAGAGGCCTTCCTTTCTTCCCCTTGCTGTACTGTAACTTTACAAGTCTCAAAATGGGAGGTACCTTTCCTAAATCTTCCCAGTTGAACATTAGACTCTCAAAGTTGGCTTAAAAAATAAAATAAAATAAAATAAAATAAAATAAAATAAAATAAAATAAAATAAATCATACACTTAATTTAAAAATAAAATTCTACTGCAAGTTAAAATTATTTTAAAATATCATGCTGATTTATTTCTTTTCAGATCTTCTTTTCACATTTGAGGATATTGTTGATAAACTCTGTTTTGTCACCTTTAGGATAAAGTGCTTTTATTTTTTCCTTTCCAATTTACTTTTCAGTTAGAATATTTTAATTACAGCATGCAATAGAAAATAATTACATTTAAAATACGTTTTGTCAAGCTGAAAACTTTCAGTTAATGTGCTGTTTTCTTAGCATTTTCCTTTACAAAGAATGCAGATAATTTCTGATTTGACATGAAGCTAAATTTGGAAACCTCAGAAACGTCTGGGGAATTAAATGAGTTGTCCTCCAGCCAGTTTTACTGTCCAGGCTAGTCTGGACCATTTCCACTGATGGTGATGCCAAGAGGTTCTTCGGCCTCTTGCTCTGAAAGTAGTGTTTCTATATGGCACTTCAGCCTGTAACTTATGCTGTCCCTGGCATTGCCCACTTCAATCTCTTCTCTACTCAATCAGTATATTAGTATAGAATTAAGATAATAAGAATAATTGCTCCTTTTTTAATAACACTTCATGTGTTTATGAACAATCATACACATAAGGGTTATTTTCCAAATCATTTCTCATTTTTGTTGTTCTCTTCTGAGTTCTCCAATTAGTATGTATTTCTTTTTTTAATGTGGTGTTCACAACAGCATGCAGTGCTCCAACTGAGGCTTATCAAGTGAAGTAGAGCAGAATAATTACCTCATTTCTTTTACGCGTGACATTCTTATTAATGTGACTCAATGCAGAGCATTTGCCTTGTTTTGCCACAGTATTGCATTGTTGATTCATATTCAAATAATTAGTCACTGTAAATCCACACACTGCTCTGTAAATCCATGTGCTAGCCCAGGCTTTCCCTCAGCTGGCAACGGAAGGAGGCAAGAGCTGTGACCGGCAGGCACTCTACAAAAAGAGCTATGCAATGCCTCTTACTAACCAGACTGTTGACTTCTGTACTTGTGGTTACTGGTTTCTCAGAAGATTTACAGTATTTTAAGTATATCCCAACTGTGAGTGATTTCAGACTGGTGTCTCCAGAGACCGTAGCTCATCCTTTGTCACGTCTCGCTTCCAAAAATGAATGTGAGCCCTTCCCTTCTGCATACATGGTGTCCAGAAGATGCAGGAAGAAGCACTAGAATAATGGAAACTGTCCTTGTCCAAAGACAAATATTACTGGAGCCATTGTAACAGTAACCATTAAAAAATATTCATTTCTGTTGTCATTCCAGTAGTGTCCCAAAGCCCTAATCAAGGCCATGAGCTGTGCCAATGCAAAAAACCATGAATGCAAGGACTGTGGTAATGTTGCACATTTGAAAGATGTCTCAAGAGATCTCTCTCATGAAGACTCATGGGGTCATTGGCATCATCGCTATAGCTCTGTCTGGGCCTCGTTCTTTATGCCTGCATTCTGACACTGTCTCCCTGAACTGGAAACAGGTGTTTTTCTGTTCATAATGTGGGCAGAACACAATTTTCTTCTTCAACCACAGGCACAGAAGCCTCTTAGAAAAGTCTTTAAATGGTAGGCAAGAGCCCATGGCTCTCATTCTGTTGTGAAGTGTTCGCCAGGAGAGAGAGCATCCTCCCATCTGAGAGGCTGCAAAGCTTTTGCTTCCTGAGAAAGTGTCACTTGTGAGAAGAATAGTCCCACAGATATGTTGATCAATGCCGCGTTTTCTTCCAAAACAAGCCCGGGGCTAGAGTTCAGAGAATGAAAATTTGTGTCTGTGTGGCTTTTGACAGGTGGCATTAAATCCACCTTGTTGCCCCTGCAGGATCCTTGGTGAGGCTTCTCTGCCACTCACCCATATAAACATGTTTTTCATCTTCGCCCTAAAGGGTCAGGTTTAATTTCATTACTTGAAAAGGACATATACACACAGAAATTAGGATTGTGCTCTGTTCACCCTCCCAGGAAGGGTGCTGCTTCCCTGGAAGTGGCGGTGGTAGAGCAACACTAAGGTCTGTCATGCAGGCTCACCTCCAAAAATGAGATGAGTTGAAATAACTGGTCTCCATGTTGCCCACTTCTCACCTCCTTCCTGGGTGGTTTTATCCATAAAAGAGACAGGGGCTGTTGTCACTTTGGTCACTGCAACCTCACCTGAAAAGGGCTGGTCTGCAAACGTGGATTGCAGGAATTTGGCCTGTATGGTTCGAAGTAATGACTTGAACTTGGGTCTCCTGCACGCCAGGTGACTGCTCTGAAAAGAAGGCTGTTATTGTCCCTCTCTGGTAAATACTTAATTATTTCTATAAAAGTGAAGCAGCTCCAACAAAATACACTGAACCTACAGGCCTACAATGTGGAAACCCAGAAAGGGAGCCTTCTCCTGAGGAGGCATCACAAGAACATGGTCTCACACACACCTCCAAGGAGACCTGTATAGCCAGTGAGATATTTTTATTCTGTTTGAAGTCCTTTTCTCCCTGGTTCTTATGTAAAAATAAATAAAACTTTTTTATTTTCAAGGAAAATTACTTCTTTTTCCAATAATTCTTCTGAGAACCTCAGTGAGACATATACTTAGACAGTTGGTATTGCTAATCAAAGATATTAAAAACTATTTCAAGCTCTTCCCTCAAATAAGAGATTACCTTAAAAATGGAATCTGGGTGCAGCATACTAGATTTTCTTGTTCAGGAAACCCTGAAGGATTTCGGTTTGTCTCTGCCTTTTCTTCTAAAAACGCAAGTGGAGTACTTACAGTACTGTGTGATCCCAGGAAGTAAGGCTTGGAAAAATGCAAACCATTGTGCCATAATGTCTTCATTTGGCAATAACATAAACCAGGATCTTCAAAGAGAGTTGAAGAAATACGGCAGGCATTGTTGATCGAGTCCCATTTGCAAATTCTAAGTACTTCAGATTCCTTCCAAGATCCTGGACATGAAGCATGTTACATCTGCAAAGTTAACTGATTTACTAAGAAATATAATATCAATTATACCATCTGCTAAGTCTGGGTTCTTACACTCTCTGAATGCAGGGTGCAATATTAAGAAAAATGCCCCAGATCCATACGAAAATAATGAGTTGTTATGAATTTGGGTCAGTAGCCACAATGTGTTTTATGATATGAAAGAAAAATGGCAGACACTGGTTAAACACGTTAGAAAGTGGATTTAGACTCCTCTGAGATCATGAATCCCAACGGGACCACTGTTGATCTAAAGATCACAGAGAGATAGGACCGGGTCACGTGCTGATGCAAATGAGCATAGTTTTCTTGACATCGGTGGACCTGCAGTGATTGATTCCAGATGAAGTGATGAGATGATTTGGGTGTGCTGTGCCCTTCTGAAAAGCTGTTGAGAGATGCAGCGAGATCAGTACAGGGATAGCCTCACCAGAGACAAATACACTGCGCAACAGTGTTTGCTTTAAACAGGCATAGAAAGGAATAAAGCAGCAGCATCTCACCCTGTGCTGGTGGAGACACAGGCTTTGGTGAAAGGACAAAAAACAGTGGTGTGCTCAGTGGTCAGGGGTTTGGAAGGGAGGCAATAAAGGCAATGTTAAGTGACAGAGGCAGAAAGAGCACCAGCAAATTATCTTAGAGCTTGTAGGGCTCCAGTGCTCCCAACATCTTCAGAAAACCCTGGTGTGTACTTGGTTTTACACATCTTTAGATAGTCATTGAGGTTTGACTCAAAAAGGGCTCAAATGTGTTTGGCTGGGAAGAGGAAGGAAGAAAGCTGAAGCTTGCTCCAAAGGCAGTCTAGCTACAGCAGCAGCACAACCAAGCTGACTTTAGTAACTAGCTAAAGCCAGCACAGTTAAGCAATAGCCTCTTGGCATCCAGCGTGGGCTGCAGCGCTGGCTCTAGATACTGAGTAAAAAATCAGGCAGCTGGTTTGAGCTGGGCTTCATGGTATCATGGCTGATGAGGCAGCTAAGCTAATTTACTGATGCTCTCTCAAGTGTTTTTTACCTTAGCACTATAGATAGACCTAAGCAAGACTGCAGATACTCATCAGTGGTTGAGGAACGATCTAAAATATTTAAAAGTTTGGTAATGTGCTCCCTCTGGAAATAAAAGTAAAAGGCATTTATTGGCTCTGAAAGTCTCAAAACACTGTAGTGAATTAAATCTCTCCTTATTTGAAACGGCGGTATCAAAATGCAAAGATACAAGAATCCTGACGTCTTCTTCATGGACTCAATAAAACCTGCACATAGATTTTTTTCCTAAGGTGGTGGGGGTTTTTTTAGAGCATTATTTACAGTATTTAAAGGCATTGCAGAGCCTTCACAGTTGAATTGGCTTCTTTACACGGGAACTGCAAACCCTCTGTAACTACTGCTATGTCATTATCCCACATTTGCCCATCAAAAGAAAACATAGAAAGCTGTTTTCAGAGTAACTCATTTTGCTAATATTGAAACAATTGACTAGTAAACTACCCAATTAAAGCTATATTAACTAGGATATTTTATCTCACTCTTATTTTCAAGAGTCAACAACCCAAGTACAAGGAGACTAATGACTTAAAATTCAGCCTTCTCTGTACAACTGATGGAGTTTTGTTCCTGGGCTACCTCCTCCTCGATTCATTCAGCGTGAATGGCAGATTCCTACATCGTGTCAAGTTTCAGATCACCATAGAAACAAACTAGGAGGCAGTTTCATTAATCATTTAGAGCACAAGAAGTCTAGGTCAGTCTGATTGCAGCATATAGAGTATCATCCTAGCGCCACATGGGACTCAGTTGATTTGAATTAAAAAAGATTAAGCTGCCCCTAGGACGCTCAGCATCATCAGTTTAAGTTCTCATGTAACAGTGGTCTCTGGAGCCACATGGATTAGGAGACTGAAGCTATGCATTTATTTTTCAGGGCTCAGTGAAACATTAGATGAGTGCAGGTGTCTGAGGGGAAAAAAGGACAAAGATCACATATAGTTTTTTAGACTTGTTGCTGTTCTTTTGAAACTGGAAACAATAACTCAGTTTTATTTCTCCAGTGACACTTACCACTCTTTTTTGGCCATGCAATGGTACATCTGTTACCCAATGTTTACAATTTAGATTTATAAAAATTTCATACTATGAACCGTAATTTTAGCACAGATCTGGAAGTCGGGCATAGAACAGTTTACATGAATGCTGACATTTTTTTTCCTGATGGGGTAAAAAATGCATGAAATAAATACTGGTGACATTTTAGTTTTGCTTGAATTAAGATTTATTGCTCCCAGGAAACTGACTTACAGGCAGCTACAAATCAACTTGACTATGAAATGATTGTATATGTACACCACAAAATGAGCCCCCCCTTCCAAAGTACTCACCTTATTTATGGGTCTTCCAGTACTTCAAAGACCTTCAGTAACTTAGTCCAGACTGGTTTATTGCTTCGTAGAACTAAGACATTTCAAGGGGAAAGTTGTAGGTTACAGCATATTAGGACTCTTTCTCTTGGGCAGCTGAGAATCCCATGATGCTATATGAACTGTTGATCTAAAGCTTATTATAGCATGACTGCCTGCAGTATAATTCTTAAATCTTTTAAATTATACAGTACTGTCTTTAATCCCGAGCGCTAAACCTTAAAGCAGAACTACTTTTCCAAAATTCAGAATACCATCTGTGAGTAGACGTAACTGTACTCTGTTAAAATACAGTTCACTTACTTGCACAGGTTGTCTATGACCTATTTCAAATCAGTTATTTAAATTTTCAACAAATATTTTACATAGAAAAGTTGGGGTGCAAAATCCTGTGTCACAATATTCCTCGCAGAGAGAAAAGAAGTCCTGTGGACCGAGGTACTCCACTTTACTCAAGAACCCCAAAAAAACCTACCCAGTGTATTTTACCCATGTGCCCTTGCCATGCCAGTTACCTGGGCTGTGACAATATTGTCAACAGTGAAGCCTCCTGTTACAGCACATCTAGGGGCACACAGACCGAGTCAGTACTTTTTGCTGATGTGCTGTCATTTTTAAATGTATCATTCCAGGGATTTGAAGGGAAGAAATGTCATTATGCTCAGGAAGCATTTTTAGATTTTCCTAGCACAGTGCAAACAGACTTATTATTCCTCTGGGAAGGGGCAAGTGAGTATTATCCCCACTTTGCACAAGTGGAAGTTGATATGGAGTTACACTGAGCGAGTTGCCTCAGGCTGCAATGGAGACCACGCACCAGTGTTGTGGCGCTCCTGTTCTCCTGCCTGGTGCCCAGCCCAGGTCCTCCTACTTACAGCTTCTGTCAATTGCCCTTAAGAAGATAGAGAATGCAGGGATTCAAGCATACACAAAGAGCCCTGATGGGACACACAAAACAATTTGTGTTAGCTAATATTTATTGAGTGCCAGCAATGCGCTGGTTGCTATGCAAAGAGAAGAGAAAACATGGTCCCTGCACCACAACATTTATATGGTCTACTCTGAAGGTTGCCACCCAGCCATCTCCACCCAGGCTGGTGAGCTTTGCCATCCCCTGGTTGCCCATGAGACAGCTGAATTTGCCAGTGCAAGGAGGCGTAGCTGTGGCACCCCGTCAACAGCAGTGATGGTGGCCAGTCCGTAGGTTTGCTGAGCTCCAGCAGACCTCCAGGGGAGTGGAGGTCACCACACCCACACATCACTGATCCACTGCTCTGAACTCACCAGCCTGGATATCTGCCTTCAGCCACAGGCAAAGCCTGGCAGCAGTAGTCCCTGCACTTGTCACCCTTGTTCAAAGCCACTGAGCCTGAAGAGGCACAAAAACATGTCCATGACATAAAGCAGAAGTGAGCCAGCAGTGTGGGATGGGGCAACACCTCTTCCACCTCACCAGGTGCTGCTGTTTTTCAGCTCCCTATTTGTTCCCATTTCTTTTAATATTAATTCTTAATTACTCTTTCTCTAACTCCAGTACAAACACCTCACCCTTGCAGTCACTGGTCCAGATCCCAGTGCTCCACAGTTAGAGGGTGGAGCAGGAAGTCCCCTTCTTGCAGCTTTTGTAAAGGGCCCCCAGCCGTGGGGAGTCACGGCTGCGGCTGTACTGCTGCAGCAGCCACACGTACCCCTCTGTGCCCAGAAACGGGGGTCCAGCTCAGGCATGTCAGGGGCTGTCTCCAAAGGGAACGCAGCTGCTACTGTGGGTTGTTATGAGACGTGTCTTGGATGTGCAATTTTATAGCTATCTTTTTTCTGCTCTTCATCTTGGTGGTCAATGGTGATTTTTAAGGCCAAACCCTACCCGCTCAGCTCTGTAAACAGTTTATAAAAAGGGCCATGGAGCTGAAAAGGAGAGAATTTCCTTTTCTGCTGAACGCACGTCCTCCTGCAGGGCCTGGGCAGAGCTGCAAAGCTGCAGTTTCACTCCTGAGCTCCTGCCAGCTGGAGGGGGACATGGCAGGTTTGCAGTGACACTCATGTGGTGTCCCTGACTTCTGCTGCTGCCCAAAGTCACCAGAGAGAAGGGCTTCTGTGTAGCCCTTTCTAGCCAGGTAGTTGTGGCAGTATTGTTTTTTAATAACCATGTAGCAAAAGCAATTGCCGTGGCATGTACTGCCTATGGTTAGTCTCCAAAACGCTTTTTGGCCCAAAACACCAAAAAAAAGTCTCATGTTCACTCTGCTATGTAAAGCGAATATAAAACATTCCTGACTTATTACATTGGCTGACTTTTATCTTACTTTCCTGCTTGAACTTTAGTGGTAAAAAAAGTTATGTTCCTTTTTCATTGCACATGGAGCAGAGCAGAGCTACCAGAAGGTTATCAGAATTCCTGCACACAGATCATTGTCTGAACCATGTGCTTGTTCCCAGCCTTTCACTGTCACGCGTAACCAATGCCTGACGTAAGCAATAATTCAAAGACTCTGAGGTGTCAAAAAAGACCTGAACCATTCTGTCAATCCTTTTCTCATTCAGTTATTAACCCATAGCTCTGTTTGAATTTGGGAAACCTGAGGTCACAATGAAAAGCATTATTTTTCTTATAAGACAAACATACTTGACTGAGAAAAAGTGAGCTAATAAAGATGGGGAGGTAATTTTTAATGTCACTTTTTAGAGTGCAGTATTGCCTTGGAATATGCTTACACATAATACATTCACTTTACACAGGAGGGAATATATTTGGGAGAGAAATCATATGTTTCTCTTCCATGCTCAACATATAGAAACATGTATAAAATAGGAAGGTCTAAACTCTACCAGAGCTCACAATCTCTTGTCAGTGGAGGAATAAATAAATTGTTTGGAAATTTCTGGTGACAAATGTACTAATTTGAACCTAGGCGAATACAGTTCACACAATTTAATAATTTTGGGTTACAAAAAACATAGATATAAAACAAATCTCTTTGTCCATACACTAATTGGTGCAAAATTCTTGGCCACTTTTCTGTAGCCCTCTGGTAGTTCCTGGTAGCAAGCAGGGATTTACTGGAGGAATTAAAGAACTTTCATTCCTCCCACCACCAGCAGCTGTTTGGCCCTGAAGTCTTCCTGGGTAGGGCAGAGCTGAATCGATCTGTGGTATGCATGACTCATAGGAAAGTAATAAAAACCTGGGGCTAGAAAAGACCTCAGGAAGACAACCAGCTGATAGTGGAAGAGCTAGAGCAGCTCATGTAAGATAAAAGCATAAGTAGTTGGAAGACGCGTGCATGGCAAGCGGCTGGGCAAGTCTCCTCGGATGCTGTAAAGTACTATGACTCGTGTGTCCAGCTATCTCCACGTCAGTCTGGAGCGCTGTGTAATGCCCACAACCAGAGCTCTTTCCAAACAGAGTTGTGCAGGTGATGCATAAAAGCCATACACAAGAAACGCCCATCTTTATTCTTGTCAGCCAACTACAAGCAGATCGAGCTGTTCAGGAAACTTATGGGCTCCACAGCTTCCCCGGTGACCGATTTTGTCGTTACTATTTCCCAATAGCTAAGGTCCAGAACCAAAATACAGACATCCTCTTTCACTCTGAATATTTCACAAATCTAAATTCATCCATTCTGGGACTAGGTCCATACCTCGGTTCCAAATTGTATCACATGTGCATTTCTGTTTCATTAAGACAAAGCGTATTTGGGTAGCTGTCATGTAGTGCCTGGAATGTGATGAAAACAAGAGGTCCTGGCTGCCTGCCGCTGAGGAACTCCCAAGACACTTCTCACAGGAGCAGGGGTGTTAACCCTGATATCCTGGTCAAATTCCAACATGGCTAATTATATCCCACTTACCTAAAAATCTGCGATACTTTCTCTGCTTGCTGCAAGGACTTGCTGCATGCAGCAGGCTCTCTTTTGGTCCTCTTAAAGGTTATTGCCTTCCTCACCAGAGGCAGCTGTATTTAAGGAATAGCTACAGTCAGTTATTAGTTTGTAAAATTTCCTGACCAGCACAGGACTGTTGAATGACAACTGCAGTTATTACTACACAGAGCTTGAGGTGAAAGAGGCCAAAAACACCTGCAAAAGGAAGAGTGAATATAGCATGAGGCTGCAAATGCAGTTACAGGCAGTCACTTGTGAGCAATGCCAATCACCACGGTAACAGTATCCATCATGCTCCCCTACACAGCCTTTTGCCTGAAGGAGATTAAAAGGTTAAATGTGGGTGGGGGCAGAGCAATGGACAAAAGTGGGGGGGATATCCCCTGGGTATACACCAAGGAGCCCAAGGGAGAGCGGAGGAGGACCCTGCTTTTTTAGTCCTAGGCAGGATAACACCATATGGACCACCATCCACTGACGTTGCTTGTGACAATATAGTAATTCAAGAATTTATAGTAAGTGAATCTTCCTCAGGCTCTCAAGCCTATTTCTTTCATATACTTATTAAATGGTATTAAGAGATTATTGTAGCTGTGTAAAGCTATGGTAAGACTGAACAGTAGGAAAAACCACATTTAAACCTTTGACTAAGGAATAAAATATGAAGGATAACTTTAAAGTTGCAGTATTGCATCTTATTGTTTGTTTGGAAAGACAGTGTATGTGTGGTGATAATACTATGGAAATGGCCGCATGATAATCCCAGTGAGGCTTTTTGCATCTTGTTTAGACATAAATATTTCCAGAAGGAAAGCAAACTATGTAAATGCACCTCTGCCACTTTTTCTATTGGAACCTCATCTATCTCATTATCTTTTCAGTATCAGCAGCCACCAAAATATCACTGAAACAAACAGATATGACAGGTTCACCGAGAAGTGCCCAGAGCAAATGGAATGCTGTTTTCCTGCTCTCTTTCCACAGAAATCAAAGTTGTTTATGTGTCTGCAAAGTATCCCACTATTTTGAGAGTCCGCAGAGCAACCCTCTTACAGCTTATCTTGTATGGCAGAGTCCTACATTCAAGGTTCACTTCTTTCTGATACATATATATAGAGAGACATATACACATGTATATATGTATGTACACACACACACACACACACACACTGGTTAGCTCACTGCCAGCATAGTGGTTCTGTTACCCAGCAGAATAATTTGATTTTGCCTGTAATATTTAGCTGAGGAGATGGCAGGAGGATGGGCATTTGATAAATTAAACGCGTGGGTGTGCACTCAAGTGTATGCACATGAAGAGCTATTCTCATTCCTGGTTTTAGAAGACAGGTGCTTCTATCACAGTTAGCAACCTTCAAAAATGAGAATAAGGGCACAGAGTCATAAATGCCTCTTCCTGTCTCCTGTGTCTCCCCAAACAGGATGAGGCCACGTTAATGGAGTAGCACAGAGTGAACAAGACGACCTAGCAGATGCTACCAGGATGTACTGTACTTTCCCTAAGATAAATAAAGCCTGTCATCTTCATCAGGATCATCAAACCCCACATATTCTTTAAAGCATAGTAAGATACAGTGTTACAGAGTTCCAAATTGGTATGTAATTCCATATTCTCTCCCATGCCATTAGGTCCCCTTATTCCATTTAAGGTACATAAATATTAATTATGTGAATATGTGGTGAAATACCCATTTATCCAGCTGCTTTTCTTTGTCATAAATAGGAGTTGAGAGAAAAAAAATAACATAAGAAGTAAACTCTGAACAGTTGCAATTTAGGACTTCACATTTCAGACTTTAAACTGCTTTTATCCAGCAGCAGAATTTCACTGAATGACTCAGAGTTCCCATAAACAGCAATAGCAACAATGAAACATTCCTTTTCGGCAAGGAGTCTTGGATTTCTCATCCCAGAACTGTAAGAGAACTGGGAAAGGAAGACTCCTCCTTCATTGAAGATGGCTGTGGGGTTTCTTTTTTATTGTAGATGTATTTAAACATCACATAAAAGAATCCCACATTTTCTCTGCGAAAGGAAACCCCTCCCTCAAGTTAACAAGTGCAGATGCCATCTTCGGTTTTCTTAGACACATGCAGCACACAAATTTAGGGCCAAATCTGTGATTTTGTCTTGTCCCAGCAAAGCCAGTTAACAGCTTCTCAGCCCTGTTGGCAAAGCGGAATTTCGCCGGTCGCAGAGGGAAATTCTGGTTTGAACATAATGGTTTCTATAACATAAGATCGCTTTGCAGAGAGCAAGCCTGAAGCGGCTGGCTCCCCTGGCCCTACCTACCTTCTCCTGTCCCTGAAATCTTGTCCTTTCCCCAGAAGTGCAGTTAGCTGGGCAAGCTAATCCCATGCACAGGCAAATCGGTGATTTGTTGCTTCTTGTTACAAGCTGTTGCCTTCAGCACTGATAATTTTTGTTCATAACCTGGTGTGGTGCTGCCTCCACTACCTTCGTTTTGCAGGTGACAAGATGTCGTAAGCCCAAGAAACACACGTAATGGATGGTTATAGAAAAATCATTCCAGACAGGAGATTCTTCCCAGACCAAATTCTCAGCCCTGGAGTGTCCTCCATGGCCTTGGAGCACCAATAAGCCAACGAGCCTAAGAGGGACTGCAGGCCAAAACAGTTCATGAGTTTATACAGGACTGCTCCTATAGCTGTTTTTTTCTTCTGATCTGCTATAATTGTGTTATTATCCTTATACATTTCTAATCCTTTTTGCATCCTGCTATGCTCTTGATCATTCCTGAACTTGCCTGGAAAATTGGTAATTGTCACAGTTCGACTTACTAGCAAGACATTTATCTAGGCTTTTCCAATTATCACCTGATATTTCCCTTGTGTAATGGAAAACATAAATGCATCTGATATTAGGACTGGCTCACATGAAAATTGTCGTAAATGTTATTCGTGGCAAAGTCAAGATGCGTAGAAATCATACTGCATGATATATTGCTGAGAGTTTAAAACAGTGATTCTGAAGAAGCCTTCTACATCCAAAACTCTGGATCAAGAATCTGAGGTGTGTATGTGCCTTTTTAAGCAAGAACTTCCACCGTGCATTACAATTCTTCCATCCTGAAGGAAAATATATTCGGTCTTTTATATAAGCTGAAAATCAGAATGAAATTACAGATGCGTAAAAGCAGACATCTAAATGGCATAGAAGGGTGCAACATGGAAGATGGATTATTTTTTAGTTTTATCATGTTTCTCTTATATATTTCATCAGTTACTTCCATAATCAGAAATGTATTACCTCAACAGATTGCTTAAAAATTTATGCATGTGACATAATACTACAATGAACTTTAGGAGGTTGGTTTTGAAGAAGGAAAGATGGAGAGTTTGGACTTTGCATTTAAAATAATTTCATTGCAATAAACTCTGCTGATCTCTGGAGTCTTGTCCCAAGTGGCACTGGTGAGATACATCCTGGACAGGACAGTCAGAGCAAGACTGCTCAGAACACTTGAAAATAACTGCTGCTTATGTCTTGTTTACAGAGATCGACCGAGTGACAGTCTGCCTTCCATCATATTTGTCTTCCAAGAGTCTCACATTTACTCTTCTCAACTGACAAAATCACAGAATGGTAGGGGTTGGAAGGGACTTTCAGAGGTCATCTAGTCCACCCCACCTGCCAAAGCAGGTTCACCTAGAGCAGGTTGGACAGGAATGCATTCAGGTGGGTTTTCCCCCACCAGAGGGTTCTCTCCAGAGAAGGAGATTCCACAACCTCTCTGGGCAGCCTGTTCCAGTCCTCTGTCACCCTCAAAGTGAAGATTTTCCTTATGTTCAGATGGAATTTCCTGTGTTCCAGTTTGTGTCCATTGCCTCTTGCCCTGTCGCTGGGCACCACTGAAAACAGTCTGGTCCCATCCTCTTGACACCCACTCTTTAATTATTTATAAGCATTGATAAGATCCCCTTTCAGTCTTCTCTTCTCCAGGCTAAACAGACCCAGGTGTCTCAGCCTTTCCTCATAAGACAGGTGCTCCAGTCCCTTCATCATCTTTGTAGCCCTTTGCTGTACCCTCTCCAGCAGTTCGCTGTCCTTCTTGAACTGGGAGGGGCAGAACTGGACACAGTACTCCAAATGTGACCTCACCAGGGCAGAGTAGAGGGGGAGGATGACCTCCCTCGACCTCCTGGCCACATATTTTTTTAATGCACCCCAGGATACCATTGGCCTTCTTGGCCACAAGGGCATGTTGCTGGCTCATGGTCAACTTGTTGTCCACCAGGACTCCCAGGTCCCTCTCTGCAGAGCTGCTTTCCAGCAGGTCAGCCACTAACCTGTACTGGTGCATGGAGTTATTCCTCGCTAGGTGCAGGACCCTGCCCTTCAAGAAATGTCCTTTCTTGAAGCAGTATCAGTTAGTCTCGTAGTGTAGCTGAAGAAGGCATGGTAAATTTTAAACTGGTGTTCAGCATTTGCTTCCTTGCACTTAAGACATTGTCTTCATCAGACACTGGAATGTGATATGTCTTTTCTGCAGAGTGGATGTTTGATGTGCAAAATAATTTAATGCAGCACATAACATCTATTACTTCATAGCAATACCCTGCCAGCACTTTAACAAGATTCCCCTTTCTCTATGCAGCTCCAAGACAGGACTTTCACTGACTTGTGTTGCTTCGAGATGCAGAACATTGTTTCAGCCCTTCACAAGAAGCTGTCAGCAAAGTTAGCAAATTCCCCAAAACCTTGAATTGAATGTTGG
The DNA here is from genome assembly GCA_017639485.1 of Pluvialis apricaria. Classification (NCBI taxonomy): domain Eukaryota; kingdom Metazoa; phylum Chordata; class Aves; order Charadriiformes; family Charadriidae; genus Pluvialis; species Pluvialis apricaria. The sequence goes on from CM030009.1 coordinate 37,674,573, forward strand.
GGTTTGGATTGGCTTTGTTTGGCAGTGTTTTGCTGTTTGTGATTAGGTTTACAGGAAGGCTGGCTGCAAATTTCTGATCTGGATTTCTCCAAAGGGTTTGGTTCAGTTCTGGGTTGGAGTACACTGTAGTCAGCAGTTGTTCCTATCAACATCTGTAAAACATTTGGCATTACTTGAAAATATTAGTCACGATTGTAAAACTAATAAAAGCCCTTCTTTCATATTTTAACTATAAGGTGGTCATATATGCTGGGCACTCATCAATGATTTAGACATTATTTATCTGCTAGTAATATTTTTGCTGTGCTTGCTCCAAAGCCTGGATCCTTGATCTAGGAGCAATTCTCAGCTGAGAAAAGTAGTCTAAGCAAAGAGCTGTGCCAGAACTAGGAGGATTTGCAGTTGATTTACATCCAGCTGCTCTGTACCAATTTGCACCAATTCTCGAGCCTCTCAGATAAACTCTGTGGTAGATTTCCAGCGTGTCATAATTAGCAGAATTTTCCTATGCAAAAGGAGTTTTCTCAATTGATAGCTGAGTCTATAATAAAGATGAGGACTTGGTATAATATTTTAAACACTCTAACAAAAATATTAGCAAAGTGTTGGGAAATAAAAGCTTCACAACATGAGTTAGTTACCTATGAAAGATAGTATTATTGAAAGAAACGGATTAAATTGTAATGCGCTTTCTCCTGCAGATATATGCATGAAATTGTGTCAAATTACAATACTGGCTGAGCAAAGTCCTGATTGCCATGTGGTAAGATATGCTTTTCGTGTGCTGTAAGGACTTCAACCCATGCACTGGAATTAAGACCTATTTCAAAAGGTATTTTCATGGGAAGATATAAAATATTTGTCAAATATATGCCAAGTATCTACTGCTTAAGAGGCTTTCTGGGCCAAAAATCCTCAGTAATTATGTGTGTTCCATCTTTCACTACAGACTAGATTAAGACAAAGTATCTCAGAAAAGGTTCAGTAATTGTCTCTGTGTTTGTCATCTTTCAATATGGGCTAAGTGAAGCCAAAGCACCTGTGGCTTGAAATAGAGACTCAGATATTATGAATCAGTGACTTGTTAGTCTGAAACAACTCAGTCATATGGCTGGGACCTGAGGGTGGGTATGTTCTGAGCTAAAATCTACATAAACTGTCTAGTTATGAGAACATCCCAATTGCTTCAGGCTTAAAAATCTACCTCTTAATTTATATATGACAGCCCATTCTTGAATGGTATTGCTGTGCTTTCCACAGCACCTCGGCTTCCATGTTGCAGGATTTGTCCCATTGGCAGTTTTCACTGGGCAAAGCCAGAACTACTCTTTAAACATGTGTGAAGTCTTCTAAGAATTGATTGGCATTGGCCTATTTCTACTCCAGCAGAAGTCAGTCAGCAGGAATTGCAGCAAGGAACCAGAGCTAAGTTAGTGCTGAGCATCCTTGAAAATTCACCCTCTATGCCCATTAGCAATAGTGCATGACTGTGCTGAGAGCTTTGGTGACGGACCTTTTCCACGTATGGGTATGATGTCCTAGCTTATAGAATACATTTCTAAAGGAGGTCCAACATCATGCCTACAAAATTAGTAATCACATTTTTGGCAAGTATTAGGTCATACTATCTGCAGATTGCTCATAGCTGGTTTAGGCCCAAATGAAATTTGCTCTTTGTTCTGGACGATTAGTTTTCACCTTTGCTTGGGCAGAGCTTTGGCTTACACACCTATCTGCCAAATGTCACTGCATTGAGTCTATCCTCCCGCCTAAAAGAGGAAGCTCCTTCAAAGTTTCATTTGTTGGTCCTAGTAAAATAACATCTAAATCTGACTTATATAATGAGCATGAAGGATACTTCCGAGACAGCAGGCATATTATGAGCATCAATCTCAGCAACCTTTTGCTATTGTTGTATCCTGAAGAGCCATTAATGCCTCAGGGAAGACTGTAGATACACCTTTTCTGCTGGTGGATTTTGGTGCCTGATCTGACGTTAGTAGATGCTCTGTCAGGCTACACTGGGTTTGTTTGGGGCTCTTTATTCCATCTGGCCATTGTTGATTATTCCCATTCATCAATGGACATGTGCAAGCAGAACCCCAGGCTGGTTGCCACTCGCTCCTCTTCTGCACACAGCGGAGAAAAGGCACAAGTCGGGGGAGTGCAGTGAGGGGGCGAAGCTTCCTTGCCTTCCTGCTGACGGGGGTGGAAGAGTGAAGCAGGGATGGGGATGGGGACCAGTTGGCACAAGTTAATTATGACAGTGGTTTGAACATCAAAGGATGGAGATACAAGAAGCAAAGATGTGAGCACAGAGAAATAGAGAAAGAGGAAAGAATAGGTGTGATGTTACAAGAGGAGGTGTTTGCTAGATCTAAGGGCTAAAATTCCATGAGGTAATTATAGAAGTATAAACAATAAATCAGTCTTTATCTGGCAAACCTTTGACCGTAAGGAAAAGGAAGATACATCAATGGGATTATAGGATCTAACTCTGTAGGGTATAGAGTATAGCTGTAACAGTTTTGGGCCCTAAGTTTCTCTTTGAACAGCTTGATAGCAAGGCATGCATCAAAACTATTACTGAGAACGTGCTGTGGGTTTCTTGTGTCTTCCACTGAAGGAGAAAGCTGTTACTGATTACTGGCTACATTGGTTGTATTTCAAGGCTGGGCTCATGTGGCAGTTTTCTTTTTAGCTCTGAAGCCAACTAACTGTGTGATAACCTCATTCTTTCCCTCCAGGGAAGACCTCCAAGAGTCCACTTCTATAACTGGTTTACGCAGAGAGAGCCCTGAAGTGGGGAGGAAGGCTCTTCTGCCCTTTTCCCCGTCCTAATCCCCTTCTCCTTCACTTCTGCAGCAGCAGAAGGAAAGCCAGGCTCCCTCTCCCCTTTATGCTTACAGTGATCTTTGTATCACCGTTGTCTGATTAACAAAATGATTTGTAAAGACTTTGTTTTACCTTTGATCTTGCAAAACAAGGGTAGCTTTAAACAAAGCCAGATACTTCAAATATCACCACATGGTTTTAATAGTATTTTCTACTTTGTGTCATAACTTGAATGAACAAGATATGAACAGTATTCCTATTGTCACCACATTTCACTGTGTTATCGCATTTGCTAATATTTCCTAGTTAAAAAAATATTGGCAACTATTATGAAGCTGATGTTGTAACCAAATATCTTCTGCTAGCTCCATCATTAGAGCCTGTTCCAAAGACTACTGAAACTGCTAGAAACTTGCTCTCTGACTTCAGTCAGTGTTGGATCTGAAGCACAAAAAGGGAAATGGTATGCTCGGGAGGTTTCCCACCTTTCAGATCCCATTCCTCTGCTCCCTCCAGCTATGCAAAAGCTCTCACCACGTTGCAGAGCACAGTGCGGTTTGGATGCTGTACGCACATATGCGAACATGATGGGTTTATGGGTGCATTTTTGCTGACAAACTGAAATTATGGGAGGAAGAGAGGGGAAGTACTTTGAGATTTGAAGTTACATTTTTGAATTGATCTTGTAAATAGAGTGCTTGAGAAATGAAACAAAAATAAAGATGTTTTCATTTCTCTACAGCTGAAAAATATACAGAATGAAAATTGAGGGGAGGAGGGGGGAAAGGATGAAGTCATGGATACTTCAGCTTCTCTTTCTCCTCATTAGTGCCATGTTCTTTCACTTGCACAATGGGGGAGAGGCTGAGCTAGTGCACAGATCGCTCTTCCACTTCATAGCTATGCAGCTGCATCCTGCCCTGATAGCTAATCTCATTTATGTCCTTTCCAGAAGACGGCCTGCCCTGGGTGGCAATTACAGTTGGTTAATTTTGGCACAATGTGATTAAGAGCAGACTGATATAAATCACTGAACAGCATAGCTTATGAAAATGCAAGTTGAGGTAGCACCCCAACCACAGCACTATCATGAGAGAAGCTGAGAGCCAGATGTTGGTCTAATGATAGAAATAATCTAATAATGGACTTTGTGTATCCGCCGGAGCTTGAAAGCCCTGCCTACTGTTTTTTGTCAGCCACATATCTCCACGTTGCAATACATATTGAACATTTTAGAGGTTCACAAGTTGGTTTAATGGGTTGTCTTGGCTTATAGCTAAATACCTTAGGAGAAAGTTTGGGAGCAAGATATTCTGGAGACCTGGCAGGGAGAGCCCTAATAGGGGATATCCTAGGAGGGTTATTCTGAGTACCTTAAGTGTCCAAGTGTCTTAAACACCTGAATCTTACCTTATATTAAAGTCTAAAGTAGCCTGTGTGAGTAGGTGGTGTCATATATAGAGACGAACAAGTGAAGAGTGTCTCTGAAATCAGAACAGATGGATGTATATGTAGAAACCTAATGTAAGCAGAACTGTTATCAGACTCTTCCTGCATCTCCTTGCATTTGTCAGAGAAAAGAGACCATGTCTACTGAAAATAAGGACTGTAAGAGAAAACTTTTTTTTCATCAGCTGAGATGTGATAGGACAGATTACCTTTAAGTTAAACGTGGAGCCCTCATTACAAGCCCTCTTTGAGCTCTGTGTGGCTTAAAATGTGAGGTTGTCCTGTCTAGTGTGTACCTATAGATAACCTCTGCTGGCCAAGGATGAGCACAGTGGCTCCCGAGTCAACCTCTTGCCTGCCACCTATTCTCGCCATGCTGTCATCTCCTCTGAGATGTCCCACCTGATACAGGAGTGACATAAGGTGCAGCTAGGGAGGGATAAAGATCTGGTCCACAATGTCAGAGTGCACTATAGCGGCTGCCCGTATGATACTGCCATAGATTTTGACAGCAGATTAGTCACTGGTCTTGGCAGTAAGAAAATGACAGAGGTAAGAAAATGACCAAAGAGCCATTAAATTACCTGGTCATTTGATTGACTAAGAGAACCTTGTAAAGACAGTCATCTGCTTCTATCAAATGGGCAGCATGAAAACACAAGGCTCAAAGACAATTTATATCCAGAAAGGATGTCTTTTTTCTTGGGACAAACCCTCCAGCTCTGTCAGAGTTACTACATGCAGACTAACTTTTGTAAATATTTTTAACAAAAAAGGAAAGGGAACTATTTCTATACTTTGCTTGTGATTGCGGCCAGAACAGTCACAAAGAAACTGACAGTGTCCTGATAGAGAATTTTATTGTGGGGAACACTTTTATTTCTTTATGTATTAGTCTGCAAGCCATACATTCAGAAGTGATGGCTTGAATGTGAAGAAATCCACTAATGGAAAGAGGAAAACAAGGAGGGAAGGAGAGAGAGAAAAAGAAGGGGAGCAGGAGCTGTTGAGAACAAAACTCCTTGGTGAGTTACTCTACAAAGGGCAAACAGAGACTGCAGTGTCTGTACCTGAAGATTCAGTCTTTGTACTCTATGACATGGCTTTTCTCCAACAGTAGAGTAAAATTTTCCTGAACCCTCTTTTTATTTTCCTACTGAAAAGTACGTTCTGGAGAATCTGTGCTGACTTCATTACATTGCTTTTACTGCAGAAAAGGTGGCAAATCTTGTGGGAAGAAGGAAAGTTGAGGAATAGTTAATTGAAAATATAACAACTTGGGGTTTTTTACCTTAAAATAAGGTTTAATTTTGAAAAACATATTTTTTTCATTTTTCACAAAGCTTCAAAAAGATGACAGGAAAATTATTTTTCCCAGTCAACCAAAAAAACACAATTTTTTGGCATAGTGTTTCCCAATCAGACCATGCTTTCCTTTAACCATGGACTTGTTTAAGGAGTTATGCTAGGACCTGCTCCTGTTTAGTAGGTGACTCAAAGCAGAGCCTCACTGGTTCCTCAGAGCAACCTTCACTTGCATTGGACTACACAGCATGTACCATTCAAAACCCAACACACACACACACTTGTAGAGGCAAGGCTTTAAAAAGTCTGGACTATTTCTTTCTTTGATGAATAGCATACGGTGCCAAGATTTGCCAGATCCTGTCTGTGCAAAACAAAGCTTAAGAATTAACATTGTGCATGTTTAATGACAAAAGAAAAGCTGTGATCCTGTGGTGGAAGACAGTCTTATGTGTTACAGTATCTTTAGGTTATATTCATCACCTTCACAGACATAACGAATTTTCCATGCGCCTCCTTCTGCTAAAATTACCATTAAAAGAACCAAAGAGGTGGTATCAAACTCTTAGGGTATTGTGACAACCTTGGTCAAGCAAAGCAAGATGTTTGGCACTATTTCAGAAGCTATACCCTAGACTGAGACATGGAAAAGTAGAGTGAGAAAGGCTAAGACTGGACGATGAACTGTTCTCAAATCTAGAACATCTGATCAGTAATTGAATGTATAATGCTGATGTGTTTGTCTTCATCCCACAATCATCAGTGAAAGGACTGCAAATTCCCTGAAAGTCAACAACATGGCTTGTTGCTGGTGGCACACTGTGGCTGCAATGCGGGACATTTCCAACAATGCCAACCACGTGTTGTGCGTCTGTTCAACACAAGCACTTGTGGGACAGCAAGATAGTTGCTAGTTGCTAGATAATGCCAGTTGCTTTTGCCCCTTAAAAGCTTGCCAGTGCTATGGAAAAGCTGCTGCAATTGCCTGAATGTTGTTGCTTCAAAAAAAGTATGCATCTGAAATCTCACATATGTGATAATGATTTTGAAAAAGCAGCGATCACTGCAACCAAAGCATTTGCATCTGTTAAAAGCACAGCTTGCTCTTTCACTTGTGTCAAAGCTGTTGGCACAGAATTCAAAGCACTGGATTGGCAACTCTATCAGGAAGCAAGTGCAGCATAAAGCCGTAATAGCTGTCTTCGTTAGCTTTTGTTATCTAAAATATTCCAAGTGCTTTGGATAACATAAGGTGCCACATAACTATGGGAGCTGTCGGGCAGCAGCTTGACAGCCATATGCTTACATCTATAATGTGCGCTTACCCTCATCTTTAACTAAATGTTTTCCTTTAGCAGCTGTGGCAACAGTAGTGAGCCCAAACAATTCCCACACAACTAAAACACAGCTGAAGACACTGGCTTCTCTGGTGGGGGGACTGAGGCCACAAGTACTCTGGTCACTCAAAGATTTTCGGCGGGGCCAAAGCAACTTAAACACCTACTGCTATACCTGTCTGTGTGGCAACGGCTGTGTTGCAAAGATTCCTGCCCTAACACTCACCCAGTGTGCTGTGGGGTCATGCACAGCTGCTGGTGCAGTGCGGGAGAGGCATATTGCCAGGTCAGCTCAGCATGGCGCTGAAGCAGCAGTCCTGCTTCTGGTCCTGGTGCTAACTCGTGTTGGTCACAAGGGTTACCTCTGCACCGCCACTGGGGCTGAGCTGGCTTGTGTTTCTCTGCACCTGTGGCATGGATATTCCCAAAATTCTTCTGAAATCTGCCTTTTTGCCTCTTCAGGCACCAGACATGGACAAACTGGGAGATCATGGGAGCAGTTGGAAAGGGAATGCAGAGCTAGGAGACATGCATCCCTGGCTGTGGAGATGCAGGGAATCCAGGCCACTTTTTTTTTAAAAGGACAAGCAAAATCTCTCCATACTAAAATATTCAAGGTTTGTTTTATATGCTGTCTTACTGTGTTCCACATAATAAAGAAAGAAAATCCAGACCTCATACAGGACCAAATCCTGCACTCATCACTTGCTCACAACTCCTATTTAAAGTCTGACTGACCATTAGATGCTGCCCTGACAAAAACAAAACCTCCGTGTTCCAATCTTTCTCATTGGAAACACAAAGTCTTTCACTAAAATAAACCTCTCCTGTCCAGTAGCTGAAACATGTTGAGCATAAAGAGCCTGCCCATCCTTTCAACCATGCTCCTGTAGCAAGGATAGCGTGTTGTGGCAGTACGCTTCCCAAGGATTTCCACTGTAAAACTGAGACTGTTTTGCCCTCCCCACTGATTTGGATTTGTTCATTCTTCCTAGGAAACAATTACTGCTTCATTTTTCATTTTCTACAGACAACGCTTGAAGTATCTTGGAGTTTGGAGTTGAGGGAAAGGTAAAGATTGTTACACCTAATGGTGTCATCTTTCTGCTCTGATACTGGCTGCAGGCTGACTATTGGCTTGGGGTAGTATAGGAGAGTGTTATACCAGCATACAATATAGAAGTTACTGCCATTTATGTGATCGACAGGGACTACTCAGCTGCAGGGGTCTGCAGGGTGCAAGGCTGCATTCCCCACTTCTTCTCCCTCCCCACCTGAAATATTTCATAGCACATTTGGAATACAAGTATGTGCTTTTCAAGTTTGACCTTTTACAAATGAAATAGATGAGTGGAATCTGTCCAGACAATTTTATTGCAGCAGCACTAGTACTGCTTCATTATTAATCTCTCTCCAGATGTGTCAATTATTGCTCCCTTTCCAGATAAGACAGTGGCCCTGCACATGGTGGGATAAGGAAGTGAATGGTGCACGACTCCAGCTGCCTCTCACAGTTTTCCATAGGGCCAACAGCTGGAGTGACTATTCCCGAGAATGAGAAAAATCACTTTACTTCTCTTCCATCTCTATCGCTTGAGAAGATCCTGGCTTGGCCACTGGGATCCATTTTAGAGCTGTGAACCTTGAGGAGAGAAAGGCAGTCTGGAATAAAGCATCTAAGTTCCTGGAATATTCTGATTTAGACATGCCCCTTGTTTAGACATGGCTACTTTAGACATTGTGGTCTCCCATAGGCAACATAGGGGACCCCTTTCCATCCAGGGGACTGACTCATGTACATCTTTCCTTAGATGCCAATTTCTTCTTGGGATTTCTATATGATAGTTACAGAAACTATTTCAGTTTAACTTAATTGCTTGCATCACAGATATGATTGTTCCTAACACACTGCACAAGAAATCTCACACAAAAACAGAAGACCTGAAAAAGTCTATTTTAATATACTGGTTTGAAAAAAAAAAAAAAAACCAACTGTAAATCTATCTAAAAGCAATTCACAGTAGTAATGCAATTTCATTGTTTTCCAACTATTTGGAGGTTAAAATGGGCTTTTGGCAATCTGATAACTTGAGCAAACAACTCTAAACTAGTCTTAGCCTCCCCCCTTCTTTAAATAAAGCTCAACTTTTAATATGGAATGTGAATTGTTTTGACTGTTAAACCATTCCAAACTCGAAAACCACTCATCATAAATGTGTTGAAAGAAGAATATATTTCAATAGTGCGGCAGACTCTTTGAGTACAGTAGAGCAGCAGTCTTCAATCAACTAGACTTTCTTTCCAGAAACAGAAAATGAAAGCGTAAGTGCCATACACATTTTTAAATGATTTATCTAAATTCAAAGAGCTAACTTTTTTGTGACTGATTATAACTGCATATATGAATGGCTATGGATAACAGGTTTCTTTCGCTTTTCAAAATGATATATAACAATGTTCCATGCAGAGACCCTCTATTTACACATCTGTTCAGCACCTGCCCATAATTACTTAGTTAGTTTTTATTATTGGGCTTGTCACCATATTAATGTAGCTGTACATTCAAATTGATTGTAATTGCAAATTTCCTGAAAAAGCTTGGTTTCTCCAAGTATTTAATTAAACTGATATCCTAAATTAAAAGTAATTAGGTAACTGTACTCCACTACAATAACACATGCATGTCTCTCTCTACACAGAAAATGAGTATTTCGCATAATTTATACAATATGTGGATTAATATTGTACAATTAAAGGTCAGTCTCCACTAGAAAAGGAGGAATAATTAACTTCAGTATTTAGAAACCTGACATATTTCAATTATGCAAGCAATTTGTCACAAACTTCATAAATCAAGTTATCTGGGAAAAAGTTAGTGATAGTTATAATAAATAGAGATGACGAAAAGTAAGCCTATTCCTTCTTGTGGCATAATTTTTCTTGAGTAAATGGTTTATGTATAAAGCCTTCCATTTCTAGGTCATGAGGTCTTATCTAGCAATGTCTCAGTAACTACCAATGTTTATTTCCATCTAATGACTGGAGGTCTGTGACACAGTCAGTAGCCTCTGCTGAGCAGTTCTCTCTGGTACATAAAAAGAAACCGGACACTGCCCTTGAAGCCTCTTTGGTGGTCCTAGGATAAATCGGGAGAGGAGCTGGCCCCAGCCCAAGGATCTGAACAGCCCTGTCCCCAGCAGTGTGTTGTGGGAAGATGGAGCCCACGCTGAGCTCACCTTCCCCCACGAGTCTGATCCTGGTGGTACAGTCACAGACATCAGCGACCTGGAAACTGAGCTTTGGCATCCCTGAGTGACCACTGAGGCAGAGCTGTGGTGGATCAGCACAATGACGCAAAGATACCTGTCAAGAATGAATTTCCTCTCATGAGAGCACAGAGATGAAGGTGGAGAGGAAACTTTCACCCTTGTTGAAAATGCATTCAAAAATTCGACAGTACTTCATCTAAGGGACAGTCAAGCACTGTCAGTGTGAAAGTTTCTGGAGCTATAGTCCAAAATATGCTCCCCAGAAACCCAAAACAGCTTTTGCTTTTTCCCAGACCTTCTGTGGAGCCCTGTGAGCCCATGGAGGTTGGTAGACCCTGGGAGGGAAAGAAAAGGTAGGTGAACTGACTGAAAAATAGTCAGGTTTTGGTCAGATGCCTGCTGGATTTCTTTCAATAGACTCATCAAATTCACAGCTTTTCTACAGAACACTTAGATTCCATGAGTGAGCCTTTTCTGCTGGAAAATTTCCAAAATGTTTGCTCTGACACTGCTCATGCTTATCGTGAAGTAAACTGCAGGATATGTATTCCACAATGGCTGAGTTAATCCATTCAGAAACATTAATGCCAATGAATATATCTCCACTGAACAGCAAAGTTATGATCTGGATTTTGAACTCTCATAATTCAAAGAAAATGTGAAACAGGCTTTCAATTTGATCCACTATGGCTATAAGAACTGAATATGAAATACTGCTCCAAGTTCTGCTCCAAACCATTCAAAGTCCAGCGGTTGCTCTTAGGATTTGATTTGAACTCTTACCTATTATTTTGTCAGTAATAACTGTGTTCAGATTTTTTTTCCTTGAAGTTGGGATATATAGCAAATAGGTAATCATGTTCCCTGAGCAGTACACATCCTGAATCTCAGCTCTGATCTCAGTCCTGCTTTCTGAGGATGCTACTGATACTGCAATCAGCAGAAAACCAGATTTAACCATTATTTAAAAGATCGCTGTTCAATCTGAAAGGAAATGGCTGCAGCAATTTCTATTTTCTGTTATTGTTTGCCTCAATTCCTTGTGTGCATCCATAGAAAAGTTTCACTGAAACTGAAGGACATCTGTATATGATGACAGGCTCATGGCCAAAGTGTCCAGGCACACATCTAGAGCATTACTGATAGGTATGTAAAATTACAGTGAGGGAAGGGAGAAAGGGAAAAGTGAGAAGAGAGTTGGTTTTTCAGTATGGAAGATAACCTTCTTTCCCCTCCCTCATGAGCACTCCTCAGTATTTCTCCAAATACAATATCAAGTTGAAAAGATGGAGTGGAAAGAACAATTTCTTTGACTTGACTTGCAGTTGCCTGTCTTTGCTAACTCTGTTACATCCTTCACACAAGTATAAGTTTGAAAGTTTGTTTTGGGATCCTAATCCTAAGACAAGATCCTAAGGTCCCAAAAATACACCGTGTCTCCAGCTTTCCTTACTTACCCTTCTGAATGTACAGCTTTCCATTTCCCATCAGGTTTCCTGTTGGGCAAATCTGGCCTGGCTGAGGAAAAAAAAAAAAGGTGTAATTTACTTTTCAACTAAAACAATTCTCTGATAAATGTTCTCAACATATTTTGTTATGAAATGGCCAACTCAAATTAGAAACTAACATTTTCTTTGTTTGTCTGGGACATGCGTCTTCAACACTGGTGTCCTGCAATGAAATGAAATGGGAATTGTTGCATATTCAGGGATGATATTTGTTCTGGCATTCTCTGTTGTCCACACATTCACATTAGGCTAATTTTTCCTATTTCTGCATTGCCATATACTTGGCAGGTACAGCAAAATAAACAGTAGCGTAGTTAATCAATCCAATCTTGTTGGAAAGAAACTGAAGGGAGACCTTTGTTGTTGTGGAAACCTAGCAGTGACACAAAAGCCCATGTCTCTCTTTGCCAATACGGATTGGTTGGAAATTGAGTGAATTGGGAAATAATAGCTATAAATATGCTTATGAATTACTAGCTTGATCCTACAAAGCATTTTTCTTAACATCCAGAATTAAAAAGTGCTTGAAGTTCAAGAACAAGCTTAAAATGAAGCATATGATTAAATGCATATTCTCTTTGGGAGGCATTAATAAAAGTCTGCTTTTTCACTATTATGCCTGTTACACTGCCAGGGGAGCTTATGCTCAGAACCAAGGGGACAGAGGGCTTTCTGTAAGGCAAGAGGTTTACTTCACCTTTATCTACAGAAAAGATCATAGAGATATAAGATGGCTGCCTTCTGCAGATGGAAATAATGGAACTGTTTCTTATCTGCCATTCCAAGTTCATGCAATTGAGGACTATAGATCATTTCTCTTACAGCTTTTTCCTTCCACTCAGTGCTGCCAGAAAAGTGTGATAACTCATTCTAACCTGTACTTCAGGCAGCTATCAGATCAACCAAACACTGATCAGGCGATTACGAGCACTGCAATGTGATGCCATGTCTTGTAGAATATGTACCTCTGCATTTCTTGGAAGTAAATATTTGTGTGAGAAGAAGTGATCTTGGAGCTCACCCTGACTGTAACCATGGCTCAGTCCCTCTTTCTCATGATCCCACATCATCTGGATCCCATTCAAGGACTTATGAGTAGTGGGGAATTGAGTAAGTTTGCATTTCTACATGGTAAGCTTCTTCTCTAAGGTCTACCTAAGAGGTAGGGGATGATCCTCAGAGAATTTAGAAAGCTCTCCGCACCCGAGACAAGGGCATACAGTACTTCTATAGAATTAAAAACAAAACATCTTCACCCAAAGGAACTATCCCCCCCATATAGCAGCCTGTACAGCAAGAGGGTTTGTCCCACTGTCCAAGTCAGCTCTACAGCCCCAGCCACCTTCCTCCTTTCTCTGAGCCTCTGCCCCAGGATGCTGGCGAGGAGCAGGGCTGCAACCGGTTCCCCTTCTCCCTCATCCTGGTGGTGGAGAAAGAGGAGGGAGCAGACATGGCTCTGGGGCTTTTCGCCTCCTCTCTCTCTCCCTTGGGCAGGTGTTACAGAGAGGCAGGTGGGGAGGGAAATGCCCTGTCGCTCTCTCCTAGCCAGGAAAGAGGAGGGAAGTGCTCTGAGTGGGATTTCTGTTGCAGAAAGCGTGCTGTTGGGTAGCTGAGGAGATGGGAAGGGGGCTGTCCCACAAGAGGTGGGTAAGGGGCAGGTACACAGCCAGGAGGCTGTAACCCCCTCCCACACACATAGCACTCAGGGTTGCACTGAAAAGTAATGTAAAGTGTTACCCCAGACAGCCCGGAGACTGTCCTGTTCAGCCTTGTGAAAGGAGCATCGCGCCAGTTCCCCATAGCTTCAGGCAGAAACAGTGTGCCTTGTCCCTTTAAAATGACAGTCAAACGTGGCCTTGAATTGGGCTGCAGCAAACAATACCTCCTACCAACACTTTATGCAGAAGAATGTATTGTTACTAATTAGAACAAACACATAATTTTAAGGATCCACTCACATTCCACATCTCTGACAGAAACGGTCTCTCTCTTACAAATGTCTCATGAAGTTTCCATTTGGACATGGCCAATGGTTTGTCTAGCTATGGTGAGAATGCCAAATGCATGAAGGGCTCATCCATGGTGACCAGCATGACCCTTCTTAGTCCAAAGCCAGATCCATGGAGCATAAGTAATACAATACCACCTGTGCTGCCACTGACTGGAAGTCAATCTGAATACAAAGCTAGAAGAGACACCTCAGAGCTTCCCCGGCTGACCAGGGTGTCCATGGCCTTAGGAAGTCACTTTGGCTTGCGAGGCTGTGGTCATTGGCTCAGAGGGCACTGCTCCCTTAGCCAGCTGTTGCCAGGGTCTGATGACACTAATTTAGTGCCCCTTTGTGTGTTCTCCTGGCACTGAGAATCTGACACCACCAACACGTTTAAAATGGCACAATGCAATATGTGTTAAGAGCCAAGGGGAAATCTGGGTGACTGTGTTACTGTTTGATAATTAGCTATCTTATTAATACAAGACTTGTCAGCACACTACCGATTTCATGAGTGTTTGAGTCTTTCTGTGTGTGTGCATGTATGAAAATATTAACCTTTAGGCATGAAGGGTGGGAGGATGTGGGACTGTGTATCTCTGTGGCATCTTGGTCAGTCTTGGCAAGAAACCTTTCCCATTTCTGTACTTTAACTGTACTTGAAATCCAGTGAGAGCCTAATTAAAACTAATGGAGAAATAAGATGTTGGAGAAAAGCAGAGCAGCATAAAAATAGAAATGCTAACAGTAGAAAATATTAGACCTCCGTGAATACTCTTAGAATGCATTTTTTTCAAATGAACAAATCAAAATATTCCTCTGGGACTTGCAAAAGTCTTCAGAGTGTAATATATTAAAAAGACTGTGATACTGTAATAAAATAATGAGTTTTACTTGACATTTACCTCTCTGCAGTGCTGAAATCAGTAGCCAATACATAATCAGCTTTCCCCATTCATCTCTTACCCCAAAAGCCTGTGAAACAGGAACCTCCTGGCCAACGTTCAGAGGAAGAGACAGTGGAGCAGAGGTCCCACATGCTTTGGTACCTGCTGACATCTCTTCCCACAGCTGTCCCACTCGGTGTGTTCATGCAGTTTAGTGCAGAGTGGGCAGCAGCAGCTCAGAGGGGGTTTTTCCATGAGTGTGTGGGATGTACCATGCTCTGTGACAAATCTGCTTAAAACCTGATTGTGCAATATGGCTCTAGTTGTTTTTTAATTCCACCCTAAGTCATGACACAGGGGGCGGACAACAGCTAAGATGTTTTAAAAAAATAAGGCTTCAAACTCTGCTACACACTCATCAAAAATATATCATTATGCAGTGGAGTCACTGTTGGACAAGGTGAGCTGGAGTGCCTTAACCATGTTTTTCTATGGTTTAGCTTGTGTCTTTTTTTTTTTTTTGCAATGTTTGTTTTGAGGATAATTGCAACTCCTTGACATGTTTGTACCCTTGAGTCATTGATACATATTCTTAAGCCATAAGAACAGAGTTCAGATCGGGGAATACTTAGTGAGATTGCCTATCAGAGAGGATTTCAAGCAAAAAGTTCATAGCAACTTTGTTGTTTCATACATAGAATCATAGAATCATAGAATGGTTTAGGTTGGAAGGGACCTTGAAGATCATAGAGTTCCAACCCCCCTGCCATAGGCAGGGACACCTCCCACCAGACCAGGTTGCCCAAGGCCACATCCAGCCTGGCCTTGAACACCTCCAGGGACGGAGCTTCAACAAACTCTCTGGGCAAACTGTTCCAGTGCCTTACTACCCTTAAAGTGAAAAACTTCTTCCTAATGTTTAATCTAAACCTGCCCTCTTCCATCTTAAAGCCATTCCCCCTCATCCTATCACTACATGCCCTTGTAAAAAGTCCCTCCCCAGCTCTCCTGTAGGCCCCCTTTAGGTACTGGAAGGCCGCAATAAAATCTCCCCGGAGCCTTCTCTTCACCAGGCTGAACAGCCCCAACTTTCTCAGCCTCTCCTCATAGGAGAGGTGCTCCAGCCCTCTGATCATCCTCGTGGCTCTCCTCTGGACGCGCTCCAGCAGGTCCATGTCCTTCTTATGTTGGGGACTCCAGAGCTGAATGCAGTACTCCAGGTGGGGTCTCACGAGAGCAGAGTAGAGGGGCAGAATCATCTCCCTTGACCTGCTGGCCACACTTCTTTTGATGCAGCCCAGGATACAGGTCTATAATCTTTACAGAAATAGATGTTTAATTAATGAAATCTATACAACCCATGGCCAAGTGAGTAATTCACTGTCAGTAAATTATCCCTAGCAGCTGGAAGGAAAAAAAATTCTGCTGTGTTATTACAAGGGTGCATTAAGGACGCCAAAGAGAATGTAAGAAGCTAATATTTCCTACTCCAATATACCTCTTGAGTCCAACGTATCAACTAGTGAAATTCTTCTTTGTTGCATTCTTGAGTCATCTGGGGTGCGTGGTGCCATCATGCACTCCTATACGCTATAGGTGCAACCCAGACATGGGGCGGGTGGCATAAGGACATCACTACCCTTGCTGGGGGTCTGCTGTTAGCCAGATTCCACCACAGAGATTTTCTTCTTCATGACAGGCTGAGAACACAGTTGTAAAGAGTGCAGTAGAAGGCTTGTGCCTCCCGCCTGTAAACTTCAGCTATCAGTTGCAATAAAAACATAAAATGATCTTATTTTGCATGATTAAATGAAGATTGACACTAAATCAAATTGTTTGCTGAAAGCTTGTGATGTCATGTAACTAACCATGGTTTTGAAGCTAACTGCAATGCACCTGTAATTTACTTAGAAACACTTCTACATTTACACAAAGCAGTCTCTGAAAAGCTACAAGCTATTAGTTATATTTATGAACTTTGATTCCATTGTGTGTCAAATGATTTTAATCTTTTAAGTCACTGAGGTACAGGCAAATATTGGAATGGTTTATTTATTTATTTCTTAATCCAGAGATATTTTAGAGATCATTCAAGGCATTGGTTGAAGTTTTTGGAGATGAATCATGTGCAAATGTAAAGACACATAGAGAGCTGCTCCATGCCTGGTTCCAGCAAAAGCTCCCTCTCACGTCCCAACCAGCACATCCCAGACTCAAACCTGAAGGGTGTCTTTACTTGTGAGGAAGGTCCGTGGTCACTTTGGGCTGGACGGCACGCCTCTGGCAGCCAGGGGTCTGGGGCATAGTCTTCAACAGGTGGAGGATTATTCCCTAGGCCTGCTGCCAATGGATCAGGGTGCCAATTTAACAGATACCAGATGCCTCTTTTCTAGGTGACAAAATTCACCTAGGAGACAAGGTTTATTTACCACTGGTGCTCTCAAAGTATGTATGAATGGATCTGTGAGTGAGAAAGACTGGTAACCTAAAAAGTGGCTTAAGACATCTAGGCAGTTGGAAAGATAGTTTGGAACTAAAAATCTATTATCAATTTTTGATTATTGTTGGCCTGGTGTGATGGAAGTTTGTGAAGCTGATGCAAGATAAAAGGGTTCTCCAGTGCTAACTGTTTCCAGAACCCCAGCAAAAGGAGCTTTGCTACTGTTGTGTTTCCATACAGGCAGTATTCCTAACACGGTTTGCACTGCAGCCCACAAGCCTTGCTAGCACTTTGGAACATTATTTGTATGAGAAATGCCAGACCTGGCAATGTGGTGATATAATACACTAATAAAGCAAATTCTGTGCAATGTTCAATAGGAAAGATTTTTTTTTATTTTAGGAAGAATTTTTATTTAACGTATTTTTTCTTAAAACCAGCAACCCATAATAAATCATTCTTGGCGCTCATTAATGACTTTATTATCCATTTCCACCCTCTCTGTTTCTAAATTATGGAAACAAGTTTTGGATTGCAGTGGGAGGCAGCTGAATGCTCCAGCATTCTGCTGTGAATCCAGAGTATTTTGTTAAACCTCTTGCACTGTTTCCAAAAAAGCTAGAAATACTTTCATGGCAACAGACTACAAGGGGCTGTCTTTTCCTATAAAATTCTAAACACACACATTTTCCTTCCTGATTTTCTCTGCATGTGTCAAAGTTAGGCAGGAATTCTATAGCACTTAGTACTTGCTGATGTAGAAACGACTGCCAAATGAATGGTTTATACTGGAATATCTCATTATTTATATAAGTATGCTACAGTATGGACATTTAATTTAGTTCTCATTCCAAACCCATGACAAGTCACTTTGACACCTTTAAGAAACGTTTCACATATGGTAAGATGCAGCATTCAAAACTGTAAAAGGAAAAAAAAAATAGATGACAAATTAAAACCAAGATTTTTAAACAATCAAAGGAAATACTTCAAGTTTGTAATAATATATCTCAGCCATTTACTGTTTAATAATTTTAATGATGAATTAACATATCTGGGACCAAGGATGGTACAGTAGGTTTGGGGGCTGGCTCTTTTCACTCCCAGAAGACCTAGGGCAAAATTTTGCATGCACTAATGGAAATGTCTTTTTGGATATATGAGGAGTGAAAGCTTTTGTGGGAGGTTCTGATATGTTGTGGTGCTGCTGCAGATCTGAACATGAGGGAATCCAGGCACCAGCCCAGGTACTGAGACAGCCAGGTAGGGATTTGGTACGGCACCTGCACTCCCTATCCTGTCTCTTACCGTGTCATAACCTTTCGCTTCATGAATAAAATAGTCCTGCTTATCCCCCACTCCACATAAAAATACCATTTTAGCTAAAATACGTCTCTGCCATAAAACGAAATCAGACTACTTGTGTAATGGAGCTGACTGGAAAGTAGCACCAGAGCTTGATTTACTGTGTAGGCTAGTTGTGGAAGTGTTTGGTTTCAAAGCTGAAAACTTATACGGAGCACTTTCTCTATGAAGTGTGAGTTTGAGCCATGAAGTCTGGCTTTGGAACAGCAACTGCCTAGGTACTACCAAGATTTGGGGTGCTCCTGCTCAGCTCGATGAATTTGCAGCAAGGAGCACACACTAGTGCTCCAATAGACAAATGACCATGAGGGCTAATAAGGCTAAGTATAAGACTAGTAACACTGGGTTTCTTCTGGGTGAAAGCCTGCTGTGAACCCTTTCCATGCCTGCTTGCTTAGCTTCAAGAGACCTAAGGCGTGGGGCTTCAAAGTCAGCATAATCTCGACATGCAAGTGAATCACTAAATGGCCTGCTGTGCTCTTTGACCATGATATCGCACCAAAGTACTAATGTCTTGCTACTTAGAGGGCAGCAAGCAGGCAAGTGCACGTGGGAAAGACCTCAGTTACAGGTTCTCCCAAGGCACCCCACCTTGGGGCTTCCTCACAACTTTAGGCGAGTGTCTGTCAGCATTTGCCATTGAGATGAAAATGCACAGAGGTGCCTGAGTTGTGCAGTTCTTGCCTGGGCCTGCAACGGTCTGCTCCTACTGTGCTGGGTGGAGGTGGGCTCCAGGGTCCACTGGGTTCTGTACATATATATAAATACACACATAGAGAGAAATATATGGATATCATATAGGTATCAAGTAGAGAGCAGAAGAATTTTCTGTCTAGAAATGCTTAGAGTATAATAAATAAGACAGCAAGAAATTACCACTAAGACAAAGACTTTAAATACACAAAACATGAGGTGTTTGGAGTGTATTTTGTTTACCATTTTTATAAAATACATCTTTGACAAACTCTTTTGAAGAGCAAGAGCTTTTATCCAACACAAATAACAACACTACCCAGTGTTACCAAAATAAAGATGAAATACTGTCAGTTGTCACTTCTGAAGCTTTTCTAATCCATTTTCTTCTTTTTTCTGCTCATCTTGTGTGCTCACATATCTCCACTCTCCAGCCTGATCCTCTCCCCTTCATTACCACCACAAGCTGCTCCCTTGACCCTATGTGCAAGAATCAAGATTATCTTCCAAGAGCATCTAAGAGGGAGGAGGAGAAAGACAACAGCCAAACAGTTTTCCTAGGTCTTTTGGTGTTTCCCCCTTTAGAATATACTCAGTGTCCTTTCAAGAGGTGCATACAATCCCTCCCTGTCCCTTTGGAGAAGCAGCCACCAGCCTGGCCACCTTGTAAGGCTTCTGCAACACATCAGGGGACTTTGCAGCTGTGAAACCTACTAGAGTACACGGGAGTCTTTCCACGAAGGCCAGTGGGGTTGCCTAGCCCAGGCCCCAAATTTTAAGGTAATCTAGAATCTGTAAGAAGGGGAGCTGTATTTTTTCCAAGGAGGCTCATGCTTATCCAGAGCCAGCTAGTTTGTTATAAGGCTGATATTGTAATGGAGTCCATGAATGTTCGTGCTAAAAGGAAAATGAAAGGGGACTACCCCACATTTAATGAAACAAAACACAAGTGAGTCAGTCTTTAAATCTTTCACCAGATAATTTCTCTCTCATAATGTGCTCTTTCTATCCACTAATTTGACAGTGTGTTCTTTTAAATGTAGGTATCTGATCGATGTCCCTGGGTAAGTTCATCTGGCTGATGAAACAAAACAGCAATATCTAACGACAACGTCTGGCACAGGTACAAACACAATCAGTCTCTCCCATTTATCTTGAGATTGCATGCAAAGTACTCTGAAATGCAAACACACTACATCTCTTCTATTTTTTGATGTTGAAAGATTTAAAAAGTGTAATCCACATTAAGCTTCTACATTTCACCAGCCAAGACTGACTGAAAAGTGTGTACTTTTAGACAGTAATCAGTATTCATTGTTGCTACTAACTCTGTGCAACTGTGTGGGGTTTGGGGTTTGTTTTTTTTTTTACTCTTCCTTACGGAATTCCTGAAAGTGCTTTGGCAAATCATATGTAATATTTAATTCATATAACTTTCCTTTTCTCTTGTTTTTTAAGTGAAGCCATTAAGTTAAAACTTGAAATGGAATCTCATACATCTACCTTGAATGCTGAAGAATAAACCACAAAACAGAGATCTGAGTAAAGTTAAAACTGCGTTTGAGAAAAATTTGGGTTATACTTAGTGTTTCTAAATCAGGCACAGTGTGCCTCGTATTTACAACTGGATCTATGTGCTGGTTTTAGAGAGCAATTAACAGTTAATGATACATGTTTTAGGTATTTAGTCAACCACCAACAATTCTGTATTTATATCCTTGAACTTTGTTCCCATTGGTTCCACTGGATGGATAAAACCAACAGTGATTTCTATGCCTGGAAGAGTCCAACTGGGCAAGGTTTTGAACTGTCTTCTTGCAAAAAGCACATTCGGAACACAGAATATGTTGATATTTTTACCTGGTTACTCTATTTTCAACACAAACACTTCTAGTAGTTACTGAGGCAAGTTGTTAAATCTCTAATTCCTACTATCCAACAAGCCACATCATCTACCTCTAGTTTCTCTGCCATGGTCCCTTTTCCTACTGCCCAGCTAAGAGGAAAACTTCTGGTGAACTTCTTTGTACGCCTTTAGAATCAGTTGAGAGTGGAGAAGAGGTAAATACATCCATACATTTGTTTTTAGGTTTACATAGGCAGAGGCTCTGGTACTATTAAGGAGTGTCTAACTTACGCTGAAGAGTTTTTTCTTGCTCTGGTATATGGGAGAACAAGACCGCAGTCCTGTGTAAATGTGCTAGGGAATGTAGAAACACTGAATTAGACACGTGTTCCACTTCCTTCGTGTGCTGAATCACCCTTGTCAGGAGCTTCTTTAGAGACCTAATAGGGCAATCTGTCATTCACAGAAAGGAGCACGTGGAGTGTAAAATGCTGTTACTGGAATTTATCAAGAGCAGCTTCCATAACCTGCTACACTGTTAAAACGTTCACATTTTAGCATGCCAACGGAGCTTCAGCATTGATACCTTCAACAAATAGGAAGCACATGGCATATTAAGCTTGTTTCCTCTCAAGTCCACGGTTCAGTTTTAGAGGATACATATGAAGAAAAAATGCAGGCATCAACTGCCCAGGTTAAAGAGACAAGGCCTTTTGTTGTGTGACTGAAGTGAGGAGTCACATAAAGCAAATGGTCTTGGCAGCTTTCCCTTGCTCCTTTTTGTTTCTGAGGTTGAACAGTCATCAGAAGATACCCAGAAAGTAACGTGATCAGTCAATGACCATCTGTCCCTGAAAAATACACGGTGTTGGAGTGAGGCAAGAAAAGGGGGATTTCACAGGCAACGCTGTTCAGCCTTTTTCAAATAAGACGCCAGTTCAGGTAATCATGTTGGGTCTCTGAACTGGAGACAGGCAAGGAAAGCACCAACAGCACGCTGAACAGCCACATCATTAGAATGAAATTAATCTGCCCTTGAACTCCAGAGTTTAGAACTGGGTTTGCTTTCCTGCAGCTTTGCTGGGTTTTGACCCTGGTGTATGATTAATCTGTATTTTGACATGTCCAAAAGGGTGAATCTTCTTAATATGAAGTTTATATATAAATTGGGCCAGTTTCTGCAAGAAACTCAAACATAGACACAAAGGAATGGAGAAAAACAGTTCCCACTGGCTGTCATGGGGTTTGGTGGTGGTTCTCCCATTTGTTGGGGCCTATTATTTCTACAGGGAAAGCAGGACTCACCTTTCTGTTGTAGGTGAATATGAAGGCTTAATACTTTGCATTAGGGAAGAGATCACTCCTCTCCCCTGTATATGCTGCTGTAGATTTTAACTAATGAGAAGCTACTCACTTCTTATCTCTACCAAGCAGACGCTAGGTTGATGTAATTAATGCATGGAAGTGGGGAGCATTAAGAGAAGTGCAAAAAACTCCTACGCTATATATCCAATTCTGTGAAAATTGATGTAGCAACAGGTATTGTCCCCTGCTGACTTTCCTTCTTTTTCACTGGCCTTCTTCACTCAAGTTGGCTTTACACAAATTGTGTAAAATCATCTGAGCCATCAGTGAAGGTATCACAGAAAATCTAATTACCACTTACTCACCTTTCTACCAAATTTTTCAACAAATCAAGTGGCAATGAAAGAATTTAACTTACACATCAATAAAGGGCATATTCTGTTTGCTGGCTCCAAATGTTCAGTAGCTCAGCCACAACAGGGTGTGCTTGTCAACCCTATTGCACGTTTCATCATTTGCCAAAGAAATAGATCTGATGCAGCAATATTCAGAACTCTTTGTTTCAACAAAATTCCCTTTGATTTAATGAAAAGATGTAAAGAAGGTTCAGGCCATATTTATAAGTAATTAAGTCCATATATATGTGTGTGTGTGTGTATGTGTACCTGTGTGCATGCATACATATATGTAATATATGAACTTGTACAACAACACACACAGGCACACAGAGAGAAACATTTCCTTTTCTTCCCTGGCTGATAAGTTCTTGACTTAAATGGAAATTTTGTACAGAATGACAGCTTGAACTCCTGCAAGTATTTACCCTGAGTTTCAGCTCTGTGTTTTCATCTGATTTTGACATCCTGTGGGCCACTGATTTTAAAATAGACCCTCCTAATTTACTGAGGATATAAGGTGTACCAAGCTGAACAAGATACAAGTCTCCTCAGATACAGGTATTTTCTCATTTAGAAAAGAAAACACAGGTCTACATTTGCACTTCTTCCTGCCTCTGTTATGAATCTAAGTTGTCAATCTAAATGCTCAAATCCAGTACTGCTGGATTTTTAGCATAGCAAATATTGGACAGGCTCACTCAAAAAGTTCTACCCATCATGCAAACTTACTATTTATTATTATTGTTAAATTGCATAGGTTTATTGCAGAGTTTATCATTAAAAGATAGGATTACTCAAGTGCTAACTCCTAATGGGAGTTTGGAGGTCAAGGGTTGGCCCTTGGAAGTAAGGACATGTGATTCTTTTGGTTTGTTGAACACGAAATAGGAAGGTTCTGCTGATTATTACAGAAATCTACATTCTCCCTTTTTTACACTAATGAAAAGGTTTTAGACCGAAATATTGAGAGTTCTGTACCTAATACAGATTCCATAAAACTATAAATTCTTGGCACGCTAGTTAGACATATTTAACTTATGTGTGCCTAATCTATATTTTTACAGGATTTCTCTATCCAAGAGTTCTGCTAGCTATAGATTACTTCCACACAGAAACACACACATCTGGGTGTTAGCATCTGTGCAAGATTTGATTGGTTGCATATTTGCCTGTGAATTTTCAGATGTGGGCAAAAAAAAATCTATTTCTTGAGGACTATATAAGGAAATAGTTCAAGTCTTGACATGACATCATATTATTCAGCAGCAGATTATCAGCCTGCATCACCACATAGTACACAGTAACTAGTTGTTTATTTAACATATGGCAGGAAAAGTGCCTGCTTCATCAAACTCTACATATAACGATCATTTAAACTTTGCTGGTTCTATAGTGTCTTGGAAAAGTTCCCTTTATGCTCAAAATGATTGAGCGAGGATCATATTATGGGTCTCCAGAGATCAAATAAGATTTCTCAAAAGAAGAAGAATGATGTACATCTGCTTTAGTGTTGAAGGTTACATAATATCGACCATATCTCAACACCTTTGGAGTCTTGAAAGACTAGCCTGAAGGAAATATACACCAGGAACAAGATCTTGCACTTCTTTGGAGCTTTTAGAGTACTCTAAGAGACATAAACAGAGAGATAAATGTTCATCTTCTTGTCCCCAAGGAATAGAATCAATTTAAAAGAGTTATAATTAATAATAATGTGACTTGTCTGCCTGAAATGCTTGCCTGACATTGGAGACAAAAGGTTTTTGCATTGTTCAGGAACAGTTCCTCCTTGTGAAAATATTAGTCCTGTAATACTGACAAGATCTGTGCCATCCTAGATGGTCTGCCACTCTGTGTGCCAGGTGCCTAATCGGAAGATGCCTGAGGGAAGTTCATCAACACCATTGAAATATTTTAAACTTTGACTTTCATAAGCCCCCTTCTACTTCTTCTTTCCTGCCAACTCCTCTTTTCCCCCTACTCTTTCAACTTCTTCAGAATCCCAATCCAGAGCTCACAGACCTGTTGGGATTCTTTCCATTAACTTTTGTGTTCTCAGGGTATTTCCCCTACTACACAGCTAGAGTAGGGGGCTAGCAAAAGTCTTTCCTACTTTCTGAACACTTGTTAGAGGGCTAAATAGATTGCATAATTAATGGTGGTAAATACAAAGCATCTTTGACAGGATGGGAACAGGGTCCATAGATGTTCTTAAAGTTCTGTCAGAGGTGCATCACTCATCAATCTAAAGGTTTTTCTCATGTGAGGTTGAAACACTCAGCCAAATTAGTCCCTAATGGGAGGCAAAGTACCAGCCCTCTAATTACCTGAATGTAG
Source organism: Pluvialis apricaria (assembly GCA_017639485.1). NCBI lineage: Eukaryota > Metazoa > Chordata > Aves > Charadriiformes > Charadriidae > Pluvialis > Pluvialis apricaria. The sequence goes on from CM030009.1 coordinate 37,699,537, forward strand.
TCGATGCGCTTTAGATTTATATCGCACACTTCTACCTTGGAGTTGGACACAGCTTATTTATCCAATAAGGATTTTCTGAACCTTCTTCAGCTGGAAGGAAAAAATACAGCTATTGCCTTTGAAAACGAGTGTGTGAAAATAAAAATAGCTCCTGGCTCCTTACTCCCTGTCTGTGGCCCCAGGCCACAGAAGATTTTGAGGTGACCACAGGCACTCTCTGTCTCCTTGAACTCTCCCTAGCTGAAACCTTCCCCCATGATGTAGCATCCTCATACATTCTGCAGATGTGGAGAAAAGAGATATCTTATTGACAAAATTCATACTCTCCCATCCCTCCACAAGTCTCTCACTTAGCTGAAAACTTCATCTTATTTAAGACTGGACATCGCTGCAGTCACCCTGGACTACGCTCCAGCAATCCCAGGATCATTTGGGATATCTACAGCCTCCTCCAGGATGTTTCTGGGACCGTGTTTGGTTCTTTTGTTTTGCACTCTTTGTTCATTCTTTTTGCCCTAATCCTTTAAACTAATGCCCCCATCTCTGTCCTCTGTATTCAAATGTGTCAAAGAACAGCTTGATGGATTAAGAGAACCATCGTCAGGCATGACCCTCTCCTTGCTGAATTCATACCACTCACTCACCTCTGCCAGCCACAAGTCTGGCATCCAATCTGGCACTGAGTACTTTTCCTTCCCTCATGTGCATTAAACATGCTCATTACACTACAGCTTCCACATCATAACTCATGTAACTCACCCAATTATACCTCTTTACTTTCTTCTCTTCTTGGAAGCTGAAGCTCACTTCTTTATGATGACTGTAAAGCCCCGTTCCCAGACTTCGTCACTGCATGCCAAATGCTGCTGCCAACCTCCTTCCACTTGAAAATAAACATGAACATATCACCCTCACCCACAACTGTATTCATTTCAGAAAGTTGATCAGAAAAAAAAGAAGAAAAAATCCTTTTGTTCTGTAAAATTCTTCCTGCGCTTTGTCCAGTTTATCTCATGCTCTATTCCTTTCTCCCACCACCTCTTTTACGCGACTGAAGTGAAGAAGACTGCATAATTAAGGAAATGCTTATCAGGTTATATTACTCCAATGTGGTTATCCTACTGTTTAAGAAAGGTTTTAGATTTAAAGAAATTACAGTCTGGTTTTCCATGAAGCAAAATTATACAAATGTTCATTAAAAGAGCTAGATATGTATAAATACATGTAAATATATGCATGTGTGTGTGTTTGTGTGTGTGTGTATGCACACTTTAACAAGTAATCTCCTAATTGCTTTCTGGCTGCAGCTGGTAGCAGATATAAAAAAACCAAGAGGTAGTTACGCAAGAATCCCATGCTTTGCTGCTCACTGTCACTTGGTGAAATCTTCAGCCCTATGTCTAGTATCTGGGCTTCCTCTGCAACTTATGGGGAGAATGAAAAAACTAAAAATTACTTAAGCACTGATTAAACTCTGTTAGAAGAAGGAGGAAGTAGTCAGTCTCAGGAAGGTTGGAAGTTAAGTCCTGTCTTGCAAAGATGTTTGAACTATATCCCTGTTGCTCAGTAAAACAGGGCCAGGAACACTTCTCTGGCCCTGAGGCTAAGGTGATGTTTATCACTAGGTCTTTGGGTCCCAAGTGGTGCCTCTGTGGTTCAACAAAATAATTATTTCCTGTGGGATTTTGGTTTTGAGTATCAGAGATTATATAAGTGATGCATTGTAAATTGTTCAAGTGATATTTTCATAGCATGAAGCCAAAGGAGAGTATGGACTGAGAACATGGAAGGGCTCCTGGGACTGCAGAAACTTCTGGGGGAGTGTTGGGGGACTGGAATGGTGCCGGATGGAGGGAGCCAAACCAGGTACCATCTGGTGCAGACTGCACCTTGGGAGTGATCCCTGATGTGTGTGGCACCCCCAGGCACTGTCTCAGAGAGATCACAGCCAAAGCTGTGCCTGGGAGCATGCTAGCAGCAAAACGGGGTGCCTGAGCTCATGCTCCCTCCTTGCACTATGCAGTGGTAGTGTTTGCTGCCATTAGCATCTACTTCCAGTGGAGACAACGTGCCCTTATGCACCTTACTGTGCACACATGACTAGGCTGTTGGAGGAAATAGGATGTCGGTATGGTACCCCAGTAGCAGATAGTTTCTTAACCAGTATGGTATAGAGCCATAGTCTTGCCTGCTGAAGTGGCTTAACTGACTGAAACCAATTCAGTGTTCTCATGGCTGGCCTTTTCTGCATTTTAAATAAGCAACAAAGTCAATCTTAGTCATAGAGACCTTGTTTATAAGGAGGATAAAACTGATGACAAAAATTAAAAAAAAAAAAAAAAAGACTGAAATGGGGTACCAGGTCTGTTTAAATTACGTGGGGGCATTTTTTCTGGGAAGTAAAAGGTCCACAGTGTATTTGAGCTGATTCAAGAACCTATGAAATAAAGGGGAGAAGACATCAAAGGACAGAGACAGAATTAACCCAGGAAAAAAGAGGTTGAAACAATCCACAGAGGAAAATACAGAACATTGTCACAAGTTCAGAAGTAGCAAAATTTCCGCTGGAAAGTTGATCAACTTTAAACCAATGTTAAATTGTCTGAACTATCTAGCTTTCCACAAAGCTTTTCCAACAGTTTTGATCTATACGCAAAGCCTCTGAGAGAATTGTAAGACATGACAAGCAAACTAAACTGCACTTTCTAATTTCTGCAAATAAGGCAATTTACTTATTTATTACAAAAATTATTGGGAGTTAAAAGAAACTGAATGCATTTTCAAATGTTATGAAGTTTCCCTTACAACTAATAATTGCTTTGTTTTAAGTGATACTGTGTTCTTTGTTTTTATTTATTCCCAACAGCAAATTATAGCAATTATTTAAAAGGAAAAAAAACAAACCCAAACCAGAATGGATTCCAGTTAAATCAGTCAGTGTTGTTTGACACCAACATCTCTGTGTGTATGATTTGCTAACCCTGCACTACATTTCAGGTTGCCTCAGTCCTGCAGAACTTAAATGATGGATGTGTTTATGGGCATACTACAGTCCATAGACCATGGAAGAACTTACGCAAGCTCTTTCTATAGTGAAGGAAAAAAAAATCTACACATCCGTAAATAGTGCTTGCTCCCTGATTCTTGACAAGGATACCTGTGTCTGGGCCCACCGTAAAATGGGAGCTTTGACCGTTTCAGGGACTGCACTTCCTTCTCTTGCCATGGGATGGGTACAGAAGAGGATGGGACACCCCAAAACCCTCTTGTACCACGGAAGGGGACATCAGCTCTGCTTATTTGCTGGTAGGGCAGGGTTGCTATTGTTAAGAATACAAAGGATTTTTTGTCATGGTGACGACCTGCGTGAGCCACCTTTGGCAGTAGTGGGGGAGACTTTACCAGGCTGAATCTGTATGGAGGACTACACATTAAGGACGAAGCCTTGTTTTGTCTCGGCAGCGATCGGAGCTGAGTATTAGAGCCCTCTAGTGAGATTTCTCGGAGTGGATCTTCCCCTCCGGCCCCGTGGCGTTTGCCTCCCTTTAGGCATCGCGCCCAGCGGCGCCAAGACCCCCACGCTCCCGCGGGGACCGTGGGGGTCTCGGCGCCGCGGGGGGCGCAGGGCTCACCAGCTGCCTGGGGAGGGAGGGCAGCAGCCGGTTCCTAAAAATACTCCCCGGTCAAACCCCCGTGGGCCAGGGATGGAGATGGTAACAAAAATGCCTTGGATCGGTAGGAACAGTGAACAATCTTCGTGCTTTCCTCATCATCTTGGAATAATCAGCGGAATTAACTGAGGTCGAGGAAACAGGCTCTTGGGTTAGTTGTGGGAGGCTGTGAGAATAGGGGGCAGCCATTAAAAGAAACCTGATCGCTATTCATCAACTCGGAAGAGGGGAAAGGAGGAGGGGGGTTAAAAAAAAAAAAAAAAAAAGACCTTCGTGGCTCAAGCTCATACCAACCTGGTCTATCTCTGATCAAGAAGATCCCTGGAAACAAGAAGTTTACAAATATTGTCAAATTGATGCTTGTAGTGTGATTTAAGTTGTCAATCCCGCAGAAGCCCACCAGAAGTTTAGATTCAGTGCCTCGCATTTCTGGCTAGTTATTGCCAATCCCCCAAGGCAGAAAGCTCGCTCTCTCCTTATTTTAACCATATGTGCCTTTTGTCGTTGTTGTTGTCTTGTCTGTAAGCTGTACGCTGGCTGCTGAGAGAGTCCCCCTTGTGCCGCGGAGCATCTGAGGCGGTCCGCGCAGCCGGCACCGGCCCGGGACCCCATCGCCCCCCGCCCCGGGCCACCCCCCGGCCGGCTGTCCCCTCCTCGGGATTCCAGCCTGGCTGTGGGCCGTGGAGGGGGGACACCCCAAATAAATATCGATGCTGGGGGTAACGGCCGGGAGGGTGCTTGAGAGTAGGAGAGAGTGAAAACTCTGAACCCCGCGCCCGAGATTGAGAAGGGATAATATAAAGGTAATCAGGACCGGCCGCATTAGCCGGTTGGGGGGCTATCGGGTTTCGTGGGGAGCGCGGGAGGTTACAGCGCCTTGAGCTGGGGACACAGTGCCGCCCCCGGGGTCTCGTTTCACCGGGGGGGGCGGCCGGGAAGGGGGGGGCGGAAAGGTTCCCCAAGGCCAGCTCAGACAGTCACGTCGCATCAGGCCCCAATCTCCTAATTCATACACCTCTTTCCAAAATGCTATTCGAGCATCTCGGGTCCAGTCGGCCGGGAAACGGCTCCGGGCCGGAGGGCACCGGCGGAGCTGGGGGCGCGGGGAGCGGGGCCGCTCCCTGGGGCAGGGGCTCGGCTCCTGCCTGCGCCCCGGCTCGGCCCCCTCCGCACCCCCCGGCCCCCAGCACCCCGCTCCCCCGCCCCACAGCCCAACAACGTTTTCTTTCAAGCGGAGTTTGTTAGCATAATCGAGTTACCCGCTACATATCTGAAATCCTTGGCCGGTCCCCTTGAGGAACAGCGCATTGCGCGCAGCAAAAGCTTTGAATTATTCCTTTCGCCCCAAATGATGGAACAACAAGCTATTGTTGTTTGCCTTAATTTAGTTACGCGCGGTGATCCTCCGTCGTGTTTTCTTTCGCAGTCGGGGCGGGATCTTGATGCCATCTGTGGTGGCATAGACCCGGGTTTTAAACAAAACGCAAAAATTAATATAAGCGTGAATAAATAACGGGAGGGAGGGGGCAACGACCCGCGGTTCCGGGTTGCAAACTGCCTCCGTGAATCCCGGGCGAGCTTTGACTGCCTGAAGGGGCCGGGTCCCACCAGGGAGAAATGTGTGCGCCCGGGGTGCCCCGGGAAACCCGCTGAGGACACCACCACCTCCCCCCGGGTTGGAAGGTGGGGGGCAGGTAAGCTTGGGATCCTGGCAAAGGTCGCTATGATTCATAAAAATAAAGCCAGCGGGAGTAGCAGGTTAATTGCGGCAGGCTTTCGCCCACTCTAAAGCCCACTGGTTTTAAGGAGAAAGCACATCGTCCTCCTGTCGAAAGGAAAGAAAAAGAAACCAAACCAAAATTTAAAAAGAAATAAAGAAACGAAAACTCGGAGTTGCTTGCCATTTGCTTTTTTTCTCCCTACAGTCCTTGCCACGGTAGTGGACATCTGCGGGGAAGATGTGTTTCTTTCTGGCACGGAAAAATTGCAGGGGTTATCATTTGTTCGCTACTCCTGCCGGTAAAAGTGCCCCTGGGAGAGCCTCCGTCTGCCTGCCCGTCCCACGCGGGGAGCCGAGGCCGGCTGGCGGGAGCGTGCGTGTCCTCAGCCTTGTGCGAGTGGGTGAAGGGCGGTGGGTGGCGATCCCTCTGCCCCCCCGGCTCTCCGGCGAAGGGTTTGTCCGGAGCCCAGCGAGCGGCACCGGCGCCTCGGTACAGCGGCCGGGGGAGGGGGGGGGCGCAGAGGCAGCGGTCGTGGGGGCTTGCGGAAAGATGCAGGGCAGGAGTTTGGGTGAATCGGCTCCTGGCTCGACCGGGGACGGTGCGGGCCTGCAGCCTCCCACACAGGCTGCTGTCTGCAAGGAGACGGTCGAGGCACAGGCGAGAGGGAGATTTGCAGATAACTGCAGCGCTGTCTTGGCACTCACTTGCGGACACGAATCAGTTACGTGCAATGAAAGGTTCCTAGGAAGCGACGCGACCGTCACCCACCCGCACCCCCGCCCCTTCCCTCAGATTGTCTGCGCCCCGGTTAATAAAAGGAGCATCACGATAAAAACGACTTTTTATTTCACTCATATTTTACAATTGTTGTGTTGACACTGACAGCTTCGCACGCTGCTTCGTGCGCGGCAATGACTGTGCGGAGGGGTGAGGCGCTTCCCGAGTGGGCCCTCGGCAAAGTCACACCCGGGACCGGGATCGGGGCCGGGATGAAACGCCGGGCTTCCCCGCCGGGCGCAAGTTACGGTCAGCCCGGAAGACGCTTTTCACCGCGGCTGGGCGGACAGAGCCGACAGCGGCCGGGCAAAATGTCCCCGTCGGACTGGGAGCAAACGTGAGCGAGCGATTCGCGCCTCCTGCTCTGAAATATAATTGCAATGAACGAGCTCTTTCGCAAATGCCGAAAAAAAAAAAAAAAAGAAAAAGCTAAAAAGCTCCTCGCCCGATCGCCAGATTCCCTCGCGATTCACTGCAACTTGACTCGCTCCGTGCCGTGGCTTTGCAGCCAGTATCTGCTCTCTCTTCTAGCGCGTATAAGATTTTTTTTTTTCTTTCCCCAAAGTTAAAAGCAGTTACACAGAATTTGGATCCAGATGTCACTAATTTGCAATTGCTCTGGGACGCAAGCTGATACAGGGTGCTAGGGAAGGGGCTAGCCCTGCCTCTGCCCAGCGCTCTGGGAACTGCCGGCGCGTTCCTTGCAAAGCTGCAGCCTGGCTAAGGCAGCCTAAAGTGAAAGCGCCTACAGAGGGCTCGGCGTGTAGGTTCTGTACTCACATTTTAGGGTGCTAAGAAGAGGCTTTCTCAGATCTAAGTCCATGCAACAGGTTTTGACACCTCCTTTCCGGCTAGGGCGAACAGCTGCTCCCGTTCAGATTCAAAGGCTCTGGTTGTGAGATGGAAGGAGAGGAAGCGGAGTCAGGTATATCCCTAATAAACGTAGGGCGACCGAGTGCGGTGGCGAGGAGACGGGGGGGCAGCTCAGACCTCGCTAGCGCTTTTCTTTATTGCCACGGTCCCCATCGCGGGAGGGAGCGGAACGGGGCTATCTTCTCCCTCGCGAAAGGCACACGGCGTGTGCGCAGAGGTCGGGAGTGGGAGAGGGGACTTGTGCCCCTCTCGTCGTTTCTGCTCAGAGTAACGTTTGCGGTGGGTCGGTTCTCCCGTCCCGTGATCGTCCGCTACAGCAGCGGCTGCGAACTGTCCTGCCGCTTAGGTTGAGCAGGAAGGGCTGATGTCGGGATGCTTTCGTTTACAAACAAGAACAGTTTGAACCCTGCAGAAGTCGGCCGGCATCAAGGCAACAAGCGGCCGAGAGCTCACTTTGTAAAGTGGGGGAGGCAGAAATCTGCCAGGGGGCTTTACGGACCCGTCACCAACCTCCCTGAATTTGTTTTAAACGAATTTGAGCTGTCTCTCGTTTGCCCTGCAAAAGAAGCCTCTCTTTTGCATCCCCGGGGGATCCAGGGCGGCAGCCGCCCGCTTTCCACTGCTTCTTCATGGCAGCACTCGGGAAAAGCCCGGACAGGTAGGAGGACACGCAGCTCCCAAAGCCGAGTGCCCTCGGGAAAACACAGACATACGCGGCGGGTACGCACGGGCGTCCGACACGCTGGGAGCTGGACGCGGGCTGGTCGGCTGCCCCCACCTTCCTCTTCCTCTTCCTTCTCCTCCTGCCTCCCTCCCCCGCCGCATTTCTCCTGGCCGCAGCCCTGGCGCGGCTCCTCGCCGGGAACCGCCGGGAGCCACCGGCCCGGGCGCCGCCGCCCCGGCCTCGCCTTCCCCTGGGGACGGCCGCTACGCCTGCCCGGGCCGGCGCGGAGGCTCCGTCCACCGGCGGCGGAGGGTCAGGCTGCGAGGCGGGGAGCCGCAGCCCTCTCTCCTGTGGCTTCGCTAAATCCCTGACGCGCCGGGGCGGCTAAAAAGGTACCGTGGTAGGAACCCACAATTGCAGAGACCTCGCCTGTCAGGGCTGCAAACGGCGTAGAAAGAGCTTGTGGTATTAATTATTATTTCTCGGCAAAAAGGGGAATATTAAAGGCCATGGAAACTGCCCTGAGTTTGGGGACGGGAGGCTCCTCCCGGGCGCCTTCACCTGGGCGAGCCCCGGCGCCCGCCGCCGCCCCGGCGGTCCCGCCCGCCCGCGGAGGCACCGCATCGCTCCTCTCACCCGCTCACCCTCCCCCGACCTTCCAGCTTGCACAATCTCTCTCCCTCGCCTTTCACTTTGTGCAGACCGAAAAGGACGGGAAAGGATACGGGTCCTGCCCCGCACAGTCAGTAAACTGAAAACGCGATGTGTAACGGGCACGCGTGGGTGATAAGGTTCCGCTTAATCACGCGAAGTGTCTCTGACTTTTACACGTGTGCCCCTCCTGGATGAAGAACCCCGACACGCTCCTGGAAATCAAGTAGAAATAAATGGCCGGCGTCCAGCGATCCCAACTGCCAGTGCCCTGAGCACCGGAGCGTGGTGGGGCACGGCCGGCGGTTAACGGAGAGGCGAACCTTCCCCGGTCCTGTGTCATCATGCCTCCTCCTAGCTCCCAGGCAGGTACGATCAGCGTGTAATGGGATCCCAGGTCACGAACAGGGTCTCTATTGTACATGAGAGGCCCCTTCCCTATAAAACTCTCCGACAGTTGTTACTGGGCGCTGGAGAGGGGGGGTTAAGCCAACGCGTTTGGAACGAAACTTTCCGCACGGGCCGGAGCCGGGTTTTTCTCCCCACCGCAGCCGCGGGCGCCGGGGACGGCAGAACCCGCGGTCCGGAGCGGCGGGGCCGGGATGGGGCTACGGGGCCCGGAGTGGGCCCCGGGGCCGGAATGGGGCAGCGGGATCCAGACGGGGCGGCGGGGCCGGGATGGGGCGGCGGCTCCGTGCCGCAGCTCCCCGCGGCGAGAGGCAGGGGCCCGGGCTAGGCGCTCCGGCGCTGCCCCTCTCCCCCGATGGGCGCCCGCAGCGTCAATCACGGCGGAAATTTCTCCCTCGCTAGCTAATATCTCAGCTCGCAGGGCCGCCTCTGAGTGGATCTGAGCAATCTGTCAACCCAGCCGGGGAGCCACCTCAAAACAGATCGGGTTACCCCTGATTGACAGCGTCACCATGGCAAATAATTTGACTAAAACTATTGTCTTCTCCTGGCAGTCCCCGGGTCAGATAACCGGACCAATCACAGCGCGGATAATCACTTTTCATGCCAGCTTAGAATAATATTATTAAAAAAAAAAAAAAGGGGGAGAGAGAGAGAGAGAGAAAGAAAGGGGGGAAAAACTCCGAGAGGGAGAGGAGCGAGGGAGCAGGGCTTTACCACTATATTATGTGGGATCTTGCGGCGGCGGGGGGTGGGGGGGAAGCAGGGAGATCCCAAACCGGCGGCCAAGGGGGGTGGGGGTGGGAGAGCCGCGGCCGCTGCGAGCGCTGCAGATAGGAGACAAAAGAGGCACAAAGTTACTCTCGCAACTTGGACTTACAAAAAGGAGGCGGCCGGGGGGAGAAGCCGCCTGCGCTCGGGCTCCCGAGACTTTTTTCTTCGCTCTTCGTTCACCTTTTTTTTCCTTTTTTTTTTTTTTTTTGCCTCCTCCTTCCCCCTCCGGCTCCCGCCGCCGCTCCGGGGCCGAGCGCCGCCGATGGCCGCGGCCCCCCGCGCCCGGCCGTGACGCCCGAGCGGGCCCCGCCGGGCGCCGCCGCCCCGGGGCCGGCCCCGCATGCCGGGAGCTGCCCGCCGCCCCGCGCCGCTCCCCTCTATGCGGCCGTAGGGTGCGCGGCGGGGCAGGGCTCACCATGTCGATGCTCCCGACTTTTGGCTTCACCCAAGAGCAAGTGGCCTGCGTCTGCGAGGTGCTCCAGCAAGGCGGCAACATCGAGCGGCTGGGGCGGTTCCTCTGGTCCCTCCCTGCCTGCGAGCACCTCCACAAGAACGAGAGCGTCCTGAAGGCCAAGGCGGTGGTGGCCTTCCACCGGGGCAACTTCCGCGAGCTCTACAAGATCCTGGAGAGCCACCAGTTCTCGGCGCACAACCACCCCAAGCTGCAGCAACTCTGGCTGAAGGCGCACTACATCGAGGCGGAGAAGCTGCGGGGGCGACCCCTAGGGGCGGTGGGCAAGTACCGGGTGCGCCGCAAGTTCCCGCTGCCCCGCTCCATCTGGGACGGCGAGGAGACCAGCTACTGCTTCAAGGAGAAGAGCCGCAGCGTCCTCCGCGAGTGGTACGCCCACAACCCCTACCCGTCCCCACGCGAGAAGCGGGAGCTGGCCGAGGCCACCGGCCTCACCACCACCCAGGTCAGCAACTGGTTCAAGAACCGCCGGCAGCGGGACCGCGCGGCCGAAGCCAAGGAAAGGTACGGCTCCTCCCGGGCTCCCCACTGCTCCCCGCGGCTCCTCCCGGGCTCCCCGCGGTGCCCGCGGCTCCCCGGCCCCGCCGCTCGCCCCGCGCCTGTCCCTCTGCCCCAGCCCCGGCTGCGGGGCCGGGCTCTGCGGGACGGGGACGCCCAGAGGGGCTCTGCAGGCGAGCGGGACGGGCGCTGGGCCACGGCCCTCTGTCCTCCAAAAGTAGCCCCGGGAGAGGCGGCCGGGACCCCTTCCCCCGCCGAGACCCCCCCCACACTCGCCGCACAGCCGGCAAGGCAGCTCCGGGGCTGCACCTTCTGCCGGGGCCGCTTCCCGCGGCCGCCGGCGGCTCCCGGTTAAGCGGCGGGGCCGGAGGTGCCGGTGCGGGTCGGCGGCTCTGAGGGAGAGGGCTCCGCGCCCCGCACAGCTCGGAGGGTGTCCTGAGGGTTAGCTGCCCCCGGTGCGGAGAGGGAAAGCCGGGGGGCAGTGGGGAACGAGTGGGTCTGAACGCTGTAAATGGTGTTTCGCAAAAAAAAAATTGCTTTTAACGTCGGGTCCTGGGCGTGAGGCGGGACACCGAGACAGGGACTGAACGGAGCGACTTCTTACCTCGCTCCTTAAATTGCAGTTCGTACTCACGACCCAGCAAGGTCCTTATGAATGCGTGTTAATAGATGTATATTCTTATACCAAGCGCGATTCCGAGACTGTGTTTTTATCGCTAAATGGAGTGAAGGGACCATTAATTGCCGGGCAGAGGTTGATGCCTACATCCTTGGGTATTCGGGATGATTTTTCCGTCAGCCGTCCCGGTGCCTTAGGAAGACGGTTCGAAGAAGCAAAAAGCGTCCTCTAACCGCACAGTGGCTTCTCACTAGGCTCGCTCAATTGCCCGGTCCATATGGATCTGATCGTAGGGCCTGCGTGGTTAATTAACGGATTAGAAATCTCCCGTAGATCCGTCTCTCCGAGGAGATTTTTTCTCTTTTTTTTTTTTTTTCGTTTCTGCCTCTATCGTGTTTTGGAAACGGCAAGCGCCCCGGCCGCGCAGCTGTGCAGCCCGGCAGGTTCGAGCTCCGCACGGATTTGCTCCGTACATTTCCCGAAACGGTGCTAGCGCTTTAATTTGCCTTCAAATCCCCGCAAGTGTTGGTTTTACGAGATGTTAGAGATCCTTTTTATTGCTGATAGCGGGGACTCGCCTTCAAATATCCAAAGGAAATGAAGGTTACACTTATTCCATTCTTTTTTTTTTTTTTCCCGAGGAATCAAATTTTAAAGGTCTCCAGAGACAAATAAGATTTTTGACATTGAAAAATACACTCAACCTAATATTACACTCCAGGCGTTGGAAAACAGACCGTTCATGGGATTGCCATTCAGTCAAGCAAACTTGTTCAAACAGAGCTTTCTTGTCTATTTTTATTTTTTTGGCACAAAGTGTCTCCAGCCACATCCTGCAGCCCTTAGTGAGGAAAAACCGTCAGCGCAAGGGCTTCACTTCTCTCGACCAAATCCTGCAGGATAGGGCCCCTCTGCCAGATAGTGTGCTTCAAAGCTTCCGCAGAAGCTTTTAAATAGGCTTGCAATGCCTTTAGTATTTCAGGCAGGGCTGCGTCTAAAGTATTTCTACGAGGGCTATGCCTAAAAGCCGCGTCAGCCTTGACGGGCCGGCCGCCCTCACCCCATTTTGTCCCTTTTATTTCGAAAAAAAGAAAAATTATATATATATACACATATATGTGTATATGCAAGGGCTTGGCCAGCCTCCGGCGATGTCTCGGTATTTACCCGGTGATGGATTTTGAAATCACGTCCTGCCTTTCCGAGCCGGCTGCCTCTCTCGGTAGGCGCACCGGCGGTGCCGGGTCCCCCTGCCGCCGAGCCGGGTGCGGGGCCACCGGGGCTGCGCCCTCCGCCGCCCGGGGAGGGTCGGGAGGGATGGCAGCGGGCGTGCGGAGCGTTTCCCGAGAGGGCCGGGGAAATAAGCGAGTTAACTCATGTTTGCTTGCCTTATCTTCCATATTGGGCTATGTTTTGAGCTTTAAGCTCAGGGCGACGGGGAAAAAAAACCCTCCAGTTACTTAAGCAGAAGCCTTTCCCGCCCGATGCGAGCCTGGGAGGCTGTGCTGCTGCACAGAGCGATCCTGCCTACAGCTCGCCCTGCTTTGGCTTTTCCAGGAGAAATCGCGGCCGAACTTCTCTTCAGCCCCGGGAGCAGTTTTAAAGTTAAAAAAGTCTTCTTCTTCTTTTTTTTTTTTTTTTTCCCCTAATGTCTTCCTCCCTCTCTTCCCTTCCTCCCCCTTCCCCCTTTCCCCCCCACCACGCTGTGCAAATGCTTTGGAGGCAGAAAATGACGTTTTGGCAAAGTGACACTTTCCGCTGGGCTAGTGGGAGACTCTGTTTACAAGCTCGGCGGACCTTAGACCTTTGTGCCAGATGAAGAGGCCTTGGAGGTTTGCAGAGTTTGTAAACCTACTGTTTCTGCATTCCCCCTCCTCTCGCCGCCCCCGGGAGCCGGCTCCCCGCCGTCCGCCGCCCCCGCTCCCGCTCCCGCGGTGCGCGCCCCGGAGCGGCGGCCACACGGTGATTTCCCTCCCTCTTTTGTGTTTCCTATAGGGAAAACAACGAGAATTCCAACTCCAACAGCCACAACCCGCTCTCGGCGTCAATGAACGGGAATAAGACAGTTTTGGGGAGCTCAGAGGACGAGAAGACGCCGTCAGGGACCCCGGATCACACCTCCTCCAGCCCCGCGCTGCTGCTCAGCTCCAACGCCGGGCTGCAGCCCCTGCACGGCCTGGGCCACCCCCAGGGCCCCAGCGCCATCCCCGTGCCCAGCGCCGACCCCATGCACCACCACAACTTGCAGGACTCCATCCTCAACCCCATGTCGTCCAACCTGGTCGATCTGGGCTCTTAAAATCGCGTACACGCTCCCTCCTTCTCATCAGCCCTCCTTTACTTTCTTTTTTCTTTTTTTTTTTTTTTTTTTTCCCCTTAATTTTACCAGAGACTTTGAAAGCGATGACACACTCCCTAGTGGATGTGTTGTGCCCTTTGGCAGCAGGCTGGCTGCAGGTTTGGAAGGTGTCGGACTCGGCTGCGGGCAGTAATGTTGTGAAAAGCCTTGAGGGTTGCTTAAAGGTGGTCTCAGGCGTGTAAGGACTGTCGGACAGGAGCTGTGATTTTCACGGCAGGCTGTAAGGCGGTTTGGTGTCGCAGCTCTTTCCAGCCTTAACTTCACGAATCTCTCGGTGGTGTCACTCGATCGGGCCGGTCTGTATGGGAAGAGGCACATTGTAATCTTTTCTTTTCGGGGGGTGGGGAGGAAAGGGGAGCGCAAGGGCCGCTGTTTCCACGCCTGTTTGGAAGTTAACACATCGCTCCCGTTATTCTATTGTAGTTATGTATCCGTGGCAGGTGTACGATGTACAATTTCAACTAAGAATACAAAAGTTGTAGTCAAGTTATAGCAGCAACACGCGCTCTAGGCAGACTCTGTAACCTTCTTGTAGCTGATGCTATGCAGAGAGAACGGCTTCTTTGGCCTTGTCCATGTGGTGCTTTCGCCATTTGCTGGGTGGGAAAGGCAGTGGTGTCCGGCTCCGGCCCCCGAGGAATGCAGGGGCAAGCTTCTCCCCTCGGTTGGCGACGAGAGCAGGAGCGGGCTTTAAAGGAGAGAGGAATTGCTGCTCAAGTTTAGACCTAAACGACAGTATCAACCGCAAGTCACTCACCTTAGTTTTGTTTATTGTTTATATTATGTGAATACATTCTTTGGAAAATATTTCTGCTTTTATTTTATAATAAAATTTAGAAATTTAACTCGGCGTGCAGTTGCTTCACTCGCCCGCGGGGTGTTTTCGGGCTCAGCCCTGAGCGGAGCGGGGCGGGCAGCCCAGTGGCCGGGGATGACGGCGCTCGGCCGGGGGAGGCGGCGGACACCCGGGCGGTGTCGGTGTCCCCGGCCACCCGCCCCTCCCCTTCCCGGGGGTCCCCGCCTGCCTCCGCAGAGGCTAGTGGCCCTCGCCCCCCCCCCCCCGCCCCCCCCCCGCTCGTCGGGCCGTCAGACGGCACCCCCGCAGCCCTGCCCCGTTTTGGGGTGCCCCGAGGAACAACAGCCGGGCACGTCGGGGGCCCCTCCGGCCCGGCCCGGGGAAGCGGCGTGCGCCAGGGGGGGAGCGGGGAGGCAAGGGGACGGGGAAGGACAGGCAGTGCGGACCGTAAGGGGAGCGGGGAGGTCGCCCACCTGCTCCCCTGAAAGCACGGCCGGGCAGGCTGAGGGCTTTTCCGCCCCGGTGTCCGCTGGCCCCGGCAGAAAGCCGCTCCCGCCGCCCCCACCTCGCCCCACGCAAACCGAGCGTGGCCAGACCCTGCTGCGGGGTCCGGCACGACTGGGCTGCAAACGCCTTGCCAGCGTCCGTGGGAGTGATGCCAGGAGTGGCATTTCTCTATTCCTCTCCTTTTCCTTCCTTTCTTACCCCCCTCCCCCGGCCCTTTTCTGTAAGCACAGGGTGCCAAAAGAGACAGAGAAGTTGCTTGCGAGTTTACTTCATTAAAAGGCAAGAGCTCAGGGTGGTTTCATTGCAGACTGCACCCGCGCTACCAACTCTTTGCTAGAAGTCGAACGTGATATATCATCTGTTTAAATGTTCCTCAGAGCTTGCAAGGGGGTTTATACTTTCTTCTTCTTTTTTTTTTTTTTTCCCTAAAATGAATTTCTTGTGAAAAATAAACCGAGAAAACGATATGGCTTCAAGCGGGATAGAAATATGCGTAGATCAGCAAAGATCATGTCCAGGTTTCAGACGCTGGCTGAAATTTCAATCAGCGTGAGTTTTGTGCGGGCAATGTCCTAATTTGATATAATCTGGGGCCGGATTAGCGCCTCACTGCGTTTGCGGGTGCCCGGTAAAAGCGCATTTTTCTGAGGCCCCGTTAAAGTTTGCAGAAGGGAAGGTACGGATGTCGGTAACGAGGAGAGTCAGCCTCGGAAAGAAGCTCTCTCTTACTCGTGGTTATAAATCCAGTGTTCTCGTTATGCTGGGGTGCAGCGGGGTACAGTGGTATAGAGGAGACAACGTGGTCTATTGAGGTTTATGCTTCTCCTGTTTCTGCTCTTTGAGGTGATTTTTGAGCAGCGGAGATGATGCGGCTGTTGTCTCTGCCGTGGGAGCGCACCAGTGCGGTCCTGCGTGCATTAGGGTCTAAACAGCAGATCCTGTTATTTCCGTTGAGGGGCAGCTAATAATTTTAGCTATGAATTTTAATCCTTCGAAAATAAACATTTCGCAAGTATAGGAACCAGTGCTTCCTCGGGCTACAGAAGGTCCTCACTCCCTGTGAAATAATACATGCAGCGGTGCAATATTGCAAAAATGAATTAATTGGCTAGCTAATTATTTCGTATTTTTAGAGATAGAAATAAGTTTGGGAAGGAAAACAGAACGACTGGGTTAATAAAACATGGCCTCAAAACCGAAATAAAGCCTTAAGGCTTTGCCCACTGGAGAGGGGAAAAAAAAAAAAAAAAAAAAAAAGAAAGATTAGAGAAAGAGTAAAGCCAAGATGGGGAACATTTAAAGAGGCAATATGGAAACAGGATGGGGTTTACGTCGTTAATAAAAGGTCATATTGCACAGAGGAGGCAGAATTCGATCGGGGAAAGTAAATGAAGGGCTGACAGGGTGAGAAAGGCCCTTTGAAAGGGAGGGGCGATGAAAACTCCTGTAAATTGCAGCGAGGGTCACTTATACACGGAGAAAGGAAGAGAGGGCGAGTCGCTGAAGTCAATTAAAGACAGCTAGAAACAGAAATCATGGAGTATGAAAAAAAAATCCGCAGGTCAATCTAGCATTAAGGGCGCACAGAACTTAAAGCCCAGATGATGGGACGTGTGTAATGCAACCTGAAAACCCGTACATGTTAAGACTCACTTTATCGGACCGTACTTGCCTTAGTAATGATGTCTGGTAAATTAGCGCAAATCCCCCCGATTTTCCACGCACAAAAAAAGTTCCCGATAGAGGAATATGCCGAAACTGACGTGACTAATCCTTGGTTTTAAACAGATTAGTTATGATTCACTAGCATTACGTTACATGGGGCATATCTCATCTCAGGGTTGATTGTTTACGGGGTACCCACGCAGGTTTCGGGGCATAAATAAAGAGACGGTCCGGACCCGGCAAGCTTTCCCCAGGAAATTCCCCCTGACTATCCCCGGGCTGAGGCCGGGACGCGGTGGGCAAACCCCACTGCTGAGCCCCTGCATCTTAGACACCTAGGGGAAAAACCGCCTGCGCTCTCTCACTCATATACGCACACATACGTATATATACATACACGTGCATATATATGTATATAAAAGTGGTATTTGCCGTCAAACTAGAACCTTACCAAATTACCCAATGAATGCAGAATTTACGGACCCCAGAACTGTAACTGGAGTAATTCCTTTAGATAGCAGGGTGCTGAATATTCACGGTGTACTAGAGCAGATTTGTTCTGCTGGGAAGCCCTGCACTTTATTACACAAGTGTTAACCGTCCTGGTGCTGTGCTGAAGAGGGTTGTGAGAGAAACCGCACATTTGAGACAGAGGGCAATTTTGGCTGTTCTGCCAGGGCGCAGCTCATCACCCTGCCAGGGAAATACTGATGGACGTGAGGGGAGAGCATCCCGACCGGCTACTGAAGATGTGGCATAGTCCCTGAAGGGGAGCATGACGCTTTCCTGGGGCAGGGAGTAAGTTTACTGGAGTAAGAGCCTTTGCTATGAGTAGAGGAGCGTGTGCTGGAGCTTGCTACCCAGCTGGTTAAACGCCTTCCCCTTGCAAGCCCTTGCAGGAGTTTGGAGATAAACAGGACCCTCTGGGAAGCACAGTCACATCTCATCTACCAAAGGCTGTGTGGTTGCGTTTTCCTTTGGATAATATAAGCCGTTTTGCAGGCTTTCAACACAGTCTACACGAGAGAAGTCGCCTGCTTGGCATATTTCTTGTAGGCTACCCCGGAGAAAGCTACGTCCCGTCTTCTCGCCGGCCCTGGTTCAGCAGTTGGGGCCTATCTGAAGCCTCGGCGTGTGTTTGAGGGGGGCTGCCCCAGCCCCGCAATGAAAAGCCTTGGAAGTGCCCCTGCCTGCCCAGCGCTGTTTGTGTAAGGCACTCGGGCTCCTGTTACCAGACCCGGAAACAAAATCTATTGCCTTCTTTAGGAGAAACAAATACAGCCTGGTATGAGCAGGATCTTGCCTTGAACAAACCCCTCACTTGAGCATGACAAATAATGTAGGGGGATGGCGATGAAAACACTGGCCACTGGCCCTTGCTGCCGAGCTCTTTAACTTCCTCTGCTTAGTGAATCAAAACGCTGCGGCTCCGACAGCCAAGAAAAATACACTGAAGGGAACTTGCAGTGCTTTGGCACACAAGGAAAAGGTGAGGGTTTTGTCTGAAGGAGAGTAGCTCTGGGCTTTGGAAAAACACATACTTAAACTTAGGAGCTGGGCTGCTTGATCAGCTTCTTCCGATTTTGCGGCGGGGAGCGGAGCTCAAAGCTTCCCCTCCCTGCTCCGGGGAGGCGGCTCCTTGCTCGGCGAGAATGTCCACGGCCTTCCCACTTAAATAAAAGGGAAGGGGGGGAGTTTGGTTGTTGGTTGAGTTGGTTGTTTTGGTTCTTTTTTGGTTTGGTTTTTGGTTGTTTTTGTTTTTTGTTTGGTTTTTTTTTTTGCTCTCCGCTGGGCGAAAACGCTCAACCTCCAGCTCTAAATATCAAATTCGCCTTTATCCGTAGCCCCGGTGTGCCACAGAGCCGATCCCTCTCCGCGCCCCGGGGGTACCGGGAGGTGGCGGCTGCCGAGCGAGCTGTCGGGCTTGCTGGGCGGCAGAGCAATGAGCTATTCCTGCCCCCAGCCCAACCCGTGTCCTACAGGGTGGGGAAAAAAAGGGGGGGGGGGGGAAGAAAAAGACTCCTTCAAAAGAAAACCAGCCAGACACACGGAAACAAATTGGGACTTCGCCAAGAGTCTGGGACTCAGAGGGAAACGGAGAGGTTTAGTGCGAGCTAAGGTGAACAGACAGGTAAAATGTTACATCAGCAATCCCTGCTGCTCAGGAGAAGAGGGGAGAGGAGAAACCACTTGGAAAGATGAAAATCGCACATGTGCTTCTGATGACCCCATTAGATGCGAAGTCCTCCAGGAAATACATATTTGAAACAGCCAGGAAAAACAAACATGCCTTTTATAGACTTGCCTGTCCCGCCATGAAAAATGCAAACCTCGGTATGGTGCGTGTGTATCTAGGGGGTGGGAGGGAGGAAGGTGGAATAGATTTTGTAAAGAACCCGATTAAAGCTACCTTCATCAGGAATATTCATTTGCGCTGCTCTGCTCTCCAAAAATAGGCTGCAGCGTGAAAACCGAGGCAGTAGTTAAAACTACCCCGAGTGAGCCGGACATCTGAGTCTGAAAAGTGACTGTCAGGAGCTCGTCTGGGTGTCAACAGGGGCAAGACAAGAATTAAAAACCCGGGGTGGTGAAGAGTTAAAAAGCGGGACTTTACAAAGCCTACAGCTTGCCGTAAATTTGGGCAAAGTCCAGTGAATCGTATTGGAAGAGCGATTTCTAGTAGTGCAGGAGTTCGGGTCTGGGCAGAGATACCCCAGCCCCGCCGTTCCGAAGCGCTGTTTTCGATGTGGTGCTGGGGGGGTCGGGGGAGAAAGCAGAGGCTCGATCCGACAGCACTTTAGCAGTAAAGCCATCATCGTTCCTCCTCTCCCCGCCCCTGCACACCTCGCGGTGGTGGTGGGGGGAGAGCAGGTGGCTCTGAACCCCTCTGGTGGTGTGGGACGCGTTTAATCCGAAGAGGCTAAATATCGTCGCCCCGTTGTCACTGAAAGGCTGCGTGAGAGGCGAAAGCATTACCAAACCCTGAGCTAGTGACATCCCCGAGAGAGGCCCGACCCGATCACCGAGCAGGGCCGAGCCGGGACCCCTCCGGCTACCGGGGCACAGGCAGCCCCCGACGGCAGGAACCGGCGGCCGCTTGGTTTCACGGCGCCGGTAACCCCAAGCGGCCGCCGGTTCCTGCCGTCGGGGGCTGCCTGTGCCGCAGCCGCCGGGGGCTGCCTGCGCCCCGGCAGCCGGAGCCGTCCCGTCGTAGGGAACCCGCTCTTTCCCACCGACGGGGCACACACGGCAGGCGGTGTATCTGCTCCCCTGCAGCTCGCTCCTTCCAGCCCACTCCGCTGCCAAAGGCGGAGGAGCGGGGCAGGGGCACGGCCTCCCCGGGGCAGCGCAGGGCACAGGGGCTGCTGGAGCGGGAGCGAGGGGGGGGTGGGACGGAGCTCCCAGGCTGCCGCGGAGCCAGGGATGTGTGGATTTCTCTCCATACCCTGAGATATTCGGTTACAATGAGCCCGGCAGCTGCCCGGGGCGAGGATCCGCGCTCCCGCACCCCTGCGCACCGCGCAGCGAGCGAGGAAGGAAGAGGACATTTAAAACTTAAGAAACAGCTTGGGACACCGCTCTTAAGAGCGTATCGAGCGCACACCCAACAAAAACATCAACAACTGGAAAGTCAGGACGGTTTGGAAACCTCCCGGATTCAAACGAAACCAGACGTGGGGCAGGGAGGTGTTGGCAGCGCTGCGCGGGGCGCGGATCCGGGCGGCGGGGGCCCCACGAGTGGCCGTGGGGAGCGGCCTGGGGGGGTAGCCTCCGTCCCCGCGCAGCAACCTCGCTGCCTTCCCAAATGAGAAGGGCCGGAGGTGGACGATCCCACCTCACTGGCGCTTTTGGCAGAAACCGAGGCGGTCGGAGGCAAGAGGCGATGCTGACACCGGGCTCTGCTACTGCGGGCGTGCGCGGAGCCGCGCTCCGTCTCCCCGAGCGCGCCCAGAAAATATCAGCGCTTTCTCCTCCATAGGTGCGGCAGATCCCCCACGGTGCCGTGGCTCTGCCGGGTGGTTTCGGCTGGAGAAAAGCCCCAGATACCTTTCAGCTTCGAAGGGGCAATTTTTTTATCTGTTGGGTTTTTGTTTGGTTGGTTTTTTTTTTCGGGCGAGGCCGGCACAGCGAAAGCGACGGTGTTTCCCACCTACAGGCCACTACTTTGAGACCTAATGGTTATTTCCGCCAGTCTCCGAGATGCCGTCCCCGCGGGGGACCTCCGGAGGTTTAGGGCCGCCAGTCGCTCTCCCAGAATTATTCTAAATCGGGTGTATTTGTTACCTCGACTAGTGCCGGGCGATCGCAAATAAAGCCGCCTTGACGATAGTCACCCGGGCACTGCTGCCGTCGCCATTAATTTGAAACACACCCACACCCCCCCCGAGCCCGGCGAGGGGGGAAGAACCGGGCTATTGCACTGCCCGTCCCCACCTCCTGCCGCCCGTCCGGCCCTCGCCGGGGGCACCGCGCTGGCGGCGCGGGGGTTTGTACCCCAAGCAGAGCCTGGCCCTGCCCGAGGTGACCTGGGGGGGGGGGCGAGGAGGCGCTGCCCGAAACCGCCTCCCGGAGACCCGGCGGCTGGGAAGGGTCCGGGAAGGTGTCCCGTCCCGTCCTCCCCCCCCGCATCTCCCCGCTGGGGCAGAGGTCGAGGGGCACGACGGAGAGCAGTGTCCGGAGGGCACAGGCTCCCCCTGCCTGCCTTTCACCCCCACAGCCCTTCGAGGCCACAAAATGCCCTCGCGGTGGGTCTGCAGTGCGGGGGGACCCCATCCCTCGGTAGGTGCCCGGCGGCGCCCCGGCTCCCCCTCCCCGGGGCCGCGCCGCTCGCATGGGCTCGCTGGGGCCGGGGCGGCCCTGCGAAAGGCTGAGAGGGGCTGCGGTGTCAGTGCGAGAGAAGGCTTAAGCCTGCTGCCTACCCGCTCGGTTGGCATGTGTTACCATTTCGATGGTATCCCGCTTTTGGAGGCATTTTATGGCTGGGGGAAATCTAATCCGGTGAAGAGAAAGGAAGAGAATACTGTTGGCATTGAATGAACTCCGTGTGGTAATCTTCGGGCAAATGTGCGGGTTTCCATGCCAAAGCAAAGTGTTTTTTTCGTCGTGTCTGCTCATACTCTGAAGGGAGGCGAAGACACCATTTAAGAAATCCAGCTGGTTGCAAATCATACATTTAATCTCTCAGCTGGAATGATTTAATGGATCAGTATCGAGTAACAGTCCTGGAAAAGTAGCCTCCTAAAAAAACAGAGATAAATCCTGATTGAATAATAGTAAATGAAAACCGTGGATTACAGGGACTGCAAGACGGTATTTTCCTTGCAGTCCTCGAAAGATGCCGCCTCAGAGGGGCCAACCGAGCCGACAAAGCCCCCGCATGTCATTTTGTTGTTGGCGGGGGCAAGTCCCTGCAGCCTGCTGTACCCCCCCGTACCCTCCACCCACCCACCCCCCCCCAAACTTGGGACAGGCTCCCCCCCTCTCTCCTCATGCCCTGGGCACCTTCTGAAACAGCTTCTCTGAGGTGCAGGCAGCAGAGACACAAGCCCCCCCCACCGACGCTCCGCGACCCGGGCGAGCGCCAACGTGCCCGGGCCCGAAGCGCGCCTCCGGCGGGGTCACCGGGGCGGCTCCCCCCGAGGGGGGAACCGGCAGCCCAGAGCCACGGCGGCGGCCTTGCCGAAAGCCACCCGTCTGCCTTGGGCCGGCCCAGGGCCCTTGCTGGGATTTTTCTTTTTCCAGCAGGGAAAGCGAAGAGGCGGGGAAAGGAACGGTTACGCCGGGGAAAGCGGCGTTTTCCCCCGAAATGTGAAAACAGGAGACCGAACTTTTTGCCCTTCTCTGTCCTTTTGGGACGTGTTGGAGAGAGAAGCGGTACCGAGACGATGGGGGGAGCTGGGGGGCAGCCCGCTGCCGGTGGAGCCCGCGGGGGCCCCTTCGGCGGCCGGGGCTCCTGGGGGCTTTTTTTAACCCTCCCGTTGCCGTAACTTTAACCGGGCTCTGCGGCCGGGGCAAAGCCGCCGGTGAAAGAAAGATCTCGGCCGGGAGAGCAACAGCACTTGACTCGCCTCCCCCCGGGCCGGGCGGGAGGTCATTATCGCACTTAATTAAAAGCACTTCCTCGCCGGGGCAGGTGCTTTCCTTCCAGCGGCCCTGGGGGCTGGGGCCTCCATCTTCCCCGCTCCCCCCCATCCCCTCGGTGCCCCCCGTTCGGGCCCCGGGGGCGGCTGCCGTGCGGGGCCCCGGCCGCTAACCCCCCAAACCCGCTCCTCGCCCCCGGGGGAGCCCACCCCCGCTCCTCGCTCTGCCCTGCGGGGCTGGCGGCGGGGCCGGGCGGGCAGCACACGCGTGGCCGCTCCCCGCGCACCCGTGGGATCTGCCCCCACCTCCCCGGCGGAGCTGCCCTTCTCCGTCTCGCGGCGGCGTGGGGTTGGGGGTTTCTATTTTGTTTCTTTTTTTTTTTTTTTTTTTTCCTTTCCCCAAATCATCCTCTTCGCAGCCCAAAGGAGCCGGAGTTTTAGGGGGAGAGGTGGATTTGCTCTCACGTTTCCCGGCGTTTCGCGTTACCGACGGTGAGACCCTGCCGGAGAGCGTCTCTGCATCGGGCTCTGAGCCGCCCACACCTCGGGGAGTGGAGGAGCGGGGGGGAAGCACACCTTTGCTTTCGGTTCTTTTACTCGGTGCAAAGCTGAGAGGGCGGCGAGGAGAGTGCGGGAGGGATCGCGGCTCGGCTGGGTCGCCCCGCAGCCCGGCTGGCCGCATCGAGCAGCATCGCCCTTATAAGGAATGTAATGCAAGGGCGAATGTCGTCAGCACAGCATTAGCACATTTTTGTCATTAAATGTACTCGGGTCGTAATAGTTGTTTATATTTACAGGGCATTCTTGAACGCAAACCACATGCTCAAATCGTCCCTAGATGAATCTTGAGTCGGTGAAAGTCAGCGCTTCCCAAGGACAGCTTTGGTGACAAGGGCAGCTCGGGTCAAAACCAGCTTAGTTTGGGGTTAGCTATTTATAGAGATGGAAAATCTAAATAAAGTTAAAGAAACGGGACGTCGAAAAATCTCAGAAAGTGTTGAGAATCTCAATCTACTTTTTTCTTTGTTCACATCATTGTATATTTTTCAATCTCAGACTCTTTCTAAAAATATTACCTTATATATACTCTATATAAATATAAATTTAAAACGACTCCTCCGTTTCAAAAGATCTCTCCAAAACTTTTCAACAATTTCAATGTCTTAACAATGTTTTTACATAGAAAGGATGTTAGAATTCTCCTTTCTTTTTCTGCAGGCAATATAGACTTTGACGAATGGGTATTTTATGTTTGCTATTAATATTTATCATATTGCCTTCATATAAATTAGCATAAGCTTTTGAAAAAAATCCCCACCTATTGCAATTATAGCTACTGTCACGCAGTTCACATCTGTAAGAAAAGCTAAATAAAATAGCTCTTCCGAAAAGAAAAGGGTTTATGTGCACGAATCAGGAAACTGTTGATCTTAATCATAGAGGACTGAAAGGTTCTTTTTAACACTTGGCTTTCTATCTATACAATCTTTATAGGATTACTTTTTCTGTTAAGTAACTATTTTACAACAAGCATGTAAGCAGATATGTGTAAAATTTTAGGTACAATATGCTTTAAGACATAGATTCATGGGTGTTTAAAGTTACTGACAACTGGATAGCTACAGACATTCAAATAATAAATTATTTCTAAAGCATTTGAAAAGGATTTGTGTCTTTTCCTTGCATTTGTTTTTTGGCCAAGAGCAAGAGCCTGGCCCCGTTCTTTTTGAAGACAGTGGCAAAGTTCCCACCTACACCCCAAGGATCTGTGAAGTCAGTCAGAGTTTTTCCATGGACTTTGGATCAAGCCCATAGCATGAGTCAATTTAAGAAGTGATTACTTCTCTCTCATAGAAATGCACATTGCATTTGCTTAGATAACTACATCTCAAGTATTTTTTTCCACCCCCATGTTCTAGGATCTTAAATGAGGAAATTTTTTAGTCAAAATTTCCTTGAAATGGGTCCAAGTCTCCCTGCCCCCACCAAGTACACACCTTGAGTTTAGGACTAGCTCTAGGTGGCACTACTCTTCTCATAAACCCACCCTTCTTTTTGTCTCTGTTCACCTTCTGGCCTGTCTTCCCCGTAATCCTCCAGCAAATCTGTCTTCTTTTGTGAGACAGAGAACCAGGAGATTCTGGAAAAGGAGAACCGGGGAATCAGTGGAAACCCAGAAGCAGCACCAGACACAGGGATGACATGGAAAGAAAGACCCACTCTCCCCACTCTACATTTCTGGCACTAACTCCTCCACTTTCCTCACTCCACAGCCTCCTCAACCTCCCTTTAATGAATGTGCCTCAAGATAAGAGTTTTTATATGAGTAGGAATGACTTTACTGCCCTCTCTGCTAGTTACAGAAAACTCACACACCCCTTGTCGCTCACCACCCACTAGAAGGAAAGGGTCACAATGGAAGAGCAGGCTGTTTGGGTAGATTCTGGCTAAAAAAAACCCGCACCTGGCCCTGACAGGATCATCTGCTACAAGAAAGATCCTGCAAGGACAACAGTGCCTGCAGCCCTGCAGCCAGCACGGGGCAGGGGAAGGAGCAGATGCTACATGGGGGGTGACAGGGCCCATCCCGCAGCTCAGTCGCCCCCAGATGCCCCCCAGCAGCTGGTGCAGGATCATATCTGCCGTACCTAGCTTGTTCTGCTCAGCCAGCATCAGGAGGGTGGAAAGGTGAGCCCCACGCTGCACTTCCAGCTTGCTGTCAGTCTGCGCTACGTGTAGTTTGGCTGGACCCCAGAGCCCGCCTGGGAATCTTCAGATCACATCTGTGTTTGATTACATCTGTTTGGAGCATCTGTTTATGTCTATCTGTGGCATTATAAAGGAATCTCCGAGGCCTGTTTTGTTATGTCATGCAGAAATGAAACGGTGTCAGCCAGTCAGCGCTGCAGCGCAGTGAGTGGCCCAGCCATCAGCGGAGCAGACTGAGCGCGCGGGCAGAGCCCTGGCGCCACGGCGGGCAGCCCCCGGGTGCAAAGCTGAGATGGGGCAACGCGGAGGTGTGAACGGGTGACGGGGTTTTACCCACCCCACAGACCCACTGCCACCAGCGCTCACTGACAGTTCACCTGTGAAATCTGCTCTCCTTCGTTTGTGTCAAGAAGAGGCATTTGCGTAATTAATGTTTCCTCATTTCTTGCAAATCCCTATTCTCCAAGGAGTGAATAATGCCGACTCCTGGGTAGGTCAGAAGAGTTTGTGCAACATTTGTGTGTATTTCCCAAATACAGACTTGGAAACCTGTGGTTGTTGGTCCCAGTGCTCCCCGCTCAGGTGTAAATCACCAGCACGGCAGTCTCCGGCTGTTGCAGCGGTACTGGCTGGGGGAGGCTGGAGGAGGCTGGAGGGAAGGACAGAAGCCAGACAGAGCTATAAAATAGCCCAGCATTTATTTATGGCATAATAGCAATCAATTTTGCCTTTTAACTTTGTGGCAACTGTATCTAGTCTCCGGGTACATTAAGTCAAAAATGAAATTGCTCCTTTGCATACAAGCAGATCACTGACATCGATATTTATCTAAACATTTCTCTTCTGTCATTTGTAAACAAATAAGTTTTATGCAATTGAAATAGGTGGCGGAAGGCAATGCTGCTTTTTTATCATTTCAGCTTTTGAGCTGAAATGGTGGCTTTGCCAATGCAGTGCTTTTTTTTAACCAGATCTGGGGATCTAAATAAGAATGCTTTAAAAAAAGAGGGGCAATGTATTACTGGGATCCCATAACCAGCTCCTCACAACAGACGAGTGTGCTAGTTTGACTGCCCGTTACAGACTGAACATCAGCATGAGGAGCACCCAGTGTGTCCTGTGTGCTTCGGGATACTGGTACATCTACAAGCACTTGTAAGGAAAACTAACATAATCATTTTACAGCTGAGCAATCCGGGACAGGGAACTGGCCAACAAGCCTGGAAGTCCAAACTACTGATAACCAATATTAACTCAAACCCCTTTTAAGATTCATTTGTAGGGCAAAACTCCCAAGCAAAAGAGCTATATAAATTTACTGACCATCTGAGAAAGACAGGTGGAACTGTCACCAACACATTTGATTGTGTCCTGCACCAAGTCGAGCCTCCTTTACCTGTGAAGTGTAGCCTCCTCCATCAAGGCTGCCATTGCCTGTGACCCAGAATTGCCAATCATGTGGCCAAGGAAATGGTGGTCATGGCAGAGTTTCACTGGCAAAATGCCCTCAGTCAACTACTGATTCTGTGATGACAAAATCTTGCAGGTGATGGCACACTATCTCTAAAAAGTGCTCAGTTCCTTTTATCTACTGATAGACTTACTCCTCCTGGAAATAAATACGGGCTCAAGGGGAATACTCTTTTGCCACTTTCATTTTATTGTATGGAATTCACAGATTAAAAGTGCCCTGCTATGAGCTTATGCTTTACCTTTCAGTGTCATTAGGGATGGAACAGTCCAACTCCAAAATTAGACAGGAGGCACCCATAATGGTAAGGTATAACACGCTATAGGATAAATAGTGTCCAGCACTTGGATTGTGAATCTTGTTAGTACTGCCTTGAGAACTGCCTAGGTGTCTGTTCTATGCATATAGGATGATATTTTACGGTTTTCTGTCTTTACTAGGGAAAAGACACACATCTTGATTTGTCCCCACCAAAGGATAAACACATCTTATGTTTTATGCAGTGTTTTATATATACATACCTATCATTTTTTCTGTTAAATCTCAGATTGCTTCTGTCGATCTTCCCTGAAGTTTCGCTGGTTTGTCCCCGTTGTTCAGATAATACTGTCCTGAATTTAACATAACTTGGCAGTGGGCAGGGATCACATGAGAGCTACTGTATACTCTATGACATAAACAAATATGTAGCTCAGTTACCATACCTTGGACTGCACAGCACGGCAGTGAAGGGGCATATGCACCCCGGCATTCACTAGCTTGCCTGATTTTTACCATCCATTAATTATTTTTCATAGATATCTTTATGTTGTATTTTTTCCCTCAAACAAATCTCATGTTCATTTCTACCCACGTTTGAATGTCCCTGGATTCCTTTGCTTCGTTCTCCATTCAGCAACATTTCCTAACCCAGTGTCATTTGAAAGTGTCAGTGATATGTATTGTATTCCCTCTGATTGTTAATGAAGATGTCAAAGATTATGTCAAATAGTGCTCTCATTAAATACTCCTTCCGTGATTTGATACACTACCATTAAATTTGATCGTTTTTTTCAGAGCCATTCAGGCACCTTTCCAACTTCATGCATGCTCTCACAAATTTAAAATTAATTTCCAGGGAAGATTTCACTTTGAAATAATCTAATAAAGTACACATACAGTTACTGCACCTTTTTCATCATCCAGTTTTGTGATTACATAGGAAAATTAATGATTAATTTTCCACATCAGGATTGTTTCTTGACAGCCCTGTTGCAATCAGTTTGCACATGTAAAATAGGTCCAATGCTTCCCTGAAGTGATGAGTTTATTGCATATGCGGTATAAAATAAGAACCAATTTTTAGCCTCAGGTGTGAGGAGTGGCCAGGAAGGATGATGGCAGCAAGGGAACGGTCTCACATGGGATAATTAATTTAGTGCACTCCCAGCCACTCGTTCTTTTTTTTTTTTTCTTCCTGGAGTAATTTGAACCCAAGCAAGGAGTAATCTGTTGGCTGAATGAATTGGTTTGCCACTGACCACTCCTGGTCGCTGTTTTTCCTAGAGGATTTCAGCATTTCTGCCTCACGTGACTGATGTTATATTAGGGAAAAGACCCTTGGAGCTTCTAGGATTGGGCTGGATACACGTCGATGGCAGGTTGCGTACAGCCAGCAAGGCAAGCTAGAGGTGGAAAACTGCTACGGCTGAAACTATGGGGAATTCACAATAACAATAATTTTATGTCTGAAAATACAGAATAATCTAATCAAGAAAGGCCAACTTCCTGCTGAAAGAAAGGAAATAAATTCTTGATGAGATTAACTACTTTTCTTTTGTTGTGGCGAGGATCTCACCCCATGTCTCCCAACATCAGCGGTTTGTTTCTTATGTACTCATCTCAAAATGAAGTGGCTCTTTATCACCCAGTTGAGAGTAGGCTGGGAGAAGGCCTCCAGTCATCATCCCACAGGAGGGAAGTGGGCAAGCTTCTTGACAAAGAGGGGAGAAAGAGGGAGCACAGACGGTTCCAAATCTGTAACACGAGTGGAGTGTTCCCCATTTAGCCACATGATATAAAGAGGGCAAAGGGTGGACAGAGCAGGACTCACCTGTTCCTCTCCTGCCTGCAAGGCAAGCTTTAGAAGTACAGGCAGCACCACCTGAGAAGCATGAGGTGGTCAGCATGAAATGGTCAGCATGGCAGTTTGGGCAGCTCACAAAATAATGGGTGAGGTCTGAGGTATGAGAGGTACCCCTCCCCTCAGTTCAAAGACCTCCTCCATCTGGAGTAACCAGAAATCACAGGTTAGAAAGGAGAAGTGTTGATGGCAGGCAGGGTATCTGCAGAGCATTTGGATGGAGCTCTGGGGTTATGAAATCTAAGCATCAAGAGCAAAATAAGCCAAATCTTTTATTGGGTTCAACTGGCATGTTACAGAGAAGACATCAACTCTGGCTGATGCACTACAACAAAACGGTCTTCACTTGTACCAAGAATAGTCTCTTCTCCTCTAGCACCCTCCTTCACTCTCTATCTTAATTTCTTCAGCTTCCATAAAAAATAGCAGTCCACCACTTGGCCGTGGTCACAGGCCAAACTGGTCAATATCCCTCTTAAGTGCCTCTTCTGTTTGCCCCTTGTGTAGCTGGCCTGACTTCCACACCAGGGGACCTGTGCCACCTAACACTGGATTTTGGCCCCATTCTCCACTTCTCCAAGCTTTCTAACGAAAGCCAAACAGATCAGCCTCCAAATCCATTGCAGCCTTGAAACCTGTAGCTGTGGAGCAGCTCCCCAGACTATTTCCTTACAGGAGGGTCCCTGTGCTGCCCCAGGTGACGCGCGCTCAGCCTGCTGTGCGCTGGGGTCCCTCGTGCCCGGTGCTGTTCCACTGTTTCCAGCTGTAGCTCTGGGAAGAGTGAATCAGTCCCAGCGTCCTCGTGCTGGAGACACGTCCACGCCACGGTGCTCTTCTTACTCTTCAGCTCCTTCAACGGCTGCTTTCACGGCACAGGACACGGAATGACAGAGGCGGGCATGAAGAGTATTCACACAAAGGCAATAACGCCAATCTCTGTCGCGTCACCCACCTGTTCCCGCCAAGTCATCCCTCTCTTAACCCACCCGTTCCCCAGACGTCACGGTCAAACCCATGCCGTCACGCTTCCCGCCAGCCCGGCAACGGCTCCCGCCGCCCTCCCCTCCTGCCGCCGCCGCCGCCTCTCACGGCCGGGGCGGGGAGGCAGCGCGACCCGGGGCCGGCGGGCGCGCCCCAACCCCGCCGGCGGAGCGGGGACAGCCAGCGCGGCGAGACCGCCCGTCCCCCCCGCCGCCCCGGGCGGGTCCCCCGCGGGCGGCAGCGCCGCCGCCGGCCCAGGCTGAGGCCGCGGCGCCACCTGCTGGTGCGGCGGCGGCGGCGGCGGCGGAGGGGGGCGGGTGGCGGCGGCGGAGCGGGGGGTGGCGGGGGCGGGCGCGGTGCCGTGCGCTGCCGGCTGCGTCCTAACGTCATCTCGGCGGGGGTGGCAGCAGGTGACCCGGCGGCGTCGGTGGACGTTTGGCAGTGTTGTAGCGGCTGCGGGAGGCGGAGGAGTATTTCTGATTTCTTTCCCGGCGCCATTAGGCGCGCTAATAAGGTGGCGAGAGTCTCGCGCGTTTAGGGGCGGATGGCGGGGAACTAATTATTAGTGGTATTTTAAAGAAGAAAAACGTTGCGATTCCCATGCTCCTTGTGTATTAATAAAGACCACCTTGCATGCTAGAATGATACCTTGTGACACTTGAAGATCCATTAAAATGCAGTGAAGGTGTTATGTTCAAAGCACTTGGTCCCTGTGTTACTGGGACGCAGTAGATCAATAAGTGCAGGGGCCGTCGCCCGTGAAGGCCTCAGGCTGGCACATCGCATGCGCCCGACGTGGCACGGGTGGTTCTCGGTAGCAGCAGTGAGAAGACGAAAGGGCCCCGGTTCTCATTTCACCTCCTCCAGTTCTGCGGCTGTCGACTGGATCGACTTCAGTGGGGTCACTCCTCATCTAAACCAGTGCGAAAGCGAAGCTGGCCTCACAGGTTGTCTGGTCCAGCGGCGAGGCATGAGCCCGTTATACCAGAGGGGGTGGGGAGCGCTAGGGAAAAGGACCCGTTGGTGGCACTGCAGCGTTGGGGCTGGAGAGGGAAGAGACAGGGGCAGCCTTGGGATGGGGAGGGGAGGAGGGGTGAGGAACCCAATGCAGTTCGGTGCAGAACACTGCCTGTTTTCTCAGGTGAGAACGGTGAGCACTCCAGTCTGGCAAGGTGGTGACTCTCAGAGCTGTTTTCTGAAGTGCTTTTTTTTTCTCAGGCACACAGGAGTAGGCACACCATATCAGACTTGGCGTCCACACAGTCCAGTGGCCTGGCCTGGCCACTGACTCATTGCAGGTGCTGCAGAGAGAGGCATAAGGACCCTCTTGTGTCAGCACCCTGCAATGACCTGCCTCGTTTCCATGGGTTAGGCAGTGACTAGACATTGAGGCAAGGGATTTATTCTAATCCGTTATAGTAACTATGCATGTGTAGAAGAGCTGTAGCGCTATCCAGTCCCTATCTGAGATTGTTAGCTATGGTTCTAGCTTCTCGAGTTTACTCATGAGAGTCTAAGAAAATTTGAGTTCAGGCCATTTGTCCACACTCCTTTCAGCTTCTTTCACTAGCTTCCCAGCAACAACAGCAAATACTTTCTCTCTTACTCACCAAAGTGCTGGATTTTCATCATATCACCCAATTTCTATCCAGCGGGTGATGGTTCACATTGCACACTGTGATCTTAAAAGCAGAAACAGATGCTGTTCATGTATATTTCATTGAGCCGACCTGTTATGCAAACCCAGGCAGTGACTGATAAAGCTTGCAAATTCCTTTGTCCGTAGATTCATGATGTGCCCTACATTCTGCCGCCATTCTGCAGTACACATCTCAGCTGTTCAGGTTAAAGCAGTTTCTCCTCGAACCTGGGAAATGTGACAACTGTTAAAATATTTTACATTATCTGTAGAAGTCACATGTTCCTTCTTTCCAAATGAGCTAATGCAGCTATGGTTTAAATTTTTTTAAGTAATCCATTACCTGCTTAACTGATTAGGTGTTGACATTGATTTCATTTGAGCATGTTGAGGAGGTCTTGTCAGACCTTGTTAAGCTAGAAATGCTTCTGCCACCACTCATACATGACAGCAGCCTCATTTTCTAACTTAATGGCATTGGCTTTATTAGGAGTGCATTTGCCATCATTCATCTGTCCAATCAGACCTCTACAGCACTTGGCAGAAACTGTAGCAGGGAACATTTCTCTTCTTCTGTAGTGATATGTAGGTCAGTCATACAACACAGTATTTAGCCTCCACTGGGACAGGTACAATGGCATGAAGCCAGCCACCAGAGTTTGCCCTTACAGGCAATTTGCATAGCGCTGAGTGCCCCATACTCCAGCTATCCAGAGGTCTTAAGACCTTAGGTCCAGAGCCACAAAGGTGACGAGTGTCTAGCACCATCCTTCTTTCATTAAAGACAGATACCTCAAAATACAGGACCTGTGTTGTTGGGCCATAGGAACTCAAAGGAATTACTTTCTTCAAGATCAGTCTCACTTTCTATAAAAAATTAATCATAACATCTAATTTTCTTAGTTCATAGTTCATTTTCTAAAGCTTAAAATGTCAGGGTCCTATGAGATTTCACATCAGGGGTGAGTTCCCCTGCCCTCTTTTTAGAAAAACAACTTTTTAACAACAAAGCTTGCCCAAGCTTTGCATAGATCTTATGAGATCAGTGTTAGGTCCAGCATGGAGGTTCTGCTGTCCTTTCCTGCCTCTCATGCTGGCATCCCCTACCCTCCTCACCTCCACACACTTCCACACACACAAGTCCACCACAGTCCAGAGGGAAGAGTGGTCATGTAGCTATGCAACATTCCTTAAAAATATGCCAATATAGTCAGGGTTAGCAGATGGCCCCAAATACTCTGATGTGCAATAGCAGAAGGAACAGATTTCCTCTTCAAGCTCAAATGTTGACTTGGCACCCTTAACAGATGAATAAGGGCTGATGAAAAATATGTAAAAGGTCTTGGACACCTTCTTAGTAGATATACAGAAACGAGATTAAGTGTAACCAATGAAACTGCAGTACACACCAGGTCACAAAACCCTGTCCATGTTTACAAAAAAACCACAGACAATATGGTCCATTGGTAAAGCCACAGTTCAGGGGGATTGTGTATATAAGGATCTGGTAGCAGAAGAGCTGAACATTCACAGGTCTTGCTAGATTCACATAAGAGCAGGTAAGACAAAAGTGGCACTGTGTGAAACCTCAGAAATGTTGCAATCTCAACAGATGCAAATGCAGGATGCTAGCCTGCAAAGTCTTGGACCTCTCTTGCCACAAGAGCAAAAGACAGACCATGGAATTAATGTCTCCAAGACATGTTTTGTCCTGCATGCTGTCAAAGCCTGAACAGAGGCACAGACTGAAGTAACTATTTGCTGTCTCCCTTTCAGTACTCAATGTTTTTCCTTCCGTCATGTGGCTAACAGTTCTCTACCTTCATTAAAGCTGGGAGGATGAGTCTCTTTAGAGCTGATGCCTGTATTACATCATGCATTAATTAGTGAAGCATTTGACTAGGAGGTGGGTTGAGCTTTGTAACCCAATGCCAGTCTAAATCCAAGATGAAGGTACCAGGTGACACCACTATGGACAGTCACATGGAGCTGAGAGGGAGTTCAGAAAACCTAAGGCACAGGACCGATAAGCCCTACTGCAGCATAAATACTTCTGTTACTCTGACTGCTTAAAAAAACGCCAGTCTAGATTCTTTGAACAAGACCCTGACAACCTAGCTCAGGGGTGTATTTAAGTCCCAGAAGAAAGCCCAGGTTGCCTGCTTTTCAGCACCACTAGACCCTCAGGGCACCTCTGTGCTATGCATCAAAGCACACTGTCAGGCTCTGTATATGCTAACGGAGCAGAAAAAGGGCAAGAAAGAAAGGGACAGGCAGGAGCGAAGGGCACGCTAGGGCTCTGCCCTCCCAGTTGAGCATTCTGCCTTTAGTGCGGGACTGCCCTTGATCATGCCATCCTTCCTGGCCTTGTGACTTTGCATTCCCAGCTGTGCAGCAAGGCAGCTTCAGCAGGAGGGAGGAATGCGGCACTGGTATGAATGCCTGAGAGGCTGGAGGTAGAGTCACACCTCTTCAACTTGGTAATGTCCTGGGGGTGTTTTGCTTTCTATGCACATGCCCCAACATTAAGATCTAACATTTTGTCTACCCTTTTTTTTTTTTGGTGCTGACATCCCTCTTCACCCATAAACTCAGCAAAGTGTTCTAATTCCCAGGTGAATGAAAGCATCTGATGTCCTGAAGCAGGAAGAGTTCTCAGATATTGTCCCCCCGTGCATCTAGCATGTTTTGTAATTTGGGTCTTCACAGTTCCCACTCAGCACACCAGCTTTCTGGATTGCCATTCAGAGACTCCTACCTCCCTCTATTAACTGTACATTTAGTCCATCTGACTCATTTAGATGCACCAGCTCATCTTCCTGGAGCTAAAGCAGCTTGTAGTTAAGTGCTGCTGTACCTAAATTAAGTGATTTGGATCTGGTCATTTGTACAAACTCATTGTATTGGTTTACCTCTTTAGGATCAGCTACTCCCTTGCCTTCTTGGAGGATAATGCTCAACCTGTCTGAGTAAAAATATTTCAAATTGCTTGTGGATTCTAGCTTCCTAAAGTAATTCTAAATCATGGCCCAAATTTGCCATGAATTCAGCTTTGTAGTACTGCTGTCTTCAGTGACATTACACTGTGGGATTTTCATGGGAAGTCTATGAAAACACATTCTGTGGGTCAAGGGCTGAAGGTCTGGAAACTCACCCTCTCAGAAATATCTTCATAAATCCTGTATGATGAAAAGTCTTTCAGAAATATGAGCCCCTTGCAAAGAAGATGAAAGTTTGCCAGACAATGTTTTTCTCATTTGCAGGTGACTATGACCAATGAACAGTAAGGCGTCAGGAGAGCCTTGTGATTAACACTCAGCAGAACCTTTTTCACGTCACAGCTCTGTCTCTTATTTCCATGCGTCTCGGCCAGTCCAAAGGAAGTAACTGGATGTGTCTGAGATGTGCTGATCGGCACAACAGCCTTTTTGTCTGGGAGTTCTTGATGGCTGCCGGACAGCCAGAAATCTAGTAGATTCCTGGTGGAATCTATGTAGGGCAGTGGACTATCTTTAAAAGCAGTATAGTCCCATCCAAAATGACAGGCTTGGCAGGTTTGTATTCCTTGTCTGACTGCATGCATCTTACTGTATGGAAAATTTATAAAATAGGGACAGTTACGAAATTTATAAAATAGGGGCAATAACCCTTCTTTTCTCATATTTACTCAGGTTGTACCCTTTGTCTCCCAGAAGACAACTGCGTGC
This sequence comes from Pluvialis apricaria, assembly GCA_017639485.1. Classification (NCBI taxonomy): domain Eukaryota; kingdom Metazoa; phylum Chordata; class Aves; order Charadriiformes; family Charadriidae; genus Pluvialis; species Pluvialis apricaria. Next base: position 37,734,701 of record CM030009.1, read on the forward strand.
TACACCTACTATGCAGAGACCCAATCCCATTTGGGACCTCTAGATGGTACTGTAATATAATAATATAATAAACTGACAGATGGATACTTCTAAAAAAAATGGCCAGTTCACAGGAAAATGCTACAAAAGGAATAACTGGGTTAGCTAAGTGCCAGCTCCCATGGCTGGACTCTATAAAATATATGCGATGAACAAGCAAAGCCAGGAGGGTTGTTTTTTTTTTTGTTCGGCAGACTTACCTGGTGGAAAGTCTAAACTACTGCTAACCTTTTCATGTCTTACAAATCTGCTGCCTGTACCCATCATTACATACCTTCCAGGTGAAAAAAACAGCCAAGCACAGAAAATGGCCTCCTGTTATAGAGGCCAATGCATGTTCAACGGGTGACACAAAAGTTAATTTTCCTTCTGCATTGCAATGGGTTTTCTCTGGCAGTCCCTTTGAACAAAGGTAACTGTCAGCAGGAGTCTATCACACCCTCCTCCAGAGTTTCTGAAGAAGGAATGTCAGAGATTCAAAATCCCTGAAAAGGGAACACCCCTGTCAAGGGGAGGCTTTGAAGTGACACTAAACATATATTTATAATTACAGATGAGGCAGTATAGTATGCATAAGGAATAAAGACACGCAGTGTGTCCTACGGGCATGGCAGGAGAGGTGACATGCATCATGAAGCCTTGTTAAACTGCTCACTGGGGCTGAGGAAACCTGAGGCTGGTGCTTCCTATCACTTTTCATGTCACAATGCAGTCCTTTTGCTTTCAGGAGTGCGCACACTTCACATGCACTATTGATATCCCTTAAATACATGACATAACTCTTAAGCCTACCTCAAGAAGGTAACATAATCTTCTTCACATACCCAGCACGGATGCCAGAAAGGATGCAGGGCAGATTTTTAGGTAGCTCAGCTCAGTGTGCTCCCTGTGAGAGGCCTGAACTCGGGCAAACAAGCCTCAGGAGGCTCACTTGGAAAGAGTCAGAGCCTTGCTGCCATTTGCCTGGGAGGCTTGGAGAGGAAAGCAAAGCCAAAAACAGCCAGAATGTGTAAGTTTCTATTTAGAGATCCAGTTGTCTCCATCCCTTTGTGTGTGTGCACATATGCATGCAAGAGTGGTTATGATCTCAGCATGAAAGCAGTTTATTAAAGCAGTCAGTTGTTTTCCTAGTAGGAAGACATTTATGTATGCATATATATACATAAACATACAAATATATGCATTTGGGCACAGAGATTTTCTGTGTATTAAAGTCTTCAGCACTTACACCCCTATTCAGGAAAATGCATGGGTGCTATTTTTTATTGCGTGGGAAGCCTGAGCAAGTGTCCCCAGAGATTCAGAGCCCCCCGACATCTGTTGGAGAACAGTGATTTACCTCTACTACAACTGCGGCACTATGTACTTGGCTCCAAACCAAATGGGTAGGTAGCTCCCTACTTACGTGCTCAAAGATGATTTTAAAACACATGTGGATGTGTCCTGTTGTCCAGATGACAACTTTCTTCCATCCCAACAGGTAACTGTAAGAAAAAACCTAAGCTACATCTTCTAGACAAACTGAGCTACAGATATAGTGAGTAAGCATCCCTGTAGATTGCATTAAAATCACAGCATGTCCCTCACTGAGGTATCTGCCCGTGACACCTGCAGTGACTTTCCTTTCCTAGAGATTGAGGAGGCTGCAAATAGGGAGATGTAGCTCCGACTGGTGACATCCATCATTATTTAAACCATGCTTTCCCAGAGTGCTTTATCCTGAGGGAGAGCAGACACATGATGCCTGAAAATGATGCATTTCCTGTGTGAATCTGATTATAGGATCACTTCATGGATGAAGTGTCCATCTGAACTACACATCAACCACCGCTAAACAATAGATGGCAAGAATCTCTGACATACTGCTACCTCTCGTTTATGTTGCATACATTCCTCTCTACCCCTAGAGTTTAATTGACACTGCTCTTTGTATTTTGCCTGCCAGTTTTGATCAAGCCCGTATAAAGAAGGATGCATGTTTAAACTACCACAGCATGAGTAATTTGAATCAAATACAGGTTTGCATTAAAGCTTTGGTGTATTATTTGATGGTAAACGTATTCTAAATCTTTAGGACTGCCATTATGAGGTGGGATGCCACGTCCTGGTTGGAATAGTGATTGAATCTGAATGCAAATCATCCTTTATATAGCAACGCTTTCCTCTCCTCCTCTATGCATGTGGACTATGTTTGTTTTATTTTAGGGCTCACTCAGGCTACAAGATTTTCTAGTCAATTCAATGCAGTCACATATGACCCATTTTCAATAAAATTAGGGCCAGACCATGGCCCTCTTCCTCACTTTCCTCACACAACAACCACCCTGAGTACATTTAAACTGTCTTCCAAGGGGTGTTCAGACAGGGCTTCTTGTCGGATAAGTAGCCCACCTACACAGTTTATTCTCAAGAGCAGGTAGGGTTTATGAGCAACTAGCTATCCTCATGTGGAACTTAAATCCTTTCTCTTGAAACTAATACCCTGTTCTCCCCTAAGGAATAGGTAAGCATGGCCTAATTTGCAGCATGGTTTGACCCTGCACACTCAAGGGAGGTTGTTCTGGTTCCCTCCAAGGCCTTTTGGAAGTATTAAGTGGTAGACACCGGACAGACAAAGAAAGTTAGCATTCCCCAGAGAGAGCCCTCTGGTACCTGTCATAAAATCATAGAATCATCTAGGTTGGAAGGGACCTTTAAGACCATCAAGTGCAACCATTAACCTAACACTGCCAAAACCACCACTAAACCATGTCCCTAAGCCCCACGTCTACCCATCTTTTAAATACCTCCAGGGCTGGTGATTCAACCACTACCTTGGGCAGACTGTTCCGATGTTTGATAATACTTTCTGTGAAGAAATTTTTCCTAATATCCATCCTAAACCTCCCCTGGTGCAACTTGAGGCCATTTCCTCTTGTCCTATCACTTGTTACTTGGGAGAAGAGACCGACCCCCACCTTGTTACAACCTCCTTTCAGGTAGTTGTAGAGAGCGATAAAGTCTCCCGTCAGCCTCCTTTTCTCCAGGCTAAACAACCCCAGTTCCCTCAGCTGCTCCTCATAGGACTTGTGCTCCAGACCCCTCACCAGATTCGTTGCCCTTCTCTGGACATGCTCCAGCACCTCAATGTCCTTCTTGTAGTGAGGGGCCCAAAATCAAATACAGTACTTGAGGTGCGGCCTCACCAGTGCCGAGTACAGTGGGACAATCATTTCTCTAGTCCTACTGGCAATGTTATTCCTGATACAGGCCAGGATGCTGTTGGCCTTCTTGGCCACCTGGGCACACTGCTGGCTCATATTCAGCTGGCTGTCCACCAACACCCCCAGGTCTTTTTCTGCCAGGCAGCTTTCCAGCTACTCTTCCCCAAGCCTGCAGCACTGCATGGGGTTCTAGGGGGCAGAAAGAATTTGAAGGCACCTGAGTCCATACAGCAACTATATGGATATGAAGTTAGATCTCAGGAGCAAGACGGACTTCAATATATCTGTGGGACTACAAAACTGATGCATAGAGCATACATAGCCCCTGTAGCTAAGAAGCTGATTCACTGACATGGGCAAGGATGTCATCTAAGCTTTCATACACTGGCCTTTTTCACAACATAATGAAATAAACTACCAGGAGGTGAGTCTACACTGCTCTGCTCCCTTGCCGCATTTGTATTAGAGCCTTCTGGGGAAATCTGGGGAGCTCCCTTTGTACGCTTACCCAGAGGATATCTGTACACACTATTTACACAAAAATTTTCATCTGGGATGTTTTACTGCATCTGGGAGAGCTAGAGCACTGAAGGACCAGTCAAAATGTTTACAGAATAGACACAGTGAGTAGATTCTTCCACTTGAGGAAATAAGGGTTACAGCCTGCCTAAGGGAAGTCATCAAAGTACCACTTCAGGTCTTTGGCAGAGGCAAACCATGACTGTCTGATGTAGTTATTTCATGAGTCTTAACTGTGTACTATATGAGCACATAACATATTGCAACTCAGACTTACCATCAACTAGTAAGAAGGTGTAGAACAGGCAGTACCTAGGTGCTTAGCCCTTTGGAGCAAGGGCATGCACAAATGCTCCTGAAGAGTTTTCCCAATCGGTTTCTGTGATGAAAATGTCCATATCAAAATGTGACTCATAATCATTTTATCCCATATGATGAATCTGCCATCCTTTTTTGAGAATGCTTCTCTCTTATTTTCATACCCTGTGTGCTGCATGAGCCTTAGTGAGGGAAAACAACATCCTGTGAACAAAAGACACAAGAATGTTTTGGAACATGCTTATTTAGAAATTATCTGTTAAGATATCATGGTTGCAGTTCTGTTGCACAGTAGTTTTTAAGCAACCTTATCATAGATCTGGACAGAACCATTCAGATGAACTACAAATGTGAAACAAAACTAGAATTCCTTCCCCAAAAAATTACAAGAAATACTCAAAGGTTACAGACTGTAGACAACAGAGTGCTGTGAATCAGCCACAGCGGGTGCAATCTACCAGAAATGAGCATTTTTTAGCCTTCTCATTGATTAGTGAAGCCAGAACCATTTCTAGCAAGCCTAGCATTTCTAGCAACTGTTTAGTGGAACATGAGCTGATTTTAAAGCCATTTTTTCTACAGCTTCACATTATATATACTTTCTTACTATATAACCACATTTTATATTTTTTTTAACAAAACTGTTATTGAAAACTTATTACAAACATTGTTCTTTCTAACATACTGGTATTTTACTAACTGATTCTGAAAAAATATCTAATCCCACTTTAAAATAAGCACAGCTTACTTCTATTAAAGTAAGTTTTATGTTTTGATCAACTATAACAAAACTGCTTTCAAAGTATTTGAAATAGAAATCATATACATGAAGATTTGCTCTGCTGTCATTCACTGCAGTCCTACAATATCTGACATATAGCTGATGTCTGATTAGAAGCAAACACCTAGTTCTCAATTGGGATGATACAGAAATTATGTGACATTATCATGCTACTTTGATTGTACCTTAAGAACATTTGGTTTGATCTTTTAATGTGGCTGTTTTCTTGCTCAAACTGCTATATCTATAGCACTGTATCTTCAGCTGGTGAATACTGGAAGGCCTTTATATTATCGGCTCAGCTGTGGGCTGCTTCCACCTTCTCTCTCACCCCTTCCAGGTGTTCCACCTACCTCCCTGCATCAGTATTAGTGGTTTTGCATCACCCAGTGTGTCTGATGGTTTGCTGTTCCAGCTGAAGCTGACCCTGTAAAAAACAATAAAAAAATTACTTTTCTGTTGAGTATATTTTCATGACCAGTAAAATTAGCACGAAAAAAGGAGGAAGAGGGGCAAAGAGGCAGCCACTACTTAAATGATCCCAAGATGATCACTGAACTGACTTCTTGCAGTATATGTCTCTGAAAGTGAGTGAGTAAAGCTGCATCTGCTTATAGCTGCTGAGAATCTGGCCCTGTATATATACGTGAAATGCTTTGTCTGCATAATTCCTGTAATCACATTTCCTCATGAGGTTCCTGCTTCATTTTGGCTAATATCTGAACCGTCTCTCCTTTTTTTTCCTGAAATCCCGACTCTTCTTTGTCGGATGTCTGTGCATCTCGTTACTGGCTATATTTCTCTAATATGAAAATGCTGCATTCCCATAAGTAAAACTAGGGGAGTGATTTATGCATTTTTCTGCATGAAAAGGCCCCTTGTGTGCTCCACATGTAAAGGCAGAACAAAGCAGATCCCTACGAACATTTGTTTTCCTTTTAGCAGTTATTGCCATAAAAAGAGGTCAGAATGAAATGAAACAACTTAATGTTTTGTCCCTTGTCCAGCTCTGGTGCCTGATCTGGTTTCAGCTGAAATAATTATGGGTCTCTCTCTGAATACATGAGAATGGACTCTGGCCCCTTAAGGATTACAGCTCTCTCGGTGGTTCCCACAACTTTGGACCAACTGGTCACAGTCCACCAAGCCAGCCATGTGCATGCTTTGCTTCTTAATACTTTCCGCAGCCCCAGGTGCAGAGCACTCATGATGGCCTCGAGGACCACCCAGGATTTCTGCACTGCAGCAGTGAAGCCACTGAAATAAGTAACTTGACAATCACACCCTATAATAAATAGATCTCCTTGGCCAGGAGTTCCAGCACAGCTGAGCTAGTCGGATGTGCTCATTTTTAGGCGCTTCAGGAGTGGTCTGAGGGGAGCCACGGCTGGCTTCACTGTCTGGTTTTGTTCCTAGCTGTAAAGCAAAGCCAAATGGCAAATAGTTTTTCTAAATAATGTTATGCATTTTCTAAAAATTAGAATGACAGTTCAGAATCCATTAGGTAAGTGCTGGCACTGTACACTTGAACGTCTAGTCTGTGAGGAACATAGTGACTGGGAAAGAGTAATGGACTGACAAACCTTCTGCTTGAAACTCTCTCATTGATCACAGAGCAAACATCATGGGGAGCATCTCCCTGCTGCACCGGGGTGCTCCCAGACCATCTAAAGAGTCCATATGTGGGAGCCTAATGTCAGTCAGGTTTTCTGCTTTCTGAAGTCCTCACTATTCAGATAGACTTGACAGGAGCAGAGGTGCTGTTTGGAGCAGTGGTTTGACAAGGACACAACTTCTGAGAGGCTGCTGACTCACACAACACTACATAAGACTTGAGATTAGCTGCACTCAGTCCCACCAGAGCTAAGTGCGTCAAGTTAAGCCCCCTGAGAGTGAATGCCAATGAATGCTTAAGAGTGTAGGAGTTAGGGCAGGTACATATTACTCTTCTCTGTTGTACATCTGCTCACCTCTGGATAAGGGTACAACGTGAGCTCAGTGTTATATCCAGGTCATCATTTTTAAAACCTGCCACTGGACCTATCCTCCATGAAAGCATATGATCTCTTTCAGAGTTCCTTTGTGGTTTTGCCATATCCTGCAGCAACGTGTTCCACAGTTTAGCTGTGTGTTGTGTGCAAAAAGGGCTTCCTGCACTCGGTTTTATATTTGGCAATTATTATCATTGGGTGTCTCTGTGTCCCTGTGATGTTAGAAATAATGACTATATATACACTTTTCACCTTCTTTATGCCCTCTGTTCTTTTGCAGTCCTTAACGCAAAGTAGGGGGCTTTTCAGTTTCTCCTTAAACAGAAGCCATTTCCTACTTCTCATCAGCCTTTTTACCCTCTCTCAATCTTTTTTAGATAAACTGCATCCTTTTTTGGCATGAAGAAATGCCAGAAATGCATTAATTATTTGAGATGCGGATGAATTGTGAATTCAAAGCCAGACATAATAATGCTTTCTGATCTGTTGCCTCTGTATTCTTTTCCTAGTAAGTCAGTTCTTAACTTTGGCTTTACCTGACATAAAAACATCTCCCACTTCTGCTGAAGTTGATGGTGAAAGTTCTGATCTGATTTCCATGAAGTCAGGTTGAACCCCGGGCCCAGAGCTCACCCAGCAGCCCTGCACTAATCTCCTGAGTTACCAGGCCACCTATGAGGACACTATTGTTCAGCCTTTTGTTCACTTGAGGAGTAGGTCTGCATGGATTCCATGACAGATCAATGACTCCAGGATTCTCTTGAGAGAAAGGGAATAATTTATCATTGCTAATGGTTTGTTTTCTGTATCGATCTTCTTACCTCCTCCTGACATGCAGCGCTGCTTATGAGGAAGTGCTCTCAGAAATATCCCCAGCAAAACCCACTTTACTTCTGGACAGAACTCGGTATATTGGACTTAACAGTTTTAGGTCCTTCTGATCAGGTGGGATTATTTTTGGCTGTGCTCTGACTGTTTTCTAACCAACTAAAAACCTGTCAGTAGATGTTAGTGTTATTCTTACACGCAATGCTATAGGCAAGGGAGTGAGGTCAGAACATTCACCCTGTTTTCCACAGTCAGGTGGCATTGCCCACTCCAGCAGTCTCTTGAAATCTGAAATAACTGAGCTCCGAAGTCTGACACTCACATGATGACATGAGAATTGCAAGGTTCATTTTTAAAGCAATTTTCTCTCTCTCATCACACCAGAAACAAAAGAGAAATCTTCACTCAAACACATTCTTACATCTCAGAAAGCACAAGGATTAAAAAGAACAGCCTTCCTTTCTGTAGGTTTAGCCTCCAAAGCAGATGCGCGTTTGAGCTTTTGGGATCCATGGGAAGGTGATACTGGGAATGGCATACTGGCTCTGCTACAGTCAGTGACACAATTCCCAGCAACTTCATTATGAATATGGTTTTACCCAAGGGCTTTACCAGCTAAGCAACTGTTACTGTATTTATGTACAGTTAGAGGATGTATGATGTCAAGTGACAAGCTTTTCAGGTAATTTCTGTTTAGCATTTGTACAGACATGCATAGGAAATATCATAGCTGAGGTACAGTCTTTGATTGTTGCATTTGGGCTAGCCATTTTGTATACGAAGGCAGAAGATAAAATGAATTGGTTATTCTAGGTGCTAACTTTATTCCCCAGAGAAGTAGAATTCAAGGGGACTGCTTCTGTGAGCAAAATTACTCACACGCATATATCTTCACAGGATCAGCACCTAAATTCGTGCATTTCTTCTCACAGAGCAATTACTTTCCAGATTTGATTTTAACAATGTTAGCTCCCAATTCAATTAACATCACCACTATTTTCTCTTGACAATTTCGTGGCAAGTCTATAGGGATCCCATTAAAATGTCATTATATTGCTGCTGTGTTGTAAGACTTCAGTGGGAAAACAATTTCAGTGCAAGTCTACAGAGATCTTGTTATGAAGCTGTTAGAATGTGAAATGCAAATGGCATCAATTATTTCAGTGCGAGCCTGTGGAGTCCCAGTCCCAATGTCATCATGATATGAAGTTAAAAAGAAAAAACATTCCAGCCTTCATGTATGGAGACACCAGGATGACGTGAGAATTAAGGGAGAAAGGGAAAGAGACAAAGGGGCAAAACACTTTTAATGCATTGTTACAGTGATGTGGCACAGCAAATAGAATTCATAGGTCATATACTATGGCCACCGTATGACCTTGGCAACCCTAGGCCTGAGCCTTCCTTATATATAGCCCTCTAATCCCACATGCAGAGGGTTTACAAAACTAGATTATAGTGATAGGGGGTATTTTTAGATCCCTACGAGGAAATGATCCTTTCTTGCTGCACATATTTTGAGCAGAATGTAGTTTTCCACAGCTGAAGTTTACTCTGCACCATGCAACACGTAAGTACCCCTTAAATCCATGGTAAGTCTAATCATGTCTGTACACTTCATCTGTGTAATTCTCTAGAAATAATTAGAAAAGAAGGATCTCCAAGCCCAGAGGGTGGATCCCTGCTGTGTGCTAAGGGCGGCTCCAAAGCTGCCTTGATACCAGGCGCATCAGTCGCGCAGACAGCAAACCCGTGAAAGGAAGCTCAGATGCAGCTCGAATGTGCCCTGTGGAGCGCATCTGATGTTGGTCCTCCCAGCACATGTACAAAGGGGGACTTGGCTTCCTGGACGCTGCCTACGTGGAAGTTGTCTGGATGGTCACTTGCCTGCCCTAAACCCTGTTGTTTCCTAGTGCGGGAGAGAAAGCCACAGGGTCTCTGTGAGTGAGGCTGGGAGATGGCTGATCATGCAGTGCTGGGTTATTACTGTCTGGGTGAGTGAAGACATCGGGATTAGCCCCAAAGGCAACAGCTTGGTGAGGTTAGTTAAGGAGGGGGAGCAGTCACTGTGGGAACGGATAGAAACGATATGAATACATGGAAGATATGACTGAGTACAGTATCTAAAATGCATCTTTCCATGCTGCGCCAAGCATAGATATTTTGACATACAAAGCCTGCATCCCCATATTTTTGTGCAGATGTGCTCCCTTCCATTTGCAAAAGGTCTACACAAAGTAAAACTTAAGTACTGGTTAAGTGTAGTAAACTCCAAAAAGTGCTCCGGGCTTTCAGTCAGTCTCTTTAAACCTGATCCAAACTTATCTGGTCAATGATAGACTACAGAAAAATACTAATTTTGCTGATATGGGCCAAGCATGTTGATGACTGTTACTACTTTTCTACCACAAACAATATAATGAGTCTGAAGGGACAGATCTGCCTGATAGGAGAGATAATCTCCTCAAGTCCCCATCACAAGTGAATATTTGCTTTTCCAGAAAATTTTCAACATTGTCAGCATCACCTTTGACCAGTCCCAGAACCATCAAGGACCTTGGTGCTCGTCCAGGATTCCATGATCAGGGAAGAAAGGGATTTCCTCTTTTTCTTCTTCTTTCCTAAAGGTGTTACAGGTTTGACTGTTCATAACTCTGGTCTCCTGTGGATAAAATGAGATCTATGGAAACCCTTCAGAAACACAGGACTCTTGAATGGCAAGATCTTAGAAAATGTCTCCAGATTTAGGAACTACCCTAGGAGAGTTGATCTGACCATATCTGACGTGTTGGTCTGTCTGCCTACAGGTACTTATGATGTCATTTCACAGGAGACGCAGCAGCAGCAACACATACTGCATTGCACCCACAGAAGTCCGTAATAAATAATTCTGTAGATGCCACAATAATTTCAACACAAAAAGGCTGAGTTAAAGGATCTGTAATTGCCTTATGTTTCTTAACATCTGTTCAATGAACCAAATTTCCAGCTTTGTTTATACTTGCTCTGAAGCCAGGTATTCTCTACAAGCTGAAACTTTTTTTTTTTTTGGTAAGGACAGGCAGTTACCAGAAGAGTTTCTATCTCACTCCAGCATGACCCTGGTATCATCTATCTGTAGTATTCACTTTGAGAAGTATTGGAAAGAAATTATGGTATGGGGATTGGATGGTTTAATATTCCTTTTAACTTACTGAGGTTTGAAAAGGGAAGTACTATGGTAACACCTCAACGTCCTTCTGCTGATATTGCCAAATCGTGGCCAGGCTGTGGTACATTATGCAAGCTGCTACACTTTGCCGATGCTCAGAAATCTGTGCAGCTCATCCACGTGGGGACCATTGGACTAGAATCTGTTGGGATTTTGGTCCTCATGCTGTGTCTGCTGAGATGCACTGGAGATAGTCAGTGGCTTGACTGCAAGACTAGAAGATTCTTACGTTTTCTTTTCTGAGCTGCATGTCAGGCAACAAATGTATGATATCCTTTGCTATTATAATGGTCGATGTTATGGAATTCTCCCCAGCTGAGCAGCTACTGTAGTTGGTGGCAGCTGCTATAGCTGTGAGTTACTCCCAAGAGTAACATCTTGTGGGTAGCCTCTGTTGTTTATATGTGGATAGGCAGAGCTTAAGGGGGTCTACATCCTGGCTGTCTTCTTTCTGCATTGCAGATAAAACAGCCTTATTGAAACATTCTTAATCTGCATAATCAGGACAGAAAATGAATGTGATCAAACTCACTCATAAAATTTCTCTCTCTCCTGCTTTTCTACTCCCAGACCTCCTCTGTGAACAGCCTCTTCTGCAATGTATTTTGCTATTTCTGGATCTTTTCCAAGACAAAAAGCAGAAGAGCACCAACACTGCTCTGGGTTAGCCGAGTTAAAAAGCAAAAACCCAAAAAACAAAACTCAGCAGGCATCCCATATTGCATCTGAAACCAGTTTAGATTGCTAGGGATTATTTAACCCAAATCAGTTCACCCACCTCCTCCCCCATTTAGCTACAATGTTTATTTTACACAGGAATTAATAGAGATGATAAGTGATAGCTCTTTGCAAAACATTTACGAACGAACCAGCAGCCTAAATTTGCATAGCCCAGAGCTGGTATTATAAGTTCAGCTTTTGCAAACACGCCTGCAGAGCGAGGTGGCTTGTTGAGCCTGTGTTAAATTCAGCAAGCTCCAGTGGCTATAATAAGAACCAGATAAAAAGGCCGGTTAGGAGGCATGCTGGCTCTGGATAGCCGTTTGCCAATAGCCACTTTTGCTGCAGAAGAGAAGAAACAAGGCCAGAGGGAATGGCCAGAGAGGGCAGGAGGAGGAGGTTGGCACTGGGTGCCAAGGCAAGAGGTGGAAAAAACCCACCAAGCAATAAGCTTACTGCTCCTGTCAAGCAGAAGAGAATATCCCAGGCACTTCCCTTCCCACAGAGGTGGTTATCCCTGTTGTCTACTGCCAGATACCTCCTTCCTCTCTCCCCTTTTCCCTGGCATTATAAAGCACATGTTCTGAGTCTGTTGGCTGGGACAATGATGCAGTCCCACCCATATCCACTCAGACTTGGAAAGGGATGAAGCGGGGAAAGAGACACTGCCAGACTGGAAATCCTGCCCCAGGGCTGTGCCACACTCCTTGGTACAACCCCAGCGCAGCCTGGTTCCTCCCCAGGTCAGGCAACCGTAACAGATACAGCGTGGGCCTGCTAGGACTAGATGGCAGGTCCTGTGCTCTCCTGTCATACAGCAAGGCTCAATTTTACATCAAGTGATTTGTCAGTATTTTCCTGCTAGCATTTGGCTTTTCTCTTGGCTTTGCTCCTCACTGCTGTTAGCTGTCCTGACAAATGAAAGTCATTCTGAAACTATGTGGCTTTGTAATTATTATCTTTGGTAAATGTTTTGAAAGCTGAAGAGTTGCTGTTTGCTCCCTCACAAGCTGGAAATGCCTGCCAGAAGTTCAATTTAACTGTCAACACCTCTGCTCACGAACTTAAATATTTTGGAGTCTGTCTTTAGAGTTACATATATTAGCATGTTCTGCTTTCTGTAGGACAGACAACTGGTTGCTAATAAGAATGTATTCCTGTTTAGTCATGTTCCTTTATTTAAGGCTGATGTTGAACTAGTTTTCATCTCTCTGTGCTAGTATTCGTGTCAAAAATAGGTTTTCTGCGTTCACTGCTAACTATAGCCCTTTAGGCTTCCAGTGCTTTAAAAAACACCCAGATCCTGAATAACCTCATGACTGACATTGCTACCAGCTTTTTGAAGACAGAACGGTAACGCCTGGAAAAACTTGTCATAGGTCCCTTCCATTTGCATGAGCACTTTCACGCACAGATACAAACATGTTCGGTAACTTCAGGGGGAGAACTTGTGAGCACTGAATTAGGCATGTTGATAACCAGCTGAAGAAACAGCCTGAGAATGGAGGTTTAATAGATGTAGTCAGCCTGTGTCAAATGAATCGACCCCCATGTTTCATGGCAGTAGATGGCAAACACTGTATACTGTTCTGTGGAAGTCAGCCAGGCTATATTCGGTATTAACAGGAAATTGGTACTTTGGGCACTTTTGAAAATCCCCCTTAAGGTTTAGATCTTCAGACTGATGGTCAACTCCCATAGACATGATGTGGAATTAAATACCTGTGTGGTCTTGAGAACCGGGGCTGCAGAAAGATTTCCCAAAACGCTGATGAACCTAGTTGCCTTTAATTTCACAGGAGAAATTGAATCTGCATCTTTAAGCTCCAGAAAATTGAACAAACTCTATCCGTCCTCATTCGTTTGCATCCTCTGTCCTTATAAGGCATAGGAATAGGAATTATTTGTGGTGGAATATACTCAGACTTCATTGGTTTTGGCTGTGTTATTAAAGGAGGCTAAACGGAATTCAGTACACATTTATCCTTAAAATATAATGGGATCTGGGTATGACCCTTACTGGATACCCCAGTATCTGTTAACTCCATATTAAGCCCCTCTTCATTAAGAACCCTGTACATTCCCAAATGAGTATTCTTTCACCCTGGCTGGGCAGTGCTCAGCCACAGTCTGCTCTCCATGGGCAGAGGCAGGAGGAGAAACAATGATGTTAACAAGAACCAGATAGAGAGAATATGCCCTAAGGTCCTCCCATGCTGAAGAATGCTTGGGCGTAAGTACAGCTCCTTGGGTGGGGAAAGGCAGAGTGGGCAACTCTCTCCTCCACAGCTCATGCACATTAAGGGCCCTATTTCATACTGTGGTCCATAAGGAAATGGCCTGATTTTCAGGGTTGCATTTATACTTCTCTGAAACTCATTTCTACTTAAGCCTGGGTGTCTCCCTTTGGTATCTGTCTTTAAGTTCTGTGTGAGATTCAGTTAAACAGTAAAATGTTCATTGTTCAAGATGTTTTTGTGGATGCCACCAGCAAATTCCTTAATAAATGCCACAGAAATAACTATTTCTGCTGACACAGTCCCTGGAATTGTGAGTTATTAATTAGGCCGTTTGTCTCACATGTCACCACCTAATCTGTTATATTACATTCCTCTACATTTTCCAATAAAAATAAAGCTGCTTTCATATTAATTTTGGGCTTTGTCATAGGAGGAATTCAGTTCGCATTCTTTGTTGGGGTTTTGTGTGTGTGTGTGTATCAGGAACCAATATATTAATGAGACCTCAAAAGCAAAAAAACTCTTTCATATGGAAGAGAAATAATCTCCTATGCAGAACACAGAGCACACAAGCATAAATAGGACAGACTGCATGGCAGTAAGTACAAGCAGCTGGTCAGAGCAGATTCACAGACAGAGTGGAGCTGTAAGGGGATAAGAGATTCGTTTAGCTTTAGAAAGGGCCTAACGTGCCAAAATAGCCCAAATGATAGGGTTTCCCTAATCACCGTGGATAAATTTCGTGCCAGGGCTGAGAGCCTCATTGCACTAGCACCTTTAACTCACCTAGATTAAACTGTGGTCCTGTGAAAGCTCAGAGGACTCAGGCTTCTGATACTGCCTTTCTGCAACCCCCCTGTATCAGTATAGATTTCACCTCACAGCCACTCACGTGCAGCGCTGGTGCCAAAAAGTAAAGTAAGAACTGAAGTCTTCAGCAAGGAGCTTAAAATGTGAACTGTTGGGCAACAGGGAAAATAATCCCACAGTTCAGAGGTACAGTTAGGATATGCTTATGAATGTGCTTGGAGTTTGATTTATCAAAATGCAGTAACACCGGAAGCTGAGTTTTAGAAGTTTCAAGCAACATTGCCACCAGGACAGTCTAAGAGAATATAGCAGCACTAAGAGCAGGAAATTAAGAATATAAGCATAAGAACAAGGGAGCATCCAGGCGGAGGCAGCAAAAATATTCTTTTATGGAGAATGCTGTTCTGGAAAGTGGTATAAAGAACATTTTTGTCATGAGGAAGAATGGCAGCAAATGAGCAGAAAAACAAGGAGAACTGCAATGTAGTTTATCAACGTCTAGTTACAAAGGTAGAAAACAAGGTGAGTTGCCCGGAACGGCTATGAAAGGTCTATGAAAGGCTATTTAAATCTCTTTTAAACACCATGATGACAGTACTGAAGAAGGAATTGGTGACACCTATTGTGAGCAAAAGAGGTGGTTCTGGTGACTATATCAGGACAGCTGGTTTCTATCTACAGTCTATCTTCTAGCTCCCGAAATAGCCCTGGGCAGCCCACTTCGGTGCTAGTGCTGCATCAACCCTCAAAAATCACTCTCCAGTCCCCATCAGGGACAAGAAAAGACTGAAATGCAGAGGACTCAGCACAGGTATGATGTGAAGTGACTGACCCGGCTGGTGAAGAGGCTACCTGAGCGAGCTGTGCCTTTGGGGCACACTGCCTGCCCGGCGTGCCTGTGCAGCCTCCCCACGCCCCACCACAGCTACCTGCAGTCCTCTTCACAGGCATCAGCAGTCCTTGCAGGGGGAGGGATGGGGAGAAGTGACTTCAGATCTTTAACGTGATAAAAGCGCTTTACATCTGTTCACATGAAACCTTTTCATACGTGAAATAATGCTATTCATTTTCTCAGGAATAAACCAAGTTTGAATGCAACTTCAAAAGGTAACAGTGCCCTTCAGTGTATTCACCATGTTGCAGCTACACTGGCACAAGACGACAATAAAATGGAAATTATCTCTATAAATATCTTTCAGTGGAGAGTTCTTCCATGGCGGGTGGGGTGAAAGCCAGCTTGTGGCAGTCCCTTCACTCCCCTGAGAGGCAGCACTGCATGCACATCAGCCCTACCTGCACAGCGGTGCACTACATACTACCAGAGCTGTCAATTGCAGCTTCTACTCACCATTGTCAGGCACAGGAGATGAAAAATTACTGCAAAATCTGTCTGTAACATTGAAGTTGTCCAGCCAGGTGCCTCCATATATGGCTTCCTCTGTGTTGCATGGCCAGGAGAGGTGAACCGCAGTGGTTCATCAGCAAACACGGGCTGGAGTTTCCCTGGTCCAGTTCTATGCTGCTACCTTCTCTCTCCCAGTAGAAAATCTGAACCCTTATTTATATCTGAAGTAGAGACATCTCAATATACGGAAGGATGTTCTCAAATGCAAAAATCATGGAGATTTGTACTTCATGAGCGCTCACACCTTTTGCAATTTTACTCACTGTGAGTGTGCATGCATGTGTTTTGCACTGAGCATCTCTGTTCAGTGAACAAAAAATAGTAGGGATACTTAAAATTTTGAAAGCTCTTAGTGAAATGCATTGGGAGAAAGCCCCCAAGTCTGCAGTGCAGATACACACACATCCTGCCCCAGCAATGCTTAAGAAGGGTTGTCTGCATGACTTTCATCTGCCCAACTAATTTCTTGGTCTCTCAGTATAGCCCTTTCTGAGAGATTCTGTCCCTGCGCAGTTCTCTAATACACTCAGCTGAAAGGCATCAGAAAAGTGCCAAATGTCAGTGTCATTCTTTTTGGCAAGTGTAACTGTGGAACATCCCTTCCTCATCTCATGCTGCCATGATGTGCCTTTGTTTTTCACACACACATGCACAACTCTGGCTTCTGCTTGACTCTCTAGGGGAGAGAGAGATGCTGAAATGCCTGGTTCCAGCTGCACGCGTTTGTACAGTGTATTTAGCAATGCTCATTCACCAACAGAATCTGTACTGTCACCTTCTAGACAGCATGTAACCTGAGAGAGGAATGTGTCAATGAGTGAAAGTCTTCAGTGCTGTGGAAGGAGTTTCACCTCCACCTGCCCAAACCCGCAAGCTAGGTAAAGTGGCCAGAATCAATATAACGTGTATTAAAAGAGG
Source organism: Pluvialis apricaria (assembly GCA_017639485.1). Classification (NCBI taxonomy): domain Eukaryota; kingdom Metazoa; phylum Chordata; class Aves; order Charadriiformes; family Charadriidae; genus Pluvialis; species Pluvialis apricaria. The sequence continues at coordinate 37,751,684 of CM030009.1, forward strand.
CATGAATTTGGCTTTTGGGGACAATTCCCTTATCATGTGAGCCAAGAAAGACACCATCAGTCCCTAGAGCCAGTTTCTATCAGAAAGCCAGATCATTCTTCCCTGGTCCTCCTCATGAGCCCTGGGGATTACACAGCACCTGTACAACTTGTTCCTTTTACAGGTCTGTTAACATAACAGGACACAGCGGCCGGTCTGGAAGCACCCGTCTGCCTTGGCACCCTGCAGTGACATGTTCGGAGCTACCCTGTTTGCTGGTGGTAGCCTCACTGCTACACTGGGGATAGTCTCGAGCCTGAGTGCTCTCAGACAGGGAGCCTATCTTGAATGCAAGGAGCTGTCCTTCTTCATCTGTTCACTCCTTCCAACTGAAAACATGAAAGAACATACATTTCAGAGTCTCTTTAGGATTTCCTTTCACCTTTTCTCATGTCATAGGGGCCAATCTGTGATAAAAAGTGTGGGCACATGATGTTGGATGATACCAGGACCAACAGGCCACCAACCTGCTTTGTAAGTCAAGCTTACACATCAGTTCCCAAATGTGATTTAACAACCTTACTTCATAATCCCAAATTTAAAATTTTGCTTTATGGCCCTTGTGCTTCCTTGCACCTCAGCAATGCAGCAACAAGGATATTGCCTTAAGGAGATGCCGTAACAAATACTCAATTTAGGTAGTGACAGAGCTACATCTGAAATCTCGCCAGAAGACAAACAAATACTCAGTACCTTGGGGCCTCATGCCAGCCTCCATGCCAACCTGTTATTTGAACAAAATTTCCTGAATGTTGACACCTCTATCCAGCCTCAGTAACATGGTGTGACTGAGATGGGCTCCAGTGCCAGCAAACGGACTGGGTTCAATGTTCAGTCAGCGAGTGCTTATATTGATATTGCAGCACGCAGACCCCAGGACAGTTGTTCCACCTGAACACTCAGTAGCCATGTGCCTGCACACGGCTGGGCTCCTCTGAAGCGTCTTCACTGCTGGAGAGGGAGGTGAGTTATTTCTCAGTGTGTCCAGAACGACAGATCCCAAATATAGTCGAGATTTTTAGTGTACAAGTACACGGGAACTGTCTTGTGCTGACAATTATTCTTCAAAAAAGTCATGGCCAAATCTTGTCCAGCTTATTAACAACTCTCTTGTCAATCCATTGTAGACCCCCAGATTCAAGTGCAGTAATTAAATGGGTGAAACTTCCAAACTCAAGGATGGAAGAAAAGTACCTACTACTTGGAGCTCTTGGCAGTAAGACACACATGAAATAACATGAAATATGATACTGCCTGAATGGTCCCGTTCCTATCTCAGGTAATCATTTGCCTTCAGACAGCAGAAGAGGAGAAAGAAGAACTGCCGAGCTGTTGAATTGTTTAACAGTAGCCGTAACCACTGTCTTGACCCTAGCCCTGATGCCGTCTCCTTGCTTTTCAGCTCCCACTGGCAATGACACCATAGCAGCTTGTCTCTTGAGTAAATAGATTCATTGGTCTGGTTATGTTTGCATGCATTAATGCATTTAGAGAGACCTTTAATCCATCCCAAGCTGAAACTGTGATTCCATCCAAAAGGTTAGTGTGCTGCTTTTACATAGTGCAATGAATAAGTTGAACTTGCATGTTATCACTCACTGTTTAAACACCATAACACCTCACAAATACACACTGTCTTTCAGATAGGAACTTCAAAACATTTTTCCAGTCACCCATTTAATCCCGCAATGGACCAGCCAAGTCAGCTGGCAGATAGAGTTTTCTTCTTTTTAGGTAGGTAAATTGAGGCAGAGAAAACTCAAACACGGATGTCCAACATGGCTTTTTTTCAAAGACGCCAGCTCCTGACAGCTGCCATTGCTTTAGGATCCCTGCATACCTCTGAACTTCAGATAACATTTATTGAAATAAATAATGAAGTGAATAATGAAGTGAACAAAACATGAATAAAGATGACAGTGTATGAATGTATTTTCCTGTCCTTTTTGTGATCCTTTAGACCTCATAACTTGTTTTATACATGCAGGGAAGATGAATGGAAGGCCAGGGTTTCAGGGGTTATTTTGCCAGAAGGAATGGTTTGTGTTCCCTAACAAAGACACCTAATTTTTAGTGAAAGCTGAAAAGAGGAAGAGAATTCCATACTACTGGTATTATATATCCCCTTGTTTGTGCACACTGGCTTGTCTCCAAAGCAGAGCGTGTGGAAACCATATGACTACTATTGAATATGTGCCTAAATCAAATTTGCAGTGTTTTTGCTTGCCAAGCACATGCCTCTAGTGGGGTTAGATACCATATGTTAGGTAGAAAACAGGTTGCAGTTTTATTGCCTACCTTTCCAGGTGCAGGATGATCTTGCCAAGTGAAGTGACATCCAATTGTATAGGAACTCCATAACCTTCTGCTTTATTCTGGGTCCCAAAGCCCATCCTAATAACTCCAGAATGGTTGACCAAAGCAGCCACCTACCTCTTTGAAAGCAGTTTCTGTAAGCAGAGAGGGAAATGAAGAAGGTAAGACTTTGGGTCTTTCCTCCATCTGAACTTGGGAAAAATACGTTAGAGAAGGCATCATTCCCTTTTCAGCGGCACTAAAAATTTGAAAATGTGGTTTTGTTCCTTGTTGGCACGAACCCAAATCTTTTAGAGGAGAGTCTGGGCTGTAGATCGAATATGTGTTTTGCTGCTCATGACTTCAGGCACAAACGGAAGAGCCTGGTCCAGCTGCCAGGTTCAAAGGGAAGGGGCTCAAATATGGTTTTCCACTTTTGGCCAGGAAACTAGAACGGAAGACTAGCCACCTGACAGCTGTCGTTTTATTTAGAAATATGGAGTCTTCTAATGTAAATGCTAAGAATGGCCATAGTGAATCAGAGCAAAGATTCATCCAGCCCAGTCATCTGTCTCTCAGAGTAAACTACTGAAACCACATTCCCAGTTTGCTGCTCAGGGACTTCCAGATCCACAATAATTCGTATTTAGTGGGCCTTGATTGACGCACTTCTCTTCTGTTAATTTTTCCTGTCTCTCCCTGAATCAAGTTCAGCTTTTTCCATTCACAGCATCCTGCAGCAGTCAGTTCCGACAGTTTTCAGGCATGTTGTGTAAGGGAATACTTGCTTCTGTTTGCTTTGAATCTTCCACCTTTATTTCTCATACAATATTATTCCATACGCTTGGCCATCCTTGTCATCCTTCTCTGAATCTTTTCCATCTTTGCTATGTTCTTTTAGAGATGAGGGGCTCAGAACAACATGCAATATTCGTGGCAAAGGTACGCTGTAGATTTAGGCCATTACCCTATATGGACCACTTTTTCTCTGTATGCATCTACATTTGTTTACATTGAATCTCACCTGCTGTCTCAGGGCAGAATTACTTTACCTGTAGTACATTAAAGAGCATAACATTTGTCAGTCTATGGAGGTTCACATCAAGGAGTAATGTCCTGAGCAGGCAAATATAGCATACCTAGCATACAAAGTACACTAAAAAAAAAACCCACTCACACTTCTAACAATGCTGGATTTCCAAATCAATAATTTGCAAAAGCGTGAAAGTAGAAATGAAGTTTGTGAAGATGATTTTTTATTATCTCTTTGGGAGGAAAAGGTGCAAAAGCCCATGTAAACTACTTCATGACCATTCAGATATATTATAATATCTAACAAGTACTTTCAGTGCTTACTTATTTAATAGAGGTGATAACTAGCATCCACATGTAAATTTGCAGGCAACATCAGTTGTGGGGCACACAACAGATGAAGCCAGACTCACCTGGGCCTCAGACTTGCAACATTTGACATCAGTGTCACACACCTCACTCGGCATTACTTACCTCTGTGTCCAACTTCATTGCAGAGTCCCAGGAGTGGATATCCAGGCACCACAGCTCTGCTCCAATCTTGGTTAAAAACATTTATTTACCATTTATAATTGAAAGCTGACCAAAGACTGATTTTACTGTTGAACTGGAGTTGTCTAATCATCGACGTCACAATGTTTCCATTTCAGAGTTGCCTGCTGAACTGCTGACTTTCCCTGGTGGATCCTGGTAACCACGTGAGCCTTTACAGAGTTCTCAGAGATGTTATCTCATGTTCAGTCACTGCTGTCACTTCCCACCACCATGAGTGTGTTGCCTGGGACTCTCCATTGCAGCTTACAGAAAAGAATACATAGAGGCACAAGCCTGAAGCAATTAATCCAAATAGTGAGAGCAGCTGAACTGTCTGGGAAAGGGTCACAGCGGTGACATAGAACAGCACTGTCCAAGTACTCCAGTTAAAGGCAAATGTGAAGCCAGGCAGACAGACAAATGGAAAATGCAGGTGTCAGGATCCAATGGAAAGCAAGAAGATAATATGTTCAACCTATAAGCAATCACAGGAAAAGTGGAGCACTGCAGAAAGACTCATGTTATATTCCAGTGCCATGCCCATCCCATGGTAGTGGGGATCTAGCCTAGGATTAGTCTTCTGAAGCAAATGGCAGTATCTGCTGTATAACTTTACTAGCTCTGAAGCTGCTCTAGATGCATGCACTGTAGAAGAAACATATTGGCCAAATGATTGCACCTCTTCTACTGGATGCGCTTACAGCCACTTGCACAGACTGATGGATCGAGTCAATTCCAGGTGGATGGGAAGCCCTCTGAAATTCATTCCCAGAAACACTGCTAAACAACAGTAATAGACCACTAGTAAATATCCTCACAAGGAGAATAAAAAATATAAAGCAGAGTCAGCAAAGCCCTGGGAAAAATGTGATCAATGATCGGATGTATTCGGTGAAACCAATTTAAGGCCAGTGTGAGAAGCCAGGAAGCCCATGAAACAGGAGAAGGTTTCTCACTGGGCACATGCATAACTGGCACTCTGGAGTACTGACTGGTCAGCAGGGCACTGCAAAGCACACATCTGATTGCCATATGACACTGTACAAGTGTGCAAAGAGAAAGAATCGCCATGCCTCATGTAGCCTATGTAACTGCTTCTCTCCCAGGTGAAACTGAAAGCAGCAGTAGCCACATGAAGGAATGTGGTCAAATAACTAAGCATGCCTGCTTCTGTTTACTTTGATTCTCTGTTTGACTCATTGATCTACCTGAACACCCAGAGGAAGACATCAGTTCGGGTGGGAAGAGAGCCCAGTCCTGCAATGCTGCAATATGACAATTCACTTTCCCGTTAGCACAGAAAAGATGGGCAGGAGAACCAAAAGTCTGCTTTGCTTGATGCTACAGCCTAGTAGGACTATAACTGTGCAGAGAAACATAATAACTGAATGAGCAGACCCTAAAAGGCTGGAGAGAAGTCCTCGAAGATGTCCCACAATTAAGCAGATCTGGTAGCCATCAAATCTTTTTATAAAGCGATAGCAAATGGCAGCAATCCAAGCTTCATTAGGAAGGAGGCCATACAAGAAATGTGACCATGACAATGACATGTGACCAGGGAGAGATAAAGCTGCAGATAGCTCCAAGTAACAAGGAAGTAAATGTTTGGTTAACATGAGAATGTAAGCCAAGGCCTCAGGTAGGAAAGTCAGAAGAAACAAGGAGGATGTGCAACAAAACAAACCAGCGTGATGTAAGCCAAGAAAAGGAATACAGTGACCAGATGGAAGGAAGGTCCCCAGTGTCAACAATAGCATAAGCAACAGGAGAGTAGTTCACAGAAGGGGTATAAATCATATTAATCTGTCATGGGTTGCCAGTACAAAACCATCTTGCTGGCTTACCGACTCCCAAGTGAAACACTGAGCGATGCAGTTTCGCCCCCATTTGTAGTGCAATGATCCTTCTTCTGGTTCATGACTCTATGGGGTAAACCCAGGTAATTGGACTAATATTTGATGGGCCATCCAGTTGTGCCTAATGCAGGGGGCTCTGGGGCCATGGTGTATAGAGGTTTATGGCTGGGACTGAATCTTCCCAGGGCGTTCGGAGAAAACCCACTGAAATGTTCAGTCTTTGGCAGCAACCATGAAAATGGACAATGCCGACCATTTTTCCACTGGGCACAAGCTCCAAGAATGTCTTACAGGAGCAGTACATTTCTGCTCTAGCCACTCACAGGGTCTTTATTTTGGTACTAATACGCATTTCCATGCAAAATGTACATGCACAGAGAGATTTAGTACAATGGCAAGGGCAGCTGAAAATTAGTTACCAATTTTAATAGCATGTTCCAAGCATTTGTTTTCTCTGGATTTAAATCAGGTTGGTTAAAACTCCTTAAATGCTATAAACTTTAATTTTAAAAGACAGTCTTCCTTTGGGCACCATCAGAGCAATGGAAACAACTACAGAAAATACAGGAATCAGGTATCACTTGTAAGAAAGTAACTAGGGATGTAGTATTCCATTACATGGGATGCATTTGTACCATTTTAGCTTGCACAGATGGAAATATAGTTCAATGTTTCAACATCATTTGACTTTCACATGTTAAAATATTGATAAGTGCTGCACAGGATAATGCCCCTATGGTTTCAAGTAGTAACTAGAGCATGATGTTTATTGAAGTGAAATACAGCAAAGCCTTTAACAAGTATTTAAAATTCTGGGAATCATTCTCAACACTGTCATAGATTATTTCTTTATTTTTCTCCAGCTAATCTTTGTTGATATCTTCCAGTTTGTGAGTGCTAAAATAGAATTCGTCTTCTGATCACCTCAATGCTTCTGTGTTATAAGAAACTCTGTAGGAAAAAAAATAATCCTATTTGAAAACTACAGTTCTGCTGTCATACACGAAATAGCAAACTTCAATAAAGAAAAACAATGCTACATAAAATCAGCATAAATGGACCATAGACTCCCATGGACTTCTAAATATTTATGGACCTTTATGATGCAGCAAAAACATCTGAAAGCCATAAAACACGCGATTATCCAGATTGCTCAACAAGGTCTAACTTGTATCATGTCAAAGCTTCAGTTCTAAAATGCACAATATTTCCTACACCACTTACAACTGCTAAGACCAAATTAGCCCAACCAGAAGCCAGTGGAGGTCAGAAAAGATGTCACTTCAATATATTTGAAGGGAAGATGGGCCATGGAACATTTTCTGAAAGTGCATATCACAGGGGTAAGACTGGCATTCATTCAGAATTCATCTATCCAAACTGCAGCATCAAATTTAGCACAGAGATGCTCTGGTCCCCTATGAAAGCAAGGCTTCGTTTTATGCTTCCCATTGGCACAAACATGGAAAAATCAAAGAGGAAGGTAGTTCACTAGATATAGTTCAGGTAAACAGACTGAAAAGTGTTTAAAATTCTCTGGAAGTAATTTGGAGTAAAAAGAAAAGTTTTCAAGCACTTGAGCAACCACGCATTGGGGTACACAGCTCTGCAATGGATTTAGGAACTCGACTCTCAAACAGGTAATTCTTTAGGGTGTACTGTTTAATGCCATCACCTCTGGAACAAGACTCTCAGGTGAACACTGAGAGTCTGAGAACACAGATCTGCATAGGAAGCCTGTGTTGTTCCCAAATGGATGTTCAGTACCATAAGCAGCGTTTGCAATTTATGTGTGAAGCTGCATGACGAGGCTTCTCCTCTTCATCTAACCTCATGGCAGTTTTAAAGACCAAAGAGCATTGCTAGACTGTAAACAGTGTATTGCTTTCCCCTTCTCAAAACAAAATAAGAAAAATTAATCCTATTTTTCCCATTGTGCTTTGTCTGATTGTAGGAATCTCAGCTTAGATAAAGTAACGCTTAAGGTGTTCTTAAGGTCTCAATATCTCAGTAGTTCTGCTCTGAATACTATTTAAATTAAATGCAAGTTCCCTTGTTTCACAATTCATACGCATATTTTAGCACATAAGTCATAATAATAAAAGTGATCAGTTTCAGCGTAAATGATTATTTTGCAGAGCAGTCGGTCTCCTATCCTTCTAGCCACTTTATTATCTGATAATTAGAGCTGGTTAAAAACGTTCTAATTTGTCCATTTCAGTACTGGTTCCTGAAAATTCTATGACTATTCTTTGCAAAGAATACTGGAACATTTCATTTCTGAGTTGTGGAAGTGTTTCCCTTTGGTTTTATAATTTAGATTAATAGAGTAGAAAATTTGAAATTATTGAGTCAAAAGAAATCCAAACCAGCATGGAGTGTTCCAGCCCTACTGAAATGGAAGATTTTGGTAGCTCATGTAGATAATCCTAAAATTTCATAATTTTGCCTTTTTGTTGTCCTGAAAGAAAAGTTTGAAATGTTAACATTTCCATACAATAAAATCCCTCCATTTTGAAATCTGCTAACGATTTTGAACAGTGGGCATCGATTGACTTCAAAGTGCCACTTACATGTTAGTACAAGAAGTACTGCAAACCATCTCAGAAAAAAGAATTGTATTACTATGAATTAGTGATGCAGCAAGATGTCCCGGCTACACATTATGTTTCACATTGTCATATGCTGAACATTATTTAAAACAACAATAACATAATTATTTCCACCGGGCTTTTCAGAATCCCTCGTGATGTCTTCACTTATACAAGATTCTGGACTGCTGCCTTGAGTAAAAATAATGTCTTATTTAATGAAAGCTAGCCAACAGTCTCAGCCCAAAGCCCATTGCCATAATTTTTGAATCGTTCAGAATGTGCAAAATGACACAAACCTTTCTCAATCACCCCTACTCAAACCAAGAACATGCCTCAGCTGTGTTCTCTGTATGCTCGCATCTTGGTCACAGAGGACCCATATGATCATATGCTATACTGCCCAAAAATAACTTTCTCATGTGCAGAGAGGCATTTAACCAGAGATATCATGTAACATCTTCTATAGCCATCTGTTCAACCTAGGAGGCACAGGTATTTTAGAGCAACACACAGGTTAAATGCGCGCAGCTAGTATGTGCTGTGTTACAGCACTGTATCGCAGTGCAACAGTGCATTTTGCAAGCGTAAGAGAAAGTGGTTATCAGATTAAAAAAGAAGTGATCACGGACCACAGCTGTCATGTGGATATCACACTGGCAAAGTAGAATGTGCAACAAATACGTCCCGCTGTTTTTCAGCAGTCCTGCTAAATACTTTTAAATATAATGTTCTCTTTAATACGATGATGCTGTTCATACATGCTGAGACAGAATCTCTATGGACATTCAAACTCAGAGTAACATCAGTAAAAGAAAAGCAGGTATCAGGTAACTTCCCAGGGTGGCTAGCTAGTCACTTAGGAGCCAAAAACTGTCACGGCTGCTTCCTACAGGTACGACTAGTACTGTACTGCTTAATCAGAAACAAGCACCACTTAAAGACAGAGTGACATTCAGAGATCTTGGAAACATGGCTGTGCTCCTCTGCCAGTTTGTGAAGGTTCTGCTGGTCAGTACCTCAGATCCCTCACACCGGACCACTCCTCTGCTCAGATCTCATTGAAGCTGTTTGTCAAAATAGGCAGAGTGCCTAGGGGAGGGTGGGAGGGGGTCGGCAGGACATGCGTGTTTCATGACATATTGTATATGTCTTTGCTTTAAAAATTTACAGTTTCAAAATAAACATTATAATTCTTTGTATATCCTTAAAAAGACATGTATGCTCTGTCAGATAGTGAAGAGGCCAGCTGGGAATCCATAGGTTGGGGCTTTATTCCTTGATTAGCTGTATGATCGTAGGCGTGGTATTTCCTCTCTGTTTCCTCGCGTGGAGACCACGCTGTTTAACTTTGGCTTTTCAGAATAAGGTATGGGCAACTTAAGCTCTCAGCATTGAATCTCTTGCATTGTTGGTGTTCTCCTGCCGAGTGGAGTTTTAAACTTTAGGTTCTTAAACTCAGTTTTATGTAGATCCCAAGTACCAAAGGGCAGATGCCCCAGAAGCTGTGACATGGAGCCAGGGGGGTGATTAAACTAGTCAGGCAGAATTCTGAATAGAGAAGGTAAGGTAACTCAGAAAGGCTACCTTGGAAACCTATTCCAAAAGATAAAACCTAAGGCTTTAAAAGAATTAGGACTTACCTAAGTCCCTGCACTAGAGGGATGTGGCCCATCCAGTCTATGCTCTTAGTCAGGAGTCCTTTCTTTAAGTTGGACTTCTGTCACATAGAAGAAGAAAGGTTTTCTATAGTTAACTGTGGTTATACCCTGCCTGCTTTGGAGTAAGAATCAGTACCCAAGTTTCTCACATCCCAAGAGACCATGAAGGTGGCAGTATTTTTAAGAGGATAATTCAGTGTCCCCTGGGTGAGGCCCTGCAAGTGGGCTCTGGAAAGGGATGCTTGGCCTGAGATATCTGCTGTACTCAAGGCCCAAATCTTCTTGATGTCCTCAGGACACGGACAGCTGCTATACATTGTGTGTCTGCAGTGTGGGTGTTGTGGAGGCTTTACTGGAGGAATCGCAGGAACCTGGGAGACTTAGCTCAAGCCTTGGTAGTTAACTGATGGTTCAGCCCTCGGTGGATCTGGCCCAGCCAATCTACAGGTGGAAATAGTAAGCATTACTCTATCCATTTCTCCCAACCACACATTCCTTTAAGAAGTTGTTTATGTATATAGTGTGTGTTTCATGGGATAAAATTACCACATGGTGCCATTATTTCAAATTAGCAGTCATTTGGAAATAAACAGACAATAACATGAGATGATACCTCAGGGAAAATGCTTCTGCTATGAAAACAAAATACTTGCTAGAGAAAGTGTTGACAAAACACAGACAAAGCCACACTATTGTTACTTATGTAGTATGGCACACCTCCTGCCACAGTTTGGGGGTAGAATTCAGACAGGTACTGAAGAGGGAAAAGGGAGTAAGGAAACCTTTGGCAATAGCTGCCTTTAAATATGGCGATGGTAATGATATAGGATATCCAAAACTTTTTTTTCCTGCAAAACAATTGGTTGTTCTTCAAAGGATATATTATTGGACTCTCTTAGCACCAAATATATGAAATAACTGCCTTCCTTGTATAAAATCACCTTACGTCTAGAACTGGAGTCAGCAAAGATACATGCACGTACTTAGCTCCAAGTAGTGACTGTAGCTCCAGTGAAGAAAAGACGAGTTATTCCCTATACTTAAAATGAACGGTGTTGCGACCTCCCAGTGCCACTGGCGACATTATCACGGCTTTTCCTCTTTACCTGCATTTCCCACTGCTTGCCATAGACGTTTTTCTTCTCGGATTGGAAAGCCGAGAAAAATGTCAGGGATGAAGGGATCGCTCAGAGCTGTGGGACCAGTAGATGGCAGCAAGAACACGCTGAAAATGCTTTCCCTGCCCAGCCGGTCAGCCTGGTAAGTGGTACAACTTTAAATGGATTCAATATTTGTCTTTCATATTTGGAGAGTGAAAAGTATATGTGACAATTAGAGGGTAATGCAATATTACAGTGTAAATAAGAGAGTGAAATGACTGTGTAACCACTGAACAGTTCCCCGATTTAATTTGTTTGTACTGACCAAACTTCTTTGCAATTGCAAGCTCACCTCTGAGGGACAGAGGGATGGAGATCTGACTCCTGCCAGCCACCAGAGATATTTTGGAAACTTCCCTGGGCCTCCTCTCTGTAACGCTTTCTGCGCTGAATAGAGATGAACTAACACTGCTTTTAGGCTGAAAAGTCGCAGCAATCTGCAAATGAAAGGAATATCTCCCTTTACATTTACCCCGGCCATCATGATTGTATTTCTCCTCCTCCATAGGGGATTCTGCTCTCTGCAAACAAATAGTTAAAGCGTGAATACAAAACCCAAATATGTACATACACAAGTACGAATTTATTTTTTTTTCAAAGGGAGCTCGGCACTGGGCTGACTCACCGCGTATCGCAGTAATTGCAAAGATGGAATGCAACAGCTCCAGAAAACTGCCAAGAAGCAAACATAAAATCTAGGCATCCGGGAGGCAGCTGGGCTTCTTAATTATTGGCAAATATATTTATATATAAATATTTTGCCAAGCGTGATTTGGCTTAAGAGTTCCTGTGAAGTGACCTTTTCCTTTCCTTTGTTTTGTGTCTGTACACATGTCCTAGATAGATACATGGGGAGAGAGGCAGAGACGCACAGACAGAGATAAATGAACGGATTTCACACAGCTCTCCGAAATCCCAAACGATGCCTAAATTAAACGAAGAGGGATATGAAGCGAGGCATAAGTGCAAGCACAGATTTCAGAACTGTGAAAATATGTCAGCAGAGCATCATTTTTTGGTTCAGACTGATAATCACTCCCTGCTCTCATTATAAGATCAGAAGGGCCATCTGTCCTCTCTGGATAATTTGGAGCTCAGATACAGTGAGCACCCTTGTTAGAAAATGACCCTCCTACTCTCTGTCATCACAAGCACTTGCAGCCCTGGGGTCCACACGCAGCCGGGGAGGAACAGATTGGTTCCAGATCAGTATTGATTATGTATAGATTTGTGGTTTATTTGGTGCTGTATTTTGGTGAGGAGGTTTATATTTTGGAGGGGCGATGAGGCTAGTTTCCTGCCTGCATTTTCCAATCTGTCACCTTCGGTTCTCCGGACTTTTCTCTCCCTCCTCGAGATGTAACGCCGAAACGGAGGAGATCTTGATTTTGTAATGAGAGAAATAAGCATCAGTCTGAACAATACAGCTCGGGAAGCTGTTTCCTAATACACGATCCCTATTTGTCTGCAGTGAGCTGTTTCCCCTCTGATACACGGTAATTCTCGAGTGAGCGACTGACTCATTCGCAGCCGCAGCAGAGAGGTGTAAAATTCAAGGATTCTTCAACATTTGCTCTGGACCTGCAGACAAAAACAAGTCTTAGCGACTTCAGTGACATAGGACAAAGTCATTAGCCGGAGGGAAAAATCTTGGCAAGGGAGCGTGGGCTACCTTCCTCTTCTGACCCAGATTCAGTGACAAAGTCCCGTGTGTCCCCCCGAAAATTACAGTTACCAGTCAAGGAGGCAACTTGATCATCGGAAGGGCAGGAGCGGAGTGAAGGTACTCTTTTTCGGGGAAGAGTCCTTGCAGGAGTAATTCATCCGGGGTCATTCTTGTGGGGACCAATGTGTACTGTATCGCTAATAGCAGAACAAAGATTACAAACAGGACGGACAGTCTAAGGACATCAGGACACGGGGAAGTCGCAGGTGGGAGGAATCCGATTTTAGAGCTAAGAGCTTCGTCGCCTCTAACGACCCGCTATGAGAGACTTGGGGTTTCAAGAAGTAGTTTATTATTATTCTGACGGTAGCTGTTTCTCCTCATTTGTAAGACAATGATGTTTAATATTCACCGAGGAGTAGTGAGGTGGCATTTGAAACCCCCCCAACGCCGGGGCAGGGTTCCCATTTGCACAGAGCTGCGGTGCGCCCGCGGGGACCATTCCCCGTGGGGCCAGGGGTACCGGGGGTACCGGGGGTGCCGCGGGGCCGCTCCCGCCGGGCCCGGGCGGGGCACCCCGCCAGGCGGCTGCGAAGGGACCCCAGCGGCGGGGGCCGGCAGGTATTAAGCGACATTCACAAACTCAACCGACTTCAGACCACGCCGAGGACGGGCGCTGCCCCCCTGGGCTTCATCTCCCCCGGTTTCATCGGGAAAGGGGGGCCGAGCACCCCCGGGCTGGGGGCAGGCAGGGGCTAGGCACACTCGGGGCGACATTTAGCAGGCATCCCAACACCGCTTTGTTTTGCGATTGGCATCCATAACACATCTATGCTAAAAATCAGAACAAAGCAGAGCCTAGGTAACTCTCGCTGCAAATGCTGGCTGGCGTGAAGGACCGGTACGCTTTGGGGTAATCAAAATAATGTTTCAGTTGATGCTAAATAGGTCTCTTTATCCAGCAGCTAAATCATTTCAAGTGCTGTTTTGGGATTTATTTTTTTTTTTAAAGACTCCGGATCTACCTAATCTTTCGCCTCCCTCTCCCCCTTTTCGTAATTTTCCCCTCTTAAGAAAAGCTTGTGCGTGTTTGTGTAAAACTCGAGCACGTTGCGGGGAAGGAGAGGGGAGAGAAAGTAGGTGCATTGCATAAAAACCGTAACACCAGGTAGCCTCAAATGGATGAGCGATATATATACGTTTATTCTCACGGAATATTTCTACATCTGGTAGGCAAGGCGTCGGGCGCTGCATCTGCGTGCCTCTGTGTACTCCTCTGGAAGGAAACCCTGTGATATCGCTGTACGTCTGCCGGTGCGTGTATATATGTGCGTGTGGATGTACAGGCAGATAGGTAGATAGATTGCACTCACGTAATCTGCCCGTGTCTATCTAGCTGGGGGGATTAGTTATCTCTGCATCTATGGAGAATTAACAAGGGCGGGAGATTATGTATCAACGTACAGACAACGGCTATGAATATGAAACCCTATGTACATAGGTAAGACGGATTCAGTTAGCCACTAAGATGCAAAGCTCCTCTTTAGGGCTGTTCTATGTCTTATCCCCTCAAAGCCCTCAGACGGTTTCCTCCGAGTGCCTCCACCGAGGGATCGGGAGGACAAGGCTCGGCGTTGCTTTTCACATCCGAAGTCTACAGAAAATGACATATGTCAACCGCCGTGCCTGGACTTTGCTGGAAATTGGCAGCCTCCCCCCACCCCGCCACACACACCTTTTGTTCCGGGCAAAATAAACATTTCGGAGGAGCTGGGGAAGGGCGTTATGCCAGAAGGGGAGAGACGGCGGGAGGGCCGCGCTCACCCACCACCATCTCCCCCCGGCCCGGGCCCCGCGGACGTGGCTGCACTCCGGGGTCCCTGCGGGAAGCAGCCGGGGCCGGAGCGAGCCGGGGGTGCTCCGGGGCGGGGGCGGGGGGGTGGGGGGTCCTGCGGCGGGAGCGGGGCGCGCCCAGCCCGGAGGAGCGGCGGCGGAGGGCAGAGCAGGGAGCTGTCGGGCCGGGCCTGCCGCGCCGCCAGGTGCGGGGAAGGGGCCGCGGCTCCGGCCGGGGGGGCGGCAGCGGCAGGCGGGAGCTGAGGGGCGGGAAGGACCTCGCCGGTGCGGCCGAGGGGGCCGGGGCTGGGGCCGGGGCGGCGTACGGCGAGGTCTCTCCGCCGCGCAGGACCGTATTTTGCGGCAGAAACTCTCTTGAGCACAGACAATGGAGCGGGATGTTTACTGCGGGCGGGAAGACAATTAGCAATTCATCGGGAGAGATGTGTCACCCAAATGTCACGGGGAAGCTAACATGACATCTGTTTTAATGGCTCCGTGCTAATAAACTCCTCTCGAAGGGCGGCTTTGTGGGGACGTCAAAGATTATTTACAGAATGAGTCAGTTTCCAAACGGGCTGAGGCGCCGTCGGTGGCGGCGGGAGCGCGGCGCGGCGGGGACACGGCGCCCGGGACGCCGGGGGGCGGGAAGGACCCGCCGCGGGAGGGGGAACGGCGGGCAGCGTCCCGGCACGGCTGGGCTCGGCTCGGCACGGCTGGGCACGGCACGGCACGGCTCGGCTCGGTAGGGCCCGCCTGGTGGAGGGGCGGCCAGAGGCGGGCGGCTCCCCCGTACTGAGCCCGGCGCCCCTGGCCCCGCGGCACGGCAGCCCCAGGCGGGCGTCCCTCCTTCCTTCCCTCCTTCCATCCCTCCTTCCTTCCTTTCATCCCCCCGCGATGGCCGGCTGTGCATCGCCACGAGTGGGGCAGTTCTGGAAGCCCGCAGGGAGGGTCAGGTAGCCCGAGGGGGTGCACGTCCATCTGCGGGGTTTGCCTTCTGCTTAGCTTTGCCTGGAGGATGGGGGGGAGCCCCGATCCCAGGAGGAACCACCCTGTGCGGAGAGCCCCCAAGCAGAGGGGAGAGGGTCCCCGTCCTGGGGCGGCAGCCGCGGGGGGCGGAGGAGGCCCGGCCGCCGGGATGGAGTTCCTTGACACCGGGAAGCTGCGAGGCCCCAGAAGAGCGGCCGGATTTACACCGAGTGCCACATCCTGCGTTATTGAACAAGACACGCTGCAGTAAAACACATAAGTAGACAAACCGAGAGAATCCATTTAGAACAGTTAACACAGTCTGACTCGCTCACAAGCACACAGTGGGGGGAGACAATTTAATTTCCCTCAAATCCATCCCAAGATTTTTATGTTCAGATTGTTGTTTAGCTGGCATGAAAGGGTTCTTTAAAAGAGAAGGAGAGGGGGAAACCTTTCGAGCCTCTGGCCGTTGGCCTGTATTCTTGTGCCTCCTCGATTTTCGTGTTCTGTAAGGCCGGGGGGGGGGGTGGTGGTGGTGGAAAATATGCAGCTGCGCTTGCAAATAAGTATGTGTGTATAAAGAGGAAATGTGTTTCCGTGTTTCTCTGTATATATGTATATATACACACGCATATACGTGCACGCGTTTTTCTATCTGTAGATAATAGATACTGCGCCTTTTTAAGACAAGCAGAGCGAGCCAATCCAAAAAGTCTTTACTCGGGCAAAGCCGCCACTGAACGTAATAGCAGGTTATTGCCAACCTGCCTTCGGTACTTATTAATCGTCCAGATCAAACACATTAATGGATAGCGAGAATGAAAATAGGCTGAGAACCGTCTGTCGTCCTTTCAAGGGCAACGAAAACGCGGCACTGACACCGGGTCTGAACGCAACAGCGTGTTCCGTAACCTGGAGAGAGGGAGGAGGTGGGCCGGGAAGTGGGTGGGTAAGAGGAAAATTGCCATTGTCAGGAAAACTAAATGTAATTTTAGGTGGCCCACATCTGAGATGGATAAATAAGCCATGGATCTTCTTTGCCTCCTTCTGTCTCCAGGGCTATTGTATTCCCAAATAAACGGCGAGGGCAGGCGAGTGCCAGCCCTGCACGTGTGGGATGACCCAGGGGACAGAGGCGCGGGAGCAGGGGCTCGGCGGGCCGGGGGCGCCGGGCCGCCCCGGGGTCCCCCTTCCCCGGCCTCTACCGGGCCAGGGGGCGCGGGGGCTGCGGCGAGGGCCCCTCTCCCGCAGCCTGGCACACCCCTGCCCAAATTATTACAAACCTCGTGGTGCAGATCCCCTTCCTGGGGCTTCGACGGGAGCGTCCGAGGAAACGCACCGGCCGCTTCCCGGGACGTGCAGAGGACGGTGTCCCGGGAGCGGGGGTGTGTGAGGGGACCGGAGCCGGGGGAGGGGGGGGGGGGCAACTATCTCTGGGAAGGTTCCCCAGCTGCTCTCTCCGCTTAAGCCCTTGCTGGCAGCGCTCCCCGCCGGCGCGGAGTGCCGGGCAGAGGCGGCGGAGGGCAGCGGGGCGGCCCCGGCGGGAGCGGGCCCCGGGGGCGCGGCGGGCAGCGGGGAGAGGGGGCGGCCCCGCTTGCACGGCCGCGCCGCCGGCCGGCTGCCGAGGCCAGACCGCTGGGAGCAGGGGGAGGCAGGGGAGGGATCCGGCTCTCTTATTCCAGCTATTTCCAGAGCTTGGGAGCCCGGTAAACAAAATGCTCTCCCTATCTCCTTGCGCAGATAAGGCAAGAAGTGGCTTTCTTTAATAATATGATTGAAATGTTAGGGGTATGATGCCTCCTCGTTAGTAATATTGGCTTTGCATGCAGAGCACAATCCCATCCCTCTAGACTGCTTAGCCAAAACAGAGCGTAAACTCTGTAATTAGTAACGTGTTCCATCATTAAAGAGCCCTGCTGAGAATTTCTATTTAATAATGGTCTTAAATTAGTTATGATGGTAAATACTCATCTGGAAATTCAACATCTAAAACCATCTACAATCTGGAAATGCTCCAGTGTTGCTGTAATCTCCTGTAACACAGAAATGACTATCACGTTCAACCATCGCATTAGAAATTCGCCGTACCGTTTGGTCCACGAATATACAGTATGGATGTGTTAATTAGGTTAACCCATACACTGTCTGCTTCACAAATATTTAGAAATAAACAATGAAAGCTCCTTTTTAATACGATACAGCCGGGGGGGGGGGGGGAAGGGATTTGACTCTCGCAGTTGGAAAGTCTTTTGTTTTCAGATAAGGTGGAACTACAACGTCCTCGGGCCTAAGAGTTCACCAACACACACCCACGGCCACGCACCCACACCCAGGGCCGCGCTCAGCAGCTCCCCGCGACACGCAGCAGCAGCAGCACCCACGGCTCCTCCTGTAAAACGTGGCTTTTACTGCTCGCCTCCCGGCTCAGGCGGATCAATTCATACCACTCTCTTTTTTTCCCCCTTTTTAAACTAAAAACAGCCCGCTCCTTCTCTGCCATGTCCCCGGCTATACAGCGGGGCTTGGCTCCGGCAATCCTGCCAAGAGAGTTTTAAAAATAGTCCAAGGAGGCGCAAGGAAGAGGCAGCGAAAGAGTAAACAAAACCCCAAATAAATAAATAAATAAATAAAGCTGGCTTCCCCCCTGGCTGCAAGTGGAATCAAAGTTTCGCAGATAGACTGTGATGCAGGTATAAGGTCATTCAGGTACACTTATCCCCACTGGGCATATAAAGGAAAGTTACTTGTAATAACAATAGAAAATCAGTAACTGAGATAGTTGGGAGTTATGGTAGGAGGAAAGTGAGGGGAGAGAAATATATTTCTGTATTTACCTAGACATCTAAACGCTTATCCTCTCTAGCACTAACCTTTCATGTTTAATGAATGAATCTGCATTGCAGGGTTGGTTTGGTTTTTTTTTCCCCCTCCATGTGCCGGCTAGTTTTAAATCTGCAAGCACCACAAAGAGGCCGTGATCCCATCTGCCTATGATTCCAAATTAAAGTTCAAACGGACGGCTTACACACTGCTGATCCTGTATCATAGCCTCTCGCGACCCTTCAATTACTATTTAATAGAATTACAGTGTAAAATCCCAATAGTCTTAAAGAATGTTTTATCACAGAGTGAAGAGAGAGAATATACAGACACCTCCAATGTTATTGAACTGTATTACTGACCTATTTAGATATTAAAAGGGAATATTTAGTGTTCTACAAGATATTACAAGAGCCACTTTAATCTGAAAACATGCATATATCTACGTATATATGTGTCGACATATATATGCGAGTGTGTGCGTGGACATTATATACACCAAGTCCATCCCATCAGCGAGTGCACACAGCCACGCTGTGTGGACGTGTGTGCTCACCCGTGTACGCATGCACACACACCCACGCAAACACACGCGCTCCTCCAGGCCCAGGTGGAAATCAGTGTGTTCTGGTAGACTGCCGTACTACTTTATTGTTGCCAGATATTGCTAAAGAGGTTATTCCAGTAGGAAAGCAATTTTTCCTCCACTCATTGAAAAATACTCTTTAATTGACCTTATTATTAAATGAACTTCCCCTAATGATGTTTCTATGGGGACAAAAAAGCAAATATTTGCAGTAGAGCTAAATCTCCCTCTAATAGCTAGGACTGGAATTAAAGTCACTTGCAGTTTGGCTTTAGGTATTGTAAATCTTGACTTCCAGCGTAGTTTTCTTCTTTCTTTTTCGACTTGTTCGGCAAAGGACCTGCCTGCAGCGGGAAGAGCTGATCCTGCCACTTCGATCTCGCTTACAGCGAGCCGATTCTAACCACACACTTCCAGATATTTACATCTACCTTTTCTTTATTCATTACTCTCCTGCATCTTTCTTCTCTCGGCGGATCCCGAGGTGCCGAGCCGTTTCAAAGCCTACTGGTCTGAAAGCACCTTGATTCCAAAATAAATAAAAAAAAGAACAACGCCGAAAACAAAACCTCGCAGACGTCCCTCCCCCAGACACAGCAACACAAATCCCTTTAGTATCATTTAATCATAGCTGTGTCCCCACAGCCCCTGCCTTTTGTCATCACCGTGCCAGAAGAGAATGTTTAGCGCGATCGTCGGTAATATATTTAGTGCTTTCTCTTCCCAACTCTCTCTGCCCACCCCCCCCACCCCCCGCCTTCTCCATCCCTTGGTCATTTAGCAACTGGATGATTTAGTTCATTCCCCCCGCCTTTTTTATACACCATTTACAAACTTCAGTGTACCAGGGCTCTCTGCAGGGTGGTGACGCGGGTACGGGCCACGGGTGCCCTCTGCATTTTGGACTGTGCGTGTGTCGGTCTGCACACCCGTGTGTGTGCGTGTGTGTGCGCTCTGGAAAAAAAAAGGCAATGTTTGTCTATCCTCTCCCTACACGCGGAATCCAGGCCAGTGCGATGTGGAGCTCAATAAGAAACTGCATGAATAAACACGAATAGAAAGTTGTGCTCAGCTAACCGAAGAAATCAGAGCAATACCAGGGCACCAACGTCCACATTTCTTTTCACTTCAGGCCGGGGCAGTAACCTCATCTGGGTATGCTAAAAATTAAGGGCAACGGGCAAGCAGATTCAAGTCCCTCGAAAAGGCGGCTGTAATTGATCAGGCAGAGGGAGCTGGGGATGACCGAAGCAAAGCCCACGCCTGGCCGCGGAGGGCCGGCAGCAGCCGCGGCCCAGCAGGCACACAAAGCACACCCGGCCACGCTAAAGGGCTCGGGCCGGCCCTCGGGCAGCGAAAGCGGGGAGGAGGGGGAGGCAGGCAGGTGCCGTCGGTGGTCTCCAGACCCCCACGCCGGGGTGCACGCACGCCGGTGGAGCCGCAAACCGGAGCTCGCTGGCGACGGAGGCAGCCCCACGGCGAGGGGATGGGAAGGGGGGAAGGGGTAACTGTCCCCCCCAAATTGCTCCCGGAACCGGCTGGTCTCGGTCCGACTTCCGAGGCGGTGGTGGGGACCGCGACCCCGCGGCCGCGGGCGGGAGGCGGCGGTGCGGGACGGCGCCGCCCGGGGGAGCGGGGCCGCCCGGGCCGGCTCCGGGGAGGCAGCGCCGTGTGCTGCCGGGCTCCGGCCATCTGCCTCCCCTCCTCCGGCTTTCCCCTAAATATTGATCAAACGCACTTCAGCTTCCGAGTAATTTCATCTTAATCAACGGCCGAGCTGGGCGCGGATAATAAACTAATGCTGGAGAGGGGCTGTCGATAATGCTCGGCCAGGGGCAGGGAGGAGGCAGCCCTCCAGTTTGGTGGGGCTCGATAGGCCCTATCTTCCCGGGGCAGATGGACTTAGTGGGTGAGAAGGCTTAAACGCAGCTTTTCATAGATTTACACCTCAATCAGCCATTCAGGTTTTTAATGCAAATCCTAAAACAACATCATTTATCCATTACGGTGCCCGGCTTTGAAACGGCATATCATTAGCTGCACCCCTTGGCACCCCCAAACCGCGCAGGCACCGGCGCCCCCCTGGATGTGTGTGCGTGTATGTATGTGTGTGTGTGTGTGCGCGCGCGTGTGTGTGTGCTTGTGTGTGTGTGTGCCCCCGGCCGCCTCGCACAAAGGCTCCGGGGAGAGGCGAACACCCCGGCGGGGCCGGGGCAGCCCGCTCCTCCGGGTTTGGGCTGGGACTCCTGCCGAAGGGGGTAACTTTTCGGATATAGGGGGTGGCAAATGGCATGGGAGCAAGGGCCCTGTCTGGGAGGCTGGAGCCTGAGGCCAGGTACGGGCGGGGTGAGACTAAAGGCGATCTCTGGCCTCCCCGAACTGCCACGGCACGACGGGGCGATCTTCTGGAGGCTTAATCAGAGGGAAGAAAAATCCAAACCTATCAGTGTAAGGCTCAGCTGAGGTAGATTATTGCTGCCGGCTTGACGCCTTCTAGCTGCAGCTCCGAGACGCGAAAATGAAGGAAGAGAAAGAAAAAAAAAAAAAAAATCCCAAACTTTCACGCCTCTGAATCCTTTCAGGTATTGAATCCCGTTAAAAATAAAGCAGGATGAGAACGACACTCCTACGAGCGAGGAGCACAAATACTGCGCTTAAAAACAATGTACCACCATCGAAGATCTCTTTCCTACCCAAAGCCGGGGGTGACGGGAAGGGCCGGGATTTTTTCCTATCAAGGCCTCTCCGCTGCCTCGCTTGCCGAGGGCAGGGGGGGGGAGAGAAAGAGCAGCTGGGCTCAAGGGTGAGACCCATGAGAGGGTGCCGGCCACTGGGGCTCCTTTTATCCCCTCCTGGGTAATATTTCTCCCCTCCAAAAGCCGCACGAGGGAGGGGAAGAACTAGGTCCCTCACACGACCCCCTTCTCCGACCCACTTGGAACACGGGAGCCCTATTGTGTGTGTTCGCCCCCCCGCCCCCCGCAAGCAATTCGCGTCCATTCAGGTTTTGTACAACCGGGCGATATTTTCTTTAAACCCCCCACTCGTGTTAGCGGCGGGGCAGTGACGCCGCCGGAGCTGCCCGTGGGGAGACCCCGTCGCGAAGGGGGAGGTGAAGCCCGACGGGGCGGGCGCTGCCACGGGCTGTTCGTGTCCTTCCCCGCGGTGGCTCCCGCGGGGAAACGGAGGAGCGATCCCCCCCCCAGACCCCTACGCAGGACTCCGCGGGTGCTCAGCGGCCCAGCGCGGAAACTCTTTCCTGTCCCGGCCGGGGGGGGGGTTTGACGGGGGAACACGTTCCCTACGCGCTCGCTGCGCGCACACGCGCGGCTTTTCCTCAGGGGCACCGAAGGTTATTTGCACATCAGTTTATTCCTTAAAATTACCCATCAGTGGCTTGCTCTGAGATCTCACACCCTAGGGTGTTCCCCCGCATCCCCAGGTAGCCTCTCGGGGCGGGGGAACACGAGGGGAAGCCCAGGCGCTTCCTAAGGCTTTCCGTAAACCTGGGTCGGACTCCCCCCCCCCCCCCCCCCCCCAAAAAAAAAAAAAAAGAGAGGGAGGGAAGAGGGAGAGAGGACTCGGGCAACACAAAGGTAGATCGGAAGTCCAAATTAGCTTGGAAATGGTCAAGAAATTCCAGGCACGTTTCTCCCTAAATCCCTGGTAAGTTTCAAAATTGTATTTTCAAGTAAAAACAAGTTTAGAATATACCTCTCGTTAATTCACGGCTGAATAATCTGCCCAGGGCAAAGCAAAACTTTAATGGGGGGAAAAAAAAAAAAAAAAAGAAAAGAAAAAAGAAAGAAAGATGCTGAAATACTGTTAGTCATGCAAATAAAGGCTTCTTTCAGCACATTACAATATACTCCGGATTCGAGGGGAGGAGCTGCAGCCCGCTTAGGGCGAGGAGTTTATGTTTTTGTTTTCATTTAAAGCTACAAAACAAATCCCGAAATGTCTTAACCGCTCTCTGGAGACACCCGGCCTTGCAGACAGGCGGCCAGGGGAAGCCTTTCAGCTCGGAGTGCACAAAAAAAGGACCGGGGGGGGGGGGGAGGGCGCCGAGTTGGGCGGGGGGGCGGGAAACGCTGGAGCCCGCGGTGGCGGAGGGGACCCGGAGGGACACGGCCGTGCCCCGCGCCCCGCGCCGCCGCCGCTACCGCAGCCCGGTGTCCCCGCTGCCGCCAGCAGCCTCCTCGTAGGGTCGCTCCGTCCCCCCAAAATCCCTCCGGGGTGTCCCGCCGAGGCGGGGGCTGGCGGCGGCGCAGGGGCCGCGCAGCGTTGCGCGCCCCGTGGGGCAGGGCGCGGGGCGAGGAGCCCACGGGGAGGGCGTGTTTTTCTGTGGCGGACAAAAACACCAACATCGCTGGATAGATAAGAAAATGGAATACTGTATTTGATTTAGAAAGTTTGTACATATAGATAAACACGCAGTTAAGGAAACAATAGTTTAAGCGTCCTACGTGGAGTTTAAGAAGAGACCCCCCAAAGCTGCTATGAAATACTCAAAATAGCTTTTGCATAAGATAACTACAGTTGCACCCTAAGCTTTTTTTTTTTCTTTTTCTTTTTTTTTTTTTTTTCTATCGCTGAGGTCCCTTTTGAAAACCTAGCACGTCAGATCTTGACAGCTAAGTTTGTGCAAGGAACACCGAGTCAAGGAAAATAAAAGGGAGAGAGAGAAAGGGTAGGAGGGAGATAGACAGAGGGGGGGAGGAAGAAAGAAAGAGTAGAGCAAATATCATATACAAGCATTTCTACACATATATTACAAACTGGGGAAATGACCGCATCATTAAGATATACATAATTCATATAAAATTTTGAAATAAAAATAAAAATCTGTTACAGTCATAACTATTCTTTTTCCACATTTATAACCAGTACCCACACAGGCAGTGACAGAAGTGTAGAAAAAAAGGTGCTTACGAATAAAATGATTGTCTGCTGAACAAAAAAACAGAAATTGCATCTTGGCTGGACCATCACTTGGACTTTAAAAAAAAAACAAAACAAAACAAAACAAAAAAAGAGAGAAAGGGAGAGGGAGAGAGAAAGAGAGAGAAATAGGACCAACAAAAAGGCGATAAACATTTGTTATTTCCCTCTTCAAGGAGTTCCTTTTAATTTTTTTTTATTTTTGATTTTTGTACAAATTCGATCGGAGTTTGCGTTTGTTTGTCTGGTTTCTGTTTGTTTTCCTTTACTATAGAGAATATTTTTTCCCAGATACAAATTTAATCATCATCATCATGCAAGTGGGTGAAATGCGTCCATGGAAAAGCGCAAAGGAGAAATCGTGCTTGTCCTAAAAAGAATACAATTGTCACTTTTGCTTTGTTTTTTTTTTTTTTCCTTTTTTTTTCTTTTTATATATATAATAATTATTATTTCCCGCCCCCCCCACCCCCCCCCGCTGCAGCACCAGCGTTTGTGACTGTTGAAGTTTTAGCTCCATCTCTTGGTGGTGGTGTTGGCTGACGGTGGTGGTGGATTCTCTGATCCCTGTCTGTTTGTTTGCTATTATGTTTGGGTCGGGTTTGGCCTTTTCTTTCCTCCTGGCTGTGTGTGTGCGTGCATGCGTGTGTGTGTCCTCATTCTAGGTTGCCTCGGTTTGTTTTGCTCGGGTCGGGGAGAGGGTGCTTGGCTGTTTGGATTTGGATTTTTTTTTTTGTTTGTTTGTTTGTTTTCCGATATCATACATCACATTCCGAGTCGCTGGAGGTTACCGAGAGGATGGAGGTGCCCGTCTCGGCTCTTTCTGTCAAACTGGAGACGCTGGTGGTCGGGCTGGCCGCCGTGGACGGAGACTCGGCCGAGCTGTGTGTCGGGCACCCGGGCTCTGCCAGCGACCGCATCCCGCTCTGTCCTATCGCCTGGTGCTGGAGCCTGCATCGCGACGGGAGACAAAACAACAGCACAGCCCCTCTGAGACACCGGCCGCCGACGACGACGAGGGGACGGCGACCGCCCGCACCCGCCACCGCCCGGGGACAGCCGAGGCCCCGGAGAGGAGCGGAGCCCCCGGCCCGGCCAGGCCGCTTTCCCGCAGCGCTTCCCCGGGAAGCCAAGCCGTGAGCCCGGGTCCTCGCCGGGGCTACCCCCGGTGGTGGCCTGCCCCGGGCGGCGCGGGGTAGCCCCGGCGCAAACACAAATAGAGGGGCCTAGTAGAAAACCATGTTTGTGCGAGCTCCTTAAGCGCTGCAAGGACCGGTCTGTAGCAGGAAAGAATCCTACAGGATCCCCATTTTGTGCTCTAGCCAATATCTGTCTAAATATTTTAATTTTTTTTTCCCCAGGGCTCGCACAATACTCCGGGGTCCGCGGCGGGACTGGAGGAAGGTCCTGTCCCGGGGGCGCAGCGCTATCAAATAAAATATAAAAGGGCGACGGTGGAACGCAGCGTTTCTCTCCGCTCGAAATTTTAAGTCCTTTTTCCATCTGAAAGCCCAAATTAGCTTTAAAGTGCTGGTCTTTTCAGCGTCAACGCTTAAGGGTACATTGCCGTTGAACATTTTTTTAATTCAAGAGGCAATAAATAATTTTTAGGTTCGCTAGCGTTCGGAGAATGTTCCTCTGCGCCCGTTTATTCCGCTCGAAACCCGAAGGAAGCCTGAATCGAGGATAAGGGCTAAAAGTCCTGGGCTGAGCAGCCAGCCACAACCTCTAGCGCCTAGCACTGCCAGCGTGAATCAAAATACACTCTGCGCTCAACTGCTTCTCACCGGGGTATTTCCTATTTAGCTGCCTGCAAAGAACAGAAAAATGTAACCGGTTTATTCTACATTTCTCATTATTTTAAGTTGCCCAATTTCAGCGTCTTTGATTTTTCTCCCATTTACAATTCCTGGTGCATTCATCTGCTGTCAATAGCGTTGAGTCAACAAAAGCATCCGTAGGCAACTTCTGTTTATTTACAGTCCTAAGCTGATCTGTTTTCCATTTAATGGAAATTAAATGGCGAGGGACTTTTAGGTTGCATTTCTCCTACAGAACCTTGAATCAATAGCACCAGTGCTATAATTAGGAGGAATTTAAGAGACAGCATTTACAAGAACAAGAAGTTTTGTTTACATGCTTACAGCGGTAGCCAAACTTAAATTAAAATAGAAGCAGTGTGTCAAGCTGGATTAAGCGTCCATTTTCAATTGCAAAATAACTTTTACGGAGGGTGACGAGAAAAGAAAAGAAAAAAAATAAAAGAAAGAAAGAAGACTGCATCGCTTTTATCATGGCAAAGCAGAAATTAAAAAAAAAAAAAAAAAAGACACCGAGAGATACGCAAATAAATGCAAACGTAAATGCACAGGAAACACAAGACCGGAGGGCCAGGTGTCCTTGTGGGGTAAACAGAGAAATGGGGATGGGGAGGAAAAAAAAAATAATAAAAAAAAGAGGTTTCCCGATCTCCTAAAGGTTTTTCTGCCTTTTTCTGCCTGAGCCGAGCGGCTGCGGGCTGTGCGTGTGCTGGTCCCGCCGCCCGCGCAGGGGAGCAGGAACAATCGGAGCGGAGCCGCCTGCTCGGCACAGCCCCGCTCTGAACCGCACCGCCCGCCACGGCCCTTCAGCGGGGGAACCGCGCCGGAGCCCGGCCAGACGCCCATCCCGGCAAGCCGAAAGCAAAACCGGAGCCCGCCAACCCGGGTCCGTGGGGTTTCCCGTCCCCCGCCGCGGGGAGGGAGGAAGGGAGAGCCGCGCTCTGCCCCCGCCGCCGCCGCCACCCGCGCACACACGGAGCTGCCCACGCCTGCGGGTGAGCCCCAGCCCTGCCCGCACCCCGGGAGCCCGTGGGGAGCCCGGGCAAGGCTCGGGGTGCGCCGGGCAACTTTGAGCCGTGCCCGGCCCCGCCGCATCCCTGCGGCTGCCGGGGGGAGACCTAATCGGGGGGACCGATTTCTCCCGGTGGCGGTGATGGAGAGGAGGAGGAGGAGGAGGAAGAGATGAGAGGCAGAGGCGCGCTGCCGGCCAGGCGGCCGCCGAGTCGAGCCGAACCGAGCCGAACCGAGCCGAGCCGCGGAGCGGAGCGGAGCGCGGCCGCCCGCGGGGCCCCGCCACCCCCCGCCCCCGGAGCCCCCCGCAGCCCCACTGACCTGTTTTTAGCCGCCGCTGCTCTGTCTCTTTGCCTTCGGTTTTTGAACCAGTTGCCTACTTGCGTGGGGGTGAGCCCCGTGGCCTGAGCCAGTTCCCTTTTCTTGCTGGGGTTGGGGTAAGGGTCCTGCAGGTACCACTCCCTCAGGAGGCTGCGAGTCCTCTCCTTGAAGCAGTGCGTCTTCTGCTCGCCATCCCAAATGGTCCTGGGCAGCGGAAACTTCTTCCTCACCCTGTATTTATCAACCGGCCCCAGCGGGCGACCCCTTAGCTTCTCGGCCTCCTGGTAGTGCGCTTCGAGCCACATGGCCTGCAACTTGCCGTGGGACTCCTTGGTGAATTTGTGGTTCTCCAGGATGTGGTAGAGGTCTCGGAAGTTGCCCGTGTGGAAGGCCACCACCGCCCGGGCGCGGAGGATGGACTCGTGCTTGTTTATGGCCTCGCATGCCCCCGGCGCCACCGGCAGCGACCAGAGGAACCTCCCCAGCCTCTCTATGTCTCCAGTCTCCTCCAGCGTCTCGCAGACGCTGGCCACTTGCTCCGGGGAGAAGTTGAGTGTGGGCAGCTGAAACATTGACAACTCTTCGTGGGGTGCCCGGGAGCTGCCGCCTCCACCGCCGCCGGCACCGGGGCTGCAGCCCGAGCCGCTGCCGCTGCCGCCGCCGCCGCCGCCGCTGGCGAGAAGGAGGGAGCGGTGGTGCGGGTCGGCGGCGAAGTTTGGCAAGAAGAAATGGGTGGGATAAAGCTCTAGCGGGGACCTGAACACCATGGGATGACCGGGGAGAGGGGGAGATAAATCAAGGAGAAAAGAAAGAAAGGGAGGAAGAAGGGAGGAAAGGGCACACGCACCGCGCACGCATCCACACCCGCACACGCACACACAGCCACATAGAGGCACGGGGGCACACACACTCACACGCACACGCGGACACACACACACGCACACGCACACACACGCGCGCACACGCACACGCACTCACACACACCCGGCCCCGCGCCGCCGCCGAGTCAGGATTCAGTGATTCAACAGCAATCGCCCTAATGACAACAGCCTCATAATATCTCCCCTAAATCCACAGTGAGTGCAGCGCTGAAACATTTTGTTTCGCTTTTCTATTGGTCTTCTGAGTGTCGTTGTGGCGTTGCCATGGCAGCCCCTGCCAATCACTGTCAGCCCTGCCAATCATTACGGAGTACGTAAGGAAGGTTTTTACCACTTCGCCCAAATGCACGGGGGGGAGGGAAGCGGGGCGGTTGGTGGAAAAGCCTGGTTGTTTTTTTTTTTTTCTTTTTTTTTTTTCTCCTTAATCTTTGCAACTCCTAATCTCAGCACTTCCCCTTCTCCCTGTCTCTCCCCCCTCCCTCTCCACACCCCTCCTAAATAAGGGATCAAATAATGCGAAAAGCAGTGTGCACATATTTGTTGAATGGGATGAGCAATTAGAGGGTGGAATATTATTGTGATCTTAACGAGCCTCGTTAAAGCTAAAGGAGATATGGGGGGAAAGTAAATGGGCCAGGCTGGGATACACGTTCGGATAAAGGGCTCCTAACTGAGACAATTTACACATGATTTGCACGTAGTTTCACTTCATTCTGCCTATCTGAGCACTAATAGTGCCGGGGAAGAAAAGAAAGATGAGATCATTAGACCCATCCTCACGCCGGTGACCCTCCCAGAAGCAGGCACATACAGTACAGCCGGGGTTTAGCCCTGATTCCCCGAAGAGTCTCTGTCCTCTCCTCCCCTCTCCCGCTCCCTGCCCTTCTCCGCGGAAGGAGGGATCCGCTGCCCGCGGAGTTCCGCGCCGGCTCCGCCGAAAGCCGCGCAGGGACCGGCTCCGCGCCCGGCTCCGGCGGCGCCCCGCTCGCTGCCTCCCCCGTCCCACGCCTTGCTTCCCCCGCCCTCCCGCTCCTTCTCGCCTTCCCTTTCCCTCTCCTTTCTCTTCCCTCTCTCCACTTTGTTTTTCTTTCATTCCGGCTTTCCTCCTCCCACTCGCCTCACCTCCTCGCTCTACCCTTCCTTTCGCCGGAGCCCGGCGACCTCGCGGGGCTGGTCCTCACCCCAAAACGCGCCGGGGCTTTACACCGCACCTCTCCTTTTCCCCGCAATTTCTGCCGCGAACTTGCGGGGCTTCTGTGCGAGGAGGAGGAAAGGGAGGCGAGCGAAAGCGGGTTTGGACCCAGATTTATTTTCTTTCCTTCTTTCCCCCCTTTTTTTTTTTAATTTTTTTGGAAATTGGGAGCGAGAAAAATCTCTGTGGTGGTTTGTGTCCATCCCTCAGTGAGACCTAGCTGGGTCGCCAGACTTTGCTACCACGCAACTATATTTATTATTAGGTATGTTGCTTTTAAGAAGATTTAATCAGCATCTTGAGCTGGTAACTCTTTTGTTTAGTTTCTGTAGCTATGGAAGTGTGATTTACAGAGATTTGTACGGGTCATGGACATCTTTCCAGACTTACTGTGTATATTTAGACAGGACTTTGCTTGGTGTTAAAAAGTGTATATTTTGAATAGGTTCACACACAGTAGCAAACAATACCGACATTGTAAAGGCATGTACAACGAGTATTGAAACGCAGCATCCAGACTTCAACTAATCTGCCCTCAATAAAGCTGAAATAATTATCCTAAGCCGCCTTTCTAGAAGAAAAATCATTGAGGAATTCAAAACTTTTTTAAAGATCTTTTCTGCATTCCGATGGAGATCGAGGGGTGAGGCTTGGAGCCCAAACTACTTTCAGACATCAATGGAGGGAAGGAGGGGGGGGGAAGAGAGATATTACAATTAAAATGTGAAAACATAGCGTGACTTGCCCTATCCGAAGGATAATAATAATACTGCTATGGGTGGTAGAAGTTCTTTAGCTGGGCTCCAAACTGGTTGTGATCCTTTCACAGCGCACTCCTCGTGAAATAATTCCAAGTGGCAGATGAATAGGTCCAGTTGGAAGAGCTGCTGGACTGGAAGAAGCTCGCTGTATTACACATTCATCTGATTTCCACTAAACTGTCATCGGTGAGCTACATGGCTTCATAGTCCTAATGGAAATAACTCGCCCTCTTAATTTTTAGCGATCTGCTTAAACACTTCTGTTAACAGACTTGAGGAAAACTTTTTTCTCCCCCCCCTACCCCTCCGCCCCCCCGTCTCGTATTTCCAGTTGTACAGCTAAGGAGGGAAAGAGACTTCTCAGCCCCTCTACAAATCGACTTGGAGGTATTAATTGGACAACAATATGTTTAGCCAAAGATTTTAATACACACACAAAATCTTTTTCTTTGTAATCCTTTCCTTTTATGTAAAGGATTACAGAGGGGAGGGTGGGGGGAATTCCTGCGGGAGTTTCTTAATATTTGATTCCCTTTTTCTTCAAGCTGCAAATTAAACTACCTTAAAATGTATTTCCAGAATATAATCCAAACCGTCTTTCTTTTTTTTTTTTTTTTAAATCTCCCAGACGATCATACACTGGTCGTTCGCCTGCAGGTTACATCCCTGTTAGGATCCCTGATGACCCTTTCAAAGCTTCGATATATTTTTCTTTTCTCTCTTTCCTTCCTTCTTTCCTTCCTTCCTTCTTTCTTTCTTTCTTTCTTTCTTTCTTTCTTTCTTTCTTTCTTTCTTTCTTTCTTTCTTTCTTTCTTTCTTTCTTTCTTTCTTTCCTTCTTTCTTTCTTTCCTTCTTTCTTTCTTTCCTTCTTTCTTTCTTTCCTTCTTTCTTTCCTTCTTTCCTTCTTTCCTTCTTTCTTTCCTTCTTTCTTTCTTTCTTTCTTTCTTTCTTTCTTTCTTTCTTTCTTTCTTTCTTTCTTTCTTTCTTTCTTTCTTTCCTTCTTTCCTTCTTTCCTTCTTTCCTTCTTTCTTTCTTTCCTTCTTTCTTCCCTTCTTCCCTTCTTCCCTTCTTTCTTTCTTTCCTTTCTTTCTTTCCTTTCTTTCTTTCCTTTCTTTTCTTTCTTTCTTTCCTTTCTTTCCTCCCTCCCTCCCTGCCTTCCTTCCTCCCTTCCTTCTTTCTTTCCCCAGACATGTGAAGCATCTAACAACTGCATTTCTGGTGAAAACCTTTCTTCCAAAATATCCTTCTGTAGGGCGTCTCAACACATGTCGACCCTGTGCGCCTGTGTCTCTGTGTTTAAAGCCAAACCAACCCACAACCCCAGTGTGCCCCACAGCTAACACCAAGCTCTTCCTGCAGCCCGCTCTCCTCTCCGCGCCCGCGGACGCCCAGCACAGGAGCTCTGCCAGTCAGAAGCTCCTGCAAGGACGGAGCCAGCATCCTAAAATGCTTGCGCCTGTTGTCGCCGCTCGCCGGCGCGGGTCACCGAGGCGCGGTGGTCGTTAGCCAGACCTGGGGAAGCGGATCCGATGCTTGCCCAGCCCGGCCGGGGATTCAGCGCTCCCCTAAGCCTGTTAGGGACAGACTCTCATGTCCTGAAATGTGCAAGCAGATAATTGTTGGCGCTCTAGCTTTGTGTGGGGAGGCCAGGGTGTAAATGGCTTTTAATGACTGCAGCTGCTGGCTGCAAACTGTCAATGGGATCGGCTAATGCCGAGCCCGGACCACGCCGGGCGCCCAGCCGCAGCCGGGGCGGGAGCAGCCGCCGAGCCCCCGCCGCCGCCGGCAGCGCGCAGCGGCGCGGAGCAGAGCGCGGGGCAGCGCGGAGAGGAGCGGAGCGGAGCGGGTAGCGGAGCGCCGGAGCCCGGCACGGCCGGCGGCAACGGGAGCGTGAGCACGGCGGCGGACGGGGCTGGGCAGAGGCTGCCCTCTCGGCTGGGAAAATCCTTTCCGGATCCTGTAAGTTTGTTTCGGGCGGGCGGAGGTCCCGCGGGGGGAGCGCCCCGGGGGTGCGCTGCCTCCCTCCCCCCCTCCCTTCCCCCAGCCTCTTCCCCACACCCGCGCTGGGGCTCGGGGGTCCGGGGCGGTGGCAGGCGGGGTCCCCCCCTCGCTGCCGATAGCCATCTTCTCCGGGCTGGGGAACCTGCCGTCCGTTTCCCGTCAATCTTACTTCATCCCACATGATTCATTGTTTTAGCTGCTAGAATGACATGTGGCACTGCAGGGCAGGGGAGCAAACCCCCCCCCCCCCAAAAGAAAAAAAAAAACCAAACCAAAACCCCAAACAAAAAAACCCAACAACCCAAACCCCCAAAACAACAAAACCCAAACCCACCCAAAACCTCCCCCTCAGTGCACCAGGAGAAGCCTGTGCTCTCTTCTGGAGGGAGCCCTGCGAAGTTGTGTGCGTGTGTGTATGTGTGTCTGTGTGTGCGTGCGTGTGTGTGTGTGTGTGTCGGGCTGCCAACCTGGAGCGCTTTTCCGGGGAGAGGAAGGGAAGCAGGGAGGGAAGGTCTTTTATTTCGCTGCTTGTTTTGATGGTCGCTCCCAGGAGGCTGCGATTTTCTGCTGCCTAGTTAGTGCCCCTTAATCCTGACTCGGGCGTGACTCAGTCGACGCTTGCAAGGGCTGATTATTTTTTTATCGGGGGAGGCAGGGGTTCCGACGGGGCTGGGGCGTAGTGCTCGAGGTACCGACGAGCGGCAAATGCAGCACCGCGGCCGCGGCGAGGGGGATGGCGAGGGGGGAGAGAGGGAGAGCCCGGGGCAGGTAAAGGACCTACCATCGCGTTGGTCTTGTTAGGATTTTTATTATTATTATTATTATTGTTACGATTTAATTGAAATTTTGTCAGTCTTCAGTGGCAAGCGCTGGCAATTTTGCACTGATGCTGTCTTTACAAACACGTCGATCCTCCTCCTTCCTTCCCTCTTTCTCTTTCTTCCTCTCCCTCTCTTTTTAGTCACGATTTCCCGAGATAAATGAATGCGCATTTGATGGGTGTGTGAGATGTGGCCCATCCAGCTCCCGTAACACAGCCCTGTCGATGCGATTATGTGCTGTACCGGTCGTGCTTAGAAACAAGTGGGCAAGTGATTTTTTTTTTTTTTTTTTTAACAGTTTGGCTAGGTTTAAGGAGCCGAGGAGGGTATTTTATTACTGATCCAAAAGAGTGCTTCAGCTTCCAAGTTAAACTTTTGGGGACACCCTCCCCCCTCCTCCCCCCCTCCACACTTTATTTCGCGTAAAAACAGAGGCTGGAGGAGGCAAACGTGAGATACTTTCTCGTTCTCCCCCCCTTCTCTTTCTTTCTTTGAAAGGAAGGAGAAAAGGAGCGCAGCTCGCCTCCGCGGCGAGGTGCCGGCTTGGGAAGCAGCAAACTTTCCCCGGGAGGCGACGGAGCTTCAGCCGCCGCCCGGCTGGGCTGCTTCCCCGCATCCCTCTGGATCTGCCGGCAGCTCCCGCCAGCCGAAAGTTACCTGCTCTGCAGCAGCAGCAGCCGTGCAGTCGCTCGCTCCTGAATTAAACAAAACTCTTAATGATGTAGCATTATCAACAAGGGACACTTGATTGACTGATCTAGGTATGATATATGTGCTGGGCGTCTAAATTAAATATTAAGTGAAATACTTAGCTCTAATTAGAAATCGTAACCTAGCAATGAAAACTTGAAGAAACAAATTGCGGGGGGAGGAGGGGACAGCCTTTAAACGCGGCAGCGAGGAAAGTAGCGGTGATGTATACAGAGGCTGACATATTAGCAACAAGCAGCAACTTTGAAATGATTGACATATCATTAAAGCCATCAGGCTGATTTTAATAATTCTCTTTCAAGAAAAAAAAAGAGAGAAAGAAAAGAAAAAAAACCCCACGGAACCTCGCAGACAAGTTATTTATTTATCAGCGCATTAAACCCGGGAGAAACATAATTAGACAGAGGGAAAACAAGAGAAGGCGGGGGGGGGGGGGCTCTGTCGGCGAATTTAACAAACAAACGTCCAAAAAGCAGCGACCATCCGGCTCGGGGCTTCTCTGGGAGATGGAGATGTCAGAGCTAGATGCCTTCTCCCCCGAGTGTGCCTTCCCAAGGTAAACAAGCACACAGTTGCTTCAACTTTCTCCTTTAGTACAAAGTTCCTGGTGCGACGGAAAATTTGAATATTTTATCAGTCTCTTGTAGTGACCCTCATTAGGTGGGCATCCTGCTAAGGCCCTGGCGTTACAAGAAAGCTGCCCAATCAGAGCATTTGCACGCCTTGTTAGCGATGGTTAATGAAGCTTCCCCATGCACTCAAAGAAAGGCCCCCTCGATGTAGATTTACCTTATGTCAACTCGTTACTTCTAATGAATCGCATCAAAATTCTTCCCTGAATGGGGCCGAGGCGCCCGGACCGGGATCCCCTCCCCGCCCGGCGGAGCCCACCCCTGCCACCGCCGGCACTTTAGCGGAGCATCCGAGACCGAGGTGACCGGGCGCAGTTTGGCGGCGGGGAGGGGGAGAAGAGGCCGAGGGAGGGGACGGAGCGTGCGGCCGGCAGCGGCGGGGGCACCGCAGTCCGCGGGGGGGGGGCGCAGCCCGGCCCCGGCCTCGGCTCCCGGCGAGGGCAGCGACTGCGGAGGCTTCGCCGCTGGCAGGTAGACGTTTGCTCTTCGCCTCTAATTTCCAGGCTCCCCCCCCACCCCCCCCCCCACCCCCTCCCCCCCCACCTCCCCGTCCCTCCGGGCTAGCATTTTAAAATCAATTAGTATTTTCAATTCTTGAGGTGAATTATTCAAACAAATGTTTGGGAGACCCTGAGGGAGAATTTGGCCGTGACAAAAGGTTTGATTAGCTTTATTTCCCCCCAAAAGCAACAAAGGCGCAGGGCTGCGAGAACAATCCGCTACATCAGGGCATGTTCAATTAAATGAAAGTCATTAGCTTCGCCGTGAAAGCACTACCTTTAAAATCAGATGGGGCGGGCGGGGAGGGGGGGGTTACTCTGATAACTGTGGCAGGAGGATTTAACAGTCGTGTCCCCCCCCCTTATACACACAAAGCCCTCCAAAAAGAAGAAGAATGGAGCGGGGGGAACCTCCCAACACTTCACCCTTTGGAAATTTGTGCTCAGTCTAGACAATAGGAAGCCCATAATGCAGATTATAACACTCACTGACTCGAATCCATTATCTGCCCTCCACACTGTCTATATATTGATTTCCATATACTTTCTATCGCTCTCAATGACTGAGCAAAGCTCCAGTTAAGAGCCCGCGACACACAGGAGCGCTGCTTGAACCACATCTCACCATTACAAGCCGGAGCCGATTGTAAACACGAAATGTTCCCACTTTCCCAGTCTAGCTGTGAACAAGCACACGACACCCACCCACCTCCCAAAGAAGCGGGAAGAGCCGGGACGCTGCCCCGGGGCCCCCTCCCGCCGCGGGGAGCCCGCGCATCCCCCCCGCGGAGGCACGTCGAGGTGCGCACGCCCGTGTCGGCGGGAGAAATCCCGGGGCCGGTGCCCGGTGCGCCCCCGTCCCGAGAGCGCCGGAGCCGCCTCCGGGGAAGGGGGTCTCGGTCCCCCGCCCCGGGGGCGCAGAGCCAGCAAAGCCGGGCGGGCAGAGCCGGGGGAGCCCAGCTCCCCGCCCGTGGCCCTCCGCCTGCAGCCCCTCTCCCCAGCCCTGAGCTCTTCTTAATGAGGGATGACGGTGGTTTGCTTTAACTCTGAGACCCAGCAGAGCAGAACTTTTCCAAGGCGGGATCCTCCGGACGGTAAGTTTGATATTTGGATTAAGATCACTTCCTCACGGGCTCTTGTAGTGTGTGCGTGTGTGTGCGTGTGTGTGAGAGAGAGAAACAGAGCGGAGGGGAGGGAGGGAGCGAACTCAGCCGAAAATGGCCATAACAGAGAGGGAAGAAACCACCAAGGGCACAACCTGATTTTTTGGGGGAGGTGCGGTGGGAGCAGCCCGGCGGGGAGCGGGAGGCGGCCGGGGCTGAGCCCCGGGAGCGCGGCTGAGGTGCCCCTGGCTCCTGGCAACCTCCCTCTGCGGGGCAGAGCCCCAGGCGGGGGGGGGGGGGGGCAAGGAGGCGTCGAGAGGGTTAAAGTGCCCGGAGAGAAGCCGAAATTTGGAAGCGAGTGCGTGTGTTTGGCGGGGTGGGGGAAGGGGAGTAAAGCGGGTAATTCTGCTGCTCTAAGGACCCCAAATAATCCACTCGGAACCAGCATAGATCGGGGAGACCCGGGACAGCGCCTTAAATGGTCACATCCGCCCCCCCCCGCCCCCCCTTTACTTTAATGAAGATTGTTAATTTCTTTCGAGGCAGTGCGCTGGGCTGATAAGTCCTCCCCAGCTAATATGTTAAAGTTTAAATACCAGCAGGTGCAAATTCGCTCTACTTGAGGCTACAAAAATAATGCCTAAATTCGAGAGCACAAGAAGTTGGCCTTTGTATTGTGATTCATAAAAGGGAAATTGCGCTATGCATAGCCAACTATTTACGAAAAAAAACCCCAACCCCCAAAGCCCTGAAAGTGCTAAATTCTTCTTAATGATGCCGAAGGTGAAGTTGTTTCATATTGGACAAAATGGGCGTTATTCTTTGTCATGTAAATCACCCTTCACTTGACCTCAGGTTAGAGGATAATGTTCATTCTTGATTCACACTAAAACTTATTTAAATCAGAGAGTTGAAGAATCATTTCACAAAATCAGCGTAATAAAGTGAAGAGGACTTAGGGATCTTCATTCAAAAAACATGGGTTAGGAACGTGTACTTTAAAAAAATAATGGTATTTGCTGTAGAAGTCCAGGATTAGGAGGTTTCTATTTAATAAAGTTATGGTCTTTGGATTTCCTGAGAAATGTGTATATAATTTCGCATAACAAGATTAAAAGAAAGGAAAAGATACGAATCAAAAGAGCTATAGATACACAAAAGACCTCCAAGTAACAATTACTCTAATACATATTTTAAAGTAGGAAAAGAAATGAAAAGATATTTAACAATTGGGTAAAACAGAAATGAAGGTTTGATAAAGAAGATGCAGCTTGCGGTGCTATTTCATTCGATAAATATACTTTTGGCGTGGAGTGACAGGATATGTTATTTTGACACAAAATGAAAGCGTTACTGCAGATATAGAGACATAGATATACACGAAGACAGCTGTATACACTCATTTATAAATTAGTGGGTGCACGTGGAAGGAAATCTGAGCGCCTCTACTTTCCAAAGCGAAGCTGAAAAATATCCCATAGGTGAGGCGCTGGGCTGAGGTAGGTTTAGTATTGAAGAGATTATTGGAAATCAAATAAAAATTCGACACGCACTGACCCATTAGAGGATTTAGCGGTGAGGAGGGAGAGATTTTCTAGGGCTTTTGTCGCTAATGTTTCAATGCTAGGCGCTAACTTTAAGAAAAGTGTCAGTAGAATAACAAATTGAGGGCATGAAAGGCCACGGAGAGAAAGCAACCAAGGATGCTCTTGACTTCTTAGCAGTTGCTTAGAAAGGATCTCGAGCTTAATATGGGGACTCAATCAGCGGAGAGCACAAAGCTGGGGAAAGGGGGAGAGGAAAGTTGGGCTCAGCACGTGCACTTTGGTCAAGTCGCTTGAGTGAGCGCTGGAGGGGGAGCTGCGGGTGCCGAGCCCCCCGCCCCCGCACCCCCTGCCCCCGCTCCCGGCACCGGGCGGCCGCCGGCACCCACCCACCCACCGACCGGCCTGGGGCTGCCGCCGGGCGTGGGTGGGGAGTGGACACCGGGGGCTGTGTCAAACGGGGGCGCCGGGACAAGCCGCCCGGCTCGGGACGGGCGCGGGAGAGCCGCCGGGCTGCCCCGGCACCGCAGCGCCCGGGCGGCCGCCGAGATGGATAACCAGATAGAGCATAATTTGCCCCTTTACGGCAGCGCCGGCAGTAGATTTTGTTAAAAGACGCCGTTATCAAACTCGGTCTTTCCGTGAGAAACAGCCGATTTTCGAGCCCGGCTGTAAAGATTTTTAACAGCTTAGCGAGTATCACAGATAAGGGAAATCTGGAAGATGCTCCCAGGACATCAGACCTTAATGGGCTTCTTCAGCGGCGGAGGGAGCTCCAGTCTGTTCCCTGTGCGTATTATACTGCAGACAGGATTCGATATATACTCTATTTAATCTTGCTCTGTGACAGAGCTGTTTAAGTGTATACCATGCCTACATTCTTTGTATCAAGACCAAAAGGATGCATTGTTGAAAGAAAACTATTCAAAATCTTTCATCTGATAGAAACGATCCAGCAACTGTGAGGCAGCTACATCACAATGGTTCTGTCTACATAATAGGTATCTCATAAAAATACAGCGTGTCATTGCAACAAAAAGTTAAAAGTCTTAAACGTATGTATCCATCTTATATATTGCACGAAGTCAATAATATTCTAACCTTGCCTGCACCCCGCCATTAAATGGTACGCGGCACTTTAAAATCGAGGGCATTGTGACTGAAATCCCAGTCTCTAGCAGAGAAAGAGGGGAGCAAGGTAAGTTAAACGAGGACCATTACGGATGTAATGACCTCAGGGTAAATATTCATTAGGAAGAGGAGATTCCTCTTCTAATACCCAGTCTATTTTCTTTGGAATGCAATATCACGGAGCCTAATGTAGTGGCAAGACCCAAGATTTAAAAGGAGATTATTGCCAAGTGTGTTGAGTCGAGTTTGGGGGATTTTTTTCCAGACCCTTTCCTCAAGTGGGACGCAAATGCCCAGAATAGTTTTCTGGGTTTTTTGTTTTGTTTTGTTTTGTTTGTTTGTTTGTTTTGGTTTGTTTGGTTGTGTTTTTTTTTTTTTTTTTTTTTCCAAAAAACACCTTTCTCATTTTATCCGGGCGGCTAGAAAAGCTTGTTCCTTGCTTAGCCCCCGGTAGGAGAAAGCAGAGAACATTTAAGCAGCGCGGTTAGCAGCCCTGCCTCTCTCTCTTCCCTTGGTAGGTGCACTTAGCCGGTGGAACACAACCCCCGGGGACAGAGTTTGCCTCCTGAACTGCACTTCTCTTCCTGAAGAACACTAGCTCCGACCTCCAGACCAACTGAGACTGGCGCTTTAAAGTAGCCGCGAACAGCGCTCCCGTGTCTTAACAGGGTCACATAGGAGATTTGAGCCTTTTAACTTCCAAGCACAAGGAATTGCTCCCTCCGAGCCCCGGTATTTTTTTATTTTTTATTTTTAATGAGAGAAAAAGGGAAGCCGGGTACGGTTCCCTTATACACACAGAAGGAGAACGGGGATGGAGTGGGGGGAAGCCGAGCAGGGGCACATCTGGCTGTGGGAGACCGCCCCGTGCTCCTGGCCGCTCTGTTGTCCCCGGCGGGATGGCGGCCGGGGCGGGCGCGGAGCTGCCGGGGGCTCCGGGGGCTGCCGCCGGCCCGGCCCCGCGCCCTCGCCCTGTGCGGCAGCCAACGGGCGCGTCGCCTGGTGTGACCTTCAGGGAGCACATTTCAACTGCTAAACATCGAGAAAAGTGTGCCCCTCGCTCGCAGGCGCCATATTAATGCCGGGAGCTGGGGCTGGGGCGGGGGGAGGGCGGTTTCCCAGTTGGTCTAGTTTTAACGCAGTTGTTGGTTCAGACTGGACGAGCTCTCGACGGCTTCGTAAAAACAAAAAGTACTTTGGGATTTTGTCCCCCGTTTCCACTCCCCCCACCCCCACCCCCCCCCGGGGGATGCGCTTTGTAACATTGATACCCGCTCTGGGACCATGCAGAGCATCCTCCCCCTCCCCGACCGGTGGGGAAGGGGGTGGGCTGGGGGCCATCCCCGGGGGAGCGGGATGCCACGGGGGCCCGGCCCAGGACCCCCACACTCGCCTTGCCGGGGGCCCCGGTCACTCCCGGGCAGCGCTCCTGCTCCCTCGACTCTGCTGCTTGCCCGGCCGGGGGTGGGAAGGCGCCCCAAGCACCCCTTCCCTCCGCGCTCCCCTCATTTGTGCTGAGGGGGCTGCGAGCAGCAAAATAAGAAGTGTCGTGTGTCCCCCCATCTCCCCCTGTGCAAAATAATTTCCCAGGCAGTGGGTCTGCACTCTGCTGTGTTCCCCCAGCTCGCACTGAGACCTGCTGCTCAGTCAACGGCGCTGTTTTGTCCTTTCCCATCTTTTTTTTTTTGGTGGTGTTTTTGTTTGTTTGTTTGGGTTTTTTTATAATGTGAAAAAAAAAACCAACCCCAAACTTTTGCAGATGGGCGGAAGTGGACGAAGCAACACCGCGACCGCGGCGGGGACACAGAGAAGTCGAACAGAGCCGCTCCTCCCCGGGGCCGGTGGCGTCCTAAAGGTTCAAGCCCCCCTCAGGATTTCGGAACAAAGGCAGCCCAGCCCAGCTCCGCCACGCACAAATCTCCATTGTAATCCTGGGCTTTTCCTCCTTTTTTTTTTTTTTGTCCTTTTTTTTTTTTGTTTTCTTCCCTTTGCCCTGTTTTCCAGCTTGCGAATCCTGAAGGTCAGATGGAGAGGTCATGGCTCTGCATCCCCTATAAATAGATTTTGATATTTAGACAGCTATTGCTACTCAATATTAACTTACAGGATAATGGCGAGAGGTACCGTATGCGCTGAACCTGTTATTCACGAGTGAGCAGCATCTGTCGAATACAATTCCCGTCTTTTCGCCCTGTTTGCCTATAGCGCAAATCAATAGGGAGAAGGACGTCTTGAGGCTGGGGTGGGGACGGTGAGTAGCACGGCTCTGCGGGGACACGGTTGCAAGTACAGCGTTGAAAGCATACAAGGACTTCAGAAAGCTGAAGTCAAGAGCCAGGTAGGCACCGATCAGTTCTGAGTGAGCGGAGGACCCGTTCAAGAGCGGCTGGCGGAAAGCTTCCAGCAGAACAGCGCCGGGTTTGTCCTAAGTCTGTGCCACTTCACTTTAAAACGGTGGATGCTGCTGAGGTGGAAGGGTTTATTCCAGGTCTCCCCTCCGCACATTCACAGCCCGATTTCCCCTATTTCTAACTTAAAAACCCGTGGGTTCCAGGTAGGTCCGAACCAGAGGCTCGGAGCTCCCCACTAATCCTCTGTGTTGTTTACAGAGCACCCAAGGGAAGGCAAGGTCTTCAGCTGTGGGTAGTGGTTTTGGGAGAGCACTAGAAATTCTTGTTTCCGTTTCACAGAGCATCCCATCTTCCGTCAGACCCCAAAATCTTCCTCTGCCTTCCGCCACCCGCGAGGCAGAAAGGCTTTTACACTCCCCAGCTGTCCTGGTTGCCGGCACTTTTCTTGGCGCTAAAACTAAAATAGAATTCACGGCCGCGACTCCTGTCGAGGTTTTAGAGCAACCCCCCCCGCACGCCGGGTACCCGCCGGGACGCGCCGGGAGCGGCCGGCCAGCGCTTTGGGAGGGGGAGGACCCCCTCCATGCGACCCCATGGAGGGGTGTGTGTGTGTCCGCGTGGGACGGGGAGAGGAGCGGGGCCAGGCTGAAAGCATCACTTCTCGTTTTGCTGGCTCACGCGTGGGTCCTTGCGCCTTCTGCAAAGCAGAAGCCCCGTGTCACTGGCGAGACCGCAGCTCTATAAAGTAGTTGTAATCGAGATCTTTTGTAGCAGGACGGGAAAACACGCTCGTGTTTCCATCCACTTACCGGGGCATGGAGGGGGTGGTGGTGGTCGTGAAGGGGGACGATTATTGCTTGCGTGTGAATTTTGTGGTTAAAAGAAGCAGCCTGGGGAAGGGGAGGGAGGAGAGAGGCGCTGAATGCTTTAATTTAATCAATAAAGCTTCTGAAAGTTGTCGAGATTTGGTTCGTTTAACTCGCTCTTTAATGTTCATGTGCAACATCTGGCAGTTTCAGGGGGTGGTGGTGTGCTCCTTATTTTAAGAGAAGGGATTATAGCCAAGGAAGAGACACAAAAGAGGCAGTTTTAAGACGCTGCGGCTCCCTAAAGCCTTGCGGTTTTACAACCGGCCCAAGCTGCGGGGAAACAAACTTTCTGTCAGAAGTTTCCTGACGCTCGGACGGGACGAGTGCGTCTCTCTGCCCGCCCGAGGACCCGCGGGCTTTGCGCCGGCGGGGAGCGAAGCCACAGGGGCCGCCACCGGCGCCCCGCTGGCCCCGGCCGGGCGGGCCCCGCCATCCCGGGCGGCAGTGGGGACACTGGTCGGAGGGCTCCGGGGCACCGGTGGGAGCGGGACGAGCAGGCGTGCGGGAGCCTCGGCCAGGGCGGGCAGCTGTCCTCCTCCGGGGCGGCCCCGAGCCAACGGTGAGCGCCCTTTGCCTGTGGAAGGGAGCGGGAGCGCCTGTGCCAAGAGCCCGACCGGAGGGCTAAACGCGACTTTTCTGGGTGGTTTCCTGGGTTGCCAGGGAAGGAAAGTGCCGCCTCCCCCTCACCGGCCTCCTGCGCCCGGCGCTTCTCCCCGGGAGCTCCGGAGGGTGCCGGGACGTGCCCGGCGC
Organism: Pluvialis apricaria; assembly: GCA_017639485.1. Classification (NCBI taxonomy): domain Eukaryota; kingdom Metazoa; phylum Chordata; class Aves; order Charadriiformes; family Charadriidae; genus Pluvialis; species Pluvialis apricaria. The sequence goes on from CM030009.1 coordinate 37,794,069, forward strand.
TGCACAGCCCCGGTGCTCCGCAGGGGCGGTACGCGGGGCCCAGCGCAGCCCCCCCGGGGCGGCAGTCCGAGGGCTGCAGGACGAAGACCGTGCACTCCCCCCCCCATCTCGGGGCTCTCTTTGACCCGATGTGCTGCTTAGGGCGAGCTGCTACGGAAGTTGTCCTCGTAAGTGAAATCGGAGTTTTTGTGAGGTGCAGTCCCCATACATTTTTAACCACAGTGATTACTAAATTAATAGCAGGCCCTAAGACAGATGTCAAAACGTCTTGAAAATGTTTATCTGTGAATAATTGAGAAGGTGGTAAGACGCATTATCTGATTGTATAATGAAATATGTATGAGGAACAGCTGTTTGCAATAGTCACCTCCCGTTGTTTCATTAGCCTAGAGCCTCCTCTTTAAAGATGCACTTCCCTGAAGTTGCCCATTCAGCGCTGGCCGCTTCCACCGGCGCCGGCGGCCGAGCCGTGCCTGCAGGAGCACAGCGGGGAAAAGGGAACCCGGCGTTGTCCCTAGGCTAGGCCACGGGCTCTTCCAGTGGCATTTCTCATTGGTGATTTGCTCCGAGGGCGGGAGGGACGAGGCACGGATGAGGTCCGAAGATGTCTTACCGGGCAACCTCGAGCTGAAGAGGATGCCCCGGCAGGAAGGATCTTAGATGCTCACCCCGGAAGCGCCACAAACAGCTATTTATCAAGATTTCATGCCGACCAGCAGCAGCCTCCTCAACTGCTTAGTGTTGACATAAACTTCCAGACGTCGAACATATGCTGTTGCACAGCATTGTTTATGTGTGGCACCAGATGTTGCTTTGCATCCTATTGTCTGGAGACAATGTTTAGTTCAGGTTAAAATATCTTTACTTAAACTGCTCAGTTGGCCATTGTGTGAGCATTAGTGAAGTGTCATGGAGAGGTAATGGGAAGTCCGGGGAGGTTAGCTCTCCGAGCGTGGCCAGGAGGTCCCTGGTTCATGGTGGGGTTACAGCCACCACTGTCATCTTTTGTTTTCCCTCCTCAGAGAACCCTTGTCCTTCCTCTAAAAGGATGTGCCCCGCTCTCTTTCCCTTCGGAGCTTTCTCCACCGGTTTCATGAAACGGCCCGATGTTTGTTTTTCTAGTTCCCCTAAATCGCCCGAAAGAGGAAAGGAAAGCGCGTTTCTGCGTCACCGCCACCCCGGCCCGGTCCGGTCCAGGAGGAGCGGGGCGGCCCCACGCCCCTGCCCGGGGATGCTGGCGCCGGGGGAAATCGGCCCCCACCGCAGAGTTCACGCTCCAACCGGGGCAGTGGCTCCCTCCCCAAAAAATACCGGTCGCCCCCGCCGGCGTCCCAGCCGAGCCTCTCGGGCCGGGCGGGCGGAGGGGGCGGCGGGCCACACCTCGGCAGGGCGAGTCGTTCGCTGGCAGCCTCCACCCGGCGCCCGGGGAAAGCGGCTCGCCTGGAGCCTTTGCTTCCCTTTAACCCCTCAGCCTGGGCCAGCCGCGGCAGCTGACCTGTGCCAAGACTTTTGCTCCGGGAGAGGGTGGGGGGGGGGAAGCTATAGACTTTAATCGGATTTCTCCCCAAACACTTCTGGTATGTTGTTGTTATGCATCTATATGGAGATCATTATTTATAAATGAGCGAGTACGATCAGTCGCAAAGACTTTAAGAGCCCGGATTTGTGTCATTAAGTTGAGGGCGGGGTAGAGTGACTTAGCGGGGGACGGAGGTGCTGGCCGGGGGTGACCAGCCGCCTTGGCCAGCGGAAGGTCACCTGCCGCTCCGCTTTCCCTCCTGCCGCCCTGTCGCTCCAGGCGAGACCCCCACTTTGGGGGCGGGGGAGGCCTCGGCCTCAGCCCCCGTGCCCGGTGCCTGCCGCCCCGTCGGACGCGCCCCGGCCGCGGTCGGTGGGGGCAGCGCTGCTGCGGGCCCGGCAGCCGCTAACTCGGTGTCTTTCCACTGCAGTCCTCCTTCACACAATGGAGGCGTATTTTCCTGTAAACTAGGGGCTCCGCTAAGAGCGGAGACGATGTCAGAACATTCCCAGCAGCAGCGGTTTTATAGGTCGAAATAAACCCTACCCCCCCCCTCTGCTCCCTGACATACGTAAAGCCACTTCAGGATACAGTTAACATCTCTCTAAATGCCCGAATTAAACAAAAAGCCACATTGTGTATTTCAGCTTTGAAAGCAGAGGTTTTGCAACGCGATGCACTGTATAATGTAGATGTATTTGTGTTATTTCTAGCATTTTTGCTTGTGCATAATCCCTTATGCCTTTTATTATAATCCTACACATTACAGTTAATCTGTAATGATACTGCTTCAGAGGGACCTGTTGCACACAGTGATGGTAATTTGTAACCTTGGTAACAGTTTTAAATAAAGATTATAACAATGATGTCAACTGTTTTTATTCACCATACCGTAAATGGGGTCTCAATATTATTATGCCTGTAGAGGACAGAGTTGAAGAAACAGTTATGAGGTTCCACTTTACTTATTATAATGTGAGCTATCACTTTTTAGCTTGTCCTTAGTATACACAATCATGGTTCTAAATAGTATAAAGATTTTCAAACTGCTGAGAACTCTGTAAACTTTAATTTTCTGAATGAGGGGGATATTATAATGAATTAGGGTTATCAAGATCCAAGTACCCTTACCAAGAACATTTTAGTCTTCCAGAGAAATATCTCAGAATAAGTACTACTTAGAAACCCTAATGAATAATGCTAACACTGACTCTACCATTAGCCTTCTGCACAAGCTCTCCCCTCTATTAAAGCTTACAGAAAACACTCACAAGCTGAAAGCAAAATTAAATGTAATTGCTTTTATTTACCTATTGCTTTTATATCATTAAAATATTTTTAGTTACATTTATTAAACAGCATCCACTTCAATTATTACCTGCCATATCTATTAATCCATTTTTGTGTACTAACTACACCACCATTAGCTATTAAAATATGTATACATACACACATATATGTTACATATATTGTCTTTGCCAAGATACGTTTCAGTTCTCATTAACAAAAATATTCATGTTGAAGATTCTGTGAAGCATGTTTTTCATGCACTCTTATTAATAATCACAGTTGTCAAGAATTAGATATGCACAGATTGCAAATGGAAAGAAAATATTAGATGCAAAATGAAATATACAGTAGAATTGAAGCATAACTATTTTTCCTCCTTAAAATAAAAAATTTACAGAGTGAAAAACTGAGCTATTAAGCTTACTTAAAAGATGGCTTTGTTGGTTTAATTATACTGTAGTTATTTTATAAATATGTTTCAAAGGAAGCTTGCCATATTGAATGTCAATGAAGCCTGTAAAGAAAAGACTTACAAAAGCTAATGCATACCAAATACCAAATTTTAGTCATTAGCATTCCTATTTATTACAAACTAAAGGAACCTATTAACAGACAAGAATTTCTATTTAGCTAGCATTACAATGTTTAGCCATTAAAATAAAACAGGACAAAAAAATGATCCCCCCCGAACTATATGCTCTTTTTACTTAGAAAGACACATGTATCAAAAAACCCTGATAACAGAAACTATGATTCTTCATTATTACTGGCTGTACCAAACCAAACCCTGTACTGCTTTATTTAAGCAAAATTTCTACTCTCTCCAAAGGACAAGAGCTGTCTGATTAAGAGCTTCAGATATTTTGCACATACCTTAAACAGCTGCCTTTGAGACACTTGCTGTTATGGGGAAGCGTAGGTTGGCTTTGGGCTGGTGCAGGCCTACAGGGTCAAGCCTGGAGGCTGCCGGGCCTGATCCGATCCTGAAAGTAGGCACTTTCCTATCTCAGTTGGCAGTTTAGATCGAGCCTGGGTGTGAGTAGCAGCTTTCATGCTTAGGCCGGAGGAAGGAAGGACTAAACCATTCATTAGGTTAGGCAGGCTGCTAACCAGAAGTTTCTTTTCAGTGCTTGTCACAAAATCAGCATATTTATTCAGGTGCTGCCTATTTGTTCCAGAATTCCTTTAAAACCTCTCAGCTGAGCATTTCTACTTTTCAAATATCCTTTAAGAAACCAATTTTTTGTCTCTTTTGAAGGTGAGCATGTGCATATGTTATACATCTTGGAGTTTCTAAAGAAAAAGTTAAGCATGTAATGCATATTACATTTCACATATAAAAGGTAAATAAGCTTGCTCGTGTTTTTCAGTGAGCTGCACACTCTTATGTAAAAGGAGAAGCATTTGGGGACGCTCATGTTTGTGATGAGGTAACAAACTGATAGATCTTTTCCCCTTTGTTGCATCCGACACGGTCCTTGCCTTCTCAGCTTGTGAGCATCACTCCTTGAGACTCTGTTGTGTCTATTCAAATTGACAGAGAAATTCAAAACAAGACCGAAGCAGCAGCACAACTGCTACAGAGCTTCTGGATGACGGATGCTGTCAAATGCCTGTTTTGCCTCAAAGATTACTTTAGTTTTCAAAGAATCGGGGGGAGGGGGGGTGGGGAGCGGTTGAGGAAAGTTCATGCAGTGCTGAGCACAACCCATCGGTTTAATCTTTGTTTTCTGATTTTCATTGTTCATTTCTAAACAGGCTTTACATTTAATTTAATAAAGGGTTTGGTTTGACTAATATGGATCACTTCTGATTTTGATTTTGCAAGAACAGTGTGAAGACTCGTACAAAGAAAATTCACTGTATAAACATCCTGCCCAAGAAAGGAAAGTTAGCCCTTACTCCATCTACAGGATCTGTAAGTACAAGAAATTTGTTCTCTTCAAAGATTTAAACTCCCAGGCTTTAGGACGCCATTGTAGGACGGGTTGTTTATAGCTTTTACATGGACATATGGTAGGAAGTTTAACCGAAACGGTTCCGCAGTCAGTGTGTCTTAGCACGTATGAAATATTTTCAATAAAGGAGTTCCTGTATGACCCCGTTTATGTGATCCATGTTTCTGCTTTTCACTAATGAAAACAAAACTGATTTGAAATTTGCATGAGTGTGGTGTCTGGGGATAGCAGTCTCATGAAATCAAAATGATGCAGGCTGTCTCTGATTTTGCTAAGATAAATTAGAATTTGTGAGGAAGAGGCTCATGGAAAATTAAATATAAAAGCAGTCAGAGTTTCTGAAATTTTAAGAACTCCTACTTTTCCTTGGAGATATTTTCTGAGTCAAAGATCTTCACTTCTGTTTATTATCAATGAAAAGTACTGCTTCAAGAGGCTGCAGACAGCCCAGATTAAAATAAGCCTGAAGGAATCTTGATGTTGTCTCTCCAGTATTGTAACTTTCACGAGGAGAGCTTCTTCCAGGTTAACGTGCCTATAAATCAAAATGGAGGCAATCCATAGATCTATGAATCAGGCGCTCCTGGAAAGATAGGAGACATCTTGCAGGTCTTTCACTTACGCTTAGATGGCATGCTAGATAGCTACCATTAGAAGTTTTTCAGCAGAAAAGCTTTCATTTGCAAAGTTTCTGCCTACCAAACCCAAACTGATTTAACTCCAAGCCCTGTTGCTAAAGCGGCAAATATATTTAAAGGAGAAATGGTAATAATGCGATAGTTCCAACAACAAAGTTCAGACAAATAAAAAGAGCAACCCTGTGGAAGAAAAAGCGGTGTGATGAATCACTCCTTTGTTCAAAACTGTCCCTTTAATACAAAGCAGAATACAAGTGTTTGAACAAAAAATGCTTAAATCGTTGCATTCTCAGCAATGCTTTCTCTTTTTGACTTTAAACCATCCATAGTCTTTTGTAGCCACATACAGTATGCGACAGAACAATTTGGAAAAGATTCATCTATCAAGTTTAACAGCTTTCTGGTGTAACTTCAGAGAGGTTTATTGCTTATTCATGTGGAAGTGAGTACACCCAACTTGTTTTGCCTGGTTTTGCTACTTTTGCTGGTTTGCAAGGCTGTTCTGGTAGCTGCAAATGGCTTCTCAGGTGACATTTGCTGACATTCAGTGGTGTATATTTATCAGTATTCTTCACCTCACTTCTATACGTGTAATCTATTTTATTTTGTTCTTCATGGCAACCTCCTTTTCACTGTCCATGCCCTGAAAATGATAAATGGCAAAGTGGCATATTTCCCTAGCTGCACTAAAATGTCACTGTGAAAAATCTTTAATGGACTAAGTGTAGCTTTTCAGGTTATAACTTGTCAAGTTACTGAGAAATTCTAGAGTTTCTCCTTAATCCACCATTCTTTGGAACCACACCACTGCGGGCAGAGACTAATTATAAGTTACACCAGTCAGAGCAGGACAAAAATAAATGAAGTAGAAACCATTTGACCAAGGCTCATTTTATACTTGCTTTCTGTCCTTGTGCTGTTACCTGATTTCCTTTATTTAGGCTAATGCTGAATGCGTCTCACTGTTTACATATTAATATGTGTGTATGCTGAGACCTAAGTTATTTTAAAGACTTTGCTTATCACCGCAACACTAAATATATTTATACTACCCCTACATCTGGGGGTGCCAAGAGAAGCCCTCCATGCTGGGCAAAGTAATAATACACATTAAAAAAGATGGCACCTGTTACTAAAATGAACACTAATTGAAAATGGATGGGTGAGAGGAAATAGTGTTACCACCCTCTTTTAGATCAGGTATCAGAATAGGGTAAGAATGACCAACTTAGACTTTAAGGCAGCCTCAGAAATACAACGTACCTGTCCTGGACTCAGGGCTATAGGAGGCTATCCTGCTTTCCCATTTCTGTTCCTTTTTGTTAGTCCCCAATCATCTTTTTGGACATAATGCTCAAGCCCACAAAAGACACGTGTAAGAGAAAACAGCTTTTGAGAACACTCACCCCAAATCTGACTGCAGATGGTACTTTGCAGTGACTTTTCCTTAGTTTTAGCTGCCTTTGCAATGAATACTTAGAAGAAATGTCTTTGTTGGAACTAGAGAGCTCTAAAAAGAAACCTACTTCCCTTTTCTGTGATCCTAAAGCATCATCCTCAGATTTTCCTCCATTGCTAGAGAGCACAAAAGGAATGAAATGTTAGAACCAACCAGAACATGTGTTTTGCAGCGAGTGGTGAATAGTGCATTTTATCTGACAAAGTGTAATTTTTTTTTTGATGCAGAGGTACAACAGCACCACTTTGATTCTTCCTATGAAGTAGGAAGTAGCTGAATTTATTTTTATGTGATTTTTCTGCTACTTGCATGTAAGTGGTATTTTCTTTATCAGTGAGGACAAGAGGCTGTAAATCTTGGAGTGCCACGCAGCATAAAATACTTACTTGACTTCTTATTAAGAGCCAGGGTGCAAGTGCTTTAGGGTAGAATCTGCTTTCCTCTTCTCCCATTCTCTACACCAAGTTCCACTTTGTCACAAACATGCTATTACAAGGCCCATGCACTCTTATAACCATGGCAGTTCCACAGGGCCCACATTTCACCCTTAGGATTTAAGTGTTCAGGTACTCCATGATACTTTTATGCAAGGATGCGACTTTAAATCACTATGCCTACGAAATATACCTACTGGGAAAAAACTCTGTTTTCTGACTGCCATTAAAATCATGTCAGTCTTAGGGAAAAATGTGTTGTGAGTTCATCAGCTTTACCAATAAATATTTTCAATATTAACTTACAATGTAGGCATAGATCACCCAATATTTTGCACTAGAGCAGAGTTCAGATCTTACTTTGTTTCCAAGGCAAAGTTACAGGGAACAGAAACCTCTTCTGCTACAATACCTGGTACCAATAGCAGGAGGAAGGTTTCTGTACACTGAAGAGGACTTGAGTCTTCAAGTTTTTTTCCCCCCAGTTAAAACAAAATACTGCCTCTTCTGGCAGTTCTTATCCTTAGACCATTTTAGCTAAAATGCCAGTAGTATTGCCATACTTTGTCTGTCCTGTAGGTGTGAGCAAAATAAACTTATAATGCTTTTGAGATGAATTCTTATCATGCCTTTAGGCCTTTACACTGCTGTTTTTCTGTAGTTCGTGCTCCCCTGGAAGTCAGCGGAGGCTCAGTGCTTAGATCTACAACTTTGTAGGATTTCCCATAACGCTGTCTCAGGAGGACAAACAAAGACTTTTCTCCAGTTCACTCTGCAGCCCTTAGAAGTTTACCCTGAGTTAAGTTTACTGCGTTTGCTACCTGTCACAGTGAAAGCTAGATGACGATGTTCTGCTACATCTTCACTAGAGCATTTGTGGAGTTCTAAAGAGCCTTGGGCTCCTCTACTGCTTTCAAGATGCTATCTTCCCACTAAGAGGCATGTAAATTCAGACACTGACCAGGGTCAGAACACGTCTCTGAGAGCTTAGCTTATAACGTCCCGGCGCTGCACCAGCCTTCAGAAAGGTAGCTGCCTGCTCCACAGGCATGAGGCCAGAGCAACCTGCACTTCGCTTTTCTTCAGAGACACAGGCTGAAAGCTCTCTGGATCTGAGGAAGCAAATCAGCATCGAGCCTTCGTGCAGCAGTTGCCAGTCTTGCACCTATTTTGTAGCATGGCATTGCAAGGACTTCAGCTTTTCGCATGTGTTTATTTGGTTTGACTTTTTATAGCCTTTCAAATACAACCGTCTTCTGAGTGCCCAAATGCCACAGGGGATAGTTTGGCTTTGTGAAAAGACAAAGAAAAAATGGAAATAAAGCAGCTTTCCTAAAGGCTTATTTATAAGATACACTGCTGCTTGTGGCTTGTTTCCCATGGAGGACATAATTTATCCTAGCGTTTGACATACAGGAAGATACAACCCCCGCCCTTTGCCAGCATCAAAAGGGATGATGTGCTCAAAGATCTACAGCCCAAGTTGCATGAAGAGATTATCAGCTGCTTCAGATTAAGCACATCTAACATCACTGGGACCAACCTGGATATTGTATTATCATAATTTTTATCATCCTTTTTATTCTTGTATGTATATACAATAGTTCACTTGAAAAACAAAACACTGAAATAAAAACAGCACATATTTTTCCTGCTGAAGTGGTCTACCTGATCATAAAATTCAAGTACTTTTTTCTAAAAGATATTTTGGAAAGGGTCAAAGTTACAGTAGGAAAAGAAAGGTTCACTCTGGCCTTTTCAAGAGCACTCGGTTGGTGCATACTTTTACTCCATTTCGGTGAGAACAGAGCTAAGGCATCCCCACAGTCCAGAGCAATTTCACACATAAGCATGGGTAGATTTCCTGGTCAACAGTTAAGGGTGTTGCAGCCCCTCTCCTGCGTCCTCACTAGATCACAGGCTAAATTGTGGCCAGGTCTCTGCTCTGGTCCCTACACACATTATAGGTGCAATCATCTCTGTGTAAATCCCTTTGTGGATCTGGGCCTGAGTGTTTTTGAAAATCCCACCCACATGGGACACCCGTAGGTCAAATGAAAAATTGCATAAGCTATTATCTAAAGCTATAGCTTATAAAAAGTTACCCACAAGAAAGGTGCACAGGTTAGTGCTGCTCCAGGGCATCCTTAAATCACACTTCAGCAAGTTATAAAGTTATCTTTGGAGAGCAATCATACCAAGTTGTCAGCCCCATAAGGATAGATTTATGTGTCTCTGACATGTCAGTTGTCATCTTTGCCACTTCATTGCGGCTATGATATTTCAGCAGGAGGTAACCACTGCTATTCCCCTGCCTGAAAATCCACAGAAGTTTCCTCTGTAAACATTTCTTACACTGGTATTTCCCCATCGCAGAGCTGCATCTCTGAATTCATCTACGTGTTTGCTTAACTCTCACTCACAGGTCAGTGCTTGTTTGTCTCAAATTTTTCTCTTTTTAATCTCAATTTATGTAGCAGAAAGTTTATGGGCAAACCTTTTGCCCAAAAAAAGATGCCATAGTTCATTGTTTTTTTTACTACCATATCATTTAAAAGAAGACTTTTTTTTTTTTTTCCCCTGCGGCAATAATACAGGTCATCATCCTGCACAGGAGAAGTTACTGTCTTCACGGAGGAGCTTAATCTAGTGGTTCTGTTAGGAATCTCTACTGTTGCTGCAATATATTTATTGAGATTTCTTCCAGGATTTGACTAATTTCTCCATATATTCTCCTGGAATATCATTTTGCAGGCTGGAAAAATGATTTGTTCTGTCTGAGTCTAAAGTGAACAATTGGAGAACGGAAACTCATGGAGTGAGCTTAAGCAAAATTGGCTTTCAGAGAAAGAGGTCTTAATTTTCCTGAAAGGTGAGCACAGTGGCAATGCCAATGCCAGGCAGCAGACTGTGTCCTAATTTCAGTTACACCGGAGCCTGAACTCCCACCCCAAGTTCATATTCGTGCACACAGAATTGGTAGACAGAGGCTAGAGAGAGAATAGTGCGTGATCCAGTACAAATTTTTAGCCTAAGTGATATGATATTTTGGATAGTCTTAACTTTTGTACAAAGTGCTCCCTGGAGACACACTCACAGAGTTGTCATTTCAGCAAACTCTATTTTGCATATTCTTTGGAGATGCCACATAGGTAGTGCAATTGTACTCAGCTGCGAAGTGACCATGTGAATTGAATATGACCTAGCTGCTCTCTGGGTTAGAAACACAGGATATTTTAGATTGGCAGTCAATAACAGAAGCTGAACTGGGGCTAGGAAGGGGCAAAAATACATCTTCCCTTCAGCACTGTCATTTTGGTATTGCTGTAAGGTTCTACAGAATTAGCACCTTACGCTGGTGCATAGTGGAGGTCTGCTTCTTAACAACAAAACTTTTTTATAAAAAAAACCCCCTCTTTCTAAATTGTTTCTCTCTTCAGAGTGTTCCACCAGAATTAATACTTAGAAGCCACTGAGAAAATGTTCTAAAAGGTGCAATTGTATCACTTCTGGCAATTCCTGGTTATTTCCTTTCTCTCATTATGGCACACCAAAACTTAATAAAGCCTCATACCACTTTCCCCCTAATTCCATGCTTTAATTTCCTGTTGTCTCCACTGAACTTCATTATTATTCCCTCTGGTTTACTGATCTGGTTATTCCTTTTGCCCTCACCTGCCTACTGCCATCTCCTTCCTCATGCTGCGGACAACTTTTTTTACTAATCACCAGACAGCCTTCCTATTTCTCTTTGGAATGATTTTTGAATATAGCTTCTTTTCATCATTAACTCTCTTCAAATATTTGGTCATGATTTATTCTGAAGTTATCTGTCTCCTTTAGACTGTAAGTATTTTACAAGATAAAATATGACTGATCTCCTTGTTAACAGTCTGTAGCTTTCAGAGCAGAACTGAGCGAGACCAAGTAAACCCACCCATGAAACTTCCCAGGAATTTGTTGATGCTCCAGTTCTCTCCTGTAGCAAACCCAAGTGCCTTTAGAAGGATTGTTTTTATACAAACAAGCAAACAAACACAACAACAAAAGAGACGTACAGCACGTGATCTCCCCTAGCATACTCAGGTTCAAATTCCTGACCGGCTGTCTCTCTAACTACAGATGACTCTGCCAATTCACCCACATCCTGATAGTTATCCTAGGGCAAGGTGCACTCCACAGCTCCTGCTAGGGATGGTCTACTTTCTAAACAATGTATTCTTCAGAGTCATTATTTTAATTTGCATCCTGACATATTGGGTGAGCATCCTCACAACTGCACTGCAGAACTGCACTGAAGCCGGGCTGCACTTTCTAATGAAAATTCATTTCATTGAAAAATTCCTAATCAGCTCTCATTTGGAAGCCCCAGCTGAGCTCCCACTGTGAGACACGTATTGTAAGAGACAGATCTTGCTGTGAAGGGCTGGCAGGTTGGAGAGATGAAGGCTGAGAAGAAAAGCACAATAGAAAGGTGAAACGACTTCCTCAGAATCACACAATGGGTCAGTGGCAGTTTTAGGTCTTCCTCATGCCAGCTACAGCCCATGCTACCTCTTGCATCCCGAGCTTACAGACAGGCTATGCTTTCCCCTGGCCATCTTTTCATTAACTAGATTATTCTTGTGTGTAGATTAATGCATGGGTGCACAAGTTCAGCAGTTTTGAACCTTACTACTTATGAGGCATCATGTACATATATGGCACCATCAAAAACTTTGAGGTAACAGATAGCAAGGATGTCAGGGTAAAATGCAAAAAACGCTGACCCTGGTGTGCCAGAGCAGGCAAGGGGACAGGGAAAATCAAGTATTGTTCAAACTAAAGTGTGTCAGCTGCCCTAAGCAAGGTAAGAAATATCACTCACATTTCACAGTTCGGAAAATCTGGCGTAAATTGATGCACTTGTGCCTGTACAGGTTGTTAAGCCAATATCATGGTTAGAATGTGATGCTTTTCTTAGAATTAAACTTTTCCCTTCAGAAACTGCCCTATGATTCTGAAAATTTTTTTTCTAAGAGCATTTTTTTTCCTTCCGGTCTTACACTGATTAGCAGGAACAGGTTAGACAGAACTTGTTGTATTTTATAAACAGTGTAACAATGTATTTTGTATGTTTTTCCCAAGAGCTTTCTGAAACTAAAGTTTCTCTTTGAGGACAGCTGGTCCATGTCCCTGAGGAAAAAGATGCTTATGGCAAGGCTGAGGTTAATGACTTTAATTTAGAGTTTTTGTGGGAATATAATTTTGCTTCTGCAGAAATCTCTATCTCTCCACTGTTTAAAAAAAGCAAAGTTCCTTACCTAAAGCTTTACAGTTTATTACCCCAAAACACATTTAATTTTGTTTGACTAGATCGTGTTGGTATGTTAATAAAATAATTGTTATTCCAAACATGCTTGGTGAACTTGAATAGCAAAGTGAAGTTTATATATTTAATCAAATCTACTCAGTAATTCTAGTGGAAGATGCAGAAGTGTTTTCCATCAATATTTCCTTGACTTTTGAAATGAATATACATTGCCCAAGTTCTCATTCTTGTGGATCCATTTTCTATCAATATCCAAGCAATTGAACTTCTTTATATGAATGTTTGCAAAGACTGAAAAGGAAAAAACCCCACAGGGTCACATGAGTAACTCGTCTTGTTGGAAGTGCTTTTACAGGTATCTTATCAAGGGAGGAGAAGTCTTGCAGCTTTTCAAGCCACGAGTTGTAAGGTGGGTCATAAGAGCAGTTGTAATTTCCAGAACCATGTAGTAATTGCCAGGAATATTTGGATGTATTAAAAAAAGGCTGCCATTTCTTGTTTTTGCCCCTTATGCAACACTTTGTCCTTCCTTCTGCATGAGATCATGACTTAAAGCTTGTCTCGTTCCTTCAGAGACTTTCAAAGAAAAAAAAAAATTTGTAAAAAGCCTCTTCATAGTGCGATGCGGTTGGAAAACCAGACAGGGAACTGTGAGATGAGAACTGTCCGTGGACTGGCATTGCGCTGGCGTGGGAAAGCAGGGAGACAGCATGGTATGACTGGGAGCAGGAGCTCTGGGGAGCAGGTGGAGATACTGAGGGGTCATTTGAAGAGGCAACACAGAGGTGGGATACAAAATGAAAGGAGGTGAGGAAGAACCACTGGAGGACATAGGAGCAGAACAGGCAATTGCAAAGTCTGTAAGACCAAGGGATCCTCTGAGGCCCCTTGCTGCTGTTAACCCAGCTACCTCTCTGGATAATGTTCTAGGAAGATGCCCAAAGGGAATTTGCAGAATGTGGCTTGTAACGTTTCTATATATTTGTCACTAAATTTTATAAATTTTCTTTGAGCAACTTTCTCCAGTAGTTACTGCTCAGGAACCTGGCCAGGACAGAACAATTGCAGATGGGCTTTTGGTGGGTAGCGTGGCCAGCAGAGAGGAGGTGAAGACAGTGCCTCAGAGTTCAGGAGCATCGTGTTTGCAATTTGTATCAGGAGTGACCCTGAACCCTTCCACCCCTTGGAAAATTTTCTGTCCTCAGGGAACATGAATGAGTGGAGTCCAAGAAGGAGACTTGAAGGATTTATCCAGGAAGAGAAGATGCAAATGTGAATACTCTTATTTATTGGCTGTCTTTTTAAGCTTTTGCTAAATGGTATAGTTTTATTACTACTAAAGAAGTAGAAGAGAAAACATTAAGTCATCCAAGAGTCACAGGGTTGTTATATATTTCCTCAGATTATCTTAGTTGGAAATCTCATTTGAGATAAGACATTCTTCTTGGTGTGGCTCCTGTTAGGTTATAGAAATAAGGATATGATGATTTTACTGTTAACACACCTCCGTTGTAAAATATAATCCAAGATTTGCACCATATTTAAAAAAGCTGTAGAAGTGCTGATGCAAGAATGTTATTCTTGCTGCAAGATAATGAGCATCAAATAAGTTTATTTAAAATGGAAATTCACCTTTTCCAAAATATTTATTTTTAACCTGTATGCTGTAGGCGTATTCAGAGTATTTTGTGTAGCTTCTCTGCTCTGAAAACTTGATGGACAAAGTTACATGTTTATATTTTTTTTCAGTGGAAAGTGGCAGCTGAACAAAACCTGTTCTTTCAACCAAGGAGCAAAGCAACAGGATAGAGCCAGAGCTGATAGTCCTTGTGCTGTAAACCCACATCAATTCAACTAAGACCAAGCACTTGTTAATACTAAATTCACACTAATGTAGCTGAGAGTAGAAATGGCTCTTTCTTTTTGAACTTTCTGGAGTCCAAACTGAAAAAAAAGTAGTAGGGTTTAACCTTTAATCTTTTCACTGACCTTTAAACAGTACTTTGGATTATATCTGCCCTCGTTAATCTGAAGCCACCTGCAAACATAACTGGCATTCCTGTTTTTTTTAAGTATACCTTACACACATTATAGAATGGGTTAACAATTCAAATGTTTGGCTCCTGTTCATTATGTCTTTATCACCTTTTTAAGTGATGTTCACCTTTGCAAACAAATGTTTATAATTAGCAGAAACATAAGCAATTCGTTGTGTCAAAGTGCATTACTGAGGTGGTGGCCAGGCATAGATTTAAACTTGTGGGGGTGCAAACCCAGATGTTGATCAAGACACTACATTTTGCAGAAGTCCTGTATAAATGTAGAACTCTTGAGGACCAGATATTTTAATACCCCTTTCCTGCAGAGGTGAGCAGAAAATCTTCCACCAACAGACCATTATTTTCCTTCTTCAGCTTTGCTTTCTTTCACACTATTCACATCACTGCTTTGCATGCACTTTTTCCTCACGTACCCTCCCCATACATATCTTCACTTTTGTCTATTAAGTCCAAACTACAGGTGCAAATGACATAAAATGAACCAACAATTTTTCTTGGACAACATTTCACTGCTGTAATACTCGAAAGAGTTTAATTAACACAAGAAACTTCTACTGCTTGGTATAAATAAAATAGTCTAAAATTGACGATTGGCATTTCCACTTTTAGTTCACACGATTGCAATTGATAGCCACAATGCTAGGCATTCACATGGAAATTTGTCTTCAAAGTATGTCTGCCGTTAGTGGAAAAGTGTCATGGGCAGAGCACAAATTTATGAGCAGACATATATGTTTAAGAACTAACTGCTATACCATACTCTATGTTCATCATTTGGATCAAGAATTTTCCTGCTGGATTATTACAGCAACACAGAGATGGTCATGCACCATCCCTTACATTCAAGCTACTCTTCTGGTACAGAAATCTTGGGCTTAGAAATAGCCACATTTTTTTAAAAAAATAAATTTTGCATTGAAATATGAAATTCTGAAAATTACTGACACAGCCTAACACAGCAGAAGCACTCAGGCTGAGTCAGAGCGAGAAGCGCCATTGTAGCTTTAGAAAATGAAATGTCTGGGATTTGTTTCCCTGCATAGTTTTGCCAGGACCTGACATTGTAAAGACATTGATGCTCATAGGCTTTTACAGAAATAGAGAGGTCATAAGCAGGGAGCAGACACCGAAAGGCCTTGTGATGTAGATGGTGAGAAGCATCTGTATTTTATGTTGGATACTTATTTATTTAACAATCTGGAAAGTGCTATACGTTTGGGGTTTTTTTTTAACATCTTCTTATCTCCTGCTGTTACATTTCGGAGAATGACTAAATTTCTGGAGAGGGGTCAGCTCTGTAAAAATTGTCAGTTGTTAAGACAGGCTGTTCAGAGAATAAATGAATTATTGTGCTGAAGTCCTTTATTGAATATTCCTGTGGTACTGCTTTAGTTAAGTATCAAGAACATAAGCATTTAACAATATTACTTTAAATTCAAAATACCTTGAAAGGACTGAGATTGAATTTGCAAATGTAATCAAGAATAAAACACGTGCCTTGGATTACATGTCACTTCTTGGGATGTTTTGACATAACGCACTTAGAAAATACTTTCCTGTGACTGAAATGATTAAAATAGATTTCAGTTATCTATGACTTAAAGCAGAGTCAGTCCAGTTCTTGGTTAATTTGTTCTCTGCATCACAGTAAGCACCAGCTGACATGTTCACTTGTGTATCAGCGTGGAGGCCAACTGCTTAAGGCTAAAGTGCTATTGTGTTACTTGTGTGAGTAATCCTATTAGCAGCAAGAGAATATAGGCATGGATAAATTGTAGGATGGTCAGAAGTGGGAAAATAACCTAACTTCCTTCTCATTTCTAAAGACGATCCGTGCGGCTATTTTAGACAGACCTCTTGTGTGATGGTACCAACATCTTCAAAGCCTCCACCCTCTTATCTTCTCTCAGGGGTACCAGAATCACACCAGCTTTTCAACATGTATCCAGATAGGCACACTCAGAAAAGGACTGGGTACATACTCAAATTCATTTGATAATCTGTCCTTTTCATTTCCAAAATACTGGTACCAAAATAACAAATATAACGATACACAGGATGCTACATGTCTCTGTGTTTAGGACCAAAAGGTACTTATTCATAAAATTCAATGCAAATTAGGACCACAGAGCACTGTTCCCAAAGAGCAACCATGTCCATAATGGAAAATATACACCAGAAATTTAGTACTAAATTTACTTTTATTAAATCTATAGAAATTACTTTTATTACATTTATTGTTAAATTCATTAGTAGTTTTCAGTATCAAATTTTAGTCTCAAATGCAGTGTTAAATTAAAAAAATAGGTTTTAATCCAAGTGGACAAGTCCTACCACTGAGTTATACTCAAATTTGCTCCTGATTTTTGTGAGATTTTTAGATATCCGAGAATGGCAGTGTTGAGTTTACTAACGAAATACCATACTTAAGATTATCCAGCAGGACAGGTAAGACTGCCTCTTAGCAGTAACTTTCTCAGAACAACATGGTTATTCCACTGATCAAATCACCTGCCCATGCATCTAGGCCAGGCAAATACCAAAACCAAAAAAAATACTATTACCTTTTGCAACGCACCTGCTCTTAGTGCATGATGGGAGGACTGCAAAGATAGTGAGGGACAGAGATAGAGCGTCCATCAAAAACGTGTTGTTTCATGCTCCATGACACATTTGATGTAAGAGAGAGAGAAGGAATTTGGTTGTTGTGGTTATGAAATTCAGAATCTGGTTATATAGCCTGATGATGACATGGATGGCTGTTGTCACTTCGCAGTGATTATGTATTCACCTTCTTAATTAATAATTGTGGCTGGGTTAATAGTACATGAAGTTGTACCCTATCTGAAAAGAAAATAAGTACTGACATGTCGAGGACTCAGCTAAAAGGTGTTTTGATTTCTCTCTCCTTAGTGCTGGATCTCACTGTTGATCTGTTATCATTTTAGCTTCGTCAGATGAAACACTAAGTTGGCCAAAGGCAGGTTCTCCTTCCCACAGTATCCTGGGACTGGTACCAGCTGCGCAAGATGACTGACAAGAGGTAAGGTAAGGTTCGAAACGCATTAAGGCAAACCCAGCTCTAGCTAACCATTATCCACCACTCCTACTCAAACCCTTCTGTTTTCCATGGATTATTCCCACATTCACTGGGGGACAGAGAGCAACAGCAGCCCCGCTCCTTAGGCCATTGGTTAAGACACTTATGGGGCCCACGCATTTGAAAGCTTCATGTGGGAAAAGAAATTAGAGTCTGATCACTTACACCCCAGGGAAAAAGCACTGACAGGCAGCTGGGTACACTGGGGCAAAGAGCACCATCACCAAATTTTGTCAGAAAGCAACATCTTGCAGCACTTTTATGTTGGCCCTGATCTGAGAACTGTGGTCTGCGTATAGTGTTTCAGTGGCAGCCCCTCGGGTGAGGCAGCTGTACCCCGTCTTCCGTGTAGGCGGGAGGGAGGCATGAGGAATGAAAAGGGGAAGGAAGAGAGCTGCCCTGCCCCGGCACACAGGTGGTCTTCTTGATCTGCACCATAGCAGGTACCCTGGCAATATTAAGGTTGAAAATTGAGGAGCTTTAACCTGCTTAAGTCTCTGATGTACCTATGCCCTTATGTCCGCCTATGCCCTTATATCCACCTCTGCAGAGATGAAGAACATAAGATTTGCTGTTCAAAAGGCAGATACCAGTAATGCTGAGTTTGGTAGCCAGGTCCTGTTTTCTCCTATGCTCCTCTGAAAAAGAATGAAAAGAAGGAGAGTAAGCAAAAGTCCCACAGTTTAACATTGCTGTAAGACTTGACTTCATCCACTTAGAAATATTAAAACCCAAGTACATTCCAGGAAAATGGTTTCAGGAGACAGTATTTAATACATAAAAAGCTACACAAGTAAAATTCAGACATGAAAGTACCAGATCTTAAAGCCTGGAATTTAAAACTGCAAAGTGCACAGAAATAAAACCCTTACGGAGATGCTGAAATGTCTAATTCATTATTATTTCAGAAAAGATTAAAAAATAATTTCTTAACATTAAAGTTCAATCAAGCACTGAAGAAATTATTTAAACTTTCCATAGGAAAAAAACCCCATGCTCTAAAATGCTGCAAGGGTATTGATGGCTATTAAATATTTACTTTTCTCTCTAGCTCACACTAGAAAGAGTAATTTGTATTTGGCAGAAACTGGCTGCAATTACATTAGTCAATCCAAAAGCCCAACTTGCTCATACAAAATGCAAACAAATTAGTTAAAATGGTCTAATTAGCAGACTGTAAAAATGCAAAGCAAGGCTGGCATAAAAATGTGTGCTAGACAATTATACTTTTACAAAATAAACAGAAAGGCAAATATGAAATAGTCTAATAAATCCTAACTAAAGGATAATAATGTAAAACTGAATATTTAGGAACTCCATACTTTAAAGAAAAGTTTCTATGGACTGCTAAACATTTTCTTGCAACCCACATTCAGTCATAAAAACATAATTGATACCGTAGCTGAAGTTCTACTGGGGTTTCAGTTCAGCGCTGTGGAGCCGTGGGAGGCCAGCTTATATATATGTTTTGTGTGGGTATATACACAAACACAACTCCTAGTGAAGTTAATTGGAGTGCAAAGTAGCTTTGGAGAATGCAAAGAATATAGGAAGTGCCCTATGGAAGGAAGGTCAAGCCATTGCTTTACTTGTTGTGTATTTGGTTTTGTTTCCACAATTAAGATAAATAACTGGAAGCATACGGAAATGTGGAAACAGTTAAGGTAAAAGATAATACACATTTGTTCTTATGGGAAGTATAAACTACGGGCATTGTCTATAAAGACTCAGCTTACTGGTTAAAAAGAATCACTACAATAACTGTATTATTGTTGTCATTGATATATTAGACCAAAAAGGGCTTTAGTGTCTCTTGCTTCATGACATTGCTGCAATTTCTTAATCTGTGGGTTTTTAACTCCCTAGTTTATATACTATAGATATAATAGCCCATTATGATTCGTAAGCTATCATATAAAAGAAGCTATTGTGAGGTGATGATCTGAATTTGTCTCCGTATCCTTCTCACCTCACCACATGTTCTTCTGTCCTTCAAAATATCTAGCTGTCTGGAGCCACATTCCTTCTTCTTGCCACCTGACAGATGGTAGAAGGTGGGTGGCTTTGGCAAAATTAATTAGAAACGCATTGAAGAAACAATAACCATGAACACCCTCCGGCAAAAATATGATGTTATTTGGCACAAAAAACCTTTGTGTGAAAGCATTGCAACAGCAGAAATATCCTGACTACCCTGAAGAAGAGGTCACCCAATAGAAAACAATCCTTGGCAAAAGGAGAGCAGCATGGCCACAAGGTGTGGTCATTATCGCCATCACCATTTCTAACACATAGCAGCTGACTCATTCAGTTATTTTCACTGAAATACTTGATTGCAGCACCTTCAGCCCCCATGCTGTCCCCAGTTCTTCAGATTGTCTCACTGTGCCAAATGTGTTCAGTCCACCACACTTTCTCATGGAGAGTATTTGTTTGGTGGAAGAATATCTCACCCTCCAAAATATCCATGCTGATTTCAGTGTAGTTGAAAGAGTAAAATATTTGTGAATTTAAGAACAAAGTCCAGTGGAGATATCTGAAAAATATGGATACTTTACTGTGAAGATTAAAGAACAATGTCCTGTTATCTGTTATTTGACTTAGCGCTTGACAAATGGGTTTGAGAACAGTAAAAATAACAAGCCATATAAAAAAAAAATTACTCTCACCCATCACCACATATTCCTGTCTCACAAAATTTTCCATCACCTGGGAATCTTGAATCCCACTGAGCTCTCTGGCGATGACTGGATAAACCAAGGATGCTGGATATATGAGGAAGAAAAGGTATCGCTGATATCAAAAAGGACAGTTAAGAGAATCAAGGCTTGAGGTGTGAGGAAAGAAGTCCCACCATGTCGGAAAGTTCCACCATGTGGGAAAAATGTTCCACCCTGTGTTGCTCCACAGGTGTCACTGGTGACAGATGGGAGGGAGGACGGCTGCTCCGTCTCTGCTATGATCATGGTAAGACAACTAAGTACTGTGGTTGCTTCCTCTTTGCAGGAGTCATGGGACTGAAGAGCAAAGTTCAACGCAGGTCTCCAAGCTAGTGATTACAATGCTTGGTGTCCCGTGTTTTGCTGTTGTTGCCTCTACAGGCACCTGCAGCAAGCTTAGGTGAGTTAATTGACTTTCTGCCAGGCACACTGGTTTGTTCATTCTTCTCTATATATGCTGGCAGCTCTGTTATCCCATAGTTGCCAAATATTAGGACAGGTGTAGATAGCTGAAATTTTACAGTTTTCCTCCTAGAGCTATTCACCCCTTGCATGCAATTCATCAGAGTGGCAGATGAGCTGGGAGGAGTATGATTCAGCCTGGTGCATCCCAACCTATTTGGGCAAATCTCCCCACCATGAAGACCAAACCATGTGGTTGAAGAGCCCAAGAGGAGACGTGGCATATTCCCTAACACCTAACTCTGCTGGGAATAGCAGCACAGGGTCTATCTGTAAACCAGCCTCATAAGTCAGCCTGCTTTCACAGAAAACTTGACTCCTTCTCTACTTACTCCAGGGGAGAGACTTCCACCAGGTTCAGTGACTTTGGCTCATGCACAGACTGCATCTGGTTGCCTCCATTTTTAGTGAAAGAGCGATGGACAGGTGAAGGAGAGAAATTATACACGTATGCAGTTACTCTAGCTCTAGTAAGCCTGTGTAAAGAGGTGTGAGAAGTGAGGAAAGGGTTGACACCCTGCAGGAAAGCTGAACAAGACAAGAAGATGTTGGATGGGAAAATGGATGGGTGAGAAAGTGAACAAATGACCCAGAGAGGGAAAGTGATAGAGAGACAGAAAATGGAAGCAAAAAGGACATAAGAACTATGTCAAGAGATACAGTGTAAAGAAGAAGAAAAGACAAATGGCAAGGAAGACTAATTGTGTATTTCATTGCCTAAACCAGTGTTTGTAGCTGCAACATGACAGTACAGATCAGACTTGATTTCATAGATCAACATGGTGTCTTCACCATTGGGAAAAGCAGGAGGGAAACAAATACAGAAGAAAGAATAAATGGTCAGTTTTCTCAAGGAAAGGAGGTTGCTGCTGCAGACTGACCGGAATCTGGGCTGAGATCTAGAATTAACACAGAATTAATCAAGATAGAAAAACTAAAACTTACGTGAAGAATTAAAAAACCCCCTCCTGATACTCAGTGTCTAGGTAATAAAATACAAGTCAATAAATTCTAGTTCAATAATGACAATGCAGGTAGGGAAAACAAATACATCTACATGGCAATGAGCACTAAATTAGCTATTTCATCTCAGGGAACACATCTTGGAGAGCCTAATAAAGATGTCAGTCCAGTGCTCAGCAGCAGCACAAACAATTAAGAATTATTAGGAAAATACTAGAGAACAAATCAGAAACTATTCTGCTGATATATAGCCTGTGGTGTACAGTAACCTCATCTCAAAACCAGTATAGGTAAACCTAGAAAAATACACTGAAAGACAGAAAGAATGGTGAGCTGCATTGAATAGCTTCTGAATGAGGACTGTTTAAATAGAATAAGACTTCTGTGTGGACAAGAAATGACCGAGGGCTAACATGGGGTGTTATTTCTTCAGGAGACAGAGAAACTAAATATGAAAGATTATTAACTATTTATCACAACACAGGAACAAGTGGTACACAAGAAATTACCAGGGAACAAAGCAAATGCAAGAGAGTATTTTTTCACAGGCTGAGTAGCTGAAGTGTGAGACTCCTTGCCACAGGAGGTTGCAAAGTCTTAAAGATAAGTAAACTCAGAAAAGACTCAGTAAATTCATGGAAGGCGAGCTCTGCCACAGCTATTGAAAGCAGTGTTCAGATGCAGTGTCTGGGTGTATAATAGTAGTAAGTGATGAACCATGGTATAGTTGCTCTGGTTGTCCAGAGACAGAATATTGTGATATTTTTTAATCTAATCTGAATAGTCTTTTTGAGAGCTTATGAGATACAAACTAGAAGAGAAACTATAATGATTTTATCTTTGCAGGGGATACAGAGTAGCTTTAAGGGATCTGAGCTAAGTAGGGTGCTGTAGGGAAAAAAGCTTGATTCATTTTTTTTCCTGCAGAGAAGGCAGCTGCTTTACCTTCGGCTCTGATGTAGCTCGGGGAACCTGCTGTACCAGGCCAGTCTCACATCATTTCATGTCCTGTTTTCACAAGTTCTCTTTCCTGTGTTGTTTTCATTAATGTTATGCTACCTAGAAAACAATTCCGTGTAAAATTCCACACACATATACAGGATGCTTAAATAAACTCATGTTCCCTAACTCTAAAACACAACAATTTTTCCTTCGCTACTGCGTGGATGAAGCAGATCTAGAGGTTGTGAAGTGAACATAATTTATTCCAGACTCATGCTGGAATAATTTACGTTCTTGAGCCTTTGCAGATGTATAGTCACTAGAGAGCTGTCAGCCTACAGGAGTTTTTACACATATTTCATCTAAATCAACGCTCCAAATGCAACGTCGAAGATGCAGTGAGTTTGTGTGGATTTGTAGCACTCCCTGGAGGACTCTATGTCTAAAAACCAATAAACATTTCACAGTTCTCAGTAAGTGAAGATTTTAATCATTTTTGATGCATGCAATATTGATTGGGTTTCTCATTTTAATTGCAGTATTATTCCACAGGTAATAAGTAATAGGAGAATAACTTCTTGCAAGTGAATGATAAAAGTGAAAATTAATCTTTCTATACTTAGCTGCTGCTGTTTATTCATTATAAACCAATGCAACACAGCAGAATTTTATAAACAAAATGCATTTCATATTGATTGAAATCTGCAGCAAGATCTTGATATTTTATGATCAAAACAAATAAAAAGAAGACATAACGAAACAGTTATTTCTGTGTATATGTTTTTTGTGTTTGTACACCTACTATGAGTGTCACAGGTTCAGTTAAAAATAGTTCTTCATAAGATTCATTGTTGCAACCTGTAAGCCTATGTGGAGATTAAAATTCCTAATTATTACCCTGAAGTCAGTTGATATAATGGACTGACTGAATATGGGGTCAAGATCTCAAATTTATTCCTTAATCAGCAAGATGCTGTTTCTAGAACAAAATGACTATGAAATGTTTCTGAAAGGCTGCTCAGAATCCACCACTACAGATGCAGAACTGCAAACATACTGATGGTGTGTATGGCCAGTGTTTACAGGGGTCTATGAATAATAAATAATCTAGATAAATAACCATAGTTAGAGCTGTGCAAACAAGAGAGCAAATAAATCACGTCCTTCTGCTCATGCACAGATACCAAACAGAACACTTCTTCATGTTTTTTCTTTCTCTTGTTTGTTTGTTTAAATAGGAGACAGCAGAGACAAATTTAATCTACCAAAAATTTTAAAGTTAGTAAGAAGTGTTTGGGAAAAAGATCACAAATTGGATCAACCTCTCTATCAGAGACTTGGTACTCAGTCACCAGGGGCAAGCAGGTTGCATCTTGCATACGTACATTGCCGTGCAGACTGCATCAATTTGTTTCTGCAGCTGGCATAAAGCAGCAGCATAGTCCAGACAGAAGATCATGTATGACTACTAACATACAATGTTGGAAGTAAAGGAGATTCAAGAGCAAAAGTGAAAAGGTCTATGTTAATTTATTTTTTTTTGCTCATGGGAATTCAATTTTTAATTTTGTATCAAATTAAATGTGTGGGTAAAAGTCATTCTTTTAAATTGATATTGTTACATTTGATGCGTTAAGAAGGAAAAGACGACATGTATTATGCACATTGTTTGTCTGTGTGATTGTCTATGTAAGCAGAATTTAATATGAAAAAAGGTAATACAGGAATTACATGTCAAGTGCCTGCTTCCTTGTGCTATCCTGTCCAGCATTACTACTGGTTCTGTGCTAACAGACTAGTTGTGAAATGGTTATTTCAGTATCTGGATAAGGGAAATGCACTTATTTCATAATTTTTGATTTTATTTCCAGGAATTTCTGTAATATAAAACACTCAGGTTGGCTGTCTCGTTTATGTTTAAATATGATGCTATCCTTTTGCATCTTGAGGATCTTTACATCCCCACAAATATCAGCATGTGAGCAATATGAATCAAACACAAATAGTTTAGCATAGAATTGGTATCACTCTGTCCCCTACTCTGCAGGGGAGACTCTCCACACAGTATTTTACACCTTGGTGGGGAGAAGAAGCTTTAGGGAATTCTTGCACACAATCTGGGCAAAGGAAGGCAAAGGTTTAATGTGAGACATGGCTTTCTGTTTTTGTGCTGTAATTTTAAACATTAGGCACCATCCAATTACATAAGGCAACATCCCATTATGTAATGCATAGGATTTATTAATGTATTTGACACCAGCCAATTGACAACTTCAGGAGTGCATTTGTTGATAAATTTACTGTCATTTTTAATCAGAACATGCAGCTGTGCAAATGGTCACAAGCAATGGTTTCTGCCTACCTCCAAATGCCACCTTCTTTTTGGTGAACAAAACTCCCTACAGCAGGTTGTCCTCCCCATGGCCAGGGACTGGTGTGTCCCACTCAAGGTATGATTGGAAGGTTGGATGGTTTTTATCATGAAGGGACACACAGAGGATTCCTTATCTTCTGCTGCATGGCACTGAAAGGGATGAATGACGATCTTGACACCGTGGAAGCTGTGCACTGGCACCAGGCACCAGGGCTCCCTGAGACCACAGGGCCTTCCTAGAGGTAGGTAGGCTGCTGCCTGCAGACCCCGATAGCGTTGGCATGGCAGATTCCAGGGCAAGAGACTGCCACCAGAGTAAGAATCATCCCCTCCTTTCCCCCCATTTCCTACCCTTTGGTTGTAGCTTTTGGTTTACATCAAGGGTCTCAATGATATGCCTGCACAGAGCTCAGCAACCAACCAACCAGCCATGCAGCACCTGCCCCTGCTCAAAGCTTGCACTGTAAATGGGAACAATCAGTTTGAGTGAGTCCTGATCAAAAAAAATACAAAACCTGTATTGGAACCGGCTGGTGCCCTGGATGCCTGAAGATGCTTGTGTCAGGATGTTTACCACAGCTTCTCCTCCCAGCTTGCCACTGGGGAGAGTTTTCCCTTCCCCCCCCCCCCCCCCCCCCCCCCCCGTCATTGTTGATATGTGCCATCAACTATGGAGGCTGCTAATAAATTTTCATTTGTGTGAATTTGTCTCAACGTCCTTTGTGCAACACATTAATTCAAACGTGCCTACCCACTCAGCAAGTTACAAAAGTTAAACACCAGCTTTTGGCCAGAAACAGAAAGGACAGTAGGCAGCAAGGTGTTACCTGGCTAGGACAATGGGTCTGAACAAAGTGCTCGGGTTGAACACAGATGTTAAGAAAAGCCTCAGCCAAAACTAAGGGCAATGCAGGGTGAGGTTCCAGTGCCCAAAAGGTCATTCTCTTGACAACATCCATGCTTTTCAGCCCAGACCTACAAACTTTGCCACTCTTGTTGTCAGCAGGTCTGCTGCTGTTACAGCTCTTCTCGGGGCATATGGCACTAGGGTAGCCTTCAGCAATGAAAGTTGTTTTCTTTGCCTAATACAGTTTTCATAATTAGGGATATAGTTATCTAATTACTTCCCAATAGATTAACCCTGTTGCATGATTAACAACTTGCCGCAATATATAGTACATTCTAAGAGCTGAAAAGACACGTTCTGCCATGTATTTGCAGGTCTGGGATGTTTGGAAATACTTTTCATCACCACAAATAAAAGCTGGAAGACTGGAGTTTGAATCACACCAGTCAATGAAAGTTTTTCCACTAACTCCTAGTGGGACAAAATCCTGTTGGTGACTCACTTTTTGTCACATCTTAGTAGTAGTGGAAAATTGATGTTTAATTCCTTGTATTCTATACAGGCTTTAAAATACACAGTTAATGGTCTATTTCTTCTTAGATATAGGAACAACATTTACACAAAAATGGCACACAGGAAATGTTGTTTTAAGACATTTGAAAACGTATTATATAGCTCTGGGATTTTTAATATTTTCCTTCGACACTGAGTATGGCTGTTCAGTGGCTGAGGATGAAAAGTAAAAACAGACACGCTGAGATCTAACAAACATTGGTCCCAAAAGCTACTAAAGATACAAGATGCTTGGACAGATCACATCCCCTCTGAAGTCAAAGATAATTCTGTAAGCATCTGTCACTGGAGATTGCGAGACTCTATCCTCCAGCTCTCCCCTTCTCTCCCCATGCTGGCTGAGGGGAGGAAGCAGGGTGTTACAAATTACCATCAATGAGTAAAAAGAAAAGTATCACTCCACAAGTATCTATTTAGTATTCAAGTTAACTTACCAGTTTGGGAGGCAGTGATGCAACCTGGAATGTATAATAAAAGTGTGACACACAAAAAGATTGTTGGCATCTATTTATTAGCTTGCCCCACTCACCCAACTGGATTCAGAATTACAGAAGGTTAAATCCTGTGGCACAGTCCTTTTGCAGACCAATTCCTTTATTTATAGCAGATTTCACACTTGGCTACCTTATCTCCATTGGCAGAATTCCTGCTTGCCCATAACAAGCCATCTCAGACATATCAACAAGACCTGAGTCTATATTTAACAGTGAAAGAGTATTTTTGCAACTTTGTTCTCGTGTAGGAAGTCTAGGTGGTACTTTGCATGGTGATTTCTCTATTACAGTTTCCAGCTGACTTCCACTCCTTGAAAAATTTCAGGATCCACTTGCAAACAAAGTCAACCACCGTAATTTCTTGTGCAATCTAAATTTTCCTTTGTATTTTCAAAACAGATGCTAGAGAGTTCCTTCTGCATAAAGCCCCCGTTTTAGGTTCTTTACTCATCTCAACTCTTTCTAGTGTTAATGTATCTGTATGACAATAAGGCTTTTTAATTCTCCAGAGCTCTTGGTAATCATTCCAGTACTTCTTGGTGCTGTCTTTAAATTAAGACGGCTAGGACAATTTTGGTGTGACTCCACACAGGGACTTCTTGATACAAAATTCTGTCCAAGCTTCCACACCAAATTATGAGTATGTGCTCATGATGCACGTACATGAGCTCAGAATCAAAGCTACATATTTGACTCACAAACAAGGAGCAAAGTCGTGATGGGATTATGCATCCCAAAATATTTGTGTGGTCACTGTCAGCGACCTGCAACTAATCCTTTCCAGCACCTTACTGTTGTGCGTCATTTTAAGCGAAAGCTTGCGTTCTGGAATTGGAGCTGGAAGTCAATACCAGAAGCCTTAGTCTTTGATGCCTTGTAAGGAATGTTTAACTCAGTGTTTGCCCCAAATAAACTTGCACAAAGCATGATCATGACCTATTATGGCTAAAATAGCTCTTAGGCATTTAAGATCCTCTTTTTTTTTATGGTCTTGTTACCGATACCATCGGCCCCAACCAGCTCTACCCACTGCTATCATCAAGCCTCTACCCTATCCTTCCTTAGCCTCTTGTGAAATGTTAACCATTGTGGAATCTACTGAATATTTTTTACCAAGTATTTTTATCCCAAGTTGGCAGATCATCAACAGTTAATCCCTAAGAAATCTTGGAAGGTAGGAGTCACAATGCTGGGGAACCTTCTGCTCTTGAGCAATATCAAAAGAAAACTTTGTATATATCTATCAAAAAAGAAGTTAATGGCAAGAAATGTTGTGCTGTCTATGTCAAGCTAGACCACCGAATTCCTTATTTCATCGTTACAGTTTATAATTTATTTCAGAGAAGGATCTGTTCTCATTTATTCCAGTTTATTCAGATGCTGGAAGGATATTTGAGGTATACTCAGAAATTTCCTTTTAACCTGAAACAAAACTGTGGCCTCATTCCACAGGAATTTCTTTAATTGAATACTGGAACTTGAGTGTAGGACCCTGACTGGAATCAGGGAAATTACATCAAGTGAAGCAGAAACAAGACCGTAGGGAATCAGGCCCCTGACTGCATGAAAGTTTACTAGGCAGCCCAACTATTACTTCTTTTTCTACACTATGAAACTTAGAAGTGGAGTAAGAATGGAATAAGAATGAAATAAACCACTTCTACTTACAATTTATGTGATGCAATTTTTAGTGGAAAGAAAAAAATGGAGTGAAGTTTGCGGTTTCTGGTAGTCTTGGTTCTCTGCTCATTCTGTATGTCTTGTATGTGAAAATGTGGAGGTGCAGTCCATCTCCTTTTAAATGGTCACACGCAGGAACAGCCAGCTTGGACCATATACAAAGGTGGTGTTTCATACACTATGGTGTTAGCTGCAATGCAAATTTTTATTATGCTGTTTGTTCACTAATCCCTTGCTTTGTGCATACAGTGGTCAATAAAAAACAAACAAACAAACAAAACAAAAAACCTCCCAGTTTTCCCAGTGTCTCCATGGTCAATATAACTAAATTTTAAGTAAAAGCTGCTTTTATCACCTCAGTTAGGTTGTTTACATATAATAGGCACTGCTGAGTAGTACATCTGGTTAATGATTATCTTTTACATATTGATATTAGTACCTGAAGTGGGAACATCTCATTTCCTGAATACGATTACCATTTTGAAATCTTATGCACAGGGGAAAAAAACCAATTCTATAAATTAAACAAGAAGTTCTGAGAACTTGTATCCCCCAGTTCACATCCAGATACTAATGCATCTCATTTACTTTGTTGCTATTCCCTTGAGTTATCTGTGTCATGCAGACCAGTCTTGCATGTCATGTTAACTATCCACTGAAAAAAGCTAGAAGTGTACTTGTAACAGTGCCCTAAGCTAGCATACAAGGTAGGTAGAAGAACATAAAAAATTCATCACTGTTACATTTCAAGTTGCTGGGATATTTTAATTCCAATAGGACAGAACCCATGTCAGCTAAAGATGGAGCTATAATTAAACTGATATGGCATTCACAATTGCCTCAAAACCCGCTGTAGTTGTCATATGTTTCTTTTCCCCATCTTTAAACTATATGGAAATCAATTATCTCAACAAACCAGCTGTAAGGACTGTATGCCAACCACTTACACTTGAAGTGAATAAATTATTTGAAATTCATTATTGATGTGAACAACTCTCCAAGATTTAAAGCACCAGTCCATTTTCTGTGCTGTGATTCACATGGAATTTTAACAAGTTCAGCACTATCCTCCGTCATAAATTCGTATAGCAAACTGTTATGCAAATAGCTAGAGTTCAGGGATTGGCGAGCCATGCACAGAAGATTATGCTTCAGATGACAAAGTGCCCGTGAGTTAATGGTTCTTTACATTTAGTGACAAATTTGTTCCTGATTTACCCCAGAGTGACAGACACAGGGTAAAAGGGGGACATTGGAGACTGAAAATACCATTTGTGTGTCAAGGATGTTAGCAACCTGGAGTGGTGATAGGCACTGGTGTCTACAGGATATGAAATTGAGTTGATGTGATGTCATTTTGGCTCTACTGTAACCTGGTTATCTCTTGCCAAGACTTCATGTATGATTAGTCAGCTCGGAGAGGACAGCAAGCCTTATCAGGCACACTTCCTGACATTCCTGTCAACTTAAGAAATGTGGTTAAGGAATTTAAGATGAGGTGTCACATCTTCATATCAAATCCCATTGAGTCACCACCTACAAGTTTGAAGACTCTTTCTAAAAATATTAATGAAAAGGAAAAATGAAGTTTGGGCTGGATTTGACCTTGTAATGCATTTTGCATGCTACATCCCTCTAAGTTAGTGTCTTTAATATGCATACATTTTCTTTGTGTACAAGGAAAATAATCGTTATGCAGATGGTGGAAAAATAATATTCATTAATACTAATGCAGAGGCATGTTCAGAGTTAGCTGACTTCTAGTCTGTAGAATAAGGCAACCTTTTATGTGCCTAAGCAATTTTAAAAGAAACTCCTTGTGTAAAAAGCTTGCAATCCCATGTATTTAACAAGGAGTATATTTGGAACGAAAATAGATGAAAATACTAAGCATAACAATATTTTTTCATCTCTTCAAAGGAAAAGCTTGTACAATGTAATACTCACACTGTATACAGACTCTTTCAAGTTTCTTTTCAAAAGCAAGTTAGCAGCATGCTATTTTTATGCCATTACATTTGTCCAACTGCACAATTTGTATTAATAAAAGCAGTTGCATTCTCTTCCTTGCAGTGGGGCTCAAAGTTTAAATTCACTGCTACGCCGAAAAGATTCCTTATATGCTGCGGACCAAAACACTGCATAAACAAGGCACACTAAAGGGTCTGTCTATAGACTACCATCTGGAAGACTGAACATGCATAAATACCCTGTTTTTCAGCCATTGCCAAGTTATTCTTCCAAGTATTTCAGGGCCTGGTAAGCTCCAAAGAGTCTTCTCAGGCAGCGTACACAACTGCTTCATAACCCTTAAAGAGAAGCTTACACAGTTCCAAGTCCTGACACATAAGGTGCACATTTCTTCAACAACAGTTTTTACAGTAAATAATTAAAAATATATTGTTACTGATACAGGAAAAATAATTATACATGGCACAAACACTTAGCACTCCTTCATATAGAGGTGATTGTGTTGTTTGCGTTGCAGGTCCAGAAGACACGTAGACCTTGTAAGCACATCTGAGCACAGATACAGAAGACTGCATCCAGCTGCAAGAGCCCTGTTAAAAGGAACATACAGCTGTAAATTACATTTATCATGTAATACATGATACCTGTGCTCTTTCCGTTACTGAGTAGAGCAGCAATAAACTTCTGTTTACACATTGTCTTATTTATTTTGCTGATTTCACCTTTCACAAACAATCACTGTTCGGTTGAATAGTCCTACCAGGGCTTTTTGCTCTTCCAGAACCAGTTTGTGATGTCTGAGGATATGTTCCCTGTATTCTTGTTTCCAAATTTAAATGCATTTCTTGTCTAATCTTAGTAAGACACAAACAGGAAGTACTGGTGGGAACACTTTGAGCAGAGCAAATGGCTTAGACCTTTAAGTCCACCACTTTTCTCATGACAATGAAATGTTAAAGCAAGAGCATCTGTGACCTGTATGTTCAGCAAGCTAAGTCCACGAAGTTCAGGACTCATGTTCTGTGCTTGCCTTGAAGAGCCGTTCAGCAGCCAGAAGAATTTCCCTCCAAGAAATCATAGAATTGTAGAATCATAGAATGGTTTAGTTTGGAAGGGACCTTGAAGATCATAGAGTTCCAACCCACCTGCCATGGGCAGGGACACCTCCCACTAGACCAGGTTGCCCAAGTTACCAAATAAATGGTAAGTTGTAGATCTTTTCGTGCACAACAAGCACAAAGCTAGACACCCTCTTCCTTACAAAACTCTCATGACTATTTCAGAGTAGACAAAGACATAAAAGAAGAAATGGTTTAACACCTCAGTTATCTCAAGCTGAGTTATAGAAACATTCAGTGACTCAGAGAGAAGACGTCTGCTGCTAGTGTACAGCCTTCGGTCTGAAACTATGGAAATCTTTATCTAATTGACTACAAAGATTATGAGTCGTCTTCTGAAAGTCTTCTCCTGTGGAACGGTAATTTAATTGTGTTGATCTCTCAGTCTATAAGCAAGCATGAGAAGAGAGTAATCAATTTGTGCTTTAGACTAGAGCATCGTTTCCAAATTCTTCAAGCTAAATAGGTCCAAGAAACCTCCCTGCCAGGCATGGTTTAGGATGGATATTAGGAAAAGTTTCTTCACAGAAAGGGTTATCAAACATTGGAACAGGCTGCCCATGGAAGTGGTTGAGTCACCATCCCTAGAGGTGTTTAAAAGATGGGTAGATATGGTGCTTAGGAACACGGTTTAGTGGTGGTTTTGGTAATGTTAGGTCAACATAGACTATTCTATGATTCTAAGAATACCACTAGATCTCTCATGCTTGGATCTGACAGCTGGGTCGATATTAGCTGAAATACCCAGTTTTCTCTGGGGGTAGACATCTACCTTTTTAGATGTTGGATATTTATGTGCTAATATTGTCCTTGAAAGTGCTACTCAGCTGCAACCTACCTCTACAGTTCCTTGTCACCTACAAAACCAATACTTCTGTCAAAGAAATGGCTGTGCACAAGACTGCTAACTGCCAATGCCTTGCAGTCCCACAGGCCCTAGAGCAAGATTGGAAAATAAGAGTTTCCTCACTTGTCTTACCAGTAGGACTGTAAGCATGCTTAGGCCATCTACAGTTGTCAATGGACACTATCCCACACACGTCTCAAAATCAGCCATCACTCTAAAATAATCCCCTGGTAAGAATATGTACCACCCAGCTATAGATATGTGCTGTGTGGACATAATTCTCAGGTTTTCATATCTAATGATATTAAACCAACATATGATTGGCTGGTAAATGATGGAGATCTCTCTTCCTGAAATTGTCCCACAGAGGGAGAAGGCAAGGGTGTGGGAAGAGAGAGACGTTGTTTATGACAAAGCAAAAATGGTATTATAGGACAGTGATTAAGAAATAGAAGGTGGTGAATACGGGAGATGAAAGTTCACAGTAGTGGAACTTCAGTTCAGGATAAGGTTCAGTTCGCCTAAATGTTAGTGCCCAAACATCTGATGTTGAGTCTGTGCATTGCCCAGGCTGCCTCCATAGTCAAGCAAGCGAGATAGGCACACCCAAAGGGCAAAACACCTCCTATAACAAGAACTATCCAAGACCAGAGGAAGGGATTCTGTTCCAGCGATGACTATTTATCTCGTTTGACAATGGAGCATGTTGAAATGTGTCAGGACAAGTTATTACCCTCTGATTTCTTGCTCTAATATTTCGAGGGCAATTTTTGTATCTGAACATCTGGCTTGGGCTTATATCAAGCTCTTAAAGCAAAACCACTCATTAGAATGGAAATGATATTTCTTAATATTTTCATTTTTAAAAGTACATTTATAGGATAAAGAAGTGGCTAATGATCAGTGCATAATGCAAGACCAGTTTGTGGCACTT
The DNA here is from genome assembly GCA_017639485.1 of Pluvialis apricaria. NCBI lineage: Eukaryota > Metazoa > Chordata > Aves > Charadriiformes > Charadriidae > Pluvialis > Pluvialis apricaria. The sequence goes on from CM030009.1 coordinate 37,827,763, forward strand.
AGCTTTGCAGGAGACAACATTGAGAGCTTATATAGACCCCAGTCTTACTCTTATTAAGGTCAATGAAAGTTTTACTACTGACGTCAATGAAAAGAAGCTCAGGCCCAGCTAGAGTAGCCGTCAAGTCCTTGTCATTGTCTCAAGGGAACAGACAATTGCCTTGCAGCTCTTCTGACCTTGCTTTCTTCTTTAAATTTATTTGTCTTTATCATTGAACATTTTGCTTCCTAATTGACCCCCCAAATTATTCTGACATAGCTTCCTCTTCTACCATTAGGCCCGGTGATTATTTATGCACTTTACTCTCTCTTCAGACAGCATTCAAGTTACAATAAATAAATAAATAAATAAATAATAAATAAACAAACATATAAACGTATAAATAACACATAAATAGGACATACCAAGTCTGATCTGTAACTGGAATAAGTCAGCAGATCTTAATTGCAGTCAATGGGAAGTATCATGATAAAAAAGAATCCCTGCTCCAACTGATCTTTTCTTGACAGTCAGGGACAAAGAAAATAATTTGACCTCGTTTCTAACACACTTGCTCTTTGTAGTAATGAGTCAAATATGAACGTTCGCATTATATTTCCCTGAGGTGAGATTAGAAGAAGGTACCAGGAGAGGGGGGCCTTCTACATAAGACAGGTGAAAACCAAGCAAGCTGGAGGAAGAATGGAAACAAATGGAAAATTTATGGAGATAGGGAGGGAGTAACGGAAATGGAATTCTAAAATCTGTTTGTGCTAGGGACACATACTGGAATATGGCTTTCTAAATACGCAGCTTACCTGAATTATTTTAATCATCAGTCACCCCATTGGAAAATGGATAGGAGTGCCACACATCTTTACCTAAGAAGAAAAATAAGTTATTACACATTTTATAGTCATAAACTGCCCTGCAAATCTCTGTAATTAAATAGAGGGCTTTGCAGACTCCAAAGGCTTTGTCATTCTAGCTCCTGCTTTTTCTCTGGCAAAGGTTAACCAGAACTCTGGCAAAAGGACATTTGTTTTTTACAGATGGGAAAAGAAAGAACCTCAGGGTCCTGGCCAGATCTTATTATGCCGTTATCCATTCCTGACTCCTGAAATTCTTGAACAAGGTCTTTCAAGGGTGTTTGCGCCAAATTCATCCCCTCCGGGAATGTTGTCATCATGTGTGTGTCCTGTAAAACACACTAGTTTTTCCTAAACATGGTCTAGTTCTGCTATTTTTGCTGGGCCCCTGACAATGTGTCATCTTTGAAATGTCATTGCATTAACCTTTCGCTATGTTTGGGGTGCCAGTGTCAACTGCAGGCGCCTCCAGAAGGATGTGCATTTGATTGGCAAAGACAGTATGATTGACACCGGGCTAGTATTCTGTCAAAGCTCAAGCGTATCATCGCGTGGCAAAGCTATTCTGCTCAATGCCACCCATCCCCAGTATATATGCCACATTGGTGCATTTCAACCCACTGTCAAAGACAGCTAACAACTGGTATCAGTGATTACAATAAAAAGGAAACCTACCAGCGATCAGTGACAGAAATGGCTACAGTTAGGACAGTTAAAAAAAGCATTTTAATTCTGTCTGTCTTTCAGTATATTTATACATACATGCACACTCTCAACTAGCTGATTCTTCAGTACAAAAACTGTAAGCTTTGAATAATTAATACGTAAAGCCTGATTCTTTAGTCTTTATTTTTCTATCTGGAAAGTTAATGGGAGTTTCCTAGATACCAGTCCTGCAGATTAAGTCCAATTATCAGCAACTCTGATTTGGATACCTGTAAAGTTTTAAAATGTTCTAGCTTGTCAGTCTTACACTTAACTTTCTGCTTTAAAACTCAAGATATGCCTGAGAATAATTAAGAAAATGTTTAAAGAGGAGGGTAATTATTCAAGTAATTTGTCTTTTAAAATTAACAACGTGCTCTTATCTATTGGCCTAAAAACTTATGCGAAATTTTTGTGCTATTCGAAGAAGTCATTCTATCACCTTCTCAAGTGAGAGGGTTCATTTGCATTCACTGATCATCTGATTGCATTTTGCCTGTAGTTCTTCCTACAATTTCAGTTGGATGTGCTATTCTTCTCCACTTAGTCTCTTAATGCCTTGGGTTGCAGGCAGTGGCATTAAAAATGTGGTGCTTCTCAGTTGCATCTGACAGCCAGTGAAATAGAGTTTCCTTTCTGAACATGTGAACCGAGGATGAAAAATCCATGGATTTCAGACTTTGTGCCTTGTAGCTCAATATATTTTTAGATGATGTGAGGTTTTAGAAGCATCCCAGCTTTTGCCTTTAGCATGTGTGTCCATTTCCGATGAGAAAGTTTCTTCTACTTCTAACACTGACTGTTTTTTTGTCATTCCCTTAGAACAAACTGTTTCATGAAACTTTTTTATGGTAACACATTGATTTCTGGAGAAAATGCTGTCAGGAACCCTTACCTGAGGCAACAGTGAAGACAACAGTGAAACATATCCACTTATATGAAACACTGCTGTTGTCTTCTGAATCAGGAAAGTTCTGCTGATTCGGAAAGGATGCTAGGTCTTCCCTGTTCCAGGGATTTCAACAGACAGAGGTTTTTACTCTGGTACAGAGTGAAACCGATATCTAAAATCTTGGCTAATTCCTCACAATGCAACTCTAGTTTTGCAATTTTCTTTTTTCTTTCTTCTTTTCTACCTCTGGATGTCTTCTGCTCATGTTGTCTCCTGCCACTTCTCAGCCATGCTTGCTGCCTCCTTCCTTTCCCCATCTTTCTGTTGATTTTCCATTGCACGCTTCCTATCCATAGACCCATCTCTTAAATATGGTCTCCAACTATAAGTTCATGTTCCCACTGCTTGACAAAACTTTATCAAAGAGTGTAAAACTACTACATCAACTTCTGCTTTAAGTCATCCCCTGTGAGCCAATATTCAGCTGTTTACTATCTGTTTAATCTCACAGAACAGTTTTCAACAAACTGTCTGCTGAGCTTTCCTCATCACTGCCCTCCAGTTATCCTTGGAGAGCTTCAAACATTCTCCTCACCACAAAGTCACATCTCCCTTTGCTTTTATAGCGTTATCATTCACTAGTTCTTTCCTTATGTCTCTCTTTAGCAAGATCTTTTTCCCTCAGCCACCTGTGTAATAAACCCCACTTCAGTGGCAATGGCTCAGAAATTTATCTCTGCTAGGTGCCGTCCTGTCTTATCTCCGGCCATGCAATCCTGTATCTTAGCCTGTCTCCAACAAAAACCAAGCCCCTCATCTTTGCTTAAACATTTTTGACCTGTTCCACATTATCTGTGCCACCATTTTCACCGACAGTGAGACTTATAATTTGAGGATCATCTTTGACTTCCTCTCCAATCACACATCCAAGCTGCGTTACAGTTCTGCCACATCTGTCTCCTGACCGTATCTAAAGCCTCTCTATTTCTGATCAAACCTCATGCAAAAAACTCTGAACCATCACCTGCTTTGCCACCCACTGCAGCCTCCTCCTCTTTGGTCCCCCTGACATTCAAATCACTGCTTCTGCATCACACAAGATAATTCTCACAAGGCAAATCCTTCTCACAGGTTGGAGCCTTGTTTTAAATCTCTTCACCAAAGTCCTCCTCCCCCGCATCAAATTCCAGTCGTTCCAGTTCTTGCTGTCAGAGCCCAATCAATCCCTTCTTAACTCTCTGTCCTCATTTCTTCACATTGCCCACACTGTACCCTATTGACTGCCCACTGCCATTGCCTCCCCTCTTTTTAGTACTACCTCTGTGCATGCAGTGGGTGCCTGAAATGCTTCTCGGAGTCATTACCCACTTCTACTTTGAGCACAAAAGCAAATAACGATTTGTGGCATGGTTATTTGATACACAGGAATAGTCTATTTACATACTGATAGATGGCTAATTGCTTTCACACTTACTGGTAATAGTTCTGTTTTGCCTTATCATATCTCTGTCTCCATTTCACCGGCTCAAAATATCTCTTCCTTGTGACAGGGCCTCTGTAGACCGTGTAACTTCAGAGAGCATGTTGTAAATTTGAAAGAACTTTGTAATACCATATTATTAGGTAATAAAAACATAAGTATGACTCATAATTTGTCATACCCTTATTACCTTCCTACATTTGCCATCCCTTCCAAAAGTTATCCCCAAGTATTTTGCCTTAAATAACTTCCTTGTTTAAAATCTTTATTTTAAACAAACAACAAGAATAGACTAAAAATGTCTGTGTTTATACTTATTAAACATATATAGTCTTATTATTACAGGAATTACAGTTACTACTTTCATTTGTATGTAGTACTTAATTTCATTATTAATAGCATAAATACAGAATCTTTCAAAATCTTCCATTGCAGAGAGCACTGCTCATAAAAAAAAATATATAAAAAAATCTTTTGAACTGACATAAAATTTAACGAACACTGGAGAGACATTCTGACTCACTTTACTGTTCAAAGCAACGCACGGTGTCTAATTCACATTTACTGGTGTTTAGAGATCTCCGCTGGGCGTGGCCATACTGTTTAACAGGGGCATCTCTGAAGGCAATTGTTGTTTGCTGTGTCGAGCCTGCAATCCTGACATGGGGCGTATTTTGTGGTTGTCCCACTGATTCAAATAGTTTGGAAGTAGTTAGTATAAGCAATGACGTGGGTAGTGGGAAGGACAATATTCAGATCTAACAGTTTATCACTGCTAGATCATTTTCCAGGATTCAAACAGTCTTGTCACACCCCAGCTAAGAAATGACTTGTTTTTACAGTGTCGTTCGTAGAGTGTACTGCTGTGCTGATGGCAAAATACACACACAGACGATTAAGGACTGATATCTATGTATAGGGGAAGATATCATCTGATGAGGAACTAATAATGATGAGCTCTGTGATAATCTGACAGACTCAAGATATCTGCAAAGACTTCCTGGAAATGAAAGGCAGTTTGGATGCAGCAGAAAATAAAGTAAGTTCTCTAAAGAGAAAAGACCTCAGATGATAGCTAGTGATTCAAGAGGGGAAGGTCTCTGCCTCTTAGGCAGGGCTGTGGAGGGATGTGCTTCCCAGAGCAATGGCAGGGGAAGGGCGCTTTTTGTAAGGGGTTTGATGATTTCCTGCTGCTAGCAGCATTGCTACTCGTGGTTTAGGGACCCGACAGCATTTTTAATTTCTCTTATTGTTATTTAAACATGTCTAACAAAGAAACAATTCCTCCATTTTTCCTTTCCTATTAATTATATATCTGACTGATTTACAGTTGGTCTGCTTATACACATTCATCCTAAAATGGATTTCTTGCAAAATCCATGATAATTAGAGCTGACGGAAGGTACACTTTTGTTCTAGAACATGCTAAAATGGCTTAAAAATTTCATCTGGTGAATGTTATTACATGTGGTGGGTTTTAGAGTGTTTTCAGTTTCTCTTGTTTTACTAGTGTCATACCAAAAAAACAACCTCCATGCTATTTCAGGAAAGATTTCCATATACAGTCCCATTAAAAAGTTGTCTAAAACGTATGTTTCACAACATGGAAAACACTTGCTTTATAGATCACATGAACCAAACACACTTTTAAAATGTTAAACGATTCTGAATAGTTCCTTATATTGCTTTACACTAACATTCATACCATCAGGAATCAAAATACGATGAAGTTTAAATTAAAGTGTAAACCACAAAATAACCAGGCAGTTAAGTGCCATGCTGTAAATTAATATAAGCCTTCACGTACCAGCTATGTCTGCTGAGTGATGCACTGGCTTTTCTGTAATTGGCTTCTCTTCTTTAGCTGTTTGCCTCTCCTTGGATGACTCTTAACAGTCAGTTCCAGCAAGGAGAGGAGCAGAACATGCTTGAGAAGCAAGAAGTAAAAGTGGGAACACAAACTTTGACACGCCTTTGTACAGGCACACTCCTAGAAAATGTTGCAACATTGCCATTGGTGTTAAAAACTCTTGGTCTAATTCTCTTTTCTCTATACCTCACCTTCCTCAGCCCCCTGCGTCTTCTGCTTTCTTCTAAACAAGCTGTATGGAGTTGCTGTTCCATGCATACACTACATCGCACTGCTCACCGCACCATCTCAGCCTCTGGACCACTGCAGCTGGTTTCTCTAGTTCCTACCTGCCTGTTTCCTCAACCCTCCTATTGAAGCTCCACATATCATCCATTCATCCACCCATCCTGTGCTGATGTCCCACTTTCCCTACCACCCTGCAGAAAGCAGTGGGTGCCCTTAGCTGCAGTAACAATTCCCTCCACCGAGCCTTCCTATTCTGTGTGGCAACTCAGCCCCCACCTCCTCCCATGGCCCCGTGGCATTTGGCACTCAGCTGCAGCTCAGGTTACTGCATATTTCCCACCAGGGAATTAAGCTCTTCAGAGGCAACTGCAATTGCACACGTAAAATATTTTTCACGCTAATAGAGTGCTCTCTGTATATTTTCGATTCTCATCAGATAGGACTATAAATACCTGAAAGACTGGACAAACTCGTGCAACCATTTTTGGATTACATAGTCTACAGGATTAGACTTCTTGCAAGATTTCCAGAACTTCCTGGTTGGCTGAGTGGAAATATTTTAAAAATAACATCTTACAGTATTTCAGTGTTTCTGTTTCCTCTATTGGTCAAAAACAGGAAATGCAGAAGCATGCGAATCGCAGGTTTTACTAAACTTCAGAAAAAAAGGTTCAGAGAGAGAGCACTTAAAAAAAAAAAAAGACGACCAGATTAGAAGCCAGTTTCTATTTTCACCTAAACCAGTCCATCCATCTGCTTTAACCGTCCTTCAAAAACAACACCGACTAGAGTATTTTGCATATTTGTAATGTCTGATGGAGATAATAAGCAGCGAGCAGGCTGGTTCCAAATTAAGCTCATGCTCCTTGTGTAACCCAGTGAGTGAACATCTTGACATGCAATTATTTGTTTTTCCTCTCTTTACTAGTGCAAAACATTTGGATAGTCAGGTTTTAATTTACTTCCATTTACAATGTTACCTAAGGACATTTCTTATCTGAGAAAAGCATTACCATTCGAAAGAGCATTTTCCCTCTTTTAATAGCTGCCTGTTCAGTGCTGGTTACCTTATTGCATATATAAAGTTAGGACTGCTTCTTCTCATGTGTATCACTGTACACTGATCAACACTGAGCTTCATCTGCCATTTTATTGCCACTTCCACAGCTCTAAAGAAGGAGCACCTAACCTTTACCTTATCATTTATTCCTCTGAAAATGTATTCTGCAAGTCTGTCAGTTAACTCTTTCCCCTCAAACTATAATCATACTACAAGCTCAAGCATAGCACAACTATGGAAGAAATTTTCTCTTAATATTTTATCCTATTTTTCCAATTAGCTTATCAAACTTTTTTTTTTTAAGCTTTAGAATTAGTTTTTCCTCTCTTTATTCTCACGTTGAAATTTTATGGCTTCTTACACTTCAGGCAACTTGGCTTAGGATCTATCCAACCCTCCTGTCCTGCTGCTCTTACTGACATAGAACCAGTTTTGTTAAGTTGTGCAATGGGGACAGTGCAGAACAAGGACAACAGAGAAGGTCTGCAGCTGCTGTGCCCGTTGATGTTTTTGTGGTTAGCACAATTTCACCTTCTTCAAACCAGAAAATATTTAAGATCAGACACTGTTTGTGCTAATTTTCTGAGGCCCAATTCAGAAATGACCTATTCTCTCCTACCTGCTCCAGCAAGAGGTCACTAACTAGAATGTGTACAAAGCTCATCAGTAGGTTTAATGGAGGTCGAACTGACTGATATTCCTTTACACTTTCCCTGAAGTTGCTTGGGTACTTCCCAGTTTAGACAGTGTAAGCTGATGGTGTTGCTTTCCTTATGTGTTTTCTCACCTTAGAGCAACATGCAGCTCAGTGACTTCTGAGCCAGAGGTGACACCTTTGTGTTTTAATAGCTTTTCAAGGACTGTTTGCCTATGAATTTTTCCAGATGTTTTTGAATCCATGTGAACATCCACAATATGCTGTAGCAATGAGTAAGAGCAGTTTATGAACTGTGAGGAAAATGAGTATCCTATTGCATTCTTTGTACTCCCATTTGATTATTTAATGTGTTCCCCTTAGCTGTTGCACTATGGAAAACCATGAACATGCTCCACACCATTTGTGATTTTAAAGATTTCCATCACATTTCCCTTAGTTATCTCCTCCTAGGATGAGAAATCCCAATCCATTCCTAGTTGCTCCAGCACAAGCCTTAAACAACCACCTCCCCTCCCCTCCCCTCCCCTCCTCTCCATTCTTCCCTGAGACTGGGGATGGGTGAGCTGGGGGATCAAAACTGTACACAATATTCAGGATGCTTGTATGCACAGGTTTGCTGAACACCTGAATAATCATCATGTTATATATGAAGCCAGGTCTGTTTTTGAAGTCCATGTACATCACTTCATATTTTTTAATACCAACATTCCTATAGCATTTTATCGCTCAGGCACTTGGTATCATGAACTCCATGTGAAGCTCATCACATACAGTTTGTTATTACATTCCTGAAAAACTCAAACCAACAACGTGTTTTGCCACCTCAGTATCTACACCTTTTCTAAGTAATTTACAAATATGTAGTAACTGACAAATAAGTCTCTGTGAGACTTCTCTAGAAATATTAGTCTATTTAGAAAATTTACCAATCATTCCCACGCTTTGTTTCCTACCCTTTAATCATAAGAAGATAAAACTCTTTTCCTACCTCTTATTTCATGTCAGCTTAATTCCTTAAGACCCTCTGTTGAGGGACTCCGTAAAAATGGAAATGCAAAATTTATCAGCTGATCTCATCTGTGCACATACTCAATGGCTCCTCCAAAGGACTTGAACAGATTTGCAAAGGATGGCTTCCTGGCCACATGTGCAGTGCATCTGTGGGTCCAATTCTGACCCCACGCCTAGGGGTTCCGCTCTGATGCAGCTGAAAGCAGAATCAGACCATCCATTGAAAATGCAACAGAAGATATTTGCTGTAGTGTTAAAGTAACTAGGTGTTGATATTTCAGGTGTAAGGATATGCAAGTGTTAACAATAGCATTGCTGTTTGAAAACTGCATTAATTGGACCATGTTGAAGAGGAGTGCCCTCACCAAGAGACAATAGCATTGAACAATATTCAATAGTCAAGAAAACATTGACGTGGGAGTGAATGCAATTTTATCAGTTGGCCTGAATTTTTTAAACAACTTGTTAATCACTTATAAAACAAAGAAAAAGAGCGAAACAAAATGCACAATATTTAAGTGATTAATAAAAAGTCTTTAAAAGAACCTCACAGAACTTTAGCAAACTTCTTGCACGCAGAAGTTCTCCTCTGGGCATGGCATAAACATCTGAATGTGAATTCAGAGGTTAACATCTTTTTAAATGTTAAAAGCACCAGCAGTGTTTTGAATGAAATGTCTTTTCAACCACAGGCAAGGCTTTTTGGAAAAAAAGATAATAAATGCTCAGTATTACATAATTGATGGCAGCAGCTAATATTGGTCTCATTATTATTGTCATTTAATTATAGTGCCATTCTCTCCAATATTTTTTCAATGTAATTTAACAAGTTATATGTCATCTGATAGTATTGCAAAATGTGCCATTACACAAGCAATTGACAGCTATGCTGTTTTAAAAAACATTGGCTACCCAGCAGCATAATTTATACAGGTGTACCATAAAGTACTAATGAAAATACATTTTTGCTAAATCACTGCAAAAAAGTTAAGGAAAAGGAGTTCTTCAATCACAACTGTGTACTGCTTTAATAGCTCAGGGAGACTAGGAAGTCTGGATTTTATTTGTAATTAATGTTAAGATCAGAAGGGCCCTCACCTCACCTCCCAGTAATGCCTGCCTACAAAAGCCTTCCAGAGTCCCTCACGCATCACTTATCACCCTACTAAAGAATGGGACAAATACTGATAGTAGTGCTCTCAAACGTACAAAATTTTTGTGTCTACAGCCCAAACCCCAGCCAGGGAAAAGGTTTCTGGTGACTTTAGAGGACTATAGATCAAGTCTTAGAAATCACAGAATACGTAAGAAACTGTCTTCAGAAACGCAATTGTTTCTGAGCTAGCCAGCAAGACAAGTAGGCAAATTCAGTCTTTACTTCCCAAATCACCTGCAGACTTACTCTGAGGCTACGCAGACGGAGCTTTGGTGACAAGAGTTTCATTCTGTGCCAGGAATAAAACACAGATATTTCAAAATTTCTCACAAAGAACTATTTAAAAAACACTCAAGGTCATTCATAATATCCCATTCTGATGTTAATGTTTTATTTTGTGCCATAATATATAATCTATTGTATTACAGAAAATATAATACAAAAGTGGAAAAGCATTTCAAGTGAAAAATGAAACCCCAACAATGTTGAAATGGATTATTTTGACATTTTCTCCCTGGTTTTCTTTCAAAAGAAAATTCAGGTGAAATCAAGTTGAATGTTTGCCGTGCAATTTGATTTCCACGGAACCACGACTTCTCAAAGAGGTAGTTCCTTAAAAATCCTTCTGGCTGATTTGTGACACAATGTCCTATCCCTCTTGGCTCGTAGATATCCCTCTGTCCCGGACCCCTCTGGAGAGCAGCAGCCCTCCCAGCATGGGACTGGTACTCCCTGCCCACTGAGCTCGCAGCAATGCGGCTCTGCTGTCTCATCAACATTTGTGCCTTTGGGACACCACCAAAACTTGCATTCAGAAAGCCCACTTCTCCTGAGAGCAGCACTTGAAGGCAAAAATATCTTTCTTCAAAAGCAAGACACAACGAAAAATGTAATCGTGATCTTTAAGGAAAGCCTGGAGGCCTTATCGTTAAAGTGGCTGAGAACTTTAGGTAGCAGCTTCATGTTCCCGTGACTCACAGGAAAAGGCAGTAGTGTCACACTAGCATTACCACTAAAAATAACTGACACACGTAAAAATAAATAAAATGCCACTTTGCCTGATATCTTTTAACAACGAGATGAATACTTGTGCGGTAGGTGGTAAGCTGAAACACATCATATTTGATATGAGAACACTTAACTTCATGGGGACTGAGACAATAACGCTATACAATCATGTCTCTAGGGTCTAATTTGACTGTAAGATTTAAATAACAATTCTATATCCCACTTGAACTTGAATGTTTTCTGCTCAGTGGGAAGGCAGCAGAAACTTCAAAGTTCAGAGCGTGTATGCAAAAGCTGCATGTTCACTTGTAAACGTCGTCTTTGACATCTGGGAAACTCCCTGTAAAAATACAGGGCCAGTGTAATCAGGAACAGCATTTGGTCCTTAAATATTGGTCAGGAAATGAACTTTTCAACACCCACATTTCTGTCAGTACTGTGAATGTGCTTTGATTTTTTTTTTTTTTAAGTTAAGGGTTAAATACAAATTGCTGAAACTGTTCCATAAATCAGCTCACTAGCTGTACAAGGGGGAATACTTCCATGCACACAGTTGAAACACGCATGTGTCAGATACCGGCCAGTTACTTTTGGCAATACTGAGAAGTTTGAAAAGGCATAGAGTGTACTGTGTTGCAATCATTCCACTTTTGCAGCGTGTGTCCCAAACTGGATACCAGTTGAACCTCACTCACTGTCTGATGGGAAGTGGGATTCATAGTTTCTGATTAACAGCTTACTGAGGAGTAGGAAATCGCTAAAAGTAGGCAAACAGAGTAGCTGAAAAAAAAAGTTAAAACAAGAAAAAATATTTGTAAGCGTACACTTATGCAAGGAGTGACATCTGTTCTCCCCTTTTGCTAACCTTCCACAAACATTTGAATGGAAAGAAACTGTGTGAACACTGAGGGAGATAACAGCACATAGTCATACATATATTTGAACCAGGATAGTTTATGTGGAATTTTCAATTCAGAAGAAGAGGTAAGGTGATTGAGACCTCAGGGTCAGACCTGACTTTCTGTCATCTATTTCATAGTATCTTCCTTTTTGGCTGTTGTGAAGATGAGCGTCCACCAGAGCGGATGTTCAGCAAATTACATTCCTGCCTTACTCTGGATAAAATCTTAAACAATTGCATGGAGTAACTATCAACTTGAAAATGCTCTCCCCAACTTCAATTTTTCTTCAGTTTTCTTAGCAATACATCCCATCTCAATCCTAGGCTTCCTTTCCTTCACAGTCAGACCCCCCACTTGTATTTCTCAACTGAAATTGCCTGGATCCACTTGCTCTGACTTATGAAGGATGAAGCAAAAAAAATACCTCTCCATCTCCAGGCAAGACTCCAGCACCCATCATCAAAACTGTTATGGGCCAATGGAAAATCTGGTTATGAAAGACAAAAAATGGGTAACGAGTTAAGCAGTTTCAATTATATGACAGACTTTTGGAAAAAGCTGCAACTAGTATTTTACTTATTACTAGAGAACAAGCCTTAGTGAACTAACACAATTGGTTACTAAGACCACGTGGAATGATGAACTCAGAGACAAACTAGAATTACACCTTGAACTCAAAGGGGCTAAAAAATTGAGAAAGTTTGTCTTTCAAGCCAAAAGGGGCAACAAAACCTAGATGAATAAAGGCAAAGATAGTGCTATATGATTGGAGAACAGAAAGTATATTAGATGAGAGAGAAAAAAAGAGTATTTGGGCAAATGTTGGTTCATTAACCTAACTTCTAAAGTATGCAGGGTTTTAGAACAGGTTTTGAAAGAACAGATAAATAAAGACATGGATGTGAAGGACATATTGGCTACAGTGCAGTAGGAAATATAATAACAGAAGGGAGATCTAGGCAGACTAACTTAATAGCTTCCTTTGATAAGATAGCTGATTTTCTAGACAAAGGAAATGGAGTCAATCTCATCTATTTAGACTTCGGTAAAGCATATGGTATGGTGCCTCATGGGAAATTATTTGTTAAGCTGGAGTAGATAGGGATTAGTAGAGGAATTGAAAGATACGTAAAAGATTGTCTCAAGGAACGACAGCAAAAGATAGTGTTGAAGGGAAAAGTATCTGGAGGGTTACCAGTTAGCAGTGGAATTCTTTATGGATCAGTCTTGGGTCTGATCATCTTATTTCAATTAAGACCATGACACAAATATTAGGAATGTGGTGATACTACATAGGCTGGCACTATCAATACCCAGGAGAGAAAGATATCATGCAGAAAAAGGCTGGATGACAGTAAGGACAGGTGTAATAGGAATGGGATGAGAAGCAGTATTTTGAAGATAATTAAGCTAGTCACTTATCCCCAAATGAAGATAATGCATTTGGAAACTAATAACAAAAATTAGGAATCAGTTAGAAAAGACTTAGCTAGAGGGGGAGCCCAGGTTAGTTGTCAGTCACAGGAAAGCTCAGAACGACCAGTGAGATACTGCAGTAAAAAAAGGGCACATGAGTGATGCATCAGGAGGCCTATTCTAGGTGAATAGAGGAGGACTACCTCCGTTATGAAAGTCTCTGGTGAGGCCTCACCATAAGCACTGGTGGGGTCTTGTTATCCAGTCTCAGGCAAGATAAATTAAAACTGGACCAGGTGCAGAGGAGGGCTAACCAAAACGATAAGGAAAATAGAGAGTAAACCAGCAAGTGTGGTGTCAGGCATACACATAAAGACCAATGCTGTCATTAGAAAAAAAACATTTACCTTAACTCATGTTCAGGACAGATGCTTTCTTCTTCAAGTCTATAGGAAGACTCTGGTCTTTTGTGTCTCTTGTGTGATGGGTATTATCAGTAGGACTTAAATGTTAGCCCATCAGGCAGGGATCTTCTCTTTGTCCCAGTTTCATACAGTGCCTGCTAACAAGGAACCCTGGCACTCTAGCACACCTTTGTGATTGAATGAGTAGTAGAAACAACAGTAACAGTAGTGGTAGCTGTAGTAGTAATAACAGCATCAGCAATCATGTCCTGCCTTTAGTTCCCAATGTCTTTTGCCCTGTTTCTCAGCTATGCTCTCTATTCCTTGTACAGAGCAGGGAAAGAAGGCCAACATAGCACAAGATGCAGGAAAAGTCCTAATATGCGGGCTAAATACAGTGCCAGTGTACAACAGTCACGGACCTGTTTTGGACCCCTGCCAGTGGTCATCTATTGGCCAAGACCAAAGCCCCACATCTCATGCTAACCACAAGTCTCATTCCTCACCAGCTTTAGAAGATGTCAGTTTTGTACTCACTGATATGACAGGCTCTTACCTCTCTCAGAGTGGCACAAATATGACACATCATCTAAACATTATGGTTCATCTTTTCCATAATCCTGGCATGGACAGAGATGCTGTAGGTGATTTCCTGTTAAAAGAGCCCAATTAGCACTTTGGAAGCACATCAGCAAGGTTTCAAGCCTCAGAACGTGATCTTATTACTTTGCAATGAACATGGGTAGCCTTGCTTCAGAAAAACAGGTCTGCAAACTTTAACAAGCAAGAAAGAGTGGTGTAAAAATGACCCTGAAAAACCCTCCGTAAAGTTAGTAGAACAAAACCCTTTTTGCCATGCTTTTAAAGATATCCCACAGAATTCTACCTGGGAAAGAATTAGCATTTCGGGTCCACAGACTTTAGAGAAGAGAAATACCTATTGCTTCCAGCTGTAACATCTGGCAATCCTGGACCATATTCTGCTATAAATTTTCAGATTGTTTTCTCCGATATGGGAAGTTCGACATAAAAATTGCTGGTGTGATATATCCCTCAGTCTGTCACATGGCAGTGGATGAAAGCAGGTTTGGTGTAAAATGACTGAGTGTAGTGTTTACTTACATGGATGGTTTGCCATTTTGGGACAGGTACCCCAAATGTTTGTGTCACTCAGAGGGCAGGTTGCCGCTGAAATAAAGTAGTCACATTTAAGTGTATTATTTCCATTCAATCACTGTAAGCAGAAATCCTGCTACCCAGCTTTTTCTTTTCCTGCCATTCTCTCAGCAGTATTATTTTTTGCAATTTAAGAAATCATACAGAGATAATTAATAGGCTATAAAAATCCAAAGGCTTAGGTTATCATTTCCCTTGTTTTCAAGATAAGCCATTGCAAAGGAAAGGATGGAAGTGCAAAGACAGCATTCTCAAGAGAAGTGAACTGAGATGACATCCTGTGGAAAAAAAAAAAAAAAAAGATGCCTTTTGGGCATGCTCTCAGTTAAACACTCCTTTTAGGTCATTTTGTTAGAATAACAAACTTTACAGCAAAAATTAAATTGGACAATGATAATTTGTCATCATTCAAGGAAACAAGCCAGGAAAGAGAGGAGTTCCAATATCTATCCAAAGAGACAGCTGTAGTCGACGGATTTATATATAATAATATTATTTGGTAGCAAGGAACTTACCATGGCTGAATGTAAAAAAGTATTTTTTGATGAGTTAAAGAGATTAAGAAAAATCAGGCAGATTTTGACAGAGAATGGTGTGTAAATGAGAGGTGTTATCAGTCTGAATCTGGCAGCTCCATTTTTGTTATGGTGAAAAATATCAGTATTATTTACTAAGAAGATTAGGGCTGAATTGGAAGAGAGGCTGGTTGTTGTGTGGAGATTGAGATAAGATAAAGGATTTTACCTTCTATGCACAAGCCAAATGCAATACACACAGGACTGTTATCTCCAGCTCAGGCCTAGCAGAGGTATATTAAGATGTACATTGTAATTACCAGTGGCAGGAGTAGATTTCATAAAGACTATTTTAAACCCTAATAAAATGCTGGCCTTTAATTATACAGCTTTGAAATATTTTTCTTAGTTAATTGCAGCAGGAAAAAAAAAAATCCACCTAATATTTGAAACTGATTCTTGCAGAGAAAGCACAAGCGGAGCAGGCAGTCTTTGCCTGATCTGCACTTGTTTTGCTGTCTGGCTTCATTCTGTGATTTGAATCACAGAGACAACTGAGACTACTAAACACCTTCCTCATTTTCCCCCTGTTATCCAGAAAGCAAGATTAGCAAGGATTGGGGAAGGTGGGGGCTGTAAGGGGGTGAAGAATAAATCTCCTTTCCATGACATAATTAATTAGTTCCAAAAATGAGCTGCACACTCATGAATCACTCATGGTTGGCGGTAATGGTTCCAGCTCCCCAGTATACAATGGTGTCTGTGGGGCTGTAAGGGGCAATATTATTTTTACCACTGAGAAGCATCCAAAGGAGAAGAGCAAACCATACAAATTGTACATTTAGCACAACGCCAGTTTGGGCCTGGGTTGGAGCTCACATGAGACTGCTGTTGTCAATAAGTGGAAACCAATCTGGTATTCTTTTTTGGGACAAAACCCCCAAACTACCTCTCTGCTTGAAGATATTTGTTATTGTTATATATCCCACAATAGCAGCATACCCCACACAACAATCCTCTTTGGCTGTTAAGGCTGTACTGTTAAGAAGCAAGGATGGGAAGGAACCTCGGGCTGCCCCAGGAATTACCATGAGGCACTGCCACAGTGTGTATCCCTTCCATGCCTCCATGTCTGCTCCTGCTAAAAGGCATATTGCTGCCCTGCTTCAGCTCTTACAATGATGATCACTTGCTTTGCCACCGCCTCACTATGGGGAACATGTCTATGTTCAAACACCTTGCAAAAAGACTTCCATGGGGTGAAGGTCCAAAGTTATTTTGTGATTTCCATTTCCATTACAGCAAAAAGTCTACATTATGTCCACACCTCTATTTTTGTTAACCCAACATCACAAAGGTATATGTTCGTTAGCCTATCCTCTGTGCAGTTTACTATTCATGTTACTAAGGGCAAATAAATACGCTTAGACTTCACAACCCTGAAGAATATATTTGGGTGTGTTTTGGTGTTACGCTTCTAATAGAAATTGTGAAGACTGCAGTTACACATCTGGCTTTTCATGCTATGACTACTATAAGCAGCTAATTAAATTACTGCTGACTCTCTGCTGCTCAGTGAATTGCTTTTGGTAGCACCACTTCATATGACCTTCAGTTTTGCTGTTTCTATAAGGGTGCACAATCTTGCCCAACCAGCTTGGTCCAATTCCTTGTAACTCTGGCAAAAAATATGATGAGATATTAATGAATTAATAATTGTACCACAAAAGACAAAATCTTGTTCAAAACTAAAGTAGTTTTCATGAAGCCACAATGCAGATAGATACAGTCCTTCTAAAAACTATGCTCAGTTCACTAGCTTTCTAATGTACCTTTCTCTCCAAGTGGTGGGGTGTGGGGGAGGCCCTTCCAGTGCACATATCGAAGTACCTGTATCTGGTATCTGAGAAATAAGTTGCTATGAAAGCTGGGGACAGTCACCGCTAGGGATCTTGCAAAATCCTGTGGCTTTCTTTCTTTGATCTACAATGTTCTGTTTCTTAATATTTGCTGGAAGAGATCCCCCAAAATATCAAATCACACAATCGAGTTTTCCCTTGTTTGGAATTAAAAACACTTATAGCCATTAAAGTCAAGACAAGTTACTAATGACTCAGATGCACTGATCAAACCCCAGCAACTTACCAGTACAAATGGAGTAGGAAAATTGTTGTGCAACTGTTCCCTGAAGAAGGCTGGACTTGGGAGCTCAGCAAAGTTTGGATGAATCGTGTCTCCACTGCTGTGATCTACTAGTCTCAGAGGTAGTTGAGGTGTTAATTTGTAGGCAGAAGCTACAAATTATAACCACTTGGCTGTGTCAGAAGTTGTGACAAAGGCTAATTTTGGTCTATATAACGGTACATTCGGCATATTAAGAATGTTGTGAATGTAGCCTATGTCTTGGTGTAAGTGTTAAGTCATACTTGTTTCTGTCTACGTTAATGACAAAATAATTCCAACACAAGTGATAGGCTGTAGTGGACCACTGCAGGCAACAGCTTTTGTCAGTGGGTAATTTCGTTACTAGAAACACATGTCGGGCATCAAGAGTCAGACTGCTCTACAATTCCTGTCTTGTCCCTGAGCCAGTGCAGTTACTTTCCCCTCTCGCTTCGGCTAGAGAGCAATGTTCCTAGCAACAGGGTTTTGAAAATCTGGCCCTGAATCAGTCTAGCAAGAATCATATTTAAACAGAAGTGGCAAATAATTCATTCAGCTTCATAAATGCCCAGAATAGATAAGACCCAGACTCTGGGCTGCAAGAGGTCACTCAAATCAACAAAGTAATGCTCTTTCCCCACGCTTCCAGCCAGTTTATTCTGAAATAAAGCTGCAGTGTACTAATAGACTAGGATCTATTAGAATTGTGCACAGTTCATCTTCTTTCTTAGTTACTGGTAGCCAGGCAGTGTAGAAAATCCGTTGCCCGTACAGTAAATACTACATTCTGTGGTAGAAGAGTCATCCATCCATGAACATAACGCTAGACATAGAAATGATACAGTGTTTTTGCAAACTGGATAAATTGCACTTTAATGTGCTTTCTGGAAAATGACCATTTAGAAAACAAATGGATTCTGTGGTCAGAAGTAAGTACCCATAGGCTTCTTGCAATGAAGAATATGTTCAGCTTACCTTTAAAAGCAGAAGAACTAAACCACAGCACTTTACATTAAAGTTAGATCCATAAGCAAGAAAATGTGGTGAAACCAAAGGACTATTTATATCTCCTAGCTGTGTTTGCTTTTTTTTTTTTTTTTAAACAAAATTGACCAAAATGACAAATTTCTTCTATTAAAAAAAGTAATTCCAAACACAAAATGTATAGTATCTTTGGTGTTTTGGGGTAACAGAAAGCTGCAGACGGAAAGGTAAATAAATAAATATTACTTGGGCAAACCTTCTTGTCATTTCTTTACACAGCTTTCTGCAGTAATTGTTAGCAAGCTGCATATGAACAAATACCCTGCCAGGACACCAGCGCCTCTTCAGGACAAGGACAAGTAGAATCCATATGACCTAGAAAATTTGAGGGGTAAAACTTCTTTCTCAAACACGCCCCCTCCCCCCAAGCAGTTTGGAGAGCACAGTTTCTTGCTGTGTCTCAGGATCAGCATTCAGTGCAGGTAAGAAGGCAATATCAAGGGTTTCTGAGCAGTCCAGATTAGTTTTAAGATACCCCTTTTCCAGAGATCACTAGAGCACGTATTTAACTCTGAGCATTAAAAGTGATGGAAAATTAGTATTTTGCACATTACCATCATTTTCCTAGTATATTCCTGATGGGTAATTGACATTAAAATGAAAAGCTTTGTGGGTTCCAAAACTGACCCAAAGTGATATTCCTTACAACTGAGGATCGATCACCTTTTGGTTATTTTCTCCATCTAAGAAACTACAGCTACAGTAAGGGCTTATACTTTTGGTCGTTCTCAAACTGTACATTACCTCGTTGGATCCCCTGCAAGGAGTCTGGATCTGATTTGAAACTCAGCAAAGTCACTGGGAGCTCTTTCCCTTTGATTTCACTCAGCCTTGAACCAAGGATGCTGTCAACAACTGTTCACTTTCTGTGTGGTGCTGAGAACCCATTGCAGATTTTACGGTGCTTGGAGCATTCAGTATCTTGCAAGATAAGGCCTTTAAAAGAAAGTTACTTTGCTTTCCTTGAAACAGAGTTTCACTGTTAGAAACACAAGTTATATAGCAGGTATGTTTATACAAAATTATACAGTGAATTCTGAATAAAATATATATAGTCAGATAACTTAGTTGAAGCAATTAAATCTTTTTAATATGGTAAATACATTAAGAATGATTAAATCCATAATCCTCATCATAGGAAGATTTGGAAAAAAAAAAAGACAGAGGATGAACAGTTGTATAGACCTAGAAATACTTCAACATAATTTAAGCTTACTTTGTTTCTGTTTTGGAATTTCTAGTGACTTGCAAAGCTTGCAGTTTTAACCTTAGCTACACAAGTTATTTAGTATGCCAAGGACATCTCCAAAATTTCCTGCCTGCACATATGAAGAAAAAAAAAAAAAAAGATATCTCAAAGGCCATAAGGCAGAAATCTTGTTTCTAACTTTGGCTGAGAGTGACAATGTTGGTCGTGTCTTTGTGGGCTCAATGTGCTGTTTGGTTGTTGCAGAAAAAGAGGATTCCTTACTGTTCCAGCTATGATTACATGCTCAGATACTATCTTGATGGCTTTAGGAGACATCCATGTGTGCAGTGGGGTGCGACTGGTTGACACAAAATAATTTTTTTTCCAATTTGTTCCATGGTGACAGTAATTCAGACAAGAAGATGATTTTGCGTTCTACTGTAACCTTCTACCTGACCAATAATAATTCCAAGATAATACAATGGATATTTACAAGGACTTTTCTTCACATATATATGTCTGTATTTATAAACCCAGTAAGTGAGATACAATTGCTCATATTAACAGATTCTGCTGTGCATAAAATTATTTATTTTACTCTACAAAAATTATAAATCCCTGTCAAGTTTTTTTGTTGGTTTTACGTATTTATGTATAAATGAACTCCATTACAAATTGGTGACTTGTTACATTTCACGTACATGTGTACCATTTCTTAAGTACCATCTTTTTTTCTATAAATATGAGATGCGATTTTGGTGTGTGCTGAGCAAATCTGACAGCCAGTTCTTGGCAGAGGGCGCTCAGAAGAACGTTTATCTAGGTTGGCTATACAGCTTTTTCTTTTACACCAGAGAAGAATGTGTGTCTTGAAAGGAAAGAATAGGTCAAATAATTCTTAATTTAAGCTATTGAATTACCTGCCTCTATCCCCAGTTTTAGTAAACTGCAATGAGATTTTCGGGGAAAGCGATATTCCCAAAGAACCATGAAATAAAGAAGATATGTCTTTTCCTACTTCAATAATCCAATTCAGCTAAAGGCTGAGCCCACCCTAAAAGGTGTTGAGTGTTTTCAAATCCTTGCAGGTTTTAAACATTCAATCATTTATGGGCTAATGACTATTACACATGGCCTGGAGAGCACTTATTTAAAGGTCATAAGTGAATTGGAACAAAAAAATACCAAATCCTGATTTGAATTTTAGGATTTCTGTGCAAATTTCATGCCTGAGGACTCCTGGTTATCAAATATAACCAGAGTATATTTACAGCATGTCTTCCTGGAGCATGTCATAGATATTAGTGTTGCACTAACATTAACCAAGGTAATAAGTACCAAGCACAGATTTAGCAAGTGTTTGTGATAGTTAAGATAATAAATAGGATTGATTCCATCAGACTGTCAATCTCAATTCCGTATTTTGCAGAGATGTCCAGTAATATTGCTTAGGAAATAGTTGCACCAGTAAATGTCTAAACTCCAAACCCAGCTATCAGTAACATTTTAAAGCAAATGTTGCTAGGGATTTTTTATTGACTGACAGATAAATATTTCACATTTGCAACCCGGTGGGGTCCTTACATCTTGCAAATGTGAGTAATAAATAAACAAATGCACTCAGTGAAGTGGAATGATATACCAGCAGACAGCCCTTCCAATTGCTTCCCCCAGTTTGTGGTGGTTGCATCAGATTTATCAGAATGACTCGTCTCTAATCCAGACTTATTAGGCTATGAATAATCTTCAACCACATTCTTTGGATACTTGAAGTCAAGTCATATGATAAAGACTGATCAGCACATTGAAAGGTTTTAACTTCATTTTTCTTTTTCTAATGGACTTACATAGATTTTGAACAAACACAGAACCTTTGCTATCCCACACATGTAAAATATCTCAAGAAAAGGAAGTTATTTGTCCAAGATGACCTTTTGTTAGATGCTGAAGAGAAAGAAATGCGATTCCGTACACCTCCACACAGCAATACCTCATGACCCTCAGTAATGAAAACAGCTGTGAGATCTAACTGTGTGCCAGCAGATCTTCATCAGTAGACAGCAGATGGATGCAGAGGGAAATAAAGCCCTGCTTAGGCTACATCCAGATCACCATCCTGAAAGACAAAGTTCAAGGAATACTGGGGAATCAAAGTGTTCAAGATGTTCTTCTCACTTTCAACACTTCTCCTTTCACAGTCCAGCCCCAAAGTAGACAGACAGATATTTCTAGTACTAGTGACTTACTACCAGAATAGGCACCAAATACTGCTCTTAAAGCAAGCAGCGGACGAAGAGCCTGTATCAAAGTGAAAAGACTTGATGGTCTTCTCCACCCAGAAAGGCATGAATCTACCCTATCAGTTATGGCATAGAGTTTTTGCCTGTACACACAGCATCAGGAACAGACAACAGCTGAGAAGTGCTCAGGAAGCACCTAGCATGCGTTCTCCAAACAGCATCCTGGCTGCCTTCCACATGTATGGAGAGCTCAGTCAAATCTCATTGGTTTTAGCTAACAGCTAACAAGAAATTTCCTCACAGTGTGAGGAATTCACATCAGCAGCCAAGTGAAGACAGCTAGGATTAACCAGATGTCCACCAACCCAAATAAATCCACTCATCAGGATTTTGCAGAGGGCACAGACACTTTAATTTGCCTATTTGACAAATTATGCCTTTATGATATAACTAGTTAGTTTCCACACAGTAATTCTATCGCCAGTGCTCTCTATTGTTGTAAATAATGTAAACACTTATTGTATAAATTACTGATTGTCATTCTGCAAACAAAACCTTGTAAGATGTGTTTAGGAATCACCTTGCAGCTGAGGACAAAAGATCGCTATTAAGATGTACTAAACCAGCGAGAGTGCAGGCTGCTGGCAACAATTTATTTTACCTCAAGGTGTTTTGGACGACTTGGTGTTCTATTAAATACTGAGCATGAACCATCAAAACAGATGCTGCCTGGCGGATATGTCTCACTCTAGTACTGTTCCAGGACTTACCAACTTAATCAGCATCTTCTAGCAGACTGTATTTTTGAGCTGGTAACCAGCTCCATTTTAAATGAGCTGAAAGCCAAAGACAATCCACCCATCAATGCCAGTAGAATCCTCTCATGCGCACTGCACTCTTATGTTGTATTAATTACACCAAAACAAATCCTTTCATCTCACCTAAACGTCTCAGCTATGCACTTCCAACCTTATTCCATAACAGATGCTAGATAATTTTCCATCAGTAACCAAAGATCTTGAACTCAGCTACACAAATTGAGAACTTGCATTCTTACTTGATACTCTAACTTGCATGGCAAACTATAAAAAGCTCTGAAGCTGTCTGCATTTCTCTATACAGTCATTTCAGTTGTCTCATTTTACCCACCTTGCTAATTAATGAGTTCTTACGTTCTTCTATCACCACTTCCACTGCTACTATTATTTCCATGAGTATGAAGAAGATCTTGCCAGTACTAGGGCACATTTTACAAACCCTATCTGTATTTAACTAAGCAAGTCTGTAAACCCAGACAACTTACAAACTGACTAAATTGTACTTCAGAAGGTATTTATAGAAGGGGCAATGTCTAGATTTAGCCCTTTTGTTTACTGACAAAAAAAGAGATATTAAGATCTGTTGCTGCTGTTCTGAGGTGTCAGGCTTAAGCAGAACATCATTTCAGCAGGGAATGAGAGGCTAGCCACCACCATCTTGTTGACCTGATATGTACCAGGCTATGAAAGAGAAGTGAGGTCTGTGTTCCCTTGCTTTCATTTGCAAAGGTGCCCTCCTCAGGGTAGGTAGAGGGCATAAGTTATTTTTTCCTTCATTTTCCTGTGTGTCTGCCATGCTCCTACAAGTGCTGCTGTGACAGTCCCAAAGTCAACACAGTGTCATCTTGATAAGGATGAGATGAATCCCTGCAGAGTCCAGGAAGATTTGGCTGTGTACAATTACATTTTATGGGACTCCTGAGGTGAGGTTCTGGCTTTGGATGCTCTGACACGGTGCTGACACAACACCTTCAGCACATGGAGGGTGCACAACTTTCAGGCCAGCAGGAACAGGCTGCAGCAGCCTGAAACAAACCCGCTAAAAACTTCATGAAAAAGTACACGACAGAAATGATCAAGACTGTCACTGGTGACTGGGCAACGGTACTTATGCCATCTTCAACTCAGTCCAAATCAAACGCTGCTGTGTAGCTGTGTCTTTCTCCCCCAAAAGGTGTCCAAGTCACCATGCTGTTCTTGCTGCAGTTTCTCACGATAGCCAATTCAACATTCAGAACAGTGATATACAAAAATAGATTCCTTAGCATAACCTGAGGAAAATCCCTCTCATGCAGGCATTGTCTTTCATATGGAAAAAAAAACACCCAACCTGACTGAATGATTGATCAAATGATTACTTTATAATGATACTTTATATGCTGTGCATGTTAATCTAAAAACTTGTTTACAATAGGCACTTATAGGTAATATTATATATACATAACGCATCAAGAGTCATTGCATTTTGTCACCTAATGCAGAGACGAATAGCGTACTTCCAAAATAGGCAGTTATGTGTATTTTATTGGGTTCCCATTTCATTAGCTAGATGAGACTTGGCCACTGGGCGTAAGAGCTTGCACTTATTACTCTAACTGTGGCACTCAAAAGAAGAAAGTTCATTGTAAGATAAAAAGAAACACCTCCTTAAATCTTGGCTCTCTTGCATATACTCATTTGTGCTCCAGTACATTTTTGTTGCCAGAGGTATATCTTCTCTGATAATGGTGATAATAGGAGCCAGTTAGGACTAGCAAAGCTATTTTGCTTGATGTATTAGCACTTCCATTTTAGAATAATCCTACTAGCATGATTCTGTAGTATTTACAATTTTTATAAGTACCGATTATATTTTCAAAGTAAAAGTGGGATAAAATTAGTGCATTGTACCTCGTTGTTGCTGCTTTCTATAGTAGTCAGCCATACATATTGAACAATGCCATATGAATGTAATTTTGAGAGGTAAGAGATTGATTCTTTAAAAAAACACTTAAATGGGCAGTATGAGCTCTTGCTGAGGATCTTCACCATGTGAATATTGTGCATACAGTCCAGCTAATAAAGAAAACCTGAGTTCCATGGATACACAGGGGTATGTAGGTGGAGTTCTGGCAAACATGCATTTTTTTCACAACTGAAGTCCATTCAGCAGCCAAGGAAACCATATCTTATCATACCATTTGCACACTCCACTTCTTCTCAGGGAATAATAACTGTATATCTAATTTGAAATGTCAATAGGTGAGTACTTTTGGCCACTAGCAATGAGTGGGATTTGGGAAGAAAGGTTTCCGTAAGGCTTTCAGGTCCATCTGGGAATGATGGATGACTTTCAGCAGTAAAGATATTCTAACAAATGACATTCCAAAAGAGAGTCTTACAAAGTACTCATAGCTAATGTCAATAATTCTCTCCTTGCCAGTTTAAATATCCTTCTGAGTCTCTCACACCCTCACTGGTACAGCACACTGGCAAAATTAGCAAGCTAATGTCACCACTCCTTGTAGATAAACACATGTGTAAAGTGTCAGGCATAAGAAGGAGATTACAGAACACATATTTCTAAGTACCACTTACGAATACGACACATGTAGCTCATGGAAATGTTGACATCATCTACAGAGAAAAGCATGACTTGCAACCACAGTGGATTATATCATTAGCCAAACTGGAAAGTAATCATTTCTTACAGCTGCCAGAGTCTGTCATTGCCCTGGAGCTCCTGTTTTCCTGAGGAAAAATCATAGAATCATAGAATGGTTTAGGTTGGAAGGGACCT
Organism: Pluvialis apricaria; assembly: GCA_017639485.1. Classification (NCBI taxonomy): domain Eukaryota; kingdom Metazoa; phylum Chordata; class Aves; order Charadriiformes; family Charadriidae; genus Pluvialis; species Pluvialis apricaria. The sequence goes on from CM030009.1 coordinate 37,853,325, forward strand.
TGAAGATCATTGAGTTCCAACCCCCCTACCATAGGCAGGGATACCTCTCACTAGACCAGGTTGCCCAAGGCCACGTCCAGCCTGGCCTTGAACACCTCCAGGGATAGGGCTTCAACAACCTCTCTGGGCAACCTGTTCCAGTGCCTCACCACCCTTAAAGTGAAAAACTTCTTCCTAATGTTTAATCTAAACCTGCCCTCTTCCAGCTTAAAGCCGTTCCCCCTCGTCCTATCACTACATGCCCTTGTAAAAAGTCCTTCCCCAGCTCTCCTGTAGGCCCCCTTTAGGTACTGGAAGGCTGCAATAAGATCTCCCCGGAGCCTTCTCTTCTCCAGGCTGAACAGCCCCAACTCTCTCAGCCTCTCCTCATAGGAGAGGTATGCTCCAGCCCTCTGATCATCCTCGTGGCTCTCCTCTGGACACGCTCCAGCAGGTCCATGTCCTTCTTATGCTGGGGACTCCACAGCTGCATGCAGTACTCCAGGTGGGGTCTCACGAGAGCGGAGTAGAGGGGCAGAATCACCTCCCTTGACCTGCTGGTCACACTTCTTTTGATGCAGCCCAGGATACGGTTGGCCTTCTGGGCTGCGATCGCACATTGCTTGCTCATGTCGAGCTTTTCATCAATCATCACCCCCAGGTCCTTCTCCACAGGGCTGCTCTCCAGCCATTCTCCGCCGAGCCTGTATTTGTGCTTGGGATTGCCCCGACCCAGATGTAGGACCTTGCACTTGGCCTTGTTGAACTGCATGAGGTTGGCTTGGGCCCACCTCTCCAGCCTGTCCAGGTCCCTCTGGATGGCATCCCTCCCCTCCAGCGTGTCTGCCTCGCCAAACAGCTTGGTATCATCAGCAAACTTGCTGAGGGTGCACTCTACCCCACTGTCCATGTCGCTAACAAAGATGTTGAACAGTACGGGTCCCAGTACCGACCCCTGAGGAACGCCACTCGTCACTGCTCTCCACTTGGACACCGAGCCATTGACCGCAACCCTTTGAGTGCGACCATCCAGCCAGTTCTTTATCCACCGAGTGGTCCATTTATTGAATCCATGTCTCTTCAATTTAGAGACCAGGATATCGTGTGGGACAGTGTCAAACGCTTTGCACAAGTCCAGGTAGATGACATCAGTAGATCTTCCCTTGTCCACTGCCACTGCAACCCCTTCGTAGAAGGCCACCAAATTTGTCAGGCATGACTTGCCCTTGGTGAAGCCATGTTGGCTCTCGCCAATCACCTCCTTGTTTTCTGTGTGCCTCAGCAGAGTTTCCAGGAGGATCTGCTCCATGATCTTGCCAGGCACAGAGGTGAGACTGACTGGCCTGTAGTTCCCCGGGTCTTCCTTGTTTCCCTTTTTGAAAATAGGGGTTATGTTTCCCCTTTTCCAGTCGGCAGGAACCTCGCCAGACTGCCACGACTTCTCAAATATGATGGCTAGTGGCTTCGCGACTTGATCTGCCAGTTCCCTCAGGACCCACGGATGTATCTCATCAGGTCCCATGGACTTGTGCACCTTCAGGTTCCTCAGGTGGTCTCTCACTTTATCTTCATCTACAGTGGGCGGTGCTCCGTTTTCCCAACCCTCTCCTTTGCAATCTGCATCTTGGGCAGTGCAGCTGCTGTCCTTGTCAGTGAAGACTGAGGCAAAAAAGTCATTGAGTACCTCAGCTCTGTCGTTGTCCCGGGTGACCAGTTCTTGCGTATCCTTCCGGAGAGGGCCTACATTTTCCCTAGTCTTTCTTTTCTCGCTGATATACCTATAGAAGGATTTTTTGTTTGTCTTAATGTCCCTGGCCAGATTTAGTTCTAGCTGGGCTTTAGCTTGTCTAACCCACTCTCTGGCTGCTCGAACGATTCCTCTGTAATCCTCCCAGGCTACCCGCCCCTGTCTCAACTCCCTGTAGGCCTCCTTTTTTCTTTTGGTCAGTTCCAGGAGCTCCTTGTTCATCCACGCAGGCCTCCTGGCTTTTCTGCCTGCCTTCCTCTTTGTAGGAATGCATTGCTGCTGTGCTTGGAGGAGGTGGTCCTTGAATATTAACCAACTTTCTTGGACCCCTCTTCCTTCCAACGCTTCATCCCACGGCACCATACCAAGCAGATTCTTCAAGAGGCCAAAGTCGGCTCTCCTGAAGTCCGGGGTCATCAGCCTGCTGCGCACCTTCTTCATTGCCTTGAGGATTTCAAACTCAACCATTTCATGGTCACTGCAGCCCAGGCTACCCTTGAGTTTGACCCTGTCAACCAGCCCCTCCTTGTTGGTAAGAACAAGGTCCAGCACGGCTCCTCTCCTTGTTGGCTCCTCAACCACTTGGAGAAGGAAGTTGTCCTCAATGCAATCCAGGAACCTCCTGGATTGCCTGTGCCTGGCTGTGCTATCCTTCCAACTGATGTCAGGGTGGTTGAAGTCACCCATGAGAACCAAGGTCTGTGAACGTGATGCCGCCCTTATCTGTCTGTAGAGGGCTTCATCCACTTGGTCTTCCTGGTCAGGTGGCCTGTAGCATACCCCCACTGTAACGTCCCCTGCTCCCGATTTCCCTGTAATCTTGACCCATAGGCTCTCAGTTGGCTCAGTATCCTCCCCCAGGTTGAGCTCCATACATTCCAGCTGCTCATCAACATATAAGGCAACACCGCCTCCTCGTTTCCCTTGCCTGTCTCTCCTGAAGAGCCTGTACCCTTCCATGCCGACGCTCCCGTCACAGGAGTCGTCCCACCAAGTTTCTACGATGCCGATGAGATCGTAGCCTTATAATAAATTAAGATAAACACCATGACTGTGAAAGTTTCACAAAACATAAGTGACTACACATCTTAAATGTAAGCCTTTTGCAGGCTGGTGCATTTAATGGAGCCCCTGCTCTTGTGCTTGCTTGAGAAAGGTATGTCATTAAGTATGGGAAAGAAGGTGAGGAATATGGATGCAAACACAGAGGATTTCCAGAATGCTCACCACTGTGAATGGGGATATGAGCCAGTGAGGTGGCTGCAATGACACACAAAGACTACAGCTGGGATTAGGAACCCACAGAAGTGGTGCTGCACCCAGCTCAAGGCAGAGCATCCCTACCCCAGAGAGCTTATAGTGAAATAATTCAGGCAGTACACAGAAGTTGGAAAACAAAAATTGTGAAATCAAAATCATATATGCCCACTCTCATTGCAGGCATCTGCATACCTTCCTGCCCCTCTCCCTTCTCCTAATAGTATTAAAACCTTATGTGCCCACCATGACCCCATGGTGGTTTCATCAGTCGTTGCTGTAGCAGACGTGACTTTTGAAAAAATGGCTGATGAATGAGAAAGCCTTACAAATGAGCCCATTGGGTACTATTTGTGTTAAAAAGAAATGGTGATGTCCATACAAGCTAATAACCGGGAACAGGGTGCAGTCTGGTGACCGCTAGAAGGCAAGGCAGCCGCTTGGTAGACCTGAAAGTGAGGGCACTGGGAAAACATAAGAGAGAAGGAATGAACGGGACTGAGTACTTGGAGTAACGGGCATGGCTAGGGCTGGTTTTCTGTGTGTATCAAAGAGAGACGATGTATGTTTAAGAGCAAAAAAAAGACCATAAAGAGAGAGGTGCAAGAGACTACAAAGGTTTAGATGAGAAATTTCTTTGTTTTACTACCAAAAGAAAGATGGGTTTAGCCACTATCTTGGAGGGACAAAATGGCAGGATAATAGGTCTAAGATCACAGGAATGGTTATAATGTTAGTCAACGTAACCAAGAACAGGAGTAGAATTAGAGTCAAAGTCCAGAAGAGAAGCAGAAGAGCTCAGTTTTTGCCATGCTAAATCAAAGCTGAAGATAGAGGATCTTCAAAAGAGATGACAGGCAGATAAGCTGAAATGCAGCAATGATTGAAGGAAATATGCCAGGAATGGAAAAGTAAATTTGCAATTTTCTAGCATAAAAATATTTCAAACAGAGCTGTCTGCAATTTTTTTCTCCAGGTTTGGTTTGATTATTTTTTCCTCAAGGCAAAAAGACTATTTTTGCTTAAAGCTCTTAACAAGATGAGGTGCTTGTCATAGAGGGGAACATAGAAAGTGAGAGGCCAGAAAGAAGCAGTGCTTTGCAAAAAAGGGTAAAGGATGTAACCTTTGTAGGGATTAGGAGAGTTGATCCAGGGTTTGCTAAAGGTAGAGGAGAAAAAAGCCAAACAGCTGTTTTTCTGCATGCCTTTGCAGCTGAGTCAGGCTAAAGCAATGGAGAAGGGAAGGTATCCATAGGAGAGGGAGCAGTTACACAAATTGCATCTGGCTAGGTGACTTGATGTGCAAAACAAGTATCAGGAAAGGATGTGCATGGAAGCTATGAGTGTCAGTGACACTCTTCTAAGTTGTGTCTTCAGCATGCGCAAAGGACCTGGCAGAGAAACTTTGAAAGACTGACGTCTGAGTCTGAAGTCTGAGTCTGAATGCCTGGTGGAGAGGAAGAGCCGATGCAGCTGGGGGCAAGGAAGGAGAGTGAGAGGAGAAGGTAGCTGGGAGGTAAAGTAACAGCCAAAGGATGCAGTGATTGAGCAGGACGAGATGAGAATCCATGATGGGACAAGATGGGCAATATGCTAGCTTGCAAGAGCACAGCATTGGCATCCATACCCTAAAGTATATTAAGCCCAGTGCGTGTGCAACCCTTGTGCAAAAAACATGGCGCAAGGGATTTAAACAGGCCTAGCAACAAGCAACATTTGTGACGAACAGGATTTAGCCACTCAGAGCTCTGGGAGCAGTATTCTGCAAGATTTTGACTACAATGGACGATCTTCCAAAAGATGCTCAGTAACTTGACACTTCAGACCCTAAATCAAAGTCCAAAGCCAGTCTCTTTGTACAGTTCTCAGCTTCACTCTGGAGCTTGCAGGACTGGCATCCAATTCCCTGTTTCTTGGACAGTGTCAGACAGGAAACAGCGGAGCAAAACCATGATTCCTCTTTCTAAGCTTTCTCTTCCAGACTTTTCTTTCTGCAGGTTTGTACCCTCTGTAAGATCATTACTTACATAGTTAATATTGAAGACCTCTTCAAAAGCAGCAAACAGTCTCTGCTATGACTGGGCACTGAACAGTCCTGGAACTAAGTATTTTGGTTTTCTTATGTTGTGTTAGACCTTGAAGTTTCCCAGTTCATTGTTTCTGCCTATCTTTTAACAGGCAAAGAGGAAAACGACCTGAAATCTCTGAGGTCAGTTATTAACTGGAAGTACTCCAGTCCCTACTTCTTACCAGACAGAACAATACAATTTCTTCTGTCAATAAATTTCTTAAAACCCAAATGAACCACGCCACAAAACTGACTTTTTTTTTTTTTTGGGTGAAGCACACTTTGTATCCACTTCATTTGAAGTGTTCTATTGGCTAACAGTTGAACAATGCTTTCACAGAAATAATTTGGGTACTTTGAGTCTGACTCACAATCAAAACCTTATTAAATGTCACAGGAGATTCAGTGTTTGTATTTACTGTGCTTGATTACAGATCAGTAGGAGATAAAAAATTACTCCTAGTTCTTATACTCAAGCCATACTTTTCTTCCTAAGATAGATGTTCACAGGTGAGATGCTCTCATAAAAATGGAAGGGGCAGCACATAGCTTGTATGACAGCAGCTTAACCCTTTTACCCTCTAACTTAAAGGCATACTGAAAATACATTTTGACTCAAATAATTTGACAGATGTAGGCAGAAGTGTTTAATACAGGGAAAATTTGGGTTGGTGCAAAGACGTATTTTTGAGTTTATACCTGTATTTAACCTTGTCTAAATACAGACCTTTGTGTTTAGTAATTATCCATGCATTTCCCAAAGGTTTCCAGTCCTTTCATACAATTATAAACATGCAGAAACAAGTTCCTGCTTAAACTGTAGGTATAGCCAACACAACTTTGGGTTTGGTTTGGGGCATCTCACCTATAAAATGCTTTGTATCTCCTCCAGGACCCAATACAAAAAACTACTTATGAAAGTTCCCTACTCTCTAGCATTTGGAAACTTAATACAAACACCACTGTAATCTGCATAAAACCTTTTCATCACCATACTGTGGCATTTACGGAAAGTGTCTTTTTTTTGCATGTCTTGGCATATGGAGCTACATCAGTCTTTTTAAAAGCAACTAAATGATTTGGAAGCACAAACTACATTTAAAAAAGAAAAGGCAGGTGAAGATGCAGTTTATCCATCACCGAGTCAGACTTGACCTGTCTTTATGTTGCCCTTCAAACTAGTGCAATGGGTGAGAGTGGCAGGATGCTATGTTTCATGTTGTATTTTCCACTGCAGCTATTTGAAGCTTCTCAGCAAGGCTAGCAGTGCTGCAGGTGGAGTGGTTTGCGGTGTGCAGGTGAAGCGGTCAAACAGTGAACTGAATGCAATTCATATGTGATGACTTAAGCGTGAGTGATTAGTTTCCCTGCAACCAGTATACTTGTGAAGTATATAGAGATCTATTTTCCTTCAGTATCGTGGAGAAATCAGTACTTTTGGGCTCCTTGGCATCTAAACCAGCTATAGGCTTACTTGGATGAATAAAACTCAACAATGCTCAGATTGCTCTCATGATTCAGGAGAGGGTTTTAGGCAAATGATAAGACTGTAGTGCAAGATGGGTTTTTTAAAAAGATATTTTGCCGGCCATGATTATTTATAATTAGGAAAAAATTTAGAGAAGGAAAGCCAATTAAATTCTGACTTCCCACAGCTTTATGGAAAATGCTTTGCTCTTGCTGTGACATGTAAGGTTAACAGAATATCAAAAAGGAGGAACTGAAGAGCATGTGATAAGTGACAATATTAACATGGTAAATAGTGTATTTAGAATTACTACGGGTTTTATCAACTATTTCCTCTAGAAAAAGAAACTATCACATAAGAAAATGTTAACTGACAAAACACAACTGAATAAGACATGTTATTTCCACAAGTGAAATTTGATAATATTTTACAAACATATCAGTGGAAACCATCATGACTATTTAATGCCTACCCAGGAATGATGCTACAGAAGTTCTGCTTACCTCTGGTTTTGTTAGCAAAATTTAATTTTGCCTATAGGCAAGATATATTTCAAAGTATGTCAATTTTACTTAAGACACATTAATGCATTTTTAGAGTAATTTCTGTGTCAGTGAAATTATTGCCTGCTCCCCCCTCCCCCCCGTTGCTGTCACGTAGAACTATAACCAGTGCTTACATGGGAAAGTAATATTAGAAAACACATTAAAGATGATTTATCAGCTGGAAATAGGAAAGAGAGCCAAGAGCAGGTGATGAACTCTTCAGAACCACTGCATTAAGCTGAGACAGAAAGGGCTGTTCCATTATTTCAACTGACCTGAAATATATAATCAATTGGGACCAAGTTCCATTCTCATTCACTCTAGCCTAATTACATACTATTTAAATAACATTACTCCTGATTTCTACTTACCCAGGCGATCATCAGGATTTGGTTTTTATTTGGCCCCACGGAAAACATAATAAAAGAGCCTTGTAGGAATCACGGCTTGCTAAAGCTCCAGGTATGTGCTGTTCGCTGTGTTTCAGAGGTAAGGTCTTAACTTACAGTCTGCACTGTTTGCAGATGGAGCAATGTGTTCTTCAGCAGAGTTGCTCACTCAAACAGGTAGGATTTAGAGCTAAAAGGTAAAATAAAAAAATCTCTAAATCTCCAAACTTCAAAATCAGCCCAGGGACCAGTAAATGAACTATGCAAGTTGTTCAGGGCTGCTTTACTATGCTCAAGGAAAAGATGCTGCTTACCAAGTAGTCTGCCAAATCCTGTATCAGCTGCAGTTTCCAGATAGAAGTAAAGCGCAGTCCCATGTCGAGCCCATTATGGTATCTAATCTGGCAGTCACAATAGGTGACTGATGCAAGATTCTCTCCCGCCAGAAAAAGTATTTGACACAGGAGGTTACTTAGCAACATTTAGACACAGGGCTAAAATGACAATAGGGTGGAAGTTTAATAAGGGAATACAAGAGGACCAAAATTCAAGACTGACCACAATAATAGGAGGAAATGCAAATGGTATCTTTCCACATAGCCAAAACTCCCACAGGGCATTTACTCATGGGGAGGATAGCCCAAATCTCTTTCTTGGACTCCAGCTGAATTTAATCAGAAGTGGCTATGATGGGAACCTGCAACACCTGCTTCAGCCCAGCTATCCTAGCCAGTCATCTCCCCCACCCTTTTCATCGACTTTCCAGTCATCCCTGAGGTCAGTGGCAGAGGTAATCTGTGTTCACCCTGCACCATGTCAAAATTCCATATCTCTAATAGATTTTCCTTTCCTGGGACTCCGGTGCTTAGGCTTATCCAAGTGCTCAACCCACCACTTTCCTTGTCTGTAACCTGTAGCTCAGCAATGCATGCAAATGTGCACTCACACGGTGATTAACCCTGGGGAAGGAGACAGTATCAAGAGAATATCTTTTAATAACTCCTTTGGTCAGAAAGGAAACCAGGGGATTCCTCTGCTACATTCTGTGGCAAATCTGATGAGCGAAGCATTCCCTTCATGCTCTGGTATTCACTGGGCCCAGTCTGATCTCAGTTACAAGAATAGCACAAGACCAGAATGCCATTACAATCAATTACCTAAAGAGGAGAAAAAACACAAATCTGGTCAGTCATCGACTCTTTTGCACTGTGTGTTGTGCAGCACCACAATAGCTTATATTGCTTAATGGTCATTCATCTTTTTGGTAGAAAAATACAAAATGGCCTCCCAAAAGGCTACAAAGCATCGCCTAAAGAAAAGATTTTTCAAGGGCTACAAGAAATAAACACACCTACTTTCAGGGTTAATGCTTGGTGTTGGAAAGCTTAGAGCTTTCTGGTGAGGGATGCTGCATCTCTTACTAATGCATGTTTCCTGCACAGCAACCAAATTTTACGTGCAAACTTTTAAATGAGCCTTCAACTTCAACAGTTTAAATAGCCAGTTTAAAAATCTGCTCTGCTTACTTGATGTGTCTGAACAATCGCACTGAAAAAATCCCTTTCACTTGAATAAGCAGCCGATCATTTTTCTGAAGCAAATATAGAAGGAACTTGCACTCAAAAGGAGCCATATGTGGTAATCAGCACATTACTCGGTGTAATGAGAAAATCATCTCTGTTTTCTAGAAGCATTAGACGATTGCATTATAGTGGTATTATACTTTATCAGCACTAATACACCAACTATGTAAGTGTACTCAGGAACACAAAAGTTGTTCCCGTAAAAACACGGGCAGTGCCCAGCATTCCAGGGCTGTTTACGCTCCCGAAATATCTCACAAGTCAATTTGCCGGTCTCATTTTTCCGATGATGCAACTATTTATCTCACATGACTAGGTCTATAGAAAGGTCCCCGAAGAGGAGAGGCGGCCGCGCCGCCCGCCGTGCGCGGGGCCAGCTCCCTGCAACAGCGCCCTCGCCGCTGCAACTCCGCCGAGCTGCTGGACAAGCCTTGACTGAAAAGGTCTGGTTTACCTAGGGGACCGGCTCCTCCTCCTCCCCATTTTTATACTACTGTGGGGTTAATAGCTATGTCGTGTGGGGTCAGGGAAGACATCTGTGTCTCAGATAATATGCTTACGGTGATTACCACACATAATTGACTGACCTTCCCTCATTCTTTTCCTGCTGCAGGCCATGGCTGATAGGGTGAGATGCTCTAGAGGAGTTTATTTTCCATCACACACTATTGTGCTGCTGAGCAAATATTTTAGCAAGCTTTGAATGAATCACCTTTCAGGCTTTGGGTTTGACAGTTAAAATATGAAGGCTGTGACCAATCTAATAATATTAGATTTTAAATCAGCTTTGGGAGAAAACATGGGAAAATCCTACTTAAAATCCATTTATAGATACCTAAAAAAATCCTGTTTTGAGTGCTGAAGTCAACGTAAATTTTTGAGAATTCTTGTTCTTTCTTTTGCCCTCTCTGCAGACTTTGCCGCCCCACTTTGCTTGGAGCATTTTAAGCTCTTGAGTGGGTTTGTCTCAAAAACTATCTGCAAAGCAGGGTGCAATAAATAAATAAATATTCATGCATTGCAAGAACCAAGCTTCCAAGTAGGAAATGCTGAGGTCAAATTTAAGACCCTACCTTCAAGAGAGAACATTAGAAACTCTTTCTAATTCATGGGGTTATGTGATAGGAATATGTGACCATGCTGGACTATTCTGCATAAACAAGTATTTCATTTTATAGTTGACATGAAAGATAACAAACCACCTCACCATTCAACAGCAAAGCAGTATTTTCCTCTCTATATGTTAAAAACAAAAGAGCAGAATCAATTTTTATTTCCAATGTACCCTTACAAAAGGAATGGAATAAATGTAACAGGAGATTTTTTTTTAGGAAAAAAAGGAAAGGAAAGATTCATTTGTAACATTAAGATTTTAACTTTCTAATACTGTTTTACTCTATCTCTGTTTTATCTATCTAGCAATTAGTCTATCAATCCGTACATAATATACTCCCACAGGAAACAGTCTTTTTATATATATATTTATATACGTATATATCTCCCAGGTTAGATCGTGAGTGATTAAACCTTTGTACCAGGAATATTCATCAATTCCGGAAACAAGTTGAGACATAAAGTTGCCTGTACACACACACACACGCACACCTACCTTCTCCCTCCTTTTAAAACCCTTTTGTCACATGGAAAATAATCTTTACCACGCACCACCAGTGACTATTTATGGCCTGTACTCAGAATTTCAAACTGCAGCAATTTCACTGGGACCTAATGGGCGGAATGATATGATACATTGAACAAATACATCTGTTCTTACTCCTGCGGCTGAAAGCTAACATTTGTGCAAATGAATGTTCCAGCACTACAGCCAAGAAGTGTTTCCAACCCCAGTAGTTCCTCCACTTTAATTTGTCCAACAACATAATCTACATCTAGCTGCCATTTATAGAAATCCATTTGGAACTGCCATCATCTTTCAAACATTTAATATAATTTGTCCTTCCCCCAAAATGTGGCAACTGCTTAATAAGGAAAAATAGACATATTCTAAATGTATGGGTGATCTTTAGACAAATCTCAGCATCACTTCATAATTATATACTACAAGTTTTAATTAACTAAAGCTCTGAAAATCATAATGCCTTATTAAAATGCAATTAATCCTTTGATTAAAAAACAAAAAGCACAAGTATTTACAACAAAAACACAAGTAGAATAATTACAAATATCATGTACCCATTTCTTTTATTTGGGTGTCACTTATGATGTCTCACGTTCCCTTCATTAATTCAAATACACACATTATCTCAAATCCACAGCAGACTGAGTGACAGTGGCCACCAAACACACAGCACTATATCCTATTGATTTCTGCAAATCCTGAACAATGCCATTTGCATGCTTGTTTCTGTAATAATAAAGATATGCCATTCAGAATTAAAGCACCGGCCAGACTAGTGGCAACTAATTGTGTTGTGTGTAATGAGTGCAATTTCAATTTGATATAACCCTCAGCTTTTCTTACAGCACTCGCTAAGTACTTTCAAGTCTTTGTGGGGAAATAATTGATTTTTTTGTGCTGTGGGCACAAGAAAATTATTATGATCTTTTGAATAATGCCAAAGAAAGGACCATGAATGATTTAAATTGGTATATGAAGAAGGCTTCACTGTGGATTGCAGTTTGACTGACATCCTACTAATGTAGTATCTAGATTAGCAATTTTTAAGGAGGCAGCTAATATAAAACTGGTAAAACGGAAAACATTGCTAACAGGGATTTTGTATTTGTTATTCAGTGAGGAATAACAATATGGGGATTTAAGGCATGTCAGACAAACACTATACTATTACATAATTGCCCTTGCTCTTTTCTTTTATGGCACATGTATTGAAGGGTATGTTTCAATTGATAAATTGCACATTTAAAATATGTAGATACAATGGTACAGTACTAGGTTATCACAGCAGCTAAAGTCCATTGGATATGTTGGTCTGTAACCACCACGTACAAAACCTTTTGTTTTGCCTGATTGTGACAGGAAGGTTAGTAAACTTTCAAAAATTACTCTCCTGAAGAACTGAGATAATTGCCTTTCCTTTCAAAGGAAGGAAATATTTTTCCTAAACTGCTGCCCATGCCAGAGCACCATCCTGCCATTTAATCCCCTGCATTGTAAGTTTTATTTAAGAATCAAAAGTCAGAAGCAGGTCTCAGCCATCTAAAGCACCACCCCAAGCCAAATTCAACCAAAGAGCCTCCTGTACATAACTAATTGTAGATTGTTTCAATCTGAAATCAATCCCCCTCTGTCCTTTCTTTTTCTTCTTAAATGACAAATACATTTTATGTAGCAAAAGTGCCAAATAAATAAGGACATTATCCGCATTCCACCTTAAAATGCATACCTTCCAAATCTTATTCTTCAGAGGAGGGAATGTTGTTAATTTAGTTGGTCATAACTAAATAGTTTCTAATCTGGAGCAGGAGTCTGCTGAGAATATTGGACAGTTTAAAGGTTAATCACCATCGCCTGGTTACACAAGTGAGGCAGAACTAATTCCTCCAAAGGCAAATGGCTTGCAGTTTTATCAGCAGTGCAGATTAGAAGTGTTAATATACAGAATAGAATGGATGCTCAAGGGCCAGTTTTCCCTTATCGGCAAACTTTGCAACAGAACTCAGCTACTGCACAACCTCTGCACTTTCTATAATAAGGCCCCTCATTTTGCCTCTCGAGCAGAACTATCAAACAATCCTCCCCAAACCACTGCCACCAAAATCAGGGTATTACAGACCACAGCTAATTGGAAGATCACTATAATGAAGTAAAAGATAAAATACTTTGGCTGCTGGCCTAAAATGTGGATCAGCACAACATAGGAAGCTATCTGGCTATGTCACATTCTGAGAGATTTACATAAACAATAAACTCAAACCAACTGCCCCCCAAAATACATCTTTGTTTACAGTAAATGCAACCTAAAGCACTGGTTATAAAAAGTGGGGGGATTTACATATTCAGTATCATTATTAACAGAGCAGACTGCTGCTACTATACCAGACATATGTAACTTGATGTGAGTATTTTAACTGTATGCTCTGCAAGAAAAAAAAAAAAAGGGTAGGATATGTAAGTACACATGTTGTAAAATATTTACATATTTATACTGCTCGGTGTACACTAGAATATATTTACTACTGCAGCATATCACAGCACACAGGCTCTTACTTGACTTTTCCAAGGCTGTTCTATGCTGCAGGTGTTTTCCATCAGAAAAAGAAAGGAAAGGGGAAGATCCATCAGTGTCACATGCTATTTCCCAAATAAAACATGCTGACAGAAAATCCTACCTAAAAAGACAAGAAAAAGAAAAGGTACTTTGTGTAAATGCATCAAGGAGAAAAACGGGCAATTCTGCTCAACAAATAAGAAAAATAGTCAGTTCAGAGAAAAGTCATATAAAATATTACAGTAATCATCTTTGTGTAAGAAACCTGGGGATAATGAGCCTACATTTTACAAACACTGGGCCTGAGCCTGGTCCTGCTGAATGAGCAGGGACTTCTGCCACTGACAGCAGTGGGCTCCAGATAGACTCCATAGGTTCTCTTGGAGCTCAGGTAAAATTATCCAGGCTGTCCTCTCTGCACTCCTCCTGAGTCATCAGCACATTAAACCTTTGCCCCCTCCATCTTGTTACTCCAACCCACCGGGGCTCCAACTGAGGAAAGGAATTCATTTCAGGACACCAAGTACCTAAGTCACGTTCACATCTAAATTCAGTTCAGAAGGGGGAAGAAGAATGTCCAGAATTGAGATGTTTTCCTAAATTAAAGGCCTGATAGTTTTAATGTGAGACATGTACCGCTTTAACCGACCATAGAAAATCTGATTCCTTCTGAGGCTGCCACAGAGGAAGATTTTATAGAGAAACACCTTTTCCTTGGCCACGAGCCCCTAGAGAATATGTACCACGTATCTCTATCATGCTTTGCCAGGTAAGCAGCAAAAAGGACACAGAAAAGATGTAGAAAACAGACAACTCAGTCTTAAATATTACCTACTACAATAAATACGCTTGAAACTGGAATTGGAGAACTACAAAACCTTGCTAGCTAGCAACAGAAAAGACAATTTCTCACACATATGCATTTTTTATTTTCTTTCAGAATAATTTATTTACATGTATGAAAGTATAACCCCAAGCATGTTAGGTGTAACACAGGTAGAATGGAGAAATTGGCTTTTGAGAAGGATTTCTCATTGGCAGAGAGTGTCTCTCACTTATTATTTGAGAATATAAAAATACACCCATCTAGACCCACGTTCACTCATCACTGACTGTGATCAGAGCAAAGATACTCTCAAATTCTCACAGTTCAAACCATAAAAATGCCTTGTTGTCATCATACCCTATTGGCATCTCCTCCCTCTTCCCAAAGCCTGGGTAAACTTGAGCTTGACAGTGTCACCTGAGAGCCTACAGCTCTGCAGAGACTATAAGATGCATAGCTCCACTGGCCAAAGAGCCATCTATCAGAGTCAAGGTTGACACATTCCTGATCCCTCAAGGCACATCAGTTCATCTTCACTGACACAGAATCACACAAAAAGGGAGATGGTTTCTATGGCAAGGATCATAACTATTTAAGGAGAAAATCACTGTAAAAAATTCTTTTCAAGTAATAGAGTGGAGGCATTGCTGGCTGCTCATAAAACACCCTTTCACAAATAAACCCCAGTTGAAGTTTGGCTCTGGTCTCATGGTATAACTGGATGTAGGTGCATTGCAGTGATCTAATCACAAGATGAAATTGAATACAGCTTCATCATCAAGTAGATTAGATAAAAACATTCATAGCTACTGCCGTGGGCACAGGCAGAAACCATTAAGGTGTCTAAAGGACTTGCAGATTGAGAATGTCAATACTAAAAGCATGGAAAATTTCATTAAAAGTGAACACTAAAGACTAGCACTGACAATCCCCTTCCCTCCTGTGGGTCTCACCCCATCAGAAGATTTTACCAACTACAGAGGGGGTCCAGCACCCTCTTATGGCTTGGTTTAAAAAATTCTCCAGCACGTTGGTCTGGTAACAAATACCGTTGCCATCACTCCAAAAAATGACTCTACTGCCCCCAGAAATTAAGATTATAGACCTCACCCTGACTGAAACAATCTTACTAAAACTTGTCTTTGGAAAAATAGCCAGCTGTGTGATCAGATGATGTTGGTGAGTATTCATAAGTTATCAGGCACCAGGAGCAATCTGTTGATCAAATGAGACATCCTTTGAGGGACACAGCAAACCTACTAACAGGTAACAAAACATCTCCCACGCTACAAAATCCACACATGAACTTATAGAAAAAAACCCACAACATGTTAGAGAAAACATGCAGATATCTGAGAAGCATTTGATTGCGGTTACCTTAGAATACTCCTTACTACTCAAACACAATGAAACCAACACAAATTCATAAATTCAGCAGTTTTGTTTCTCCTGGAGCTTTTCAAACATGCCTTCCTTTTCCTGTCTTTCCAATGTGGGCAATAAAATTAAAGACAACACAGAATAAAAGCACAGGTTACAGAGGAAGGTATCTGTTGTCCACATTCACCAGTATCTTCTTTCTGCTCATCTATGTTTGTGGACAACACTGCCTCATTTGAGGATAGTGTTGCTGTTCATCAAGCACTAACATAACTCTGGAGGGAATAATCATGTCCTGGCAGGAGGCTGTCCAAAATGACCCATTAGAGTTTTTTTGTCTTCAGCATTTCCAGCTATGGGATTCTTGGAGGCCAATGATTTGAACCTAGTGATTCAGAACAGCAGGAGATACGGCTGGTTACAGTAGGCACAGAAAATTAAAGACTCGCTCTGTCTAGCCATGTAGGTCCCTATAGAAGCCCTGTCATCAGAATATTCAAGTGCCTTTGTTCTTTGCAAGCACTTACAGTCAGGAAAATTTGTTGTATGTATCTCTGCAATTGGTTCATTTTGCATATTTGCCAAATATGGCAAAATGTAGATAAGTGGCACGATCTCAGAAAATTGATCTTTATCATTATAAACAACAGATAAATTTCACTGAAAAAAGAAGGAAAAGATAATGTTTGAAAAATTGAGGAAGACATGCAGGAATCTATTGTAATCTTGTCTGAGAGCAATATAACTAGAATTTGCTACTGAACAGGTATATCCTTTCATGTCCGTCTACTCCTCGGCAAGGTTGAAAAATGTCCATGGGCTTCTGTCAGTTATTCTCCTCTTATTCAGAACTGAATGATTCAAAGGTAATCACCCATTTCTTTGCCTCTAGCACCCTGCCTGAACAGTTTGAGTATCTCCTTATTCAGCCCAAAGGCTACTCTTTTATCAACAGTTTATTAGTGTCCTACCCTGCCAAAACCCGCTCTCTTTTTTTTTGGTCTCAGATCACAATACCTGCATAGATATTTTAAAGGAAACATGGTAGTATTTTGAACATATCCTCACTTCTTCTAATCACATACCTGTAAATTACCACATTTGTTCTAGAACTATTGTATTAATGAAGATATAGAGAAAGTATTATCCTGGAGTCCCTAATTACATTAATCACTTTTTGCCACAAAATCCAGGTGCCCAACTCCCACTTGGCATCAGTTAGTAGATACTGTAAGTTTACATAGCCTCAAGGGGAGACTGGGCTAGACCACAGAACAGAAATGTATAGAGGGTTTTTAAGCACTTTGGAACTACACCCATTTCAGGAAATTCTTCAGCTGCGAGTAGCTGAGAGCCTGGAGAATACTTAGAGGGAGGCATCAGATACGCGAGGGCGGTTTTCTACTCTTCCCTGCATACCCACTTATGGCTATTGTTGGAGCCAGGATATTGGGCTACACTGACCTTTGTTCTGAACCAGTGTGCCTCTTATGTTCTTATTATGTTCTTATGTTAAGCAGGAAAAGAATTTAGCCTCTGGATAACACCCGGTTGTGCTTGAATTTAGCAGCAAAAATCCTTTTCTCTTTATTGTTTCAATTTGGAAAATTAATTACAAAAAAAAGGAAAAATAAAGGGGGAAAAAAAAAGTGTGAGCACCAGTATATGAAGTTGTATATGTTATCTACATGGATAGGGATTTTTTTTCATCCTGAAAAGCATGTTAGCCAACCTGTGCTACAGACTCCAGTGAAATACACCATTATGAAGGCATTTGAAACAGGTCTCTGCACCATCCCCGCAAAAAAA
Source organism: Pluvialis apricaria (assembly GCA_017639485.1). Classification (NCBI taxonomy): domain Eukaryota; kingdom Metazoa; phylum Chordata; class Aves; order Charadriiformes; family Charadriidae; genus Pluvialis; species Pluvialis apricaria. The sequence goes on from CM030009.1 coordinate 37,870,566, forward strand.
GGATTCAATAGGAAGAAATTCCTGAGTCTCAAGTCCTGAGAGATTTTAGGCAGAAAAGTTCTGTTCATGGCCTCGCAACCTTCACCAGAATACCTCTGGTTTCCAAGGTTTTTAGATCCATACTCTGGGCTCATCCAGACACTGGCAATTTTCTTGCAATTCTTACAGTGGTATTGCTGGTTTATAATATTTCCTTGAATTATGTCATTTTATAATGACATGATTTTAATGCTGTCTGTCCAGATGGAGCTTCAGCCCCCTTCATCAGTGAAATCCTTTGGAGAAGCATAATGAGTTATGGAAATACTTTGAATCTCTCAGTGATTATCAAGCTTGATTTTCTCACTGCCTACAACAAATTCTGTTCCACACATTCTACATGGAAAGATAAAAATCTATGTATCTCTGGAAGCCAAGATGCTGAACAGAAAAAAAAAAAAAGAGAGAAAGGATCAACATAAACACTGCGAATAAAAACTGAGATATGTTGAAGACAATAATAACTTGCATCAAGGGGTCAGGATGTTTTACAGAAGGTTTTAAAAAGATACAGGAAAAGGGCAATGGGAACTATAGAGATCTAATTGCAAGACTGAGATTTTTGGGTCATAAGTTTCCAATCATATGTTAAAATGGACATGCATATGTCATCTTTTAGCAGAAACGCGTTGGGAATTTTATTTCCTCCATGCATCACAGTTTGAAGCTGGAAAGCAATCATGCACAGTTGCTTATTTAGGTGGAACTGTACAAGCTGAAGTGAAATCAGACAAAACAATACGTTATAGCAGCAAAACAGAAGAGTTAATTCTAAGTGGTTCTGAGCTTGGCATAGGAATAAGGAAATTAGAACATGATGAATATTAATATTTAGATTGCCTGTGCGTCAAGAGGTAAAACATCTCAGAAAAGCTACCTCTGCTGTGCATATCAACCTTTTATTCTTTGATGTTTTAAGTTATACAAACAGTAGTCAGATAAATATACATGTGGAGCTCAAAAAGCTACAGTATTTCAAAATGTCACATCTAGTGAGGGATTCTTTTGATTTTTTTTTTTTTACCAGCACTGTTCTTGTGCACAATTTCTTTATGCCTCATTTGCTATAAAAATGTTGGTCAATGAACAATGAATAACTAGACATTTTTCATTGTATAACCAAGAGTGAACTGTCTTTTTAGGTTTGTTTTCATTTCCCATGTATCTTAACTTTCAGAATGCCTGCTTACATCAATACAGTCAATTTATTTACTGAATTGTATTTGCATAATTATTTATTCATACTTCAATCATTACAGAGACAGAAATTTACTATAGTAAATTTGAGAGGAAAGTTTCACAGAAACTTCAAACATGAATGAATCTGATGTGCTCTATTTCAAGACTTGTGTAACTTCAAGCACATCAGTAGGACTGCTCTTCTGCTCCTGTTTACCTAGAACACCTTCTGAACTGGATATGTAAATGCATGAGATGGTGGTGGAGACTGTTTAACTTTTTGAAAGTCCATTTTGTCTGTCACCTCTTCCATGGGAGGCTTAATAAAAAATGTAAAGTTTATGTGAACAAATTTAACTGATTTATGGAAAAACCACAGTCAAAACACACAACAAATTGTACTATTTGGAACAGATATTTTTGATGTTTTTGGAAAGAAATACAATGTTAAAAAAAGCCCATATCCAGATAATTTATTGTGGTTAAGGTCATCCCATTAAACAACCCCCCAAAGAGAATTATCAATATTGTCTGGCACTATAAACTAGCGGAAATGATCAGAACGGGAATAACCTTTTTATATGACAGAGAAGATAAAGTAATACCAAATGTTGGCTTATTGACCAAGTCAGCAGGTAAAGCCTACTAGTGGGTTAAATATCTGGAAGAAGGAGGAGGCATTTACAGTCAAGATGGATATGATTGCAATAGTAAGATAATCTGTCTATTTCTGAGAAAAATATAATGAAAATCAGCAGGCCCATTTACCAGGCATTTCTGGTGAATGTCACTAAGGTAATATTTGGAGCAATGGCTCGTTTTCTTTGTGAGAGTTCTCACAGACATTATAAAAGTACCTGCCCCATGTTTGATATCTAGTAGCTAAGAGGGATATTCACAATTTCTTGAAGAACTTCTCATGTCCAGCTCCATTTCCATTCTGGTTGAAGGAGGGGAATGCTTTACCTGGCATCCAGAACAAGATTGCACGTGCACAACAGCTCGCTGGCTGAACTTCGTGTAGGTGACGAAGAGTTAGATGTTATGAAAGCAAATCAGAAGTATGGCTTGGCTTGCTCTTTGTCAAAAAAGATGAGCCTTTTGTTATTTGTGTTGGCTGTGTGGTTTGGTTTTAAGCTAGTGGAAAACTGGGAGGGAGCAAAGGAAAGCTGAACAATATCTTTGTAACCTTTCCTAGTCTTAAAATACAAGTTCCTGTTCTGAGCTCCGTGATGCAAGCTCTTCTCTCAAACACGAGCTTCATTACCATTGTGTATGCCTTCATCATCTCTAATTCTAAGTAGTCTACCCAGTCAGTGGTGTGACAGGTTTGCAAAACAGTTTGTCTCACTGGGATCTATGCTGGCCACCAACCGGTTTCCTGATGGCATTTAAGGTTGTTGACTTAAAACCATGCTGGCAATTTATCAGTGGGGGAGGGAGTTGAGTGGGAGGTACCTTTTTTCCCCACCAGCATTAACAGCACTCAGGATAGCGCATGCTCAATAACATGTGAGAGGGTAACTTGGTGCTGCCTGCACTGCCTCTCGTCAACACGGGGACTGCATCCACCCTAAGAGCCCTAAATGGCATTCGGTTTGTGAAGAAGTTGCCTCCCTCCTGCTTAAATGGAGCGGTGGTAATCAGTGAGGGTGCTTAACCTGAAGGAGGATATGAGATCAGGAACTTGGACTCAAAAATTCTTTCCCTCTTAATGCAGATGCCCAGAACCAACAAAAGCCACAGAGAAAATGGAAAAAAAAAAAAATTTTGCAGAGGTTCTAGGAGTTTCATATTATAAGCGGTTTTAAAACTCTAACAAGAGCAACATGCCCAAACTTTTTTAAGATTTGAGCTACTAAAAATAATAAAAGGTAAGTTTTATTTTCAGTTAGTTAAAATGTTTCATTAAACATTAACTTTTAATTTTTACATCATGCTACAGTACCTAAGACAATATTTAAAGATATTCAAAAGAAAAAAGTTTGGAAAGAGGAAAGTGAAAAGACTATATTCTCAAAGACATCAAAACAAGATGTTTTGACAATGCAAGAATATTTTAACCAAAAATTTTCTCCCAAGTTATGTTTCAAGGAATTGACATGCTTTATAAAGTGCATTGATTTTCACTAATTGAGTTTAGTAATACAATACAAAGAACGGACAGAATGATGGAAAGATGCATACTTATCAAGTAAAATGTTGGTTTATTTTAACCTATTCCATTATCAGAAGTACAGCGCATCTCCAGATAAGGAAGTGTTATACAGAAATACTCAGTGGAAGAAAGCGTGCCACAAAAAGTGGGAGGAGGGAACTGGAAAACGTAGAGCCTTATGATGAAACAGATGGAATAAAAACATTCGGCAAATGTCAGTGATGGGCTATCTATTTTGTTATATAGCTGTTTAGGTTTCTCTAGTACAAAAAGCCAAATAGTCTGGCTAATATCTACATGTGCACATTGAAACTGACGTATAAGCATCAGAAAGCATTGCACTGAGATTTTCAACGAAAAGCTAATGTGGAAAAAAAAATCTTACTAAAGCTGGCACTGTCAAAATACGATACGTCCCTCAGCCTTGATGTCCCCTTCCAGAGACTTGCGCTTCACTCTTCCCTCCTTGTCATTTCTCTTTCTAGTTTCCTCCGCATAGCATCCGTACATTAGAGGGCTGGGGATTCTCCCAGTGGCTGGGATCGGAGTTTTTTCCACCAGCTGACCTAACACCTACAAGCTGTTCAGCATATGAAAGAGTCACTATGGGAGGACAGATAATGGGAAAAGCAAAACAAATCTGACCTGGAAACCGCACATTATTTCCATGGAAGTGTTGTTTCTCCCTGGTATCAGACACTGGGAGTAAGAGGCTGTGGTGACTTCTTTGACACCAGAAGTATTTCTTGAATACTTGAGAACAGAAGCAAATTAAAATTGTAAAAGACAGTTATAAAAAAAGAGATTTTTATATATAAAATATTCAAATGAGGCATCTAGCAAAAGAATATAGGGAAAAGCATTGGGAGGAGTAAGAAGAAGAGAAATTAGAGAGAAGCAAAGGAAACTACAGCAATGTGTCACCAAGTGTTTGGCATCCCTGTGCTCTGACTAGCATGGCATAATTAAAGGATATTAAAGGCCTTTATATTTCTATCCAGCAGTGCAAAATTGAAAACAATAAACTGCTTTTTCATAGCAACAAACTAGCTTTCCTACTCTCCTTATTCCCACCTCTGAAATTCTGCTTGAGTTCAACTTTATCTTGACCTTGCTTCTGCTGAAATCCTTGTTCACATCTTAATCACTTTGCATCTTGAATAGTGCAATTCCTTCTTCTATGGTCTAAATCCCAACTCTCTCTAAATGTCAAGAGGTCCAGAATGGTGCAGTCAGATTATTTTCTTGCTCCATGCATGGATAAACAATATGATAGAAGATGTGTTTATGTAGTAAAATTGAGAAGCCGCAATAGGAGAAGAGTAAGGTGATTGTATATAGAACAGGAACAGCAGAAAACAAATGCAGAGCAGCTAAAAACTGGCTAATATTGGCAGGCACTACTGTGACAGCTGAACACCCACACATCAACAATAAAATATTTGTTTACTAGAATATAAATAGAGCCAAGATCAAGAAACCTGGAAACCCCAGGCTTCTCTATCATTGTAGGCAACAGGCATCGATTGAGTACCTTGGCATCCCAAAACAATAACACATACTTGCTATCACAATGGACCCTAGATCTTCAAAAGCACAATGGGACAGCCATATAGGAAAAGGCTACTGCTCCTGCAGTCAAGGAGACAGCCAACTCTTCAGGCCTGCTTGTTCAGCCACAAGCTACCATGCTGCATTTCGTTAACTGTGAAGAACCTGTATAAAGAAATTTTTTGCCAGCAGAAGATAGAGCAGAGGCACCCTGTATCAGATCATATTGTTTCACAGTGATGCAGGATCCTAAAAATCGACTGCATCAGGAATATCTGTTATTTAAGTCTTCTTGCTTTTCGGGGAATTATGTGAGTTGTTCTGTACTAAAACAAAGAATTGAAATATATAGAGGTTAAGAAAATCCAGATGCCTGTAGCCTTGCTTGAAATTAAGGAGACACTGTGGATACTTGAATTCTCTGGAAATCAGGGAAAACAGCTGTCTAATATTGCCTAGAACACCTTTAGTAGAATAATTTTTTATCCCATATTTATCACTATACACCCAACAGCAAAACTACTATAAGGTAAGCATGACACCAGCCTTGTTTCCTGGTGCTTCCAATGCTTCTTATAGTATCTTCTAATAAGGTTAAGCAGAAAAACATGTCCTGACTACATTAAAAAAAAAACCATCCACCCAAAAGTGATGATTTAACTCATAAACGTAAAAGACCACTTCAGATGCCTCACCCATTGTTTCTATATACTCAGAATCATGTTCAGCTTTGTAAGAAAGCATTTTCCTCACCTGAATGGCAATTAGAAAACTTCAAAGTAAATAATAAATCCCTCCTTGAAACAAGACATCTCCAGAATGCTTGCACCCCAATAAACCAAAACAGCATAGTTTGGATTATTAAAATATTTCATTTCAGTAGTTTTAATAATTTTAAATGTTTTTTTTCCATATTATTGGTTCAAATCACTGAATAAAAATTCATTCTAAGTCAAGAAGCAGAAAAATCCTGAGGAACCCTTCTAGGAGTTAATTTCAAGTTAAACATTACTGAAACCAACCTCTTCCTGGAAAAAAAGCACCTGTTCCCACCTCTGCTTTTCAGTTTGCTTAAAAAAACCAACACTCAACCAGCTGTAGCTATTTCTGCAAAAGCCTTTAGCAAATCAATTTCTGCCCACCTGTAGCTGCTCCTTCAGACACCATGCACAAGCCTGAAATTGGGCAGTGACCTTGCTGCTGAAGATGAAGCTGAGCGCCCTAGAGCTGGTTTCATCCTGGTTACATGCCTGTCTAAGCCAATTTTCAATTATTTCAGGTGCAAGTTTTAACATGTGCAGTAGCCCTCCCACTTTGTTTCTTCTCCTCATTACTATATGAAGACTTGCATTAGATGCCCACAGGCATTTTGCAAATGCAGAGATTTTCAATTACCCATCCTTCTGACAGGCATCGTGTTGTCTTTGTACAGCAGCTTTAGATTCGTGAATGGGGGCTTGTGCATCATTGTCACTAGCAATGAGTAACTGTAATAACTGTTCCTCTCTTTCAAATTGCTGAGTGGCATCCACCCATGCCCTCTTGAGTCAGCTCTGCTTTCCTTCCAGAAATATTGCTGGATCTGCCTGTGGTGCCAGCTGTGGACAAGTATTTTTTAAACAGTGGTTCTGCATCAGTTAGGATGCATTCCATCGGCGCTGTTCCTACGTGTGCAAATGGAAAACCTAACTATGGAGCCAACAATATCTGAGGGATTAATATGATTTCTCATTAATGAGAACTCTGTAACCTTTGGTATGGGATATATTTAGCCTGTTTGTTCTCTTTTTTTGTGAAGTATATTCTACAACACGCTGTGATTTCTGGCCTATTGATTAATGGGTCTTTCCACCACAAGCAATCTTAATCTTTCTTAATTGCCTTAATGGCTGCATGGCCTCTCTTTTATACTCTCTGCCCACTATGTTGTTGTTGCAAATGCTTTTGTATCTTAACTTCATGACTATACTAAGGACTTAAAGGAGGCTGACTGTGAAGTCTATTGTTGCTCTTGTTCTTTCCATTCTTTAAATTCCTGTTTCAGGCTCCTAATTTATGTAGGTAATTTTTGAATGTGATTGTGTAAATGTAGGTAAATTAAAAAACAATTGTCCAAAAGTCATCAGTAAAGGAGTAGATTTTTTACAAATTCATAGTATAGTTCTTCTTTTAATTCCAGAGATGCTCAGAGCAGACTAACAGGTTTATGTAGCTTGCTATTCAAATCTGAAACATTAAAGTCCGCAGCTAGTGTTCAAATATGGTTGTGAGAAACCCCCTTCTCAAGTTTGTAGAAAACTTGGGTAAGTCTGCCCTGGAAGTGTTTGCTATGATACATGGAATAAAAGATGGGGAGTCCACAAAGAGATCTCTGGTTTGTGATATTTCCCAGGGCTTTATTTTGAAACAAAAGAGAAGATGAGACAAGGAGTAATTTTTTTACATTACTTGTCACTTAAATTGCATGATGTCTAGGTCAGTAACATTTGTTGATCAGTGTGTTTTATTTGGGGTGTTAAACAGAAAGCCAGAAGACAGACCAAGTAAATGACAGACTTGCCCATTCAGCTTACTGACTTCATTTTCAACCTACTTTTTCTCTCCATGAAGAGGTGGAATGCCAGCAGGAATACACGGACCTCATGTATCAGCCTTGGCCCGTGGGATAAACACAACATTATCACACAAGTTTGCACCTACACAGGGCAGGTGTTTGCAAGAGATGTACCCATGCAAGAGAACAATTGTAATGAGAGGTCTCACTAACATCCAAAAGTGACCCCAGGCACAAAAGTATTTGCCCACAAACTCTACCCAGAGTACAATCTTTTGGGAATGCTTCCAGGCAAGAAGGAAAAAGTTTAGGAAAGATTTCATCTGAGTGATGGCAGTAGCTAAGTCTGAAGTTATTTATTTGCCCGACACTAAGTTATTCCCAGCTACTTCCAAATCTAGATCTAGTCTAGAGCCAACTGTGCAAAATCAAAGGCAAAACTGTGAAGGCAGCAACATCTCTGGAAATAATTTCACTCCTCTCAGAAGGGAGAAGGTAATGCACAGTAATTGCCATACCTACAAACAGCAAATCTTTAAAACTGTCAGTAGTCCAGAAATGTGTCACTTAGACCACTGTAATTATGGGAGAAAAGGTGACATTCGGAGCTGGAAAAAGAAACGTGCTTGTGGTAGAGTCTTTTTATAGGAAAATGTCACCTGTTTAAAAGCCGTTCAGAATTTTGGCAAGTTAGAAATAATCATGGCTGACATTACCTGGCAAAGAGCAGATGAAAAGATCAAAACTGGATAACAGATAAAAGCAATCTGGCCCATGGTTCCATCTTTCAATTTACAATGGCAGCAGCAATGTCAAACACTCCAAATACTGACAACCGATGTAGTATGAGCAGGTATGAAAGCAGAGGGAAAGTGCTCAGGGTCGATAACAAAAAAAATCACCTTGGCAATCTGAAGAAGAGAGCAATGCGTTGCACCCAATTAGAAAGATATATGCATACACATTAATAATATATTATTTGCTTAGTTTTAGTGGAATGCGAAATGTTAGCAGCTGAGATTTACCGAGATTTGCTAAGATTTATGGTTACCTCTGCATTGTTACTCTTCATTTTTTCTTCTGTCATGTATGTATCGCATAAATGGAAGCAAGCTTCGATCCTGTGAAAAACAACTAAATCTAAGCATCACAAAGTCTGCCTAACACAGAGGCCAAATTTAAGTTGGAAGTTTGACTAAAAATCCTAAATTCAGATTTCTATCTAAATAACAGTTTTTAAATATAATTTTCTGTAAGCAGTTCCCTAGGATGGCTTTTCTGGTTGATTTTGGTGGGCAGGGTCAAGAGAAATATTCTTAAAAGAGTTTTAATCCACACAACTATAATATTAATTTCACTTTGCATTGCCACCAGGGTTAGGCTCTGAACATTTAGAACTGACACTGAAACAAGAGGTTCAGAGCTCTGGTAACCAATGTCAGGAAAAGACAGTTTTCCCAGTGATGAAGACTGGCAATCAGAAGGAAACCAAAGGGACAAGGTATTTTAATGAGGTCTCACTTATGCTATTACCACATTTGCACTCAGTCCTGGTATTTTGTTTTTAGATACTCAGCAGTGTCACTAAGGGGTTTTTTTTTGCCACAGTTTGGACTTGGTATACAGAGCCTCAGTTGACTCAGAGACTCTGTTTTTTGAATTTGCAGATACTTTTAATACTAATTTACCAATAATGCAAAAGTAATCTTAACATCTGACTACAGATGCCACACAGCTCTGGCAGGGGGAAAGTTTTGTTTTCTATCTTTTAAATTTGAGTGTTTGTAAAACATCTGAAAAGACTTTCTGTAGCACAGTCCACTGGTCCACTATGGGAACACTGGAAATTTGAGGTTTGACTTTTGCCTTTTATTTTTCCTGGCCTATAGGAAACATTCTTTTGTTTTAAGGAAGAAAAACTTGCCCACCCTACAAAAGGCAGTTCAAAAATCAGCTACAACATGTAAAATGGTTGTTTATGGCTACAGTTACCTTTCTCTGTCAAATAGAAAGGATCAGCCCTGTATAAAACACGCTGGGAAAAAAGCCCCTGTGAAAAGGGAGCCCTGGCTGGGTGGGAGCTGGGATGCAGGAAATCAGGAGATTAAGGAATGTGTAGTGCTCAGTGCTCTTACTAAATCAGGCTGAAATGTTCCTTTTTTTTTTTTTAATTAGTGACATTTTCAGAAAAAAAAATTCTACAATTTTTGACCAGCTCTGGCCTTTGTATTAATTTGCCTTCCTGGGGCTTGGGGAAGGGCTGGCATTTTCTTTAATGACAGAGCTCAGAACCATCTGATTGAATCTCTCAGTTGAATTTCCAGATGCAGAACACAGCTCTCATTATATTACTGTGTAAATCTATGACATAGTCAGAACAGTGTAAGCTTTTGATCTGTGGCCACTCTGGTGATGGAAAGGCTTGTCTGAACGCCTTTCAAAAAGCCTCTTCCACAGAGGAAGTACATTTGTAAGGAGGACCATAACTACAGCAAAAATTGGAATCTGATAGTAAAGTCCTGGCCTTATTGAAGTCAATCAATATTTTCCATAGATTTTATTGTGCCTCGGGTATTGCTGGAATCTCAGGGAGATGAAGTTTCACCTAGCAATAGCATCTCTTTGCCGATCTATCCACTTCGTGAGCAAAAGGTAACAGTTTTAAAAGAATTTAAAACAGAAAGAGTTATCCAACAACCATGGTTGTGGTTACATCAAACACTTACCAGCATCTTCTCAGCTAATAAACTGGGAGAGTTTCTTGGGAAGGAAAGGGCTCCGTGACAATAGAAGGAACACCTTTTAACACCATCATAAACACCACACTTCATCAGTATCACTAGAGACCATCTTTCCTGAACTCTTACTCCTCTCACAGGCCCAGACTGCTGTATAAAGAACAAAAGGGAGACAGAAAAAGCAAAGTGATGTCGCCATGAGACCAACAGGCTGCAGAGATGATAGGAAGTCAATAGTAAAGTCTGGAACTAGAAAAAATGAGTATTATCATTACATTAATAAGTGAAACTTTATGACACAACAGGTACCCAAAACCTCAAACCTTGTGGTATTCCACAACCTCAAAGTCTTACTGTGGCATTTGTCCCACTTCTTCTAGGTCTTTGCCCATGTCCTGATTCTTCAAACACTTATTTGGGTGCTTAATTTCACTAAGGTAAAGAATCTTGGTAGATCCACCACTGACATATGTCTCAAGGGAGTGGAGGCAAGTGTTTGCATCAAGACTTAAAGCTTTTTTCTTTATGCACACTCCACTTTTGTATGCAAAGCACCAACTACATGTTTGGTGCACAGCAAATATAGGGATGGTAGCAGGACAAAACTGGAAGGGTGGGGGAAGTGAGGTATTCATCATATGCTGTAAGAAGGAAATTGCAGAATATTAAAATGAGTATGCTTCCTGTCTGTAGGATGCCATTCCAACTGGAAATGATAAAAAAGACCTAGAAGTACAGCTCCACCAAGACCTGTGCCTGGATTGTCCTCTTGAATATTATGCTGCACCCACAGACCTACCAGAGACAAAAGACCTCTTCATGTATGACAATCTCTCAAGTAAACTTGAAGCAGCGCAAGTGATGAGTGAAAGGGTTGTGTATTACAGCTGCAACGTTGCACATCCTCAGAGCTGGAACTTAGGACACCTGAAGTTTTAGATTAATGTTGAATGTTGCCAACCCAATGTAAAAGTAATACAGAGGGTGTGGAACAAAGGTAGGTAGGAAACTCTGGAACATAAAGAGAAATGTTACCTTTAGCACTCAGTTTGCATTAGCCATTTTCTGTTTTCCGGCTATATATCTTGCTTATTGTAACCTTTTCCTGTCCAGCTCCACCCTCACTCAAACCTGTGTAAAGGCTATCGTTAAAAGCTCCAGTTCAGCAGGGTACATGGGTGCTCACATGGCTTTCAGTAGAAGTCATCCGCTTGATTTCTGTGAAGCTATTTAGGTACTTACACTCAAGTGTATTCTTAAAAACATTCTGAATTGACCACTAAGTCAATTTTTTGGACGTTTTTTATGCTTTCCTTTGGCTACTCGTCTTTTACCATATGCCTTTTAAACTCATCATCCCTGTCCATAGTGCTCTAAAACTTCTGGATACTCACCGGCATTTCTCCTCTCATTTTCTTCCAGTTCTTCTGTCTGAATTCACTCTTGTCTAATGTTATATGGTTCCCTTGACTTGTTTCTCCTACTCTGGACCTTAAGTAGTATCTGGGGGTTTTTTTCCTACTTTGGAAGCAGTGTTCTTGCCCTCTGCCTTCACTCAAGTAGTGTTTGAGCCCCTTTTGACCATCGTTATTATTTTCCACATTCCAGTTCTTCATAAAAAGGCAAGTAAAAGGAGGAACAACATGATGCAGGAGTGTATTAGAAGAGCTGAGACTCTTCAGAAAATTAAATGATATTAACTCTATACTTAGAATTAATTAGTGTACTCAAATCATCAGTATTTTTCAGAATTACAGTTTGATAACAGAGATCATGAGATAGCAAATAGCAGCCCACTTGATGAATAACAGCATCCATGCTCTGCACTGCCTGACTCCAAGAACTGGAGTCTCAAGCCTTCTCAGAATGGACCCCAAAACCACAGAAGCAAAATACACGCCATGAAGTGCAGCGAAAACAGGTGAAAAAAGAAAGAACAGAGCTTATTCAATGACAGCTTTTTTTTTTTTTTTTTTTTTTTTTTTTTTTCCCATTTCTGGCTACATGAAGACTCTTTGCTTAAGGATTTGTCTGCACTGAAGACTGCAGTGCTATGGGGCAACATGTCTGCTTAGCAGTCTTGCCCCAGGAGGTCAAAGTCCCAAGTGGGCAAGATCATTGTGCTTCTCAGACTCTGTGCTGTACTGAAGCTGTTTTGTTTAAAGTTCGTAGCCCTTTAGAGTACACATATACCATGGAGGGACAAATACTTTTGATTTGGTGGAGGGAATAGCCATTGGGTACAATGAAAGTAAATAAAATAAACAACTTTTCCCATTTTTGACAATTGACGTATTGCACAGAAAGAGACCACTACGATAATTTCAAAGTGAAATAAATGGAGCAAAGGAGCGCCTCACTGTCCTTTTGTGATCAATTGGGCTTGTAATCTTCTAGGTTCATTTACGTTTCTGTCTCCTGCACCTTCTATGAAAGATGTGCCTAGAGGGGACTGTAGCCCGTTCAGATGCCTACCTGTGCTTATCCAGGAGCCCCCAGAGAATTTTACAGGGGGACTTTTCAGATGGCCAAAGTATTCTTGTACACAAGCTGACTGCGTCCCTCAGTCGATGCCTGCAAGCTTTTACACCCAAGAATTTCTGATATTTTATTAAAAAAATCATAGCATTAACTTTGCAGGAAAAAAACTTGCAGGAAAAACGGCTTGCACTGGTCTCTAACTATGTTTGCTAATTTGTGTATCAGCTGCATAGGTGGCACAGTATGGAGCTTGAGGAAGACTAATTTATCTTGCCAAAAAAAGCATGGATGCTTCGTGACAGCCTTTCTAGCCCCTACAAGATTCTTTAGAAATGTTGGCCTAATTCTTTAAAAAATATTTCACAACAATAAAAAAAGCTCTGAGCATTTTAGTTCCAGGAGGACAGAATAACATGCTATGCGAAAACCATGTACTGAATCTGTCCACCTATTTTCCCTGCAAAACATTCGCTAATCATGCTGTTAAAGGGGATGAACATATTTTAGAATATTAAAATTTGACTTGGCAATGACAAATTTTAATATTAAAACACATATAATGACTCTTAGATTAAGCTTTTCTGATATACTTAATACCCAAGCTAAATAACTAATCCACAGAGAACAGGAGGTGGACTCAGCAGCTGAGTAAGATTACAATTTTAGGGCATACTGTAGAGGACACAGGGAAATGCAATCTCATAGATTTCTTAACAATATTCACCATTGGTTAGTCAAAACCACCTGGCATATAAACCAGAAAGAAACATCCTGTGTTCACATTGAAATCTTCTCATAAGCCCTAGACGTGCCTAGCACATAACTGCAACTGTGTAGTTTTATCCTTCAGAGAATAACAAAAGTAGAAACTATGGTGTGAACTGTATTTCATTCAATGGCTTGTTTAGGAGAACACAGGTGCTGTTTAAATTTGGTATATATTCCCCAGGGAAGAATTACTCTCGAGGAAGTGGTCAATCATAGAACAAGTGGAACCGAGTAATCATTAATGACAGGTGAAAATTCAGTGCATAATTCCTAAAACAAAAGATTTGGCAAGGGTTTCTAAGAATTTTCTACTGTTTTTATGGCAGCATAGTGGCAAAGCAGGAAAAATGTAAACAGTGGTACGGAAAGTCCTTTATCTCAAAGTAAAGTGATTTTTTAATTATTACTAGATCTGCTATATTTTTATGCAGCCCAGGAAAGATTGCAATGAACAATCCATCTGGCATATAACATATATCAAGCAACATGAATTTGCCAAAGTATTCAAATTAATATATATATACACATATGCATACATATAAAAATTGTATTCATATATACACACTGTTATGCTCATCCATATCCACTCTTACATATTATAAGCATTCATCAATGCCTATAATACAGCTGTGCATACACACATGTTACAGAAAGAAACACCCTCACACATGCAACACGTGAACTATTTCAGGGGAACAAATTCCCCTTGAAAACAATCTACCTGAGAGATGCTATTTTTCAAATATAATAGTGTAATGCCACTATCCTGTGTACATGCAAGCACAGATGGAGAAACACAGCTGAAGTGTCAATTTTCTTCACTTTCTTTTACCCACCTCAACAAAATACCTTTTTTTAGGCTGTAATCGATTTAATAAACACTGGAAGTTCTTGTCTTTCCTCAGTCACGTCTACATGCAGGAAAACAAAGCTAATCTAATTTGTCCTTAATGATTTGTAGGCAGATTATTTCATGAAGTGTTCAGTTATATTTTACAAGTATTTTTCAACAGCTTATGAAAAAACATTAAAACAGAAGAGGCTGAAGATTTATATTTTAAGTTTTTTTAATGGATTTTTTTCATAAATTGTTTTTCACTTAATAATTATTCTCTTAGTTGAAAATGGTTTGAGTTATTTTGGTAATAAACAGTTCTTTACAGAAAAACATACTGAGATTAAAAAAGATGAATCAAAACCATTTTACCTCATTAAAATGCACCCTTCTAATGACTGCTCTCACTAGGACCAAAATATGAAATAAGACCTAAGAACACTTGAGAAGCTGCCTGCAACTTTCTTCGTAATTCTCAAACAGTTCAAATGATGAAATGTTATGTTAGCTGTAACAGGATATATATTCCAGCTATGTAACAGTTTTTTCTCTTGAGCCAGCAAACAGAATTCATTATCTACGTCACGAGAGTAAACCTCGATCCTAAATTTTAAGGAAGGTGTAAGGAGGTTGCATGTTACTTGAATGACTTGCTTTCCCAAAACACTGATATGATGTTTATATTCTCCAGGAGCAGAAAGAGAGAATTTGTGTACAAACAGATGTCTCTGTAAAAGAGCAGGGTTTCTGATATTTAGCATATCTATAGCTCAGCACATTTTTAACCTGAACTACTATTTGCTTCCTTAGGCACCCGTATGGGGAAAACAGATTCAAGCAGGCAGGAGATAATGGAACCAGTCCTTTAATGTGAGCAGGATCAGGCCCAATGTATTGTCAGCTTGAAGGAGAAGAAACTTCATATTTTTCATGTGCCTGTTAATACAGACATCTCTTCACCTTTGCAGAAAAGATGTTGTCTTTGAGGAATTCCTGTCATCAGTATTTTCCATATTTTTTTTTCCCAAATTGGCATAGAAGCTCTTGGCTTGCCAAGGTAGAGTGGGAGAGAAAACTAAATTCTGTGCACAGGCCTATCCAGGGAAGTACAGACACCAGACTGTGGGATTTCTGATCCCTAAAAAATTGTTAGTGTCCACTTGTTGACACTGACCTGCACAAAACCTGTGGAAGAAAATATAGTAGCGAGATGATGTGTGTCCTAACTGCAGTGTGCTATCGCAGACTGCCTCGCGCTGTGAAACACACAGAAGACTGCACCGAGGAGTAGCATCGTTGCAGGGAGAGCAACGGTGAATTAGATTGTGCTCTCTCGCAGAAGATGCCCTGCAAGGCACAGTTTTCGAGCACCAGGATTGGAAATTCTTCAGCTCCTCAGCTGGCTCCTTGCCGCAGGCGATGTGCTTGCGGTTGTCGAAGTGGGATGCTGGGCTGGGCAAGAGAAAGTAAACCAGCAAAGGTGAACCGCCAGGCTCCTGAGTGCAAGTCCCCGCTTTATGTTTACTTTAATGAAATAAAATGGAAACTGTATTGCAGCATTTTTAATCACTCGAAATTATCGTCCTTCTTTGTCACCGAAATGGCACAACAGCTAATTGATCTGCTGAACCAAAACAGCACAACCCCCAGCAGTATGTTTGCGTTAATTCATGAGGGCTTTTTTTTAATGAATTTGGGAAGCTATCTATATACCTACACAAAGGTCTTATTTTATTATTAACTGCAGTAATTTTGTACTGGAACCCTAATATTATAGTGCAATTTAGTTGAAACTGTTGAACTTGTGAACTGTTAACAATGCAAATAACACAATAATCGCGAAGAATCCAAACACTTAGCAGCAGCAAACTAATAATCAGTAACACTTTTATGCCAAATGAGCTACCAGGGAATTAATAATTCCGCCTCCCTCACAGCACCACCACCGGTGTTTCAAGGTGTTTCTCTTCCGAGGAAAGAAGTCGACTTGTACCCGAGCCCGAAGCTGGGGCGGGTTTCTACTCTGGGTGAAGGTCTGTTTCGTGGTGCCCCCACATATTCCCTGCCCTCCTCCCCCTCCTGACGGGGCCATTGGGGACGAAGGCTGCGGGTCACCGGCCCCGTCCCAGCCTGAGCAAACAAGCAGCGTTTCAAGCACCTCTCCCTCGCAGCCTGGTTTGCCTCGCAAGAAGCCAGGAGGTAAATAAATAGGTCCGGCGAGCCAGGCCTGGCCTGTATACACCTGTATCAACAAGGATGCAAGCACAATTATCTTACCTTAATGAACTTAATCTTTAATTTCACAGCTTGGCCCTTGTGCTGAGCCTCTTAACAAAGGAGCCGAACTGTTTTAGTCCATATGACCACCCTTCCTCCAACAGCTGTGGAAACTTTAGCCACGACAAGGATTTTTGCCCCTTGTGAAACTGTCAAAAGCAATAAATATTTTTCTTTTTTTCCATCATTAGACCCCGCTAAGAAAGCCTGCTCATTGTCCACTGTAATTCCCAGCGCTCACGGGGCAGGAGCTTTATTGTCCCAAATGAATCCTGAAGTGTGAACAATGCGGGGGAAAGCGGCCGCCCTTTTCGGGAGGGTGTAGCTGCGAGGAATGCGGCGCTTCCCCACGGACGGCTCCGCCAAAAGAGCACTTGTGTTTTTTAACACTGGCCTTTCAGGAGGATGCTCGAGTTAAGGCATTGTGGCCCACTGTAAATAGATGCACTCGCCAGAATGGGGCTTCGTCATCCCTAATTAGGGAAGTAACTCCGGAGAGACAGCATGTCACTTGCAAGACTGGGCTCATTGTTGGGTTTGTGCACGTCCCCACAATGTGAGGTAATTGGAGTTGTACCTTTTAGAAAGCTGCTAATTTCACATAGGAAGTGCTAACAAGACCTTTGTGTGCCATGTTTTCCTTCGTCCTTTCTAAGGAAGTTACAGAGCTCGAGTACTGGGAATGGCTGGGCCAAGGCCTGCCGGAGGAGGCTGCGGTAATGAACCACTTCAGCCCCCCGCCAGAAAAAGGAGGCCTAATTTTCGGGCCTGAGAAGACTAGGCCGGACAAAAGGTTCTGTTTAAGCTTATTATACGGGACATTCTCAGTGCCTACACAGCTTTCCTCGAAATGACCCTCTCAAAATAAGTGCATCAAGTTTGAGCAAATAGAAACATGCAACTTTCGAGGCTGGGGGTTATAGTTTTCTTTACAAAGCCATTTATATAATGTAAGCCGCAATTAGCGCGGAACGGAGCAACAAGATCTAGCGAGGAAAGTTCCCCTGACAAAGGACAGAAATTAGGGGAATAAGTAACAGTTAAATATCGGCTTCGGATAACCGGCTGAAAAGGCCTTTCAAATCAGCTGCGGATGTAGAAAAATAAAATAATTTTGCTCCGAGTCCCTTTCGCCGCAAAGTTTGGCTTTTAAATTGCCGACTGATTAATTCCACTAATTTTAAATTATCCAGATAGAATGGATCTGGGCTTAAAAAAAAAAAAAGAAAAAACTGAAAAGCCTCTCGGCTTTTAAGCCTGACAATATCATCAAAACGTCTGTAGGAATTACATATAAAAATTCAAACGGTAATGAAACAAATTACTACTTACAGTATGAAAAGTCTGCAAAAGCTTTTTATAGACTTGAAATGCAGAAGTTATATAAACTACTCAGCGAAAAGAATTAGAAAATGACCTTTGCAGATCGGGGGCAAGAATGAACAGTCTTCAGGGGAAAAAAAAATTCACTCTTAACAATGGCTTTTAATGCCATTTTGCTTCCCTCATTTATCTAATAATCATGGCAAGGTTAGGGTAAACAATGAACAGTGTGTTTTCACATATTCCACCTTTAGTGTCCTCCATATGAATTTCTAAAACACTTATGAGAATAGATACATAAACCTGTGACCTTCAAATGAGCTTTTTGCTACTTCCAACATTTTGAATAAAAAAGGTCAGAAAATTGAACTGCTTTTGCACAGTAATGAATTCCATTCTGTTGGGTAAACAAAGCTAAATTTTAAAACACGGACCTGACATCTCTATAGCTCAAGAAGCTTTTCTCTTCTTCGGGTGTGTGGGGGGGAATGGTGAGGAATGCGAGCACTCCGCCAGCCACCCCCTAAATCACTGCAGCATCGGCCAAGGGGAGGAGGAGGAGACAAAAATATTTGGTTTTATTCAGTCCACAGCCGTGATTTCCAAGGCCAGTATGACACAAATGTCCGATTTTTAAGACTTTTTTTTTTTTTCCTCCACCCCCCCAGCAAATAATTGATCCAGTCCACACAAAAAGAAGGCAGCGCTACCCTCGTTGAGCTAGCTCTTACTGCCGAGGGCCTCCAAAAGTTACTTCAATTTCCGCCACGCTTTTGTCCGCGAGTTGTCCTGCCTGAAAGGCCTGGTTAGGTATTGTTGCAAAAAAAGTCTGCGCCCACGTTTATTCCCCCCCTCTAATTCATACTCCGCATTGTGGGGTTTTGCTATTCAGGGACTGATTGGACAACAGCCCAAAGAATGGCCCCAGTGATTAGGCTCTCAGCATGGGTCTGGATTGTGGGTATAAACCCAGAGCCGGGGCTTGAATTCACGGCGGCTTTCTGCTTCCTCCTAGCGCCTCCCGCGCCCGATATTTTATGCATCCTTTGCTGCAGGTAATGCATTCCTTCATACCAGGAAACAGAATCCGTATAATTAGCTGGCACAGTAGTGTGTGAGCCCTTGAAAGTCCAGGGGTTGTGCCCCGGGAAGCAATTGCGCTTTGGTATTGATAGGAACTTGCGGGCTTTCGGTCAGGGTGGGATAATACAAAACCCCGAGTATTGTCATGACAAGGTATTCATCCCGCTTGACAAAGGCAACTCTTCTAGCGTCCCCCCGGGGGCACACAGGGGCAATGCTGGACGCAGATTTGTTTGTTTAGAAGCGGAGGTACGGTTTGACCGGCCCACCGCAATCCCCAAACACCGGGCCTGACTCCATCCCCTGCCTCCCGCTCCACCGCGCCATGCCGCTTCCCTCATCGCTTTACGTTTTAAAGTATGGCAGCTGCGCAAGTCGAGAAGTGTACAGATGTCACTCTGCGTCTTACATGTCAGTAACTGGAATTAATTTACATTTATTTGCCTATTGTTTTATATCATTTTATGACAATGTGCTGCATAATATAATTTAAATCTTTAATGTACAACTAATTCTCTACCATTAATTTGTCAACATGATTACTGGATATGCCACCAGGAAAAGCTGGATGACTTGAAATATGTACAAGGCATTCCTGTAGCTTTAAAAGAGGTTTGTATCTGAAATGACAAAGGTTTACAGAACTTTTTTTGGTCTGTCTGTAATTTTATGAAAACTACAATTTCAACGTAATTTCACAAACTGAATTATTCCAAATCTCAGTCTGAAATAAAATAAAACATCTAATATATTAATTAGCCCAGGGAGAGAGTCCCAACAGTATTGTAAGAAGCAAAATGATAGTTTGAATCCTGAGAAACACAGCCTTCATCATGACAAATCCTGGCTGATAGGAGTTTAAACTGTCTCCCTGCCAATAGTATTTTATTTTGGGCAGAGCAGTAATCTTTTTAGCTATGCACTGGAATTGAAAAGCAGCTCGTAACAAGAGCAGGTTGCAAATTTTTTGACAGAAAATGGTGATTTGTTGAAACTGAAACTTGTCCTGGGAGCCTACAGCAGGAGCTACAGCAGGGAAGGTTTCTCAGGGTAGGACTGTTGATTAAAAAATGAAGAGGGAGAGGGAGAGAGGGTGAGAGGGAGAGGGTTTTTCTCTGCCTCCCAGCCCTCCCCCCAGCTGCCCGTAGGTAGGAGGTCAGGGCACTCTCCAGGGATGTGGGAGAGCCAGTTTCAATTAGCTCAGCAATGTGCTTGTGAGGGGGAATTCTGACCACACCACCCCTTTGCTTTCAGAGGGGGTCTGGCCCCCATTTCTGCTGCAGCTCTGAGGCAGGTCCCCCCTTATTTGCTGTTTCTCCCCCCTGTATCAAAAAAATGAACACCTATGTGCCTCCCTTGAAAAAAAAAAACAAAGCTAAACAAACCCCATATTGAAGTGGAGGCTCTGACCTTGCCACACACATGTCTGGGCAATTCTCCTGTGTGACTTCTCACGCAGAGCTGGGGCCGGGGATGGCAGCCCGCTCTACTGCCGAGTCTGGGAGATGGGTGCAAACAGCATCCATAAAGCACCACCAGAAGCTGACTCCCCCAGGCTACGCCTCCCTCATTCCCCCAGTGCTCTCCTTGCAGTCTCTGGGGACGTCTGTAGGCAGGACTGGATGCTTTGTCACACTACTGTAAGGTTTCTCAAATGCTGTCTTCTATATTGCACAGAGCAAGTGGCTCTTCTAGGTGGGCCTTACACTGTCAGCTCCTCAGTATGGAAACCAAGCTTCTCTTTTTGACACTATTTTGCAACTATTTCATTCAGGTGGGCTCCCTGTGGTCACCAGGTCTCTGAACGGACAAAAGCTTGCGCTCACATCAATGCCAGTCCAGGACCAGGGTACAGACCCCGGATGAAAATGCTGGGGAAATGATGAATAATCAAAGTAGATGGAAATACAGCAATTAGTTTCTGGGGAATAATTTGCTAGCAGAACATTTCATCTTCTCATACTGTTTTTTTTTAAAGCTCAGCTCCCTCCCTCTCCTCCTCACTCCTCTCTTCTACCTTTTGGGGATCTCACAGGAGCTGTATGAGTCACCAGAACACTGGAAAAATCTAGCAAATTCTTTTTTTAAAAAAAAAAAGAGGGCTTGATTAAAAATTAAAATAGAAAAAAAAAAGACATTCTCTGAAAAAGAAGTGTTTAGACAAAGCCTGTCTGCTTCAATTTCCCAGCTACGTAAGCTCCCTTGCCCTGAGAGTGACAGTAGATTCCATAAATTAACTGAAAATCCCTCTTCTCAAGAGCCTAAGTTATCTCTTCTTTGCCTGCAGCTCTGATTTAGAATAGGCGCTCGTTTGTTTACTGTTTTAATTAATGCTCCTTTTCAGCATGGAATAGGAGAAGGGAAATGAACTGACTTGATAAACAGGTGTAGCTGTTATGTGTTATATTTGGGATCATTCAGGACTTGCAACAGATTAATCAGGCTTGACTGGACATGAACCTCCTAGCAGAAAAGGTAGATCAACTCTGCTGGATGCCCAGTAGGTGAGTATTATTTTAACTGCTAGCCCGTGATAGGAAAGGCTTAGAAGGACAGTCATCAGTGGAGAATATCTCTCTGTTTTCGCCCAGGAAAGCAGTCTGATTCTTTCCCCCACTGCTTAACAGTTAAGGAGACCTTGACAATATAAGCCACTTTCCATGCCCCCTCTGCTTCCCCTTCTAACCTCGCTGCCTCATATTCAAGGGGAAAGAAACAAATCATCCCATTATTTTTAAAACATTTAAGTGTCACATTGGGGACAATGCTCTCCTAGGTTAACTATGAATGATTGAGGATTTTTTTTCTAAATGCAATATAAGTGTAATAACAGTTTAAGTGTCATGCTACACTGTGTATTGCCTTTGCACCCTGTGTAATACCTAGCACACTCAGAACAGAAAATGATCCAAAATCAGCCTTTTCTCAAAGAGAGTTTAAATTCTCAGCCTCAAAAGGGAAAAATAGTTGAGCTTAGGTTTCTTCATTACGAGGGAGCAAGAAAATTATGTGATTTAACCATATCACGGCAGTAAAGCAACATTTGGCTCATGAGTATCAAATCCCAGAAGAGGCTGCTTCTCCTGCTTTCCAAACAAAGCAACATCTGAAAATATATTCCTTTACTCCACATTTTGTCTTGGCTTGTACAATTAATATGTGTACAGAAAGCAACATCACGTGAAAGATAAGTGAAAAGGAATCACAGAGTATCCATTTATAATATTATCCAGCTGACCTTGCCCGGCAGAGGCAACGTGGGGACGTTGCACAACAAACCCGGAAAGTGCTTGAAT
Organism: Pluvialis apricaria; assembly: GCA_017639485.1. NCBI lineage: Eukaryota > Metazoa > Chordata > Aves > Charadriiformes > Charadriidae > Pluvialis > Pluvialis apricaria. The sequence goes on from CM030009.1 coordinate 37,892,848, forward strand.
TTTAACTGCATTACATTCGACTACTGAGAGTTTATGGCTGTCAAATGGGACCCTGCTCGCTGGTATCTCTTGCCAGCAGACTGGCTGAAAACCAGCTTTGGTGTCAGCTGCAAAGGCAGATGCTCACCCACCTTCCTGGAAAGAGATACTGTGAATGGAAGTGGTATATGTGCTCATTGCAGAGCATAAGTATAAGGCTGGACCTGGCTTTCTTTATGTTGTGTCCTGTCAGGAGAATAGGTCCTGGAGTCAAAGATACTCAGAATGCAACACAGGCAATCTTATATTATGCATAGGCCTCTGATTTTAACCTTCCATCACAATTTTACCAGGCTGCTGGAAGGGAGGGTGATTACACATGGGAAGGAAAGGAAGGATAGCAGTTCAGCTGAAATGTTCTTAGCATTTTACTCACCCCCAAATATTCCCAGACATGCAAGGAGCTTTGATGTATTTTAAAAATCTAAGATAAATGTCCTTTTTAAGATAGCCCCTAATATCTCGCTACAACCATCAGCTTGGGCTCCATGATGGCAGCTGATAACTTAGCAATACCTACCATGCCACAATAAATCATTTATCTTATCTTGTTCATAGAGGTCTAAATGCTCCCCTACCAGGGGGAAAAAACAGCTTGATGAGGTCTGTGAGGAAAACATTTTGGAGTTACTGCTGCATTCTCCTCTCGGGAGATTTGCAGCCTTGTGTAAGGGGGAGCCTTCTGTCCTCCAAACAGCATGGAGGCTCGCAGTAGCATTTAGTTACGTGCCTGCTTAAGGAAGGCTCTGCCAGAGCCAAACCTAAATGTCTGCAGGGAAATCACAACCCAGCGTATGGATCCTGGGGAACCCACTCTGAAAACTGGACTGGAAGTTGCCTTGTTTCCCTAACAGAGGTGCTGCACTTGATTGCCAGCCTGTACATTCGGGACCAGCCGAATGCACTCAGCAAAATTGGTATTAGACCTGGGGGAACTCCGGGAAGACCCAGACCTCAAACCCAGTAGTAACAAACGGTCATATTCATGAAGAAAAGACCAGTGCCAGCTGCAACACCTCACCCTGGGTAGAAGTGTGCACGTTCTGGAGCAGGAACTTGTTACAGTGCATCCCTCCACTTCTGCCTCCCCCCAGACACTGATGAAAACATCAGTGGGCAAACTTGCCTGTGATCTGAATTGCTGCTGTTCTGGACCTTTTTATTCTCCTGAGCACCCTTTGACAAAACACAGAGTCATCCCATACAGGAGCATCAATCCCATGGTTATAAGCCAAGAAAGGGCAACCATAATCCTCATCTTCAGTTTTAACTCACAACTGACTTATATGTGACAAAAATTGCTTATTAATGAAACATAGGACTGTAAAAGTTAAGAGTTAAGAAAAGACATTGCAGAAATGGAAATTTATTCCAACAACTTTTGTGGATCTTTTCAAAATGATGAGGAGAACTATATTTTACCAGTTACTTAAATTTGCAGTATGAGAAATAGCAAGTGCCTGAAGCTGGTGACAGAAAAGCAAGAACTCTTAAGCCAACCTGCTCTTAATCCCCTTTTTTGCATGTAAAACCAACATTTATCTCCCAAGTCTTTCTGTTATCTCATGAAATAGCACAGGACAATAGGCAAAAGAGGCGAATATATGACTTATTTCAAGAAGAATTGGTAGAACCTTTCTGGCCTTCACGCAGGCCAGCGACACGAGGTTGAGTACCTGCATCGGCCTCCCGAAACTCCTCAGTTCCCCTGCCGAAATCCTCCTGGCCCTCCACGGCGATGCAAAGTCCTCAACTGCGTGTGAAGACAGGCGCACGGCTTTCTCTTTTTTGGGGGATGCGCTCTGTTAAAACATGTGTTTCGTAACAGAATCAGAACGACACGCGGGGCCGGGAAGTGTCACAGCTTTTGCTGCTATTTGAACGCTTCCCACCTTTTCACTGGGAATTTACTCCACTATTAGTGTTTATTGTGAACTTATCTTCGGTGACTGAGGTTTGGAAATTGCCCAAAACCTGCAGCGCAGAACAGCATCCGAAAACCGGAAGAAAAGGAGGAAGGCAGAGGGGTGGAGGGAAGTGTCAAGGGAGTTTTGCAAAGCAAATAGAGTATTATCCTTTTGTTTAAGATGCCATGAAGACTTTTCATCTGTTATGTGATACTTTGCTTGGAGGACCGGTGCATACGAAGAGCTTTCCTGCGCACCCCACTCCCCTTGATTGCTTTACTGTTCTCAGTGCAGATTTATTAAATTTTGAATTAACATGTGTTAAGGAGGTTGATTTTGTTTGCTCTGCCACATAACTTACTTTTCTAAACACTTAGTAATAGCAGCAGTTAATCTATTGACCAATGGCTTAAGCAGCAGGTGGCTTTAAGACCAATGGGCCAGTCCTGACAAGGCCCACAGAAATTCCTAAGGCCTCTTTGTTACCTGGGCTGGAATAGAGAAACTACTTGTTTGGAAAATGTTTCTCCTCCCACAAAACATCTTCAGTATTAAGCGTCTTTTGTTAGCAGAAGGCTGAAGAGGGGGATTATGAAGGATAGTCTGTCACACAAATTGCTTCTTCTTAGACATATAATACAAACTGCATTAAAAGTTTACAAACTAATCTAATGAAATTATCATTCAAACGAAGCATGTCTCCGAACATTAAATTGACGCCTCGACCTGCCGTGCAATTTCCGCGTTGGAAACCTCAAGACTGCAATGCCTCTTCTGTTGCTATTTTAGAGTAAAACAAGGTTTTTTCTAAAAAAAAAATCTCAGCAGCGTTGTGTTTGAAACAGGAACCCAGAGAATCTGCATTTTCTTAGGAAACTCGGGCACTAAACCATTAACAATTAAATTAGTTCCCGTGTGTTAATGAATCTGGAGTTAACAGAGTTAACTGTATGTCATCTGGGTCCTTATACCCTCTCCCTGTTATGGTGTGCAAATTCACATCAGAAAAGGAAAGGTGTTTTTTTTTAATTTACTTGGATTTGTTTAGTAGAAGTCAGCAGCAACTGCAGCAACTGAAACTTACAGTTCTGTACCATTTGAGACAAAGCTGTACTGACTTAGCTGAGGGCAGTCTTCAACTATGACTTTCTTGAGGGAGGACTTTACAGTGCAAGGTGGGCACAGACACCACTCTCCAAAATGTGTCCGTGCATGCACAGAAAGGACAGCGGCAGTTTGACTTGCAGTGAAGAAATTGTGCTTGGTGAGTAAATGGAGCCTTTGGGGTAGTATTTATTCTGTCATAAGCCAAGCTTTCTGTGTTGTCCTGATCCAAGTTAGCAGAAAAATGACTTCATATATGTGTGAGTGTGCATGCGTGTGTATATATACCTGTATATACATATGCACATATGAATACACACACACACATATATATGCTCTGAGTCCTGCACTACTACAGTCCTGTATTCTCTATATCATAATTAATAATTGCAAACAGCTTCACTGCAGCAACATAAAAAAACAGGAACAAGAGAAGTCAAGTTACAAAATATTCTGTAGCCTGATTTCCATTTGCTAGGGTTTCTTCACTGTTTGAATTGCATGTCTATATGCTATGTATACACATCTATATATGTATGTTATCATCTATGCATGCATGTGAATGCACTTATATGCAACTTCTATTTAAGACCTTTACGTTTTGGGGACCCTGATCTCATCTGGGGATGAGATTCAGTAGCACCACTAGGTGCTACTGTAATACAACTAATTAATATTATATTTACTACTAATAATAACAGCAGTGTTTACTTTTAGTGTGTTCTCACTCTTGCCAACATATGTTTTTATATTCTTTAATTTTCTTGTACTTTGCAGCACGAATGCTTAGAGGGATCCTAATTAACTGCTCGACAATGACACACTCTCATTTAGTTTTTCTCTCAAACTTATTTATTAGGCTTTGTTTATCAGTGGGAGAGTTTTTAGCACTGAGACTGCCAGGATTTACTCTAAGCCTCTTAGTCTGGTGTTTCCATGGCCCTGGCTCTCTGTGTAGGAGAAGCTAAGAAAACCATACATACAGGTTTTGGCCCCCTTTATTTCAAGTAATCTAGAGCAGATGGGTTTTTTCTTTGCGGGGGGGATGGGGAGAAAGGCACCTGATTATTAAATACGCTGAGGAAAATGCTGATTTTTGGCTAGGGCTGGTGGAGCACTAGTGGAGATTTTTTTTTTTGTTTGTCTGAGCCTGCGTAACTGGATTTCAACATATTTTCAGGGTATTTCTCTAAACCAATGAATTCCCATGAGTATCAACAGGAACACCTTTGTCTGATTTCTCCAGTAAATGCTTCCCCAGAGACCTACAGCCAAAGCAAGCCAGAAAGTGTAGGACAGCATTTGCTCTGCGGCTGTCCCCCAGGTCCCTGGTGCCCCCCTAGTGCTCAAACCTCAGACCTGTATGAGGCAGCCTTTTCTGTCCCGCACCTGCAAGGAAAGGGATTGTTCCCAGCCTCCCTCCTGGTTATAGCCATCAAGTGCTCGGCGTTTTCTTTTTTCTTTTTCAGAGAGTACATGTGTTTCTTCCTTTCTCTTTTTCTCCCTTTCTCTTTTTCCCCCTTTCTTTCCCTCTTTCTGCCTGCCTTCTTTCCTCCCTCCCTCCCTCCCTCCCTTTTGCCCTTCTTTTCCTCTCTCTTTTCTTATTTTTCTAACAGGTGAGGTCTCCCCTTGCTAACTCGCCACCTAATTAGAGCGGTGAGAATTAGCTGCATTCACCCTGGCTTTAGTCCTGGCAAGAGTGTTAGAGAATTGGCCCACTTTTCAAGGTGCCAAATTGGAGGCTGAATCCAGGTGTGGTCAGAGGCAAGGGGATTATTTTCCTCCCATGGGGTACAAACAAAGGCCTGCGCTAGGGATAGATGGGGTGGGGACAATGTTGCCTGCAGGAGGGCTAAACACTGCTCCTGACATCTGAGCCCTCACCACACCACAGCACTGGGCTGTGTCACGGGTTTCCCAGCCCGAGGAGGAGCGGTATTGTAGGGACCGTGGCAAGGGAGGGCTCAGTGTCCTACAGGAAGGACAGAAAGCACTGCATCCCTCCAGTTCTCAGCATAGCACAAAGTCCAGATCAACAGAACAGGCATTTGGGAAAATATACGTGATATAGCCATCTGCTGCGGTGGGGCACAGGACACGGTCTTCAACTCCTAAGCCCCCATTAAGATCCACAGAAGATCGCCTGCACCCTGAAACCCCTCCTCCAGAGATGCACCAATAGCTCGTCGTCGTTGACCCTAACACTTTCATTGCATGTCGCCACCACCAGCCTCATTCAGCACCAGGGGCCTGATCCTTCCCTCACACTCGCTGGCGTAAATCACCATCAGGGACCATGAGAGAGAGGGCTCCCTCTCCCCTTGCAGACCAACCTAGTTTTTCTTAATTGAAACAACTTAGATGAGAAGGGCCGCTTGCAAGACCATGCAGTGGCCAGGAGTGAATAGCACCAATGTGAACGGATCATGTCACCCCCATGGTGGTGTTTGGTGCTGCAGAAGAAGGAGTAAGTGATACAAGACACAAGACAGCTTTAAGGACAGGCATATACAGAAGAACGATTGAGAAACCTGACAGTTGACATCATCTTTTCTGTTTGAAACAGCCTGCCACGGGAAATGGGGCAGTCCCACCATCCAAGACACACGACAGAAGATTGTCAAGGGTTGGCCAGAACGCAGGGTGTAAGAGCTGGTGGCACTCTTGTGCCCACGGAGCACGGCACAGAGGCCAGAGGCTGTTGGAGCCCACTGTGCTAAACTGAAAACCTGCGTGGTTGATCAGGTACTGAGGCTCAAGCCAGAAACTCCTCAGATCTTCCCACTGACTCAACAACATGGGGCAAACTATGGAAGAAATTTCTTCCTGTCCAGTTAATATGGTTACTCATGCAAGTTGGGAGGCCTTCTGAGAGCTGGCCGGTCAGTGTTGACACAGTAGTCTCCAGAGGAGGGCTCTGCATCTGCTTTCGGTATTGCAGTGACCCTGAGACGTGTCCTTTTTTCAGGCTAGGCCTTTCTTCAGTAGGGTGGAGAATCCTAAAGGTGTGGCATGTCCCAAGGAGAGTGTGGGTACTGCCTCAGTACTGTGCAGAAGTGCGTGTAAAAGGACACGTGAAGTACCTGGTGACAGCAAACACCTTGTTACTCAAGATCTTTCACATGAGGGCCTGATTAGTTTGGGAAACAGGACCACAGAATGTGTGTGCAGGTTTTCCATACTCACCAGCAGCATCGCAACTCCTGTTGTGCTCCAAAGTCTTTAGGTTATCCAGCTATCTAAGTACCAGCAAACAGCAGGATAGTAAAACAAATCATGCTTTCTCTGATGGAATAAAGCTTGCTAGTAGACTGAAAACTCAGAAGGGGCAGGTCAGCATGGATAACCTCACTTCTATTATCCTATCGAAAGGAGGACATGCAACTTTACTCACTATCCTTGAAGAGTACAAGCATTGACTGAGGAGGCAGCAAAGTGAAAACCTCTGAGAATCTCTGTATGTTGCTGATTTTATTTCAGAAAAAAATCCATCTCTTTTCCTTTGAGTCGAGATATAGCACAACATCCTGTAAATTGGTCTTGCCTGTGCACCACCATCCTGCATCCCTAGAAACCACTCTTTTGTCTCCTCCTGCTGATGCAGAGCATAAAAGGATATAAGTCCTTGAGGAATGCAAGGAGCTAGAAAACAGAGATGGATCAGACCATCTGAAAGTCAAACTATCACAACTATAACCAGGGAGAGAAAGGAGTGCCAAATGTAGCACCTACTACTTTTCTGTTCTGATCTTTCTTGAGCCCTGACAAGGCCCTGGAAAACTGAATAGTGATATCATGCATGTCAGACCATGGCCTGGACTTGGGAGCTTCGAACCTTCCTAGATCCTTCAGAAAAAAAAGAAAAAAGCTGATGTTTTTCAATGTTAGAAGAATGGAAACCTCAAACACCATTTTTATTGTTGCTGTTTTACTTTCCTTGATGCAATAAAAATAACTAGTGAAATTTCAGAAAGCACAGGTCTGTGTGCAATGCCCCACTTTAATTATCCTAGAGAGGACAGACAGTGTACACTGTCTTCACTGCCACACATCTTTTATTGTTATTTCTTTGGGGCGGGCTATATATGAAATAGTAACAAACCACCTTCGTCCTTCCCTCCGGACCCTCCAAATTTGGCTACACTTTGCAGTTCATCTTTGCAATGAAGTTCTACCACCACTATAGTTCTTTAAAAGGGTCATAGGGAATGACAGCAAAGTGGTATACAAAGGTAAAGATGTCAAGTGAGTTATGTTAATAGAAAAAGAACTGCACAGTAGGTCAAGGTTTGGGCAACAGCAGCGATATTTTTGTTAAGATAATGTTACTCACAGTGGTAGTGGTTTCCTTTGCAGTACATAGCTGCCCAGAGAGAATTGCCTCTATTCTCATGGAGTCAGAGGGCCATATAGGAAGGTCCTATGGGATCTAAATGAGACACTGCAATTGCTTGTACAAATAAACTTTTACTACATAAGCAGCATGAATGGGCTCTGGTGTAGTGCTTTCTAATGGTTTGCATTTCCAGGTTGGTTTTAAGACAATTATCAGAGCAGCTTTTAAGAGCTAAATGGAGGTTTGTGCAGTTGTGTTTTCCTTTAGGAAGGGTAATTACCTTTCACTGCACCATCGTAGGGCAGAGATTTCTGGGTTACATCCCAGCTAAACTAGCAGAGAAAAATGACAGGTCCAGCACAGGAAAATCTACAGGTGACTGGTTATGTCTATATTGCACATAAATGCATGCCCACACTGGGAGGCTGTACATTCAAATGCAGGCTAGAAGCAACCTTCAGGGAACCCTAAGAGACAAGGTTCAGCCTGGTGGTACTGCTTAGCACAGGTCTATGGCATGGAAGAACTGGCTCATCGCCTTCCATGCGTCCCATCTAAGCATGTAGCAACACAACCTGCTCATCAGGTCCCGAAGCTACCCACTGGAAGATTTGGATTTATAAGCCAGACACTTAGGCTACTCCTCCCTGCAAAAGAAAGCTCATATAGGCCAAGACTGGACATTTGCATCCAAACCATAGGACTTTTACTGGCCGTAGTACTGATGGTGAGAGCCAGGGCAGAAGGCACAAACAGAGTGCATTCTTTGGCTTAGCGTGCTGAGGTCAACGTAGATGCCGCCATGTTGTGCCTGAGCTTGCAGCCAGTTTGTGGCTTAAAGTACTACAGACATCCCTCATGGAAGCACAAGTCTTTTGAACTATTACTGCAGGACTATCTGCCTTTGGAAGTCAGCTTTTAATAGAAATCTGGGAATATACCAATGACTCTGCTTCCAGCATAACAGATGCATTGCAGAGCACCGCATTGCTACATCAATATTTTTAAAATGTTTAAAGTGAAATTTCTTTCCTCATTTGAAAGAGCTTTTTCAATGCTTTGGGAAAAGCTCCCTCAGCTCACAGATTTCTGAATATTCTGGTTTCTCTCCATGTTCCCTACACTGAAAATATGATCAGATTCACCATGAAGTATTACATTTATTCTTCTTTCTATGCTATGAAGAGGTAAGAAAGCAGCAAAGGGGAACATTAACAGCAATTTAGATGTGTAGCTTTTATGTGTATAAGGTTTTTTTTAAATCTTTTTTTTTCCCTAGTTCTGGTACATATTGATTCATTTTAAGCCGTAACTGTCCGATAGATCATAAAATGTGCATTACGTCACCTTTTAGATAGAAGTCAGCAGGAACAAAGCTACTGGAACAGATGAATAAACAAATTATTGTTAAGGCTACCCACATTAGCCTCTAAATAGCAGTAGGAAAATGTGCAGTGCTTCTGCAACTCAAATATCTGTTTGTACAATGATCTGAACTGTTCATGCAAGTGTTCATTTCGGCTTGACCCTGTTTGGCGCAGGTGGGAAGTGCTGTGCCTCGGCGTACCAGGTAAAATGGATGGTGGCTGTGGGACAGAGGAATCCCATCCAGCAGCAATAAGAGCATGGCTGTGTGGCCACAAAATGCCCCCTGCCTGCTGGCAAGAGTGGTTACCTAGGGAAAACACATTCCTAATCATCTCATTAGCATGAGGTAGATTGCTCTGAAGGCAAAACCACGTGTCATGTACAATCATACCCTGCCTTTACACTGTGCTCTTGGGTCCAGGCAAGCAACCATGCCGCGAGGCTGAGACTGCCCAGCGCTCAGCGTGCCCTGCTGCTCCTTCAGGTCTCACCTTTCCTGGTGAGCCCACGCACCCCGGCGCGGTCCCACGGGTGCACAGCAGTACAAGTAGGGGCTCCCCAACGCACGCTCATCTGTGGTCTGCAGGTTCCTCTGCCTGTCATTACTGTGCACAGGAACGTTTCTAAATTTCACAGGTGATGTTCACTCTGGAGAAGTTTTTAAGCCATTCAATCTTACCTGCAGTCCTCACCACACTAGCCTTGCTCCTCTGCAGGGTTTATCTTCTGTCTGTCTGACTGCTGGTGTGCCGCCCCGCCGATCTTCATGCCTGCTGGGATTAGGCACCATCCCTCTTCTGTGATGAACCGAACTGGAACCGTTTTGGTCCCACTCCTAATTTTTGGGCACAAATAGGGCCTTCTGAATGCCATGCCCCGAGATAGGATGTGCCTGCCCCGTGCTGTTAAGCAGCCCGTACTCAGCCCTTCGGGCCTCAGAGGCAGCCTCCAACCCTCCCTGCCCTGGCACAGAGGACCAGGACGGAACGCCGTCTGCTTTGCAGTCGTTATTGCTGTAATGGGGCCTTACAACAAAGAAAAGAGCAGGCCGAAAGTGATCTGAAATGGGCTGGGGCTCAGCAGCAGGCATCCTTTTCACCGGTCATTGTTTGGCAGCAATTTCTACCCGGTGGCAATATTCCTCTGCTTTGCTCGCAGCTGAAAATAACTCTGAAAGTGCTTCAAAAGGGCTGCCTTTTAACTGAGCTGAACACCTTCCCAAATGATTTTTGTCATGGTGAGTGTCTCCCCCTCGGATGAGGAGAATTCAGTCTCTTCCCTCTCGTTTCTTTTCTGCGCAGCCTATAAACCACTGTAAAATATGGCTCATTGTTTCTGTGCTCTCCCATGCCCTTTATTTCCATAATGGACTCTTTGCCCACGTGTTTGCTAATATTTCTACCTCACTACATAAGCTGGCAGATGCCCAGAGTGTTGGTGCCTGTGACATGATTCCTTTTCGTTCCCTGTGCAGTTATCCGGCAGTACTTCGCCTGCAGGGTGGGCACGGAAAAGCACAGATGCACCTAACCTGGCACAAGCTGCTGTAGAGTCGTGACAAAAACACCTGCCCTTTCCTGAGTAATCTGCTGAGCTGCCGATGTTCCTTGTACTGGGAACGGAAGGTTAAATCACCACTTTGCTTCCTGTTGTGTCATCATTTTAACTGTTTGCATCAATTATTGCATACGCTTACACAGTACTAACGCCTTTGCTGTGATTCACGCGGGCCTTCGGAAATTAACGCTGCAAACTGGTTTAAGCGTGGTCCTCATCCCTAAAGCTTCTAGTAGCAAAGCAACTGCTTGCAGACTTGCGGAAGTATCACCTGTCTCAAAAAATGGCCAAAGCCATTTCTGTAGATTTCTGACGAGATAGCAAAGAGTTAATCTAGAGCCACTGCTGCCAAGTGACCCCCCCCCCCCCAACCCCTGAAAAGCAGCATAGCAATAGGAAGAGTAAAACAGTATGAAGTGGTAGGAACAATCATCAGCGCTGCCTCCAAACAAACAAACAGCCTTTTTCTCCTGTAGAAATAAGAAAAAGTTCTACATATTTTCTTCAGTGCTCTTACCCATCCCTTGAAAATGAGCAGCTTGTTACTAAAATGCATTAGAAGAAGGGAGACAACAAATTGAAATACTTCTCATACATCATAGGTCCCTGTCTGTATTTCAGTACTTCTGTTGAAAAATCCAATACCGGTACCACCCGTCAGAAAGAACAACCACCCCTTCAGGGAATTTCAGATGATACCTGATGATGTAAAAAACGCAATTCCCGGGGTATGCCAACATCCAGCACAAAAATAAAGTCTGATGGATGGATGGAGGTCTGCTGTTTAAGAGCTGTCATTGAGTGAGACTTGCATTATAAATGCAGTTCTGCCTGCTGTGGAGTCTTCCTACGTGTGTTACTCCTCTTCTTTGCCTCAGTTTCCTGATGTGGGAAAAGGGAAACCATTTCCTGTGGTATCAGCCCATGATGCTATTTGAGTAATGAATCTAAAAAGCCTGTTGGACATGCAAAGTACTACCCTGTTTAAGGGTTAACTACCATTACTATGAATTAAAATATACTTACCCTGAAAATATTGTTTCGATGTACTTTATTGTTTGCTTTTCAAACTTCTTTAGCAATGAAAGGTTTCAGAAAATGAAACCTCTTTTCGCAACGAAAATCTCATTTTGTGTATTTGCTTCCCAGAGGAAACAAGTCTAGCGGTGAGGCTGATAACCGTGGCTGCTGTCTTCTCACTCGGAGTAACTTGGAGGCTGATGTGGTTTGTGATAGCAACTTATGCTTTAAGGACTCTGATCCACACCCAAGAACCTCAAGGAGCTTCTGGCTGGATTCAAATGCTAATCTCTCAAAGGTTTTGCAATTTATTTTTTAATGGTCCACTTCTGAGACATTCATCTGACACTTTGACTATTATGTTACCTGGATTAAAAAAGATGCTAATAAGAGTATTAGCCAGGTTCTTACACACAGAAAGCTTTTGCAATTACAATACCTCCTGAGTCACTCATTCAGGATCCTGGGAAAAATAGAGCATTTTTGCTTTCCAGATCAGTTTGGTTTTTTGTTTTTTTTTTTTAAAACCTCACGAAGTACTTAAAGTTCCTTGTTAAGAGATTTGAAAAATGTATAGTCCTTGTAAATTAAATACTACAAGTTCTTAGATGAGTGATCCCTAAACATTTATTATTCACACTAATACGATTTAATTCTAACTCACTGTAAGATTTATAGAAATTAAAAGACTTCATATGCATAGGGGTGATGAAAATATAATCTAGTTCATGAAATGTTTATATGCAACTTTATATTTCAGCAGTGCAGTTATCCCCGGCGCGCTCCCAGCTGCAGGAATGTGCCACCTTGGGGGCTGTGCCCTGAGCCTGCGCCAAGCGGAGACCAGGCTCAGCTCCCGGCAGCCTGCACGCCGAGGGGTCTCCCACTGAGACCTGCTGCGCCAGCGAGATGGCTGTGAGTTTCTGGGTGCTGGCGCGACCTTTTTAAAGCTGCAAACGCTTCAGGTTTTGCTCCTCTGCCTGTGCCGTCTCGACTCAGCGAGGGACCGCAAATGAACTCAGGACTGGGGTGATTTCCTTACAAAGAGAGGATGCTGCTGGAAGGAAGAATGTGGCCCTGCGATGCCGGAGCTCGCTTCCCTGCCTGCAAATGAACCGCAGAGGCTGCTTCTTCACACGGGGAATCTGAGAGGCACGGTTTGAGGAAGATATTTGTGTTATAATTATGTATCTGCATTCCCCTTGGCCAGAGTCCTAAGGAATTAGCAGTTTCTCTACCTTAGATAGCATGTACACTATTTAGGATAGCGAACCGCTACCGTTGGCATTTAATTGTTACCCGTGAGTTGCGAGACTGCTGTAGAAATAGAAATGGGAGGAGTTCTTTCTAAATTCATTTTCTTTTTTAACTATCAAAGCCACTCCACACAAAGCTGCAGCAACTTCAGCAACTGTCTTGGTTGCACACCAAGGATTTCACTGAGAACATGTTAGAGGGAATCAGAAAGCAGAGAAAAGGTCACAAATAAGCACCTTAGGAACAATGAAAGCTTTTCTCCATGTAGCAGTGGGAGAGTTGCTAGAAAAACTGAAAAGGTATTAATCAGAAGTGGCTATAAATCCTCTGGAGTTTTGCTCTTATAAAACTCCTCAGAGAAAGTCTTGAAGGAAATGCAGGTCAAAGCCCAAAAAAGCTCTTGATCAGAGATTGCTGGAGGAAAATCTTCCCAGATGCCATTTAATAGGCAGCAATCACCCCAGGAGTGGGAAAGCCAAGTACGCTTGAAACATGGTTGCAGTTCCTAATAGGCCTTGTCACACTTAAGGCACTGCAAGCTCCATCCAACGAACAGCTGAAGCTGGCTGGCGATTCATAAAGCCAACAGTTTAAAGTTTATTATGATGAAAGCACTTAATGACAGCCATCGCTAGGGGCCCATCATTTATAAAGCTGTGCTGAGTATTAGACATGTAGCATGACCACCAATTTTATGTCACAATTGCTACCATAAAATGACCTTTGGTGATTTTTACTGCATGTGGTGGACAGCTCTTCTTTTACATTAGTGCTCTGTGGCTTTTCTTTGCAGACTATTATGCTGTCTAAAGCTTATTTGGCACTGTCGTGAGTCTCAACCCTTGTTATTACCCCGAAGGCCTGTCTAAAGGAAAACTCTCATGTTCTATTATAGCACTCCAATAATTTACAGATCTTACCATCCTTGGTTAGCGTCATAATTTAGTGCAGATATTCCTTCATTGTTACCACGCCTAATAAAATCCCTCTGTTTCTACAGACCGTGCTAAATTTCCTATCCGGGCCACTAAAATGCATATGCTCCTGCATTATGGAGACATGGATAACGGGGTTTAATTTTTTGTTGTCCGTTGAAAAGAACAGTAAGCAAAAGCAGTGAACAGTAGTTAACCTGGGAGAAATCTCAAAGCCTTAGTTATAAATGCACAAACACCAGATGTAATTTCAGCGCATAATGCACAAACATACATTTGCATGTGAACAATATTACTTAATTACCTTTCAATTTTTAGACCTACTTTGTATACTTAGGAAGTGTTTGAATATACCAGCACTTTACTGTCCTGATGTAAAGCATTACCAGTAAAGTGGTCTGTCCATGCTACAACACCTTTAAATTGTATATATAATTTTATAAATGATATAAAATCTGTTTCTAGTCCACAAAAAAACACACTAGCATCGCACACTGCAATCTTGAAAGGATTTAAAATATGTGATTTCTGCTGGTACCTACTGTATTGGGTTTTATATAAAGCTTTTTTCAATAAGGTAAATTGTTACATGACAAACTCATCTTCCACCATTATCATCTGCTGTTTGTGTTTAACAACAGGAGTCCTGGTCTAACAAAACTGTTGTAATGGCTGTACAAATTACTCAGCTGAAAGCTTTTCACCAAACCAAACAGTATTAATCAGCAGTTCTTATGAAGGTGCTAATTAAAAACAATTTTCTTCCTCAGTTTGCAATACTAAGCCATCTTCATTTGCACAGTTTCCAATATAGAGCTACTGTATACACTCACACTTCAGGGCTTCTATTAACTATTGAATCTCCTATTACCTATTTTATTACATTCCTGTCTCCCAAGTTTAGAAGCTTGTTGACATTTTAGAAGTCACAGCATGATATGTTTAATCATTTTAAAAGTACATTAATTGAAGTCAGAGTCGGGGAAAAAAATAACAGGCCTTTTAGCACGCGGGCTCTGGCAGGGCACAACACAGGCTGAACCTTCAAATCCCTTTCTGCTAGCATAACCCATCACCCAGGGGCAACATTTTACGGCTGAAGGGGGAAGGTGCCTAATGCAGAGAGCCATTATTTGTTCGCCTGTTTTTAATAAGCGATCTCCTACAAGTGACGCTGTGTTGGTTATCTTGAGGGAAACGCACCCAAAATAAAAGATACTTTCTGTTGCTGAAGGCCTATCGCTCCTTTGCTGTCGTCAGCCACGACAGCTTTGTTTTTGGGGGCTTGGCATCTGTTGAGTTTAACCCAGATTCGAGGGTCAAGATGTTTCTTCTCAGGCTGTGGAATGCCATCTGGACTACTGCTCCGTGCATCTTCCCTCTACTTTCCACACAATTTATACACAAGAAGACAATGAAGATCCAATGCCGCTGCTGGACAGAGATGGAAAATATCCAGCTTTTACCCAGCCACAACAATATGCTGGGCTTTTTGGCAGCACGCCAGCTGCTGACTAAGCAAGGAGCCTTAATAGGCTAAACTCTTTAAAAATGGGAAAGAAAAGTTAGGTTTGTTACATTCAGCTGTTTGAACAGAGTCCACAGGTGGGAGGGGGGGGAGCAGATCTTACCGAGGAGATGCTGCACTGAGTCTCACAAAGTCTGGGGTCATATCTAGAGTTTATCGGCTGCTTTCTAAGTGGCTACAGGCAAATGAGACGGTGATGCTGTCTGTGCCTCAGGTTCCCTCATATGGGCAATGGGCATGATTCGGGGGGGTCCCCCCCTTTACTTAAACATTCAGCTTCAAATTCGCTAAGTCATATATTGGCTTGCTTTTAGCTTGGTGGGGTTTCGCATGGGGGTGCCCTCTCTCATTTTGGCTGGGTTAAGTAAGGGCTGTTGCAGTGCAGGTGAGAATACTGAAAATCAGCCTCTAAAGCCATCTTTCAAAAGCTGCTGGTGAGCTTTACAACCAACGTTAGGCTACGGATTTGTGACAGCAAAGGCATGACAAACCGTCTTAACCAGACTCAGGAGAATCTAAAAAGTGAATAGAAAGACAGAAAGCAACAGAATTGTCTCCTTCTGAGGAAACAAGATGGGATGACCGCACTGCACAGAAAACGTTTTCGATATAACCGGTGGTGCATGCTGTCCTAGCACCTTCCATCAGCGTCTCAAAACGTTTCACGAGAGCTAAAGGAATTCGCAGTTTGACACCACTGTTCATTCCCTGATTTAAAGAAGAAAACCACACATAAAGAAATCCAGGCAAAACTATGCATTTATAATTTGCTCTGTGGAAAGACGGGGCCCTGGTTACTTCCCCTCTTGCATTAGGGAGAGCGGGTGAAAGACGTTAATAAAACGCTGCTCTGTTTGACTTGCAATGTGCTGCTGCCTTCTCCCTCTTCCCCTCCCGCATCAGTTGTGTCACCTGCCATATCAAGAGGTGGATCAAAAGCTCCACCCACTGCATCCTCTTTTGTTCAGGGAACAGCGAAGGAGAGTTGTAATGGAGATATAACACTTGATAAACCGTATGTAGCCAGGCTCCAGATGTAAGGATGCTTTTCATGGGGGGAACGATTTTAATCCTGCTTCCCTCCTCACGCAAAGATGTAGCCACGAAGCTACAGGCAGAATGTGCACGACTTGTCTAATAAGGATTTTGCAGCTGGACTGGTACCTGGGGTAGTAAGTTCTCCTGCCTCATCTCACATTCTTAAGACATTTTTCATTTCAAATCAAACTTACTTGCCAAACGGAAAGGCTTGTCCCGTTGTTCCAGAATGCTATCAGAGAGGACTAGTTTGTAATTTTTAAGAAAGCCTTTGCCAGATCTCACAGCAGGAAAGGGAGTATTTTTTTTTCTTAATCTTCTATATTCTGAAGATCACAAGTCACTGCCAGTGGCATCAGCTGCATTAGGGCTGCGCCCAGGGGAATGGACGTCCACAAGATCATTTCTCTCTGCCATTTTTCTCTGAGAAAGGAGGAAGACACAACGTTGCTCTAAAAACTACCAACCTACGTGAAGGGAATCTTGCATCAGCCTAACATTTCCACTCTCAGTGAAGACAGCATAGTGCTCGCACAGTGTCGTTCATCTCAAAGTGCTTTGCAAACACAAAGTAATTAAGCTCAATACTCTGTTAAGGAAGACAGTAAACTATATAATTAAAAATATACCAAATATCAGAGACTAGTTAAAGCACATCACATGAAAGGCTCTGATACGTTTTATAAGCATGATGATATAAACTGCCTAACTCTTCCTTAGCAAAGACATTTGATGTATTAATAAACACTGTATTTTTATTAAAATTTAAGAGCTCAGAAACAATTCATCAAGTGCCTACTAACGCAAGGGACTCTGAGAGATGTCTCTAAAAGAGAACACTTTTAGTGCCTCATATACAGTAAAACCTACATCTGTGACTTTTCAGTACCCATTTTAAAACAAAAAATCAAGAAGACAGCTTGCTTATATACCTCTGAAAATATCTACATGGACCAAACCTGCAAGCACTTATGCAGATGAGTAACTTTACTGCCTGTGGAGCTCCAATGTGAGTTTGCAGGATGAAGCCTAAATGCATCTTTGGTAAACAAGCCATCAATTACACACTTTAGGGATGGCAGCACCTGTGCAAAGCCTTCAAGTCAAGCAACAGACACTAAAGAAATAAAAAGCAATTATCAGCTACTAATTTGAGTAAAACTGTTTTCTTCTTAGAGCTAAAAACACAATTTTCAGTGACACTGGTTCTATTTTTGGCAACTAAGAATCTTTATTAGATTATTGTACAGCAGACGTTCAAGCCCTCTTAAAAATAAAAGGTTCACAAATTTTAATATTTCACTATTTTTCACACTCCTCTGTTGATTATAAAGCTCTCCTTGTACATGTTTTTAGAGAAAACAAAGGCACTGCTGTGTGGGACAAACAAAACAAAACTAATTAAACTAAAGCCACCTTCACAGCCATTTTAAATTCCTTCTAAATGCTTTTAATTTCTTACTAGACAAGCGTCTTCCAACAAGAGTTTGAATATGAAACTCATACCGGCTATAGGGGAGACATACTACTCAGTTCTAGGATAAATGGTTGGTTTGCATTGCCCCTGGTCTTTATCTAACACTGAGAATAGGCTGCTTTTTATCAAAAGAGGAATAAATTGCTGTTATTGTGATGTTAGCCCATCACTTGGCATTGCAATTCAAGTTTTTGTGAGAAAGAAATGTATGATCTAACTGCGACTTGACCTATGCCTTCTGAGATCCATCTAGGTGCTCTAATGGAGCATAAAAAGTACTGAATACAAGGACATGCAAACCGGTAGTGAAGAAATTTGTTTGAGAAGAAGAGCGAAGAGAAAGGGACTTTCAGGAGCTCATGATTTACATGCTGCCCAATTTGTTAAATATGGAAGAATGCTTATTGCTGTACCGCAGTTCTTTTAATTAACATATTTCAGCATGATCCTCTACACTTCCTTGCATCTAGTACCTCCCTCAGTCATGCTTTCTGCCTCTCTCTTTTTTTTCATCATTTTAAAAGTGTTGCAGTTTAGGAGACTGTACAGGATTCTTTAACGATCCCGGTTGTTTTTCTGAGAAGTCATTAAAATGGTCCACTAAACTCCTCAGAAAATAAGAAATTGCTCCTGTTTCTTTGTAGGATTTTTGTCTTTCCCAGTACAAGAAAAGTCTCATTAAATGTTTATCAAATACTTGGGCCACAATATCTCACAATATAAACAAATTCAAGAGAGATAGTTGGATTACCTACAAAATCCTGTAGCTGTTATAGTGTTTCTTGGAATTTATCAGAAAAGGATGTATTTTTTCTAAAAGCGATTTCTAGGACAGTAGCATTTAGATTTTAGTCCTGATAAAGGCTCACTTTCCATTCATAGTCAGAACCTAAATGTGCTCTTCTTGTACCTAAACAGATAATAAGCACTCAGCACACTCCCCCTTCTTGACACAACACACTGAGACTAATCACACATAATTGGAGAGGAGGAGCAGAGGGGCTGGGCAGGCTATTGTGTCCAAAGGACAAATGGTCAGTTTATGAGGCTTTTGTCTGATGCATAATTTCTTATACATCTACAGGAGGAAAAGTCCTGCTGGAAAAAAAAACCCCATATGTACGTACATATATAAAAAAAGCCTTCAACACTGAAGCAAATAAGGACATTTCAATCATGGATAGAAAAATCAACAGTGGAATTTAAAAGAAAAAAAAAAAAGAAAAAAGGCAGAAAAATCCAAGCATTCAATAGATGCACTTTTAAAAGATCTCAAGACAACTATTTCCTTACTAATTAAATGTGAATGCATTTACTATTTTACAACCAGTTATATAAGCCCACAAAGTACATTATTCATATATTTTCAAATACACCCCAAAAATAACATTTAAAGAGATTAACAAAGTACATGCAAGTTTAAAGGCACAAATGAGAAGGACGCCAGCTTTACACCTTTGTTAACGCATACATGTGAAGTCTGATCGGCTTTAGGCTGGAATATAATTGGAAAAATAAGTTCTAAAATGATACCAAAAAAAGATGTCTCAATGTTTACACACTGTGAAAGGAGCCACGGTATCTTCCTCAGCATTTAGATTAGAAATATTTCTCTAATAATGACTCAGGAACAAAAGGGGGGGAACTGAACCCTCCCCACCCCCTGCCCATCCACATACACGGATTAATTTTCAGTAGTCCTCCTTAAAACAAAGAAAAAAAAGTGTCATCTTCTATCTGTGTTTGGTTAAAATCAGAAGAAAAGGGTAATGGAGGTTTTCCTCATATGTATCTTTTTCTTCATTTTTCAACTGCAAATAAAAAATGGATAAAGTGAGCAAACTGTATGAAAGCATTTTTAAAATACCGACAGTTCTTGCTTAACTATATGCCTTAGTGCAAAGGATACTACTAAAGATTAAACATTTAATAACTACAAAAAGAAATCTTAATGTCAAATACTATCTACTATCACAGCTATGGAACACTATGTCAAGTATTATCAGGAGTTGGTCAGTTTGTAAATAAACTAATTCACACAATAAACAGTTGAACATTACTTATAAAAAAGTGAGCTCCCAAATTGCTGTTTTAGATAAATTATATTCAAGTGAGATTTAAGGTTTGAATTAAATCCACGAAGCAAGAAACTTCAGAACAAAAGCTAAAAGTTTATCCCTAATCAGCCGAACTATTGCTGTATATTTAGTATTTAAGATCAACAACTCTTTCAGACCTCTGAAATATCACAATCTTACCTGGAGGTTTACATAATTGCAAGCCACTTCCAAGGCCGCAATGCAGTTCTTGATGGGCTTATTTATTAATTCCATTTAATTAAAAAAATTCTTATTGTAAGAGAGAATTATAACCCGATAATTAAGAGTGGTACAATTTCAATCGCTGGGGATAATGTTATGTGTGCTCTTCTGATCTACGCTAAAAGAATATATTTCTAAAAAAATAATGAATGTTTATTTTCTTAGGTATATTGGTTATATGCAATTTAAAATACATATACATATTAAACTTAACTATGTGGAAACTACTCCTATGTATTACATATTGTCATCACCTCACATAAAAATATTTGCATATTTTTATTACAAGTCTAAGAAAGAAATGTAAAAAAAAAAGTGCCTTTAGCTGTGCCTGACACAAATGACCCC